>CM028129.1:934885000-936135000 GCA_016271365.2 Neoceratodus forsteri | reverse complement strand
TTTCCCCTTATTGATTTTCTCTCAGGTCTTTTTTAATCTGAACACATTCCCAGAGATCAGTTTCCTTAAAAGCCCTGTTAACCATGCACATGTCACCCCAAAACCTTTTATATTGTAAGGCGTATATGTCCAGTTCCTGCAATTTCTCCTTGTATGTCTTGTGCTTTACATCAGATATTAATGTGGTAGCCCTTCTCTGGACACCCTCCACCCTTTTCACATTGTTCTTCAAAGATGGGGACCATAACTGGCAACAATACTCCAAATGGGGTTGAACCTGGGACACATACAGCAGCAGCACCACCTCTCTGTCCTTGCTCCTGATATTTTGCCTTATGGCAACTAATATATTACATAGAAACATAGAAGTTGACGGCAGATAAGGACCGCAAGGCCCATCCAGTCTGCCCATTTCTTTTTCTACCTTATAAATGTGCCATCGGCCTTTGCTCTGTCAGTGACCTATTTATTCATAGTCATTTGTATTGCTCCCTTATGCCTATCCCATGCCTGTTTGAAGTCCTGCACTGTATTCATAGCCACCACTTCTTGTGGTAAGCTATTCCATGCATCTACCACCCTTTCTGTGAAAAAGAATTTCCTCACATTCCCCCTTAATCGGCCTCCCTCTAATCTCATGCTGATCTCTTCTCATTCTGCCCACCCCATCTGGATCATCTACTCTGTTGCAGATCTTGGTGTCATCTGCAAACAGACAAGCCTTACCCTCTAGTCCATCTGCGAGGTCACTAATGAAGATGTTGAATAGGACTGGCCCCAGGACTGATCCCTGAGGTACCCACTTGTGACTTGCATCTCTTCTGACTGTATACCATTTACCACCACTCTCTGTTTTCTGCCAGTCAACCAGTTTGCCACCCAGTTGACCAACTTCTGACCCACCCCGAAGCTCAGCTATTGTAGCTCAGTTTTATTACACTGGTACAATAGTTTCATAAATTGAAGCCATGACTCCAGGCATGTGCAAAATGAGCATGTCCAGAATCATGGCTTCGATTTTTAACTACAAAATATGACATGTTAGAGCACTCATTTGTAAATGGGCCTATCTTTGGACAACTCTGTTTTTTATCACACATATGACTCAAAAAAAGTAACTCATTCATGAACAAGTTTCTCCGCGACTCCGCACCAGTCTATCTCACGGATGCATGGAGCTGACATTTCAGGTGGACTGTAACAAAATGTAATTTTTACAAAAATAATATTTGTCTTGCTCATTCAGCAGTTCCTTTATGTCCTGTAAGATAACATTATTTTCAGCAATCTCACCCTTAATCTCTGCTAGTGACAGCAGTATAAAGTTTTGTGTCATAAATGATTCTATATTGGATGGCATTTCCCATTCTCTTTCCCAGTTCACTGTTCTATTTTGAATTGTGATCCTGTTTTAATGACCAAAATATGAATTTTGCCATAGGTAAAAGTATATGTAGTGGGACTACTTAAGATGGATCCAAACTAACTATTTCATAATATGGGAATTACATTTTAAAATCATTTGAAAATGATTTTGCATCAATAGATTTTGGTAGGCCAAACTTAGATGAACATTCCTCTTTACTTTATGCATGGAATTTATCTCTATTTTTTACTGATTCATTTCTTTGGTGTGCTAGCTTAGGTCCTTCTCACAATTTCTCATTTAACTGCACCACTACTGTGATTGAGTGATGAGAATTGTTTTGTGGGGGTGGGGGACAGAATTGCAAAGTTGTGCTTTGGGTTTGTGTAATTCTCTAGCTAAACTAGTTATTTTAGAGTCTGTTGGCTGATTGTTGTTTAATAAAGACTGCTTTGACATATGCAGTGCTTCCCCCTTTGAATTTTCCTTCGTTGTCCCAGTTTCCATAAGCTGCTGGCATTGTCTACAAACATTTTTTATTAGCTCCATTCTTTCTTACCTTTTTCAGTTACTTCATCTTGTTTACAAGTCTATAAATAAAGTATCACTCTCTAGAACTTCTTTTTCTGCCATAGTATTAATTATTTCATTCATTTTATCTTTTCTGTTATTAAAGCTCTCCTTTTGTACCTCTTTCTCATTACTGGTTTTTAAAGTTCCTCTCCCCCCATCCACTTCCGTGCATGTGCAGTTATTTGTGTTCTTTACATATATATATATATATATATATATATATATATATATATATTATAGTGGTGTGGTTGCGCCACTATATTTAGGGTTGTGATGTCACTTCTTTGTTAAAGTCAAACTTTTGTGCATTAATAACTTTGGACCCATTCAATGGATTTGCATGAAATTTGGTAAGCGCAGTGGGGCATGATAGATATCTTGATCTGCCAAATTTTGTTTCGGTCAGACTTTGCCCACCAAAACGCTGAATAATGCAAATTATCTGTTTTTAGAGGCAGCTTTTGGGATTTTGTATGCGGCCCTGCATGGCCATCATATGGTGTGCCACTCTGAAAGATGGCTTGTTTGAAAGAGTTTTGGTGGCTGAACATGACAATTTTTGTTTGGTGAAAAAATATTAAGGCATTCAAAAGTTATGCCACTTTTAAATTCCCATTATAATTCAAGGGGGAAATTTATATGTATGTTTTGCATAGAAACATAGAAACAAAGACATTGATGGCAGATAAGGACCGCTTGGCCCCCCTAGTCTGCCTATTTCCCTACCTACAGGATAGGCTGCAGATCCTAGTTAACCAACAGCCTATTTCTTCCTACCCCCCATAAGAATTGCCTTATGTCTGTCCCATGCATTCTTGAATTCTCCCACAGTTTTAGACCTCACAACTTCCTCAGGAAGGCTGTTCCATGCATCCACTACCCTCTCTGTGAAAAAATACTTCCTCACATTGCCACGGAACCACCCCCCATCTATTTTTAAATTGTGTCCCCTTGTTCTTGTCCATCTCTTTTTCTGAAAGATGCTACCCTCTTGGACTTTGTTGATTCCACTGAGGTACTTAAAAGTTTCTATCATGTCTTTGAGAACAAAGAATGGTGTTCTGACCATCTCATCCCACCTAGTGGTCAAAGAATTTGCAGCCTCGCGGTTCAATAATTTTTGTCCCCAAGAATTCTTTGATCGTGAGGTCCACCATCTTGCTTTTAGATTTCCGATAATAAAACACAAAAATCTTGGCTCGGGGTCACTCTGAAGTACAACTTGGACGGGTTTTACTCTGGGGCTCTATCTATCCAAGCCATGCCTTTGGTTTTATCCAAAATGGTCAAAAATAAAGTTATAGACTTTTAAATTGTTTGATCACAGCTCACTAACGATCTTTGTTCGTGAGCCTGCAAATTCTTTGATCGTGAGATTCTTTGATCGTGATCTTGCATCAAGACCTAAAAATACAATCTTCTCAGCTCAGGGGTGGTCTAGGAAGTCAAAGGAGGGTGGATTTTGATCAGGGGGCTGCATTCTATCGAGGCATGGCAGTGGTTTATTCTAAATAGTCCAAAAACTCATATTTCACTATTTTTTATCCTTTAATTGTGAGTGTGCAATTTCTTTGATGGTGAGACTGCAAATTCTTTGACTCTGAGATTCTCTGATCGTGATCTTGGATCATGAGCGAGGGACGAGATGGCCCTTTGAAAAATGCAATTATCTCAGCTCAGGGGTGGCCTAGGATGACAAATGAGGGTGAGTTCTGCTCAGGGGGTTTCGTTCTGTTGAACTGTGGTGGTGGTTTGCCGCATTTGTGTCAAAATTTTGATTTTCATCATTTTTTATTCTTTGATCATGATCCTGCAAATTCTTTGATCGCGAGCCTGCAGATTCTTTGATCATGAAATTCTTTGATCGTGATCTTGCATCGCGAGCAAGGGACAAGATGGCTCTTTGAAAAATACAAATTCCTCAGCCCAGGTGTGGCATAGGAAGACAAATGAGGGTGGGTTCTGCTCAGGGGGCTTCATACTGTCGAACCATGGTGACGGTTTGCCGCATTTGTCTCAAAATTTTGATTTTCAGCACTTTTTATTCTTTGACCATGAGCCTGCAAATTCTTTGATCACGAGCCTAAAAATTATTTGATTGTGAGATTCTTTGATTGCAATCTTTGATCGTGAGATAGGGACAAGATGGCCAGCTTTCATAATGCAACATATAGGCCAATTTTACTAATCTTTAACATTATATATCTTGGAAACGGTTTGGTCATTTTACTGGAAATTTGAGAGTGTTTGCATGCCCTGAGATGTCAAGTGCTGTGTTTATGTGTCAGACAATATATTTTCTGTGGAGATATTGCGTGGGTGCACTTTATGCTTTGCAGACAGTGTTTTGCATTGTCTTGGAGGCTTGAAATTGATAGGGTACCTAGTCTTAGTGTCATGGATGTACTTTTCAGTCATTGCGTCTGTAAAATGTCAACAGGTACAGAATTGTGCAACTCCAACGAATGAAAATCACAAATTTTAACATGTTATATCTCAGAAACAGTTTGGTCTTTTTACTTGAAATTTGGAGGGTGTTCTCATGATGTCCTATAAATGTGAATTACGGTATTACATGTTACAGAATTTTTTTTTTGTAGAGATATTGCGTGATGCAATTTACGTGTTGTGGACTGTGTTTTGCATTGTACTGGTGGCTTGAAATTGATAGGGTACCTAGCCTTAGTGTCATAGATACAGTTTTCAGTCATGCCTGTTAAATGTTAACAGGTGTGGAATTCTGCATCTCTGATGAATGAAAATCTCAAATTTTTACATGTTATATCTAGGACACAGTTTGGTGTTTTACAGTGAAATCTGGAGGATGTTGATGGTACACACATGTTTACAAGTTGGTTGGAATGCAGGGCCCGCAGGGCCTGCGCTCCCACCAACTTCCGCAGGTTTGTGGGAGCGCAGGGCCCAAAGGGCCCGCTCTCCCACCAGGTTCAGTAGATTGGTCAGGCCTGCACTCCCATCAACCTCTGCAGGTTGTTGGGAGCACAGGTCCTGAAAGGCCAGTGCTCCCACCAACTTGCACAAGTACTTCGTTTTGTATTATTTCTCAAAAAGTAAGGAAATTCTGTGCAAAAAACTGCGATAATGCACAATTTAGGGTTAAAACAAAAAATTTTGGGAAAAGAAAAATCTTTAGGGTTGCTCCTCCCCCACCCGCCAATCAATCAATGTGTCATTGAGGCTGTGAGGCCTAAATGTCACCCCATTCTTTTCGTTGTCCCTTCTCAATATGATTACACATGGAATGTGGTAATGTTTAGGTCTCACAACCCTCAATGACCTACTCCCATCATCTGTCAATCTGGGGATGATTGGCAGGTGGGGGAGGGCAACCATAAAGATTTTTCTTTTCCGACATTTTTGTTTTAACCCTAAATGATGCATAACACAGTTTTTTGAATAGAATGTATATTTTTCTCCTGCCCACCTGACCTTCCCTCTTAGCACTCCCCAGAAACTTTACAGTGACACTGGGGGTCCCCAATCCCAGTGCAGGAATCCTCAGTTCATTTTTTAAAACCTGTAAAAGAAAACGGTACATTGATGTCTTTTGCAGCCATTAACTTTCCCCACCTGACCCTCCCACTCAGCAACCTCCACCCCACCCCCAAGCCTTGCTTTCTCATCATGGGTCTTTTGCTGTAATCTTCTCTGGACCACAGACACATCTTCACTCTTCAAAGCAGGACTGCAAACTGAAGACACAAGTATGTGGTTCAGTGTATTTCAATGGTGTTTTGAACTTAGTGGAATAATTTGGCCATTTTCACATATTTTAATCCAGATTTTCAACATGCCTTTCATGGGAACCTGCCTCATGAAAAATTGCACTGACATTAGACAAATCTGTCTTGAAAGGTGATTTTGCAGTCCCTTGCAAAATCACCTTTTGGGTAGGAGTTGAACAGTTTGTATACCCTTGTTCATGAGGCAGGGTCATAAGAAGGTTGTGTTTCAAATTTGTGTGAAAATATTTAAAAAAGTTATGAGGCTATACTGAATTTTGCAAACGCAGGCTTGTAAGTTTGGAAATATTCAACATTTTTAGTCCAAATTTTCAACACAGCCATTTCTTTACAGCACCACATGAATGTGACAGCTGTCATTTTTCATTTCCTGCCTAAAATTTGTTTTTACATCACAAAAACATTGATTTGGCACTCCCTGCATGAAATCACCTTTAGGCCAGGAGTTGAACATTTTCTCTGCCCTTCTTCATGAGACAGGGTCATAACAAGGCTATGTTGACAATGTGGTGAAAAACATATAAAAAAACAACAAATTTATGAGCCTATTTTGTAAAAGCAGGCTCATAACCTTGCTAATTTTCAATATTTTTTACCCCGAATTCCATGGCTGCAGCCCTTTCAGCTTTGGCCCGAGTTTGTATGGAAAGTTGAGGCTAAAACCTTTGGGGAAAAAGAGGAAGAATCACAGTAAAGTTCACATTAAAGAGCACTTAATATCCAAATCTAATTTCAGTCCCACAGCAGGTAAAAAATGTTGCAAGACAGTAAAGAAAGAGATGTAAGATCTGTTTAAAAATGGTAAAGACAGCTGGCCTGGTGGCACTGAGGTTGAGGTGTTGGATGCCACACTCACTCTACGCCAGTGACCTGGGTTCAGGAATGAGCCCTGGTCATCAGGGGTCAGCATGGGAGGAGAAGGATCAAGCATCTGTAGGACTGCTCTCCTTCTCCAGGGGGGACACCTCAGTGACCTAGTGGCCTCTAGCAGTGGCTAGTGGTGATGGCAGGCCATTGACAGACCTGGGGGGATGTGCTGTAACTGACACCAGGAAGGGGCGCTTGTGGTAGCGTGCACGCTCCTGCCCCGTGACATCATTACACGCCACAGACGTTCACGAGGGGGGAGAAAAAAGGGAAAAATGGCTCCATTTGTGGTGGCATGATGGCCGTCTCAGGGAGATCATTCAGCTCTGAGGTGTGCGGCAATACTGGATCCTGCTTCCAGTGGAAAGACATGGGGTAGGGCTCTCCACCACCCCACCATGGGTGGCAAGCCATGGGGGTAGCAGCCACAAGACCTACATAGGAGCTGAAGGGATCTTTAGGACACCTGCCTGAAGACCGAAGGAATGTCAGGACATCAAAGGTAGGCAGACTGGGGTCAGGGGGAGAAAAAAGGATTAAAAAAAAAAGATGGTAAAGACATTTTTCCACAACACAGCAACTTATCAAAGGATGAAATAAGAGCTTTAAACAATCTGAGCAAGGATCCAATCATTATTATAAAAATGACAGTCAAGTGGGTGGGATTGTCATCCAAGATGGGGAACATTATAGGCATATGTGCATTAAATTGCTTAGTGACAGAACTAATAATAAACCTTGACAAGTGACCATACAGAAGAGCCATCTCAACTCATTAAAGAAAGACCTGAGTAACATGCAGCTCTCAGCTGGTTGCAAGAATGTGGATATTATGGAGAAAATTTCCCAGAGTGCACACATTCTACTGTACAGTATATCAGAAGTGCACAAGAATCAGTTTGAGCCTCCTGGGAGGTCTATAGTATCAGGGTTGGACTCAGTATTTGAACCTGTCACATCTTATATTAATTTTTATGTGCATCCTCTAATAGAACAAATGTGAATCTACATCAGAGTTTCTTCTGACATGATCAGAAACCTATAAAACCTTACAAGTGCAGCCATCAATGAGAATAAGCTGGCTGCACCTGCAACATTTCTGACCTATACAGCTCATTCCCTCACACTGAGGGAGTGGAAAGTTTTGGACAGATGATCAATACAAGGTAAGATGTTACAAAGCCCAGTGCAAGCTGTTACAGGAATTAACTCATTCAATTCTATACAGGAACTACTTTAAATTTGATTGAATTTACTAAGGACAGGCATGTGGTACTGCCACAGCAGTATCTTGGCACCATCTTGTGCAAATAAATATTTAAATGCATTTGCCCATACATATGTATTTGCAAAAGTATATCAGTTTGATTTGGAAGGTGTTCTAGATGGTGACAGGTATCAGTATCAGCAGAATATTGAGGCTTGGCTTTGACATTGATGCAATTTATTTTATCTGGACAGGAACTGAGGAACAACTGAAAGAAAATGGGAATTTAAAATTCTCAATGTCATTCAGTAAGGTGGAGATAGTCAATTTGGTGTAAGCATAGAAGTACAATTACAGTATTATATCATAAGCCAACCGAATGTAATATGATATTACACAGGACTGGTTACCACACACCTAGATTAATTAAAAGTACTCCTACTCATGGTACACAAGAAATAAAAGAAACTGTAGCAACAGTCAGGATCTTGAAACAGAGAGAAAAGTGATTATGAGTAGATTTGGAAGTAGAGTGCACCAATCCTAGGTACTTAAAAAACAAATTGAAGAATCCAACACAAAACTGTGAAGGAGCTTCTAGTCCAGAAGGAACCAGCAGACCAGGTAGGATAGGTTAGTTTTTGTGACTAAATACAATCATAAATTTACAAAATTCAAGAGTTATGAAGAAACACTGACACCTGCTAACCAGAGGACAATGACAAATCTGGGCATTTTATAATAGACTTATAGTGGCAGCAACAAGGGTACAAAACATACAGAACAAGGTTGAACACTCCCAATATCAGAAACCTGAACACAGTGGAGATCAGTTATTGTTGGGACCACTATAACCTAAGATGTCTTCTTGTTGTGGCCATGAATATCCTATATATGATTATATTGACTGTATCATAGAAGGCACTTACAGTGCCCATGCAACCTACTTTATGAAGGCAAAACTAGCACAGCAGTTAAGGTGCATATTTTGGAACATAAAGGGGCTATTTGCCAACAGGATGACAAACCCTGGCCCAGTGGCACAGCATTTCAAGTAAGCAGGACAACAGTGCGCATCCTTGTATTTGTAGGAGTTGGAGGTGGTCCAAAAACCAAACTGAGGTGCCAAGTACACAAAGCTCTTGCATAAGGCAGAAATAAAGTGGATCTTTATCCTCAAGGTGTTAGAGCCACATGTAAGTATGAACATATATAGCAATTGTTGGCTTGCTGGTAGCTGGGAAGGTTGAGCAGGAACAGAGTTTTGGGCATCATTGTTTGATTTGCCAATCAATCAAATGTTCAGGTATTTGTAAATATTGGAGACCTGTGTAACTAAATAAAGAAAGAATATACACTTGTGACATTAATGTTGTTAACTTATAAAACTGATACTTCAGAACACATAATAGTTCATAAATAACTCAAGTTGATGTACAAATATGTGGCAGGGAGATCCTGCCATTCTTGATTACTGACCTTTACTTAAATCTGTTGCAACAGTTCTTCTATTTCTTAGCCTAATCTATCCTTTACAAATTCTAGTCCCTAAGTTTGGTCACCTATTGGCACCCCCTTCCCTTTCTTGACTATGCTATAGTGTCCTTTTTAATTTTCCATTTCCCTCTCAGGTCTTCATAGAGGGAGGTTTTTGTGGTGACTTCCGAGCTGATGTTGAAGAACATGCTGTGTCCCTCGTTGTTGGATTTACTATGCAATAGCACTATGTCATAAAATACCTTGATGTATATGCCTTATGTATATGAAACCTGTAAATGTTGAAAATACCATGGCACTAGGTGTTTGTGATAAAGGTAAAAAGTTACTAGGGGACTGTATTATAGGAATTAAGCTACTGAGGTAGAGATATCAGAAAACTCCCATTGTGTTATTTAAATGCATGTAAATTGCAGATTGCTTGAGAGGCCCTTTGGCACCATGCATTCCTGTTTTAAGCTTAACCAACCTAAAATGTCATGGTGATTTGCATAGACATCCCATGATGCTCTGCATTAATGGGGGTATGTGTGATGTTGTGTTTCTTTGAAACTTGGCTTTATTGCCAATGCCTTTTGAGGTAACCATTGCTTCATTGCTTTTGCACTGAGGAGGCAGTAAAGTGCAGTGGTCTTTGGCTCTGAGCTGCAAATCTGGTGACATCCAGCAGACCAGACCTGGGTTTGAATCCCACACTTTCCACTTGCATACTGTGTGACCCTGAGCAAGTCACTTAACTTCCTTGTGCTCCCAGGTCGCACCTGGAAACAAGCTCTGGCTTAGTGTGCCTTTCCTGGTTAAACAATTTCCCCTTTCCTTTCCCTTTGTCTTTAGCTTGTTTTGGGTTTTTTCTTTTGTTGAGCTCCTCATCACCAAGCCCACAAGTTCAATATAAGGAATTAAATAATTTTCACTAAAGAGATGGATCAGTAGATCGGTAGATTAGTAGGTGCTAAGTGCAGAGGAAGGACATGCATAGCCTGTTGCTGCAAACTGATGTATTGAAGAAGTGATATGCAATTGCTCATGGTTATACCCTGTTTTGAAATAATCATCACACAGATATTGTATGTTGAACCTGAAGTTCTGTGTCAGCTCCATCTGTTGTCCCACAATCCCTCCACAAACTATAAATATAACATTTTGTAATGTCTGTGCCATAATAATACACAACAGAAGGAAAGACTATATCAAGGCTTAGATTTTCAAAGGGCTGTTACACCAACGCAGGTTGCATCAAAAAAGCCCCTTGCATCAATCTTGGGTGCATCAAATATTGTGTACTGTATTTTGAAAGAAAAGCCATCACCATGGCTAAGTACCTAGAAATGATGAAAGAGTGCCACTGTGGCATACATTTGATGCTTGGGCCAAGAATGATGGATGCTGCATCACAAGAAATGGTGTAAGAATGGATGAAGGCAAGGGTGGACAAACACAGCCCCATGAAGAATTTTGCAGAGAAGGAAGCTGACATACTGATAGAGAAGGTGGATGCCCAGCCTCTCATGATACTATCCAGAGGTGGGGACCAGGAACTGTGGAACCACAGAAACAGGCCTGGGATGAAGTGGACACAAAGGTCAATGATTAAGGTCCTGCAAGGTGCATGATAAGGGCACTTCAGAAGCGCTACAGTGATATCAAATGGTGGTCAATGGAGAAGATGGCCCACAACAGCTTCTTCTCCACTGCAACTGGAGAAGGACCAAGACCTCTTCAGTCTACAGAATATCAGGGTGCCCTCCCCACTTATGCAGTCAATATAGTACCCTGCATAACAACACAGGCCAGTACAAACAGTTGCACCTGAAGCCAGAGTGGTTTTATGGACTGCACCCAACAACAGTGTTGCTGGCTGTGTAAGTGTATCCCAGGTCTCCCACCACTGACTGGTGGCACCTCTCTTCACCATCTGACCCCAAGCCCTGCCAGAAACCTGGACAAAGGTACCCAAGGTGCCATGCATGCACATGCAAACCATGGTACCCAAAGTACCTCCCACCAGGCTGGTGTTGCTGGGCTTGTCTCCATCTCTTTGCAGCAATGGCCAACATGAGGACCATTGGGTACACTGTTCTTGACATTATATAATTTCAAAACTCTGTGGCTTATGCTCCTACAGTCATGCCTACATTGTGACTCAACTATGTTTACATGCTGTGGACCTATTTATATGCTGTAGTGTCACTGAGACCAGCTACGGCTGGTCTACTAGCTGCACGGAATATTTCAGACAACGTTAGTGCAGTATAGTGCAGTGGTTTAAAGCTCTGAGATGCAGATCTGAGACCTGGGTTTGAATCCCACAGCCACCTAGATGCATACTGTGTGATCCTAAGCAAGTCACTTAACTTCCATGTGCTCCCAGGTCACATCTGGAAACAAGCTTCGCTTAGTGTGCTGCTCCTGGTTAAACAATGTTCCCTTCCAACATTCTTTAAAATTCAAAAATAGAAGGATGGTGTCTTATTTATTTGATGCATGCATGCTTCCAGTATGGTGCAGGCAGTTCTTTCAATGCAAGAATGGTGTAGGCCAGTTTGACACATGTGGGACGGAGTTTGACGAAGCACCATCAGAAAATTAGAAATGATGCAAGCATTGGTGCATGGTTGTTTTGCATCATTTCTGTTTGATGCAAATACCATCCATCATATGATGCCCTTTAAAAGTCTGGCCTCAGATTACTATGCAGCCTTTGTCTACACTCTCAGTTTTCTTACTAGTCTCTCATTAAATGTATGTGACTTCACTTGCAGTATATGTGCCCTCTGTCACTATTAACTTCTGAGTGTGATTAAAATACTTGATACCAAGTAACCATATTAGATACAGAATGGGATCGTTATGGCATTGATAACAAAGAAAACATATAAATTGTAGAAGAAAATGTTTTATCCTATATACTGAATAAGAGCACAGTCAAAAGAATTAACTCCTCCGGCGCTCCAGTGCCAAATGGGCCTGCATGCAACACTCCCATGGAGGTTCCAATCCAGCAGGGACTCAGTGTTTATGGTTGCTCGGCAACCAAATATGAACACTTGTCCATGTGCCTACATATGACAACATGTTGTTACCACATCACATTGTGTGCTGGATGGGTGTGCAGACTCAAGAGGGTCTGGTCCACAGTCAGCATTCTCTCTGTAGGAAGATACCATGAACCTCTGAAACCAAGATATAAACCTTAACAAACAGTATTCTATGCTTTGCTAAACTCAATATTCTGTTGATGAAAATGCTAAGATAGTGTTTCCCTACAGTTTATATTACAGCTTTGAGTAACAGCTAAAAAGCTGAAATGACAGTTAAAAGAGACTGATAGAGTATTTTATAAATGAGTGTGCAAAAGCACTACAGAGAGTACTATTAACAAAAGTGGTATGAATGCTTATAAAGCTAATGGGACTATGGGAGCATGCTTCACGAGTGACATATGAGAAACCGAATAATCATACTGTAGTTAAGTATATTAATAGGAGCCGAACACTGCATTTTAGAGACTACATAAATTAGAAACTATGTATGTAAAACAACACAAATAGGCACTTTGATTATAAGTCATGTGAGCATTCATGAAATTAATAGCAATATTAAAGTACTTGGTATGGGAAATAGTTAATGGAAAAATATATTTAACATTTGTATTTAAATATGGGAAAACTACTGAAAACAACAGAAACAAAAACAGTGTGACTGGGCCACAGGTTGCAAAGCACTTTAGTGTTAATGAATTACAGGCACTGGAAGGCAGATAGCCTCTGCTCATAATGTAATTCTTCAGCAGATAAAACTGATGTAAATTTTATGTCTGCTTTTTTGCAGCACAAAAATTGTAACATATAAGAAACGTACTGATACCTGAAGGTAACAGGTTTCAGTAGCATTATAGTTCTAGAGCCTTTCACCCAAAGAAGGACACCACACTCAGTATTGCATTGGTTCCTCAGTCGGCATAGCATTTATTAAAACTTTGTCATTCAATTTTTCATCAACAATACTGAGTTCCTTTACATGACATATTTTAAAATATTTATTTTCATATTGTCTTTATTTGAACTTTCACAAGTTATAATATTTCCATCGCATTTTATCAAATTTTGTATCATATTTTTTCTTCCTCGCCATTCTCCAGATGTAAACCCGAAGGGGTCTCTCTTTCCTGTCCATTTTCTTTTTCATCCCCCCTGATGTAAACCTGAGGGGTTATCTCTTAATATCTGGGCCAGGTCCAATTCCTGCCCTCCATTTCCATTCCTGGGTGTCCACACCCTTTTCTCTTGTCTGGGTCAGGTCCAATTCCTGTCCCCCATTTTTATTCCTGGGTGTCCATACCCTTTTTCTCTTACACCCCACCTTGGTATAACTCCAGAATTCCCTCCCTACAGAGAATATTTGCTCTTTCATTCTTCCACTAGCCTGCCTCCAGCTTGTGTTGGAAGACGGCTTCCCCAAATTCCTTCCTTCCTGCAAAACCTCAACCCCGCATCCATGTCCTCTTGATTATTGTGTTGATAATTTGTTTACCCTCTCTACCAGTTGGGCTCTGTTCTATACCATCCATCTATTATTTTACCTGTGTCATCCTGCCACCCTCATTTTCACCATCCAATCGTGACAATCTTTTTTTTTTCTTTCTGTCTGGCCCTTCTCTATGGCCTTTTGTTCTTTGAGCATGCCCCCCAACCCCTTCCTACTGCATCTACCCAACCTGACTTTAGTTTCTTCCCTTCTTGGACTCTCTGGTCATCCCATATCTGACTAAATATGAGTAATCACAAAATGTGCACTTAAGGCACTTGTCCCCATGTGTACCATAATGCAGTTAGGTTCTGAATTGTCTGGCAGCTTCCATCCTTCAATGGCAATAACAGGTCCTCAATGCACCCTTCCATGCCCTTGCTCAAAATCAATTGTTGACCACCCCCCACCCCCAGCTTCTGTTCTGCCTGTCTCTTGGCATCATATTCGGAAATGTCTCCTGCTCCAGTACTTCTGTTGTGTGGCCGGTCTCTATAACACATAAACAAATCATGTGAACCATTTATTTTTATATGCATACTACCCCTCCCACCTGGTCCAGTTATCTGTGGATAGATGAGACACTTCCTTAGTGATTTCTCCTTTTGATGTTTTTTTATTTTGTGCAGCTGGGTGTTCCCCCATTCAAATTTCTCAAGCCGTCCTTCAACACCCATTGGGCTGTGGCCTCCGAGGCTGCTCCCATCTTATTACCTGTAATGATTGCTTTTTTGGGTTTCCCTCATAGGGCCATGCCCCCTTTTTTTTTTTACCATGATTTCCTCTTGCACCTTCCATAAATTGGTCAGGGGTCCACTCTCCTGTGCTGTTGTAGTGGACAGATGATTCCGCTTTTTCTCTCTGATCCCCTTTTTTTTTTTGATATACCAGAATTTTGATCCTTTCTTTGCTCCAGCAGACAGTCCCTCTTGCAACCCTAATACTGATGCACTCTGCTGATGGGCCTTATGGCTCCCCTCAAATTGCACCCCCATAGCTTCCCCTGCACCCTACCTTGCACTGTTCACCTTGGATGTCAAGTAGAAAAAACCTGTGGCAGCACCTCTGCCGATTTTCCCAACAACTATTCCCCTATAGGCTCTCTGCTCCCTGCTCTCCTCCATCCACAGCTGCCATCCCGTCATCACCATCTTTGCCATTACACTCTATGATTCTGGCCCAACAATTGGCTGTAGCAGCTTCCACTCCTGAAATGAGGAAAACAAAATTTCCTTGAATTCCCCAGATGCAGTGGGAGCAAGAATACAGTTCTGCTCTCCGCCCTGGGCCTCATCGGCCACAGTCAAGTGGGTAATGGCAAACTTCACCAGTCATATACACTTATTTTCAGATCAGTAGCTTGAACAACCAGTCTGTTTTATCTCTTGTTGTTTCAAACCAGGCTCCTCCATCCTCCCTAAGAGTGCTGCTGAATTATCTCTTTCCAGCTGGTACTCTAACACCTGCATGCTCTTCTGAGGTGGAAGTAAAGCTCTACTCCACTTCTGTCTGGTGGTAATGATCAGGGACATCCATATGCCCCCTCACAGATTTCAATTTCATAACCCCACCCTGCATCCATCTAATGCACAGGTTGGTGCTGCTGTGCTCCCTATAAGCAGCACCTTGAAAATAAAGATTATCTAGCCCACTAGCTCTCCAAGATGATTATCCTGAACTTCACCCTCCAGTCAGCTACCAAAGATCCAAGGAGTTGCCTCTTGCCAATACATATCCTATATCCCTGTTAACCCTCCCACCCTCGTCAGCCCTAAGGGCCTTCACAAGTATCAGGCAGCTTTAGCAACTAACCTGTGAATGGAGGTGATATTTATTTATTTTATTTTTTTTGGTCAGGCTAATTGGTTGCTAAAGGACCTCTCTCCAAGCTTTATTGTGACCAGCATCCCTAAGAGAACCAGAGCAACTATCACAGTACAGTGGGACTGTGGACAGGACCCCAGAAACCTTAATATATATTGGTAGGGCTGGTACCCTGCCACAGTGTGGCCCAGGTCATGCCTGAAAATGGTCCTTTGGATCAGTACCTTACCTGATTACTCAGCAGATGAATAAATTAATAAAACCATCACCTCTCTAAGTTAAATAGGCAATGGTAAATACCTATGCCAGAGACCTTCATAAACTTTCTATCCGTAATGCAGCTGGACTCATGACCCCTTCATTGACCCCTACTGTTGCCCCCAACTGGCCCTGGATACTTCTAAACTATTCCTCTTCCTGATTGGACTCATGTTAACCATTTCACTTATAAAGACTATTTGTTCCTTCTGATTATAAAGTGCCTTATCTGTCTTACACCTCAACCGCAACCTTGAATAGTCACAAACTCCAGACCAATACTTCTCGATAAATGATCCACCTAGTTGCCAGCCTTAAAGGCTGGGTATATACTCTAAAACACTACAATGGTGCAAGGAACGTGATCTATAACTAATTGCAAAATTACCGCAGCAGATGCTGGCAAACCTCATATACTTCTCAGCATTGGTCCTGTTGGTGTACCTGGCAGAGGGCCTGGTCATGACAATCATATTGGTACCAGTGCTGTGGTTAGCAGTGACAGGTGGGATCAGTCCCTTTTTTTTTAAACATGTGTCCCCTCCCTTTAAGGAGTCCCAGCGCTCAAAGAAATAGATACGGTTAAAAAAACAAAATTTGTTTATTAAACCTGAACATCTGAAAGACACGCTTGGGAATCGACCTGTTCGATGTCCACCCCTTTCCCCCATCCCCTGCCTATTTGCAGCCCTCCCCCCCATGTCCTGATTACACCTGTGTATTCATGCCATGCTTGGTACCTGTTGTCCTTGTATAGCCCTTTAAGAGGACCTTCACCAATCCTTTTGACTTTCATGCATAAATTACCCCAATTGTATTTCATTATTGTCTGCTGCAGTTAGTTGTCACATTCTGAGCTGCTAAAACTGCAGGGTGTACCAGGGCTTCTATAGCAAGCCTGGTGTTTCTGTGGACCTAGGGTTGTACTGCTGACATTACTGTAGGGCAGAGTCAATTTTACAAAAGAAAAACATACTGTCAAGGTATTTTGATTATGGCATAATGCATTGCTAACAGGGTGTCTTGGGGAGGGAACACAGTATGTATACTGATTACTGGTAGGCTTTCCTTGCGACATTGTTGCAACTGCATGGTACTGCACAGTGTGAGTCACCCCCCCGTCCTACAATGATGTCACCAGGAGCTAGCAGCCCAGCAGCTAAACCTCAGTGGCAAGTGCAGTAGGGCTCAAAACAAATCCAGATGTTGTAAGGTAGAGTAAATCTTGGCCAAAAATCACAAACGGACACACCCTTTCAGGTCTAGTACTGCATATAATGACTACCAGCTGTATTTTTTTTGTTTGGCCCATCACTGAAGTTCCTCTTTATCTAGCATTCATGTTTGTTGCCAACCTTTACTTTTTTTTTTTTTTTGCTGTGGTGCCCCATAACCGCCCTGATACATTGGTTCTAATCACTAAGCAGATGTGTACCACCCACAGGAACATCAGCCCACCCAAAGTTCCTAAATTGTTTTATGGTCTCCCCTTGCAGAGGAATTTTGGAGTGATCCACCTTTTCCATTGCTGCAGCTTAGAACCACCTTGCACTTGCCCGAAACGGCAATATTGTCCCCCAAATTGTGCTCTTTCCAAAGAGACCCCTATTGTAAGATAGGAAGTTATGGTTAAACCCAATTTTATTCATTTAATTATTTATATATTTTTATTTATTTATTTCTTTGCTAGAATTGCAACTGTTCAATGCATACTTGGGTGCCGACCCATTAAATATCCAAGAATGCAACTATCCTGACAGCCCTGATAGGAATTGTAACTAAATACTTCAGCACAGATCACAGCGCCATCATGATGAGGGGCAATGATCAATGGCAAACCTCTGACTAGAATGTCTGCTGTTAAAATTAAAATATCTTACTAAATTTATAAATGCCTGATTTCACTAATAGTTTTATATTCATTGTACCTTTTGCTGGTATTTCTTCATTTTTTGATTTTCCAAATGGGAAATGGTCAGAAATGGCATATTCTCGCCTCTGGATACTGTCATAAAATGCAGTTTGTTGGTCAATATCCAATTCAAAGTTGCCACCCCACCTACCTTGCTTTTTTTGGGGGGGGATTCTTCCATGTGTTTTCATTTTTACTCAGATAATGTGCTACCTTGTTATATAAGCAGTGGCTTCTATTACCTGTTAATTTTGTACTACAGTTTTTGATCCAGGGTGGCTAATCATCTCAGGAGACTGTTAATGTAATTCCTTAAATAGGTGCTGTCCTGGTCACCAAACAATTTCACAGGGTGAGCGATCAGTGAATAACTCTTTTTCACCCCTAAAATGGTGTCCCATGTGGCCGGAATCAAAATGGTGGCTTCAAGAGGTCACTCCCTCAACCCTTCACACCCTTTTCCAAAAAAACTCCCCTTTATTCCATGTTTTTCTGCCTCATACTTGGATACTGTTGCTCCATCATGCCCCAAAACACCAGCTGATGGCTTGCGGAGACAACACGAAAACAACCCCTTCCCTCATGGACCCTGCATCAGCCCCCTTTTGGGGCCTCCTACCGTGAACTCCCTGTCCACACCCTTATGCTTCCTTTGTCAGTCTAAGTGCCTCACATGGTTAATTGTTGCTTCATCCTCCTCCTTCCTCGCGCAGCTACCTCCCTACCTCTTACCTTGTTTGGGCCACTAATTACTGTCCTCGACTCCCATGCACTTGACCCCTGTCCCTGTGCAACTTCCCTGATTGGTCCTGTTCACGCCACTCATAGCCAGTCCTGCTTTCCCTACCACACTATAAAAGTCCAAATAGTGGGTCACCACGTGATCTTAAAAAAACATCAGTATGTGGCCAAATGTACCATAATCAGGCCATCGCCGGCTTTTTCTGCCTTCCTTTGCCGCTGTGATAACCCATGCTTCATTTGCTCCAGTGACGATGGCCATAAAAAACAGTCTCCCCACGGCCAAATCTGCCCTTATTCATGGCACTGGCAGCATTTTCTGCCTTCTCCTGCCACTCCGAACTGGCTTCTGATGTCACACAACAGGCTGTCGGCCGCCAAGTGGTCGCCTCTGTCCTAACATGGCGACCGCCACGCTGCTGCCTGATTCACTCAGTTGGCGAGGTCCCTAAATGCACTCACATTTTAGTAGCCAACCATGTAATAATGACTATCCCCAGCCTCTTTCCCCTCCCTACAAAACCCCTGCCAAACAACTCCTGGGCCCAATCAAAACCGCAAGAAACATTGTTTTAATGATATCTCCATGTTCTGCACCCACTTCGCAGGTCTGTGTCACGATACCCCTTTCTCCTCTGCCCCTACTCGTATGTTTCCTCTTTTAAACTAAATAAATCATCAATCCCGCACCGTCATGGGCTTCCTGTTTTGTTCGAGTTTGGCTCTAAGAAGCGACTCACTACTGTGCTCTAAATTTTTAAATATTTACTTACTCTTGAAATGCCTGTTATATATGCTGTTTGGTATCACCTGTGCTGTTCCCACTGTCTTGCTTCACAATTATGTTGTCTCCCTCCCTTGCGTATGAGGTGCCTTTGTAAATGAGTCTCTGACTCCAAGGTTAGTAAATCGATATATGAATAAATAAATAAATCCTCTCTCTTTTTGTTACAGATTACTGGCAAACTGAAATTAAAAGTTTGTCCTGTGCCTTTCATCACACAAAATGGCCCACTAGTGACCATTGCCCCTCGCCTACCTTGCTGCAGACCTCTCTTTGTCTATATGAGCACTCAGTGATCTGCTGCTAAGCTGAAAAGACATACTCTTTTTACAACAACTTCCTTAAAAACAAACTCCTCTTACATCCCATGATACTTCTATCCAAACCATTTATTTTGAAAGCAGCCTGTCAGCATGTAATTTTCCCTACTAGTCATACTACTAGGAACTTAGCAAAACCAATCTAACCAAGGAAGACATTTTCTTAATAAACACACAAAAATGTGTCTTTTTTTTTTTTAGCTGCCTTGTAGATAAAATTGACCTTACCCAAGCCATTCTATAACCTCAGGAACTCATCCGACTGATGTGCTAAGCAAATCAAAATTTGCCTAGCAGAAGTGAAGGAGATCTTCCTTGTGCAACCCCTTATATCCCTCCTTTGCACCCACCCTTTGCTCTCTTTCTGTCTCTCTCTCTCTCTCTCTCTCTCTCTCTCTCTCCTCTCTCTCTCTCTCTCTCTCTCTCTCTCTCTCTCCCTACAACCTATCCCCGGCTCTCTTTTCTTAATGCCTCATCCCATATTGTGAGGTCACCCTCTCTGAGCTGAGCCCTCCACCTTCTTTCCCTGGCCCTCCCCATGACCGCAGCTCAAAACCCCACCCATTAGTTCCCAGTTCTCCTCCCCTCCCCATTCTCTGTTCCTCCTTCTAGGCTTCCAGGCCTATAACAATGGGGTCTGTCTTTTTAGAGACAAACCTTCTTGTACAGAGTGCAATTCCTTGTAAAGGAATGATTTTAAAAATTGAATTCATGGTTGTAATATATTGATTGTGTATATCTCGTTTTTTAAAAATTACAGATTGTATAAAATAATCCCCCCCCCGATAAAGACTCATAAAGCAGGGTGAAATGGCAGGGTGTTTGAAAGAATAAAAACACAGCAAAACGAAATTTGGACTAGCTTCATTTTGAGAAGGCCTCATCACAGCAAACACTATTTTAATTTTAAAAATCTCATTGGACCTTGTATGGGTTTCAAAAATAATCATAAGAAGTACCATTACCCACAGCAGTGGTGGATTACTAGAAGAGTTTCCAGTTTTGACCCATATCCCAAAGAGGTTAGAATGAGGAATGCGTAAGTAGAAAATAGGTAGAAACAATTGTGCTCTGGAGGATGATGCTGCTATACTGTTTCCTCTCATTTGTGCCATGTGGACCTCTAAATAATTTATTTTTTAATGTATTTATTTGTAATAATCATGACCACCATGCCCCCCTCAGGAAACCCAAGGTCCAAGGTTCACATGTTCCCTGGATCTCAGCTGAGTTAATGGCCCTCCTTCGAGCTCATGATCTAGCCTGGCAGTCTTAAAAGACCACTGGTTCCCCTTACACCACATTCAGTTATTGTCTTCTTCACAGGACTTGTACCAAAGCCAGCAGGCTTGTGAAATCCAAGTGCTTGTGCATCCTCACTCTAGAACAACCTTAAACACCCCTACAAGTTCTGGAAAGCTATCCACTCCCTCTTCTATCACCAACGCAGTCCTTTCTGCCTGTCCTCAAGGCTGGGAACTCCCACATTAGTGATGCTGCTGCTGCTTACATCAGCTCTTTGCCACCTGTGCCTTTTCTCTCCTCCCCCCTCTACTTTACCCTTCCCTTCATCCCTTGCACTATTTCTCCTTCGCTCCTACCACTCCTTCTGCCTCTTTTAAGGCCCTTCTAACACTTTAACCTCCATAAGGGTACAAGCCCAGATGGCCTTGACCCCAAGTTTCTGCACCTTTCTGCACTAGCCATAGTCTTCTCTACTATCCTTCTCCTTAAAGCAGCAGTGCATGAATGGGGTGAAACTTTTTATCTATACTTCTTTATGCTATTTTAATTGTCCCTTATCTCCTGACTTGTATGATGCCCTTCTTTCTCCATTTTGAGTCTGCTTTAGTACTTTTTTCACATCTGAAATAATAAAAGGAGTGTTCCTTTTAATACGGCTCAGATCAGGTTTTCATCAGTATTTGCAGTTGTTTTTGAACACTTACTGTTCAATAAGGTCAGGGATCACTGACTGCTGCATAATAGTTCATTTTAGTCACAACAGATGTGATTTTAAACAATTGATGTACAAAAACAGCTGAGAATACTGATGAAAACCTGGTCCAAGCCATATAAAAGGATCATTCCTTTCATTATTTCAGATGCTATAAAAGTACTAAAGAAGACTCAAATTGTGGAAAGAAGGGTATCGTACAAGATTGTAGATAAGTGGCAATCTAAAATAGAATAAACAAGTATAAGCCAATATTTTCAGCACATTCATGCATTACTGCTTTAACCTCTCCTCCTCCACCTTTTTCCCTGATGCCATAAGTGGGCTACTGTTATCCCTCTCCCAAAGGGTGTGATCATTTCTCTCTAGGAGGCAGTATAGCATAGTGAATAATGGCTCTGAGCTGCAAACCTGGACACATGGGTTTGAATCCCATCAGCTCTACTTGCATACTGTGTGACCCTGAGCAAGTCACGTAACTTCCTTGTGCTCCCAGGTCACACCTGGAAACAAGCTCAGGCTTACTGTGCCTTCCCTGGTAAAACAATTCCCCCCCTTTCCCCAATGGAAACTCTCCCATCTTCTTGACTCCTCCTCCTTTCTCACTCCTTTCCAGTCTGACTTCAAGAAGTCCCACTCCACATCAACCTCCCTCCTTCTGCTCACTTATTCCATCCATTCTGGTATGACCAGGGCAAAATTACTTCCACCATCTTTTTTGACTTGGTCAAAGCCTTCAACATTATGTCACACAACTTCCCCTGGACAATCTTAAGGCAGCAGGGCTCTCTGCTTCCTCTGTCAGCTTGTTCTGCTCTAACTTAGGGGTCTGGTTAAAATCTGTGCACAATTGCAACATTCTTCCCCCACACTCCCTATCTACTCAGGCGTCCCCCAAGGTTCTGTCCTGGGCTCCATAATCTTGTCCATATTTTTAAACGACCTTCCATCTAACTTCCCTGTGCCTACATCCATATGACTGCAGATGACACTGTGCTGTTCACCTCTGTCTCCTCTGTTGATGACCTTAGTGTCCATCTCCAATTGGATTTTAAAACATTTTGGTGCTGGTTCCGTTCAAACCTTCTGTCACACAATGCCAAGAAAACCGAGTCCATGACCTTTGGCTCCCTGAAAAGGCTTGCATGACTACATTGTTATTTATGGTTATTATACCAAGTACCTGGTTTGGGGCTAGAACCCATGACCTTTCAGTCTTCTGACCTTGGAAGTTAGCATGATACTTACTGAGCCAGAGAGACAGATATTTCCCAACATCCTCTTTGATTTGCAAAGTTTTTACTTACTCTCCTTCAAGTCTGGCAGCCTCACCCAGATGGGTAAATACAGAACAGTATATGAGGGGACAGTAAACATTTGGTTGCCAGTGAATACTTCTCTAGAAACCATGAGAACAAACATTTCTGGATGTGTTGAGAACCTGACCAATGGACACAAAAGGCACATATATTAAAAATAAACTTGGATTAAATTAATGTTTGCGTGCATCTTGTGCTTGTATGTTCCAGTACATTGTTGATTCTTTACTATAACCCTAGGGCTGTCCATAGAAATATAATTGGTAGCTTAAAGAGATTAGCCTCCATACTATTATCAAATAATGAATAAACAGCACAGATAACGATTACACAGCTTGCATTAATTTGTGAGGTATTATTCAGAATCTATTGCCACCTAAATGCTTCTGATAAAATCTAGCTATATAGAGTCTCGCCTTGACAGCAAAATTATGTGCTTTTGATATTAAATAATATTGTAAAATATATTTTCCATGTATGGTGCAGCTGGAAAACAGGTGAGAAAAGGTAATAGTATATATTTAATTCTCACAAAATTAAGAACGTACGATTTAAAAAAAAAATAATTCCTAAAACAAATTTGTTTTAATTCCCTTTCATGATTTTAAGCATCAGTTTGCACTTCTGATTATCAAAAGACTACTACTTCTGTAATACCAATGTAATGTTCACAGTCTTATCTGGTCCCGATAGCTGTAGTTTTTTTAAAATATTTAGCCTATTCAAGCAGAACAACAGTATTCAAAATAAACATGTTTATGACAGAGTAAGCAACTAATATTGCAAACCAAAATAATTGGTCATTGAGGATTTTGTAGAAATATCACGTTTATCCAGTTTTTACTTTAAATAGCTACTGACATCTCTGGGGAAGAAAAAAACAATGTAGAAACAAATCACCTTAAGTTTCAAATATTTAATCTTACCGTTCCTTATTACTATAGCATGAACTTTGCCAACAGATATGATCTGTGCACCCTATCTTCATTTAATCTTGCTGCTTGTCTACGAATGAAGTCCAAATCCATATCTTATGTAAGGTTTAACCGTGACAGAGCATGGGTTACTGGGATTAATCCATGCCTGGGGGTCTCACCAGGCAGGGCCAAGTGCTGACAACCACCCAGGCATGGAATAATTCACATGTAACCTACACCTGGAATGGGTTCATTCACTTATAACAGGGCCAGGGAAATGTAGACTGTACAGTTACAGATGTGACACATGATCAAACACAATGCCATGTTCCCTGGCTATGTTAGAAATACATACAACTTACAGTGTTTACTAAACAACACCATTTCAATTGATGTCGTAGCATTTCACACACAGGGAACAACTCTGCATTCTATTCTAAAGCAGAACTGCAAACACTGCTGCTCATACCTCATGCCGAAGCCATGCCTGTATCTATTCCTGCAAGGCTCACCGTACTGTACTTGTGTTTCCTGCATAGTGAAGCAATTGCCATCTCCACAACCCTTGCTTCTCCACCATATAAACTCATGCCAGTGATGTACTGCAGCCCAAAACACTACTGAGAAGAAGGATCCTCAGTTGCTCCAATGATTCTTCCACTCTCCATGAACAAGCAGAAGGAATGAGCCCGTAAGCACCACAGGCAGACAACAGTGAGCAAACCAAGGGTAGGCAGAGAAAGGTGCGCTCCGATCTTCCTCTTTCCCTAGGTGGTCTGCAGGGAGCAACCATGATTAATTATTAATCCATGGTCAAATAATTTCAGCAGCAACATACTGTGATATTAGACTGGAAAGTATGACATTACGTGATACAAATACCAAACACCATAAACAAATAATGTCCAGAGAACAAAATGCTTTCAGTGATAAGCTAGTATAACTCAGGTATAAAAATGAACGGACAAGATGGACTATGAGTCTTTTTCTGATAACACCTTTCTATGTTGCTTTACATCCACCCTTCTTAGTAGAGAATGAATGGATGATAAATATAGAAGATGTGTGAAATACAGCCACCTGAGTTCTGTTTAGATATTATTTTGAATTTTACATTGGAAGCATAATTAACACTTAAATGGGGCATAGGTAATGCTGTTTACAATTCTTAATGTAATTGTAAATTAGGGCATGTATGAAATCTGTTATCACCCCAGTGCATCATTTGGTGTGTTTTGAGAAAGTCTATTTATTTTGCCCTATAAGGGTCCCATAATATTGCAGCCTTTTGCAACAAAATATTAATTTTAATTACTTATCTGCTCCAGAACTCACTCACATCAGGTGAACTGAAAACTACAAGGTCACCTCACCCTTCCTTCTCCTTTCCCTTTTCTTTCATGTAAGCACTTGTTTACTTATTAACTTGGCACTTATTATTGTTCACTCTTTCTACCTATTATGCACAACACTGTTGTAACCCTGCTTGTAACACCTGCCTTACAACTGTATGTTAATATTGATCTTGTAAGTTGAATGTTTAATGCCTCACTCCTATTGTACCCCTTCCCCAAGTCACATTGGGAGACAAGTACTTGTTGCTCAGTGTGCCTTCCTGGTGAAACATTTTAATTAATAAAATAAATACATAAAATAGAATGCATGCAATTTCAGCTCAGTTCATGTTATTGGGTCCTGCTTCATTGTCGTCTTCAGCTCAACTACATTTATTGGGTTCTGGAACTGATAAGAAATAATTTCAAAAATGAATATTGGGCAAGAGAAGGGATGCAATGATATGGCACAATAAATGTATTGATTTATTTAAAATTTGATGACTAGGATAGGCACACTGAGCTAGGTCTTGTTTCCAGGTGTGATGTGGGAGAGGCGATATAGCAGGGAGCAAAGCAACAATAACAAAGTGACAATAGGTGCAGGAACATGTACAATAAATCAGAGTACAAGTAATGCATTTCCAAGAAGGACAAAAACAAATGTACGTGAATATTTGTTATTGGGTAGCCAGATAGAGAGCTGTTAGAGCTTCAGGCGAAGTGGGTCCCAAAAAGGATAAATATTACAAGAAATAAAATCAGGCCAAAATTGCTCACCAAATAAATAAAGAGACTCACAAGACAGCAGAAAAGATCCCACATCAAATTCAGAAATGACCCTTGCAGCAATAACTATGATCATTATAAAAAATTATCTCAAAAACTGTTGACTCGAAACAAGAAAAAGCAAATGTAACATGGAATGCACTTCAGCTAAAAGTAAGACAGATGCAAAAGCATTCTTTGGTTACATAAAGTCACCAAGGGTAAGGAATCTAATGTTGGACAACTACTCATTGATAGATGTTTAATAGAAGACCCAGCACTCATTGTGGAAAACTTGAATAATTTCTTCAGCACAAATTTTGTAAAACACAACCACAAGGAGTGTGAAAATAAATAGCCCAGTATTACGGTGTTAAAAGTAGTAATTTGTTTGGTGAAGGAAAAATCTTTAGTGAATTAAGCAAAGTCAAAACAAACAGGGCTCCAGTACCAGATAACATCACTGGCTAATAATCAAAAATCTGACACACAATTGCTAGTACTTTAAGTATAATTGTTTCCATCTCCTTGATACTGGACAAGTCCCAGAAGATTGGAAACATGCAGTCATCACCCCTACAATAAAAATAGGTAACAAACAATCTTTAAACAACTATCAACCTATAAGTCTGACCTTGATTCTGGGTAAAGTTATGGAGGACTTCTAAAGGAAATGATACTGAATTCTATAAATAAAGGAAGTATTTTTGACAAAACACAGCATGGTTTCACTAGTGGATGTTCATGTGTCACCAACTCAATATCATTTTATGAACCCATTAGTGACTACCTAGACAGTATCCCCTTGACAAGATGTATTTAGATTTCAGAAAGTCATTTGAACATGTGAATCATGGTAAGATAATAAAATTGGATCAGGAACCTTTGAAATGAGTCCTTGACTCAAAGGTGTTAATCCCAAACTGAAATAAATAAATAAATTAATAAAAAATTTAAACAGTAAAATTGTAGACTGGATTCAAAACTGGCTTACTACAGCTGATGCCACTTATTGCACCTGTGGTTTATGTGGGCAGTCAGCTTGTCCAGGTAGATTGCATTTTTTATTTGCCAAACACATAGACTTTAAAGTGATTTACCAACTACCCCGATGTCATGTTTGCAGATCACCTTCCCTTCACTGAGTGATGCAAAGCTCAGCTGCCCTGAAGTTAAGTATTAAATATATTCAGATGCTTAGTTTTTTAACATTTTGTGCACAGTTGTCTCTGCAAGTTTTTTCTTTGTTTGAAGTGCACATGAGCAGTGCAGCCACATGCATGAGTGACATCAGCACAGGGAAGGTGTTCCCACTGCACCTTCTCACTGCTCGCTCATTCATCTTTCCTGGAGCCAGCCTCAGAGAGTGCAGATCCAAAACTGAACTGGAAAAACTTACAGCACTGATGACTGAAATGGTTTGTTACATTAGCAGCTGTTATACTTGCTTTGGAACTGCAGAAGTGGTGATTTCTCCTGATTTTCAATTTTACTCATCTGACTAAGCTCTGTGTCCTAGGTCCATCGTTTCTAGGAACATCACAATCTACATTGCTTGAGTACAGTGTTACAGTTTTAATACATGCGGCAAGTACATAATAATAACAAGTCTGTATAAAAAATTAAAAAATTTTATCTGAGTGGAGCTGTAATCTGTAGCGTATTGGGACACAAAAGGACAACTTTTGAACTGGGCAGATCTATAAATTGAAGTAAGCTTTTCAGTATTGGTACATAGAGGTCTGTGTTAAATGGATGACTTTTTCAACAGTTCAGAATTGTAATGTGCAGCAAGAGTATAAGTACTGAGCTGCACAGTCCAACCCAGGAGAACAGTGCAATAAACTGTATTTTGCAAGTGCTGCTTTCAGTGTGATTGCTTCAGTAAACTGCCTTTGCTATTGCATTTCCGATTGTCACCATCATTATAGACAGTTTACATTTTTTCTTGTGCTCCTGTGTTTTCTTGAGCTCATTTGGTGTTCTCATGCAAGCACCATAACACTGATCACCAAAGTATGCTTAGATGTGCATGAATAAAGGGACATGGTGCACTGAATTGTTTCTCCAGCTTGCCAGCTCCTCCCTAAGTTTATAAATGAATACAATAAAATCAGTTATATACTGTACATGGTTATATTGTACAGGGTTTCATTTAACTCTAAAAATCTATTAGCGTTTTGCTCATAAAAGTTCTAAAACATTGTGAAAATGCATAGCACTTGCCTCACTGTGTTTAACAAACATAACAAATCTAGAAAACCTATATAAATTTAATTATTTATTTAGCTTTTGGTTACTGGGTAAGTACACTAGACAAGTAATATGCCTATTTTCAGGAACGACCCAGGAGAGTATGCTTTCTGTACAGTTAGTATTGTCCCAAGAAAAACTGCTAATAAATTATTTAAAACCTGTGTTGTACATAGTTTACAGTGTATCTCAAAATTAAACCCTTACTTTTTAACATTTTAACATACAGTCTTTATTTATAATTAGGATTATAGCATCATTGTATGTGCTCCGGAGCATCAGCAAAAGAAGAGACTGCAGTTGCCATCCTCTCCGACACTGTGGTACCAATGTACGGCTTCTATGGTGTTATACTGCAAAGTGCTAGTCAGTTCAGCATACTTAGGGAATAATGTCTGAACAAAATATGGGCTACACAGCAATGAATGCAGGAGTCTACACAATGCACCATGACATCGGTAAGGCATGGGAGACAGTATAGTGCAGCATCTGTTGTATTTGCTGTACACTTTTACGCATGTGCATCAGACATCCACTGTAATGGAAAACATGGAAAACACAACCGCTTGACACAGACTGAAGTGGTGAGGGAGCAAGTCCAGTAAAGAGCAGCGCTGGCACAGAGGGATACATGGAAGGGAAAAGGGTTCTTCTGGTACATTGGGAGCAGAGAAAACTAAGGGCCATCTCAGTAGATTGAGATCAGAAGGAGGGTGGGTGGAAGAGGCGAGGGACCAAGCAGAGGTATTTAATGAGTACTTTGCCTCTGTGTTCACTAGGGAGGGGGATGGGATATCTACAAAACAAGGCATGAAGGGGATGGAAGCGGCAGGAAGTGGGATCGGGGAGCAACAGAAATGGAGCAAGAGGGAGGGAAAGGTACCCCAGGGGTCACATCTGGATAAGGATAAAAAGACCAGTAAGGGGGAAGGGACGGATGATGCTATCTCCACCAAAAGGGTGTGGTTAGCCCTCAAGGCCCTAAAGAAAAACAAATCTCCTGGGCCGGATGGCATTCATCCGAGAGTACTATGGGAATTGGTGGACATACTGGCTGCACCCCTGGCGGAGCTTTCAGCAGGTCACTTGAGACAGGGAGGTACCTAGGGATTGGCAGAGAGGCACATGTGGTACCAATCCATAAAGGGGGTTGAGGAAGTACCAGGTAATTATAGACCCATCAGTTTGACCTCAGTGGTGGGAAAATTAATGGAGAGTATTCTAAAGGAATGATTGGGGGTGTACTTGGAGGAGGTGGGAGGTCTGGATAGTCGGCAACATGGGTTTGTGCCAGGTAGATCATGTCAAACCAACCTTGTGGAGTTCTATGAATGGGTAACATCAGAACTGGACAGGGGTAAGCCTGTGGATGTATTATTCTTGGACTTCAGCAAGGCGTTTGACTCTGTCCCCCACAATGGTCTGCTGGAGAAACTGATGGGGTTAGGAGTAGGCCCTTTGATGGTCAGATGGATTGTAAACTGGCTAGCTGGACGCACTCAGAGAGTAGTGGTCTGTGGGGAGCTCTTGAACCCTAGAGAGGTTGGTAGTGGGGTACCACAGGGCTCGGTCCTGGGTCTGATCCTGTTTAATGCATACATATCGGACATCAGGGAGGGTATAGGGTGTGAAATGAGTCTCTTCGTGGATGACTCCAAGATGGGAGCAGTAGTTGAGGGAGAAGAGGGAGGTGGCCTGCAAGGGGACCTGGACACCCTGGAAAGCTGGGCTCACACATGGAAATTAAATTTCAATATCACCAAGTGCAAGGTATTGCATCTTGGTCGGGGAAACCCTAAACACAGGTACACCCTGGGAGGGGAGGCACTGGAGGCCTCAATAGGGGAAAAAGACCTAGGGGTCATGGTGGATACATGTATGAATAACTCTGAGCAGTGCAGGAGAGCAGCTAGCAAGGCAAACAGGATGTTGGGATGCATCGTAAGGGGGATCACCTCTAGGAGCAGGGAAGTGATTCTGCCGCTGTACAATGGACTGGTTAGACCACACCTTGAGTACTGTGTACAGTACTGGAGACCACATTTGAAGAGGGACATACAGCTCCTGGAGAGGGTACAGAGGAGGGCAACAAAGATGATACAAGGGCTAGGGATTTGACTTATGAGGACAGACTTGAGGAGCTCTGCCTGTTTTCATTGGAGGAGAGGAGAGACAGGGGGACATGATTGAGGTCTTCAAGTACCTCAAGGGAATAAATAGGGTAAACATGGAGGGATCTTTAGACTAAAGCAGGAGGTATCACCAGAGGGCATGGTTTGAAGTTGGAAGGTGGAAGGGTGAGGGGAAAAGAGGAGGAGGTTTTTCACCGAGAGGGTGGTGGACCCTTGAATGCACTGCCTGGTGAGCTGGTTCAGAGATCCACAGTGGAGGGCTTCAAGAGAGGGTGGGACAGACACAGAAAGTGGATGTATCAGATGATGGCCTGTCCTGGGGGGGTGAGGATGGATGATAGGGGTTTCTAGAGAACAAGGGATGGGAGGATCTCGGCACCCAACTAAGGATCTAGGTTCGAGCAGACTCGATAGACCGTAAGGCCTAATCTGCTGGCAAATAGTATGTTAGTATGTTAATGAAGTATGGTGACATAAGTGAGGAAGGGTGGTTCAAATACAGTCAAACACTTTAGTACCTACTGCAAGGATATGCCCCTTTTTGTAGTGGACCAATCAAATGGTACTTAGGCTATCTAAACATAAATGCAGTCTCTTTCTCCATGAGAAGGGTATTGGCAGTGTCATTTTTAACATTGGGGGGTGGGGGACGATCACAGACTGTACTGTGTATTTTTTGCTCAACTCACAATGCACCTGGAGGCACACATGTAGAGGCAATAAGCCAATGCCAGGATGGTATTACAGATGCTTATGCAGACACTAATGAGAGCTGCAGTCTGTATAGTTCCTGAGCACTGAGAGGCAACACAAAGCTGGTGCAATAATTTGTAGTTTTAAATTAATAACATGCCATAAACAGGGGGAACTGGTGACTTCAACACATTACTCCATCACTGATACATCTAAAGGGGAAAGTACAAGCAGGCCCCCCACCCCCAAACACACACATACACAGAGAAGAAAGCTATAGCGTAGACCAGTTGGCACTAGGGCAAAGATAGACCCAAACAGTATAAATAATTTACAGATAATAAAAGTTCTATGCTGCAGCATTTTTCTAAGTGTATGTGTGTAGCTGGTGGGTTTGGAGTGGTTGGGGTACAAGGTGCCTGCTTGTAATTTCCAGCCTGTGCTCCATCAGAGTGAGTGACTGATAAATCAATTGGCGGGAAGTCACTACTAACTAGTACCAGGTGAGGAATTTGGACAAATAGGATTTGGACAAATTGTGAGCCATTATCCTGCTCAACAATGCCACCAGATCGAGCGAGCTCTCATTGTCAAGCTGGAGTGGTCAACAACTCGCTAGCATAGGAAAGCAATCCTCCCCAAAAAATGAAATATAAAACCCAGGGTACTATCACTAGCATATGTGTGGGTACATCGATGCTGGAGTAACAGAACACACACCATACCTTGATTTTGCACAGTAAAATGACAACAATGATGGGAACCAAACCGTAGCACTAAGTAGCAAAATATAATATTAACAGTCCGTGTTGCTAAGTCTGCTCTCAGCCAGTGTACTGGAATGGATCAGGACTACTGCTGTGACTGACTGAGCTACTGCCCACATCATTCTCACTGCTGTCATAGGGTCATCCCAATTGGGATCTACTGGGCAGTGGCTATCAAACTGTGGCACTATGTAAGTGTCCGAAGGTCACTGTTAGTGCAGAACAACATAATGCTTTCATCATCGACCCTGAAAATAAACTGTTTGACATTGCTATTGTCGTGCTGCATGCTGCGACCAAGAGCTCTGTCATCAAGACAGAACTGCTGTGACCAAGAACTAATTTTAATTTCAGAGCACAGATCTCCCTGTGGTGACATTGCAAAGGTAATGAGTGTCAAAGGTCACCAAATACAAGCTCCAGTACACAAAATGACACTTCCTGGTTTGTGAGTGTGAAAACCCAATTAAATTTGCTAAAATAGGCTATGCATCTATCAAAATACATTGTGAATCAGTTCTATATGCAGTCACCTTGCAGTATATGCGTTCATATTTCAAAACTTGGTAAATCGCTTTAATACAAAAAACTATGATTATAGCGCTTTATGCCTGCCTTCTATTTAGGGCAGATTAGCTGCTACTGTAGTTAATGTCAGTTCACACTCTGGCATGCAGTTTGCAGAGAACAATGGATTTTGCATGCCAAAGTGTGAACTGACATTAATTAACAAGTCTAATGGCTAATCTGCCCAAAATAGAAGGTGTTATTCAGTCCCTGATGCAATGCAATCAGGTGTCCAGTCTTAGCTTGAGGGAACCTGATGCTTTAATCTATTGTGCTACTGCAGAGAACTCCAACATAAGGGAACATAATGTTGGGCACCACTGCATGGTTTTTGGAGTTGTTCTTCAAAGTGACTTCTTATACAATTGTTCAATGGACTTATGGCAAGGGAAGAGCGGATCCGTCTCCTGTCTCTGTATGCAAAAAGAAAACCCCCCATCTCTGCATGCTGAAAAGAAGAAATAAGACCAAAACTGAGACAGCAATCCCACCATTATTTCCCTCCCCCCTAGTCACTAAGCATTCCCAGAGGTTCCCACCACAACATCCCCACTCCGATATACTGTACATAGGAGCCACAGTGATGTTTCAGCAAAGGGGCATAACTGCCATTTGGGGGATGGTGAAACAGAGGACTTGATTGCTTCAAACAGGTACTGTGCAGAAATTAATATTAACCATTTAGCAGCAGTAATCAGCACAGTTTTTACTGCCAATAGTTACAGTGGTCACTCCATATAATGGGTGGAATCTGCTTATACAGATTCACCCATTATAAGTGGCTTGCACTGTAATAGAAAATAGAGGGTCAGAATCGGGGTATTTTCTCTGATTTCACTAATGTAACTAGTGGGGTACATCCAGGTTCTGTGTTTGGCATTGTTCTTTTCAATGTCTACATTGGTGACTTACATCAGGATTTACATGTTTTTATAAATGAGTTCACAGATGATACGAAAATTAGAGGTAGAGTGGAAAATTTTGATGACGTAGAGAGAATGCTGGCTGACATCATTGGACTATATATGTGGTCCAAGGGGTGGGATGTAGATTTCAACCCCAGCAAATGCATCATGCTCCATCTGGGAATTAACAACACTTTTGCAACCTACTACTTAGGGGACACAGCCCTAAAAGCAGTTAAGAAAGAAAGAGATCTGGGGATTGTAGTACACCAAAATTTGTGCTTTCATTCCAACAACTCTGCTGCAACCACTAAGGCATCTAAAATAATGGGGTGAATAAAAATAAATTTTATAAGCAGAAACAGTGATGTACTATTGCCACTGTACAGATGCTTGGTTAGACCCCACCTTGATTACTGCTCCTAGTTTTGGTCTCCCCAGTACCAATGCAATAAATTAAGAGTGGAGAGGATACAGGAGAAGTTTACTACATCTGTATATGGTCCAAGAATCTCCCTTACCTGCAACGGTTGGTCAAATTAGGACTAATTAGCTTAGAGGGAAGACATCTGAGGGGTGATCTAATTCTGGTATATAACATAATTAAAAACACAGAATTAATGTTGGATATAAGGCTAGAATTCAGGAAGTCACCTTTGAACTCTCGTGGCCACACCAAACAGCTTTGGGGTAAATTGTTTAAAACTAAAATAAGAGGAAATGTTTTCACACAAAGAGTTGTAAAATTCTGGAGCATCTTACCTCAACATATTGTTGATTCGCCTAACATGGATTACTTTAAATCAAACCTTAATGTTATCATGAACAATCGAGAACACATCTGGACAACCACTGACTAGTGTAGAAGTGGACTAGATGCACCTATGATGGCCTTCTACTCCTAAATTAACAAAGTACCAGAGCTACAGGAGTGTGCCAATGTAGGGCAAGACATTTGCACAGAACTGATGAGGCACAACACTTAGATTACAGAATACACTGACTTGTAGGCTATATAGCTGAGAAGACAAAAATGAATAAACAGGTAAAACAGCACAGAGGGTGGATAGGACATGTGTTGTTGCAGTGAAGAAAGAAAAGGAAGAAGCCTAGCTGCAGGTGTATTCTTTTGAGATGTTGGTCAGTAAGAATGGTTTTAAAGAGTGCAGGGAGGAGGAGAGACAGATGGAGAGAGGGAGGCTGTTCCAAAGTGTAGGAAGCTGGATAGAGAAAGCAGACGGCCCTGTTACAGATTTACTCTGAGGGTTGTGAAAGGAATAAGTAGCAGATGAAAGGAAGGAGTAGGGGGAAGGGATGGCAGGGTTAAGGAGAGACAAGTGAGATAAGTTTGAACAGAGGCAAGATGGTATTTGGTTATGAACGAGGAACAGTGTGAGAGATACTGGGCTTCAAGAAAGGGGAACAAGAGATTAGAATTTAGAGAACAGTAATGGTTGAGAAATGAAGCACTAAGGGCAAAGTAATATAAGAAATTAAAAAGATGGTCCAGGTTGGCAAGCGCAAGCACAGGGTCAGAACTGCAGACTACATCTGCATAATCAAACACAGGCAAGATCTTCTTAATAACCATTTCAGAGGGACCAGGAAAAGAAGACATAATTTATTTCAGTACAGCATACCAAGGTTAGAATAAAGTTTCTTGTGCATGACTTTAAGGTAGGTGGAAAAGCTGATGTTCTGATCCAGTCACACTCCTAAATTCTTGAAATGGGGTACCTGTTCAAATGTGTTGCAATGGAGAGCAAAGAAGACAAGTGTATGTTGGAGCCTTGATGATTTCTATCTAGTGCTAAATGTAAGACAGGCAGTTTATTTGGCATTTAGTGAAAGCTGGTTTGAATGGAAGTAATGCCGAACATTGCCAAAGTTATGTTGTAGTGATGACTCCAGTTCAGGGACAGAGACACATAAAGCACATATAGCTGTGTCATCTGCATACATGTATATGTGGGAAGAGACACAAGTGGAGGGAACATCATTTAATAAGAAAGAGAAAAGGACTGGGGTATGGATAGAATGCTGGGTGACACCTGACTTGATGAACAGAGGAGTTTGATTGGGCATCAACACTGAGTAGGGAAATGGGCAGACTAGGAGAGCCATATGGTCCTTATGTGCCATCAGAGTCTATGTTTCTATCACCATCATAGACTGACTGGAGCTGATCTGACAGGAAGGAGCAGAACCACCTGACTACCAGGTCAGATATACCCACAGCATCAAAGTTATCCAAGAAAAGGGGGTGGGCCATGGTATCAAAGGCCTTTGTGAGATCTATGAATTGCCACAGTGAACAGGCCTTGGTCCATTCCTTTCAGCATAGACATTACTTTGTCCATGCCTTTCGGTGCAGACATTTCCATTTCCTAACTAAGGAAAAGATAGGACTATTTCAAGAAAAACACAAAACAATACACTGGAGTGATTAAATAGACTTAACACATGCCCTAATTTACAATTATATTAAAAATGTAAAGAATATTGTTCATGTTCCAGTCAAGATTTGTAAAAATGTTCTTAACATTTAAATTTTTATGTTCTTAATTTAATTTGAATAATATTGAGAATTGTTTATGGTCTTCCAAAACAAGCCTGTATCTGTACTGAGAGGTTCCCATGCCAACTTGTGACCTCAAGAGCATAGCTCATGGCGTCCATTGATTGCCATGGCAACCTCAAGATTCAGACTCCGGCATGTATGTGGATGACTATACACAATCATTTATAGTGTATGGTCCTCAAAGACACAGACAACTATGAGTCTTAAAGCTAGAACCTTGAACAAACTTGATTTAAACAACTCAGTGATGAATCACGAAACAGCTAGTGACTGTTTCTAAAACGGAGAACATAGCATTTTTAATCAGTATCACCTAACAGATAGTGTTCTCTAGTCTTTCAGCCAAATAGTTGAAAAAAACAGTCTTACTTGACGTCTCCACTTTACTGTCAACAATCCTTTCAGGAAGCAGCAGGGTACAAAGAAAAAATACATACACCACTTCCATGCTAATCCTGATACACTTGAGAGGAAGGTGACTGCATGACAAAGTTTTGCATTTTTGTACTGCAGTACTGACATCCTTAGAGTGGCACATCAATATTTTGACATCACTACTTACGCACAACATTGCTTATTCCAGATATGGATTTCCACAGGAACAGAACTCCACCATACACTATTAATAGATAATATGTTAAACGTAGTAGCATTATTTCCTGTTGCAATTCAAAAAGCCAGTCGGTTCTTAATGTTGGTGTTTTATAGTTTCATTTCTAGTGCTGATGTATTTTATTTATTGAAATGTTTCACCAGGAAGCACGCTGAGCAACAAGTTGCTCATCTCCTGGTGTGACCTGGGAGTAGGGGAACATGAGGATAGTTTACAGAGATTCGGTACACAATATAAATTTACAGTAGATTATATTCAAATAATTTGAGCAGACTGTACAGGAGTAATGAAATAGTGGGATGCTAACAGTTTGAACTAGATAGATACTACACAAGCACTTTTGGACTAGATAGATACAACGCAAAATAACATTTAGGCATATACTAAATGATACATAACTGTGTAGCTAGAAAATGGCTATATAGAATTGTTGTAGTTTAATCTAGGGAAGTTAGTGAGGAGTAAACACAGGCAGAACAGGTTGGTGATATATTGAATTGTGTCCTTATGATCTGAATTTAATTAAAAAAATGCTTTAAAATTAAAAATATTAAAAAGAATAAAACATCCTTTCATGTTGCTTATAAAGAGAAATGCATTACAGAGGAAATGGATGTTACATTCTGCGTAAGTCAGATTTAGCTCTGGAGTTTATTTTAACACTGAAATAAACAGATGTAAGAAAAATATACTGTATTTTACTAGGACATTTCAATACATGGCTTTAATGCTGTAGGTATTTTTCAATCCTGCTGTGTAAGTATGCTGTGAAACTGGAAGAATCATTTGCTAGGAGTTAAAAGGAAATGTAGATATTGCTGTAAATGAAGGCTAAATTGCATAACTTGACGGTGACCTCAATCATATACATCATTAAGGTTTCTAATAGGGATCTATTAAATATTTATGGCAATATGAGTGTAACAAAAGGATAAAGTGGCTATGGCTCCTTGCAGTGAGAAAGTCCATTAAATTAGTTAGTTCACAGTATACATTACCTCATGACATTTTCTTTTAAATAGCTTGGTGTAGACAGAAAAAAAAAGAACATTTTATGGAGGTCACTTCAGATCTGCATATTAATAGGTATTTAGTCAGTAAAGAGATGTAAGAAAGTTGCCAGTTTGGACAAGAAAGCATGCATTAAATAATTTTTGTTTTTATATATGTATACAGTATAGTCATTAATATTTCATTACTATTTTTAGAAAAGTCATATCAAAAAATAGTCATAATTTATAGATCTGACATTTTAATATTTTAATGTGCCATTCAGGAAGATTTCAGACTACAGCATTCTATCATTTTTAGAATTTAAAGGGGAGGGTCACTGGAGGGGGGGGGAAGGAAAAGCTGCAGTGTAAGGGCTGCTAGCTGCACAATTGAGCAGACTTGCTAGACCATAAGGCCTTTATCTGCTGGCAATTTCGTATGTTGTTCGTATGTTTCTATGACACTGTAAATAAAAATAATAGCTTTTGTGAATGTTTAATGTTTTTCAAGTTATGACCATTTTATTTTGTATGAATTTGTTTTTTCTCCCTTGGGAAGAGGGCAGACTCTGAGCCCGATTCCCTCACTCTGTGACCAATGTATGCATCTGAAAACTTACTGGAGTTTATTTTCCCATGGACTTCCCCCTGTGGTGGGATCAGGAGATGAAGGTCTGTCCTCTTCCTCCTCCATGGTGCACAATCCAGAGTGTTCCAGCTGTTTGGTGCAGCATGGACTGTGGGGAGCAAGCAGGGCTTCATGAAATCCTCCTTCCCTAGTTTTCCTTGTTCTCCCAACCCTTGCTGTGGTGACACATCAGAACAGATGTGTGGAGACATGGATGCCCTTCAGAACTGCAGCTCCACCCTTTGAGCCACTCATGACCCGTACTACCACCACACTTCTACCTGATGGCATTCATAGGCTGAGACAGCTGGCCATTCCTCCCTAGAAGAGGAGTGCAGTCAATGAGATGCTTGATCCTCTTCCACCATGGCTGACCTCCAGCAACATATGCTCATTCCCAAACACAGGTCACCTGCAAGGCTGATGGTAAGGTATTCAATGGCTCAGCTCTCCATGTCACCAGGCTGGCTTATTATATGGATTTTAATTACAATTGTTTCCAGCTATTATATAGGCTGATCATTCCACAGTAGGTTATCTGACATAACATACAGTGAGAGGTGTGGTACCTGAGACAAAGTTAAATTCTGACCTGCATGAGATATCTGAAACATTGACTGATTAAATACTAGGAGAGGTAGGCAAGGCTAACAGATATAATGTCAGTGGCACAGCTTACAATTTGGAATAAGGAAGGATATTTAAAATGATATCCCTATGCATTTGATACTTGCCTCAAAAACAAGACATAATTTGTAGCTACATCTGCATCCAGTACAATTTTCACAGGTGTTTTGGGTCCATGAAAGTTGCATCTGCTTTTCATTGCATAGCACTGATGCCAACACAGGGAGCAGATGCATCCAAAATCTGCCTCTGTTTAATTTGCAAAAAGGTTTGGTGAGACATGCTAAGCTAATATTTGCAATGTTAGACAAATTTAAAGGCAGTAGAACATATAATTAGATAATAGGGGTTTGCTGATAAGCAATGTGATAAAACCCCAGATCACCACTAGAGAGCAACAATGAAGCAATGACATGTATACAGTGGAGAACAGCACAGGTTATCACCACTCTCTAAGCAACTTCTAATTACTCCATTATGTACATGTCAACACACAGGAATCTAATGTGCCATACATTTCAACAGACCTTTCCTGCTCATCCTGATTCATTTTAAATTAAATAAAATACAAACACGAATAGTGAACAATAAGATTGGCAAACCTCTATTGTATAAAAGAATACATGATGGTAAGTTATGACGATAGCTGATATATCAGCACTTTGGCAAGCGAGCTTGAGGTTTAATCACTCTGTGGCTCCAAGTGGAGCCCTCATGATACCCCTGCGCCATTTGCCACTCATGCTTATATATCGAGCTATCGCATAACTTACCATCACGCATCCTCTTAATCCACTATAAAAGGCTAACCTAGGCAGCAGTACTGTGTGGGATAAAGCTATAGTAAACACAGCAGACAGTGATGGAGTGTTAAAAGGTATCTGTAACATTAGTCTACATTACACACAGATAAATAAACAAAGTAGTTACTGCATATACTGTACATGATGCAGCCAACAGCACTGAAAACACAAATAGCACCCTACAGCCAACACTCACACACAGATACACACATATGCATGCACACATGTATGCACATATGTAAGCATACATACACACACCATGCCTACCTGGGGTGCAGCTGAGTTATCTTTCTGAGAAGGAGGATGTGAAGGGTTAAACATGAATAGGACACAAACACAACTTAGTAATTCAGTGGCTGGAGTTTACATGCAGCATTGACTGTGGGCTGTGCAGATCATTAGTATATACTTGTAATTAACCTTTAACGATGTTTCCCCCTGATGGCCAACTCACAGTTCATTACAGAGATCCTCTTCCTCTGCACCTCTGCCTCATTAAGTCTTCTCTCATCCCATCCATAAAAGAAATGTGTTATACATTGGGCACAGATCCCTCACTAGGGACTTCCAGTTCACTGCCACCACCAGTTTTTTTTTTTTTTTTACCAACAGGGCTCCAGTAAACCTGTTTCTGACATCCCCTTTGCACAAGGTGAGGAAGGTCAAAACAATAACTGTGGGTAGAGTGCTCTCTTGGAGATGGACTGCAACAGAGTCCAGAGGAGAATGAATTACCCATTTAAATAACACACAAGCAGTCACTGATTCTATAAAAACAGACTGTTCACTAAAATGCTACAAACATTTATAACATGATGTATTTACAGGAAACAAAAGTGTTGCACATTTACCAAGAAGCAGAAAATAAAATCATATTAAGCAGATAGGTATTGTACAGCAAAAGTCTAAGCTATCCTCCTCTGGGAAAGCTTCACCTGCCCTAGCTAAAGAAGCACTTTTCCCTCACTGTGCTATCTCACCTCAGCTAGTCCTTGTAATGGTAGGGGCTCTGGTCTTTTGGTGTCAGTCCAACAGAGTGAGCTGGATATAAGCCCTCAATATATTGCCTTGCTCCAAGTGGGAGGGTCCTACTCACCTGAGTGATATGCCCATCTTGCCCAGACCTCTTTGAGAGTGTGTGTGCATGTGTCCCCCACCTTCAGCACCTCCTTGCTACCATAATGATGTCCACCTGGTTCCTTTTGTTCGACATGGGAATATCTCCCGGAAGCATACCTCACTGAGTTTACAGTATGGGTTTATTGCTTTACTGCCTCCTGCCTGGCTTTTCCTGTTAACTTTCTCATGAGAACTGTCAGACTTGCATTTTAATTTTTCCATATTTACATGCTCATGTGATCTGGCAACCATCTTGTCTGAAGAAGATGCCTATTCAAAAAGAATAACTCAATCCAAAGAATACATGGTTCAGGTCCCTTTTCTGTCACATCTCCCCTTCCAGAAATGAAGGTGTGCCTCTTTGGGCAACCCCAAAGACACTGCCATTCATGTAAGACTTGGGAGTGCCTAATGGAATATGCCATGCACTTAGCTCTGCCTCAACAGTTCATCTGCATTGGCATTCTTTGCCCCATTTCAGTGCAGAATGAACATATTATATGGCTGTAGTACCAAACTCCAGTGCAATAACTTTGTATTTTGCCCACTAGTCCTATAGAGCCATGTCAAGGGGTTATGATCAGTGACCACAGTGAACTCCCTCCCATACAGATATGGCTGCAGCTTCTGAAGCATACCGGGTCATAATGTCATACGCATAATAGCGCACAACATTATGCCGAATCCCAGACCTGTGCACTTTCTGTGTTGGACCCCCCCCCCCCCCCGGAGTTAGAATCCTTAGTGGGGGGGTCAGAGGTGTAGCCCACCATAATGGGGGGTGTGGGGGTGGTGCCCCCACAGAAAAAAAAATGATGCGTGCAACAAGCTTATGCCTCACAACATTATGCCTTGTGTGGTTTTGACCCTGTGCCCTTCTGAAGGGTCCACACTATTCCCAGACATTCCCTTTCCACTGTGGCATATGACTCCTCCCTGGGCAACAGCATCCTACTCAGGTACACTATGGGGTGCTCCTCCCCCTGTGGTGTAACCTGGCTCAGGATGGCACCCAGCCCATGGTCTGGGGCATCCACATGTACTACAAACTGTAGGTCATATTGGGGCTAGCCAGCACAGGTGACCCACATAATGCCTCCTTCAGCCGTTGGAAGGTGGACTCACAGGCATCTGCCCAGAGAACTTTTTCAGGCATCTCTTTTGTCAGGTCTGTCAGGAGTTTGGTCACATCACTGTAGTGAGGGACAAACCTCTTACAGTACCCACTGTTCCCAAAACTGCCCTTACCTGTGTCTTTGTGGCTGGGTGGGCCAAGGCTGGATGGCATTAACCTTCACTGGCTCTGGACAGATGCATCCATTGCCCACCCAGTGACCAAGGTAGGACACTTCAGCCATGCCCACTTGGCACTTTTCTGCCTTAAATGTCAGCTCTGCGGCCTTCAGTCTGTGGAACACCTCCCTCACATGCCTGACGTGATCCTCCCATGTCTGGCTTTAAATGGTGATGTCATCCATTTAAGCCAGTGCTTATTCACTTGCCCCTACCAGAATGTGATCCACAAGCCTCAGGAAGGTTGCAGGTGCATTCTTCATCCCAAATGGTATTACATTGAATTCAAATAAGCCATATGGGGTAATGAATGTTGACCTCTCCCTGGCTGCAGGGGTTAATGGCACCTGCCAGTAGCCCTTTGTCAGGTCTATTGTGATCAGGAACTGGGCTCCCCTAGCCGTTCCAAGGTCTCATCTGTTTTCGACATGGGGTAGGCATCAGACTCTGTACAACTGTTGAGACTCTGGTAGTTGACACAGAACCGTGTGGTACCATTCTTCTTGGGGATCAGGACCACAGGCGAAGCCCAGGGGCTACTGGACTCCTGGATCACTCCCAAGGCCAGCATCTATCTGAGTTCCTCCAGCATGGTCTTCTTAACCCCCTCAGGGACCCTGTAGGGGGACTGCCTGAGCAGAACTTGGGCCTCGTTGTTCATGCGGTGTTCAGCCATTGCGGTGTAACCAGGATTCCCTGTGAACATGCCCCCAAAGTCATGCAGCTCCCCCCTCATCTCCTCGGCCTGAGCCAGTATCAGCTGCTCTGAGAGGGTGAGGTTATTCATGGAGGATCCCTCATAGGCTTCACCAAGGAGGTCTACCAGGGGATCAGCCTTGTTCCCCTTCCCTGGTGCACTGCACACTGCGAGGATACATAGATACATAGATACATAGACAGTGTCAGCAGATAAGGGCCTATGACCCACCCAGTCTGCCCATTTGAGCTCGTAAGTTCAGTTTGTTTTCCTAGAAGTCTGTTGACTCTCACCCCTGACCTCCAGAATTCCTTTATATCTATCCCATGCATTCTTAAATCCGTGATTGTTTCTCAGCCCCACCACTTCCTCTGGCAGGGTGTTCCACTTGTCCACCACCCGTTCTGTGAAGAAATTATTTCTCATGTTTCCTCTGAATCGCCCTCCTCCAACTTCATTCCATGCCATCTAGTCCTGGAACATCTTTTTCTCTTAAAAATAGTGTATTCCTGCACCCTGTTCCTCCCTGTAAGATACTTGTATGTCTCTATCATATCCCCTCTCTCCCTCCTCCTCTCCTCCCAGGAGTACATATTCAATTCCTTCAACCTGTCTTCATAGGACTTGTGATGCAATCCATGCACGATTCTTTGTTGCCCTCCTCTGAACCTTCTCTACCCTGTCTATGTCCTTACATAGGTATGGTCTCCAGAACTGTACACTGTACTCCAGGTGGGGCCTCACTAGTGTCTTGTATAGCAGAATGGAATTATGACCTCCCTTTTCCTGCTGGTGATGCCCCTGCCTATACATCCCAGCATCCTATTTGCTTTACCTGCTGCCTTGTCACACTGTTTCCCTACCTTGAGGTCATCAGAGATGATAACCCCAAGATCCCTTTCCTGCTTGGTGCATGCTATATCCTCACCCCCAACTGATATATTGTGCAGGGTTTTTGTGCCCCATATGCATTATCTTGCACTTCTTTGCATTGAATTTCAACTGCCAAACCCCTGACCATTCTTCAAGTTTCTGCAGGTCGCTTCTCATTCTGTCTACACCCTCTGGTGTGTCTACTCTGTTACAGAGCTTTGTGTCATCAGTGAATAGTGAAATTCTGCCTTCTAGGTCCTGCACAATGTCACTGATGAAGATGTTGAATAGGACCGGTCCCAGCACTGATCCCTGTGGTACCCCACTGGTCACTCTTCCCTCTGTGGAGTGACAGCCATTTACCACCACCCTCTGTGTCCTGCCACCCAGCCAGTTACCTACCCACCACACTACTGTCCTGCCCACACCCATATTCCCAGTTTGTGTAATAGTCTTCTATGTGGCACAGTGTCAAAGGCCTTGCTGAAGTCCAGATAGGCCATGTCCACTGCCCTCCCCTGATCCACCTCCCTAGTCACCCAGTCAAAAAATTCAACGAGGTTGGTCTGACATGACCTCCCCCTGGTGAAACCATGCTGCCTTGGGTCCTGTAGTCCATTGACAACCAGGTGTTCCACCAATCTCTCCTTCAGTAGTGCTTCCATGATCTTCCCCACTACTGAGGTGAGGCTGACTGGTCTGTAGTTCCCTGCTTCCTCTTTGTTCCCACTTTTGTATAAGGGGACTACATCTGCTGTCCTCCAGTCTTTGGGTACCTCCCCTGTTTCCAGTGATCATTTCCTCCCTACCATAGTAGGGCTTCATCATGTTCACATGATATACCCTCTGCCTGCACCTTCTGTCAGGCAGTCCTACTATGTAGTTAACATCATTCAGCTTCTGGATTATTTGGAAAATGGGCCCTCCCATGCCGCCTACAGTTTATTGTGTCAGACTGGGATGAGTACCATCACTCACTGACCAACTTCGTACTCCTGGGCTCTGGCCTCACAGTCATACCAGGCTTTCTGTTGCTGTTGTGCAGTGGCTAAGTGCTCCTGGGCAAGCCCCATGAGCTCCTTAAGCTTGGCCCTGAAATTTAGGACATACTCTACAATAGACTCCTTTTGGGTGGCATGGTTACCTTCCCATTCATCCCTGACTAAATCTAGGGGCCCCTTCACCCTGTGACCAAACCAGAGCTCGAAGGGTGACAACCTTGTGGACTCCTATGGAATTTCCCTATATGCAAAGAGAAGATGGGGCAAATATTTGTCCCACTCCCTTTTGTGCTGGTCTGCAAATGCCCTGATCATAGTTTTAAGGGTCCCATTGAACTGCTCAACCAGGCCATTTGTCTGGAGGTGATAAGGTGAAACTTGGAGCTGTTTCACCCAGCACTTCTCCCACAAACTGGTCATTAAGGACGACATGAAATTCATCCCTGATCTGACAAAATCTCCTGGGGAAATCCCACTCAGCTAAAGATTCCCAGAAGCTCATCAGCCACCTTCTCTGCCTCAATGGTGGACATTGCCACTGCCTCAGGGTACCTGATTGCATAGTCCACCACATCCAGTATGTATCATGTGCCTGTGTAACTTGGGGTACTTAGGGGCCCAACTATATCCAGGGCTACCCTCTTGAAGGATTCATCAATAATAGGCAGGGGCACCAAAGCTGCATTAGCTTTGTCCCCAACCTTCCCAACCCACTGGCACTGTGGACAAGTCTGACAGTAATTTGCCATGTCTGTGTACAGGCATGGCCAAAAGAAGTTGTTGGCAAGCTGCTTTTTTGTGTGGGTAATACCCAGGTGGCCTGAAAGAGGAATGTCATGGGCCAGGGCCAGAAGCTGCTTTCAGTAGTCCTGGGGACTACTAGCTGCTGGAGTATCTCTCCTTCTAGCCCCCTCTGTGGTGTACACTGTCTGTCTGTACAACAGCCCATTTTCCCAATAAACTGACTTTTTGCTCCCTTGAGAGGCCTCAACCCTATGTACTATCTCTCTCAGTTTTTGGAGGGTAGGATCAACTCACTGTGCCCTACCCAGCTCCTCACATCTGACCTTCCCTAGTTCACTTTCAGAAGAAAGGCTGCTCCTGGTGGCAACCTCCTCTGTTTGCAGCTGGGACTCAGGGCTGCTGCTCCTAGCTAGCCCTTCACCTATACTAGAGACTTACTCAGCTGCTGAGGGATTGGTCTCCATGGGCATGTCACCCCTCCTCCTCCCCTCAGAAGCTTGGCCTTTGCCTGGCTATGGGTAGTAACACATATCAGGTTTTCCTGTGGTCAAAATCTTTCCCCATGATCACATCTACAGGAAGATCAGGTACCACTCCCACCTCCTGTACCCTATGGCCACCCTCCCAGCTCAGGAAGACCCGAGCCATTGGCACTTGGACCACTGGACCCATGACTTCCTAAATCTTGGAGAACTGCTCTGGTAGAATCTGCTCTGCCTGGATCAACTCCTGCCTTACCATGGAGATGGAGGCACCAGTGTCCTCAGTCCCTGTGTTACTGTGCCATTGCCTAGAATAGGGTACATATGCTTGGTGGAGTTTGGTGGCACTACAGTGTGTGCACAGTTAACCAACTGCAGAGTACTGTCTTGGTCACCACCTCCTCCTAGGCTTTTGCACTTTTCTCCCATTTTTAGGGTAGCCATGGGATAGATGCCCCACTTTCTGGAAAATCCACCATGCCTTTGCCCACAGCTCCTTGTTTCCCTTTGAACCAATGGGCTCTGTTTTGGGCTTGGGTGCAGGCTGGTTTCCTTTAGGCTGCCCTCCCTGGGCCCCCTTAAAACCAGGTGCTGCCCCACCCCCATCATTTTTGCATTGCAAATGTGGTCTGCTGGCCACCTAGAAATCAACACTTTCTGCTGCCTCCTTTGTGAAGTTGCATGTTCAGTCCAGCAGCTGAATACACAGGTCATCAGATACAATTTTAAGAAACTCTTCCCTTACAATTAAATCTTTAACCTGCTCTACAGCCTTGCCTTAGCCCCATCCACCCAGTGGTCTAAATAAGCACACATTTGGATATGCAGTTCTACATAGCTGTCTCCTGGGCCTTTTCTTAACTCTCTAAATTTCCATTTATAAGCCTCAGGAGTCAATTCAAAATGTTTTAATAACAATAATAAATTCTTTTAACTTTATTATAATTCATGCTATCATTGTCATCCATTCGTGCAAATATATGCAAGGCACGATCAGTAAGTAATGGGGTCATATGGTTCATCCACAATGTCTTATCTAATTTAAATTGCCCACAGACCCTTTCAAATGATTTTAGAAACAAATCTGGATCATCTCCCTCTTGGTATTGTGGAAACATTTTAGAATTAATCGGGGCTTCGTGGCTTGAACCACCTTTGCCACTACTTACGATTTATTGCATTGTTTGCTGGTACAGTTTCTCCAATTCGATCTCATGCTGTCATTCTTTCCCATGCTCCACTCACATCAGGATCTTGTGCTGACAAATCTTCTCCTTTTCCTCTCATATCAGGATCTCATGCTGGTGAACCTTCTTTCCCTCTGCCTCCAGCCTTGTTCTCTCCTCCAGCATCCAGATTTCATGCTGTTGGGCTCTCTCTCTGTCCTCAGCCTCCAGCCTTGCTCTCTCCCTTTCAGCCTCCCTCAGAGCAAGTTCTGCCTTCAGGATCTCCAGCCGAGGCTGATTGGGCTGCACAGCTCCCCCAGCTTGTGCCACAAGGTGCCCCTTGCTCAGCCACTGTGACCTCAGTCTCACTACCTGAGTCACTGTCCTCTGTGACTTTCTGCTGATTAGGTATTGTGCCCTGCTTATCTGGAGACTGTCTGCCCCTCCTACAGCTGGTCCTATGCCACCAGGGCTTCCAAGAGTGCATTTTTTGTCATGCCCTCATAGGCAACCCTCCTTCATGCGCACAGCTCATGAAGCTGCTGTACATGAAATTTTACATAGCTTGAGGAGCTCATCTTCTCTAGCTATGCTGCACTTAACTGTCTATAAATAAATAAAACAGTAGTAAAAAAAATACAATCTTTTGAAATCATGTTTCATGACCGTTAAAAGGTATATTTCTGCTAGCGCTTGAGCACCAGTGTGCTTTCTCTCTGAGTTCCTGCTTCACAGGAAAGCACACTGTCCGCTGCTCTAAACTGGCCTGGTGCCAGTTGCCACAAGGATCCTACCACTGCCACCAGTTGTGATGCAAATCCCTCACTAGGGACTTCCAGTTCACTACCACCATCTGAATGTTTCACCAACAGTGCCCAGGAAGCCTGTTTCTGACTTCCCCCTTTGCACAAGGTCAGGAAGGTCAACACAATAACTGTGGGTAGAGTGCTCTCTCAGAAACGGACTGCAACAGAGTCCAGCCGAAATAGAATTACCCCTTTAAATAACACACAAGCAGTCACTGATTCTATAAAAATAGACTGTTTACTAAAATGCTACCAGTATTTACAAAAGGATGTATTTAGAGGAAACAAAAGGGATGCACATTTACTAAGAAGTAGAAAGTCTAAGCTATCTTCCCCTAGGAAAGATTCACCTGCGCTAGCTAAAGAAGCATGTTTCCCTCACTGTGCCATCTTACCTCAGCTAGTCCTTGTAATTGCAGGGGTTCTGGTCTTTTTGGTGTTAGTTCAAGAGAGTGAGCTGGATATAAGCCCCTCAATATATTGCCTTGCTCCAAGTGGTGAGGGTCCTACTCACTCTGAGTGACAGGCTCATGTTGTCCAGCCCTCACTGAGAGTGTGTGAGCATGTGTGTCCACCTACCCTTCAGCAACTCCTTGCTACCATAATGATGTCCACCTGGTTCCTTTTGTTCAACATGGGAATATCTCCTGGAAACATATCCCACTGAGTTTATGAGTTTATTGCTTTATTGCCTCCTGCCTGGCTTTTCTTGTTAACTTCACACAAGAACCATCAGACCTGTACTTTAACTTTTCCATATATACTTGCTTATGTGATCTGGCAACCATTTTGTCTGAAGAAGATGCATATTCAAAAGAATAACTTAGTCAAAAGAATACATGGTTCTGGTGCCCTTTTCTGTCACATACATCCAAGTCCAGTAGGTAAACACTTTTTGTCTTCTTTTCTTCTTCATATGTCCATGTCCTTGATCTCTGTCTAGCTTAGAACTCCACTACCTTTCTCCCTGGTGAGGGCTGTGGACTGTTGAACAGACCAGTAACAGCCTGCTACTTTTTATGATATGATCTTTCACTTATACTAGTCAAACATTCAGGACAAACATGTTTTGTTATATTTCTAGCAATTTACACGGTTGCAGTAATGTTCTACATTGACATCAATATGCTTCTGTGTGCTAACAGGTCTGTTGGTCTCCTCTCCCAGGCTGAAGTACTGCCAAGCTTGCCTCTACATTTACGACACTACACCAGACAGCACAATTTACAGACATTTAATTTCCATGTTTTATCAGTGCATCACTCACCAAATGGATTTGACTAGTCTGTGCTGGGTGCATGTCTTGCCCTGTGTTGCTCTTGCCTCCACTCTCTGCTCATCTCTGTAGATTTACCACACTGGAGCCTGATCCTGTCAGATTACAAAAGCTAAGCAGGGTGGGGCTTGGTCAGACTAGGATAAGAGAGCTCCAGTACACACAAGGTGTTGCAGGAAGTAGCACTGGTAGCTGTAAAGGGACACTCTTTTTGTTAAAAACAAACCATGCCCATGCCCCATCATTGTGTGGGATAGAAACATAGAAACATTGACTTTGACGGCAGATAAGGACCGCTTGGCCCACCTAGTCTGCCCATTTCCCTACCTAGAGGATAAGCCGCAGATCCTATTTAACCAACAGCCTATTTCTTCCTACCCCCCACAAAAATTGCCTTATGTCTGTCCCATGCATTCTTGAATTCTACCACAGTTTTAGACCCCACAACCTCCTCAGGAAGGCTGTTCCATGTGTCCACCACACTCTCTGTGAAAAAATACTTCCTCACATTGCCCCTGAGCTGTCCACCCTCTATCTACAAATTGTGTCCCCTTATTCTTGCTTATCTCTTTTTCTGAAAGATTCTACCCTCTTGGGCTTTGTTGATTCCACTGAGGCACTAAAACCTTTCTATCATGTCCCCCTATCCTCCTTTCCTCAAAGGTATACATATTAAGCTCATTTAGCCTCTCATCATCATATGGCTTCTCTTGCAGACCCTGCACCATTTTAGTTGCCCTCCTCTGAACTGCCTCCATCCTGTCTATGTCATTGCGGAGATGGGGTCTCCAGAACTGGACGCAGTACTCCAGATGAGGTCTCACCATCTGTCTGTATTGGGGAGAACAACTTTGTTTTCTTCCGGTGATGCCTCTCCCTATACATCCCAGTATCCCCAGCCCTCCCTACCACCTTCTCACATTGCTTGCCAACCTTAAGGTCATCTGATATGATTACCCCAGATCCCTTTCCATTTTGTTGTTGTTACTACCTCCCGCCCCATTGTGCAATCTTCCCTGGGTTTTGTTTCCCAGGTGCATTACTTTGCACTTCTTTGCATTGAATCCAAGCTGCCATACTTCTGACCATTCCTCCAACCTTGCCAAGTCCCTCTCACCCTTTCTATGCCTCCTTGTGTATCAACCCTGTTGCAGATCTTTGTGTCACCTGCAAAAGGCATATTTTCCTTCCAGTCCCTCTGCAATGTCACTTATAAAGACATTAAAAAGGACTGGACCCAGTACTGAACCCTGCGGTACCCCACTAGTAACCCTCTTTCTTCAGAGTGGACTCCATTTACAATTACCTTCTGTGTCCTGTTGTCCAGCCAATGTTTTACCCAGGCTACCATCCTGGAACCCACTCCCAGGCTGGTTAATTTGACTATTAATCTTTTGTGTGGGACTGTTTCAAATGCCTTGACAAAGTCAAGGTAGGCCATGTACATAGCCCCTCCCTGGTCTACTATTTTTGTCACCCAGTCAAAGAAATCAATTAGATTCGTCTGACATGACCTTCCCACTGTGAACCCATGCTGCCTTGGGTCCTGTGCCCCACTGGCCTCTAGGTACTCAACAATTCTTTTCTTCAGAAGTGATTCCATCACTTTTCCTACTACAGAGGTCAAACTGACAGGTCTGTAGTTTCCTGCCTCTGTCTTGCTCCCACTTTTGTGAAGGGGAATCACATCAGCCTTCTTCCAGTCCTCAGGTACCACACCATCCTCCCATGATTTGTTATAAAGGGTAGTCAGTGGTGTCACTAGTTCTCTGCTTAAATCTTTTAGAATTCTGGGGTGAATTCCATCTGGCCCCATTGTTTGTCCATCTTCAGTTTTAGGAGTTCTTTCACAACCCTTTCATCTGTGAAAGGACTGGGATTGACCCCCCTCTCCAGAGTGCTTCTCTTAATTGGATTAGGCACCTCCCCCACTTCCTCTTTTGTGAATACTGAACAGAAGTATTCATTCAGTATCCCTGCTTTTTCACTGTTACTGTCTGCCCACCCACCAGCCATTCTATTCAGCCTCACTATCTCTCACTTTGTCTTTCTACGCTCCCTGATATACCTAAAAAAGGTTTTATCCCCTTCTTAACTGAGTTGGCTATCTTTCCTCAGTTTGCGCTTGCCATTCTGACTACCTTCCCTTCTTCCTTCTACCTTAACTGGTACAGTTCTCTGTCCTGCTCCTTCTGTGTTTCCTTACACTTCCTAAATGCTATCTTTTTCTCCCTAACCTTCACCACCACTTCTTTTGAGAACCGTAGTGGCTTTTTCTTTCATTTTGATTTGTTTATTTGCTTCAAAGACTTGTTGCTTCTGTGATGGCAGTTTTGATATTTCCCCATTGTTGCTCCACCCCTCCTTCTAGCCTGTTTGCTAGTGCTTTTCTAAGGCACTCTCCCATCTTGCAAAAGTCAGCCCTCCTGAAGTTCAGAACCTCATTTTTTGTATGGCTTGACTCTGTAGCTGAGTTTATGGTGAACCACACTGTTTGGTGGTCACTTGTTCCCAAATGGCTACCCACTTCTAGATCTGAGATCCTTTCACTGTCCCTATTTGAGAGTACAAGGTCTAAGATTACTCCCTCATGAATAGGTTCTGAAACTAGCTGTCTGAGGCATGCCACCTGAAGGGAATCAAGAATAGCCCTGCTTTTGGATGTGGCTGCAGCAAAGGTGCTTCAGCTAACATCTGGCATATTAAGGTCCCCCATCAACAGTATTTCCCCTTTCTCTGCCATCCTAAGTATGCCTTCTATCATATCCTTGTCCATTCCCTCCCCCTGACATGGGGGTCTGTATACAACCCCTGTGCAGATTGTGGTGCCATTTCCAGTCTCTAAGGTGACCCACCGTGCCTCCTCTCCTCCCTGTTTACTCTTTTCTTCAGTTGCTTTTATCCCTTCCCTTACATAGAAACATAGACTTTGATGGCAGATAAGGACCACTTGGCCCACCCAGTCTGCCCAGTTCCCTACCTACTGGATAAGCTGCAGATTCTAGTTAACCAACAGCCTACTTCCTGCCACCCCCCAACTACAATTGCCTTGTGTCTGTCCCATGCATGTTTGAATTCCCTCACTGTTTTAGACCACACAACCTCCCCAGGAAGGCAGTTCCATGCATCCACCACTCTGTTCATGAAAAACAATTTCCTCACATTACCCCTGAGCCATCCCCCCTCTATCTTTAAATTGTGTCCCTTTGTTCTTACACATCTCTTTTTCTGAAAGATGCTACCCTCCTGGACTTTGTTGATTCCCTTGCGGTACTTGAATGTTTATATCATGTCCCCCCTGTCCCTCCTTTCATCAAGGGTATACATATTAAGCACTCTCAGTCTCTCTTCATATGGTTTCTGATGCAGACCCTGCACCATTTTATTTGCCCTCCTCTGGACTGCTTCCATCCTGTTTATGTCCTTGTGTAGATGAGGTCTCCAAAACTGAACACAGTACTCCAGATGGGGTCTCACCAACTGTCTGTACAGAGGGATAACCACTTCCCTTTTCTACTTGTGATGCCCCTTCCTATGCATCCCAGTATCCCCTGGCTCTCTCACTGACTAATCACATTGCTTACCAACCTTTAGATCATCTGATATGACTACCCCAAGTCCTGTTCCATTTTGTTGTTGTTAGTACCTCCCTGCTATTGTGTACTCTTCAACTGGGTTTTGTTTCCCAGGTGCATTACTTTGCACTTCTTTGCATTGAATCTAAGTTGCCATATGTCTGACCATTCCTCCAACCTTACCAAGTCCCTTCTCATCCTTTCTACCCCCCCTTTTTGTATCAACTCTGTTACAGATCTTTGTATCATCTGCAAAGAGGCATACCTTTCCCTTCAGACCCTCTGCAATGTCACCTATAAAGATGTTAAAGAGGACTGGACCCAGTACTGAGCCCTGAGGTACTCCACTAGTGACCCCCCTTTCTCCGGAATGTGTTCCACTCACTATTACCTTCTATGTCCTGTTGTGCAGCCAGTTTGCAACCCAGGCTACGACCCTGGGACCCACTCCCAGGCTGGCTAACTTGATTATTAATCTTTTGTGCAGGGACTGTGTCAAATGCCTTGCTAAAGTCTAGGTAGACCATATCCACAGCCCCTCCCTGGTCTATTACTTTGGTCACCCAGTCAAAGAAATCTATTAGATTCATCTGACATGACCTTCCTTCTGTAAATCCATGCTGCTTTGGGTCCTGTGCCCCGCTGGCCTCTAGGCACTCAACAATTCTTTCTTTCAGAAGTGATTCCATCATTTTCCCTACCACTGAGGTCAAAATTACAGGTCTGTAGTTTCCTGCTTCTGCCTTGCTCCCACTTTTGTGAAGGGAATCACATCTGCCATCCTCCAGTCCTCAGGTACCACCCCATCCTCCCATGATTTGTTAAAAGTGTGGTCAGTGGTGTCACTAGGTCCTCCCTTAGTTCTTTTTAGGATTCTGGGGTGAATCCCATCAGGCCCCATTGCTTTGTCCACCTTGAGTTTTAGGAGTTATTTCAGGACTCTTTCTTCTGTAAATGGACTGGTGTCAACCCCCCTACCCAGAGTGCTTCTATTGTCTGATTTAGGTAACTCCTCCTCATCTTCTTTTGTGAATACTGAGCAAAAGTATTCATTCAGTATCTCTGCCTTTTCACTGTCTCCCTCTGCCCACCTCCCCTCTCCCTTATTAATCTTCACTATTTCTCCCATAACCTTTCTATGCTCCCTAATTTACCTATAAAAGGTTTTGTCCCCCTTCTTAACTAAATTGGCTATTTTTTCCTCAGTTTGGGCTTTTGCTATTCTGACTGCCTTCCCCACTTCTTTCTGCCTTAATTGATACAGTTCCCTGTCATGCTCCTTCTGTGATGCCTTATACTTTTTGAATGCAGCCTTTTCCTCCTTAACCTTCCCTGCCACCTCTTTTGAGAACCATAGTGGTTTTTTACTCCGCTTTGTTTTCTTTATCTGTTTCACAGAAATGCTTGTTGCCTCTATGATGGCAGTTTTGATTTTTCTCCATTGTTCTTTCACCCCTCCTTTTTGGTCATTTGCTAGTGTATTCCTCAGGTATTCACCCATTTTGCCAAAGTCAGCCCTTCTAAAGTCCAGTATGCTTGTTTTTTGTATGGCTTGTCTCCACGGTTGTGCTTATTGTGAAGCACACTGTGCAGTGGTTGCTTGTTCCTAGATGTCTACTGACTTCTAAATTTGTGATCCTTTCTCCATTTGAGAGTACCAGGTCTAGTATTGCTCCCTCCTGAGTGGGTTCCAACACTAGCTGTCTAAGGCCTGCCCCCTGCAGGGCATCGAGAATGACCCTGCTCTTGGATGTGGCTGCAGTACATTTCATCCAGTTAACATCTGGCATATTCAGGTCCCCCATCAACAGTATCTCCCTTTTCAGCCATTTTGAGAATGTTCTCATCATTTTCTTGTCCACTTCCTCCCCTTGAGATGGGGGTCTGTATACAACCCCTGTGCAGATTGTGATGCCATTCTCTGTCTCCAAGGTGACCCAGAGTGCCTCTTGTCCTCCCCCTTTACTTTTTAGTTCTGTAGCTTTGATCCCTTCCCTTATGTATAGAGCTACTCCACCTCCTCTTTTCCCCTTCCTGTCCCTTCTGTAGACTGTGTACCCCGGTATGTTGACATCCCAGTCATGGTTCCCCATGTACCATGTTTCTGTGACTGCCACAATATCCAATTTTTCATCTTCCATCAAGGCTACTAGCTCAGGAAGCTTGTTTCCCAGACTACAGGCATTGGTACTCATTGCCCTCCATTTAATGTTGGCTTTATCCTTTATTCCCCCATGACTGGTCTTTTTGCCCTTGTCTATTTTTCCATTTACCCCTGTCCTGCCCTGTATTGAGCACTGTACCTCAGTGTTTACCTTACTACCAGTCATGTTTTGTGGGGGGAGGCTTGAAATTTCCTTCCTATTATTAGCACCTCCCCTCATGGCTAGTTTAAAAGCTTGCCAAGGAAGCATTTAAACCTGTCACTTAGGATCTTGGTTCCCTTCATGGACAGATGCAGACCATCATGCCAGTATAGACCTTCATCTCTCCAGGTGTACCCCCAGTCCCCAGTGAAGCCAAAGCCTTGTGCTCTGCTCCAGTTTTGCAACCATTCATTAAACTACATGGTGTGTAGTACCCTAGCCTCACCCCTGCCATGGACTGGCAACACCTCTGAGAAGGTAACTGTGCTTGCTACCTGTCTGAGGCCCCTCCCCAACTCCACAATTTCATCCTGCACTGCACTGATCCCATGCCTAGCTAGGTCATTTGTCCCAAGGTGGACAATGATATCTAGTTCCCTCTCCTGTGATGCTGCTTCTGCAATCCTGAGGATTCTTTTCTTGTCCCTCCAAGCCATGGCACCAGGCAGGCACCTTACTTCCTTCTCCTCTCCTCTCCCTTCCCCAGGTCTACCTCTCTAACAATTGAGTCCTCTATCAGAAGCTGTTTCCTTCTCCTGTGGTTTCCCTTGCCACCCTTCTGTGAGTCTCCCTTGTGGGTGTCCTCAGCATTCTTCTTGGTCTCCACTGATGGTGCCATCATAGAGGAACTTTGCTATGCCAGACTGGCATATGGTTTGTGTAGTGGTACAACTAGGGGGCTTCACCTCTGTTCCACCACCCACACCCTCCCAGAACCCACTGTGGTCCAACTGCTCTTCATACTTAGCAGCCTCTGTGGCAGTGGTGCTCTTTGGGTGGGGGAGGCCTCCTTAGTCCTTTCCAGTTCAGCCTGGAGGTAGGCAACCTCCTCCCTCAGAGCTGACAGTTGCCTGCAGATAGGACAGCAATGCAGTTTCCAGAATGTCTCCTGGAAAACGTCTGCCCCACAGCCAGTGCATTGCACCACTCCCCACATGTCCCTCTCCCTTATAATATACAATATGTAATACATATAAATATATATATTTTTTTCTTCCTTTTTGTGGTGTGTACTTACCCTTTATGCACTGTGCTGGGTTATTAAGAATATGACAGTTCTGCCCCAAGACCTGTTGAGGAAGTGATGTCAGAACCTTGGCTATAAAGGAAACGTCACGCCTGGGGTGTGAGGTGGGAAGGGTGGTGGTAGTCCATCAACCACTGGTGACTGTTAGAAACAATCAACACACTACTGCTCCACCACCCTGGTGAGTACTGCCCTTTATAGTAATTCAGCTAACTCAGTAACTGATTTGTCAACTATTTAAAAGTAATTTGATCCAAACTGTTACAGAATACTAGTAGACAGTCCAGTTACCTCACAAAGGAAAATCAAATATGCAGTTATTTCAACCTTCTGAAGTTGTCACAAGATAAGCAGTTTTGAAACCCCTTCCTGATTTAAAACGAAAATAATTAAACACAATGCAATACCAATGTAAGACTGTAAAGTAAGGAAAACTTCCCTCAGATGTAAGTAAGAGAGAGATTTGTTGCAGATTTCTAGTCCAATATAGTATATCCCATGCAGCTTCTCAGTTGTTTCAAAGCACACCCTGTTACACAACTTGAAGAGATGGGCTTCTGTCTGAAACAGGATCACACCAGTAGTTTATAGTAATTGATCAATGCTGGAATGTTCCTCCACCCGAAACAATTGGCTACAATGCAAGGTCTCCCTGATTAGTGAAGACAATTTCCCCCACCTGAGGCTGTGTCTGGCATCAAATTACAAACTGCAGCCTTTGCTATCTAAAAGTACACAGCCACTACCAGAAATGATTTTAAAATATATTGATGCAAACTGTCACAGTATACTAGTAGACAGTCCAGTTACCCACAAAGGAAAATCAAATATGCAGTTAGTTCAACCCTTCTGAAGTTGCTCACAAGATAAGCAGTTTTGAAAACCCCCTTCCTGATTTAAAAACAAAAATAATTAAACACAAAGCAATACCAATGTAAGACTGTAAAGTAAGGAAAACTTTCCTCAGATGTAAGTAAGAGAAATTTGTTGCAGATTTCTAGTACAATATAATATATCCCATGCAGCTTCTCAGTTGTTTCAAAGCACACCCTGTTACACAACTTGAAGAGATGGGCTAAGAGAACTACTCCCCCTTCTGCCCTCCCTGTCTCTCCTGTAGGTTGTGTACCCTGGTATGTTAACATCCCAGTCATGGTTCTCTGTGTACCATCTTTCTGTGACTGCTATGATATCCAGGCACCCCTCTTCCATCAAGGCCACCAGTTCAGGGAGCTTGTTGCCCAGACTATGGCATTGGTATTCATTACCCTCCATTTCTTGATGGCCTTACCCCTTTTTGCCCCATCCCTGTCCTTATTGTGTTTGTCACTTTCTCCATTTACCCCTGCACTTCTCCCTATTGTCATCTCTATGTTGGTGTCTACCTCACTTAATACCCTGATTTTTTTGGGAGGGCTAGGATTTATCTGCTCCTTTCCAGTGCCCTGAGGTGTGAGATTCTACATAAACCCCAAGTGTGAAGCTGGAGGGATTGATCAAAGCATCTCACACTGAGTGTGTGCATTAAATACTCATTATATACTCCACTCATGTCTTGTTTTAAATAATTGCTGGCAGCCATTTTTTCACCCTTAGGTTTTTATTTTGTTATTTGTAATTCTGTCTGGCCACTAGATGGTGCTACTGTGCAGACTGTTCTTAGTTGTGACCCTCACTTTTTTTTTTTTATTGTTCATGATTGTTTCAACATTTACTTTTACATTTACTTTTTTTTTATTATTTAAATGGGTTTCAGTAGCTGAAGTCATTGAGGTAGCACAGAGAACTGCCATGCACACCACATGCACATTCTGAATCTAGCATGTGCATTCAACAGGTAACCTTAGCAGGAGATATTTAAAAAAATCTTGAAAGACAGCCATCTTTAATGATGAGACTCATTAATTACAGAATTAGCTATAGTTGTCATTTTAGTGAGAATGAATCTAATGATTTGAAACTAGAGCTGATGAAGCCCATTATGAAGGATGAGACATAAGCCCAGCAGTGCCGTTGCACTGCTTCTTCTTGTTTGTTTGTCTGTCTTAAAATCCTGGATGGCTTGAAAATAAAACTATACAGTCTTTGAACTTTCAAGTTTTACTCCTTTCATTACTCCAGTATGGATGGTGAGTGCATTCTTTTAAGTTTAAAACAGTCTGCAGTCTTAAGAATTGCACAACCTCCAGAGTGTTCACCTCTCACCTACTGTAGAACTAACAAACTCTGGTCAGAGCCGATATGACTGTGGAGAGCTTTTGGGATGCTTTTATCAATTATTCCTAATGAATTTGCACAATGCAGATCTGCTGAAAGGCAGTTTCAATGTGATCTTCCTTTTACACATTTTTATGAGTTTTCCTAGAATATGCCTGCAGATTGCTATATATTTTGCCTGGACAGTTCACAGAAAACATGGCATCTTATTTTCAGTGGGGCTTTACATCTACACAATATTATGCTGCACTGTGTAAAATCAGAACTCACTGAAAAGAATATTTTACATCTGGACTAGGCTACCCTGAATAAATACATTATAAATATGATAAAACATGACCCCACTGAAAACATGATATTGCATCTAATCTGGGAGATCCTGCGTAAATACAGTGCAAAAATGTGTAAAATGAAGATCTATATGACAATGAGATGTAGCATCTCCTCTGCACTATACAAGATACAAAATATAGGATAAGAAATATTTAAAGATCATGTGCATATTGGTAATAAAGCTTGAATTGAAGTCTCTGTGTCATGATTAGAGATTCCTGAACATTTCATGCTGTTTGGTTTTGTGTTTTTTTTTTTTTAAATCAGCATTTGTTAACTTTCTCTACAGTGGCTGAAAACAGTGGAATTATTTCTGTCTCTCTATGTCAGGCTTGGAAAGTGATGACATCATTGTGGAGTACTGTAGCTTGCTGCTTCAGATTCCCAATCGCAGCAGGCTGTAGAATTAATGGTTTGCTCATTAGGTTTCTTATAAACTCAGTATGCGGTTTGTGTTTAGATAGATCAGCTTAAAATCTATCATTCTCTTCTTTTAAAAGTTGATAATTTGAGTTTTGGCGCTGAATTGAAGTAGTGGATATCTTTCTGAATCTCTCCCTAAAGTTATACCCCTTAAGAATATCTAATTAGTGGAATATTTTTTTTTTGTTTGTTTTACCACTTTTCTTTTAATACAAGAGGGGTACGTGCTGTTCTTGATTATTATCTTACATGTATCCTAATTTCATTGGCACTGTATTGAGCATATGTAATCATTTATATGTAGTTCTATTTTTGGTAATTTATTGTTTTGTAATTATTTTTTCTCTATTGATATTGAGGGTACAATTGTGAAGGAGCCTTGGCTTAATTTGCTTTTCTAATAAATTGAGCATGACATTGAAATCCTACAGAACATCAAACAGAACTGCCAAATCTTCCCATAGCCCAAATATGGTATATTTTTATGTTAGTCTCTTCTTGTGGGCTTGCTCACTGAGAGTTCTTAACTGGAATCAAATCAAGGATCTAAAAACTGAAAATCAAAGCATTCAATGAAAGCGTAAGGTTCCATGTCACAATAGTAAATCTTTTTCAGTGACTCGCACAAGAGTGAGTACATCCTGGTGAACACAAATACAGCACACAACCATATAAGCCAAATATTAAATCGGAGCATATCTGAATACATGTTTAATGCAGGGGACTGTGCTCCCTGCACCCCTGTTTGCAAGGGACAAGCTCACCACACCCCCCAAACATTAATAATCATCTCCTAAGGGGGCTGGACACTGGAGGAAAGATGAGGGACCAAGGACAGTAATAACTCATGTAAAAACACCACCTGCAAAAAATAAAATAACATACCTGTCTGTAGTCCCAAACTCGGGATCACCACCACTGCAGCCGGTATCCCTACCCACTACACTACCTGAGTAGCTTGGCGGCATCACACTCCACATCCTTAGTTAGCCCATCCCTCTTCCTTTCTTGTCCGATTGCTATTCCCTTCCCTTGCCATTTTTCCAGTCTTCCCTCACAATTCCATCCTTCGCTATCCCTCAACAGTAGCCAAACCTGAAGGTGACCAAAATGATGCTGTCACTAATGAGTTACTCATTTTGGTTCGCTCTTTTGACATGATACCAAAGGGAAGTTACCAAAAGCTAGGCATTTAATCTTTTCTGTCTTTCTAGTATTGTCATTTTTTTTTTCTTTTTAACTAGATGGCTTTACTGATCTAATTTGTCAATACAACAGGGCTGTTTTGTTACAGCATTACACACTATTCACAGTCGGAGACTGCTGGCCCCATCAACAACACGTTCAGTTTGTGTTACTATATGTTCTGAGGATACCATATACAGTACTGTAGGTTTGGGAAGTAGAGATGTGAAAAAGCTCTTCAGGGACTGAAGCATTATCCTTTTAGACCATGTACAGTAGTGCCACATTAGAAACGATGGAAAAGGCTACCCAACATTTGCCTGAAGGTATTCAATATTATCTGGTTATGAACTATACTGGATAGCCCCCTATTCAGGCCACTGATATGTCATAGGATAATACTCATGAAGACTGGCATTATTTTGAGACACACTAAGTGTTGCTGTCACCCACTATAATGCAAAATAAAAATATGTTAATGGGTTTTTTGTGCAATCATGCAATAATACCTGTCTAATTAATATAAGTCCAATGGACTCATTGAACTGATGTTTGTCTTTGTTCCATGATAGCCTAACACTGACTGGGAGTAAAAATGTAGTCCGCTTTCTACTGATGCAGGACAACTGACAAATTCCTTGAAAAAGACTTTTGCAACTTTTAAAAATTAAAAATAAAAACTTTTGTACTAGGAGTCCTTGAAAAAACAGACCTGCATCCTCCTTTAAACAGGCACGTGCATCGTATTTTTAATAAACACATATTAAATGTATTTGAGCATTTAAACAGATTTCACAGAGGTCTAAGAGTTAAATATTGACTTAGGTGACTCTAAACAGAAAGCAGTATGTAAATATGTTTTTACTAACAAATGCTGTACTGTCCTATATGCAGATCAGACAGTGCAGCACTGAGACATAAAAAAGCAGTGGCTTGCAATAACTTAAAGATCAACTGCAATGTTTTTAAAATGCTTTTAACATACTGTATTTGCTCACCATGAAAACAACAAGTCCATATATATTGCAATAAATGTTGAGGGTCATGCAAAGAAATACAGATCTTCTACATTGTTCCAAATCCCACCATATTATGCACTTAGTTTATCAGCTTTGGACTTCCCAGAACAACCTTTTACAGATCTTTACTGTTTTCCCAAGCTAGACCGTTGCTCTGTTACTTCTAAATCTCTCCCTAAAGTTATACCCCTTAAGAATAACTATTTAGTGGAATATTGTTTGTTTTTTTACCAGTTTTCTTTTAAAATAAGAGAGGCACATACCGTTCTTGATTATTACCTTACATGCATCCTAATTTCATTGGTACTGTATTGAGTATATGTAATAATTTATATGTAGTTCTGTTTTTGGTAATTTACTGTTTTGTAACTATTTTTGTCTTTTGATATTGATGGTAAAATTGTGAAGGAGCCTTGGCTTAATTTGCTTTTCTAATAAATTGAGCATGATATTGAAATCCTACATTAAACAGAACTGCCAAATCTTCCCATAGCCCAAATATGATATATTGTTATGTTAGTTTCTTCTTGTGGGGTTACTCACTGAGAGTCCTTAACGGGAATCAAATCAAGGATCTAAATACTGAAAATCAAAGCATTCAATGAAAGCGAAGGGTTCCATGTCACAATAGCAAATCTTTTTCAATGACTCACACAAGAGTGAGTACATCCTGGTGAACACAAATACAGCACACAACCATATACGCCAAATATTAAATCGGAGCATATCTGATTACATGTTCAGTGCTGGTGGCTGTGCCCCCTGCACCCCTGTTTGCAAGGGACAAGCCCACCAGACCCCCCCAGACATTAATAATCATCTCCTAAGGGGGGCTGGACACTGGAGGAAGGATGAGGGACCAAGGACAGTAATAACTCATACAAAAATACCACCTGCAAAAAAATAAAATAACATACCTGTCTGTAGTCCTAAACCTGGGACCACCACTACTGCAGCCAGTATTCCTACCCACTACACTACCAGAGTAGCTTGGTGGCATCACACTCCACATCCTTAGTTAGCCCATCCCTCTTCCTCTTCCATCCAATTACTATTCCCTCCCCCCACCATTTTTCCAGTCCTCCCTCGTTATTTCATCCTTCGCTATCCCTCAACAGTAGCCAAACCTGAAGGCGAACAAAATGATGTGCTCATTTATGAGTTACTTGTTTTGGTTCACTCTTTTGACATGATACCAAAGAGAAGTTACCAAAAGCTAGGAATTTAATATTTTCTGTCTTTCTATTATTGGCAGTTTTCTTTAACTAGATGGCTTTACTGATCTAATTTGTCAATACTACAGGGCTGTTTTTTTACAGCATTTGACATTATTCACAGTCGGAGACTGCTGGCCCCATCAACAACAGGTTCAGTTTGTGTTACTATATGTTCTGAAGATACCATATACAGTAGTGTAGGTTTAGGAAGTGGAGATGTGAAGAAGCTCTTCATGGACTGAAGCATTATCCTTTTAGACCATGTACAGTAGTGCCACATTAGAAGCGTTGGAAAAGGCTACCCAACATTGCCCGAAGGTATTCAATATTATCTGGTTATGAGCTATACTGGATAGCCCCCTATTCTGGCCATAGATATGGCATAGGATAATACTCACAAAGACTGGCATTATTTTGAGACACACTAAGTGTTGCTGACACCCACTATAATCCAAAATAAAAATACGTTAATGGGTATTTTTGTGCAATCATGCAATAATACCTGTCTCATTAATATAAGTCCAATGGACTCATTGAACTGATGTTTGTATTTGTTCCATAATAGCCTAACACTGACTGGAAGGAAAAATGCAGTCTCCTTTCTACTGATGCAGGACAACTGACAAATTTCTTGAAAAAGACTTTTGCAAATTTTAAAAATTAAAAATAAAAACTTTTGTACTAGGAGTCCTTGAAAAAACAGACCTGCATCCTCCTTTAAACAGGGATGTGGATCGTATTTTAAATGAACACATATTAAATGTATTTGAGCATTTAAACTGATTTCACAGAGGTCTAAGAGTTAAATATTGACTTAGGTGACTCTAAACAGAAAGCAATATGCAAATATGTTTTTACTAACAAATGCTGTATTGTCCCATATGCAGATCAGACAGTGCAGCACTGAGACATAAATAAGTAGTGGCTTGCAATAACTTAAAGATCAACTGCAATGTTTTTAAAATGCTTTTAACATACTGTATTTGCTCACCATGAAAACAACCTGTCCATATATATTGAAGTAAAGTGCAGGAACTGCTATATCTCATGTCCAGATGTTATTTTACTGTCAGTCATATTTGATGATTTCACAGACATTCTCTCAGAAATTTTTAGACCAACTAGCAGAATTTTGAGTGAGTTCTGATGTCATTCAAGCAGCAATGACATTGCTTTCCTCAAGGTCCAGGTACCTCAGTACATACAGAGTACATCAGATTACGACATTTAAAAAACAATCTTTGCTTTCAATTTTCTGATGGTGGCCTTTATTAAGTAAATTATTCCAGTAAAACACTAAGAGTAAATATCTAGCATTTTCAGTAAGCTAATCACCAACACTTTGTACGCAGTATTGCCCCCCGCACTCCAAAAACTAACAACAACCTGACAGGCTTTAAACACGAATATTTTTGTTTCCATTGTTTTCTTCCCACCCTGAAGGAAGATCCCATAGCTTCCTTCTTATTTCAGCAAAGGTATTGTCCAATAAAAATTATTGATTAATCTGTGAAACTATTTATTTGTGATGCTGTATTGAAAAAATCCAATAGACAAAGGTCCTCAGAGAATTGAAAGCAAACATGAGTTGTTGCCATTTTGCAATCTGATGCACAATGATGCGTGTGTGTGTGTGTGTGTGTGTGTGTGTGTGTGTATGTGTGTGCGTCTGTGTATGTTCTGAGCTGCCAGGACCTTGAGGAAAATGATATCACTGTAGTCTGATTTACATCAGCACTCACCCAAGATTCCGCTAGCTGGTCTAAAAATGTCTCAGGAATTTTCTGTGAAGCCATCTATTAGAAGTGCGTTAAAACAGTGTCTGTACATGACAAATGGCAATTTATTTATTTCATACAGTAAGTAATAAATAGGACCTGTTGTCCCTATATTACGGAAAAAGAGAAAAGTTTATGATATGCTTATAATATACCTGCAGCTGATCTTTAAGTGGCTCTGTGATTAGGCTTTCATGCTGTAAAGCTATATGTACTGTATTAATACTTGTACCTCACTTCAGAAATAATCAGATGAACTTCAGTTTCTGAGGTGATGCAATCTGATAATGCTTTACCATATGAATAGTTTTTTTTATATATTTGGTAAAATGTACACTATTGCTTGACAATAAAAATTCTATACTGTTCCTGCAAGGTAATGCTTGCTTTTATAATGTAATATTGCATATCAGTTTACTACACCTTGGCCACTAATTACAGTTACAGTATAGATATATCTATCTATCTATATATATGTGTATATGCATGTATATATGTATATATATATATATATATATATATTTATATATTATGGTAGCACGGTAGTGCTACCATAGTTAGGGTTGAGGAGCCATTTACATGTTAAACCCAAAATTTTGCACCTTAATAACTTTGCAACTGTTTGACTGATTTGCCTGAAATATAGAATACATGATCAGAAAGCCAATATGCCTTGGGATCTTCCAGTTTCGTGCTGGTGGTTACCACGGCACCTTGAGTTATTCAGCATGATCTCGCGTGCATTTTATGCTTTTCTGTGAATTCTACGGTAGCGCCTACAGGTCTCACGGTTTATGCAGAACTGGTATGAAATCTTCAGGAATTGAGCGGCCAGGGTCCCCGATGTGCCTTTTGAAGATTTCATGAAAAATATTAAACAGTTCAAAAGTTATTCAAAAAACAATTCCCCATTATAAGTCAATGGGAAAAGTTAACAAAAAGTTCGACAGTGTCACAAATGCAGTTTTACTGTCGCAAATGGCCCTTTTACTGTCACAAATCTGCCATTTTGTTTTCAGTTAGTGATCAGAAAAATGCTTGGCATTTAAAATTGGGACCCTTTAGCAACCTAATTCTTTTTGTATTCACCTAGTCGGGCCCTGAGGATGCTAGCCATGTCTTTATTTTGGGGTAAAACACCCCAGAAACATGTTTTTCAAATTTCTGGAAAAAGTACTTTCACAAAGTAGTGTCACACTCACGAAAGTGTCGCAAATTTTTGTGAAAGCTTTCACAAATTGTGACAGTACTTTTCTAGGCTGTGGGAAAATTACAGCAATTCTTTGGCACCCTGCTGCAAAAGAACGGTTTGGTGCATTGGCCTGAAATTTGGAGGGAATGCAGCCAACATCTCACAGATGTGCCTTTCAGTGTTGCATTGCAAAAATATTACAAGGTGGCAAAGTTACGGCACTCCAAAGTTGATGCTTTTTCCCATAGGATAACATTACGGCATCCAACGCATTGCAGCAATCCTCTGGTGCACTGCTGCAATATAATGGCTTGGTCTTTTGTGCTGAAATTTGGAAGGAAGACAGTCAACATCCCATAGATGTGCCTTTTAGTGGTTTGGTGAAAAAATATTACAGGGAGCCAAAGTTATGGCACTCCGAACTTCTCTTTTTTTCCCATAGGATAACATTACAGCGTTCGCCGCTCCTTTCAGGGCCCGTATCTCGGAAACGTTGCGAGATCTGGACTCTTCGTTGAAAAAATACTTAGGCCCCCAATGGGGCTAAGTACAGAATTAGCCAGGAAAGTCATAAATCATATGACTTTTCAATTTTTTTTCTACGTCATACAGTTCCTGAGATATAAGCTATTTAGTATTCCAACTCCTCATTTTCCGCTCCAAGACCCATTATTATGCATACATTCTTTGTACTCACTGTCTTTCTCTATGCAGCTTTTGGGGAAAACTAGCCTGTGCGCTTATATTACTGTTACTGTTGCCCTTTCCGCTTGTGGTTCTGTACCCATTTCACTTACCGCTCACGTCTGCGCCACCATGTGCGTTATCCTTTGCGTTTTCATTTGTGCTTGTGTTTCTGTTATTTTTTGCCATTTGTGTCTACAGTACTGTTTCTGTTTCTGTTTCACTTTGCGTCACATTGCCCACTGACATTTCCGTTTGAGGGCCCCATGTTACTATGTGACAAGACATCATATGGCGGACCGTTCATGTCTATGTCACCGTGTGCGTTACCCTTTCTGTTCTCATTCGCGCTTGCATTACCATGTGCGGCACTGTTAGCACTTCTGTTTGCATTGCTGTTCCTGTTACTATGTCACAAGACATCATGTGGTGGGAGCGTGGGGCCCGAAGGGACCTATGGTCCCACCACCGCATTACGTGGCGGGAGGCGGGGCCTCCCACTGCTGCATTACATTCACTACTTCTCGTTATCATTCTCAAAAGAAGGAACTTAGAGGCAAAAATTCCATTTAATGCATCATCGTTATAGTGGGAGGTTCGGTGTTAGGGTTGAAAACCCTCTGGGACTTCAGTTCACTCTCCAACGGCACTGGGGTGCGCATTGGGTGTTCGGTCCTAACTCTCACCTCATTCTCATATACTTCTGCTGCTTTACACATGTGATGAGGAGAGTTAGCTTTGATAACCTTAATAAGCACTCCCAATGCCGGTTGGGGGTGGGCTGGGGTCCAAGGGGTTTTCAACCCTACCACCGAATTTCCTCACTTTTGTCGCTGTGGAACAACCCTAACTGATGCATTAAATGGAATTTTTTGGCTCTAATATATATATATATATATGTACACATATATACTATAATCACCTAGGCTGGGTCTTTAACGTGACAATTACTGCAACACAAACAATATGTGGTTCATATTGATAATACTATATGTAAATGATTCATTGTATAAAGCATGCACTGTTAAAGTACAGTAATTATTGTTTTTTTTTTCAAATACAACAAGTCTACTTTCTTCAATAAATAGACAGAAAACTGTATTTTAAAAGCCCAGCAGTAGGAAGACTGATCTCGGCATGCTGAATGTGTATGAACTATACCTGTATTCATTTGTGAGCTACTGTACTTTTGACAAATAGACAGACTGCTCCTAAATGCATTTTCAGCTTGGGTGCAGTCATTTCATTTCAGCAGTTTACATGTTTCTGAACTCATACATGTGGAAACAATGATGACTGCCTATGATGGCAGCATCTTCTTATTGAGACTCAATTCATGATAAACTTATAAAAAAATGGATTTTCTCTTTGACAATTCCTTGATTTTTAATAATCAGTTAGGGCTAAATCAGCAGTCACCTGTTTTAAAGCTGAACATGTCTAATTTGTTCTCAACTACAGCACCACAAAAGTCAGAAAATGCAGTTGTACAGTTTTTAGTCCTAGTGCCCCCCTTCCACAATGCCTACCCTCATGACTGAAGACCAAGCTATAGGTCCAGATCCATGCCTCATAGTTCTGCTGCTTCAAGCTACAAATCTGAGTCCATTGCCCACAAGTGCTATGTAAGTGTCTTACATGATGTAGGGGCATATGAAAAGACCAAACTTGTCAAGCATGGCCCCAGATTTGTACAGTATATTGTTTTCTATGGACAAAGGAGCAGATTTGTTGTGCATAGTCCCATACCTGTGGCCCAGCAAAACAGATGTTGTTGGGAACAACCTCAGATCTGTAATGTGTTCTGCACTGTGCCTTGCATTTACTATGCAAAGCAGCAGAACCAGTTGGGCATGATCCATGACTGTAGCTTAAAAGCTGCAGACTCATGGGGCATGGCCCAGACCTGCAGCTTGCATTTAATGGCATGGCTTTGGAGATGTGGGGCACAGCCCTACATCTAATGTTTAGCAGTAGATCTTTAAAACATGGATCCAGACCTGCAGCTTGGCCTTGGCTTATGGGAGGAGCCCTTACAGAAATACAAGTGTGAAGCATGCATGCCACATGCTTAATAGGCATGTAGCATAGTAAAAATGCTGCACACATAATGCACAGTTGCATTTCTGTAAGGGAGGGAGTTGGGGACATGAGTGTGCATTAAGGCTGCAGATCCTAATGCTACATTTTCTGACTTTTATGGCTTTATAATTCTAATATGTGCATTAACATAGTCAATTGCAATGAATTTCCCTGCTTTTTGAGAAAGTATAGTGCTAGGTGTACTGTATAACCTTATTTGCAAAGGTCCTGTGGATCCTGTGCAAAGTATTACAAGAGTTGTAACTTGCTTTGCATAGGGCTCTTTGCTGAGCACCATATGAGGCATCATTTGCTTCTCACAGAGCTCTGCAGACCCTGGATAAATCAACAGTATCCCTCCCATCTTGTAATCCTCCCCTTAATTATTGTGTCCCAAATAAATAATTTTGCACTTTTTTATCTTGAATCTCAGCTGCTACACTCTAGACCATTCCTCCAGTTTACCTAGGTTCCTCCTCATATTTTAACACCCATCCTGGAGTGTCCACACTGTTGTAGATCTTAGTGTTGTCTGCAAAGAGGCACAAATTCCCATCCAGCCCCTCTGCAATGTCACTTATGAAGACATTAAACAGGACTGGCCCCACTAGTGATCCCTGAGGCACCCCTCTGGTCGCTCTCCTTTCCTCAGATTTAGCTTCATTTACCACCACCCTCTGTATTCTATCACTCAGTCAGTTCTTAACCCAGTTTACCTGCTTGCAACCCACTCACAGGTTGCCCAGCTTGTTCACAAGTCTTCTATGTAGAATGGCATGGAAGGCCTTACCGAAATCCAGGTAGGCCACATCCACCACTCCCCCGATCCACTTCCCTAGCTATCCAGTCAAAGAAATAATTAGATTTGTTTTACATGACCTTCCCACTGTGAATCTATGCTATCTCAGATCCTGTGCTCCTCTGGATTCAAAATGTTCCACAATCCTTTCTTTCGAAGAGCTAGCAAAAAAGCTAAAGCAAAGGCTTGGTCTGTTCTTTCGTATTAGGCACCTTCTCACACATGAAGTGAAAACTTGTCTGGTCCAGTCCACCTTTTTTCCACTCCTCGATTGAGCAGACTTCATCTATGGGCAAGTCCCTAGTACCACCTTAGCAAAACTTGACACTCTTTACCACCGTGCAATAAGATATATTACTGGTGCCCTTTATTCCATTTATCACTGCTCCTTATATTCAGAAATTGGATGGCCTTACCTCAGTCTTAGACAGAAGAAAAATGCAGTCACCTGGACTTACCAAGCAGTAATTAACAGGCTGCCCCAATGTATCTCAAACTGTCTGCCTGCCTGTTTTGTGAGGAACTACCGCCTTAGGAGCCTCTCCTATATTATTTTAGTCATTCCTAGGGTTAGAACCACTTTGGTGAGGCCTCTATAAGTCATGCTCTACCTGCTCTATGGAATAGCATCCAAAAGACGTTGAAATTAACTACCCCTGTCAAACTGGCCACCTTTAAATCCTCGCTGGCACGTTCCTTCATTGAGTCTTGCAACTGCTTTTAGCGTTGACTTACACCTTTTCTTCTGGCTCTGGACTCACTCTCCTTACTAAAATATCCCTTCTGTCTTACTTCTGCACTCTTCTCTCAATTTATCTTGTGCCAGTGTGTATATATATTAATTTCCAGTGCACATATTTTGTCTACTGTATGTTGCATATTGTCATACTGTACATATTTTTTGTTTTACATTGATGTTTTTATTTATTACCTGTAATAATCCTTGTACTACATTATGTATTCTTTGTTTTCTTTGTAATGTCTTGTAACATACTCAGGTCCACATTGTAAATGAGTATTACTCAATGGTGTTTCACCTGATAAAATAAAGATTGGTTGATTGATAAAGTAGTGATTCCATATTTTCACCACAATTGAGGTGAGGCTGACTGGTCTGTAGTTTTCAGCCTCCTGTCTACTCCCACTTTTGTGAAGAGGGACTGCATCTGCCCTCATCCAGTCCTCTAGAACCTCTCCCATTTAGAGTGACACATTGAACATGGCTGCCATTGGTGCTGCCAGCACCTCCAATAGTTCCCTTAATATTCTAAGATGTATCCCACCTGGTCCCATTGCATTGTCCACTTTCAGTTTTGTGAGTTTGTTTAGGGTTCTCTCTTCCATAAATGGACTAATGTCCTCCTCCCTCCCATATTTGCTCATGTTGCCTAACTGTGGTCCCTCACATTCTCCTTCTGTGAATACAGAACAAAAATATTTATTCAGAATTGCTGCTTTTTCCAGGTCCTCTTCCACATACTCCCCTTCTTCTCCTATAAGCCTTGCAGTTCCACCCTTTGTTTTTCTCCTTTCACTGATGTACCTATAAAAAGTCTTGTCCCCTTTTTTTACCTCCTGTGCTATTTTTTCCTCCATTTATGCTTTTGTGCTCCTAACTGCTTTTCCTGCCTCTCTCTGTTTATCCAGGGACACTACCCTGTCCTCCTCCTTCTGTGTTTCCTTGTATTTCCTGAAAGCCATCTTTTTTTTTGGCCTTACCCTCCTGGCCAATTCCTTTGAGAACCATACCAGTTTTCTTTTTCTCATGTCCTTGTTTACTTGCCTAAAGCAAATGATTGTTTTTATTTATTTATTTTATTTTATTGAAATCTAGGATTACAAATACCTTTGAGCAGGAACTGCTCGTTTACAAAGGTTCCACGTCGAAGGAATGGGGGGTATACATACATACAAAAGTCAACATAATAATACATAGTTACACAATAACAAGGAGTAAGAGACTGAGGCTTAGGGAAATTCCAGTAATTCAAAATGTGCCAAATGTTAGGTAGTATGACATAACCAGCCAAGGGCAATCTTGGAAATAAGCACTGCAGATGAGAGGGAAGGGGGTTTGCAGGCAGGAAGGCCATTGTTGGAGCGTAGATGGTGAGGGTAATAACTCTAAAGGGGGGGAGAGAGAGAGAGAGAGGAGGGATAAAAGTCAGGAAATGCCCCGGGGGAGGAAAGAGAGAGGGGGCAAGGGGATAGGTAGGTAGAAGGAGGCAAGGCGGGGAGAGATAGCTTTCAAGACTGAAGTGGAGGGCAGTGAACGGTGGGCCCCCGATCAGGCGAGGCAGTCACAACGACTAGTTGAAATTAGATGAAGTCGGAGTTGTCTCTTAAAAGGGCCAAGAGCAGCAGCACTAAGAGTTTCTTTGTTGAGAGTATTGTACCACTGTGGTGCTCTGTGGGCAAAGGTCCTCTGGCCCATGGTAGTCCGGCATCTGGGGACAAGGAAGGTTAGTTGTTGTGAACTTCTAGTTCTCTGGGTGCTGTGGTGGTCAATAAGTAGCTTTTTCAATGCCGGGGCATGACCCGAGGAGAACTTTTTGGCTAAGAGGCAGGTTTGATACTGTATCCGGCACATGAGAGGTAGCCATCCTGCCCGAGTGTACAGGTCACAAGTGTGTGTAAGTCGATCAGCCCCAGTTAGCAGCCTGCATGCTTTATTGAGTGCAACTGTAATTCTGCAGAGGGCAGAGCCGGAGGCAGAGCCATAAATTGCTAGCCCGTAATCGATGATGGAGGTGACAGAGCTGTTGATAGCCAACCGGAGAGTGTCAGGAGTCATACAGTGTTTGTGCCTGTAGAGCAGGCCTATAATGGATGTTGGTGGCTTTTGCACAGAATCTATGTGCCGATGGTAGGATAGTGAGCTGTCCAATGTGACACCTAGGTATTTAAAATCAGGAACGGTTCAAGTAAGGTCCCTGTTTGGTTTAGGGATGGTGAGGTCACGGGATCTGTACTTGCTCCTGGCATTGTAGAAGGTCATAACCTTTGTTTTGCTGTAGTTCATGACCAGTTTGTGTGACTTGAACCATTCTTCGATGCACATGAATTCAAGCTGTAATTGTTTCTCGAGGAGCTCTGCATTTTGGTGGCTGAGTGAACATGACTGCATCATCGCGATGAGCAGTAATTTCTGGTGACAGACACTGGGAAGGTCGAATTGAGGAAGAGGCTGAAGAGTAGTGCACCAGGATGGACCTATGGGACCCCTGAAAGGACTGGCTTTTCTTCGAGGTAACACCAACAATCCTAACCCACTGGACCCTCTCCCAAGGTAGCTTGAATACCAGAGCAGTGCTTCATTGGAGGCCAATGTTTGATAATTGCTTGAGTAGGAGTGGGTGGTTCACAGTATCAAAGGCTTTCTATAAGGTCGATGAATACTGCCCTACACAGTTTCTTGATCATCATGTGGTATGGATGAAGCCTGTGAATTCTGATAGTGCAGTGGTGGTACTGTGCCTTTTCAGAAACCATGTTGCTCAGGACACTGGATGTCGTATTTTTCCAGGTACTTGACTAATTGGTCTGAGGCGATGTGCTCCAGGGCCTTAGACAATGGAGGGAGGATGGAGATAGGTCTGTAGTTGGAGTGCAGTGATTTGTCTCCACTTTTGTGTATCGGTGTGATGGTCGCCTGTTTCCAGCGAGATAGGAACTGGGACATCCTTAGTTACAGATTGAGGACCTTTGTCAAGGGTTCAAGGACTTCTTCAAGGACAAGTGCTAACAACTTCAGGTCAAGGGAGTCACCGCTGTAGCCTGCATTGTGAATGGCCTTCCGAATATAGGTTCTGGCTTCATGTACTGGGATCTCCTTGAAGTAGAATTGTGGGGCAGGGTGTAGGAGCAGAGTAGTTGCAGGATGGTTACTACCAGAGGGGGCATCAAATAAATTAGAAGGGAGGACACTATCCAAGTTGGAGAACGCATTGTTAAAGGTGGTGATGATTGTGTACAGGTCAGATGTTGGTGTTCCATTTATGTTGAGCATGGTGGGTGGTGACTTAGGGTCCTTGCCTGTAAGGTTGTTGCCTCAACTATGACTTCTTTCAAATGAGCCCACTGCTCCTCAACTCTCCCTCATTCGTCTCTCCCTGCCAGGGCATTCCTGAGACATATCCCCATCTTTGTAAAGTCCACCCTCCTAAAATCTAGGACCCTCACCTTTCTGTGGCTTGACTGTGCCACTATACTCATACTATTTGCTTCACACATGGCCCTGTTGAATCTAAATGAACAGCAGACCCATTGGGCACAGTAGTGAACCTGAAATTTGATTGCACAGGGACCTGCAACTCAAACATGAAGCAGCAGACCTGTCAGGGATGGGAAGCAGCAAAAAGCACTGGGCATAGCACTGGATCTGTAGCTTGGTTCATGCAAGGCCCTTTAAGCCCTATGTAAACTTGGATACCTGACAAGCATAGTACTGGACTTGCAGGATGTCTCATGCAAGACCCTATGGGACCTACACAAAGTAAAACGCCTGTAAAGTATCTGGGAATGTTGCTGCTTGGGTGGTTGTGAGGCAGGGTGGCAAGTTGCATAGTACCAAAATTTGGGCTTAAAAAGTATAAAAATCTCAAAGTTATGTGTGGGAGAATAGTGAAAAAAATGTATGTCCCAGAGTATGCACAGTTCTTGATTCATTGGACTTTTGGGGGATTTACTTTTCTAATGAACATAAGTTTATTATTATTTTTTATTTAGTTTACTGAATTTGTGAGTTGGGATTCTCACCAGCTCACCCCCATCACCACTAAATTGAAGTGTTTTTATTGTATATCACAATATTTTTTCATGGAAACCAACTTTAATCTTTTACTGTTTACAAAACCCTAAGTCCTTTCACTTGCTCAACAGGATTGTTTTTTGGGCTTAGATTTTTTTTAAGCATTTGTTGGCAATGGGCATCATAGACAACAAGTCTGCACAGATTTTCTTATCTGTCCTGGGACCTATTGTTCATAATGGATTTTATCCCTCCATATCCACCTTCTGCTCCTTTTCCTACTGATACTGAACTGAGCAGCCACCAAAGTCATTATTCTGTCCCAGCCATGATTGAAACCATTTATAGTCTTCTCGCCCAGCACCTTATATGGCAGATTAATCTATGACTGCTCCAGCCTTTCTATAAAATAGAACTTCCACACATCCCTTTTAAACCTTTCCCCTGCCAATTTCCACTCAGGACCTTGGGTTGATGCCCTACTCCTGCTAAATTGTTCCCTGGAGTTCACTTATTTATTCCCTTAAGAAGTTGAAGGTCTCTATCATATCCCCCACCTCTCTCCTGGTCTCCAATGAGTATATATTCTTAGCCTTCATAACATCTGCTCTGTTGGCTCTGAATCATCTCGGTCACCCTACATTGCACCATCCCCAGCCTGTCCCTGTCTTTTTTTAGGTGAGAACTCCAGAACTGAACACAGTATTCCAGATGCAGCCTTACCAGTGGCCTCTATAGAGGTAGTAGTATCTCCTTTTACCTGCTGTCCATACCCCATCCAATACACCCCAGCATCCAATTAGTCTTACTATAAGTCTTTTTAAACTGGCTTTATTGAGGAAGTCACTAATGGTGACTCTCATGTTCCTTTCCTCTGCAGTAGTATTCAGTTTAACCCCTCCCATGTAGTACTCTGTCCTGATTTTTCCCCTGGGTGCATAACCTTGCATTTTTGTGGCATTAAATTTCAAATGCACAATGAGGAAAACCAGCCAATATCGTTAATGTATCACTTTTTATTTGTAACATACTGTGAATCTTAGATCACTTCTCTAGCCTTTGTAGATCCCTCTGCACCTCTCTGATCCCTTTTGCACTGTCTAGTCTATCATAGAGCTATGTGTCATCTTCAAGGAGACACAACTTGTCCTGAATGCCCTCTCCAATGTTGCAGATGGACATATTGAAGTATACAGGACAATGGATAGATCCCTATGGCACTCTACTCATGACCTCCCTCTCTTCCAGTTTGAACCTGTTTACCACCCCCATGCTGTCTCTCCTTCAATGAATTTCCAACCCATCTAGCAATGTCCTTAGCCATGCCTCACTCCTCCAGTTCTTCAACAATCTTCTGCATGGCACTGATTTGACAGCCTTGAATAAATCCACAGCTTGGCTCTTATCTACTACCTTTGTTACCCAGTCAAAGAAAAGTACAAGGTTGGTCTGACAGACCTCCATGCCTCAAACCCATGCTGTTTACTATCCTGTGAACCATTGCTCTCTAGGTAGTCCACAAGATCCTCTTTGATCAGTGACTCCATCAATTTACCCACTATAGAGGTAAGGCTGACAGATCTGTAATTCCTCTGTTTCCTCCTTGTCCCCCAACTGTGTAGTGGAACTACGCCCACTACCCTCAAGTCTTTCACAACTACCACATTCTGAATTGAGCTATTGACTAGCCCTACTTGGGTTCAGCCAATTCCTTGAGAACCTTTTTTTTCCAGTTATTCTTTTTACTGAAAATTCTTTGTAAAACAAGACAACACCAGCATCACATTTCAGCACTGTGGTACAGCAAACAGTGGGTAAGAAAAATATAGAAAGTAAGCAAATATTGTACTATAGCAGTGTTCATTTATCAGAGTAAAAGAGAACATTGAAGACAAAATAGCTAACTTTCATAGATTTAAGTAGCCTGTCATTAATTTCATGTGTGCATCTCCCCCTAGTTGGCCATATCCAAGAGGATACCTCTGGATGAGGGATATACCAGCATTAACCAGACTCTGTCCCAGGGATTGAGCTCCACCTCCATAAGGCCTAAGATGAAAATACAGACCATACTGTAGGTGTCAGTGACCCCTGTGGCAAAAAAAAAAAGGAAGACAGATATGCTCCCCATGTGGACTCATGTATATACTTATGGTACCAGCCATTCTGTGAGACAGTTTTTCAGGGCCAGCAAGTTGGCCAATTGCTGCAAGTTGCCCTGCCAAAGAGGACACCACAGAGTAGCACCAATGGGATAGAAAAAGTCTTTTAGTCACTACACATTGGCTGCAACCAGCCATTGTGCCACAGGGGAGTATGGTGGGGTGAAGCTCAGAGTTATACCAAGGAGGAAAACTGGGGCATCCAACTGTATCTGCTGGTCAAGCACCATTGAGCATACTTGATGGATGCCCTCCACTGATTCTGAAATGCGCAAAGGGGCCATTCGCATTCTCATTATGGGATCACCTGCGTGGGTAGCCAAGGCAATTTATAGCAGCAATGCCCCACACTAGCCCAATCCCAGAGAGCTATCCCTGGTGTTATTGGTCCTCTCTTACCAGTTGTTGGCCCAATGTAAAGTATAGAGTTTCCCTTGTATCCAGTGGTAACTCGCCTAACTGATCATTGGCCTGGCATAAAAAACACATAGATATTCCATGGTGTCTAGTGGTCCCCCTTTGCCGATATCTGGCCCAATGCAAAGTACAGAGTTTCCCTGGTGTTCAGTGGTTCCTCCCCACACCTGCACCCATGTATACAGTACACATTCATTCACAGATCAGTTGGCAGCCAGCCATAGTGGAGAGCATAGGGTTGTGCCGGTCGCTGACTCGGGGAGGGAGGGGGAGTGGAGTGGTGGGCAGGTACCTGCCAGGGTGGGGGTCTACTGGATCATGAGGGACAAATGTATTTAGTTGGGTCAGGATAGGGAGGGGGCACCACTAGACCACCAGAGAAGGTAACAGATTACTACAATGGCAGATGGGGGAGGGAGGGGAGTCCACTTGACCACCAGGGAATTATACCACATGTAAAGGGGACTGGTGTTAGGGAGGGGGGCTGCTAGCCACCATGGAGGTTTTAGGATACAGACAAGGGAGGGGGACTGGGAGGGGAAGGACCACTAGACAACAGGGAATAGCATTGCAGCATTGGGCATGGATGTGGGTGTGGGTAGGGGACCACTGGACACCAGGGAACTGCTATACTTTACATCTGGTTGTCGATCAGTGGGGGCAGGGACCACTGAACACCAGAGAACCTCTATAACTTACATCAGGATGGCAACTGGTGATGGGGGCATCACTGTACACCAGGGTATATCTATTTTATTCAGGTCATCAGTCGGGGGGGGGGACCACTTGACACCAGGGAATATCTATTTTTTTTAATCAGGCTGGTGATCGGGGGGGCAACTCTAGATGCCAAGGACTACTGTGTTGGGGGTCAGAGAGCTGCCTTACTTCCTCCACCAACTGCTAGGATTGCGCAGGAGGAAGTTGGAGTTTAAATTGACAGTATGTGCACCGTGCAAGGGGACCATGCAAAATGGCCTTGCATGGTGCACATACTGTAGTCTGAATATTGGACTGCACCAATATTCAAGTCCCTGCCCTTTCATTACATTGTGCCTCCCTCTGACTAGTGCCCGGGTGCAAACCAAGTTTTTCCATGCTAACTGTGCTTTTCAGTATTGCCAAACAACGCTAATCCCTGTTTGCACAGGCAAACTGGGTTTTGCATCCCGGCAAAGTTTTGAATATCAGGTCCCAGGTGTCTTGCCACCTGTATCAGAATGCTCTAGTAGATGATTTATTTATTTTATATTCTTGCAGTGCCTTCATGAAGGTGACTTTGTGGCTGTCCTGTTCTGGACTGGGAGAAAGAATATGGCCTACATATACCTAGCAGAGGTTGTTTCATCCGTGGATGGGGAAGGAACAGTAAAATATCTTGTCAGGAACAGAAACTCTTTTTCCCAGTGTGCAGATGAAGACATGGCTGAATACTCCACAGAACCAAACAAGGACATTGTTTGGAAATGTTACTGCATCAGTAGAGACAGCATATGATAAGCAGCTGCACTTTCATGCAGATGAATTTGAAAAAATAAAAAAAATGCCTTTGCAGGCCTTCAAGTACATTTTAAATGAGTGTCTCAAGGCCCTCAGCTGTGCCTTGTGCCTCAGACATATCCATCATTTTATCATTACAATACTGCTGATGGATATGGGTTATTCAATTGATACATTGGATTTCCTCTCTCTTTTTTTCCGGACTTGGGACCAGCTGATATGAACACGGCTGACACATACCAGGTGAGATTAATTGACTTGTAAATAATGTAATTAAGTGTATATACTGCAGTTCTTTGTAAATAACTTAATTGTGTGTTTGTCAATATGACATTATTATATTAACAAGTAGTAGTTAGCTGTAGTTGTATGATGAGGCAGTATCACTGTGGTACTGTGGTGTCCCTGTAACATATGATAACTTTTGACAAAAACTATTAAAAAAATGAAATTTCCTTTTTTAACCAGGAGATGCAGAGTTGGCTAACTTAAGAACAATGATGTAGAAAGCTGCACAACATGGCTGTTCAGGGTTATCAGAAAGATCCAAGTTACAGCAAAAGTGTTACATGCCCAAGTTTAACAAACAATGGTGTTCTAAGATGGACTGTTGTGTAAGCCCGCCCCAATACATAAGAAACAGTTAATGAAAAGATATGTACTACAGCCCATAAATAAAAGCAGGAGTGATGGTATTATAAAAAATGTATTTATTTACAAGACCAGAATTTTTGACAACTAAAACACTACGTTACCCATGATCGATTTTTCATATTCTAGCTTTCAATATATTTTCCCATATCTTAGACTTCATGAACTATCTTTATAATTGGCATAGCAACAGTAGCATATGTAAGCATTGTAACAAAGGCATAGTCATGAGAAATACACTTTATTTTTTGCCTTGATTGTCACACTAGGTCTCTCCAGATGCACATCTGTGCCTAAATATATATATAATATACAGTATATTATAGTAGCACGGTACTGCCACTATATTTAGAGTTGAGCAGTCACTTTAATGTTAAACCTCAAATTTTTAACTTTAATATCTTCACAACTGTTCAACTGATTTGCATGAAGTGTTGCATGCATGATTTTGAAGTGTAGATCTCCTGATCTGCCAAGTTTTGTTCTGGTTGTGTCCCCTTTGTGATGCATGATATAGATACGGGGACACAAGCACCCACATGGCAGACAGCATATCGGGTGTCACAGGCCATCTAAAAGGACGTTAAGAGAGAGGTGGAGGAAATGCTGGATTTGGGGTAATCCAAAAATCCCACAGCCCCTGGGCCTCACCCATAGTCCTTGTTCCCAAGCCAGATGGCTCTACTCATTTTTGTGTGGAATATTGTGGACTCAATGAAGTCACGAAGTCAGACACCCACCCAAAGCCGTGGAAGGATGAACTATTGGACAAGTTGGGAGGGGTGAAATACCTTACCACTACTGACCTGACAAAAGGGTATTTGCAGGTGGAGTTAACTGCCAGAGCTAGGGAAAGTTCAGCCTTCATCACTCCGATAGGTTTATTTGAGTTTAAAGTAATGTCTTTCAGAATGAAGAACGACCCTGCCACCTTCCAAAGGTTGGTGAACCAGGTGTTAAATGGTACTGAAGAGTACACTGTGGCATACCTGGATGATATTGCCATCTTCAGTGCCAGCTAGAAGGAACACCTGTCCCACCTTCGGGAAGTGTTGGGCAGGATACAGAGGGCTGGGTTCACTGTAAAAGCTGAAAAATGCCAGGTGGCTATGGTTGAGGTGTCATACCTAGAGCATGTAGTAGGGCGGGGACAGCTCCATCCTAATCAAGCAAAGATAGAGGCAATTGAGGCATGGACCAGACCTGAAACACAAAAGCAGGTTCAGAGTTTTCTAGGGACCGCATGATACTATAGACAATTTGTATCAAACTACAGTGCCATGGCAACTCCCCTATCTGACCTGCTAATGAAAAGAATCCCTAAACAGGTAAACTGGGAAACAGCTTGAGAATGAGCCTTTACACGGCTAAAGGAGGCACTGTGTTGTGCTCCTGTATTAGCCAGTCCAGACTACAGTAAATTATTTGTAGTCCAGACAGGTGCCTCAAATGTGGGTATTGGGGCAGTACTTAGCCAGGCTTCTAACAAGGGAAAGACCACTCAATAGTGTATCTCAGTAAGAAATTACTTCCCAGGGAGCAGGCTTATTCTACAGTGGAGAAGGAATGCCTTGCACTGGTGTGGGCACTAAAGAAATTAGAGTCATATCTATACAGGCGGCATTTTGAGGTACAAACAGGTCATAACCCCCTGGTTTGTCTGGCACAAATGGGTAAAACAAATGGTAGGCTTTTAAGATGGAACCTTGCCTTGCAGGGTTACAACATGACTGTCACTCACAGGGCAGGGCCAGAAAATGCAAACGCACATGGGCTATCGCATCAGTTAGAGCAATGAACTGAATTTGTGAAACTCATCCCATGCCTAGGAATAGATTCCCCCAAATTCATTCTAGGATGGAGGAGTGTTACAATAGCCATCTGCGTGTTATTATTTGTATTATATTTTTGATATGGAGACATGCTTTAGACTTCTGCTTAGAAAAACAGACCAAGCAGCAGAGCCTCATGGGATATTTGAACAGAGAGAAAAGAAGATCTGCCCTATCCCTGACCCAGTGGAACATCTAATTAAGAGCTTCCTTTAGACATCAGGTTGCAACAAGTTGTAAAACCAGCATTTACTTTGAACCTAGGAAACTGGCCATGACAGACTGCATTTTATGATCTATCAGGAGGAAAGCAACTTCTGACAGATACTTGTGAAAATCCTCACACAGATAGGAGAAATATCTTTCAGGATGTCCTTCTGAAGATCAAAGGGGTAATTCTGACCTGTCATAATTCCTGCTCTGTCAGGCTCATTAATTAAAAAGTGTATATATATTTTTTAAGTGGGATGCTTAGTAATGTGCAGACATGTGACTAATTCGGAATGTAGGAATGATAGTGACCTCACAGCCAGCATCACAACAGAGCTGTGACCTGACAAGCTAGGTGGGACCATTTTCCCCTCATGAAATTGTCAAGCTGCAGAGGGAACAATGTATACTTGTGTTTGGACTTTCAAGAGACATTTTTTACCTCTGGACTCTTAAGAAGCACTTATACCAAAGACAGGTAATTTCAGCACCACTATTTGCTAACTCAAAATGGGGTAGATCAGTGACTCAGTAAAAAGGTGGTTTGTTTATACGTGTCCTTTTCTTTTTATGACTGTACCATTAATGTTATATGTTCTGTGTTTTGTATTTTATTTACTGTTTTTAATTCTAGTCAACTCTGTTTTTCCTTGAAATCTTGCCTCAGCCTTTTCCTCATTTTCACTGTGAATGCTCCAACAGTGTTGATAATTCCAACAGAACTATTAAGTGCTTATAGTGTGTTACCATATGCACCAATGAAATGAACTACAGTACCTAGGTCTCAATTGAGTCAGAAGGGGTATTGTGAACCAGGTTGGGTACCCACTGGGTTAAGTATTGCACTGCATTCCTTGAAGACAGCGTGATATTTGGACCTCTTACCTGGACGTGCTAGTCGAATAAAAAGGGTTCATATTTGACCCCAGGACTCAAGACTGGTAGGTGATTGGACCCAAAACAGACAGGAGGGTTACCCTGTTTGTCTCCTGTTCACATATTGCACTTCGAGGTTTGGCACTGTAGGAGCAGAGGGCCTGACCCCCGGAGTGCTTTTGTGACAAGCATTACTTACTCATACACATCCAGTAGTACATAGACAAGCAGGCAGACATACTAAAAAGGGTTATACAGGATTTTGAGATGAACATATTTTTTCTTTTTTCAAAAATAGATACTTCTTTCAGCAATAAACTTTGTCTTTTGTATGATTGCACTACTGTGGTCCATCTGTACGATATTACAATTTTTTAAACAAATAATTGGCCTTTCTGTTCTTCTTCCTAAGTAAAATCTGGTTATGAAGAAAATGTAACCTGCTAAAGTATAAGTAAAGATTACAGGCTATCAAAAAATGCATATTCCAATTAAATATATACTATTATGGTGGTAGAAATAATTATTTCTCCATAATACATTTTCAGTTTCCCATTGAAATACACTGCCAGACAGTTTCTGATTTCATATTACAAGGATTCCCTTGGATTATGTTTTTACTAACAGTGATGAAAAGGTAAGTAAAGAAACAAACAGAAGCAAATTGAATGACTGAAGAGGTCTTTAAAGGCCCCATACCTTCATACTTTAAGATACACATCCTGACTAAGCATTTACTTTTTAAGCCACCATTAAAAATAAAAAGTACTCAGTGACTGCAGTTGCAAGGACTCCTGCAAGGACAGACACTATCCTTGAAATAATTGGGGGTCTTGCAGTCAATGACCCTCTGGAAGGAGTTTGATTCAAATGTTTGGGGCCAGGAAGACAAAAGATTAGCTATCAGTGCCTGCCTTTATTTTAGGAAGAGTAGAGTACTGAATGAAGAACAAGACTTCTCACCTGAGGTTTAGGCCTTAGAATGTCATTTAGGTTGTGGAGTGGATCCTTTTACTATTTTATGCACAAGGCACAACAGAGGATAATCCAACCTTCTTCTTAGGGCTAACCATCTCAGCAAGGAAAAAACATTGCAGTGATGCACCTTGTGTAAGGCTTTGACAGCAGACCATCCAATCTTGTTATAAACGGCAATACTCTAAGTCTGTTTAACTTGGTATCCCTAATCATAACTGTCAATAAAACATTTATCATATGATTTTGCATAATTGTGGAATTCCTAGCATGTAAACATTTGCATAATGTAAATAAAAAAAAAAAAAAGATTTGCTTTTTCATCATGAGTCACATCTGCCCAAGCATGATAATTGGTGGCTTAGAAGTCAGAAAGGTTATTTAGGGCTAGACTGTAATGTTGTCCTTCTCTTTGATTACAACATTTCTCTAAAGAAATTGAAGCTCGCTTCCAGATTGTTATACATAGCCTTTAAATGCATTATTTGATTAGGTAAGTAATAAAACTCAGTGAAGTGTGCAGTTATGCAGCAATATGTAAAAGCCTTGGGAGTGTTGTGAGGCATGAGGTAAAGCCAAGGGCCAATGACCTTCACTCTCAGAAGAAGTCCTCATATTTCTGCATGAGTTGACACCTTGGTGGATGTTTTTATACTTACAAACAAGTCTTAAAAGATTGACATGAATTTGTAATTAGCTGCAAGAACTGAACTCTCCAGATATGCTGAAACAATGGCACACTGTGACAGTTTTTTACTGTAGCTTATCACATTCCTGTTTTTCCAACTTGGTCTATAACATTTCTTTAACTCTTTCGTTGCCTTGTGCATTGTACGCTGTACACTGAGTATAGCAGTATTTATGTCTGTAACATGTCTGTCATCAGAAGTTTGGCCTTAACAGGACACCACTGTACATTAGCCCTGTTTGATAGTTTTAATCTTGAGTAAAATGGAATTGAATTTCATTAAATCATAGTGCCTAGGCATCTGTTACTAAGTAATGCTGAATGTCAGGTATAGAACACATCTTATTATTGGATGACATACTTGTTTGTATTGTTCGTAGTGCAATATTTTTTATTTCAATTAACTTAATATTTAAGGAAAATAAGCAATTGTTTTGTCTGACTGATTAAAAAAAACATGAATTTGATCTACTAGAATGGGTAGGGTGTTTATAACCAAATAAAATAATTTGATGAATTAAAATAAATTGGAACTTTGGAAATTCTCATATACAGACTACTTGTTAAGTGGAATGCAATACACTGTGAAGTACTTCAGGAACATCAATATGAAGCCAAGGCTCTTTGTATTATTAGAGACTGGGAAAAGTACAATTTAAAAACAGTTGTATTACTACAAAGAGTCCATTAACTCTGTAGAGCCAACTGCTTTGCAGAATACATTATCTAACAGAAGTTTCAACTTAAGCTTAACTTTGCCCTCTGTCATTAGCCTTCATGAGCAAGACAAACATATTTTCGGACCTACAAACAAAACAGTTCAGTGGGTGACTGCCATCTACTTGAGGTACATGAGGTTTTTTAGGTACCAAAATGAAGCAACAGTATGAGGTAATTACCTTGTGCAGCTTCTTCTTTACAAAAGTGAAGTCACAGTGCATAAATTCAATATGTGGACATAGGACACATGGGTCTCTCTACCAGGGTTGTTGCTGGAAAGTCCCAATCATTAGTAAAGGCACAAAAAGGACTCAGCACACTGCATAAAAGATATTCTCAGACTTAATCTTTCCATATAATTCTCAATTTATTGTGAAAAAGATGATAATTCTGGCCCCATTTTGGAGGTGGCCATTCCGGCTGGGTTCTCGGTGATACACCGCTCGAGATCGGACCACAGGGGTGGGGTGTAGCCATATATTTTAGATCGGAATTGGGCCTTGTTGGAGTGCCAGTTGAGAAACCCAAATCATTTGAGTGCATCGTGGTTGCAGGTGTGGGGTGCAGGATCATTCTCATCTACCATCCACCTGGGGATGAGAAATTGTTCCTGCAGGAAGTCACAGACTTCGTTGTCGACATGGCATTTGAGTCACCCAGGCTGATGGTACTGGGTGACTTCAACGATTAGGTCAATGACAAACTTTCATATTTTGGTCAGGACTTCCTCCAACTTAAGTGTTTGTTGGGCCTCACACATGTAGTTGCCTCTGCAACCCATGAGCATGGTCACTCACTCAATCTGGTATTCCTCCTGGGGATGGAGACCACTGATTTGGTGGTGAAATCAGTCAGATGATCTGATCACCACATCATAATGCTCAATTTCCAGGCTCCCCTGTATAGGCCTGCCCCTGACGAGATGGTCAGATGCCATTCTTTGAGGGATGTTACCCCTGATGGCCTGTTAATGGTATTAAACCTATCGGGATCTCTGGGTACAAGCGGGAGTGCAGAGGACTTAATCCAGGCCTATAATAAGGATGTGATGGAAGCCCTGGACTCTATCACTCCTGTCCATGTTTGTCCTCTCTCTGTTCATCCATGGTCTCCCTGGTTTGATGGGACCCTGAAGGAGTTGAGCCAAGTTGGACGAAGGTTAGAACGATGCTGGTGGAAATCCACTCTGGATGCCGACCACCTTAGATTGATAGAACACTATCGGGTCTATCAATCAGCAGTCTCCCATAAGAAGGCAGAGTTCTTGTCCAGGGAGATTGCTGCAGCTCAGAATTGACCAGCTCAGATTTTATGGGCCCTGGACATATTGAGCAACCCAACCTCTCTGCAGGTCCAAAGTGCATTTTCACAGTTTAAGTGTGATGAGTTCACTTGATTCTTTGCTGATAAGGTGGCCAACACCAGTGGAAAGTTCCAACCTGCCACTCTGTGTGGGTTGATGGTGGCCAGTGCTTGGCCACTGCTCCTCGGCATTCTTGGTCTTCTTTCAGCTGGCCGCAGATCATTGATATAATGTGGATTGTCCAGAATATGCAGCCGATGTGCTGTAGTTTGGACCTGGTCCCAATGCATCTTATATTGTGGTATATTGATTCTATTGGCCCTGTCCTACCCAAGATTGTGTGGTGCTCCTTAGAGATGGGTGAGTTCCCTAGCTCCCTGAAGGAGGCGGAGGTGACACCACTCCTTCAGAAAGCTTCTTTAGACCCCTAACAGTTTGGGCAACTACAGACCTAACTCTAACCTTCCCTTTGTAGGGAAGGTGATTGAGAAAGCAGTTGTGCTGCAGCTGGAGAACCATCTTACTATCCATGATATCTATGATCCTTTCCAGTCTGGTTTTCAGAAAAGAGGAATAGTACTGAGACTGCTCTGGTTCGAGTGCTCAATGATCTCCTGATGGCTAGTACTCTATGATCTCTCATCAGCTTTTGTCACAGTGGACCATGGGGTGTTGCTTGAGCACCTGAAGGTCATCTGTAGCTTGGCTGTTCAGTCCTCAGATGGTTTCAATCATTCCTCTCTGGCAGGTTTCAGAGGGTGGTGTCTGGTTTGTTTTTCCTCTGACTCATTCTTCCTGCCCTGTGGGGTCCCTCAGAGCTTGATTCTCTCCCCAGTGTTGTTTGTGGTGTATATGCTGCCTCTAGGAGACATTGTATGGCAGTTTGGGATGAGGCTTCACTGTTATGCAGATGATACCCAGCTCTGCCTGTCTATTGCACCCAACCAGGTTAGTGCAATCTTGGTCTTTAATAGCTGCCTCGCAGAAATCCAGGATTGGATGAAATCCAGCTGGCTGAAATTGAATTCCAGTGAAGCTGAGGTGCTGGTCATGGATCCAGGTCTCTGGATGGGGGGGGGGGTCAGTGGCAGGGCTTCCTTATGGACTTTTGCTCTGGAGCAGTCAGCTGCCTTCCTCTGAGTGGGTGCGAAACCTGGGGGTGATCCTTGATAATAGGCTGACACTGCATTCACAGGTGGCTGCAGTAGTCAAGTCTTCATTTTACCATCTTAGGAACATCACTTGGTTCAAGCACCTTGTTTCTTCCAGAGACCTTCCAACATTGATCCATGCCTTTGTGACCTTGTTGTTGGACTACTGTAACTCCCTTTACCTATGGCTTCCAGGGGTTGATATCCATTGTTTGTAGCTGGTGCAGAATGCTACTGCACTGTTGTTGACCGGGGCTCCTCATTCAAGCCACATCACTCCTGTGCTATATGAACTGCACTGGCTGCCTGTTCCGTGGTGGATCACATTTAAGGTCAGTCTTCTGACCTTCAAAGCCCTACATGGACTGGGCCTGGGCTACCTGCAGGAGCTCCTTCTGAATCTTTACTGTCCTGGCCGCCCACTCTGCTCAGCTGATGAGGGGTTGTTAGAGATTCCCAGGGTACGGCTGAAAACATGTGGTTCTTGTGCTTTTATGTTCATAGCCTCAACCCTGTGGAATTCTCTACCTCATCAGATTCGAGAGTGCTGGACCATGGGGAACATTAAGGCAGCCCTGAAGATCTATTTGTTCTGACAGGCCTTTGGCGAGTCATATAATTTTCTGTCCTCATCTCTTTTATAGTTTAGTTTGGAATTGGCTGGTTATTGTTTTATCTGTTTTAACAGTTTTAAAGCTTTGTACAGTGCTTTGGTTTTAGATATGGCACTTATAAATAAAGTTTTTAATTATTATTATTACAAGACAGAAAAGGCAGGTAGCCAGTGTAGCCCAGGGAGATCAGCGGGAGCCTCCCTCGGCTACACCAGCTACCTGCCTTTTCTTTCTTTTGCACAATAACTCAAGAGTTACATGGAAAGACTAAGAGAATATTTTTTTTATACAGTGTGCTGAGTCCCCTTGTGTCTTTAATATGCGGACATACTTGCTCGCACAGGACGCCAAAACACTGGGAAGCTAAGACCCTCAGCACATCAACCACCTGATGCATTTCACACAACAGTGCTTTCTTAAAGGATAGTGGACATCAGACTAGTAACTCTTTAAAAATAAAACTTTTAAACGGACACTGTCAACCCCTCTTTGGTCTCAAAGTGTCCCTAGTTTAAAAAAAACACGATTGCCAACATTCTGTAATGATTGCTGATGTAGCTTGCAGTTTGATTCTGACCCTTTTTTACTAGAAAACATAAAAAAAAACAGACTGCCCACCATACTGGTGTCACCACACAAACACAGGATTGTTTGCATTCCTTGATCAGCTCCAGCTGCATCTTTTTTGGACTTGGAAACACCCACAACACAGTCAAGCCACTTGTGACGCAGTGGGAGTTTAGGAGGCTACTTCCTCATGAGTGATTGTACTATTTCGGTGTGTTTCTAATGCTCAGGAAGAATGCAATAAGAACAGATCCAGGATTGTAAATGAAAATAAAGTTATTTACAAATATACATTGCCATGCATTTCAGTTCTACTAAACATGGAGACAGACAAAACAAATAGCAACATCAATGAATTTTAGAGAAGGTATGCAATCATAAAATATGAGTTTTTAACTAGTAATGATATGATGAAAAACAGGTTGACAGTGTCCCTTTTAAGACACATTCCTCCATTAAACATTAGGTATAATGAATGCAAATGTGCTCATAGAAAACTTAGTTAAAAATTTCAATAAATACAACACAAATACAAAAAGAGACATTTATTATATCAGATTCCTTAGGTTTCATGAGCCTAACATTTAGATTATTTTGAGGTTCCAGGTGTATATTGATGCAGTACATAGATTATTATTACTAGTATAGCAGACTATACAGGTTTTGAAATGCATTAGTACTGCTTCACAGTAATTTGTATTGTATTTTGTCATTTAGAATTGTTTGATTGCTGCACCAGTTCCACTGGCAGTCCATCAAGTTAATCACCATTGGCCCTGCAGAAACTGATCTTTCTTTATTCTATGATCAGATGAATCTTCTAGCAGCAATTTGGGACACATTCAAATTGATTTCCTGGTTGCTGTGGTAATATAATGAATATTCTTATGAATAAACAGTTCACCTTTAATCTCCTTTTATGCTTTCTTGCATCACATGGGATTTTTTTTACTTTGTATACTCAGGCTGGGATATTCAAAGCAGTTGTACATGGCGCAACTGAGTTGTGCTGGCGCAAGTGCGGACTTGCGCCAAGAAGCGATATTCAGTGGGAGTCATTGCGTAGCACAAATCCCATTGTGCCAATGTGCAACTATAATGAATGCAGGTGCAAGTGCAGAGGGCATGCCCATGAATATCTGGCACAGTGCGACATTCAACCATGGAACCATGGCGCAAGCACGGAGCAAAACTGAGATGCGCCAAGCAGACTTGGGCCTATAAATGCAGGGCACAAGCACACAGACAGCACTTGCACCAGGCAAGCGGGAGAGTGAGAGAGTGACCAAACAAAAAAAGAAGAAAGGACAGAAAGACAGATCGAGAGAGACAGAGTGAGAGACAGACAGACAGAGGCAGCACAGAGGGAGAGGGACAGAGGTGGCAGTGGAGAGGGACACAGGGGCAGAGAGAGTGAGAGGGACAGGAAGGCACAGTGCCAGGCAATAAGCCAGGGTGGCACACAGCCCACAGCAGGCGACCACCCAGGGGGATACAGGACATCAAGGGACATGGATAGTGCACCCTTCCTGATGGAGGCCATAATGAGGGGTGTGAGGAGGTAGGAGGAACAGTGACGTGACCAAGGAAGGGCCCATCAGTGGTATGCCCGGAAGAGGTGGTACCGTGCCTGCACCACCTTTGAGAACTACTCCGACATAAAGATTGTGGGATGGTACCGCCTGAACAGGGCCATTCTGAGGCAGCTCTGTGAGTTGTGCAGCGAGGAGATGCAGGCACCCACAAGATGGAGCCACGCAATGTCTGTGGAGACCAAAGTGACAGCTGTCATGTGCCTGCTCACCACGGGCACCTTCTAGAGACCAACAGGGGACACCACAGGCATAACCCAGTCAGCCACATCATGCCTCCTCACACAGTTCTTCAATGCTCTGCTGCCACATGCTTTGGAATACATCCATTTCCCCTGCACACAGGCAGAGCGTACAGCAACCATGCAGGACTTTGACATGGTAGCATATATGCCTGGAATGCTTGGGGCCATTGACTGCACCCACATTGGCATCTGCATGCCACCTGGCCCTGAGGGTGTGGTCTACATCAATAGGAAGGGGTTCCCAAGCATCAAGTGCCAGATGGTGTGTGATGCCATGGGGTGCATCACCAACGTCTGTGCCACATACCCTGGGAGTGCACATGATGCATTCGTCAGGCACAACACTGTGCTGTGCCACAGGTTAAAGCATGGGAACATCCCCATGGGCCACCAAGTGGGTGAGTATGGGACGAGCAAGGGGTGATGGACAGAGCAGGCCATGGGATGGGGAAGGCAGGGTGGCCATGCTGGCGAGGGTGCCAGAGACAGGCAAGGGGCACAGCAAATGATGTCAGTGGGCTAACCATGTCATTATCCACACAGGAGACAGTGCCTATCCACTGAGACCCTGGCTGCTCACCCCCTATCAGTGCCCAGTGTCCCTAGCAGAGGAATGCTACAACAAGGTGCACGCAAGCACGCGCAACATCATTGAGCATGTATTCAGCATACTGAAGGCACATTTCTGTTGCCTAGACAGGTCTGGCGGTGCCCTACAGTACAGCTCCTCAAAAGCCTGTGGCCTATTCCTGGCCTGCTACATACTGCACAACATTGCCATTGACCGTGGGATAGCTGTCGAGGCTGATGAGGGTGACAGCAGTGGGGACGATGGAGACAATGGGCCAGAGGGTGGTGGATAGACCCCCCCGGTTGGAGGGATCCCTGGCTGCAACGGATGGCATGCCAGCATCGTGACACCATCACAGAGGATCACTATGGTGCATACAGGTAGGTGGTGCAAAATCCATGCAAGAGCCACACACACAGGTACAGCACACAGGCAGGGGTGTGCATGGCAATGGGTATGCACACACAGAGATGTGGTGCAGGGGTAGGGGAGTCAGTGGCATACAGCCACATACAACTGCACACAGCATCACATAGCAACATACACATGCACCCATGCACCCACACACCCAGGCGCTGGCATGTGGTGGGGATCAGATGCATTGCACCGGTGCACAGGCACAACCGGTGCTGAACTGCCCTCATCATGGGCACACCACATGGTCCAGCGGCTGGGCAGGTATTTATTTATTTATTTTATTATTTATTTATTTAGCTTTTGTTTACCGGGTAGTTGCACTAGCCAGCAGGTGACTATTTTCAGGCACGACCCGGGAGAGTACAATACAGGATAAACCAAGGAAAATTTCAACAATACAATTTGAAAGGCAGTGCAAAGTACATACATACAGAGAGGCAGTTTCGGCTAGGCTAACATTGTGTCGGCTAGACTAGGCAAAAACGTTGGTTAGATAGTACAGGAGGTGTTACAAGGAGTGTAGGTACTGGTACGAAGTCAAAGTCATTACACCCCAGGGGGGACAGATTTCCGAGGTCAGGAGATGGTGGGGGAGTTTGGGAGAGAGGAGCGGGATCCAGGTTCAGATAGCTAAGCTACCAAAGACCGCGTGGGCTTTGAGGGAGTTGCATGGCTCCAGATTTGGCTGCAGGGCGGGAGGGTTATGAGGCTGGGCTTTTGGGTACCGAAGTCGGTGTTGCGGCAGCGGTAAGGTTTCTGAGGACAGTTAGGTAAACTTATGGCTTTAGTGGTAAAGCGTGAGGTAGAGCCAGGCTTATGGTTTCACAGCTGGAAAAGAAGGTAAGGAGCGGCCGAAAGTAAAAGACGTTGAGGCTTTAGAAGGGTGCAACCGGCTTGTGGTTCAGTAGTTGGTTGAGAGAGCGACTTGGGGAGATAGCATGGCACCCAGCAGTAGCTGTAGGCATTGGGGTGGGAGGCTGGGAGGGGAGGCACGGCAGGGAGGCGCCGTAGGCAGGCGTATGGCGGCAGGCAGTCCATGGTATCTGGGGACAGTCAGGCAAGCCTATGGCTTTTGCAGCAGAGTGTTGGGAAGAGCGCCGGGTTCATAGTCCCACGGTTGGGCATGAGAGAAAAGAGAGGTCGGGGATAAAGAGACAAAGCTGCGCACTTACGGCTTTAGCGGTTGGAAGAAGGTACATGCAGCCGGGCTCTCGGTTCCAAAGCTGGGCATGAGATCATAAGTCAGTCCCTGCCCCGGGACATCCAAAGGCAATGAACAAGGAGCAGGAGGGGTAGGGGGGTAATGACACTCGCAGTACCAGCACCTATCTGGTCAGAGGTAGCCCTGCCAGATTTGACAGTTGAGCCTGTGACAAGTAGCTAAAATATCGACAGTTATTGGGAGATTACCGGCAACAGATAACAATAGAGACAGTTAACAAGTAACAGTTTACAAGACAGTACGGTCTTCACAAAACAAAAAAGTAAATTACACTTAGCATCAATGTAGTTTATAAAAGTAGTTGAGGCAGGGGAGCTTAAGGGTCTGAGGGCAGCATGAGGTGTGGGAGGAGAGAAATAGGAAGGTAGGTAGCCAGGGGAAGGGAGTAAAAAGTAGGGCAGGTAAGGCAGTCAGGTAGGGTCAAAGCAGGTGCATTGGTCAGAGGTGACCAGGTGGTGTCTCAACCCATGTTTGAATACAAGGTACGAAGATGCTTGCCTGAGATACAGAGGGAGCAGGTTCCACATAGTGGGGGCTGCGTACTTGAAGGATCCAATTCCTTTGTTGGTATGGCATCGAGGAACTTCCAGGAGGGCTTTATCTGCCGATCTTAACTCCTGGTTTGGTATAGCAGGACGAAGCAGCTCAGCAAGAGCTGCTGGCTGTCCTAGCCTGAGGATAGAGTCGTTTAGACAGCCCAGGTAGTAGCGCCTGGGTGGCAGAGGGGGAGAGCCACCCAAGGTCTCTGTATAACTGACAATGATGTTGAAGTCGAGGAGCCTTGGCTGCATATTGGCAGACGTTGTTATAAGTGACATCCCATTTTTGCAGGGCTGTTTTGTGGGCAGTAGTTAGTATGGGAGCACAGTAGGTAAGTGTAGGTAGAAGGATCCCTCTGGCGATGGCCAGCTTTGCTGATGATGTGAGCATATAGCTGGTTCTATAGGCTGCCCCCAGCTTGCAGTTTACAGTTTTACAGGTGGTTTGGATGTGTAGATTTAGGTCAAGAGATTGGTCCAGTAAGATGCCCAGATAGCGGAAGGAGGTGACGACCTGAAGAGTATTCCCATTAAGATCAAGAATATTAAGTGGAGTGGTGCACGACCGAAGCTTCTGTGCTGTGCCCAGGAGCATGGCATTTGTCTTGCTGGAGTTGAGGATAAGGCGATGGGAGTTGAGCCAGTTCTGTAAGCTGTTGTAGGCTCTGTTGAGTGATAAGTTAATGTTCTCGCTTGAAGAGCTGCATATTACTCAGGTCGTCTGCATAGAGAAGAGAGGAGCAGGCAGGTATATTGTCTGGGAGGTTGTTAATGAAGAGTGTAAAAAGAAGAGGACCCAGAATCGAGCCTTGGGGAACACCAACGTTTGGTTTGACACTGTTTGAGATGGCAGAGTTGAATTTAACAGCCTGGGACCTGTCGATCAGGTAGCTCCTGAACCAGTTTGGCACGGGGGAGGAGCAGCCTATTTTCTGGAGGGTGGACAGGAGCAAGGGGTGATCCACAAGGTCAAAAGCCTTGGTGAGATCAATAAAAACAGCCCCTGTAAGCCTTCCTTTGTCCATGTTCAAGAGGATGTCCAAGGTGAACTTGGCGAGGGCAGTCGTAGTGCTATGGTTTTTCCTGAACCCATGCTGCGCATCACTGAGTTGTTTTGTAGAATCGAGGTATACCAGGATCTGATTTGCTACCAGTTTTTCTAAGATTTTGCTAAGTACTGACAGGATTGCAATCGGCCTGTAGTTAGAGATATCGCTTTTGTTCCCTTTCTTGTAAATTGGGGTAATCCTGGCAGATTTCCAGAGGTCCGGGACTGTACCACTGGTAAGGGACAGAGTGAAGATTTTAGCCAGCAGTTTTGAGATAAGATGTGCAGCAAATTTTAGCAGGCAGGGTTCCAGGTGGTCAGAACCAGGACTGGTGTTTTCAGATATTTTCTTTAGTAGATTCAGAACCTGAATGCTTGTGATAGCTTTGAAATAAAAGGGGTGAGTTTTTGGGTCACTGGTTTGGGAGGCATAGACAGGTGCTGGCACATTGTCAGGTGAAGGGGGGGATGTAGAGGGTGCCAATGGTAATGTGCAGGTATAGGATGAGAGGTCAGAGAACATGTTATTGAAAGCATTCGCTATGGTGAGGGGGTTATTACAGTGGGAACACACACAGTGTATGCACACAGGCAGCATGCAGTGTGGCACACAAGCACCACACCAGTGATATGCAGCAGCTGAAGACAGAGGTCAGGGCGGCATGCACATCAGGGCTCCCATGAGGAACTGTGACCACCACGGCCACAGGTGCGGCTGCACCAGGGTCCATAGGCAGCCAAAGGCTGCTCATCGGCCACAGGGAGTGTTTGCATCAGGCTCCCAGGGGTTGTACTGCGTGACTGTGACCGGGTCCACACAGGGGTGCATAGGCACCCAAACAGGTGTGCCCCAGGCGTGCCTGGGATGCCAACATCAGAGCCCAGCATCAACAGTGAGGGTGTCGCTCGATGCCAGGATCATGGGAGGCAGTATAGCACAGTAGTTTGAGGCTCTGAGCTGCAAATCTGGAGACCTGGGTTTGAATCCCACGGCTTCCACTTGCATACAGTGTGACCCTGAGCAAGTCACTTAACTTCCCTGTGCTCCCAGGTCACACCTGTAAACAAGCTTTCAGCTTGGTGTGCCACTCCTAGTTAAACAATTGGGTGGACAGTGCATTGCATGAGGTCCATGATGGTCAGCCACACCCTGTGGCAGCCAGCAATGCAAGGCCATCCATGATTGCATTGGCAGTGCAATCCTGGGATGCAGTTGTGGCCTCCTGCATGTGCTGTATCACTGCCAGGAGCTGCACAGCGCCCCTCTCATGCAGCTCGGCTGCCTGGCGCACCTCTGCACATAGTGCACACACCCCAGTGGCAAGCAGCACTTGTTGCTTCACGGAAGCCAGCAGCCAATGGTGTGCTCCACCAGCGGGTCAGCATCCTCGGGCTCCTGGGTGGGATGCCGACCCTCCTGTGGTGACCAGCCATGGTGCACAGCCTCTCTCTCAGGTGGACACTGCACAGTGGGGTCCTCATAGGGCATATCCCTAGCTAGTGCCCCAGTAATGGACCCTGCATCCAGCTGCCCTGTGGCACCTACAGCCCACTGCTGTTGCCTGTTCAGCTGCTGAACACAGCCCAGTACCTGCATGGCATCACCACCACCACCACCACCACACAGCACAGATGTGACAGTGCACACAGCTGCACTTGCACTGGCAGCAGGCAGCTGTTCCTCTGCTGTCAGGTCACTGGGTGTGCTGCCTGTTTTGGTGTCTGGTATGGGCATCTCCCCCACAACACCGCCAATGCTGTCCAGGATTAAAGTGAGGTCATCATTGGCGTCGGACCATGCCCCGATCTGTGTATCCATGCATAGGACACCGAGACTGGCATCCTGTAGAAACACATCCAGGGTCTCATCTGACCCCATTCCCAGGACATCTAGCAGGACAGTGGTGGTGTGCTGCAGCCTATCAGGCCCCTGGATGCCCATGGAGGTGGATAGCAGGTCCTCCAGGGCTGGTCCTGCTTTCACGGCCACTGCTGGCACCCCATCCTCCACACACAGGTGTGCCAGTGCTGAAAGGGAAAACAGGTGAGTCAGTGATGCAATGCCCACAAGTGCCCCCCCCAACACAGCCACATCATGTTGTGCGTGGCCAACATATGCACCATGCAGTGATGGGCTTTCACTTGTCTGGAATCCTCCTCCAGGCACACCCTCCACAGTGCTGCAGCGCATGGTGACTGCCACCAATTCCTCCTGGTCCGTGAGCTGTGGTGCATCTGCAGGCCCCCCTCCAGTGGCATTCCAGACCACATGGATGGCCGCCACCTTCTCCTTAATGCACCTTTTGTCTGTGCCCACCTTCTTGCAGCACTCCTGCACTGACCGCTGGTGGCTGCCCTGCTGGTTCATGCATGCTGCCACATCCTCCCAAGCCCCAGCCCTGTCCTGTGGTGTGCCCGTGGCACCACTCAATGGTGGCTCCCTGTCAAGGTAGGTCTCGAACAGGGCCTCTGATTCTGCCTTCGTGAAGTTGGGCTTGCACTTGCTGGCAGGCCCACGCTCCGCACCCTCCTCACATTCCGACATGTCTCTTCCTGTGGACATGGACAGCACAGTGTGTCAGTGGCAGCAGCACCCTGTTCCACCCTCCTGCTGTGCTGGCTGGGCTCAGTGTACTCCAGCAGCATGTGAAACTTACCTCAAAAGGATGCAATACCGGTCCATGGCCTATGCCGATCTGGGGTGCTTTTATAGCGCATCGCATGCAAATGAGCTTGGTTCAATGGTAATGACATGCTAATTCCCCCAGTGTGCCACACATTGGCTGATGAGCTCATTTGCAGCTGAATATTGTGTATTTGTTCCATGCACAATGGGATTTCTCCGGAGCAAGTCGCGGCACAATGCATACGCATGCATGGAGCACAGGACCACAGTGCGCATGCGCCGGACGGTGTACTGTCACCTATTGCACACTGTGTGCCCACTGCTTAATAGGGGCCATGGTGCATGGTGCGCCATGCCTCCTATTGCACACGTGCACACTGTGTAGTGGCTGACTTCTGACCCCTGCTGTGACCTCTGTCCCAGGGTGACTCCCGCACTCATGACCCCACCTAGCCACGCCCATGCTGCGCATCTTTGAGACTGCGTGATGGGCGGACACAGCACATGTACCCTGGCTTGCTCATCTGGTACATGCAGTGGCCACATGTGCCTGCCGCCACTATTTTGCTCCACGGCTCGCACCTGAGACATGGCGCAGCAGTGAACTGGACAAGCAGCCAACTGGACGAAGGTCGAGCTTGTCAACCTTGTGCCTGTGTCATGCCCCACACACCCCAACTGTTTGGGCAGGTGCCCCTGCAGCATCCCCAGGTGGCTGTGTGGCAGGCAATTGCTGCCTCAATGAGGCAGCACACAGGGGTGGTCAGGATGGGGGAGCAGTGTGTCCACCACTACGGGGACCTGGTGCGGAGAGACCCAGAATGCCTCATGAGGCTGGAGGCATGTGACAGGCATGGGGCTGTGCCACAGCCAGGTGAGTAGGCCCATCATGCATGTGTGCCCTGGTGCTGTCCTGTGGTGTTGGATAGGCTGCTTGGCATGTCCTGCAGGGTGGTGCACTACCATTGTGCGCACTGTGGGGTGACATCACCTCCACCCCTTGTGTTGTGATGCTACTGTGTAGGACGTGTCGGGCAGGGGATCACCCTGTGCACAGGGGTGGAGGTGGTGGGCAGCTGCTGTGGTTGGTTGCTGATGTGTACCTATTTCTGTTCCATTCCCAGGACCTGAATGCTGAAGGCAGGCAGCACAGGCAGGACTCCAGGCCACTGTGGCCAAGAGTGGAGAAGTGGCTTCAGCACCAGTGGGGCCACAGAGGGCAGGTAGGTACTGACATTGTCCTACACACCATCATTGGGGGGTGGTGGTGGGGGTGTGGGTGCAGGCATGGCCACCTGTGCTGTGTGCTGTGGCAGCTGTGTGTGTTACACTGTGCATGGTGCCCACCACTGTGGTGCATCCATTGGACATGCATGCCAGCTGATGGTGGGGTGGGTGTGAGCCCGCCTGCCACTGATGTTGCTGTGGTGCTGCTGGAGCACTGTGCCATGTGACTGCCATGGTGCAGTTGGGTGGCCACTGTGCGCCTGGGACCACCGCTGTGCACTGATGTGATGTGCCGTGTTGCTGGTGGACATTGGCCCACACCACTGTGGGTGGCCTGTTCAGGCCCTCCAGGGGTGTGTGTTCCCACTGAGCAGTGTGTGCTGTGGATGGGCAAGTTACCTTGGGACATTGCACTGATCACCTGTCCTGTCCCTTTTCCTAGATGTCCGGTGGCAGCGAAGGAGGCCCCTCTACTGCCAGCTCCTGAGGCAGTTGATACTTACAACATCGACCACGATGGAGGCGGTGATGCAGGTCCGCCGCATGATTTTGGTGGAGAGGTGGCAGCAACGTGTGCAGGGAGTGGCAGGCCGTGGCCGCCGCTAGTTCGGCCCTGAGTTCCCCTGATTCCCCAGCCGTACCTCCCCCTACAGTCCCTCTTCCCACTGTACAGTCCCTGTTCCCTACTCCCTCCCCTCGCATTCCTATCCTCCCCCACACCCTTCTCATGTATAGTTGTTTTGCACAATATTTTACTTTTGACTTACCTGTCTGTGTCTGTGTCTGCTTTGCAGGTGGCGTGAGGAGCCATGCTGCAGTGGCCCAGTGCCTGTCCACATGGTGTACATGTGTTGGCACATGTTGTGCTTCTGTGGATCAATGCTGTGTGCTGAGTGTATTCCACTGTGGTGGTGACCCTCTCCTCGGTTGATGGCTGTGCCTTGGGGTGCCCTTGGGGTGGCTGTCAGGGTTCTGTGGTGGGTGTGTATGCGTGGCTGCATGGTCCTGGGTGTGACCTGCACTGGTCTGGATGTGCAGGGGAGGCATGGCCTGCAGTTTGTGGGAGCCCCCCTTGGTGGCCCTCTGTCCATCATTGGCACCCCCTGATGCCTACTTTCTGTGCCACTGTTGTGTTCTGGGTTGGGGGTGTGGGTGCCTGTGTGCACCCTGCTGTGCCCAGCTGGTTTTGGCCTCCGATGGCCTGTCACTATGCTTCTCTGTCTCTGTCTCTGGGTCCCCTCTCTGTGCCATGCTCCACCCCCCCCCGTTGCTCTGTTGCTCTGCTCCTATGGTTGCTCTGGTGCTTCTCTGTCTGCCCATGGCACACTTGTGGTTGCGCCATGGTGCATCCACGATTGTGAAATGGTGCATCCACTGTTGTGCCATATTCAGTTAGGCTGTGCTGGCACAGTGCAGCCAGCACAACCTCTGAATATGGCTCCTGTTGTGCCACTGCAGATCAGATTTGCGCTGCGCTTGACTTGCGCCGGCCTTTGGCACATTTCTGAAGTTTTGGGCCTCTATGTTGTAGACAAGCCACTGAAAATAGATTTATGTATTAGAGCAAGATCTATTAGAATGATTCTTTTTAATGTATGTTTATTTATGTCTCCTTTTGTATTTATGCAGTATTTATTGAATTTTTAACTTAGTTTTCTATGAGCACATTTACACTCATTGTGCATAATAGCTAATGGAGGACTGTGTCTTTAAATGTTTTCTTTTTATTGAGTTGCTGTTCTGATGTCCGACATCCTTTAAGAAAGCACTGTTTGAAATGCATCAGGTGGTTGACATAGGAGAGATGGGGGTCTTGGCTTTCTGGTGTTCTTGTGCCCTTTGTGAGCAAGAATATCTGTGAATTGAATTTCAGGACTGTGAGTTTACTTTAAAGTAATTTTACCATCTTTTCCAATCCTAAGGTACCACTTTCTGGATATAGAAACATAGAAACATAGCATTTGATGGCAGATAAGGACCACTTTGTCCAACTAGTCTGACCATTTTCATTACCTACTGTAATACTGCAGACCCTACTTAATCTCTAGCTTTTACCTTTCCTTTCCTACCGACTAAGGTTCCCTTGTGCTTATCCCATGCATTCTTGAATTCTGTCAAAGATTTTGCCTCCACCACCACCTCTGGGAGGCTGTCCCACACAGCCACTACCCTTTCAGTGAACAAGTATTTTCTCACATTTCCCCTGAGTCTACCCCCCCCCAGCTAGTTAGCATGACCCATTGTTCTTGAACATCTTACCTTAGGTTGGCGATAACCCATTTCTGCAATTTTAGAAGTTTTGTTTGCAGCCGTTATTTATTTATTTATTTAGTTAAACATCAGTTTAGAAACCTTTGAGCCAGAGGCTCATTTACAAAGGTACCTCGTCACAAAGAGGACATGGAAGGCATCATAGTTTGTCCCCAAAAAGGTGGCCAGCTGATCCCTTCCATTTCCCAATTGATTTCCATGCCCCCTTTCTCAAGTACAATATGATGTATAGCAAGGGACAGTGTGGGTGTATGCCCTATTGAAATGAACTTAATTTTCATTTCTGTGATAATATATTATGATGGTGAGTTGAAGATTAATGAAGGCCATCACTTGACTAACAATGGGCTTGTTAGTCAAGCGGTGGCCTTCATTAATCTCCAGCTCACCATCATAAAGTATTTAACAGGAATGAAAATCATATCCCATTCATTGCAATAAAGTGTGACCTGCACTCTCTCTGGCTGAACATCTTAGCACAGGGGCATGAAAATCAATCGGGAAGTGGAAAGGACTGGCTGACCACCTTGTCAGGACCGAACTACGATCCCTTCCACATAGGCTGACAATAAAACCTTTAATATTGCAGAAACAGGCTATTGCTGACATGACCTACAAAAAATGATAAGTCATGGCTCCACACAAAAAGATAAAATCACTTTAATAAAGAAGAAGCTGCACAAGTTAATTAGCTCCTCCTCTTGCTTCATTCTGATGCCTAAGTAGCCTTATGTGGCTTACATAGTTGCTGTTCACTGACTGAACTGTTTTGCTTGTACTTCATTCTGACCGTGGCACTATGGCTCCCTGTTACCGCTCTCACCACTTCATATGTACTCTCATATTTTCTGATCTATATGAAACAGATATAATGTTAAGTTAACAGGTAATATAAACAAGCAAATCAGTCTATAAAATGTGTTCCCTTTATCAAATCTACAGGTAACAAGTCATATTAATCTACGTTAGCTCTATTAGATTGATGGCAAAATTAGCATTAGCTGCATTCTTTCTATAATTAGTATTAATTCTTTATTGTGTATTTTTAATACACAATTAAAAGTAATTTTGTTCTCTATACATTGGAAATAAAATAGTGAATATTGCATGGTAAAAATGAGGGTTGATAGCTTCTTAAGATATTTCTCAAATGGCAGGTTATGAACATATAAAAGAGCTTTATCATCAATTGCTCCTTAATTCATGAAACAGGACAGTTCAAACATATCTGCAAAAGCAGAGGAATATGCACGTTTTAAAAAAGTAGGTTAGTTCCCCAGATACAGTGTCATATCAACTTAAACCACTGTATTAATTCAGTTGTTTTAAACCTGTGAGTGCATTTCATATTTTATTACAGCTTTAAGAATATATAGTGAGTTTGTCTTATGCTGTGACCATAATCTGAATAAGATTTTGTCCATCTCGAGAGAACATTTTAGAGTGTAACCTAAAACTCAGTAGAGAGACATTTACCTTTAATTGTAGTAAAATATGTATGTATTCCTAAATCAAAGTTACCACAGAACATATATTTGCTAAAACAATTACTAATTAATTCATTCGTTCATCCATTTATGTCTTTACAATTGCTGACCATGAAAGACACACTGATCTATGATAGCTTGTTTCCAGGTTTGGTGTGGGGGTGAGTTACATGGACCTGCTTTATTGATGGGGAAATACTGGCCAAAACCCCAGGGAAACCACTTTTCATCAATAAGTGCTATAGGATCTTTTATGTCCACCTGATGCAGTGACCAGAGATGGGCAGAAGGAACCTCAGCTTAATGTCTCTTCCAAAGAATGGTAGCTCAGTTGTGCAGCACCCTCAAGTACCTCGTGTGGGGCTAGAACCCACAACCATCAGACTTCTAACACCAGAGGCAAGCATACTTACTACTGAACAATTTTCACTGTCAAATTATAAAAGCAATTAGTAAAAAAATGCTACACACTCAGTGGTAAATATCTGTGAGTGTGTACTTATAACATACTTTATAAGGATTCACTACAGCACATCACCTTTCAATGAGTGGCAATGAGCATAAAATAACCTCTAATACAGTGATTCCCTTTGACACCACACAGCAGGAAACTGAACCCAAGAGCACTCTCTGAGAATTTAGATATCATTATATGTTGTTGCCAATTTCATGTTGTCACCCTGTTTTATTTATGAGCAGCAAAATAGAACACTGGTAATTATGGTCCCAGAGGAGACAAAATGTACCATTTACATATTAAATCGAGACATACTGTATACTGTATGATCAGTTATTAAAAACACAGTAGGTACAGAAATGCAAGTCAGAAGCTTGACTTCTACATATTACTTGAGTGAGTTCCCTTAAAATCATATGACGTGTGATATTTGAGAACATACAAGACCCATGGACTGGTTTATTTAACTTGTTTATTGAAATGTTGCTCTGTTGCTCACCAAGACTGTATGACACAATCTGAAGACTCTTACATATAAGGGGGTTGGCAGTGGAGGTAGCAGAAGCAAAGTAAAACCTTAAACATTAGTAGACATAGTAATATATTCATTTAAGCTTAAAATGGACTGTAGGTCCATTGGGTGTTCCTTCCGTACATCATCAGCAGAAATTATTAAGTAAACTGAGGAAAAATGTCATAATTCTTAGGGATACACCACCCATACTACAACCTAGAGTACCCCTTAATTCCTTGGGTAATCCTAAATCTGTCCAGGCTAACCTTGAAGGCCTGTGCTGTCTTCATATTCTTTTGTGTGTGTGTGTGTGTGTGGGGAGGGGTATAGTAGACTGGTCCATAGGTTCATTAAAATCCCCAGAATTTTTCCTGAGCCCAAATAGGCCTTTATTGCTGTTAAACTCTTGGAAAATACAGGATTTCAAAAACTGATGTGGAATTCCAATAAAATGGAAACATTCTGCTGTGTTTCCACCCAACATGATTTCACGAGTTAAAAAGGAAAAACACCGTTCACTTTCAAAATCTACAGTTTGCTTAAAAAAATCACAATTCACATTCCCTAATTCCATGGAATTCAAAACTATATTCTTTCAAGCTCATCAGAAATGGAATTATCATTCTGCAGGAATTCAACAGGTAGAATTTGACATTCTGAACAGTATTAGTTCACTGCCCTCTGGGAGAACTTCAACCTCACATTACACGTGTTTGCTATCTCTGAGCTTCTGTGAATATCCCAGCATCCTGTTGAAGCATACTAGACCAAAAATATCCCTCTCTATCATCATGTAGATGCCCTTGAAAATGTTTTCTGCATTAGCCCAGAGTTGAACCAGGGCTAAGTGCTTGGAAGCCACTTTACTAACTACTATACTGCCAATGCTTTTAGCTGCTGCAGACATGCAGTACAAAGTTATATGGTCTCATTAGCAAGGAAAAAAGCAGAGACTGTGCAAAGAGAATTGAGACAGTCAGGTCATATCATGTGCAACATTACGCCTGAGTGGTAAATCACACAGATTGTGATTGTTAGTATGCAGAAACGTATTAGTTCAGTACAAATGAAGTTGATTATGCTGTTTCTGTAAGCAGGAAGTGTTTCAGCTGTAGGAGCAGGAGTCAGGTTGTTTCATGTTTTGATGGATGAGTGGGTAAAGGCCACCTACTGTAACCTTTCCAGTCAGAATTCTGGGTACTCTGAACACTATATAGTCCATCAATTGCAGACCAGAGCTGCTTATGGCAATATAGACTAGAGCACTAGCCCTTTCTCATTGCTTGTAATTCTTCATTATGGCTCTTCTGGTCTCTCAGATCCTTTTCAATGGTTATTCCAATTCATAAAATCAGTTATGCAAGCTGCCATACAATGTGTCTTTGTTCAACAGAGGTCGAAGGGTTAATGAGCACAGGACCAAAGTTATACTGAGAGACAGGGAGGAGGAGAGAGAGAGAGAGAGAGAGAGAGAGATAGAGTACATCTTTCTTGCATGAACTGAATCACAATGACAGAACACAGTTGCTAACTGCACTGTATCCAACCTATGTATAACCATATGTCATTAGTTTCAGTTAAGGGTGTGGAGTATCTTCTTGTTAGTCCTCAGGGGTATCCGTACTCAGGTCCCCAGATAATTCAGTGCTCATTACTTGGCAGAAAATAAGTAAGAAGAAAGAACAAGATTCTCTAGCCCTCACCAGGTAGTCAGAGCTAGCCCTGTGGCTAACCCTGTACTACCTCATCCCTATACTACATTCTGTTTCAGTGGTACAGCAAAGAATATTGCTGGCTTAGTGGCAGGACCAAGTACTCTCTTTTGAAATGCTCCACATTCTCTAGCCTACCCTCTAGACCCAAAGAGACATTTTTAGCAAGTAAACCCTAACCCCAATCCATGATTAGGCAATTAGTAGGGAACTACACCAGCTGCTCTTTAGTTCCTCACTCTAACCCAGAGTGGGGTAAGTTAACTCAGTACTGTCAGTCATCTGAAAGCCTGCAGCATATCTGGGGATAAGGAGGTGGGTTCTTCACATCATTGATGATGCTGGCTTTCAAAGGAAATACTTACCTTGTTTTGTTCCCTTCCATTATCTAGATTCTCACCACCCAACATTGCACTACATATGACAGTGTTGAGTTCTCTCTTGTGAGAAACATATAATTCTCAAACATTTCCCTATGGCTGATACCTCCAAAGCAAAATGCCATTTTCTATAACAGTGGTCATGCTTTGCAATCTCCTGGCACAAAGTGATATGTCTGTGCCTCACCAAACATGGCCAGCTTTCCTCACTAATGAGCATTAGCTGTAACAATAGTGTAGTGCGACAAACACTAGTACATTTGAGGCCATCAATCTTCTAAACAGTGCACTCTGTTAAAATGTAGTAATTTAATGTTGCTTAAAACAAAATGACAGATTATACTGTGCAGAAGCTGTGGAGAAGCAGCACTGAATTCTCTCAACACTTATCTTTAAGCCATTATTTTAAAGTGCACATTGCTAACAAACTGCCAATATGTTAATGTAGTACACGTAGAAGAATATTCCACAACTTGGGACCCTTAAAAAGGAGGGGCATTTGACCTATATGACTTTTGACTCTAGGGACATTGAATTCAAAACATTTAGCTGACCTTAACCCAGACTTTAGGAGATGGTAGGAAAACAGTTATGTAATATACATATATATGTATATATATATGGACAGATACATGATGGGCATGAGTGTGATATGGCAAATATTGTCACCTCCTGTCACTCCTGCAGAGTGAGCTCTTCATATCTCAAGATTGCAGAAGGCACGAGTGAGATATCCAGAGCTCATGATGCAGGAGTGACAATATTTGCCATAGCACACAATCTGCACATCATGTATTCGATTTATACAATAGGGCTAGGAGTTTCAGAAGTAGTGTTATGTTGTCTTGAGTTCTGTTCCTGTTTATGTGTTTGCTCATTCTGTGTATGAGTTTTTTCTGAATGGGCTGGCAGCGTTATAAACTCTGGGAAACAGATGAGTGTGTTTTGTAATGCTAAATGAGTTAGTTTTAGGTAGGAGTGAGAAAGACTTTTTTGTGAAGCTGTATTCTTTAGAAGTCTGGACACAGTTAAGCTGAGAGTATCACAGTAATGGTAATGGGCTGAGAGTCAAAGTGTGAGGAACAGCTCAGACTATTTTTAGTGGTAACTGAATTAGTTGCAGGCAGCAGTGAGGAACAGAGTGTTCTGTGAAGCTGTACTCTTTAGAATTCTGGCTGCAGTCAAGCTGAGAGTATCACAATAATTGTAATGGGATGAGAGTCAGAGTTTGAGGAACAAGTGAGAGTATTCTTCAGTGGTAATGGAAGTAGCTGCAGGTGGCAGTGAGGAACAGACTGTTCTGTGAGGCTGTGCTCTTTAGAATTCTGGCTGCAGTCAAGCTAAGAGTATCTCAGTAATGAGCTGGAAGTTAGAGTGGGGAATAAGTGTGTTTTGTAATGCTAACTGAGTTAGCTGCAGGCAGCAGTGAGACCTCTCATGTAGTTCTGCATTTGTGTTTATGGTAACAGCACAGGTGTTTCTTGCATGCTGAGGGGAAAGCTGCCTAGAGTGATGATATCAGTGACCTTTGTGTGACCTGTATGTGTAAATGGCTGATATCATCACAGTAGATCAGAGGATAAAAATATCACATTGCAGTGGATGATACACTGTTTTATCTCACTCATTTATCACTCACCTCTATTGTGTGCATATATATATATATTTATGCAATAGGAGTGAACATAAATGGAGAGTGATAAATCTGTTAATCTGAGTAACTTGGTGGATAAATTTCATTTATCCTCACAGTTACTCATTTATCCACACAGTTCCTATTTATCCATACAGTGCTGGACTACTTCCTAGTTTGACACACTTTCACTTTCCCTCTGTCACATACAGTAGTTCACCTCAAACTATTTTACCCATGCACACACACCACAAATGAAAACTGCTGCTGCCACCAAGGACACACTTGCCTACATAGAATATTAATACTGCAATGTTCAAGCTCTTAGTAGATTGTTGTACCTTATTTCTTCTAAATCTGCATCAATCACAAGCTGCTTCAGCTTACTGCACAATCTGTTTAGCTTGGCTTGACTCCACTCCCTGTTCCCGGCCACATTGACTTCTAAAAAAATCCTGTCCCATTATGACAAGTTTCCAGAACAAGGTTACCTTTCTTTTTTAAATATTTCACATCTGCCACCTCCCCGATTATCTCCTTTTCCTTTCATTCTCCAGCCGCCCGCAGTCCTACCATCTTGCCGAGCTCTCTCCACTGTCTTCTCGCCTGCAGTGCTACCATCTTGCCAAGCTCTCTCCACTGCCTTCTCTTCCTTTCACAAGACCAAAAAATTAAAACAATCCAATGGAACATCACCCACAGAAGAAATAGAAAATGCAGGCTCAACCAGCTATTTAACAATGACTCCATAACTGCTAAAGTAAAATAAAATAATGCCACAGACTAACCCAACAAACACGTTCTCGCAAAGCGACAAAAATGGATGCCATGTTTTTCAAAATGTATGACCCGGCCAAATAAATGCAACAACCAATGAAAATGTACACACTTAATCTTGCAATCTCACCTGCATGTCAATCATAGCAACTTCAAGCAACAAGCTTTCAAACGCACAGTAACACAGAGAACACCATTAAAAAATCCCACTTAGTTTATTAATAAAAACAACAATTAAAATAAAAAAAAAAATAAAACCTCCACAAAATGTAGTTCCTATTGCATAAATGGAACATGCAATGAGGACCAGTGGAATAAATGTTTTATCTGCACTCGAGGAGTTTGACCTCAGACACATCACTCATGACTTACACCACTCGTGAGGCTACCCGAGGTCAAACTGCACTTGTGCAGATAAATCATTTATTTCACAGGTCTCCATTGCAGATCCCTTTATATATATATATATATATATATATATATATATATATATTCCTATGCAAACAACTTTGTTAAGTATCAGTTAGGGTTCTTCTATGTGAAAAAAGTGAAATTTGATTTTAGGTTTCCCACCTTGCACCCCAACCCCAGCCTTCCCCCACCAATAGGCATCAGGGTATGTGTTGGGGTTGTCGGCCCTAACTCTCACCCCATTCTCCTACACTGCATAACCTCAGCTTGTTTACCCATGGGATGGGGTGAGAGTTAGGGCTAACAAACCCAATGCACACCCCGATGCCTGTAGGTGGGGGAGGGATGGAGTGGGGTGCAAAGGGTGGGAACCCTACAATTTAATTTCCTTGCTTTTTTCACTGTAGAAGAACCCTAGCCGATGCATTAATGAAGTTTTTTGCATAGAATTTCCTTACTTTTTAAGAAAGAATAGAAAAGTAGAAAGTTGCTCTAGTTGGTGTGAGCGCGGGGCCCACCAGCTTGTAAGTGCCAGGCCACATTACTCACCCAATGACTAAAAAGTACATTCACAACAGCAAGGCCAGCCACCAAACAAATGCTAATCTAGTAGAACAATAGAAAATGCTGTGCACAAAATGTAAACTGCACCACACAAAATCTCCACAAAAAAATATATTGTCTGACACATAAACACCTCTATTAACATATACATGACATGTCATCAACACCCTCCAAATTTCAAGTAAAAAGACCAAACCGTGTCCAAGATACGACATGTCAAAATTTGAAATTTTCATTCATCAGAGTGGCACAGTTCCACACCTGTTGTCATTTAACACACACAACAACTGAAAACTGCATCCACGATACTAAGGCTAGGTATCCTATCAATTTCAAGCCACCACCACAAGCAAAATGCTGTCCGCAGAACGTAAACTGCGCCACACCATATCTCCGCCAAAAAAATTTTCTGACACAGAAACACTGTAATTTACATCCACAGGACAAGCCGTCAACACCCTCCAAATTTCATGTGAAAAGAACAAACCATGTCCGAGATATAACATTTTAACGTATGCGATTTTCATTCTTCAGACTGGCACAGTTCTGCACCTGTTGACATTTAGCACACACTATGACTGAAAACTACATCCATGACACTAAGGCTAGGTATCCTATCAATTTCAAGCCACCACCACAAGCAAAACACTGTCCGCAACACATAAAGTACGTCACATAATATCTGTGCAAAAAAAAATTTTCTCCAACACATAAACACTACAATTCACATTTACAGGACATAACGTAAACACCCTCCAAATTTCAAGTAAAAAGACCAAACCGTTTCTGAGATATTCAATGTTAAAGATTAGTAAAATTTCTCTATCTATTCCATTATAAAAAAATCTGGCCAACTTGTCCCTATCTCGCGATCAAAGATGGCGATCAAAGAATCTCACGATCAAAGAATTTGCAGACTCGCGATCAAAGAATTTGCAGGCTCACGAGCAAAGAATAAAAACCTTTGTAATTTAAAAAATTGAAAGAATTGCAGTAAACCACCGCCATGGTTTGACAGAACAAAGCCCCCTGAGCAAAACCCACCATCATTTGTCTACCTAGGACACCCCTGAGTTGAGAAAATAGATTTTTTTATCTGGCCACCTCGTCCCTCGCTCGTGATGCACGATCGCGATCAAAGAATATCGCGATCAAAGAATTTGCAGGCTCGCGATCAAAGAAATCGCTCGCTCACGAACAAAGAGGAAGGGACGAGATGGCCAGATTTCAAAATTGATTTTTGTAGCCCAGGGGAGCCCTAGAAGGTTATATAAGGGTGGGTTTTGCTCAGGGGGCTTTGTTCTGATCCATTTGAATAAAAACACATAACGTTTCAATATCCCTTGTAGTCTAGTGTCCCTCCCCCATCATGATAATGTACATAACGATCCCTGTATCCCTGGTAGTCTAGTGGCCCCTCCCATGAGTATTTTATTAATATGTCTGTTTTATCCCTGGTAGTCTAGTGGCTCCCCCATGTGTATTTATTTATATTTCTTTTTCATATCCCTGGTAGTCTAGTGGCCCTCCATCTGTATTTCATTGCTATTATTGTTCATATCCCTGGTAGTCTAGCAGTCCCCCCATAATAATGAAATAAATAAGCATTTGGCATGTCCTTGTAGTCTAGTGGCCCTCCACCTCCCACCCAGCCATGCCAGCCCAGCCAGCACCCCTAGCCTTCCCCAGCCTGGACTGGCTCTGTCCATCTCTGGCCTCACAGCCAGCCGCCGATCAGGGGACATTACGCCATTCAAACAGGCACTCAGAAATCATTTCAGAGCACCTGTTTGAATTAGCACTGAATACACACAGTCAGTGGCTGACTGTGGAGGTGAGAGGTGGCTGTGCCAGTCCCCAGCTGGGGAAGGGTGGGGTGCTGGGTGGGCTGGCATGGCAGGTGGGGGGTGGGGCACCACTAGACTGCCAGGACATAGTAAATGCTTATTTATTTCATTATGGGGGGCCACTAGATTACCAGGGATATGATAAATAATAATAATGAAACACAGATCGGGGAGGCACTAGACTACCAGGGATATGAAAAGAAATATAAATAAATAATACACATGGAGGGGGGGCACTAGACTACCATGGATAAAAAGACATATTAATAAAATACTATGGGGGGGCCACTAGATCATCAGGGATAACAGGATCATGATGCACATTATCATGATGGAAGGGGCTACAGACTACCAGGGATATTGAAAAGTTATGTTTTTTTATTCAGATGGGGCAGAACGAAGGCCCCTGAGCAAAACCCACCCTTATATAACTTTGCAGGGCACCCCTGGGCTGCAAAAATGTGTTTTAAAATCTGGCCATCTTGCCCCTCACTTGCGATGCATGAACACTATCAAAGAATCTCGCGATCAAAGAATTTGCAGGCTCGCGATCAAAGATCGTTAGCGAGCCATGAATAAAGATTTTTAAAGCTCAGAACTCTATTGTTTGACCAAGTTGGATGCAACCAAAGGCATGGCTCAATAGATCGGGGTTCCCTGAGTAAAACCCATCCACGTTTTACTTCAGAAGTGACCAGAGCCGAGATGTTTGTGTTTTTCCGATTGGAAACTTCAAAATAAGATGGCGGACCTCGTGATCAAAGAATTTTGAAAATCCTCGGGGACAAAGATTCTTGAACCGTGATCGCCAGGTGCGACCAGATGGCCAAAACCCCATTATTTGTTTGCAAAACAGACATAAATTTTCCCACTGACTTAAAATGGGAACTTAAAAGTGGCATCACTTTTGAATGGCTTAATATTTTTTCACCAAATAAAAAGCGGCATATTCGGCCACCAAAGCTCTTTAAAATGATCCATATTGCAGAGTGGCATGCCACACAATGGCCATGCAGGATCATGTCCAAAATCCCAAAAGCTTCCTCCAAAAATGGATAATTTTGCATTTATTAGCACTTTTGTACGCAAAAGACCGTAAGTGCAACCAAAACACAATTTGACAAATCAAGAGATCTACCATGTCCCAGTACATGTACCAAATTGTAGGCAAGTCCGTTGAATGGGTCCAACGTTATTAATGCCCAAACCTTTGACTTTAGTATGTAAGTGACCGCTGAACACTAACTATAGTGGCGCAACCGTGCCACTATTATATATATATATATATATATATATATATATATATATATATATAATATGCACTGCTTAGAGCAGACACATCCTATAACTGGGAAATGTCTGTTATCTGGAGTGTCCATTTTACTGTTCTGTGTGGTTTCAGAAATTTTTTTTTTCGCAATGCAAGTGTTTTTAGTGCTCACTTTGTTGCTCATTCATGAAGTTAGTGCAGTGGAATGAAGATGTGTTACACTGAAGGTTGGAGGGGGTGTGATTCGTTGCTCATGCTTTCTGCATTACTCTTTTTTTTTATTTTATTCTTTTTTATTCAGTATGAAAAAACATTTGATTGAGGCTTGATGGGTCTTAGCAGCACAGCAAGGTCACCACATATGCTCAGTGGCTGCTAGGTTTTCCCACATAGGTGTGATATCGTCCTTTGCTCCATCACCCTTTGCAGGGTCAGCAGGGTGACCCTAACATCCTGATCGTTGACAACTGGTTGTTCTTCCTGCTGATCCTCATCCTCAGGATCACTGCTTTCAGCTTCCGTGGTTGTCATCTGTGACATTGTGTCTATAACTTTTGCAGTGTGCATCCTCCACATCCACATCTTTTCACTCCCACTTCCTCTTGTAGTTGGGAATCTGATTGCCAGGCCATTGAGCAAGGATGTCATCCTTTGCTTGCAAAAGATGACTCATGGTTGACTTACAGAGGCTGAACTGCAGTGCCAGGTCGTGGGCACTCTTTTTCAGCTTAGGATCAATTTCGAGCAGCATCTCTGCCTTTTTTTGTGTGGTAAGAGCAGTGCATTTAGTTGTTGTTGTTGTGGATGCCATAACTTCCTGAGTTTCTGTTGCTAATGGAAACAGTAATATTTGGAACCTCCTTTATGTTGGATAAAAGCAGCCCATTGGGCAAAGAAGAGGATGTGGCTGATTGACTGACGTCTATCAGTGGCATCACACTGAATGCAGAACCACAAGGTTGGTGCTAGGAGACCACGAAAGCTCGGTGACATCAGATGCTGAGCATCAAGTCACAAGCAACATTCACTGATTAAATAAGGACTGAACTAAGGACTAAATGTGGTTTTATACAGCAAAAAACAACTTGGATATGTAACCAATGGTAAATTTGGTCTAATTAAACAATACATGTACACAATTAATGTTACCCACACATCAGCGATAAGCGACACCTGGGATCTGCATATCCATTATTGCCAATGAGCAAGGCCTGCAATATCAACATATTTTAATTAAGCAGGTATAGGTTTTGCATTTGGCAAACCAAATTCATCCACCAAAACTGACTGTCTGCCTTAAAGGCGACCGTTATAAGTGGTGACTACTGTATACATATATATATATAATATATATAGTGTGTGTGTGTGTATAGATATATATATATATATATACACACACACATATATATATATATATATATATATATATATATATATATATATATATATATATATATATATATATTATGGTAGCACGGTAGTGCTACCATAGTTAGGGTTGAGGAGCCATTTCCATGTTAAACCCAAATTTTGCACCTTAATAACTTTGCAACTGTTTGATGGATTAGCCTGAAATTTGAATGTATGATTAAGACCCATAGGCCTTGGGATCTGCCAAGTTTGTACTGATCAGATATACGGTTGCGGGTTATTAAGCATGATCTGTGCGGCGTTTATGCTTTTCCGGAATTCTGTGGTCGGCGCCTACAGGTCGTCTGTTTGCATGACCGGCCCGAAATCTTCGGGAACGTGCAGCCAGGGTCCCCGATGTGCCTTTCAAGATTTCATGAAAAATATTAAACGGTTCAAAAGTTATTCAAAAACAGTTTCCATCATAAGTCAATGGGAAAAGTTAACAAAAGTTCAACACTTCGCAAATGCATTTTTACTTTTCGCAATGGGCCTGTTACTTTCGCAAATCGCCATTTTGTTTTCAGTTGGTGATCAGAAAATGGTTGGCATTTAAATTTGGGACCTCTAGCAATCTAATTTTTTTGTATTCACCTAGTCGGGCCCTGAGGATGCTTGCCATGTCTTTATTTTGTGGTAAAACACCCCAGAAATATGTTTTTCAAATTTCTGAAAAGTACTTTCGCAAATTACTTTCGTTTTATTTAAATGTGCAAATTTTTATGAAAGTCGTAATTGCTAGCAGTAATTTTCTAGTCTGTGGGAAAATGACAGCAATTCTTTGGCACTGCACTGCAAAATAACCGTTGGGAGTTTTGGGCTGAAATTTGGAAGGAACGCAGCTGACATCTCACAGATGTGCCTTTCAGTGTTGTATTAAAAAAATATTACATGGCGGCAAAGTTATGGTACTCCAAAGTTGACAGTTTTTCCCATAGGATAACATTACGGCGCCCGAAGCATTACAGGAATCCTTTGGCACCCTGCTGCAAAATAACGGTTCCTGAAATTTGGAGGGAAGACAGCCAACAGTACACAGATGTGCCTTTCATTAGCTTGGTGAAAAAATATCACATGGCGGAAAAGTTACGGCAATCCAAAATTGACGTTTTTTCCCATAGGATAACATTACGGCGCCCGACACTTAACAGAAATCATTTGGAGCCCTGCTGCAAAATAACGGTTTGGTCTTTTTTCCTGAAATTTGGAAGGAAGACAGCCAACAGCCCACAGATGTGCCTTTCAGTAGTTTGGTGAAAAAACATTACAGGGAGGAAAAGTTATGGTGCTCTGAACTTTTCTTTTTTTCCCATAGGATAACATTATGGCGTTCGCCGCGCCTTTCAGGGCCCGTATCTCGGAAACGGTGTGAGATACGGACTTTTCATCGGAAAACTTCTTAGCCCCCAATGGGGCTAATATCAAATTAGCCAGGACAGTTTTAAATAATATGATTCTTTAAATTTTTTTCACGTCTACACGGTTCCTGAGATATAATGTATTTAGTATTCCAAGATCTCATTTTCATACCGATGCTCATTATTTTGCATACATTATTTGTACTCACTGTCTTTCTCAATGCAGGTTTTGGGAAAACCAGCCTCAGCGCTTTACATTACTGTTACTGTTGCCTTTTCCGCTTGTGGATCCATACCGTTTCACTTACCATTGACGCCTGCGCCACCATGTGCTTATCCTCATTGCTATTTGCGCTATGCTTTGTTATTTTTGCCATTTCTGTCTACAGTACTGTTTATCTTACTGTTTCACTTTACATCACCATGCCCATTGACATTTCTGTTTGCAGGCACCATGTTACTATGTGACAACACATCACGTGGCAGACCATTCCCGCTCACGCCACCATGTGCGTACCCTTTCTGTTCTCATTCTTGCTTGTGTTACCATGTGCGCCACTGTTAGCATTTCTGTTTGCATTGCTGTCCCTGTTACTATGCCACAACACATCATGTGGTGGGAGGGCCTTGGGCCCCAAGGCCCCTGGCTAACGCAGCCCAGCCAGCCCTACCGCTGCATTACATTCACTATTTCTCGTTATCATTCTCAAAAGAAGGAAATTAGAGGCAAAAAACTCTGTTTAATGCATTAGTTAGGGTTGTTCCACAGCGACAAAAGTGAGGAAATTCGCTGTTAGGGTTGAAAACCCCCCTTGGACCCGCCCACCCCCAACCGGCATTGGGGTGCGCATTGGGATCGTGGGTCCTAACTCTCACCCCATTCTCCTATACTTCTGCTGATTTACACATGTCATGGGGTGAGAGTTAGGGCTGACGATCCCAATGCGCACCCCAATGCCGGTTGGGGGTGGGGGGTCCAAGGGGGTTTTCAACCCTACAGCTAATTTCCTCACTTTTGTCACTGTGGAACAACCCTAACTAATGCATTAAACGGAGTTTTTTGCTCTAATATATATATATATATATATATATATATATATATGAGACAAAGAACCCTGTGTGCAAGCACTGAGGCAATGGTTACCTAAAGGGCATTTGGCTGAGAAGCCAAGTTTCAAAGAAATACAAATCACACATGCCTCACAATGCAAAGCATCATGGGCTGCATATGCAAATCACCTCAGAATATTATGCTGGTTCAACTTTAAGCAAAAATGCATGGTGCCGAAAGGCCTCTCACACAGTTTGCAAAGGGTGCCAACAGAAGACATAGACACATGTTTCATCCTACCAGGACTCATCAGTATGCCTTGTCTATTTGACACCCCAGTGGAATGAACCAGTTACCCTAAGATGGTCTAGTTGGGTTATGTTGTGGTGAACCCAATTAAAACAAAAAAACAATTTAAAAGACAAAGAACCTCTGTGTGCAAGCACTGAGGCAATGGTTACCCCAAAGGGCATTTGTGCGGGAAGCCAAGTTTCAAAGAAATACAGAATCACACATGCCCCCACAATGCAAAGCATCATGGGCTGCATATGCAAATCACCACAGAATATTATGCTGGTTCAACTTTAAGCAAAAATGCATGGTGCTGAAAGGCCTCTCACACAGTATATATATATATATATATATATATATATATATATATATATATATATATGGACTCTTCCTTAAATACAACTCCACATAAAAGTTAAAATATGCATTTGTTTTACTTGTTGCAAAGGCAGCCAATCAAGAGAGTAAAGAAGGACAGAATGGTATGTCCACTTTGATGTCGGTGAAATGAAGCAAGCAAGTTTATAGTATAGTGAATCTAACTTCAAAGAATGAAATCAAAATAGGTCAGATAAAAAAAAAAAAAAATACAGAGTACTGGTTAAACTGAGTACTCCGTCAGAGGAAAGTGACCTGGGAGCCATTATTACTGACTCCCTTGAATAATCAAGCCTGTGTAACAAGGCCTATAGTAAGGCTAAAAGGATCCTAGGGTTTATCAGAAGGGGAACTTACATCAGGAAAAAGAGGTACTACTACTACCTCTATATATGTATGTATTTATTTATTTAAGTGTTTAACCAGGAAGGCATGCTGACCAGGCTACTGCTCGATTCCAGATGCTTCCTGATGGAAGGGGGAACATAGACACAGTTGAATGACAAGCATAATACAAGTGCGGGAACATAATGGGGATAAACGCTAACAAAGGTCCTGGTATAAAGACATAATAGAGCAAAAGAACAATAGATACAGGCACAGTTTATATACATTACCAAAAATATAGTCAGATAGGTAGAACATATATTGATATATTCACATGTTGGTTAAACAGTCCTGCCACTCTGTAATCAGTAAAAACTGCCTAGACACATGAGCAGGTAGAGGCGAAATGAGCTTGGAGCATGGAGTTAAGATGCGGGGGGGGGGGGAGAAGTGATGAATGTTTGCTGGAAGGGAATTCCACAGAGTTGGTATGCAGTAGCTGAATACTGCCTGGTCATTGGTCACTGGTCATTCAGATTTCTTTTTCATTTATTATTCAACCAAGATGTGATAAGACACCAGGGTTATTACAATCAGTACAAGGATTTTACATTAAAAACATTAACACATTGAGAATTATGAATTGACATACATATAAGTTAAAATAAGTGAGAGAGAAACAAACAAAACTTCAATCAATCAATCAGCCAAAATCTTTATTTAACCAGGTGAACACCATTGTGCAGACCTCATTTTCGAGGTGGACCTGGACATAGATACATAGTCAAGCATAGAAGGGTTACATACACAACATAATCATAATACAAGTCATAATATAATGTAAATTGAACATAGAACAATATACAGAATTCAGAAGGATTACAGTACTAATTCCAGGTAAAATATATATACAAAAATATACACAAGATTTTCAGGACTGTATGAAGGAAATAATAAATACAAGTTACTTCTCTGAGAAGGTGGTGGAGCCATGGAATGCACTGCCTGGTGAACTGGTGGAGATGTCTAAGGTAGAGGGGTTCAAGAGGGGCTGGTACAGGTACAGAAGTGAGGTGAAAAGGAGGACTGCCTATCAGGGGGTTCGGATCCCTGGCTGGGGAATAGGGGATGGGGTGAGAAATCATGAGAGTGGTCGCAGTGCCCCTTCAGGGTACTGATTCTCAAGCAGACTTGATAGACCTTTGTGCCTACTCTGCTGGCATTTTAGTATGTTAGTAAGTTACAAGGAATATACAGGGTGCAATAGAGAGTGCTCTTAGATTAGGTATGAAGTAGAAGGATAGATCCATAAAGTGAGGTGGAAGGGGCAGATGCCTAAGAGGGAGGAGGTAGAGGGGTAGAAGACTAAATGGGCAGTTGCAGCCATACAATGGCCACTGATCACGGAGTGCTACTGAGACCACCAATGGAATGAAGATGGACCCCAGGATGCTGGTCAAAGGCAAGGGGAGGGAGGGGATAATGGAACAGAAAGAATAGGGGTCAGGGAAGGATGGAGAGAGGGAGGCTCTATTCAAGTAATAAGGCAGGGTCAGGTAAAACAATTATAAGATTCCTTGAAAGAACGAGTGTAAAGAGTTTTGAATGTTGCTAGTTTGATAGGGTAGACCAATTTCAATGTTTTTTGCAGCATGTTCCAAAGTGAGGGTAACACGTAGCTTAAGGATGTCCTACCAAAGCGCGATCTGACCTTAGGTATAATAAAAGAGATGGAGAAGGCACTCCTCAAATCATATTTGCCTACCAAGCTTTGGGGCAGGCAATCCAAGACATACTGAGGCAACTTCTTAGTAATAGCTCTGAAGGTCCAAAAGGCGGCATTCCTCTGTCTTCTATATTTGAGGGATGGCCATCCCACAGCAGCATTTAGGGAACAGTGATGCATGGCGAAGGGGAGGCCAGTAATAAACATTAAGGCTTTATGATAGAGCATGTCCAGTTTGACCAGTGCAAAGGTTGGGCCTTGTCTGTAAAGGAAGTCCACATAGTCCAACAATGTTAGGAAGGTGGACAGGACCAATCACTTCTTGGCCTCCCGAGTAAGCAGGTGATTAACCCTATAGAAAAGACCAAGCCTCTGTCTAAGCTTTTTTACAAGTTCTTCAATATGGCCATTATGAGAAAGTCTATGGTCAATCCAGACCCTTACGTATTTGAACTTAGTTACATATTCCAAAGGTTCACCTAGGAGTGTGGAGATCTGAGGAATGGTTCCTTGGGCGGTGGAGTTTGTTATATGTACAGAGGGTAAGAGAAACATCGCCTTTGTTTTCTTAGCATTCAGTAGAAGTTTCTGGTTCAAGAGCTGCAGTTGCAGCAGATTGAACTTCTGCTGAAGATCACTACATGCTGCTTCCGGGGAAGATCTGCTGATGTAAAGTACCGTATCATCTGTGAATAGAAGTATGTTTGCAGTATTGAGGTTGGCATCAACTCTGTTTATATATATTGCAAAAAGCAGGGGCCCCAATATTGAACCCTGTGGTACACCCCTTAGCAAGGGTTTTAGGGGTGAAAATTCTCCATCTGCTTTTGCTTACTGCAGATGACCTGAAAGATAGTTGGAGAACCATATCAATGATAGAGAATCCAGACCTATAGTATGTTCTGGAGGGACGTAAGGAGCAGATTGTGATCAACAGTGTTAAATGCCTTACATAGATCTAAAAGTACTGCACAAACAAAATTCCTGGCATCGAGGTCACACTGCCAGTCATTAGTCATCTAGCAAGTCCAGAGATGGTGCTATGGTGTGGTCTAAAGCCCAATTGTAAAGGGTTAAGCAGGTTTGCAGATTCAAGATAATTCCTGAGCTGTGCACTCATGATTTCCTCCAACAGTTTAGACAGGATGGGGAGTAGAGAGATAGGCCTGTAATTGGTAAGGTCACTAGGGTCTCCACATTTGAAAAGGGGATCATGTGCACAGTTTTCCATAGGGGAGGAAGGTTACCCTGAGAAAGGGATAAGTTAAAGAGGTGTGTAATTGGTGCAGCCAGGACGTGATGACCAACTTTCAGGAAAAATGGGTCAATGAGGTCTGCACCAGCACTCTTCCTGGTGTCTAACATACGAACATACTAAAATGCCAGCAGAATAGACCTAACGATCTTTCGTGTCTGCTCGTTTGGTCAGCCCCCACCCTGTGAGCTGACCTTGCTGCCCCCCTCATCCTCTCTGGCTTCTCCCTTCCCAGTCCTGGACATTCCCACTGCACAGGACTTTGCAGCCAGAAACCTTCCCCTTTACCTGTCCCACCCCCTCTTGAACCCCTCCACCATCTCTGCCTCCACCAGCCCCCTGGGCAGCGCATTCCATGTCTCCACCACCCTCTCAGTGAAGTAACACCTCCTCCTTTCTCTCCAGAATCCCCCCCTCCAGCTTCCACTCATGCCCTCTAGTTGCCCCCATTCCTTCCTTCGGAGCACCTTGGCTGCTTCTCCTCTATTTAACCCCTTCATGTACTTGAAGACCTCTATCATGTTACCCCGGTCCCTTCTCTATTCCAATGTGTACATATTTAGCTCTTCGAGCCTCTCCCCATAGGTCCTGTCCCCCAAGCCCCAGATCATTTTGTTTGCCCTCCTCTGGACCCTCTCCAGGAGTTCAATGTCCCTCTTCAAATGTGGCCTCCAAAACTGCATGCAGTACTCGAGGTGTGGCCTCACCAAGCAGTTATACAGGGGGAGTAACACTTCCCTCCTTCTGGAGGTGATCCCCCTAGCAATGCATCCCAGCATCCTGTTGACCTTGGCTGCTGCCCTCCTACAAGTATCAGAGTTGTTCATCTTGACATCCACCACCACCCCAGGTCCCTCTCAGCCATTGAGACTTGTAGCATTTCCCCCCAGGGTGTATTCTTGGCCCAGGTTTCTGGCTTCCAGATGCAGTACCTTGCATTTCCCTGCATTAAACCTCACCTTTCCAGAGCCTCCAGGTCCCCCCTGTAGGGCCAATCTCCCCTCCTCCCCATCCACCACCGCCCCCAGTTTTGAGTCATCCGCAAATAGACTCATCTCACTCTTGATATCCTTCCTTATGTCAGAGACATAGGCATTGAACAGGAGGGGCCCAAGGACTGATCCCTGTGGGACCCCACTAATGACCCTCCTTGGGGATGAGACTATCGCACCAACCATCTGGTCCTGGAGCCAATTGCCTATCCATCTGATCATCTGGTTCCCCACCCCATTTCTCCCAGCTTATTCAACAGGCCCTTGTGAGGAACAGAGTAAAACACCTTGCTGAAGTCAAGCTAGAGGACATCCACTGGTTTACCCAGGTCCAAGGCTCTGGTCACCCAGTCATAGTACTCCACAATGTTTGGTGCATGGCACAGCGGCTACCGTGCAGCTACAGTGACCTGATGGGATGGGTTGGTGACCATAGTGACAGGAAGTCACTACAACTGTGTCTAGTTGTAGCAAGAGGTCCTCAACATCTTTCAAGGATGCAGGCTGAAGGGAGAATGCAGTGCTGATGACAGGAGCTTCTTGGTCCTGTACACCTAGTTGAGAGTGGTGGTTACTGGCGGGGGAGGTATCAAATGCTAAACCTGCAGTAGCAAAGTGGTTATTGAGGGAGTCAATGATTGTCAGCCTATCAGACACTGTAGTGGCCCGAATAGTAATTATTGTGGGTAGGGAATTCGTGGGCGCATGACCTTCAATGTCCTTAAGTGTTTTCCAGAATTTGGAGGAACACTTAAGAGGAAGAGTCAATTTCTGCATGAAAATAGTTGGCCTTTGCTTCCCTGACCATCCTAGTACAAAGATTCCTTGCTTTCCTAAATGAAATCTGGTCAGCTGGAAGCTTTGTTTTTTGAGCTGTTTTCCAAAGCAAATCTCTGTTATGGAGTGCTGCCTTTTGGTCTGCTGTAAACCACCTGCATAATTTTTCTTTGATCGTACTTTAACCAGTGGCACATGTTTATCCAATGCCCCTAACACAATATCTTAGAAGATATTACTGATTTTGCAAGGTAGAAATCCTGCCATCTCAAAGAATCCCTCAAGTCAGCGATAAATGCCCAGGGGTCAAGCTTGCAATGACACCTCTTGATGGTGAATTTAGAAGTAGATGGTGGTTTTGAGGTGTATCTTACACAGGCAGTGAAACAATGATCACTGATATTGGAGAGGAATATGCTAGCATGGGAAAATAGGTGAGGCTTATTTACTAGAATAAGATCCAGCAGGGTGCTTTTGTTAGGGTTACATGGAAATATAGGTTCTTTTTATTAGGGCGTGTAGCTGTATACTGTGATGTGTGTGACCATGATTGCGTGACCCCCGAAAGGGCAACTCAATCGCGGTGCATGGCACAGTAGCTACCGGGCAGCTATAGTGACCGGATGGGGTGGGTTGGCGACTGTAGTGTCAGGAAGTCACTACAGGTAAGCGCGGGGGAGCCAGCACACTGCAGGTACATGTGCCGGGGGATCAAGCATGCTTGGAAGGGGTGGGATGGGATTTGAGGGGTGGAGCTGCAATAGACTGCTGAGCTGGCCTTGTGGTGTAGCAGGTCAGCTTGCAGCTTTGGTGGCTAGGGTGCTGGGTTTGGGTCTGGGTGAAGGTTCCTTTTTGTTGCACCCAGCCTGCATTTTATTTTTTTTACATTTTGCCCCCCCCGACATGCACCCCCCTTGAGTTGAGAATCCTTAAGTAGGGGGGTGTGGGGGGGGGTGCAGCCCCTTGCATAAACATAAAAAATGCAAGTCCCTGGCACCGTTTTGTTGAGCACCAGGAAGTCAGAGTGCAGAAATTGATTTTCAGTGCTTTGACTTTGCCATAATGGCGATCACCCTTTGGCGGTCGCTGTAATCACATAGAACCCATGTACCTTCAGTAATGAGTTGCGATAGTCCATGGGAATCACACAGGGATTTAAGAGGAACAGAGATGCAGGAAAACTGGACCAGATTAACGTCTCCTAATATAATCAACTCTGATGACAGGGATCCCAAAAAATTACTTAAGTGGTCCAGGAATTGAAACCCTACTGAGGGGGGTCTATACCATCATATAACGCAGAATGAGATGGAAAAGGAGAGTTCAATTTTGATAATCAGGCTTTCAAATTCTGTAGTGATTGAGGTCAAGTTGATAACTGGGGCCAAAAATTGTCTTTAACATAGATGGCAACTCCACCTCCTCTTGTCTGCCTATCAGTTCTGAATAAAGAATAGTCTGGGATATTTAACTCAAGGTCAGCAGTACCAGGTCTGAGCCAAGTCTCAGTGACTACCAGGTCATTGGGCATAGTATGGCAGACCCACGCCTGAACTGATGTAATCTTTTTTTAGTAGGCATGCTTGCATTGACATGTATAAAGCTTATACCTTTAATGCTGGGTAGGTTAGCTGGGGATGAGATAGCTGCTAGAGGGCCAGGGTTGAACTCGACATTGCCAGAGCACAACAATAGGAGCAGAAGGAGTTTCTTAATTGCTCCTACAACCAGCCTGAGTGTTTTAGTCCATTCTCATTTGCAGGAGGTTTTAAGTGGGATTGAGGGAACCCAAGGATGAATACCTAGGGGCCCAGCAGCACTATGTATATAAGTACCCTAAACATGAGTAGCAAGGAGATCCATGGGACCTAAGTAATTAAGAAAGCTTTGTACCCTCCACTGCCATCACATTACAAGTCCCAGCCCATCATGGTTGGCGTACTGTACGTTCCAGTTCAGAGAACTGGGGAGCCCATATACAATGTTCAGAATAGACAAAAATACCCTGACAGTTCACAGTGTTTTTTTTCTGAATGCACCAGGGGTTAGTAGATGTAAGGAGCAAAGAAGAAGAAGGAAAAAAACAGGGAAACAAGAAAGTTGCCATAATTCTGAGGCCAGGTCGCTACATTGCCTCAGGGCTTACTAAATCAAGCACTGTGGACAGGGGAATGAGGCCAAGCTATAGTGGGTACTTGCTCTACATCAATAAGATGGAGGCCAAAATATGCCACATGATGGCTAGACCCAAGACTTATATGCAGGATAATGCCAAGCTGCAAAAAAACTTTGTGTGAGCATCATACAAAATGGACTAAGAAAAAGCATAATGAGAAAAGGACTGGTTTAGGATAAATTCTTCTTGTATATTAGTTTTTTCCTTCTTATTAAAGATAAAACATGCAATAATTAGTTATGTATCCTTTATTGTAAAAGTGTGCAGAAGAATAAATAGTACATCAGAATTTGTATTATTATAGCATTCCAAAATTTGCCCTAAACTTTTTTATGAAGATCCAAGTATAAAGGACATACAGTGACTAAATGGTGCAATGATTCTGGTACTTTTTGATTGTACTAACACATTAAAGTTTTAGAAATGCTGTTAGCACCTGATTTTTTGTTATTAAAGTATGAGTATTTAGAGTTAATCAAACCAAACCCTGCACATGTCAATGCCCTCCTTTTGAATGGTTCCAAGGGAAACAAGAAATAATTTTCTAGGCCATGGTCTATTTTGTTTACCATACACCATGGTGCACATTTTTTGGCCCTTGTAAGTTCAATGTCCCTGTCCTGGGCCTTAAGGAATAGTTTTTTTTTCTTGATAAGTTTCTTGTATTGTGGGGAGATCATTTTTTTTTCTGGTTATCTGACCATTGATGCAAACTATTAATCGACTCAAGGATTTGCTGTATATTTGATAGCCATTTAGATCGTAAACCCATTTGGGACCATTTTATTTTCTCCTTCAAGCATAACAAATGCAGGGTATTATGATTATCGTTTATGATTTTCAGCCAATAAGAGCGACATCTATATTGATTAACTGCATATATTGGTATTCTCCCAAGTTGTTCCCTAACCATAGCAGAAGCAGAGAAGAGGGGAACCATAAGTAAAGATTTATAAAAGTAGAGAAGAGGTAATTCAGGTTTGGTTTTATAAGCAGAAGGTATCATTTTTGCCCTGTATGTTAACAGAGGATTAATTTTCATCTCAGCTCAAGTTAAGGCAGATCTTGTGTCAAGACCTCCAAACTTAAAATGGAATTTTAATAGTGCTTTAGCACTTACCGTAGATTTGTTAATTTGAGATGTAAAGTATGATGAAATGTCCAAGAAGTATTAGCCGCTACTGTAACTCCAAGATATACATAAGTCTTAACATTTTCAATTCTGTATTGATCTAAATAAAAACTAACCTTGTTATTATAGGCCACTGGTGAGGCCACACCTAGAACACTGTGCTCAGTTCTGGAGTCCTCATCTAAAGAAGTTATAGCACAGATCCAAGTGCAAAACCTCTCCCCGTCCCAATGGAAAATCATTCGGATATTACAGTTTGCTTTCTGCCTCAAATGGCTGCTCACTTATTTTTTCCTAAAGGGAAGTGGGGATCTGTTTGTGTTCAGTTCAGAGCTCTGATGTGAATCATCTGCCCAAGCACCAAACATCATGGTGGACCACCCACTGGCTGGGTTCCTATTCTAAAATGAAACTGCCAGAGTTGGCTCTGTTTAAAAAAGGTACACTGCCTAATTGGTTATGACACAGATCTGGTATATTTGAATGGTTTTCCATTGGGGTGGGGGGAGGATGTGCACTGGGTTATCTGCTTTAACTGATTTGTGCCATAACCAGTTGCACCCCAATGAAAAAAAGCAATTTAAAGTTTGCAAAACAGCAAAGGTTGATCTGCTAATTCTGGGTTTGTTTAGTGTTTAGAAGCTGTATGGCTGCCTCCATTAGTTGGCTCCCCACCAATCAATACCATAGTGGCTCGGGACTGCATCTTGTTTAAGGTAAGCCAATTTTGAGTGGAAACGGTTGGGGAGAAGGTTTGAAAGGGTAAAGCTGCAGAACAGTCTGCCAGCAGAGGTTAGGGGTTCCAAGACTGTAAATGGTTTCAAGCATGCCTAGGGCAGAGTAAAGGGTATAATGGTTGCTCTGGTCAGTAGCAGTAGGGAGGGAAGTGTTTCATGAGGGATAAAAGCTCATATGGACATTAGGCCCTAGGGCACATAAGGAACTCCAGAAAACTAGGTAGACCTTTCGCCTTTTTTCTGCCCTTACTGTCAATGTTTCTCTATTTCTATGAGAAGGCTGAGTAAATTTATAAAATTGGTAAAGGTGCAGGGTGGAGTCTGAAGCATTTATCTGATCAACAATATGACTGCTGGTGGTACAGGCCAGGTACAGTACTCCATCTTTTACTAATTGATGATTTTAGTATAAGCACATGCTTCTATTCATTCAGAGAGCAGCCAGCTGAGATGGTGATAGAAGGGTCTGTGCCAGTCACTGTCCACCTTTCCATTGACTTACAGTACCTTACTGGCACCACTGAAAGTTGTACTAATATCCTGTCTGTTTGTACAATGTTAGGTACCACTGGGGTGGAAGGTGGTGAGTGTAAAGTGAGCAGTGGTAGGGGGAAATATTTTTTGTGGGGTGGAGGGTGGAGGGTGGCTAGATGCAACATCAGGTGACCATGGGGAGAGTTGTGTTATTATTGTTAATATTAATCATACATCTTTTTGCAGGTGAGAAGGGAGTGTGCAAACTGGGTTTTTCTGGATTGGTATAGGAATTTGGTACTGTTTCTACAGATGGTCAGGGTGGGGAGGAGGAGGATGGGGTTTTTGTGTGCTATACAAAGTGGGGGGAGGTGGATCATTATTTTATTTTAATTCTAACTTTGCAGTGCAAACAACTGCAATGTGCCAACTACAAGTTACTTAGGTTTAGCATGCAATTTGGCACTTTGCCAACAATTTGTGAACAAAGTTTAATTGTACAGCAGGGCTGGTAAAAACCACAAGGAAAAGAACTGGAGGAAAAAAGGATGCAGGGGGAGGAAAGGAGAAGGGAGAAGTTTCAACATTCCAGTTATTCCAAGTACCTGTTCTGCAAGTGACAGTGGTGAGGAAGGATTATGGACAGGGACAGTTGTAGAGATGGGTTAACAGCTATGACTGAGAGGAGGACAATTGTTGGGCATGTGATAGTACAGACAAATAAACCATGATTCATTAGGTCTCCTGAAGTCCACTGGTTCCACTCTTCATTGCAAGCAGCTTTCCCATCTGGTCATTTAGTGTGTTTGGTGATGCAAACACACTGAGCAAACAAGAAGCACAGCCACCCCCCCATTTCCTCCTTCTAGTTCTTCCAATTCCTCTACCTGGAATAGAAAAGATCAATCCAGATTTATAAAGTGAAACCTACCCTCTATCCATCTTGTACAAACAATACAACAGCTGCCACAACAGCCACCTCTGTATGTGGGTGTGTGTGAACAATTGCCAGTCCTCCTTGAAGCCCTAAATGATGCCTCCTACCCCCAAATCTTACTTCAGCTGCAGTACCACCCAGCTCAGTGCTGTGGCTCAGTCATCAAATAAAGAAGGTAACAATTAGTCTGAGTATGGCATGGGCACTATGGTTACATTGTTTCTAGAGTAAAATGCACAGTTGTTTAGGGAGGTATGGAGCTGGGCAAAGTATACCAACCCAGTTTTTGTACAAAAACAAGCCAGTAGTAGTAGTACCAGCAAAGCAGTTTATGATAAATGCCAATGAGGAGAATATGGAACTGGAGATGGCAGATCAGGGGGATTAGAGTGAAGAGATAGCAGAGTGCGAGGTACGCGATGTGGAGAGGAAAGAACAGGGGATGCAGATAATTATTTCAAGGAGAAAGGTGGCAAGGGGGAGAAGAAATATTCAAAAAGGAGAAGCATGGGTAAGAAGCAGGAGAGGAGAAAGGGCACTATGAAGCAGATGCAGAACAGGAGAACAAAGAACAAGAGCATGAAAATCTGCTGTAAGTTGTATCACTGGGTAGTTGTGATAAGTGCGGTAATGAAGAATGCAAGCAATCACTGGACAAGATGGCAAAAATAAAAGAAAAAAGATGACAAAGAAAAAAGGAAGAAGTCTAATTTCTCAGACTGGGAAATGTGAACACCAGCCCTGCAACAAACCACTCCGGCACGATAAGCCTTACATCACTCTACCAAATGCTGCTGCTGCCCTGCCAGGCCATTCCCAGTCACATTTTACTAGTGATGGAAAAAAAATAATCTTGCAGTCATTGTGCAATTCTTTATTAATGCCCCCCAGCAGTCCACTCAGGTAGCAATGCTGGAGTATTTTACAGATGATGCCACAAATCCACTGAAGTCATATTCTAATCAGTTTGGTAGAAAGATTAGACTGGGGCAATCTATTCAAACACTGGGAAGCAGTGTTTTGGGTAATTATTTAAAACATAAAAATGGCAAGTCCCTATCAGTCACATTTGAAAGGCTTAGCCTGTGGTTCAGTGAGCTGAAGTAACCAGCCATGCTCCCTGCCTGACTTAATTAATGCCATCCTTCCTGCTTCATTCAGAAGCATTTTTTTTCTTTGTGGCAAGAGGTTCTGTCAGACTCTGCATGATCTGTGCTGGAATTTCTGCTGGTCTCTATTTCTCTTGCCATTTGGATCCCGGTTTTGCTGTGCCTCCAGCCACTGCTCATGCTTCTCTCTGTCTCTCTGTCTGGCTTGACTGCATCTTTCTACTTTTCTGGGGGGGATGATTTTTTTTCTACTTGCTACTCCTGTTTAGGGTACTTATATACATAGTGCTGCTGGGCCCCAGGCATCTTTCACTACCCTTGTTACCCATGTTTTGTTCTGTTGCAGCCACTTGCAGCCACCTGTTGCTGCTTGTCCTTCTAGTCCCCCCCATTCCTTCTGTGTTTGTTGCTTGAGGCTCATGCCCCTCCCCATACCTTCTGTACATACCTTCACAAGGACATTAACCAAATTGAGGCAGTCCAGAGAAGGGCAACCAAAATGGTGCAGGGACTGCAGCAGAAGACATATGAGGACAGATTAACGGAGCTCAATATGTATACCCTTGAGCAAAAGAGGGAGAGAGGTGATATGATTGAAACATTCAAAGACCTTAAGGGCATTAACAAGGTAAAAGAGTCTAACATGTTTAAATATAAGAAAAATAGCAGGACAAGAGGGCACAGCATGAGATTAGAGGGAGGCCGATTAATGGGGATTGTGAGAAAATTCTTTTTCACAGAAAGAGCGGTGGATGCAGGGAATGGCCTACCTCAGGAAGTGGTGGCTATGAATACAGTGCAGGGCTTCAAACAGGCATGGGATAGGCATAAGGGAGCAATACAGATGAGTAGGAATAGATTGGCCACTGACAGGGCAAATGCCGATGACACATTTATAAGGTAGAAAAAGAAATGGGCAGACTGGATGGGCCTTGAGGTCCTTATCTGACATCAACCTCTATGTTTCTATGTATGTTTCCTTTTGGGGTTTCTCCTCACTTAGCACTGCTAGCACAGCTTCTTCTCTCATGCCTTTTACTATTTGCCTGGCATTTTTCTCCAGCTCGTCTGCTGTACGCATTTCCATCAAATTCAGTCTTAGTTGCAAAGCTCCTTTTGTGGCATTGGAGCTGGTAATTTACTAAAGCAGACATGCTTTGCACAGCTCAGACTGAAACTTGCTTTGAAATCTTATCAAAGTAACAATTTTAGAACTTAGTGTGAAATTTTATAACTCTCTTAGCACATAGAGTAAGTTCTGTAAATGTGGAGTGTGCACACCTAATTGTTTTCACCTGGCTCTACTCAGCCTCCACACAGCAGATATTCAGTTCTGGGGTGGCATTTAAAGCATTTATGTGTAAAAGTTATGAATCTGGGGCACTGCCTCTAGGGCCTCACAATTTCCTTAGTCATGAGTCTATTTATTCATGCTGTAATACATCTACCACATTTAATGTGATTAATTAAAGCCAATAACTACCATTAGCATTACACTAATGTTAAGAATTGAACAGTAATGACAATTCTGAATGAACAGTAATTCGAATTTTGAATGTCACAAATCTGCTACCTCCTATTGCTTCTTCCTGGCATGGCATCCTGGTGGTCTGCTTGTGACATCTGTTATTCCCATGGTGAGGTACAGTGATGTTGCAGTGGGGCATTATGGCTTCAGGTAGGGAATGGGCTATGGAGTCAGAAATAATGTATTGGAAATTTCAATTTCCCAATCATTGGCTAAATCTTTTCTCAATAATATTAGCTTGACAGAAACTGAACCATAATACAGCCTTGAAGGAGCAAATATATCATGTAACTTTTATGACTTTTAGCTTTGCTCCTTAGAGGTTTAATGGTAGCCATTCTCTGAAACTAGTATCTGCATGGTGTGTTTTTGCAAAAGAGTTCACCACAGATTGCATATATATATATATATATATATATATGTATATTTTTTTCAGTTATGCTATATTTCATGTATCAAGCACTGTCTCCCATATTAATATACTGCATGCACAAAAGATGTAAAAGAATGTGATTATATGCACCAGACTATTTAATTTACTAAGTTGTCTAATAATGGACTACGTAATTTTCTATGTTGGCTAATAATGTACAGTACTAAGAATTCTTTTATTTCACAAATAATTTGTCTCTCCTAGTGGAAATGGTTGGCATACATTCCCTGGAGGTTATGGGAATTGATGTTCTGCTCAATTTCTCAGACTCACGTGTGGGTCTGATGATTGTTTAGACTAATATACTTGGAGGATTAGTCTTCTTTTGTGCTTGAGGAATAGCATGCATGACCTATGTGAGGGTCCACAAATGCTTCACAGTTGAATTTTTTCTCTCCTTCATACATCAGAGACATGCCAACCATGACCATTAATTACTATGACTCAGTGTCAGTCCTGTGACTAACAGTCTCACTCTGCACCCATGAAGTCTGCATTTTAAGCATGCAAAAGTCGGGGTGGGGGTCCTTCTTATCTGGCCAATTGTGGAAATGTCCTCACTCCAGGTGGACCTTTAGCCATAATCAACAGCACAAAAGATGGTGTGAGTCAGGTCTAACAATAATGCTACAATGAGCCTGAGGTATGAAGATAAAGATCTGAAGTTTATTGAAGAACACCCGCACAACCATGCTCCTCTAACCACCCAGCGCTTCAACTTCTTGCGACCTATAGCCATGCAGACATATTGGTGGCACCTCCTGATGTAGGATTTAAGACTTCAGCTCTGAGGAGTGGAGTACTTAAGCCCAAGGGGGCACCTTTAGTTCGCCAAGCGGGTTCAGCAGCACATTCTAAGCTACTGTCCCTATGATCACCTCGGGTTAACCTGGTCTGGTCTTAGGCTCAATTAGGCTAGCTGAGAGCCTCAGTGGTCATTCCTTTTCCTCCTCCCACCTTGGAGGACAGTACTCCCATGTGGGAGTAACCTGTTGCTACAGAGTGCGCTCGCAGCCCTTCACGGTGTTCCCGTTAGAGAGATAGAGTGAAAGCCTTCCTCCAGATTGAATCTCCTCTGAACTGGGTTTCTAAATCACAGCAGTGGGGCCATCACTAATCAAAATATTCCAAGCCTGGAGGGATGGTGACCTGGGCCCTGGATCCCCAAAGGTTTCCTCCTCAAAGTGGGTTTTCCCCTCTCCTTCATGCCAAAGGTTATAAAATCAAGTTAGTTGCTATAATAGCATACATTATTCCCTAGATTGCCTAGGTAGGTTTCCGCTGTTGGATGGAGATGCATGATGGCCTACTTTGCCATTCCCTCTCTCCTTAGGAAGTCATGCTGTCTTGCTATCTAGTCATTCAGACCTACATGAAGGTCATTACATTTTGCCCATTATCTCCTGCTTACCTGCGTGAAGGTCCTAAATACACAATACCCACTTGTTAACCTTGTGCAATACTTTCTGCTCTACACTTTTTTTGGGACTCCCTCCTAAGGTACCATTAGCCAAAGAGAATCCTTCCCAAAACATCTCTGGGTGTGAAACCCACCTCCAGGCCACAAATATTTCAGTGTGCATACACAACTTGCTGTAGTGCTTACTACTTAACTATAGGAAAACCAAACACAATCATGATGTTCACCTCTGCACATAACAAACATAGGGCATATTGGCTACAAATTTGCAATAACCACTGTTCCCTGCTTGATATGGTACAAAGCTTCAAATATCTCAGTGTAACACTAGACAGTACTTGCTCATACACCCGGCATATTGATACTGTTGCCACTGTGGCTAATGCTAAGCTGAGTCTGCTTTATGTAATAAACACTGCCTCACCAGTGACACCCTAAAAATTACTGTCTTAAGCTTTGTGCTATCGGTCATTGATTATGGCTTAGTGGTTTACAGTTCAGCAACACACACTGCTCTCCAATGTCTAAGGACCATGCTCAGCAAAGCCTGTCATTTAGTGTTGGGTGCTGATCATCTAACTCATACCTGTACTCTGTATGAACAGTCTGGTTGGCTCAATTTAGAGGGTAGACTTCAATACCAAGTCTGCCTCCTAGCCAAAAAATTTACCTTAGGTCTCTTACCATTGGGTGTGAGTAATCTAATCGCAATAACCAACACAGCCAACACAGCCAGAAGTACTAGGGGTGTTAGCAACCATACCCTTAAAATCCCCTTCTGCTGCACCTCACAAGGGCAACACTGCTATGAATACCGAGCAGCACTCTGGTTAAATAACCTAGAGTTAAACTTTCATAAAGAATCAAGGCTTGGACTGTTTACGTCTAACCTGCAGACACTTCTAGCATCAACCAGTGTCTGTGAATGTGGGACCTAACACCCAGACACTACCACCCTTTCCTAACTTGATCCATCTGTATCTCATCCCCTCTGCCTCACCCTATCCCTTTCTTCCTAAGTCCCCTACTACTACATCAACCTCAGCCTCCTAATTGCTTTCCAATATTTCTACTCCATTCCTGCAACTTCCCTCCACTGTGACTCCTGCCTCTCATTTTACATCTCTCCCCTTCTTAACTTAACCCTATCCTATTCCTTTGATTTTCCCTCCCTCCGTTTCCACATCCCACACCTCCTCTCCCCCTTCTGTGCCCTCCCCTAAACCCACCACTCCTCCACTCCTTCTCCCTCCCCCTCACTCTCTCCCTTCCCCACTTCCCTCCTCCTTACCCTACTGCTTCTTTCTTCACTCATACTCCATAAAGTATCTCTTTCCTCCCATATTGTATGTCAGACAAGAGATTTGTTGTTAAATCATGGGTGTGGGCAGGACAGTAGTGTGGTGGGTAGGTAACTGGCTGGGTGGCAGGACACAGAGGGTGGTGGTAAATGGCTGTCACTCCACAGAGGGAAGAGTAACCAGTGGGGTACCACAGGGATCAGTGCTGGGACCGGTCCTATTCAACATCTTCATCAGTGACATTGCACAGGATCTAGAAGGCAGAATTTCGCTGTTCGCTGATGACACAAAGCTCTGTAACAGAGTAGACACACCAGAGGGTGTAGACAGAATGAGAAGGGACCTGCAGAAACTTGAAGAATGGTCAAGGGTTTGGCAGTTGAAATTCAATGCAAAGAAGTGCAAGATAATGCATATGGGGCACAAAAACCCTGGCACAATATATCAGTTGGGGGGTGAGGATATAGCATGCACCAAGCAGGAAAGGGATCTTGGGGTTGTCATCTCTGATGACCTCAAGGTAGGGAAACTGTGACAAGGCATCAGGTAAAGCAAATAGGATGCTGGGATGTATAGGCAGGGGCATCACCAGCAGGAAAAGGGAGGTCATAATTCCGCTATACAAGACACTAGTGAGGCCCCACCTGGTGTACAGTGTACAGTTCTGGAGACCATACCTACGTAAGGACATAGACAGGGTAGAGAAGGTTCAGAGGAGGGCAACAAAGATGGTGCATGGGTTGCATCACAAGTCCTATGAAGACAGGTTGAAGGAACTGAACATGTATCCCTGGAGGAGAGGAGGGAGAGAGGGATATGATAGAGACATACAAGTATCTTACAGGGAGGAACAGGGTGCAGGAAAACACTATTTTTAAGTGAAAAGATGTTTCAGGACTAGAGGGCATGGATGAAGTTGGAGGTAGGACGATTCAGAGGAAACGTGAGAAAGAATTTCTTCACAGAACGGGTAGTGGACAAGTGGAACACCCTGCCAGAGGAAGTGGTGGGGGCTGAAACAATCACGGGATTTAAGAATGCATGGGATAGACATAAAAGGAATTCTAGAGGGCAGGGGTAAGGGAAACAGACTTCTAGGAAAAAGAACTTACAAGCTCAAATGGGCAGACTAGGTGGGCCATAGGCCCTTATCTGCCGACACTGTCTATGTATGTATCTATGTATCTATGTATCTTTGTATCATAATCTTGCTAGCGACTCAGCAACTGCTAATCTAATTTTTGTTCACTGTCCAGGATATGCATTTTATGTCTATTATTTGTGATTAGCACAGTATGTCTATTTTCTATCTTAACCAAACCTTATGTGTTTACCTGCTTTGGACTATTGTTATATACTGTTTCTGACTGCCTGAAGTGGAACCTCTGTAAATGAGCCTCTGGCTCAAAGGTTATTCTGGAATGTAATAAATAAATAGTGTTGTGCTCATGCAACATGTTTAATAATCCTTTGTGGCCATTCACCTCTCTGTTCCTCGGGAATACCAACCTGTAGGGATGCTGAAGGCAAGAAACCCTAGAGGAAGGTTCCACACCCAGAGGTGCCATGAGAACGATTCCCTTAGGCTAAAGGTACCTTAGAAAGGAGCCATGAGTAGAGAGAAGAGCCACTGGTGGATGAGTGGAGGATGGTGTGGCAAAGAAAACATGCTACAGAGTGAAGCAGGAAGGACAGCTTCAAACAGGTCTGGCAAAGGGCATGGTTGGTTGCTTCAGCCCATTGAACCACAGGCTAAACCTTTCAATTGGATGTGCTTATGCAACTTGGGTGTTGTGTTGCTCTTATTCAACTTGTTGAATAAACATTTGTGGCCATTCACCTCTTTGTTCTGCAGGAATACCACCCTTTAGGGATGCCAAAGGCAAGGAACCCTGGAGGAGGGTTCCACAACAAGAAGTGCTGCAGAAAGGATTCCCTTAGGCTAAAGGTACCTTAGGAAGGAGTACCCAAAAGTGTGTTGAGCAGAAAGCATTGCAGAGGGTTACCAAGTAGGTATCATGTATTTAAGACCTTTCACACAGGTTAGCAGGAAACAACAGGTAATGTGTAGTGACCTACACATAGGCCTGAAAGACAAGACAGTAAGAGAGCATGACTTCCTAAGGAGAAAGGGAATGGCAAAGGAGGGCCACCATCCATCTCCATCCAACAGTGGAAACCTACATAAGCAATCTAGGAAATTTGCTATTATAACAGCTAACTAGTTATTATAACCTTTGGCATGGAGTAGAGAAAAAACCTCTTTGAGAAGGAAATCTCTGGAGATGCAAGGCCTAGGTCAGCTTCCCTCCAGGACTGGGCTATTTTGTTTAGTGACAGCTCTGCTACTGCAATTTAGAAATCAGTTCAGGGGAGATTCAGTTTGGAGGAAGACTCTCACTATATCCCTCTAACAGGAATGCCATGAAGGGCTGTGAGTGCACTCTGCAGCAACAGGGTACTTCTCAGGGGAGTACCATCCCCCAAGGCAGGAGGAGGAGGACAGCAAAAACTGCTGAGGCACTCAGCCAGCCTACACAAACCTAACAACAGACCAGGTGAACCAGAGGCCATCGTAGGGAGAATAGCTTAGAAGGTGCTGCTGAACCTGCTTGGGGAGCTAAAGAAGTCCCCTTGGGCTTAAGAACCACACACCTCTCAGCTGAAGTCTTAAATTCTACATCAGGAGGTGCTGTCAATAAGTCTGCATGGCTAAAGTTCTACCCTGAGTGAGGATATTTCCACTATGGGCCAGATAGGAAGGACCCTGCCCCTGGTTTCACATGCTGAAGATGCTGACTTCCTGGGTCCAGATCAATACCATCAGCGGCAGCGCAGGCCCTGAGCCACATTAATTAATGGTCATGGTTGGCATGCCTCCAATTATGAAGGCGAGCATAAATTCAACTGTGAAGCATTTGTGGACCCTCATGTACATCAAGCATGCTCTTCATCAAGCAGAAAAGACTAAACCCCCATGTAGGTTAGTCTAAACAGTCATTAGACCCCCATGTGAGTCTGAGAAACTGATCAGAACATCAGTTCTCATGACCTCCGGGGACTCCATGTCAACCAGTTCCTCTAGAGAAGCCAAATTAATTGTGAAATTCAGAATTCTGAGTACTGTACATTATTAGCTAACAAAGTAAATTAGGTGGTTCCATGTGAAAAGGGCGACTCAAAATGAAAGAGCCCAATAACAGCGATGGCACTTCGGTGACTTCAAAAATGGGGATGTACATGTTGGCGAGCACATTAATGATGACAAATGCTTTTCTGTGGGGGGCTTTGCCTCAACACCCCCCTTACATATATAACAAACTCCAAGGTTGTAGCACCATGGGGAGTGGGGAAAACCATTTGTCACCCTTAATGTGCTCACTGACATGTACTGTCACCATTTTTGAAGTCACCGAAGTGCCGTTGCTGTTATACGGCTTTCTCATTTTGAGTCGACCTTTTCACGGGATACCAACTTGGGTAGTCCATTATTAGACATCTTCAAAAATTAGATAATCTGGTGCATATATTCACATTCTTTTATATCTTTCATGCACACTGTATAGTAATACGGGATACATACCTTGATGCTTGAGGTACAGCATAACTGAAAAAATATAGGCAATCCATGCCTATTATATAATTAAGCAACATCAGAGCGACAGGTAGTAGTTGGGATAACATCACACCTGAGGTGATGAGGCATGAGGCCACAGGCCAAGTGCGACTAATCACCCCAGAAGTGATGTTATCCCAGCACAACACACACCCTGGAGTGCATTATTGCTATTATACAATGGCTCATTTGTGAAAATTAAAAAATATATCTTTGTTTAAGTTTTTTTTATGATTTCTTTGTATGTGAAGGTATACTTTTTAACAAAAAAGTCCAATTTCTATTCTGTGCAGTAGGTGGTGCTATTGCTAGTTAGCTACTTTTTCTTTGCTGTCCCTGCCCATTCTTTGTATAGAGACATGTTTTCTTTTGTGTTGTAGTCTGCCCCCCGTCTACTGCTCCTCCGATGTAATTGAGTTCATCTAGTTTTTTTTTTTTTTGTAAGAAACCATGTTGTGAAGGAAGTGCGAGTTGTGGAGACTTTTTGATTTCTGTGAATGGTAAGTGATGTTCACTCTTGGAGCAGCTGTCGGGATGGGTGAGGTTTTGGGTCAGGTGTTGCAAGATGGCGCTACGAGGAACACAGCCAAAATTGATTAAGTTTGCTGCTTTCAGAACCAGCCACTATCTGCTGTTTCCTGACACAATGGCTGACCTCGTGCTCTGTTGTGATGTTGTGCCTATGCGATCAGAAGTGAAGTGGATGCTACGGAGCTGTATGATAAGTAAAACAAAAGAAAGTGACATTTTCTTTAGGGAATGGTCAGTGCTGGGGGAGTGTTATGAGGGGGTATCTTACTTTTAGTTGTGAAGGAGTCGGGACTCGGGAGCTAGTAATGCAGGTTGCGAGCAGGTGAAGTAAGCAGCAGAGCAGAGATCTGTTATGTAGGCTCCATGGAGTAATTTTCATGCTGGTTGATGTGGTCATTTGTTTGCTGGGACTAGAGCCGTGATGTTGTGCTGGGATAACATCACGGGTCTAGTCCCAGAGTGACCAATGGGGGCCCAGGATTTTTCTTTGCCATTGTATAATAATATTTTCATTACTGTTTAAATTCAGAAGCTTGCACAGCAACTCTTGAATGCCATCCCATGAGTGGGGAGGATAGAAGCAGTTACTTGACCAGGGTAGCTGGTTCATTCCACTGGGGTGTCAAACAGACAAGGCATACTGATGAGTCCTAGTAGGATGAAACATATGTCTATGTCTTCTGTTGGCACCCTTTGCAAACTGTGTGAGAGGCCTTTCGGCACCATGCATTTCTGTTTAAAGTTGAACCAGCATAATATTCTGTGATGATCTGCATATGTAGCCCAAGATGCTTTGCATTGTGGGGCATGTGTGGTTTTGTATTTCAGAGATAAGTTGTACACCTGAAACACTTGGAAATACTGCACATGAGAAATGTAGCACAAATTATTTAGATTACTAAAGAGCAGGATTAAAATTCATACAACTTACATAAAAGCTTGCTCCTTTGGCTACCTGAATCCACAATGCCCCACTGCGACACCACAGTCCCCCACTATGGGAATAACATAGATACCACAAGTAGACCACCATGACACCATGCAGAATAAATTTGTCATTACAGTTTGAATTCATAAGCTTCATTGCAATAAAGGTTTCTTTGTACTGTTCAAATTCATTAATTTTATGCATGAAATGCAATTGCAGCATGGGCTGGCCAAAATTGTTCAGTACAATGGTAATAATGTAGTAGTTTGTATGAGCCAAAAATATTGTGAGATAAAGGTTTCTCAATACTATTCAAATTCATAGGTTTTACACATGAATTCTTGAGATGCTGGAAGAACTGAACAGTATGTTAGTTTCAAACAGAAAACTTGTTATAACGTCACCACAGTAGAGCAACAATGAATCTGATAGAAAAGCAAGCACATGAGAATTGAAAAGTCAGGAGTTATAGCTGCAGAGTGAAGCCAGGTTTGGGTCAAACAATTAAGGTGACTGAGCACAGGGGACTGCTGCAAGCAGGGAAAACAACACGTGGAGTTGAAAATCATACAGTTAACAGGTGCTATTAAACTGAGAGATTGCTAAAAGTATAATAAAGTAAATGGGAGGCTGGATAGCACAATGAAAGCAAAGGGGGCAGCAGGATAGTAGAAAAAAAAATCATCCCCCCCAGAAAAGTAAAACTGAAGAAACACAAGCACAACAGAACAGGAAAGCAGGCACAGACAACAGAGAGACATGCAAGCAGCAGCCAGAGGAAAAAAAAAACAAGATACTGACCCAGAAAGGCAGGAGAGTTGCAAACCAGCAGAAAAGTAGCACAAACAAATCAGAAAATCCAAAACACTAGAGGAGGGAGACAAACTTTAAAGGGGGAGGCAGAGCCCCTGGCCAGGGAAGGCTGGGTCCAGAAGAGCCTCCAGCTGCAAAGAAAAAATACACGTAAGAGAAGCAGGAAGGATGGCTTTAAATAGGTCAGGCAGGGGGTGTGGCTGTTTGCTTCAGCCTACTGAACCACATGCTAAGCCTTTCAATTATTCAACAAGTTGCATAAGCACAACACCATACCAAGTTGCACAAGCACATTGAATTGAAAGGCTTAGCCTGTGGTTCAGTGGGCTGAAGCAACCAGTCACCCATCCTGCCTGACTGATTTAATGCCATCCTACCTGCTTCGCTCAGAATATTTTTTTTTTGCTCCACCATCCTCCCCTACTCTACCAGCAGCTCCTTCCTAAGGTACCTTTAGCTTAAGTGAATCCTTCCTGTGGCACATCAAGGGGTGGAACCCTCCTCCAATGATCCTTTTAGTTGGCAGCCCTACAGGGTGTTATTTCCAAGGAATGGGAGGTGAATGGCCACAGGGGTTTATTCAAGAAGTTGCATAAGCACAACACTGCGCCAAGTTATGTAAGCACATTGAATCATTCTTTGTCCCCACTTTGGTCAGATAGATCAGCATCAGCAGTGATAGCTGGTTGTGGGAAGGGTAGGGGTTAGACAATTTAATCATGTAATGCAGCCACCCTGGCAGCCACAGCAGTCAACTGATGCACCCTGAGTATTGTTGCTGCTTCTAAAGCACCACTCTGACCACCACCAACAAAACAACAAAGCAAACCACTTGTGATCTCTGCTGAACATCAGAATATACCATTACAATCTGAGGTGGGATTCTCTGTGACAGACAGTGGCTGTAACATGCTGAAGTTTTTTTTTATATGTACTCAGTCTGGTGGTGAGTAGAGATGCCCAGAATTGCAAGTTGGAGTAATCAGATTCCAATCTTTTTTTTGGAATTAAGATTTTTACAATTGAAGGCCAAAAATCCTGATGCCTAAAGAAAGATTCAGAACTGGAATCCAATTTTCCATCAGAGACCTTACTGTAACACCCCCTTCAGCCAGTTCCCTTCTCTCCCCAGCACAATATTGAATCCCCCCTTCAGCCACCCCCAAGTACCAGAGGTGTTAGCAAGACTGGAAATATAGTCAGCGATCTTCTTATAGAATAAGCAGTTCACCCATCTACTCCCTCCCATTGTTCCTCTTACTATAACCACACTGCAGGTGGTTCATCCAGCCTGAGTCCTGTACATCCTCCTGTTACAGATTCAGAGTTGAGTAGATGCTGGATTCTGGAGTTTGACATCATGGACTGATGATGACTCTTAGTCTCAGTCCAGCATCCCATCTTAAAGCACTCTGCCACAGACACACAGACACCACCTCCAGCAATTAGATCCTGCCACTGTCTGGGTAAAATAGGCGGTAGGTACCATAATTAGTTAATTTGCAAAATTAACACCTAAGAACTGAGGCTTAGTGTTAATTATGAGTCCAGCTCATAATTCAGGTTCTTGTGTGCATGTGATGAGTAAGGAAAACACAGGGCAAACAAGTAATAAAGGAAATATTTATTACAATACTTATGCCAAAGCATGTAACAAGGAGTTACAAAAAGGATGATTTCCACCAGTCAGCCCCGGGGTTACAGATACTAAATAAATCTAAACACAAAATGAACAAATGTATGGAAAGAACACTAAGATCTCAGAGTCTGGGGAGGGGCTGGGTGGCAGTTACATATATACACTGCTGAAATGAATGCAACATTTGGATAAGGCAGACAAATACAATTGGATATAATATACAGAGTGTAATATCTGGGTGGACCTCAGAAGCAAGAGTGCATGGTTGGCATATATCTTAGAAAATGATAGTTCAGCTAGAATAAGTGTTATCTATTCTTACTTCTAGACTGTCTGGAAATACATGCAACATAATCAAAAAAGCACACTACATGTCACAATAGTAGAAAACTATAGACTATGAGTGACTATGAGTATAGCAGAATATATGGCAGAAACATAGCATATAGGTAAATGCATTTCAGACTGCTTTAAGCATAGCAAATATAATAAAGAGCACTAACATGAGTAACAAAACAAGATACAACATTACAAGACTATGTAAGGCATTAATACTTGTAGGTGTATAAAGTTACGGTTACATGTGGGTCAGTTGGTGGTACATAACCCAGGCAAAACAGTAGACAACTGGCATCAGCTTTCCCTCCTTGTCTGGCTGGCATAATTTGAATGGATACGAGTGTGCCCTTGCTCACAACCATTCAAACTGTGGTCACTGTGCTGGCTGAGGAGAAGGTTTGTGCTGATCATCTGCCCCCAAATAATTAACTTGCCATAGTGACAAGTTTATCTAAAAATAGTACATTACCAAAACAGTGAAAGGCTTCTGCATTAGGTAGTGACCAAATGCTCTGGTGCTTCAAGGAATACTTTTCCATCAGAATGGGACTGATATGTGAAAAATACAGTTTTTTTCTTTTGTTGCAAGATTACTGACTTTTTATCAAAAATTTCCCCTTGGGCTATCATTGAATTAGTCAATTTTCCTGCAGTTATGTAGACCATCCTTTTGTGGGCTTGTTTACCTGGAATGTATGCATGAAAGTCTTTTCATTGGCTCCTAGCTTTTAATAATATGATTGTCTTTTTATATGCTTTCGTACTACCACAACTGCTTAATCTGTTTCTTACATCGATTGATATTGTGCGCTGTCACTTTTATTACACACTGTTTATGTCAGCAGTTGTGAGGATGGAACACTTTGACAAAGAACCTGGTTTACATGAAAAATATTGGTCTGACCTAGGGGTTACATCATGCTATTTACTTCTATCTGTTGCTAATTATATTTACAATAACGCTCTTTTGATAATCCCACAACATGTTTGCAATTTTTTATGGTGTTGTTTCCAAGTCCAGCTTTCTCTCTGAACAGCCATTTCCACAGTCAGGACTTAACAGAAACATATAAATACAGTGCATGCATGAACACTAGGGGGGACACCAAGGGCCATTTAAGTTAAAGTTTAACCTTACTCAAGCAGAGAATATTAACATTATCGGAATCCAGTGGTCAACTGGATCAAAAACAGCATGGGTTCATGGCAGGGAAGTCTTACCAAACAAATCTGGTCAAGTTCTTTGAATGGGTTACAAAGGTAGTTGATAATGGGGGAGCAGTTAATGTGGCCTACCTGAACCTAAGCAAGGCCTTTGACTCTGTTCCACACAGAAAGCTGATAAAGAAGCTAGACTGCATGAAGGTGAGACAGGAGGTGGTAAACTGGGTAAAAAACTGGCTGCACAGTAGAACACAAACAGTGCTGGTTAAGGGCACATTATCAAGAGTGGTGGGGGAGGTAACCAGCAGGGTACCCTGGGGCTCGGTATTAGGGCCCCTGCTATTCAATGTATTCATAGCTGACATTGTGGATGGACTTGAGGAGAAGGTGTGTCTGTTTACAGATGACACCAAGATTTTCAACAGAGTGGACTCCACAGAAGGAGTAAAGAAAATGGAATCAAACCTAAAGAAGCTGGAGGAGTGGTCCAGAGGATGGCAGCTGAAGTTAAATGGCAAAAAGTGCAAACTCATGCACCTAGGAAGAAGAAACCCAAAAGGGAAGTACTGCTTGGGAGGAGAAAGACTAGCTGCAACCAATCAAGAATGGGAGCTGGTGATCATGATATCAGACAATTTGAAAGTGGTGAGACAGTGCGAGAAGGTTGCACTAAAAGCAAATGGCATGCTGGGATGCATTGGGAAGGGAATCACCAGCAGAAGGAGGGAGGTAATAGTGCCACCGTACAAGACACTTGTCCGCCCCCACATGGAATACTGTGTGCAGTTTTGGAGACCACACCTCAGGAAGGACATTGATAGGTTAGAGACAGTGCAATGAAGGATGACAAAAATTATACAGTGGGTTATACCAGATGGCATATTAAAATAGGTTGAGGGAATTAAACATGTACTCACTGGAGCAGAGGAGGGAGAGGGGAGACATGACCGAGACCTTTAAATACATCAAGGACATCAATAAGGTGCAGACAAAGAAACTATTTAACTATTTCATGCCAAGGAAGGTAGTACAACAAGGGGGCATGAACTGAGGCTGAAAGGGGGAAGGTTTAGGACCATGAGTAGGAGAGGGTGCTGGATGACTTGAACAACCTACCCCTGGAAGCCATGGGAGCAAAAACAGTCAAGGGGTTCAAGAAAGCTTGGGACAGGCACAAGGGTATCATTCAACAGGGGGGCAAATGGGGTGTGGGCAGAAAGTATATACCTTGGGCAGACTAGATGGACCTAATGGTCCCCTTCTGCCATCATCTATGCTTCTAAAGAACAGCATAACTTCTAGAGGGCACAACCTTAAACTGGAAGTGGAGAAATCATAACTTTCTTAAAAATTTTCAAAAAAGGACATATTCATGAGGGTGGTGGACAAGTGGAACAGTTCTTCCAGTAATGTGATCAATGTGGGGACTGTATCAGTGTTCAAAACCCAGTGGAACATTGTCAAAGGGTGACCAGTATCAAAACTGAGGCAGGGAGAGGGATGAGCTCTGAAAGGGCATTGTAAAACAACATACAGAAGAACAAGAAGAAAAACTCAATGAATTCAAGTCTTTTAATGACAATAACTATTGTGTTTTATTCTGTCAATCTTTTTCTGTTTTTCTGTGCATTATTCTGTTCTATGTACAGTAGAGGTGGATAAGCCAAAAATTGTTAAGCTAGAGCCAAGCTACAGCAGAGCCAGAGGTGTGGCTTGACTCTACAAGTCAAAACATGAGCTGAGCCCTGCCTACTGCACTCTGTTCTCTGCATAGGAGTTTAACATTTCAGATACTACAATCACTGCTCAGACTGACAAAGATGCTTACTTTGAGCATTACTGGCTTGGTTTGACCTTGGTTCTAAATTGCCTATAGTGCTCGAACTGAGTTGAATCAATCATTAAGCTCGAACAAGGCTCAAGCCTGTCCTGGCTTGCCTTCCTCTAATCTAATTTTTCTCTATAAGCATAACACAGTTTTAGAAGAGTTTTAAACTGCTTATAGAGTTAACTAGTTTAGCCATAATTAAACAGCATTCCAAATTTGAGACTATCTGAAGGGGTGCCATGATTTCATATGCAACACATACAGTAAAACAAGACAAAAAAAGTACCCCACAAAAACATTGATACTGTTTACAGTATTTCAGTGTTCATACTATTGTTCAGTTTTGGCAGTGTAAAGTAAGAAATCTTCACTTTGGTGAGCTCATGCAAGTCCTCAAAAGCTCTTGGTTCTGTTTTAAGTTTTTTTCTCTGTTTTTCAAACAGTTCATAGAGAGTTCTGAGAACTGTATTTGGATCATTCAGTAGTTCATAGCCGGGGGTTCATTTAAAAAAGAAATGAGAAAGTTATTATTTGAGCTTCTTTATTACAGGAAACATCCTCTTTCCTTTTTACAGCTAGGTTTTGTATGCTGGCCTTGCTTAAGTAAATGTACTTGCAGTGATCAGTTAAATATGTCTGTGATGTTTACTCTTTCCAATTTCAGGAATGGACCACACATATATACTGTACTCAACAGTGACAAATCCCATGTAAAGCATCAGACTTCTGAGTGTGCTGTACATGTTTGTGGTTTGGAGAGATATACAGAAACCAAAGAATCTGGAAATTTACTCTCACTTTGTATTTTTAGGATACCACATCCTGCTCTTTTTCCAAGTGGAATCTCATCTATGCTACCTGTGGGTGTTCTAATTGTCGGAAAGGTTCTGGTCTGACTTGGTACTTGGTTGGAAGTGACTGCACTGCTCTGTAATGAGGAGTTCCAACAGCAGGAATCCTGTGTCTGAAATTTGTTAGTCTCAGCCTTGCTTGTAAAAGTCTGTATATAGCACAACTTTGTGGAAGTCTTGTCATCCAGTCCCCTAGATAAGAGTCTGTAAACCCATGTTGCTTCGTGCTTGTTTGCTGCCTCTGAATGTATGGTTTGGAGAGATATTGTACAGAAACTAAACCTTTTTAAAACTACCTCTTTCCTTGAATCTTTTAGCACCTCACATCATTCACTTTCTAGCTCTTTAAGATCCCATAACCCCTTCTCCCAGAGAAAATGACCACATCAGTATATGGGTTTGAAAGGCCACAGCCATATGTTCATTTAAACTACCAGCAATACTGTGTGAGTTGTGTGCAGTGGGGTTACTTGCCTGCGTAACCCCCACACCATGGTAGAGGTGTCCTACCCCTCCCATCCTATCCCTTGGTGGGAGGGTGGTTGGGAGCCATTCCAGAGGCCTCAGGGAGAAGGGAGGAGGCACTGCCCCATGTCTGGTGAGGCATTGTGATCTTCCTCTCTTTTTCACCTTGTGTCAGGAACAAGTCCAGCTGTGTTATGTACCCTCCCCTTCCAGGGCCAAGTATGGTTATTGTGCTTGGTGGTATGGCACCCAGCAGACCCAGACTCCCCATTCATCACCAGCTAGGCCATGGGAAGAGGCTTGATTCCACCAGCATGACCCCCTAGAAAAAAAAAAAAAACATGACTATTAGCTGACCGCAGCCTCATGCTGTGGAAGGGCCCCCACATCCCCTCCACCATTGATGGGTGATGATCATCTCCCCCTAACTCAGTCCTCTCCATGACATATCTTCTCTGACAGTAATCAAGGGTGACTTGTGAACTTTCCATTCCTTCAGAACTCTCCCTTCATAAGCACAAATGTAAACAGGATCCCCCAAGTGGTGTCTGTAGCTGGATACACTTTGCTTCTGAGTGGTCTTGCTCCCACTTCACCATCCAAAGACCTGCCCAGAAGGAAAAAAAACATGATGCTAATTACAAAAAATGAGGGAGGACGTACCTCCTGTATGCTGACGGCCATCACCTCCCCAGCTTTCAGATGTTGTCACCTGAATGCCCATAGCTGCTGCCTGAGTGACTGCCCCAATATGAAAGCAGTAAGTGTCGAATACCAATGGGTCTTACCCAATCCCATTAATGCAACTTAAGCATTTGGGTCAATTAAAATGTTATCAATGGGGAAGCATCCTGATGCCTGAAGAAGTGGATCCATTCATGAGAGGCTCATGTAGTATAGGCCTTCACCATGTACATGATGTACCAAGTGATACCTACTGGAAGTGCAAGGTGGACCCAGGTGTCAATGGCCCACTTGTCTGTCTTTCACCTGTGAATCCAGAGTATGACTGGATCCTACTGGAAAACCACATCCCCTTTTAGGAGGCCTCATTGCTCCAATCAAATGTATTGCTTAGAACAACCACGGATATTCAATGTGCACCACAGCAGGTCATTATGAATGCCATGTGGAGCAGCTAGGCTTCGTACCTGTCATAACTAATGCATTGGAGAGCCATCCTAATGGTGTCAAGCTCCTTAGGGGATGGATGTATCAGAGGTCCAACGAGTTGAACTCCCCACGTGCCCAACTCTCCAGCATCTTGCTGACACTAAAGGAGTGTGTCCAGTCCTCAAGAATCCAACGTCTTCAAGACCCATGACAGTGACACCAAGTGCTGCAAGACTGCTTGGCCATTTTTTTTTTGCGTTCTGACTTCTAGCAACCATTGGACTTTCCTACCATAAGCCAGCATTGAGCCGGGAGCTAAAGAACAGCCATGTGTTCCACTCACCAGCCTCCAAAGACTCACCGGTACCTGGTAAGGAAGATCTGCATTCTGTGTGACAGTTGTAAAATGCTGCCACAGAAATTAAGACAGAACATCAGCTATCTATTCATCTACCCTCAAAGCATATTTTGCTGTAACATAGATGTTCAGCAGTAAGTACTTTAGTATAGAAATTCTCATTAAGTCCCAAACTAGCCCTGCAGAACCCGACTGCCTGTTAGTGGTCTCTACTATACCTGTGTTGTCCAAATGAAACACCACTTTCTGATTCCTAAGTCTGTCCCTAGAGTATGATTGCTGCTACTCTTGGACAGAATTCCAATAACGTGATTTTTCTTCTCATCCCTGTCATCTCAACATGCCATGCCCCAGCCAGGAAGGCACTGAAGCCATGCCCTCCTGACTCATTGGTAAATAAACTGATGTCCACAGACTCTGCCAGAGGGAGATCCCATCATACTGGTCCAAGAATATCTCCCAGAGCTGCGGATCCTCCTTGAGTTGCTCAGTGACTCAGCTGAGATGGCGAGCCTTGGCCAAACCATGCATGGTTGCTGCCAGGCATCTGATGAAGGTTCACCCATTGGTAGTACCATGCAGGCTAAGTTCATTAACCCTAACAGACTGTGCAGCTTAATAAAAGTAATCTTCCTGGCCCTTGCAACTGTAGCCACCTTGCTACATGACTTGGAAAGCTTATCTGGTCTGAGATGACATTCCATTTGCACCAAATCTATTTCATTCACCAAGAATGTAATCATCATCTGTAGTCCCTCTGTCTTTTCATGAGCTAGAGGAACCTAAAGTCTTTGCAGGTTGCACAGACGGTGTTCAATAGCTGGAGGCATTGTGAACACCTAGCTGGGCCCACAAAGAGGAAAGTATGCAACCAGTGCAGAAACATTTCTGACCCAATCTTCTTGGAGATGACCCAAGGCAGGAAGGAACTAAGATGGTCAAGGTAGGCAAAGGCAATGGCACATCACATGGGCATTCATTTGTCATAATTGTACTGGCCTTCAAACCTCATGCCAAGCAGCTCGTGGTCATCTGGGTGATCATAGAGAAGTCAAAATGCCAATTCAGTTTCCACTTTGGCCATGACAGCTCCATTCCTACAGGTGCACAGCATGTCTATGGTGTTGTTAAAGGTCATGTATTGTACTGACAAGAGCTCTAGCAGAATGTTGTAGTTGACCAATTCCCCTGCTGGGTATGGCAAGCGATGAATCAATCTAAATTGCTCTTGCTCTTCTTGGGTATCAGTTGACTAGAATATATCTGAAGGCAGCTTATGGGCCATGTAGAGAAGGTGCCAGCTACCCTCCCTCCCTCCTTCCTTGCTGTGATATCCTTCTAGAGCTTTGACTGTGCTTCTGCCAGGTTGGCCTTAGATGACCTTAGGTTGTCTGCTGACCCCCCTTGCCTAAGTCCCTAATGTGGTATTCTAAACCCAACTATAAAACCCACCCTCAATTCCCCAACTACTTCCTGGTCCCCTTATAACTGCAGTCAAGGGTCCATGTTATGGACCTTTATCAGCATCAGAACTTTCTCACTTCTTTGATCCTGGGTTCCCTTAGCCAGTGGCAGGTCTGCCCTCTCCTTTCCCTTCTGTGCAGCACACTGGGGGTGTGACTTGCAACACAAGCATTCATGCTTGTACTAGCAGTTGTTTGTCAGACAGGATCTCTTGCTGTACTTGTAGCAGAAGCTTTTTTGTTTATTCCTTCCCTGCCCTGACTTTGGCTCTGACTGGGCCACCTTCACTGGTAGGCTGTTGTCAGTATGCTGCACCTGAAGCCTCTGCATGTGGGCTTCCAGCCAGAAGGGCATGTTTAATTTCATCCCATTCCCTGTCAGGTTTGGCCTTATGATGTTGCCTAAAGACTTTGTCATACCACAGCCACATGGTACCTCCAGCCCCTAAGTAAAACTTCAGCATCATGGTCAGATATTGGGAAAGACCCCTCATTGCCCCTGGCACCACTAACAGATTACACCAGTATAGATCATGAAACAAAAACAGACTGGTGTGCACTGGAACCAGGACACCAGTGCCTCATAAGTGGCTAACCTAAGAGGGATAACACCTGGAAATAAGGCACTTGAAGGAAAATAACAAACAAGATGTAGGCAAATAAAGCTAGAGCTCAATTTATAGTGAGACACATGGTAGAACTCAGACTGGCAGCACTAAGTTGTGCACTAGCTTGATTTACCAGCATCGTGCTTGTCATTTTGCTTTGCATGCCTTATCTCCATTTGCCAGCATAGATCATGAAGGCTGCCAACCAGTTTAAGAAGGAGTGGTTCACCTGCGGTCATTTCCTGTCATCTGCCTTCTCACCATTTTTGTCACTCTCTTCCTTCTCCTTTTCCCAATGTAGTAGTGAGAATATATCTGTAAATTCCTGGTTGTTGATCTGCTGCTTAAATTTGTCAGACACAGCCAAAACCCTTATTAGAAGCTCAAACACAAAAGATGGCCATGACCTCATGGTGGAGAGACAGTTTTTCATGCTTAATGTGCCTTGGGCACCACTTCCTGCACAAACACTGTTTGCCAGGATTGGTTCCACCCTTTGTGTTGTTTGTGCTTAATGTAAGTTTCAGTTTACCGCTCTTTTTTTTTTCTCCAGGGAGTTGGACCATAACCACCCTGTCTCAATTACCTGTTTTAAATGTTTTGCAGTAGCACCAAGTTCAGCTGAACACTGCTCAGTTTACTGTGTAAGGTTTCTGAAGTTTTAGCATTTTGAAATGTTTAACTAACTGTTCATTTTTTCAGTAGAAGTTTGGTGGAAAGATGAAAAATGTGTAAACCACTTTGGATGATATTATTCATTCTTTCAATAAGGGTTCTTGATTTCAAAAAGTCAGTGTATGACTTCAGGAACATGATGGCTATAGGACATTACTAGACATTCTTTGCAGACCAAAGCCCAAAGTCTGGCTGTGATTAGCTTGTTGTCATTTTGCATATTTAATCTTTAGTTAAAGAGGAATCTTCATATGAATGCTGATGGAAGAAGAAAAGTATATTTGTATAAGCAGTTCACCTGTATTAATTCCTATGCCGTGGAACAAAGAAATGGCATTTCTTGACCACAGTAACATAATGCATAAAGTATAAAAAAAAAAAAAACTTTGTTGGATTAGTGGGTATTTTGTGGGGCTACCACACTGGTGTATGCATGTTTTTTGTCTGCTGATTCCATCATGCCACCTGGGCTTAAGGTGCTTTCCTCTGGTGCCAGCAGTGATGACTGGTATAACGACTGGAATGGCATGGATTCCATGGCCACTGCCAGATGCTCCAGGTAATGTTCCAGCAAAGTCCAAGGAGATGTGGTCAGCTCTTGGAGGGGGTTCTGCTACCATTTCCCCCTCGCAAACCATTGCACCCACCACAGATGAAGGTGTTCGGGGAAAGTTAGCTTCATGATCTGTGGAGGTTGGTAGCAGTTCTCCCCATTAAGTTGGACAACATGACCACTACCTTGCCCCACCCCCTAAAATCAGCTGCTGCATGAGATCCAAGACCCCTGCATGTGAGAGACCATAAAAGTTAGTCTGATGCTTACCTCTGGACATGCATTTTGCTGCCTTCCATGCTGCATTCCAGGGTGCAGGAAGGAAACCCTGCTCTATCTCTGCCCCAGCCTTCACTCCTCTCCTTGATGGTGGACCCTCCTTAGCTGCCTCACTAATCACAGTGGCTTTCTGGGATGTCCCAGGGCTAGGATATTTGGCCAGCTGTACTGGTGCAGAGTCACCCATATTATCTGCAGATGGCTGGCCTACGAGTGCATGAGCCTGGACAGTTTGGGCTGGCAGTTATAAGCAAGCCTACACCTAAGCTAGCCCCCTAAGTTTTGCCATTTCCTGCAGTATGGCTGGTAGTGGGTCAATACATGTGCCAGTATCTCACTTCCTCTTGGGGGAACATCTGAACAGGTAATGGCTGTGCACACCTTACTGTCGGCCTAAGCCTGAATGCAAGTGTAAGACTGTCTGGCCCCCAACCCTTGTAATCTGCCTAGTCTCTTCTTGCATATATTGTAGACTTGTTTTTTACTAACCTCAATGGCTTGAAGGCTCAATTTAGTGCTTGCTGTTGTTAGCACTTTGAGACTTGCGTTGCATGTGCATCTGCCGCACCTTGCCTTGTGTGTGTGTGGGTGGGGATCTTGCACCGGGTTATGCATATTTTGCTGACAAGATAACCTGCCTTATTTTTGGCTGCTGGTACTAATTAAGTACTTGTGGGGGCTTTAGTGACTTCTTAGTGCCTGCTACTAAGAAAAATCTCCCCATTGACAGAGAGAACCTGCGGATGTCAGAAGAGATTGCCGCTGCCATAGCGCTGAGCTTTTAAGTGATGTGGCTGCCCCAATTCCAAATTCACAGTGGAATGCAACCTGCCATGTACTGGATGGACTGGGTATGAGTGAACAATGCAACGAGGTGTTCCATTATGCCACTGAACTGCCAGAAAGTCAACTGAGGTGAATTGACTCCAGCTGCGCTAAAGTGAGCATCCAGTTGGGCATGATGGTGATTGACTCCCAAGAGTCCCCGGACCCCAGACAACCCAGTCCAATGGTACTTGCTATCACCCACTCCGCCCTTCATGGACCCAGTGGTCTAACATCAAGGCCTCCTTGATGGCCCCTTACACATGCTTTGCTGCAGTGAGTTTGAGAACAACCAGGCAACGCTGGCACAGGTGTGTGACTCAAGATGGGAAAGAAACAGTTGTATGAGACTCAAGCTGGATCTCAGCATGATCCAGTCACCAGGTGGAGCAATCTAACAACTGAGGCCTACATCTAGCATAGGGAAGTGTTCTTTACCATGTTAATAGCTTGCCTAAATGAGCAGGGAAAGATTCAAGCACATAACTGTGTGAATGCAGCTTCACCACCACCTCACAGCCTAACTATGGCCTGCTGTCAGACCATAGAGCTATGTCTATGGGCTATGTTGAAGACAGAACCTAGGGGACTACCTCACACTCTTAGCCTGCTGACCGGTTATCTATTATCTGTTGTTGCCTCAGGATCCCAGTCAGAAAAGTCTGGGCACCTAAGGAGCTAGCCTTACTGTATATTATCCACCTTAGCCCCCCCCATCCCCTGTTCCTGTTGACTGGCCTAATGGCCATTCCCTCTGTCCCTTAGTCCCCCTCCTCTGCCATTCCCATTCCTCCCTTCCATCCCACCTTCCCTCCTCCTTCTCTCCCATACAACTTGGTCAGATACAGCCCAGCATAAGGCCCACTTTCCCCTCCTTCCCCCTACAGCTGGGCTGGCCCAGCCATTTGGCCTAAGTACAGGAAAGACAGAGGATCCCTTGAGGACTGCTAGAAGGAAGGAAAGAATCCAACAGCCATGTGCCTTCTGGTCCATGCTCTCCCAGAAGAGTTATTCTTACCATATCTGTCTCTCTGTTATGCTACCTCTGAGTGTACTAATAATCCCAGCTGATTTTTATTTACTAATGAGCAAAAAAAAAAAAACTTTAATGTCCATATTTTTAAGGGTAATGCATAGCCGCTAACTTTACAACAACTATACCAATTTTAATAAATGTGGAGGGCCCAGAGGTCCTGCGCAATAGGTGTAACATTACTTTCAAGTCCTATCGTCAAAAGAAAGCCAAAAATTGGGTTTAACACTAAAGTATGTGTAAGCCACCCAAGTGGGCTTACCTGTTAGGAACCACTGCTCTCTGCTCCCTCAAGGCACCCCAAGGTTGTCCCAGGTGGAAGTAAGATATTCTGCCCACTCTGGTTTCTCTGAAGTTTCAGCTGCAAAAAATTCCTGGTGTCTCGGCCTTTGGTGGGTGGGCCGAGCACCGGGGTGTTGTTTCTGCACCTCCAGGTGTATTGCAGGTCCTGGGCTCAGTTCTCTGGGTTGGTCAGGCTCTGGACCATGGGGAAGAGCAGAAGGGAATGTTTTTGTAAATAGTTAGTAGTGGTCCATTCTTCAGGTGCATGCGTGGCAACCCAGGGCCAAAGAAGATTTTTTTTAATAATCAAATAAGCTTTATTAAATTTTCAAACATAAATGTACATCATAAACAACAACTAAACACAGCTAGAGATAAGTGAATGGTAATACTGACATTGATCCCTCAAAGGAGAAAAAATAAACAGAACTTCCTCCCTCCCAATATATCCCCCAAAGTATCCTGCCATGCTCTTCAATATCAGAAGTAGAATATGAAGTGTATCTGCATTCTAGATCTTGGGACTCCTTAATGAGCCATAATTGTGTCATAAATTCAAGACTATTCAAAGTAAAAAAAAAAAAAACATTGTTTAAATAGTATACACATTCTTACACAAAAGGGGGAGATTAAGATGAGCATAAGAGGAAAGAGACAATAGCGTAGCCAAGGGTTCCCATATGTCATGGTAGTGATGCGTACAGTGCCACAAAATGGCAATTTGCTTTTCAGTCATTAAAGTGGATAAGATTTCCTGGTGTCATTCCTTATAATGTGGTGCTACAGTGTCCCTCCAATGTCTGAATATAATAAGTTTAGAGATTATGCTAATCATTGCCATGTGGGCTTTATGTATCCTAGGTAGACAAGGTGGGTATATTCATATGAGACATATTTCCAGAGTAAATAAATCCTCTAATCCTAACAATGGGTCAAAAGAACGTTTAATGATATCCCAGAAGGGAACTCTAATAAGGCAATCCCACATCACATGTTTTCAGGGGTGCCATCATCCTGGCCACAGCGTATGCACTGGATGAATGGCACTTTCCCCATCTTGAATAACTTGGCTGGTGTGCTGTACATGTTGTGCCAAATACAGAATTGCGTAATGCAAAGTGTGTCTTGCTTGAGAAACTGATATAGCTGATGCAACACCGTTTACCATTGGGCAGCATCAAGTGGGAGAGATGGGGCCTGCTGCCAGTAAAAGCAAATGCCCAGTACAGTGTTTGGGTTAGAAGACTGAAATAGTTTATAAATCTTCAAAACCACGTGAGATTGCGAAACGAGTGAAGAGAAGGAACTCGGTATTTGTGAAACCCAGACTGACCATGGTTTGGGACCCAAGAAGTGGAGAAGTGAGTGGATCAACTGATAATATTTAAGGCCCATAGGAGAAGGAAAATTAAACTGAGAACAAGCTGTAGCAAATGTGATCGATTGATCCTCATCTAATAATGATTTCATCAACAGCAGTTCTAAGTACGGGCAGAAGGATTTCTGAACTGGACAATTTTCAATTAAGATATTGGGGGTTTCCAGGTAGTGGCTGATCCACTGCCCTTTCCCATCTCTAACCCATGTAAACATTTATTTGGTATATGGTCTTCAGTGACAAATAAAGTGCATATATTGAACAGTTCGGGGAAGTACAGAAGGCTTAACATAAGGTAAACTATTAAAGTTTATACTTTGTTGTTTGCATAGGAATCTCTCTATTTCGACCAAAATTGGGTATAGCCAGAGGAGCGATTTGGTGTCTGAGCTACCCAATGAAGCAGCTTGCTATAATGTAAGGCCACATAATATAATAAGAAGTTCAGCAGTAGTAGGGGTCAAAGACGTTTAAAGGAGCTTTGGCTCTTTAAGGGGAGTACCTTGGTGCTGGGTAGTGCCATGGAAGGTGCACATTTGTAAACAGTTATTTGGGGAACGAGTGTATTTTGGTTCCTTTTTGGGGGGGACTGTCAATCTAGGGAAGAGGAGGAGTTACTGGGGTATAAATGGAAAGGGACCATGGGAAACCAAGAGAGAAGAACGGAGTTGGTGAGATGAATGGGGGGGTTGGGGAGTGCCCGCTCAGTCAATGGAACTGCTGCCTCTTTTTTTGGGGGGCGCGAAAAATCTCTTGAGAAGTGATGGAACATTGTGGCAAGCATATGATTGGAGCCCCATTTCTGGGGCTGGACTGGAGATCAGCCCCTCCAGGAAATAGAACACTACTGCTGGCCTGAGGGAGATGAGAGCTGGACTGGGAACTTGCAGTCAGGGGGTGGGCTAAGTTACTGCCAGCCTGCAGGACTGCTGCTGAGCAGAACTCCCCTTCAGAGTTATTGTAGCATGTGGAGAAATGGAAGAAAAGTGGCCTAGAGGGAGAACAGGGTATTTGAGATGAGGGGGGCCTAAGTGGGTCCCATAGTCCTGGCACAGCCCCAAGTCCCAGACTTGAAAAAATTGAATATTCCCTACCCTGGAATATGGAGAGACTGCAGGTGAGGGGTTCAGAGGGAGCCAGGGGTCCAGGGACAGCCCCTGGTCCTAGTCTGCCCCAAGCTTGAGACTGTCCAGATTTTTGAGTTCGGGGCCATGTCATGACATTCACATTTCCTGCATGTGGGGAAGCCATTTACCTGGGTCACTGAAGACTAAGGAGCCTAAATATAAAGGTAGCCTCACAGGGACTAAGCCAGCTCTCAGAAGATCTGTTCTCCCAGCTCTGGAGATGATGAGAGAGTGGACTGTTGCTGTCTACAGTTTTCAGGCCTGATTTGGCCTCAAGTTATGCTGTCTGTGTTGGACTGTGGCTACATAGCCTGAGTTGTAGTTGTCTGGAGTCAAACTTCTGATGTGACCATCACGGTCCAGAGCACTAACTAGCTCCTGATGTGACCTCTTTTTCTGGAGCAAACTTGTGCATTTTACTGCTCCATGGAGTGACTATTCTCTGTTCCGATTAACTGTTCATTAAATAGGATCCCCTGTTCTGGCAGGTCTGGTGTTTTGCCTCATTCGTTTGTATGAACTGTTTGCTGCTAACAAGAGTTTGGTCTCCACATCCCAGCTCCCAGAGGATAGAGGGCAACCCAGTTCCAGTAAGGCCTGGGAAATGAGGTTGACCAGGTACAGTACAGTATGTGTGTTTCTTATGCTATATGAGAGCCCCCCCGACTTCAACCATCATACCCCTAGACATGGAAGGGAGGGCTACATGTGTATTCAACCCTAAATATAGAGTTGCTATCATGCCACTATAATTCATTGCAAAAACTACATTTATCCATCGGTTATAGCTGAAGCAGAAAACCATAGAAGGAAGAAAAACTGAAGTTAGCCAAAAATGTCCCCTGACTGTTGGTGGACGTGTAGTATGGTGTGTTGTTCCTTGAAGCTTGATCAGTTGCTTGATGTGGCATTGGCATTACCCCTATTTTGGCACTGTCTTTGAACACGTAGACATTTACTCACACACCAGTGATTAAGGTAAGGGTACTGACATTAAGGTACATAGAAAGAGTCATCATAAATCTTGGATCGTGTCAATTCTTGCATCGGTGCCACTTACAGTTGTTGAGTTGTGGCACATGTTCATTATAGCTACTGGGAAAACATTTCTGAGCATTGTGAAAGGCATGGTGAGCATATATTTGGTTGTGTAAGAAGCTTTCATGATAATGTATAGGATAGCTAAAAATGTATGGCAGATGTATGTGGTTATGGAGCGTTTGGCAATGTTGGGGGGAGCACGGGGCCCAAAGGGCCCCATGCACCCAGCAATATGCGCTCCCACCAATACGTATGATGAAAACATGGTGCCTGAAGAGCCCTGCAATGCCACCAATATGCGATCCCACCAATACACATGATATTCAGTGATTAAATATCATTAAAAGCCTGAGAAACACCATGCCTTACAGTCACCAACAGTCAGGGGACATTTTCACTCTAACTTTACATAATCTTACTTTTTGAGACCCTGTTCTAGAACCCTAACTGGTGCTTAAACATAGTTTTTTGTGCAAGGAATTTCAAGTAGTTTCATAAAAATATCAATAACAGATGTGCACTTCTCTTATACTGACCTACTGTAGCATAGCCAAATCTTTAATTGGCAAGTACATTCCTGGTGCTGATAGGCATTTCATGAAGTCACCCATTCTGCTCCACTCAGTCTCTGGCTTCCAGTGGCACCACCTCTCCCACCCTGCCTCAATTGCAAAGTATCCCTGGCATCCAGTGGCATCCCCTCACCCTGTCCAAAACCAAATAGTGGCACTCATACTCTCACCATGCCCAAAGTCAAAAGGTTCTGGCATACACTGGCACACCCCCTCCCTAACTCTGCTCAAGTTACAGTCAATTTCTGCTGCCCAGTGTTATCCCCCTTCCTTAACTTGTCACAATTCCAAGGTATCCCTGGCATCTTGGGGAACACCCTTCCATCACCATGCTCTGAGCCAAGTAGTCTCTGGTGTCTATGTGGAACTCTCTCCCCCTCACCTTGCCCAAGTCAAGCAGTACTCGGTATCCAGTGGTGCCCACTTCCACACATTTCTCCAGCTCACAGTATTGCTGGCATCTTGTGGTACTCCCTGTCTCACTTTGCCCCACAAGTTTTCTGTTTCTGGTGCCTAGTGCCCTCCCCAGATGGCAGCTGGCAAAAAGACATCTTCTCAGTTCCTCAGCCATCTGCCTTCTGGAAACATTAAAGCAAAGAAACATAGAATTTGTTGGCAGAAAAAGAACACTTGACCCACCCAGTCTGCCCAGATGTTTCCTGTCTAATTTGGCTTTGCAGACCGTATCCAAGCTCTGGTGACCCTGCGTCTGTGTCTCTTTTGTGATATACCCCTATGTCTATTCCATCTATAGAAACATAGAATTTGACAGCAGATAAGGACCACTTGGCCCACCTAGTCTGCCCATTTTCCTACCTAACAGATAAGCTGCAGAGCCTAGTTAACCAACAGCTTACTTCCTCCTACCCCCCACTAGGGCTGTCTTATATAGAAACATAGAATTTGATGGCATATAAGGACCACTTGGCCCACCTAGACAAACCGTCAACACCCTCCAATTTTTAAGTTAAAACACCAAACCATTTCAGAGATATTCAGTTTCAAAGTTTGTGCACCTTTAAGAATTCTTTCATCATGAGAATCAGCCACGAACCCACAAAATGGCAGACCTTGTGTCCGAAAATGCACTAAAATGGCAGACCTTGCAACAGAAAACTCTTTGATCGCAAGGGAGGGGGCAACATTAAACCCTTATAACTCTGGAATGGAACAAAATTGTTCCACCAAACAAAGACTGGCATGTTCCTAAAACAAAGGACTTTCTACTTGTCAGGTCTCAGGCAAATCAACCACACAGTGACTGTGCTACGTGTCACAGAAGACAGTGTGCAAAAATAGAAGAAACTACATTTTTGGTACTTTTAAACATATATACAAGTGAAATAGAAATTATTAAATAAAGAGATGCACCATGTCAGTGCATGTATACCAAATATTATCCGAATATCTACAACAGTTCCAGAGTGGCACAAGCGGAAAAGTACACACAAGTGGTGAAAAATTATTTGTCAACCGAGCAACATTTTCTTGCAAAATCTTCAAACAACAGTCCACAGCCCAGCACCCATGTATACAAAACAATCTGAAGTCAGTCAAATACATCCTTGCTGCACACCAAAAGATGACATAATAACTGTTTTCACAATACATACATATATATTTTCCCATTATTAACTATAGTGACAGACCACCCCCAAAAATCATTATTTTAGAACAGAGCAATATTTTTTAATGAAATCTTCAAAGGCCACCACCGAAGCCCAGCACCCATGCATACAACCCTTTTGGAAGTCACTCAAATGCATTCTTCAGCAGCTGCTGGGTGCTCGGGGCCCTTCAGTCCCCATGCTCCCACCAACTCATCCATTTCTCTATAACTTCACAGTACAAGTACTGAATATCATGTGTATTGGTGGGAGCGCAAATTGCTGGGTGCATGGGACCCTTTGGTTCCCGTGCTCCCCCCCCACAATGCCAAGCGCTCCATAACCACATACATCTGCCATACATTTTTAGCTCTCCTAAACATTATCATGAAAGCTTCTTACACAACCAAATATATGCTCACCATGCCTTTCACAATGCACAGATTTTTTTCCCAGTAACTATAATGAACATGTGCCACAACTCAGCAACTGTAACTGGCACCAATGCAAGAATTGATACAATCCAAGATCTAGGAGGACTCTTTCTATGTATCAAATTTCATGCAAATCATGCACATGGTTCAAATATTACTGAAGCAAAACTAACCAAATTTTCATTCGTTGGAGTGGAATAATTCTGCACCTGTTTACATTTCACACACCTAACCACTGAAAAGTATGCCCATGATAGTAAGGCTAGCTACCCTATAAATTTCAAGCCACTAGCACAATGCAGAACACTATCCACAAAACATAAACTGCGCCATGCAATCAACGCAAAAAATTAATTTTCTGACACCTAAACAGAATAATACACATCTAAAGGACATCCCCTCAACTTCCTCCAAATGTCAAGTTAAAACACCAAACCATTTAAGTGATATTCAATTTCAAAGTTTGTGCACCTTTAAGAGTTCTTTGATCATGAGAATCGGCCATGAACCCACAAAATGGTGGACATCATTGCCGAAACTGCACTAAAATGGCAGACCTCGCGACAGAAAATTCTTTGATCATGGGGGGGTGATGTCAAACCCTTATAACACTGGAACAGAACAACATTGTTTCACCAAAAAGAGACTGGCATATTCCTAAAACAAAGGGCTTTCCATGTGTCAAATTTCAGACAAATCAACCACACAGTGGCTGTGCTAGGTGTCACAGAAGACAGTGTGCAAAAATAGCAGAAACTGAATTTTTGGTACTTCTCTGCACGGAAAACGTATACACAAGTGAATGAGAAATTATTAAATAAAGAGATGTACTATGTCAGTGCATGTATATCAAATATTATCCAAATATCTTCAACAGTTACAGAGTGGCACAAGTGGAAAAGTGTACAGAAGTAGCGAAAAATTACTTGTCATCAGAGCAACATTTGCTCGCGAAATCTTCAAACATCAGCACCACAGCCTAGCACCCAGGTATACAAAACAATCTGAAGTCAGTCAAATACACCCTTGCTTCACACCAAAAGATGACATAATCACTGTTTTAACAATACACACATATATAGTTTCCCATTATTAACTATAGTGACTGACCCCACCCCAAAAAAAAAGCATTACTTTAGAAAGGAGCAATATTTTTTAACGAAATCTTCTAAGGACACCAACAAAGCCCAGCACCCATGCATACAACCCAATCTGAAGTCACTCAAATGCATTCTTTGGGCCCCATGCTCCCACCAACTCATCCATTTCTCCCTAACATCACAGTACAAGTACTGAATATCATGTGTATTGGTGGGAGCACATATTGCTGGTTGCGCTGTGCCCTTCTGGCACCATGCTCCCACCAACTTGTCCACTTCTGCCTAACATCACTCTGCAACTACTGAATATCATATGTATTGGTGGGAGCACGTGTTGGTGAGAGCGCGGGGCCTTTCAGGCCCCTTGCTTCCACCAACTTGTACTCTTCTGCCTAACATCACACTGCAACTACTGAATACCATGCATATCGGTGGGAGTGCATGGTCCTTCAGGCCCCATGCTCCCACCAACGTGTCCACTTCTGCATAACATCACAGTACAAGTACTAAATATCATATGTATTGGTGGGAGCGCATATTGTTGGGTGTACAGGGCCCTTCAGGCCCCGTGATCCCTCCCACATTGCCCAGCACTCCATAACCACATACATCTGCCATACATTTTTAGCTCTCCTATATCTTATCATGAAAGCTTCCTACACAACCAAATATATGCTCACCATGCCTTTCACAATGCACAGAAATGTTTTCCAGTAACTATAATGACCATGCATCACAACTCAACTGTAACTGACACTGACACAAAAATTGACACAATCCAAGATCTATGATGACTCATTCTACATACCAAATTTCACACACATCATGCACATTGTTCAAAAGTTACTGAAGCAAAACAAACTACATTTTCATTTGTCGGAGTGGAAAAATTCCACACCTGTTTACATTTCACACACCTAACCACTGAAAAGTATATCCATGACAATAAAGCTAGCTACTCTATAAATTTCAAGCCACTAGCACAATGCAGAATGCTATCCGCAAAACATAAACTGCATCACGCAATATCTCCTCAACAAATCCATCCATGCTTGAAGCCCCCTACTGTTACAGCATCTCCAACTTCAAGTATAGAAGATGTAAAAATAGGTAATGTGAGATGGGCAAGACAAAAGTCCCTCCAGCTTGACTCTACCTATGAAACCTATGAAAGGTAATACATGCAGCAAGTTTTGTTTTCCTTATTTTAAATTTAAGGTAATGTTTTCAGACAGTGGCTGGCCAGGGAGGTGAGAGGAGGTTAGAGGAGAGTTTTTCCTGCTGCAGTCTAGGGGGTGGCTTCTGTAGCACTGGTGATGGGTTCCTGGTGTTGCACAGAAGAAGTTGGGGGGAGACGGGGTGAGCAGAGAGGAACCTTTTTTTGTATATTAATTGAATTGCAAGTTCTTTACACTGTTGATGTGCTCCAAGTGTTGAAGTGCCGGGGATGAAACAGTAGCAAGCCACTGGTGATTGGCTCCTCATGGCTGCATGTTTTTTTTTTCTGGGATTGGTCATTCACTCAAGGAGAAGTACACCACAGAAGATGGACTCCCAGTGGTAGCATTGATTTTTGAGTGGTGTTTCATGGTACAAGTGGGCCACCAGGAATAGACTCCCGGTGACCAGATTATTTTTTTCACAAAAGGTTCTAAAACATGAATGGCCTCCAGGTGATGGGAAATGAATAAGCAGTCTGCTATGCAACACTGGATTATCACACAAGTGGCTGCATCTGTGAAAAATCACAGGCACTTGAAAACATCTTATGAGTAATTACTGGAAACCATTATCATATGTGCATGACCTGTGCTGCAAAATTTATTAAAGTTTATGGGCCTGATTCTAAAACCAGTCTGAAGATCATTGTAAGCTGCATCAAACAACAACAGTTTGCTCCAATGACTGGTGTGCCAAGGACTGTGTGCCCAATTTCAATATGGGGGAGATCCCAGTGCCAAACACCCACAGGTTGCAGCAGCTGCTCCTGTGTGCCACCCACGCTGTACATGTTAGGAGTTTGGCAGAGGGAGCAGCATTCGGGCATGGCCAGTGATCACTCAGCATGCTTACTGCACAGTAAGGGGCAGCCTGGATTCCTGGGGAGGCAACACAGGCTACATTGCTGGAGTGGGTACAGGCAGCAGATAGTGAGGGGGTACCATGCCATGCCCAGGACAACTGCAGAGTTGCCAATGGGTGTGCCTGGTGCAGGTCCTGTAAACAGGTTGCAAACACATAAGAGGACTGGGTGTCAACATCTCTGGTGCAGTCTGTAGCAGCCATATGTCTCAGGTCCACTGCTCTGTACATCGCATGTAGTCAAAACATCTGGTCACCAGGCAAGCCAGTGCTTTCACCCAGCACTGTCTTTGGGAGTGGCGCAAAGGCAATTAGATCACTTGTTGGCTGGTATAAGTCCTGTCATGTCCGACCGGCTTTTAGAATTCTGTTTATGGTGATGGTGCAACTTGCATTTGCCACAAGTCCCTTACTGCCCTGACCCATCCATAGCTCTTGGTGCAGGCCTAGTGCATGACCTGTTTGGTGCACTGGTTACCCAGTTTGCCACAGCTGGCATTTTATAATTGGGAACTCTGCAAGGTTTGACTCAATATGACCCTTGCATCACTTTTGTTTGATGCAAGCATGCATCTTGCATCAAATTCGGGTTTGGGGAATTGGGCCCTTTGTCCTTTTTTAACATTCTTTTTGAAAACAATCAAAGGCATTTCTTTGTGACAAGATACAACAAACCAATAAGTTTCAGGTTTCAAGCTGCTGCTTTTTGAGTGCAAAGCATTTTCTTAATCTCATTGTTAGGTGTTTTTGATATAGTCTAACTTACTATACTACATGTTGATCCTCTCCTCTGGTCAGAAAACTGAGCCACAGACATTTTATTCCACAGTAAAACTACTGCAGTTATTTCAGTCTCAACAGTATGTCAGCACTGACATCATAACAGTTATTTTATTGACAGTAAAGTAACAGTTGTGGCATCACTATGTTACCTTGCATTCTTATTGGAGAGGTATCATCAAAATACAAATTTTAAATCATGAAACATAGCAGCAATAATATGATGATGGATTCAATATCCACAGCAATATTCTTCAGCCTTGTACTGGAGGTACTTGAGAAATGGACCATCAGAAATAAAATGTGTTTCAACAGCGAAAAGTGTGTAGTGCTACATCTAGGTTGAAATAACCCCCTAGAATGTACTTACATATTTCATTTATTTGTTTTTTGTTAACAAGGGATAGGCAATTTTGTCTGTTTTAGTATTGACCCAGTGGAGGTGTGTGTGTGGGGGGGGCGGTGCTTACAGATGGAGCACCACTGAAATTGAGACAGATTAAGCTGTTGGTGTTTTTTTAGTGAATGGGGGAAGTCTGACCAGGAAAACAAAAGAAATTTCACTTATCTTTTCGAGAAATACTATGGGATCTTTAATCTCCATCAAAATGACCATCAAGACAGTCAGATAGGATATCAGTTTTATGACTTATCTGAAAAACACCATCTCAAGTGTGTAGCACCCCCACCCCCCACCCCCTTGGGCTGCACTACAGTGTCAGAATTGGGATTTTATTAGCAGGAGGATATCTAACGGAGGTTGAGACAGAAAGCAAGTTTAGAATATTAATTAACAATGACCTGAGTCATGAAAAGTGATGCAGAAAAGTGCCCTTATAGCTAACAGACTATTAATAGGACATACAGCTAGCAGTGAATCTTGCCACTCTATGGGATATGCATTTGACTCCACCTGGACAATATAGCCTCTTTTGGAAGCTACACTTACAAACAGTTAAGGAGATTCTGTAAAGAATACAAAATATGGTGACCCAAATAATCCCGAGATTAAAAAACAAAACGTACAAGGAAAGAATTATGGACCTTGGATTGTTTACATTGGAAGAGAGAAAAACAAGGAAGACATGCTCTAGTTTTGTAAAATACTGAAAGATGATGAGCTAATGAAAGAGTTAAGATTAGCTAATGTGGATAGGGATTAAACATTAAGATCACATAATAAACCAAAAAAATGCATCATGGAGGAAGAAGAGTTTCACACAAAGAGCAGTAAGAGGGTGGAATAGGCTGCTTAGGGAAATTATTCAGGCTGAAACATTAGATCTGCCTTACAAAGGTTGGATAATTACTTCATTTTTAATTCCTCTAATACAGTATTTAATATCTATATCAGTGATATAGCGGAGGGATTGGAGAGGAGGGTGAGCCTAATTGCAGATGATATAAAGATCTGTAACAGGGTGGACACCCGGGGGGGGGGTGGAGGGCATGAGAGAGGACCCGAAGATTTTGGAAAGGTGGGCAGAAACCTGGCAGCTAAAATTCAATGCCAAAAATGTTCAGTAATGCACATGGGGTGTAATAATCTGCAAGCAGTTTACACATTAGAGGGGCAGAAAATTAAGTCAACAGAGCGAGAGAGGGATCTGTGGATTATGATTTCAAATAACCTCAAGGAGGGAAACCAATGCAGCAGGGTAGTGGGTAGGGCAAATAGAATGCTGGCTTGCATAGGGAGGGAGGGGTATAACAAGCAGGAAGAGGGAGGTGCTGATGCCTCTTTATAAAACCATGGTGAGACCATACCTGGAGTATGGGGTATAGTTCTGGAGACTTCACCTACACACGAACATAGAGAGGATTGAAAGGGTTCAGAGAAGGACAACCAAGATGGTGCAAGGTATGCATGGGAAGACCAATGAGGAGAGGAGGAGGGAATTGGTTCTGTACCCATTGTAGACATGAAAGGAGAGGGGTGACATGATAGAAACTTTTAAGTACATGAAATGGATTAATAAGGTAAGGGAGGGGAGCTTATTTACAAAGACAGTGGGTGCTAAAACTAGGGCTCATAGTCATAGATTAGTAGGGGGAAGGTTTAAGTGCAATGTGAGGAGGGTGTTACTTCATGGAGAGAGTGGTGGAGCCCTGGAATAATCTACCTGAGGAGATAGCAGGGCCAAAACAGTGGAGGGATTCAAGAGGGCAGGGGACAGATATAAGGTGTTGTTCCAGGGGAGAAGGGGGTGTCCCTGGACAAAGGTGAATAGTGGTGGGGGGAAGGGGCAGACTTGATGGGCCAGAGAGGTCCTTTTCTGCCATCAGATTTCTATGATTCTATGATTCTTAACTATTTTATGGCCACTGGTACACAGGTATAGTCTCACATGGTATAGGTGACAGACTCTATGATCAAAACTCTTTTCTTCTACAACACCTAGTATCGCTCCTAATATTATACTTTATCTTCCCCACACTTTGCTTATTGCCTTGTGCAATGAATCAACTATCAAATAATTGCTTAAATAAACAAGGTACCAGGTATTTACCATTTTTTCAGGACTCAAAGAATGTTTTTCAAAGGGTGGGCATGCCAATTTTCAGGCCCGTAAGGTCACTAGATAGCTGAGATATGTGTGACACAAACTAGGGTAGCATAAAAGTTCCTACTCAGCCCTAAGTAAACTATGGTAAATTGCTAAAAACTACATTACTGCATCAGTCAGGTGGGAGCGGAGATGATGGAAACACTAGACCAGCTAGTCTGAATCACAAAGGCTGAATTATTTCATTTCATGTCTAAAAGGTCTACATGAGAGAGGAGGCAGAAGTAAGTGCTTTGGGGTCAGTGTTTTCTGGATGTTTGTTTTTAAATTTCTGTAACTAGTAGTCAGAAAGGGGAACCTAGTTGGCGAAATATCTGCAGTCTCTTGTGAGTTGGGTAGTTAATTACAACCTGTGAAGCAGGTGTCTGATTGGAGGAGGTACTGAAGCAGGTTTAGAGGAGACATGATATTTAAGTCCTATGACAGCAAAGGTCCAATTAAATGGATTTCCACTGTGTGAGTGTCACAGAGTAGGAATTAAGAACTTGCCTAAAGGGACATCTGTACGACTTCTGCAGGCATGTTAGCAGTTGCACAAGGAACTTTGAAAGTTTTATGCAGCCCTTACTACACTTGGAACTAGCAGGGTAGGTTGCATAAGAGATTCTAGAGATACCCTGTTTGGGGTAGTGTAATATTGCTACTCATAGTAGTTAAAAGGGAAACAGTATAATCAGGGTAAATACTGTTGCATGGCTAACTCCTTATCTAGGGTAAGGTGTGATTCAAAGTAAGTAAAAGGTTCCAGGCAGATAGTAGACAGAATGTAAGTACCAGAAATTTATATCTTTACAAACAGAATTCACATAAGTACTGTGTCTAGGGAATTGGAAGACAGTATGGAGCATAGGTACTGCAGGCAGTTAGCTGCAGGGATTGCAGGGTGCTCATCTCCAATGATGTATTCTGAATAATGGGATACTGTCCCGTATGTAGAAGATTTGTGGAGCTGCAGGCAAAGCTGTTAGCAGCAAAGGAGGAGGAGTTATCCCTGCTCCATCCCAAGCTGAGCTGGTACTCACAAGCACACCACACACTTTCACTTCCTCTGAGGCTCACTGGCCCAGGATGTTAGAAGGTGGTAGAAGGCAAGGGAGAGGGTGGTAGGGGCAGTCACAAAGTGACTGACCAAGCTCACCACATTCCAACAGCTAATTGCTTTGCACCATTGGAAGAGACACATGTGCCTGGCCCCTCTGGGGGAACTTGGAGCCAGTGAGGAGGCATGAGCAGGACAACTTGGGGGCACCCTATAGTGAGAGAAAGAGGAAGGTAGCAAGGAGTATCCTAGTTGTACAGGACTCTGTGATTGGGGGAGGGGATGGTGTTGAAAGGATGGGGTAAAGATGGCATTGGTTACATGCTTTCTAGGTTCATCAACTATCTGAGACATGGATAAGATAGAGAGGATGGTAGAGGATGGTAGAGGAGAAAGAGGGGAACTTGGGGTGTCGGTACCCCTGGGCACCAACAATCTGACAAACCAGCCCATGGAGGCAATAAAGTACACATTCTGAATGCTAGGGGACATACTGAAGGGCCATTCAGCTTTCTTGGCCTTCTCCAAGGTCTTCCCTGTGGGGTTGGTGGAAAGAGGAAGAGCAGATTGAGGAAGGAGTTTAATGAGTGGTTGAAGCTATGGTGTCAGGATGAGGGGTACCAGTTTGTTGGTTACTGGAGGGATTCCTTGGACAGGATGATCTTCAAGGGTGATATCCTTCACCTGAAAAGAGAGTAAGCTGTTGTGTATGGGCAGAAGTTTGATATCTACATTAGCAGATATTTATACTGAGCGGGGGGAGTCTGAATTTGGAGGAACCGCAACAGATGGAGGGCCTAGCTAAGACAACCCAGAAATGGGGGCTAGGAGTGATGGGATTTAAAGCAGCAAGGCAAGGGTCTATTATCAGTCAAGAATTGATGTCAGGAAGGGGGGGGCACACAATGCCAACCAAGAACAGGAAAATTGGGAAAGTAAGGAGGAAATGGGAGAAAACGGAGAGGAGCTAACAGAAAGGGAAAGGGTACAGTCACAAGCTGGAACTCAGTCTGCCAGAATGCTAGGAGCCTCAGAAACAAAATTATTGTGCTCTAGTTGATGGTGGTGAATGTGAGGTTAGACCTCGTGGCAATTATAGAAACATGTACTACTGGGAGTAATGAATGGAATATGGCAGTTATAAGGTAACCACATACAGGTGGGATAAGGATAAAGGAAAAGAAGGTAGGAAATCCTCTATGTCAAGAAAGGCATGGAGGCTGAAGAGGAGAGAGTCATCAGGGGAAAAAGCATAGATTCAGAACCCCAGTAGGTACAGCACATGACAGCATTAGGTATGAAACTGCACATGGGAGTGGTCTATAGGTGACCAGGTCAGGGGGAAGAGGGTGACAGGGAAACAGGGGCAGAAACTGAGCAGGGGTCACAAAGGAGGAGATGGTAGTGGTAGGGGATCTTAGCTACCAGACAGAATGGGCAATCTGCCATTTTAAAGTGCTAGGAACCAGGCCATTTTAGATAAAACTGCAGGAATCCCTGGTAGTGCAGCTTGTCGTGGAACCTACAAGGTAAACAATCATTCTCAACTTTGTGCTCACTAGGTCAGAAATTGGTTGGAGAGCTTCTGGGGAAAAGTGACTTTATAGTTCGAGCTGGCTCTAGGTATCAGTATTTCCTCATCAAAGGCTGAGTTTCTGTATAGAAGACAAGCAGACTTTGACCAGACGAGAGAATTAGGCCAGGAGAAGTTGGTTGGATAAGTTGGATGGAAGTTGCAGTAATATTAGGGGCCACTCTCAAGAAATTTAACTCATCCTTAAGAATGGTTTGCACAAGTAACTAGCACAATAAACCAATATGGTTCTCATAAAAGTATGTGAGGCAGTGAGGACCAAAAAGAGGCCTTTGTCAGATACAAAGAGACACAAGGGGATGAGTAATGGTGTCAATACCACACAGAGATGAAGGAAGCCAAGAAGACAATTACAGACACAAAAGCAAAACCTGAGGCTCTCAGTGACTGAGCTGCATATTGCAGAGGAGGTTAAGGTCAGGAAAAAATGATTTTTAGAGGATGAGAGAGGGAATTGTTAGGCTGACAGAAGGGGGTAGGGTAACTGAGGAGGTTTAACAAAAGGCATCTGTGCTTAATGACTACTTTTTCTTTGTATTTCTGTTGAGGACAGCTGAACGCTACCAGAAAGTGGCATACAGGCTGCTGCAAGAGGGTGCTCATAAATGGGACAGGTAGTAATCAGAGGGAAAAGGGTCAGGGAAAGGATTTACAACACTCAAAGTAGATAAGATCCCAAGGCAGATCCATTGCATCCTGAGGATGATCAGGGAACTAGCATTGGAAATGGGTGAACCCCTGGCAAGGCTATTCAGAAACTCACTACAGTCAGGGGTAGTTCTGAATGACTAGAGGGTAATGGACATACTTTGCTCCACAAGCCAGGAAACAAGGAGTAACTGAATAACAGGTCTATAAGTCTTACCTCAACTGTGGTAAACAGGTGGAGACATTAGTCAATGAGAACTTAGTGGAACATCTGGAAAGAAATGGGCACCATGGTAGTAAACAGAATGGGTTCGTGGTAGGGAGGTCTTGTCATAACAACCTAGTAGTTTTCTTTGACTGGGTAACCAGGGTAGTACATAAGGGACAATCAAATGATTTGTTCTACTTTGACTTCTTCAAGGCATTTGAGTTGGCACCACATAGAAAGTTGCTCAAGAAATTAGAGGATCCGGGGCAGTGAAGGTCCTAGTAAAATGAGTGGGATGTGAAAGAGGGGGGGGGAGACACCAGATGGTGTAGGTAAACAGGACCAAGTCAGGAGACAGAAAGTCACAACTGGGGTGCCACAAGGGTCAGTCCTGGGACTACTCCTTTTCAGTATGTTTATCAATGATAGTGGAGAAGGAACATATAGTAGGATGTGTTTCCTCAAAAGTGGCACTAGTATGTATGGCAGAGTAGACAGTGAGAAGGGGGTAAGGGGAGATGCAAAGGGACCTGTAAAGGTTATGAAGGCGGTCCAAAATCTGTCAGATGAAATTTAATGGCAACAAGTGAAAGGTGATGCACATAAGGAACAAGAACCCCAGGATGGAATACTGGATGGTAGGGGATGAACTGGACATTACTTCCGAGGAAAGGGACCTGGGCATATTTTTTTTTTTTAATTTTTAATTTAGTTTTTGTTGACCGGCTAAGTGCACTAGACAAATCCTGCCTATTTTCAGGCATGACCCGGGGGAGGGGGATACAGATGAATGCCAACTGACCTTGAACGAGATTAAGCTGTTGGTGGTATTTTTAGTGAATGAAGGAAATTTGGCCAGGACACTGGGGAAATTCCCCTACTCTTTTCGATAAGTGCCATGGGATCTTTAACATCCACCTGAACTACCACCAATCCAGGCAGATGGGACCTCAGTTTAACGTCTCATCCGAAAGATGGATCATGAGTGACTCCCTAAAACAAGCCATCCAATGCAACAAGGCTTACGAAAAAGTGGCCAGAATGTTGGGGGTGTATTGGAAGGGGTTTCAGCAGTGAGAGGAAAGAGGTAACCCTACCTTTTTACGCTGGGATACTGTGCAAAGTTCTGGAGTCCCCATGTCAGGAAAGACAAAGACAGACTGGAGATGGTGCATCATAGGGTAACCAAAATGGTGTAGAGTCAACAGGCAGTTCCCATGAGGAACAGCTTACAGCACTAACATGTACTCACTGGAGGTCAGAAGGAAGAGAAGAGATACCATAGAAACCATCACGTTCCTGAATAGAATACAGTAGCTAAACTGTGAGGAATTATTCAGCAGAGCTAGCAAGTCAAAAACACTGGGGCCTGAGTGGAAGCTGACAGTATGGAGGTTCATTAAGGGCATGAGAATATTTTACTTAGCTGAGAGTGTGGTTGAGCCGTGAAATAGCCTACTAGCTGGTGTGGTGAACAGAGGAACCATCAATGGTTTCAAGTGCAGCTACTGTAGGACAGAGGTGAGGAATTAATACTTATTCAGAGAGGTTGCAGTAAGGAAGAGGGTACCGTAAGTGAGGAAGTGGGGCATAAACCCCATCTAGACATCCTGTCCCAGGGTAGCACAGAATATAAGAGGGCAGACTGGATAGACCAATGATCTTTTTCTGCTGACATTGTCTGAGTATCTATGTTTTTATCAAAGAGGGTTAATGCACAAAATAGGGAACTGAAATATTAGTCTAAAAAGTCCATGGAACCTTGACAAATCAGTGTTGTGGTGTTCCCTGGGATTTGCAGGATCATGTAATGCTGTGTTGAGATTACCATAATTTGGACAAATTAAAATAGTGATACAATATTGCTTGCATAGAGGGATTTTGGGGTAATGCCAACACTGCATTGCATGATCATTCAAACTCCAAGGAAACACATTTACTGTAGAAACACAGGAACATAGTTGTTGTTTGGAGATGAACGTGCTGAGGCCCATCCAGTCCACCCAAACATTTCTAACTAATGTTGATTTTATGAGGACCTAGAGGCCCATCACTTCCCCATTCCTACCTACCATTTTGTTACTATCTTCACCAGCCCCATAAAGCTGTGCCCCCCATGATTGAATCCCCTGACTGTTTTCACACAGACTAGCTCCCTTCTAGGCTATTCAGCACCTCCACCATCCTTTCCAGGAATAAATGCTTTATAACATCCCTCTTAAATTCTACCCCCACACTAATTTCATTGAGTTCGCCTTGGTGCTGTTTTTTCAGTTCTGTGAAATTTCAGAAAACACTTGACAACGTTTGTGGAAATTCCATGTGGAAAGAAATTCCACAGAATTGTTCACTGTCAGTGATCAGATCTGCAAAATTTCTTTCTGCAGTTTAATACACTAATTCACAATTCATACATTCATTCCACAGTTCAATGAGTCACTGAACTGTGGAATTAATGTATAAAGTGTGGTTAATGTATTAAACTGCAGAAAGAAATTCTGCAGATCTGATCACTGAACTGCTGGAATCATTGCATGTCTTGCAAATTAATGTATTAACTGTTGGATGGAGTTCCACAGAACTGTCATTCCACAGCTTATATATATTATTCTAAAATTCAGCTGGCACATTTAGCAGAATGGAGCAAAACTTTGCAAACACAGTTCAGAAGTACTCAAATTTCACTAATGCTGCATGCCAAATAAAAACGGTCTTCTAGCCCTCACTTCCACGAGTTAAGTACTGCTTACCCTTCTATCCCTAAACACATCTAAATCTAGCCCAGATGGTTTGCATCCTAGTCTCCTGTGCCTGTCTGCCCCTGCCATTGCTCTCCTCCTCACAATCATTATAAAACTGTCCTTCTCCTCATGCACAGTTCCAAAAGCCTGGAAATTGGCATGTGTCACCCCTCTCCACAAAGGTGGTGATTCCACCTCACCTGGGAATTACCAACTTATCTCTCTCCTCACTGCCTTGGTAAAGCCTCAGGAACACCTTGTACAATCCAGACTGATTGAGTTTCTAACCACCACCAACTTCCTATCCTCCTATCGTCCGGCTTCAGGAAAAAAATACCTCACCATATCATCCCTTACTCTGTGTTACTGTCACATTCAATCAGCTGCTGATAAAGGCCACCTCACTACCTTTGTCTTCACTGATCTGGCTAAAGCTTTTGACTCAGTATCCCACCCTCTTCTTCTGAACACACCTGTGGATGGAGGGGGCTCACCCCTCCTACCATACAGCGGTTCAAATTTTATCTAACAGACATCACTTAATTAGTATCACTAACTCCTCCTCTCCCTCACTCCCCATCCTAGCATGTGTCCCTCAAGGCTCCATACTCAGCCCCGTCCTGTTTTCCATATTCATAAATAACCTCCCATCTGCCTGTTCCACCTTCCTCATCCATATGTATTTGGATGATACCATATTATTCACCTCTAGCCCTGACCCAGCCACTATCCACTCTGTGCTGCAATGTGACTTCCACTCAGTTCAATCCTGGTTCAAATCAAAATAACTCAAACTAAACACATCTAAAACAGTCTCTATGATTTTCAGAACCTCTCAAAGAATAGCCAAAGCTATCAATGTTCCACCCATCACCCTGCTAAAGGTCATCCCTTACTACAAGTACCTAGAAGTCTGGCTAGACCCACAATTAAATTTCTCATTTCACATTTATTATATAGCCACTAAACTTTGCCCAAAGCTCAGAATGCTCTACCGAAATAGAGACTCTCTCCCTCTCCCCATATGTTGGGAACTTCTGACAAAGATGATTATGCCAGTTTTTGACTACGCTGATATTGTATACTGCCTTGCATTCTCCACCTCACTCTCTTGACTTGACTCCCTCTATTATACTTTCTGTTGTTTCACCTCCAACTCTCCATACAGGTCTCACCACTGTTCTCTACTCTCCTGCCTGGAACTCCCTCTGCTCACGCATAGGCATCTCATCCACTCTATATCCTTCATCTCCAAATTCTGGCTCAGCCTGCTTCCCTTTTACATCTTTTCCCTCCTCTCTCCTGCCCCAGCCTTGATATATTCACTATACTCAAGGGATTCTCACTCCTTCTCACTTCCCACTCCATCCTCCAACATAGGCAAATCTGTCTTCATCTATTGTCTCCCCTCTCTGTGGAACACTCAATGCCCTCTCCTTCGCATGTCTCCCTCTTTTCTCTGTCAAATCACTGCTACAACTCCTACCCTTCCCTACTTGTTGCCATAACATCTTATAGCACTTGAAATGTCTGTTTCCTTTTTGTGTAGCCTGCTTTGCTGTATTGTTCTTGTGAATTGTTTTATTATGCTTCCTATTGTGTATAATTGTATTGTATACTTTGATCCCTTGCTCCCTTTTTCCCGGGTCACACCTGGAGATGAGCTTTGACTTAGTGTGCCTTTCCTGGTCACCAAACGTTTAAATAAAAATACAAAAATAAATTAATTTCAGAAAATTTTGTGAAATTTGTAAAACTGTGTGATTTTTCCTTGAATTCGGAATTTGCAGTTTTTGCCCAACTCTCTTTTCCACTTAGAGTAATCAACCCTCAATTGTCTATGTTACTTCTGTGTTATTAATACTCTGGAGGTACTTGTATGTCTCTATCATGTTCCCTCCCCTCTTCTTGCCTATAGCATGTACATGTTGAGATTTGATAGCCTCTCCATTTACAGTATGTCTTGTCCTGTTGGCCCTGAGTCATTCTGGTTATCCTCCTCTGTACTACCTACACCCTGTCATTATCTTTCTTCAAGTGCAGGTTTAAGAATCCTACACAGTCCTATGAGTGAGGATGAACCAGTGGCCTGTACAGTGGCAGAATTACTTCTCTCCTCCAGCTTTTAATTCCCAACTGTACATTCCAACATCATATTCACACTCTCTACTGCCCTGTTGCAATGTGATGTTGTCTTTAAATGATCAGATATTGTTACACAAGATATTTTTCCTCTGTCATACTTTCCATAGCAAGCCCCAACTCTAACCATTCTATTTTCAAATTTTGGATTTCTTGCTACTTTGTGCATTACCTTGCACTTCTTGATGTTGAATTTCAAATGACAACTTCAACTGCAATAGAGTCATTAATATGTTTGTTCTGCAAATGCTTTCCTTATTTTATAAAAAAGATACAAAGCAAACTGATACCTTTAGCTTCTCCTTTCTTACACTCCTTGCACAGTGATGCTCATTGTGTCAGACCTGTAGGTTGTTTCACAAGTACTCTGCTGACAGCTCATGAGGCAGCTCATAGCAATGTGCTCTGCACTGCTGCAAAGTATCTTCAGAATCACATATTGCCCCAGACCTGTACCTGACTTTGCAAGTGGCCCTGCTGGCCACATGCAAAGCCACTGCATCATCATCATCATCACCACACATAGTGGGCAGACCCTATAGTGGACTTAGCTATATCATCACACAGATTGTAACAGACCTGTACTGGGCTTAGCTGCTTCACCACACAATACATCAGATGATTAGTAGACTTCAGAAGTGGTCCTGTAGGCCAATGACTCACAAGGAAGCTCATAGTGATGTGCACTGCACTGTTGCAAAGTATCTTCAGCATCACACATTGCCCCAGACTTGTAGCTGACTTTGTGAGTAGCCCTGTTGTCCTCATGCTGGCTCGTGCCAGGAAAAAGGACACAAATTTGCAGGGAACTGGCAAAGTTTGGGGAGCAAAAGTTCTTTAAATTTGATGGACTGCATCTGACTAGGGAGGGAGTTAGTGCATTGGGGCAGAAGTTTGATGACTTTGCAGAATATTTAAAATAGCAAATGGGGAGAGGGGTGTAGCATCCCATACATTGAATGGGAAGAACAACCCTCCTCCCTCAGCTAGTAGTCAAACAGGAGTTCAGCATATTTGCATTTCATTTGCATCACCAGGTAAGGAGAAACGTCTGGCTCCCCATACGACGCACAGGGGAAATGCCAGACCTCGCCCAGCAACTAACACACCAAAATCTGGCCAATGGAAAATCATGTACACAAATGCTCGCAGTCTTGGAAACAAGATCCCAGACCTGCAGGCAATAATGATAGAGGCTAAACTGGACATAGTAGCCATTAGCGAGACATAGTTTACCAGTAACCACAACTGGGAGACTTCAGTACCTGGCTATGTACTGTTCAGAAGAGACCAAGGTGCAAAAAGGGGAGTGGAGTGGCCCTTTATGCCAATGAAAATATCAAAGCTACAGAAATTCAGAATATACATTGGCTGGGAGGGGAGCTGCTAGCAGTCACAAAGGAAGAAAGAGACTTGGGCATCATCATCACCGATGACCTGAAATCATCCAAGCAGACCTCTAAAGCAGTAGGTAAGGCTGGGGGGGGGTGTTAGGGTGTATTAGTAGGGGTATCACAAGTCGTAAGAGGGAGGTAATAATCCCTCTTTACAAGACACTGGTTAGGCCCCATCTGGAGTACTGCATGCAGTATTGGAGGCCACACCTTCACAAGGACATTAACCAAATTGAGGCAGTCCAGAAGGGCAACCAAAATGGTGCAGGGACTGCATCAGAAGACATATGAGGACAGATTAATGGAGCTCAATATGTATACCCTTGAGCAAAGGAGGGAGAGAGGTGATATGATCGAGGCATTCAAACACCTTATGGGCATTAACAAGGTGAAAGAGTCTAACATGTTTAAATATAAGAAACATAGCAGGACTAGAGGACACAGCATGAGATTAGAGGGGGGCAGATTAAGGGGGAATGTGAGGAAATTATTTTTCACATAAAGGGTGGTGGATGCATGGAATGGCTTACCTCAGGAAATGGTGGCTATGAATACAGTGCAGGGCTTCAAACAGGCATGGGATAGGCATAAAGGAGCAATACAAATGAGTATGAATAGATAGGCCACTGACAGAGCAAAGGCCAATGGCACATTTATAAGGTACAAAAAGAAATGGGCAGACTGGATGGGCCTTGCAGTCCTTATCTGCTGTCAACTTCTATGTTTCTATGTTTCTACATAAGGAGCCAGAAGAACTATGGATCACCCTGGAAACAGGAAATGGGACAGCCATACGAATGGGGGTTGTGTACAGGCCTCCAGACCAGGGGGAGGACATAGACAAATTACTGTTAGAAGATATACAAAACATAACAGCTAAAGGGGAGGTTCTGAAAATTGGAGACTTCAACATGCCAGATACAGATTGGTCAATACCAGCAGGAACATCTGCCAGAACTAGACACATGGTGGATCCTTTGCACGGGGAGGGCCTCAAACAACTGGTACAACAACCCACAAGAGAGAGGGCTATCCTAGATCTAGTACTGACTAACAGGGAAAGGATCACAGGTCTCCAGGTAGAAGGTCACCTGGGGGCCAGTGACTATCACATGGTATGGTTCAATTTGGCCACTAGAACTAAATCATCCAATTCCAAGGTAAAAATATGAGACTTCAGAGGAGTGACTTTCATAATATGGCCAACAGACTTAAGCTAGCCCTGGAAAAAGAAATACAGGTGAGGGGGTACAGGCAAAGTGGGCAAGCATTAAGGATGCAATACTTGAAGCAACATCCCATTGTGTTAGACAGAAAAGGAAGTGCAAAAGAAGAAGAAAACCACTTTGGTTCTCAAAAACAGTAGCAGATAAGGTCACAGCCAAAAGCCAAAATTGTGCATCACCTGCCCGAGTCACCCCCGAAGTTCTTCACCAAACCCCTGGAAGCAGAGAACTTAGTTAAAATGATGGAGGCAACCTGCAATGGAAGGTCCCAAGTACAGAACAACCAGCATGCTTGCTATCTACTAGTATGCTTTACATTAAAAGGAGATGAGGCTTTGACTTGGTGGCTATAGATAATGGCATTGTTATATGCTATACTTTATTTTTTATTAAGTGCTGAGGCTCCAGAACAGGCAGGGGTAATGGTGCCTATCGTATTTGCCCCTGAGACATTTCGTGGTTACTGAATGGGTTCCAGGGGTGAGAGAGAGGACCAGGTTTCCTGCATGGCCGGGACATATACCTGTATAGGGCTCTCTTTATTGTCAGCCTGATCTAACTGTTTTTAGGCATTTATTTACTCTGCCCATGAATATGTGGTCTAATGTCGGGATGGAGCAACTGTCACCTACTTGTTTTTCCCCTCCCTGTCAGCCCTTGGTCATCTTTGGATATTTTTGCTGGCTGGGCTGGGGACACCCATGTGATTGGCCATGAAGTCTCCCTCTCGGCAGGGTGATCTTCTTTGTCTGGCAACCAGCTCTCTGCATGTGTCATCTTGGAGACTTGACAACTTGTTCGGGGAATTTAACTTATTATGGCAATGCTGAGGACCAATGGTGGCTGCATGCATGTCCTGATCATCATCTACTACAATAATATTCACCATGGAGTTAATATACTATCTAATTGAGTCAATGGTAAATTTACTTTTACTGGAGGTGATCAGGCCCATAAATTAGGCCAGAAGACTGGTCCTGTATGTTTGACTACTGCTATATCCCTTCTGACTGCAGCTGGTGCTACAGATATCGGCGGTGGGGGGAGGCTATAGGAACATTTATCACCCTATGAATCAACAGAGAAAATATGGTCCAACAGCTAGCATATATCGAGCTTTCTTTAAACTCATATTATTTTGATATGTTGGTGTTGGGAGATTTATTTCAGTCCAGCAGGCTGGTTTTTCATCACCAGCCCTACTAACCTCCGATCCCCTTACTGAGGAGCTCACATTTACACCAATGGAGGGACCACAATTTGTCCAAATTAAGTGGCTATGTACCCTTTCCCTTTCATTAAAATATTGTCGCTCTGGAACAAACAGGGGTACCAATTGTATATGCCTCGGAACATTTCCCTATCATTGAGTGGGTTCTAGGGGGGTGAGAAGACTGGAGATTCCTGCATGGCCAGGGCACACATGGGTTTTCCTTAATTGTCAACATGGTTAACCTGTTTTCAGTGTGTACTTACTTAGTACTATAAATGTGCTTTAATTGTCAGGCTGGATCAGTTGTCACCAATTTACTTTTCCCACCCTGTCAACCTTGACTGTCCTTGAGTGCCCCCGTTGGCTGGGCTGGAAGCTGCAGTTTGATCAACCATGCTGTCTCCCTCTTGGCAGTGCAACCTTTGCTGCCTAGCAACCATCTTATTGTATGTGTCATCACAGAGATTTGACAGGTCAAGCATGGAGTTTATCTTACTATGGCAAACTATTGAGGATTGACAGTAGCTGTAAGTTGGACCTAGTCATCATCTAATACAGGAGTATGCACTGTCTAATTTTTGTGTTACTGAATTGAGTCAAGGGTTAATTAACTTTTTCCAGAGGAGATCAGGTCTGTGAATCAGGCCAGAAGATTAGTTATGCAGATTTGACTTCTGCTACTTCTCCTCTGACTGCAGCTTGGGGCTAAAGGTATCGGCAGAGGGGGAAGATATATAAACATTGACCATCTGTCAAACCCACAGAAAAAAACTGGACCAATAGCTTGCATACTCTGAGTTTTCTCTATATTTATGTTAATTTACACAATGGTTGCTGGTTCTCAATTTTAACTTAGTTCAGCAAGCTGGGGCTATGGTACTGGGGTACATGTAGGGGAGCCATTTTCAACTGCTTTAAGACCATCACCAGGCCTGATATATATTAACTGGTGCTCTGCTTCTGGACCTGCCTCAGCATTTTTTTTCTCTGCCTTCCCTTCTGGTCCATGTTTCTTTCTCAGGATGGGCTGTGGAATTGGTGCCCCAAAGTCATAGACTCATTCTTTCAGACATAAGCTCTGTGGTGTGGTCAGACAGCCATCTAAGCTAACAGGTGAGAACCTGGACTACTTTTCTCTTTGTTATATCCCTAATGCTCTTGTGTGCAGTTGTTTCTCCTCACAAAAAAGCTGGGGTGGTGGGGCTATTGCCATCACTAACCATGCGGGGGGGGAGTGATCTCCCTGCAGGCAGTACATATATTGCCTAACAGTTTTTTTTTCAAGTTTTTTTATACATACTATACACAGTTGCCAGACAGACCTTAATGTTCTCTAGTCTGCTAAGACACTAGTGGGAAGGTACATCTTTTAAGTGTGGAATCTACGATGGGGGGTTTGTTGCCTCATTGGTTGATTCTTGTTGGAGTTTATAGTTTTCTGGGGATTTGGGGTATTTTGTTCCAGAGGATGGTGGGGAGGGTCACCTTTAACTGTGACTGTAGTTTTTTCTCAGCTCCTTTATGTGTGTAATATATACCCAGTCTGTCATGTTAGGAAGAGTTGGGGGTATGCGAGGACTAAGGTAGGTGTTCTGCTACTGTTCTCTGGGGAGGGGTAATGTTCTTATCCAGGGGAATGTTATGTCTTATACGTTAAAATCTTCTAATGCTGGTTTTGTTATATCCTTTTTAAAATGGTACTGCAAGAGCTACTCTACAGGATACACAATCTATTTCAACAGAAATGTGGAGTTTGGATTTACACTCCTTTAACAATAGTTGACATCACTTTTAAAATTTGGTCCTGGAATATCAGTGGGTTAAAGTCACAAATCAAATGCAAGAAGGTGTTAACAAAAACTAAAGCTCTGCAGACTGATGTTATATGCCTGCAAGAAACTCATATGGCTGAAAAGGAGCATGCATATAGGATCAAGAACTGGGGGGTGAGTTGGATGGGGCTTACTTCTCCTCAAAGGCTTGGGGTACAGCTATTTGGATAAGGCCAAGATTCCTTAGGACAGTCACTAAGCTCTACACAGACTCGAGTGGGAGATATATTCTGGTACAGGTTTAGTTAAATTCAGGCCACAAAATGGCTATCAGTTCTATATATGGTCCCAATGTAAAATGCCCAGAATTCTTTCAAAGGCTAAAGGTACAATTGGCAGGTTTTGAGGGACCCTGGCTCTTATATCAGGACTATAACCATGTGCAGGCTACTGTTTTAGATATATCTTCTGGGGTGGTAACAACTGTGTCCTGAAATGCCAAAGCACTGTTGGATATTGTAAAAGATTGTAGCCTGGTTGACTCATGGTGGATTGCATTCCCAACAGGTAGGAAATATACATTCTAGTCACACTTGGTATTTATACCAGACATGATGCTATTTTAATCTCCTAGGCTCTGGCACCCTCCATACAATCAGTTTTGCCCTATAGCAGTAACTGATTATGTACCGGTTTTGCTCGATATAAGTATGTAGGAGTACTTGTCACAAACAGGGCCTGGAAATCTGATCCTATTTTATCACAAAAACCTAAATTTATTACATTTATTCAGGAGCAGATAGTACAGTTTCTCCGAAACAATCCTAAGGGGAACATTTCAGCCTCCACCAGATGGGAAGCCATTAAGGCTGTCTTAAAGGGGGGAGGTAATTATTTCATTTGCTAGTCATGAAAGGAAAACTGAAAATCAACTACTATTAGATCTAGAATGGCAAATTACTCAACATGAGAAACAGCATATGTCTTCCCCCACACCCATGACATACCACAGGCTACAAAAATCAAAACTGGAATTCAATCTGGTATCCAATTCTAAAATCGAGCGTAATATACAGTGCCCCCTTGTTATACCAAACCTCGGTATAATGAAACCTCAGATATTACAAATGGAGCTTATGGCTCCTGACAGAAATTGTCTATTCTCTGTAAACACTGCCACATTACCGCTTGCCTGTATTGTGTACTATGTGCTCACCTGACTTGACTTTGGCTCAGGATACAGTACATCACTCCCCCTGGTTGCACACTCCTTACCTGATGACTGGCTGCAGTGTTGGTTTTGAAAATGTATTCAAAATTCTTTCCTTTCTTCTACAGTATTAAGTTGGTGAGAGGAAGCGGTTACCAAAAGCAGAACCCAGAAATAGGTCAACAATATGAATGAGAGACAGTACAGCACTGTACTGTGAATAAATAACCAAATAAATCACAAAACTAATCAAGACAAAAAAAAGTTAACATATACAGAAAATACAAAACTGTCTGTTAAAGAAGTCCCATCTAATGCCTAGTTTGATGTTTTTCACAAATACCTCTCTCGCTGTCTTTCTTTCCTGAATGTCAGTGGCAGTCATCTGCTAACACCGATGAATGATAGAGATTCCGATGTAAGTAATGATTAATAAATGATTTAATAAAACAAGATTAAAATGACAAAGCTGTTAGGGAACACAGGACATCTCTACTAAGGCATTACATAAAGTATACTGCTCTTAGTGTAGCATATGTTGTCTACATGGACTTTGTTTTCAGCATCCCTCAACGTAATGAACAGGGAGCAAGGAACCTGCATGGGGTCATAATGTCGCAAGACATTATGCCACATGGCAAGATCGTGCTGCCAATACAGTGCTATATCGCCATGCGGCATAATTATTTTTTCTGTGGGGGGGATCTGCCCCCACACCTGCCATTACAGGAGCTGCGCCCCTCGGATCCCCCACAAAAGACTCTCAACTCTGAGGGGGTCCAACTCGAGGAGTGCACAAATTGTGAAACAAAATAAAATGTCTAGGACCGGGAATCAAACCTGGTCTCAGACGCAGCGCCTTGGTTCCTGCTGCTGTGGCTCAGTCCAATGAGCCATGGCAGCTGCTCGGCGGAACCCACTCCCAGCAGAGGTCTTATCCTCTGCCTGGGAGTATGTGAATGGTGCAATACCACATACAGCAGTATACTCGGTATTGCACCATTCTCTGTCCTGGACAGGGATCTTTCAGATTAGCTATAATGTCAGACGCTATTAAGCATTCGACATTATGACCCTGTAGATAAGGAACTTGCATTATGGCTCCCATCCCATTCATTATAGCAAGGGAGCACTTTAATACTAAATCAGGCCACCATCTATTTTGAGGGACACTCTGGTGGTAGGTGGCTGGCATGTCAGCTCAAACACTGGGATAGTCTTAAAAATGTTGTCAGAGTCTGAGACACAAAAGCAGAGCTTAAACACACTGAAATATGTATAGGGGAGTGCTTTAGGGGTTTCTACCAAGAACTATACACTTTACAATCACAAGCATCAGAGGATACAATTCAAAATTTTCTGTCATGTGCTGCACTACTCACTTTAAGCTTTTATGTCAGGGTTAACCTTTATAGGGATTTCAACAAGGAAGATATTAGGTAAGCTATAAAACACTTAAAAGGGGGGAAGGTCCCTGGGCCTGATGGATTCCCAATAGATTTCTATAAAGTTATCTCTGAGGAGTTGCAAGAGCCACTGGGGGACATGATTGCAGAATGCCTGCAACCAGGAGTGCTTCCCTATCCATGACTATAACCTTGTGAGAGTCATACAGAACAATCTTGTTGCTTACAGTTGACTATAAAATCATGAAGTGGATACTGGTGGGTAGATTGGATAATATTCTATCCCATATAATACACTCAGACCAAGCTACATTTATCTAGGAGCGTCAATGGATACACAAAGTATGTAAAACCTTGAATATTCTACTGACATGGTCAGCCTAGGGGACACACAAGGAAGTGACTGTCCTTGGCTTGGATGCTGAAAAGACCTTTGACCACGTGAAGTGGGGATACATGTTTTCTACACTTAAAAAATCTGGTCTTGAATATGATATGTTGAAGTGGATAGTCACCCTATCTCAGCAGCCCTAAGCCCAAGTTTTGGTCAGCAGGAAGTTATCATAAACTTTTGCATTAACCACAGGCACTTATTAAGGTTGCCCCCTATCCCAGCTTCTATATGTACTCTCCCTAGAACCCTTAGCATTGGTCCTAAGGGAAGATCCAGGAGCCCTTGGATTTTGAGCTGATGGGTAACACTATAAGATCTCTCTTTTTGCGGATGACTTACTGATTTTCTTGGAAAAACCTGCTGATGGTATCCCAAAGATACAACAAATCTTGACTGATTATAGTTTAATATCTAGTCATAAAGTTAATTGGACAAAGAGTGAGATCTTACCTGTGGGGAATGTATCAGCATCAGTGGTCCAAGGTTGTTTCATGATAATTATATCAGGCTATTGATCTCCCTTACACAAGACTGCAAGATGGAAATGATTACCCCTTAGTTTAATAGGTAGAATTAATAATGTCAAAATGAGCATACTACCTAAATGCCCATATTTATTTCAAAACTTACCTATTAGAGTACCTGAAAAAAATTTCAAATCTCTGTATAGTATTCTACACAGGTTTATGTGGGGCCGGAAGGTGGCCCCTATCCCAAGATCTATCCCTCAACTCCCATTGAACAACGGTAGACTTGCACTGCTAATTATGAAATAGTACTACTGGGTGGCTCATTTTGCTCTTCTGGCAAAAGGTGTTATGGGCAACCCTCCTGACTGGATGACCCAAGAGGGTGAGATACATGATGATGGCCTACTTCACAGGCTTTTATTGGCAGCATTAAATGAACTTACCTTTCCCATTGGGGTAATCTTTATACTCATCAGCTGCTCAGGATCTGGATAGGCACCCACAGATTAATCCAGCAAGCCATGAGTGTATCCATGAGGGCGGGACTGGTGCTGACAGCAAGAAGAATACAGGTCTACAATGTACCACTTCATCAGGCCTTACTCAGATGGAATAGGAGGGAGCTTATCAGAGTATCAGAACTGTATGAGGGTGGTGTACTGAAATCCTTTAACTCAGTTAGGCAGGAATTCTTACTACAGCAGGAGATTTCTTTACTTATTTAAGAGTTTGGCAGTATCTGTCCAACGCCACACTTATAACTTCACCTATAAAAGAAATTCTTTTTTGACCACAACCAGTGACAAAACCATTAGCCTCTATTTATAAACATATTGTAGGTGCTTCCCCATGCCCAAGAGTAAGGGCACAAGAGCACTGGAGTGAAGATTTAGGTCTGGATTTAGAGGAAAAAGAATGGTTAGCTGCTGTAAGACATGTTCACAGCTGCTCTTCTTCCAACAGGCTAAGAAGCATGCAATTTAATTTCTTGGACAGAACTTATCACACGCTGCAGAAACTTCACCAGTTCAAACCCACATATAACCTGATTTGCCCCAAATATCACACAGAAGAAGGTGATTTCTTGCACATGGTGTTAATGTGTAACAAGGCTGTCCCATTTTGTTACCAGGTACATCAATATATGGAGAAAATCTTACAATGTGACCTTCCAGGTGTACCCTCAGAATTCATGTTGGGGTGGGATTCAACTTATGTCCGAGACATGTGGTGGGGGCCTGACATAAGCTCTGGGGTATTTCCCTGCTTAATGCTCAGAAGACTATAACCCAGCACTGGCTTAGTACCACACCATCCGATATAGCTCATTGGCTTAACAACCTGCTTTTATGCAAAAAACTTGAAAGTTTTCACCTTAAAGCCACTGGATGGAATGCATTATTCCATAAAACCTGGGATCCCATACTATGCGCCATCATCAATCATGAAATTGCAATGTAGTTTGGTCAGGAGGTACCACTGTGTGTTCCTGGTGTACTGGTCACATTATACAAAGAGATTGCCTGAAGCAAAAGGTTGTCTCCCTTGACATAATATCCTCATCAGTTTAAGATCTGTTTGTAATGGTAATGTATAATCTGGTATTGGTGGGAACTTCAGTCATCAAAGTCATGCATTATGCTATGGACCTAGATATGTTATCTATATGCTATATACATGTATAAAAATGATGTCATCTTGTGAAATCTTCAGATGTATTCATTTATGTCTGTCTTTCTGTGCTGCACCTCAATAAAAAATGTTTACAAAAAAAGAAGTCTGGTGAAACAAGAAAAGCAAATTAGAGTATTTACTTAACAAAGTGGATATCCAGATTTGTGCAGTGTCAGAGACTCGGTGCAATTTGCTGGTTGTGGAAATAATATTGAGGGATGTCAACTATTTCATAACAATAAGAGAGCTAAAAAAGGAGGAGGAGTGGTGATCTATATTACAAATAATATTGACACTATCCAAGTTGATGTAACTAAAAAAATAGGGCAGAAGTGGAACAAATATGGGTTAAACTTAATCCGGCAAACAGACCAAAAAACACATGGGTGTCTGTTACAGATTTCTGTCCCTTTCATGGAAACATAGAAACATAGAAACATAGACTTTGACGGCAGATAAGGACCGCTTGGCCCATCTAGTCTCCCCATTTCCCTACCTACAGCATAGGCCACAGATCCTAGTTAACCAACAGCCTATTTCTTTCAACCCCCCACAAGAATTGCCTTATGTCTGTCCCATGCATTCTTGAATTCTCCCACAGTTTTAGACCCCACAACCTCCTCAGGAAGGCTGTTCCATGCATCCATTACCCTCTCTGTGAAATAATACTTCCTCACATTGCCCCTGAACCACCCTCCTTCTGTCTTTAAATTGTGTCCTCTTGTTCTTGCAAGTCTCTTTTTCTGAAAGATGCTACCCTCTTGGACTTTGTTGATTCCACTGAGGTACTTAAAAGTTTCTATCATGTCCCCCCCCTCTTCCTTCTTTCCTCAAGGGTATACATATTAAGCTCCTTTAGTCTCTCCTCATACGGCATTTCTCTTGCAGACCCTGCACCATTTTAGTTGCCCTCCTCTGGACTACCTCTGTCCTTTCTATGTCCTTGCAGAGACGGGGTCTCCAGAACTGGACACAGTACTCCAGATGAGGTCTCACCAACTGTCTGTACAGAGGGATAACAACTTCCTGTTTTCTGCTGCTGATGCCTCTCCCTCTACATCCCAGTATACCTCCAGCCCTCCCTACTGCCTTCTCACATTGCTTGCTAAACTTAAGGTCATCTGATATGATTATCCCCAGGTCCCTTTCCTTTTTTGTTGTTGTTACTACCTCCCCACCCATTGTGTATTCTTCCTCTGGGTTCTTGTTTCCCAGGTGCATTATTTTGCACTTCTTTGCATTGAATCCTAGCTGCCATACTTCTGACCATTCCTCCAACCTTGCCAAGTCCCTTTTCATCCTTTCCACGCCTCTTTGTGTATCAACCCTGTTGCAGATCTTTGTGTCATCTGCAAAAAGGCATACTTTTCCTTCCAGTCCCTCTGCAATGTCACTGATGAAGACATTAAAAAGGACTGGACCCAATACTGAACCCTGCACGGTACCCCACTAGTAACCCTCTTTCTTCAGAGTGGACTCCATTTACAATTACCTTCTGTGTCCTGTTTTGCAGTCAATGTTTTAGCCAGGCTACCACCCTGGGACCCACTCCCAGGCTGGTTAATTTGACTACTAATCTTTTGTGTGGGACTGTGTCAAATGTCTTGCTAAAGTCTAGGTAGGCCATGTCCACACCCCCTCCCTGGTCTACTACTTTGGTCACCCAGTCAAAGAAATCTATTAGATTCATCTGACATGACCTTCCCACTGTGAACCCATGCTGCCTTGGGTCCTGTGCTCCACTGGCCGCTAGGTACTCATGTAACCCCCAGGGGGCGCTACCCTTAGGGCTTCTACCCCGTCTGCCCCCACAGAGGCAGGGTGAGGGGCCCAAATCTGTTGATGGGTGCCTCCACCCAGAGGTCGGGGTTAGCACAGTTAAGACTACCTCGGTTACAGCCCTCTGAGCTACTGCAACACCCCTTTCGTCCCACTAGTGACTCACACTGGGTACCAACAATTCTGTTCACCAGTACACTTGCCCCATGGATAATATATTCCAGCTCCCTTCCGGGACCCCCTGTAAACTAAGGCACAGTTATGTTGCAATCACCAGGCAGCAGTTCACCATTAATGTACACAATAGCCAGGATGTAGCTGTACAACAAGCAATCTGATTTATTCAGGGGGAAAACAACAAGGACAGGGGGAATCAAGTTGATTAGCTTATCACTATACTTATCTGCCTAGGGCTCTGTGCACAGGCCTAACCCTACAGTTTATTGTCCCGGGGTACCCAAGCCCTAACGGCTAGTCCACACATGGCAGCTGGTTGGGGCCCTTAGCACAGACAAACATAACAGTTCTGAGCAGGTCAAAGTACGAGGGAAGTTTAATTAGGCAGTCAGCAATACAATAGTGCACTGAAATCACTGCGTAGACACGCTGCAGGGAGCTACCCTGAATTAGTACTCACAACCCCAGCAAATAACGATTCCTTCACCACTACCAGGATGGAGCCTGACTTTCACCAGCCTTCTCACACATTTATATGGTAAACAGCAACAGAGGGGTACCACACCAGGCAGCTGCTTCCAATGTGCCCACAAACTCACAGCCACTGAGATATTGCAATGGCAGCTTCCACTTTTCTTTGGACTGAGCGCAATTCAGCAATCTTCTCCAGTCCTCCTACAGGTCGGGCCTGGTGGGTAGCTGTACAAAGCACAGACTCCTCTGACCACCCGCCGACGGATTTAGTCTGCTGGAGCTGAAAATACAAACGGCCACTTCAGGCCTTCACGAGCTTCCCGAGCGAACACTCTCCAGCGCAGAAGCACACAGCTCCTCTCCCTTCACCAACCACAATGCATCTGCCCTCCAGCAACAAGGGACTCCTCTTTCAGTTCAGGTGCTACCCGCTTCCATTTGGCTGGCGAGACCTGCCAGTCACTTTTTCCAGCTCTCATGGGTGCGAAAAAGCACCATAGCCCATAATCCCTTTCTCAGATACAAACAGCTCCTCTATTGGTCAGCCATCTCCGTAGGGTCCCAAGGTACTGATTGGTCCAATTCACTAGTTCTGGACCAAAATGGAGGAGGCAATCGAAACCTTTTGTGCTGCAAAACAAGGCAGGTTAGAACAACTACATTGTCATTACTATTTCCCAGTATTTAAAGCCAACATTCACATCCCCTTGTAAAGCTCCCCCTGCACCACTAGCGATGGAAGCAACGGAGTGAAAAATCAGCAGCCCAGGCGGGACCCGAGCATAGCAACACTCAAACCCCCTCCCTGATCAATTATGACTGCAAACCAAAGCAGCCCTTAAAGAGACAGTATACGGAGGCCTTTTAAAGCACTCACTGGCTCCCCATTTAAACGGCTTTAACACCGAACTCTAACCAGGCAAAGAGCATTTATCCAAGCTCCGGGGAAGCTTTAGGAACCCCCATTTGCAAGGGGGTTACACTCAATTATTCTTTCCTTCAGAAGTGACTCAATCATTTTCCCTACCACAGAGGTCAGACTGACAGGTCTGTAGTTTCCTGCCTCTGTCTTGGTCCCACTTTTGTGAAGGGGGAATCACATCCACCTTCCTCCAGTCCTCGGGTACCACACCATCCTCCCATGATTTATTGAAAAGAGTAGCCAGTGGTTTCACTAGTTCCTCCCTTAATTCTTTTAGAATTCTGGGGTGAATTCCATCAGGACCCATTGCTTTGTCCACCTTCAGTTTTAGGAGTTCTTGCAGAACCCTTTCTTCAACACAGCAAAATAAGCAGTTCTTTGATTCTGGAAGATTTTGACATGGAAAACAAACTTATTCTTCTAGGAGACTTCAATTTCCCTAGTATCGATTGGAATAAAGGAACATGTATAACAGAACTTGAAAATTAACTTATTAAAATAACTGAGGCACTTAATTTGGAGCAATATGAAGATCAGCACAAGTGAGAGAACATCAGTAGAATTAGTATTAGGTAATATTGAGAATGACATAATAAACTGCACTATTACAGAACTGTTGGGAGATAATGACCATAGCATGGTGCTGTTTTATATTAAAAACTCCTGGGCAACACAAATGGGAACAACAAATGTCAGCCGCTACAATAAAGCTAATTACACCCGAATGAAAAAGTTTCTTAAAAATTAGGATTGGGAAAAGAATTTTAAGGAAGACACATTAGATAACATGTGGAAGAAATTATATTTAAAACTTTTTTCTCAACTCTTTTTATCCCTTGGCACTGCTAGCCAGAAATTCCTTCAACTGACTCCAGCACTTGATTCTGCCCCACCGAGATCCTACCTGTCCTTTGATCCTGATCGCACCAGCCTACTCACAAGTCACCTGCTTGATTACCCCTCAGTTTGTACCCCCTAAAGAAGGGCCACCTTCAGCTCCACAGCATTCCTGTATTTGTGATTATCTGATGCCCAGTAGGTGGAGGTAAAGACTGGAGGGAGGAGGGGGCCACAAGAGCAGGATCCAGTGGTGGGCATGGTGGCACAGAACATCATCTTCTGCTCAGCCAGCAGGTTTTTTCTACTTTTCCAGTTCCTTGGAGGAGAGGACATGCAATAACATCATGATGACATCGGGCATGCTCCCACAAATGATGCAATGACATCCATCTCCCCACCAGGCCCCTTGCTTTATGTAGTCTCTGGCTCACTGACCCCAAACCATTACTAAGGGTTGGACTTTTACCAAACACCACAAATCACCTGCCCCGGAGGAGGATAGCAGTCCCTGGAATGCATGATCCTCCTTCCCTCAACTGACCCCCCAATGCTATGGGCTCATTCCTGAACCTGAGTCATCAACATCGTAAATAGTAGCGCCACAGCTTCTGCCAGTGGGCTGCCTTATGGCATTTAAAACTAAGTACTGCAAAATAAATTATATACCTGAGAGAACTAAATACAATGCAAATTTAAGATCCCAAAAAGGTGTAAAGTAGGTAGGTAGGGTTGTCAGACTGGATGGGCCAGTGGGCTTTTTTCTGATATCATTGTTTATGTATGTATGTACTAAGAAGGTACATAGATCAATAAGGAAGAAAAAAGGCCTGTATGGCTGCTAAGCATAGATATACACTGGAAGCATGGCAGGTATATAAAGATTAGATGCGGGCAAGTAAAAAACATATTAACACAGCAAAGAGGGATGAGGAACTCAATCTGGCCACAAATGCAATAGATAACAAGAAATCTTGTATAATTATGTCAATGGCCTTAAAAGAAGACAGCAACAAATTGGAAACATTTTAACAATGATTTATAGATAACTAGCAGTGACAACATGGCTAAAGTCTTCAATGAATTTTTCTTGAGTGTTTATCAACCAAAGGGAAAAAAAATCTGGGAGATAAGTGGTCTTTCCAGGGAAACTAACAATGTAATGTTCTTGGAGTCAGATGTTAAAAGGAAACTTAGGACTTAAAACCTAATAAATCCCCAGGTCCAGATGGATTACACTCAAGGCTTCTAAAAGAACTAACAGAAGACATTGCAGGCCTTTTTACAGAATTTTCAGATACTAATTAGAAGTGGAAAATCATGGAGGGAGGCAAATGTTATTCCTATATATAAAGGGTACAAAGGCAAATTAAAGCAATCAGTGACCGGTTAGTCTCACCTTGATGGCTGGTAAAATTTTAGAAAGTACATAGATACATAGACAGTGTCAGCAGATAAGGGCCTATGGCCCACCTAGTCTGCCCATTTGAGTTTGTAACTTCAGTTTATATTTTCCTAGAACTCTGTTGCCCCTTACCCCTGACCTCCAGAATTCCTTTATGTCTATCCCTTGCATTTTTAAATCCCATGATTGTTTCAGCCCCCAACACTTCCTCAGGCAGGGTGTTCCACTTGTCCACCACTCATTCTGTGAAGAAATTCTTCCTCACATTTCCTCTGAATCGTCCTCCCTCCAACTTCACAAGTATTATTACAGAGGAAATTGAAAGGCACATTGTAGCAGAAGGATTAGTGGACTCAACACAATATGGGTTTAAGGTAAAAAGAGCTTGTCAGACTATCCTATTACAGTTCTCTTAGCCAATAAGTAGGGTATTGTACTGTGAAATATCTGTGGATGTAGTCTATTTGGATTACTCAAAGGCCTTTGACATAATACTCCATTTAGAATTATTAAATAAATTTACTGAAATTAAAATAAATAATAACATAGTGGGCTTGATGTTTAAACCCTGTCAATGTCGCAAGCCCCTGCTGCATTGACAATTTGGCACACAGGACTTGCAGAATTCTCCCGGCCAGCGATAGTGATTTTCAGTTTTGAGCACCAAATGTCTCATGTTAGACCAGTTTTTCTGTGGTCTAATATGCACCATTTTAGGGGACCCTTTTTATGGGGTTTACACCAAATTGTTGGTGCAAGCTGCTGTTAGTTGAGGAAACTGTCATAACTGCACCAGATGTACTAAAACTGGTTGCAGTTGCATCAGAGAAGTTTGGCCCAGCTGTGCCAAAATGTGTCACACAAGGTTGGGCACAAACCCAGCGTCGCCCTTTGAAAATAGAGCACAGTGAGTTTGATATCATCAAGGTTAAGAAAAAGTAAAGATTATGTATTAGGGGACAATTTTCTAATTGGGGTTCAGTTACCAGAGGAGTACCTCAAGATTCAGTGTTGGGACCCACACTATTCCATATCTTTGTGTTATCCATGAAATGTTCTTCAAACTGTTTGGTTATGTAAGTTTGCCACTAACACAAACATAGAGGTAACTGTGGGAAATCAAAAGGCAGCTGAAGAATTTCAACAATGTTACAGATAGAGCAATGAGCAATTCACAAGTGTTGCACTTTGAATCCAGAAATATAAGAGCAATTTACGTCTTAAATACTGGGACAATCCAGGAACCCTTTGATATCAATAATGCCTTCAATTTAGCATTCATGGATCTGACTGGCATATTACCAAGTAAATATCTTGTGCGACCAACAGAGCAGCCACCAGGTACAGATACACCCACACCTACAGGTTATGGACTACAGCCTTTCTATTTCAAGCAGATCTCAAGAACTGAGGCAATCAAATATGTCAAGCAGGTCCTAGGCAAGATCAGGATGGGGAGTGCCCTAATCGACCTGAAGCTGGTTGCCCTAACCCTGGAGGAGATAGCTGACCCCTCACTAAGGTTTTCAACTACTCCCTTAGGTCGAGTGTGTTCCCAGATGCCTAGAAGCTGGCACTAGTTACCCCTGTCTTCAAAACTGGAGAGAACTAACACATCTAACTTCAGGCCAATCTCAATCCTCCCCCACTCTCAAAAGCTTTGGAAAGAATGGTCTAAGACCAGCTCACTGAGTACTTGGAGAAGTATAATCTGCTTGGCCCTTAACAGCATGGTTTCTGTAAAAACCACTCAACACTTTCAGCACTAGTCGAATACACCTCCCAGCTCTATGACGCTTTGGATAAAGGGATGTCAGTGGGATCTATATTCATAGACCTCACAAAGGTCTTTGACTCAGTGAACCACCACCTTCTCCTCAGCAGCCTGTCTTCAGCTGGCTTATCTCCAAGCACAGAGGCTTGGTTTGGAAGCTCTTTCTCCCATAGAACTCAACGAGTCAGAATAGGAGACACATACTCGGAGCCAAAGAAGGTGAGCCTAGGAGTCTCCCAGGTATCTATCCTCAGCCCTCTACCCTTTAGTCTGTTCATAAATACCCTCCCCTCTGCCTGCCTTGCACACATTGTACTCTATGCTGACAATGCTGTCATATCCGTCCCAGCAGAGACCTGCATACCATCACTACCAAACTGCAGGACAGCTACCATAAGCTCGAATCATGGTTCTGCAAGAACAAGTTCCTGCTCAGCCACAAAAAAAACCAAAACAACAGCATGCTGCTCACAGCTCCCCAACACAAAAAGAAGTTCAGCCCACTTCAGATCCTGAGCCCTAAAGAAGACCTTCTTGAACAAGTCTCTGTATTGAAATATTTAGGAAATTACCTCGACGACACTCTCAGTTTCTCCAGTCATATTGACCACGTCATCAAGACCTCCAACATGAAACTGGGTGTTCTATACCACGACAAGCACTCCCTACCATGTGCAGCTCTGAAATTAGCCATAAGTAGCTTGGTACTAGCCACCATTGACTATGGGCTCCCAATCTATGGAGCAGTCTCTGACACTGCCCTCAAGAGAGTCAGCATTCTCCTAAACAAGACCTGCCACTTAACCCTGGGTGCTGATCTCTGTACCCACACTTGTACCCTCTTCAGTGAGACAGGGTGATTCCCACTCCACCTCCGTGCTCAACTCCAAACTTGCATGCTTATCAAAAAAGCCTTGCTAGGGCATATGCCTGAGTCCACTAACAGGATTTTCTCAAAGGCATTACCACTTAAGCAGACTAGGAGGGCTGCAAAACGGGGATTCCAAGTGCCATTCAAGTGTACTAAACTGGCACAGAGATCACTCGCATTCCTGGGCCCAAAGTGGTTCAATGAGCTGCCTACCGCACTCTTAGAATGCACCAAGCTCAGACAATTCAAAATTCGGCTTCATTCCCAGCTAGAACTAAAAGAAATCTGTGCCTGCCACACTTAGCCCATGCTCAGGGTCCCTAGGCTATCCCACCCACCCCTTGGCTCTAACCACCCAACCACTACCCCCTACACTCTTCCCCCCAGCTGTCTTCAACAAATCCCCCTACTCACAAAATACCTACCTTGCATAGTCTGCACTACAATGAACTGTCATCCTCCCCCCTCCCACAGATCACCCACTCCATCAACTACATACTTGAACATCTGACGATGCCTACCTTGTGCTGCTTTCCACCCCCCCACCCATTCTCACCCCTGGCCACCACTGGTGAGCTCAGCCTACCACTCTGGCAAAAGTACATGCCCTAGCCCCACTTGCCCCCTGTACCACCCAGCGGAGACTCAATCCCTGGCCTCTCCCCCTCTTTCCTGTTTCTAACACTACTATACCTGCACTTAGTGCTGTTACTTACAATGTTAGACTCCTATGTACTAGTGAAACTTACAATGTTTGACTCCTACGTACTAGTGAAACCTAAACTCCTATGTATTAGTTAAACTTAAAAGTATGTGCAACCCTCTGTAACCTTATTTTGTAATCCACTGCTGTGCTATGTGTAATGTTGTCTGTATCTGTTTGTTTAACTGACTTGGAACCTTTGAAAACTAGTCCTTGACTCAAAGGTATCAACCCTAAACTGAAATCAATCAATCAATCAATCAATCAATGGTAGAGAGCTGCAAAAAAAACAGACAAAGAAAAAGATCTACATATAAAAATAACAAATAAATTGACATTTTGCAAAACTGCAGAGAACATACCAAAAATGGAAACAAGATACTGGAATGCATTAGCTGCAACATTAACAGTAGATCAAGGGAGGTGATTATGTCCTTGTATGGCGCACTGGTTAGGCCGCACCTTGAGTATTGTGGGCAGTTATGTGCTACTCACAATGTGGGAAATATTAAAAGACTAGAACATGTGCAGAGGAGAACCACAATGCGTGTAATGAGTATAAAGGATCTACAGTATTAGCACTGATTAAAAGAACTGAATACATACACCCTGGAGTATATGTGGTTAGGAGGGGACCTATGCATAGTTTACAAGACACACAGTGATAGTGACTTATGAGAGTGTATAGGTTTGTAGAAAAGGAACAAAACAAAGAAATAGGAAAACATAATTTACAGTTAAAGGTGGAGAGATACAGAACTAATAAAAGAGGAGTATGGATAAAATAGAAAGTAGTATCTATCTGAAATACTCTCCCAGAACACATTGCTACAAGCAGAACTATGACTACCTTTAAAAAAAATCTTTCATGGTTCTCTACTAGGAAAGGGGAAAACAGGCTATATCCACTGAGTAATGATGGTGGGTCATAACTGCTGATGCTACCTGACTTGTATTAACCCTATGAATCCTATTTATATTTTATAGAGTACCAGCAGCTTTGTGGTGGGATTCGGAGACTGATGCCAAGCTATTTGGCCTCCAACATTAAATTAAAATCTCCAGCCCTGATTATCCAGGTTGGGGGTATTGACCAAGGTAAGGGAATCATTTATGCTGTTAAAGAATGCAGCAGTGTCCTCATTAGATGTATACACATGAGAATGAGGACCTTCTAGGGTGAAACATTTACTTATGACCCACCTACCTTCTACATCTGCCTGTGAATCCTCCAGAGTCCATTGGAAATTTTTGTTCAGGAGACTGGAGACCATCTTCACAGTAATGGTGACAGACTATTTTTTTCTGCTCCCACCCATTCATTTTTCAGTTTACAATCCTCTTTAGCTACTAGTTTGGTTTTCTGGAAGAATGCCACATTCAATCTGAGCTTTTTGAGATGGGAAAGGACTTGTTTCCTTTTAACAGGTGGGTTCATCCCCCTAACATTCCATAAAATATATGTGGTGTCAGTCATTTGATCTTCCCCAAATCTGATCCCTGCATAAGGGTAAAATGTAAATCTGGTGTGTGCCCTCTCTTTTTGGAGTATGGATCCCTTGGAGTCTCCTTGTGAGGGCCACCTTTGTTTTATTAATTGAATATGGCATTGCCAAATTGAACCATCTTTAGTTTACATCATACCAAACAGAAAATGTCCATCAATGGCATTAAGTATGCTGTACACATTAACACTAATAACAACCCACACATTCAGGGCCACTGTAAATACCTCAGGTGAGAGTTTGTCCAAATCTTGTAATTGTTAGGTTACCTAGACAATGTACCTTAACTCCAGAGACAGCAGAGTAGTATTGACAGGAGTATTCCAAGCAAATAGAGTAGATTTAAGTTGTGATGCAACCTCCAACCATAACTTTAAACTGTAAATTAGTAACACTTGCAGTACATACAAACAGCAAAATCAGCAACACAAAGTGCCTTCTCCCACTTCATGGTAACCTTCTGAAAACATTCATTTGAACAATACATATACCAGTTTGGAGTACTAAATGCTACTAAGGCACTGAGCTGGTGATATACAGCATCACACAGCCACTGGGCTACTAGTTGTGCATGGGCTACATAGTATTGTGGTATAAAGAATTGCTCTAGGTAAAGCTATGCCCTATGGTAATGTGAGCCCTTAGGTATTGAAAACAAACATTCCCACTCCTCGGATCAGTGACAGGCCCAGATGTTAATATCACTGTGGTAACCAACGTAGTCCTCAATACTGGACTAGGGGCATACCTGGGCATGGCTGGTGTGCATGTCCGAAGATGGGTACAGCAATTTTTCAGCTTTTGTCCGTGATGACCCAGACATGATACGCCCTCCCAGTTATATGTCTTTATTAACCTGAGACAAATGAATGAGAGAGAAAAGGTTAAAACAACCATTGTTCACAATACACAAAGTATGCGAACCAGCACTGTTGGGTTTAAAAGAGAACTGCCACATATAACCACATTGAAAAGATATTGATGAGGTCTTTATACTGTGGGGCTCCTTTAAGAACACTAGTCTCAGAGTAAAGATTAGTTGGTGAGGGTCTACAGTTCATTCAGTGAGAGTAATTAGGAGGAGGAAGGAGTATTTCAGTACAACTACCCTAAGTGAAGAGCTACCATTTCCATGCAGTTTCCTGGCATGTATTTCAGCCAGTCACATCCCTGAGTTCTGTGCTCAGCAAAAAGGGCAGTTGAACCTTTGGGAGCAGATGTAGCAGCTGGCCTGTAGGACTGGAGTCAGGTCTCCTCAGCACTGGGTGGGGTACTTAATGGTTTATGGTGTCTCTTTAGGTTGTGGGCAGAGAGGAGCAGCCTGGACTCAAGTGCTCCACCTGTGATGGAGCTTGCTCTTGCTGTTCTTTCAGCCACTGCTGTTGCAGGACCTGATGTGGAGGGGGATCCCCGTGGTTGTACAAAGATGAAAATGTGCTGCTTATGACAGTACCCTCGGAGCTGCCGATGATTGTTCTCTGCCTTTGCAATGGCTTCTTCTCCTGGTCTGTGCGGTGTATGGGGGGTTGGGTCAAGCAGGCTTTCCCTTCTTGGTTGTACCACAGTGTCAAAAAGTGGATTGACAGGAGTCCTCTTCTGGGTTGACTGTAATCAGGTACAAATGCTTGTGGTCCTACTGGGCCTTGAGGTGGAAGGGCTATGGTGGTGTCCATGATCCGAGTCTCACCCTTGTAGTCCAAGTCAAAGGGATCTGCCCTTTGCCATGAGCGTTTACTGAAATCCTTAGCTACTTCATTGGTTTAAAGTAAGTGAAATACTCTGTTTGTGGATATTCAGAGAGTAGATGGGTACCAGAAGCTGCTAGGGACTTGGTGATTTTGGAGCAACTTGTGTGCTCCACTAGAAGCCTACCATTTCTCAGTCAATGCCAGTGAGAAGTCAAGGTATATGCGAATTGAGCGTCATTACCTGGTCAGTGGGCCACGTTTTCTGGGCTATTGCATGATTTTTTTTCCTTTGTCAGGAACCTGCAGAACACTGCCCTGATATGCCAAGTTTTTCCCCCTGGTTTTGATACATTGGCCAGTGAGCAGTGAAAGCACTTGATCTCCAGGGAGCCTGGACACTGCTGCTTAAGCATAATTGGTAGAACATTCTGGAAGAAGGTATTTGTGCCCCTACCCTAACCCCCTCCAAAGCCTACAAGGCAGAGGATCTTGCATCAATCTGGTTCTTGAGGTCTTCAATCTATTCCCAGAGCTGGTGGATTGCCCTGTCACTTTTCACTATTGATATTCATGTGCCCTTGTTCGATTTTAAAAATCACTTGGCAGCTACTTTTTTCAGCTCATTTACTGAGTGAGGCCCCCCGCTGGCCACTTGATTCTCTTTACAGTGGTTCCACAGATTTTAAATAAAACTCATGTTTGTGACTGACTGAAAACAGAAACTAATGTTAAGCCTTACTGGTAGCACAACTACAATGCTCAGATCTATCTTCCAGCATGCCATCGTGCTACAGCACTATCCCAACTGCTCTGTAGCAAAAGTTGTTCTCGATCGTCACAAAAAAATAGAAAAATGGAGGACCATCTATGTTGGGGGAAAGGACAGTCTTTGCAGGGAAGCAACTCTGAATGACCATCTGTGTGTGTGTGTTGGAGGAGAGAAGGAAAGTGTCTGCAGGGAATCAACTCTAAAAGACTGCAGGGCCCTCAACTGGCAAATACACCACTGGAGGTACTATTTTACTATCAACAACAAAAAGAAACCTTTACAATCACTGGTACCAAGTTTTGTTGTATTTTCTTGGCAATTTTTAATTCTTATTTGAACATGCTACACATAGCCCATTTAATAAGCATGATAATACCCTCCAGGGTGGGCAGTATGGGTTATACTGGACCATGCAGGGGCTATACTGCCCATCATGTTGGGTATTATTGCTTATGTATTAGCCCTTTCTCAAGAAAAAGTTGTTTCTGGAAAAATACTGTATATCAGAAGCCAAAGCAATAGTTTTGCTGTTACAGCTGGGTCCATAACAATTCGCTCCTACACATTTGCTCCCAACAATTTCACTCCCGACACTTGACTCCCACGTCAACTCACTCCTGCTTAAATTTGCTCCAGTCAATTAACTCCCATCCCGTCTGCCTGTTCAAGAATACCCCCGGGAATGATAAGAAGTGTTCTGTAATGATCATAGCTGACAGTTCGCATAGTCTACTGAGCATGCACAGAGTTCTCACTTTAGCCGAAGCAGCTGAGGCAGCATGGATACAACTACAACATCCTGGGCCACAATTGGTGTGTGCACATTTTTTTCATTATTCCAGTTCACAGCTGTACTTTCCCTACAATATTTAAAAGTGGTTGGCACATCACAGGCTAAACACCAGAAAAACAAAGGCAAGGTTATTTGGGTCCAAGCATACAGCAGTCCCCTCTTACTAAAACTTTCTCCTACTACAGTATTCACCTAGACTCTAAAGTACAATACCACAGTAAGTCAAGGCTGTAGAACCAATCACTTTTGGCACTGTTAAGGTAAATTGCAAATGCTGTTCAAGAATATCCCCCTCCCCCCGACTGTACGGCAGTGTCTTTACCAGGGGACTCAAGTAGAGGTAAGCTTGCCACTGGCACTACAGCATTCTGTAATGCAGTGGTATGGCTCTCCCTACAAAGTCAGGTTCCTCTGTGGGAACCTGGACCGAACACACAATCTGGGACAATTCCAAGCAACAGGACTACAAAAGCACTTAAGGTTTACATGGGGTGAATAAAAATGTATCATCTCCCTTTGTGCAGAATGGGGGGAGGGTTTCATAAGGTGCAATAACACTTGTGCATGAAGATGATGAGAAGATACTTGTCAAGTGAGAAGAATTCTAGCGGTCCTCTTGGGAGCTCACAGGGATGGGAGTGAATTGACAGGAGCAGATTTGTGGAGGAGCAAGTTTACGCGGGAGTGAACTGACTGGAGCGAAATGAGGGGGAACGAATTGACGGGAGAGAATTGTCGTGCTCCCGATACGGCTTGTTCTGGGAACAAAAATGAATATATAACATTATAACATAATAACACAGTATCTGATGGCAGATAAGGACTGCTAGGCCCACCCAGTCTGCCTGTATTCTCTGCCTGCATCAGTAGTCGTTGACCCTACTTGGTCACTGACTTTAGCCTTTCCTATGCACCTCTAGGGTTCACTTGTGCCTATCCCATGCACATTTGAATCCCCCCACTCTGCTAGCTCCCACTACTTACTGGGGTAGGCTATTCCATGCATCTATCACCCTTTCTGTAAAGAAACACTTTCTCACATTCCCCTTTATCCTGACTCCCTCCAATCTCATATCACTTTCCGTCCTCTTTGTGCACCTCCTATATTGAAAGATGTCACCCACTTGCACTTTGTTTATGCCGTAGAGATACGTGAAGGTTTCTATCATATCTCCCCTTTCCCACCTCTCTTCCAGTGTATACATATTGGGATCTTTAAATCTCTCCTCGTATGTCTCCTGGTGCAAGCCCTGTACCATCGTTGTTGCCATTCTCTGAACCACCTCCATCCTGTCTCTGCCCTTATAAAGATACAGCCTCCAGAACTGTACACTGTACTCCAGTTGAGGCCTCACCAATGTTTTGTACAATGGCATTAACACATCCCTTCTTCTGCTAGTGATACCCCTTCCTATGCACCCGAAGATGCTACTGCCCCACAGCCTTGGTACACTGTTTGGACACCTTTAGGTCATCGGAGATGATTATCCCTAAATTCCTTCTTCCCTGGTAACCGTTAGCAGCTCCCACCTCATTCTGTAACTCTCCGTAGGTTTTGTGTACCCCAGGTACATGATTTTGCACTTCTTTGCATTAAATATTAATTGCTAAACACTGGACCAATTTTCAAGCCTTCCTAGGTCCCTTCTCATTTTCTCAACAACCCCCCACTGAAGCAACTAACCTGTTGCAGATCTTGGTGACATCTGCAAACAGGCAACCCTTATCCTCCATCCTGTCAGCTATGTTACTAATGTAGATATTAAAAAGGACTGACCCCAGGATTGATTCTTGAGGTACCTCACTGATCACCCCCCTTTCCTTGGATTGGATCCAATTAACCACCACCCTCTGCTTTCTGTCCCTCAACCAATTTCAAACCCATTTCTCCACTTTGATGCCCTCCCCAATGCTACCCAACTTGTTTACCAGTCTTCTGTATGGAACGCTGTTATAGGCTTTGCTGAGACTAAGGTAGGTGATATCCACTGCTCCCCCGATCCACCTCCTTCCTCACCCAGTCAGAAAAGTCTATCAGTTCTATTTCACATTACCTTCCTGCTGTGAATCCATGCTGCCATGGATCCTGTGCTCTGCTGGATTCCAAGTGTTCCACAATCATTTCCTTAAGCAGCACCTCCATAATCTTGCCCACTACTGAGGTGTGGCTGACCATTCGATAGTTTCCTGCTTCCTCCCTGTTTCCACTCTTGTGAAGAGGTACTACATGTTCCCTCTTCCAGTCCTCTGGAACCCCTCCTGTACTGAGTGACTCACTAAATATGGGCTGCTAGTGGTGCCCCTAGCACCATCCATAATTCATTTATATCCTAGGTTGTATGCCATCTGATCCCATTGCTTTGTTCACCATCAGTTTGTGAGTTCTTCTTGGACTCTCCCTTCTGTAAATGGACTGGTATTCATCTCCTTCCCTATGTTGTTTCTGATGCCCAGCAGTGGTCCTGGTTCCTCCCTCTCTTCAGTGAATACTTAATAGAAGCATTTATTCAGTGTTGATGCTTTTTCTGGGTCTTCTACAAGACATACCCTTTCCACCCTGCCGTGCCTTACAATCCCAGCCCTGGCCTTCCTTCTTTCACTAATGTATCTAAAGAATGTATTGACCCCTTTCTTTACTGTCTGTGTTAATCTTTTCTCAGTTTGCATCTTTGTGCTTCTAACGGCTTTCCTTGCTTCCCTCTGTTTATCTAGGTACACTGACATATGCCCTTCCTTCTGTGTCTCCTTGTATTTTCTGAAAGCCACTTTTTTGACATTTCATTACCTCCTTTATAGTATAACCCCAGAATTAACATAGAAAAAATATAGATTTTATTTCAAGAAACTGCTTACTTTAAATCAAAGTGAAGGTCTTGTTAACATTAAAATTAAATCAATGAATACTTCATTTACCAATAAATGTTAACAGACAGGTTCAAAGAGCCTAACCCACATAATCTGCAGGTATGAAATACAGATACTTAAATAAGAGCAGGTAGAGCAATTAAGCATATTAGATATAATGGCATACATCATATGTTCTCTGGTCCTCTAGGTGTCATCTGACTCTTGAAGACACTGCTTTGCATCTGGCATATTAAGATACAAGGAAACAAAAGAGCTGTTTTCATTCCAGCATAATGTAAATATTTAAAACAAGTCTACATGGGGCATGTTCCATCAAATTCCTAGTTCACCTACTGTATATCACAATATCTTGCTATATCTTGTAATTGCACAGTTATATCCTTGTGTTGGCATTTCAGTTTTATAATTCATTCCTAGGCAGGGTCAGCCATTTTTTTTAGCATTGTTAAAACAGATTGCCCTATGGAGACAGCAAGAAACTGGATCCTAGAGCTGTGTCATAAGGCTACATCACCTCTCTATTAGCCAAGAGTAATGAAACATGTCTATGATTATGATGGACTCTCCAATAACCTCCTGGTTTCTTCACTCCCAAAACAGGGGCTTTTAGAATATGATATACATGTGAGAGGAAATATGGAAAATGATTCATTTCAGAGTCTTAGCAAGCTTGCATCACTGTTCCGAAACTGAATGAGCAGTACTGAAAGGCAACTGAAGCTATTTGATTTTATATGTAGCACTGTCGCTGTATTTCCATATGAAGATAAAATATACAAAATAATGTATTTCCAACAAAATGGATATCTAAAATCCACATATTTCTCTGTTTATTCTCCTTTAATTAGATAAAACTGCTGAGTGCTGGTCTGTTTCCACGTATGCCAGCTGAATTAAAAATCTTAAAAAAGTAAATTATTGTTTAACTTATTTGATCTATGCTGCTTAGCACATTTTTTTAATCACCCCTATAATTTATTGTTGAAGATATTAACATAATGGATTTATACAGTAGGCTGCATGTATTCTGACATCAACAATTACTTTTAAAACATAGCCTTATGCATATAGTAGATCATTTTAGCTTCTTTGCAAGATACTCCTTCTTGAGAAAAATAGGGTTTCAGCTATTAAGAAAACATGAGCATCTGCAGACATCTGCACCTTCAAAAATAATGTGAAGTGAATCTTTATGCAAATTGAGTTGTTATGATACAGCTTTCCTGCTGGGCAAACTTACCAAGCATTCTGGGAAAATGCATAAAACTCCCATTAAATATTTTGAATGTAGCATGGTTTTCTTATTAAATTGGTTATTTTTATACCATTTGATGGCTTTGTTGACATAATGGACTGGTATTGTAACATGATAACTATGGCTAAACTTGATATACCCATTTTATATGTGAACACAAATAGCTCAGGTATTTTTATACAGTATATCACAGAAGTGTAGTGAGAAACATACATGCCCCAGTGAATGTCTATGATATTTAGAATTTCCTACATTTGATAAACTAAAATGATTATTTTTGTGTCATAATGTTGACCCACATGTTGACTACCAAATATTTTTTACCATGGAAACATTTAGACGTATACTAGAGAAATTTGTAGACCCTACCAATGGTTTATTAACAATTTCCACCTCCAGATGCTTAGCTGTGCACAGCCCTTTCTGTGCACTGCACTCATGATAAACATACATGGATATCACATATCATGGATTTTAAACTTCCATATTAAGTGTTAAAAACTGTATCCTTTATTCCTTATGAGCGATAACAGATTCTCATTCAAATTGTTCATATGGATTACTCCTCCTTCCAGACCCTATGATTAGATTTTTTTTTTGCTTAGATACATTCTGTAGTATTCAGGCCAGAGTCCATTTACCTCATGCATTACTGACATGTTGACTGAGTTATATAGTTTAATAGCATGAATCATTACTTTGTATTACTGAACCTTGTATCTAACTGAATTAAGTCTGCAAGAGTCCCCCGCACACCATCTCAGGCGCCACTGAGCATCGGGATCCTACATAGCCAACCTGCAGTCATTTGAATTATGGCTGCAAGAGTCCACCGCATACCATCTTGGGCTCCACTGAGCATCGGGATCATACATAGCCAACCTGCAGCCATTTGAATTAAGGCTGCAAGAGTCCCCTGTACACTGTCTCGTGCTCCACCAAGTAATGGGTGCCCACACAGCCCACAGCAAGGCCTGTAACCATTTGAATTAAGGTACTGCTAAAGGGAGCCATCACAGAATGGGAGTGTTTGTGTAGGGGATGCAAAAGACTTTATTGTCACTGTTACACTCTGCCATTTTCGTTTAGCAAAGTGTTTAGATTGTTTCCAATGGCTCACTGAATTTTTAGGTTTGTTAGCCATTTGGGGTAGGTACTTTAATTGCCCACAGGGCCATATTGTACTTTGGGGATAATGCTTAAAGAACTGCGCAATGCCTGAGTGAGCAGGGTTATTCTGCGTGGTTACTTTATTGTTATATGCTGCTGAATACAGTGGGATTGTACAAACATATTATGCTGCTGAATATAGTGGGATTGTTCAAACATATTATTACCATAGTTTAATCAGAATTCTCAGCATGCCATCTTACCTCCATTGTTCTGGAGTAGACATGAATGAGCAGCAGTTTCTTATGACCAGCAGTTCCTGCCCTTACAACCCTTTTGTTCTCTCCTCTCCCTTTTAATCCACAGGCTGGAAGAGTCCCCCGGACACTGTCTCAGATTCCGCCAAGCATTGGGAGCCCACACAGCCAGCCTGTAGCCACTTCAATTAAGGTACTGCTAAATATAGCTATAACAGAATGGGAATGTTTGTGTAGAGGTGTTAGCCCATCAACACGTTGCGTCAACTTCCCTGCCCACTCCAACCACCCTCCTACCCAAGGATGGCTTTAGTTTTATAGGCAGTCTGGGTCACGTGACCTCCTGCCTATGAAATAACTATAACTAAGTCCTTAGTTTCCTATTTGCAGGTTTTAGTACCTTCCCACTAGGTGCCAGTCATGAGCTGCCTCCCTTCACTGTTCTCCCAGTGCCTTCTCTTCCCCCTTCCTTTTGCCACTCTTACCACTAGAGGCCAGTCTTGAGATGCCTCTCTTCACTCTTTTCCCATTGCTTTCTCTTCCCCTTCTCTCTACCCCACCTAACCTTCCCTCCCACTTCCAGCCTTCTTTGTATTTTCCCTGTGTGACCTCTAGGGGTCACTACTGAGCTCAACTGCCATCTGCCTCACCCATATATTTCCTAACCCCTCAACCTCTTCTCCATTGGACTACCCACACCACCTATCCTTTTGCCCCCCATCCCCTCAGTTATTCTCATCCCCTCCACCCCAGGGATTCGAACCTGCGACCCTTGGCACCAAAGGCATACATCCTACCACTGTGCCATTCCATGGGCCACAAGTAAACCTGCCAAGCTGCCCCACATATAGCCTATGCCCACCAGGAAAACCTATCCATGTGTGTGGCCTCACCCCACTGCTATGCCATCCTCCCCATTGGACTTATAGGCCAACAACTGCTTCCCTTTGGGTGGCAGCATCATAACTGCCCTCCACCCACATTAGCTTAACATGCCCCATTATGGGTCCACATATGTACATACCACCTATATATCTACTACCCCTCATTCTTGTAGTGCTGCTTCCATCTCACTGCCAGCATCTCAAAGACGCATCCCAGAAGCACAACCCCTACCCACCCTTAAGGGCCACCCCCAACAACTGCTCCCCTTTGGGTGGCAGAGCCATAACTGCCCTCCACCCTGGTTAGCTTAACATGCCCCATTATGGGTCCACCTACGTGTAAAGCACCTATGTATCTTCTACCCCTCATTCTGGAGTGCTACTTCAACCTCACTGCCCGCATCTCAAAGATGCATCCTGGAAGCTCAACCCATACCCACTCTTGAGGCCACCCCTGTGGCCTCCACAACTGCTTTTGAGCACCCTCCCCACCTGCTGCCACAACTGGCTCAGTTACCTACCCTATTACACCTCCTACTCCACACATTATACTCCTTTTCCCCAACTTGTCCAGCCTCCCATCATAATCAGAGCTCCTAGGACTAAATACAACAAACACCTACCCACGCTGAAACTGCTCAAGCACCTACTCTACTGTTATGCACTACTGCTGCTCCTACTCTCAGGGAATGTACACCCTAACCCAGGGCCCATGCAACACCCACCTGCACACCAGGGCCCTATTAAACTGGCATCCATTAATATCTGCAGCCTACTCCTGAAAATAGATATGCTCCAGGTTTGGGTAACCCAGCACAAGCCTGATGTGCTAGCTGTAGTTGAGACTTAACTCTCACCTGAAATGCTGGACAGCATTGTCACACTCAATAGATGCACTATTTACTGGGATGATAGGTGTGGGAAGAGGGGAGGTGGTTGTGCAATTTATATAAAAACTGGCCTCCGAAGTCTTGCCCTCCCTAAGATCTCCACTGGTACCTACACCCAAGTATTCACTATCAGACTACTACTACGCGCACAACTTGACAAAGCTCTCACAATTCATGCCATTTACATACCCCCACATGACAGCTCACTAGGATTCAGATTTATGCTTGATTACATCTCCAACCTCCCCCACTCCCCAGGGGTGGTGCTGCTAGGCTATTTTAATATTAAGTGGCTTGCTCCCAATGCTGCTAGCTTAAAAGATGCTGCAGCTGCCTCTGACCTGACCCAAGTTGTCAACACCCCAAACAGACTTCACCATAAAACTGGTACAAGCACCCTGATAGACCTCATCTTTATGAACCATTCTGAATTGATCTTGGACACTGAGGAACTCTCAGACACCCTCAGTGGCCACTCCCCCATTACATGCCTCTGGTAGAACAAGTCTCCCAAGCGCAAAAGCACAACATCCTTCCAGCATGTCTTAAAGAAGGGGCAGCTCAGTCAACTCAAAGCAGACCTCCAAAACATGGACTGGTTATCTCTTGGCTCTGCCACCAGTGTTGACCAAGCCCTTGGCTTTTTTTATAACACAGTTTAACACTGTCTGTGACTCCTTTGCCCTCTTTAGAAAGTAATGGTTAAAACCATCAAAAACCTGTGGATTTCATCCTCACTCCTCAAATCACTAGCCAACAGGGACTACCTCTGGACCAGAACCCAAGCCATAGGCAACAGTACAGACTGGCAGCAATACCGCTGCACTAGAAATTCCTGCACCCATGCTGTCCAGAAAGTCAAGGCTGACTACTATAAGGAGGAACTCACTAGCACTTGGGGAGATAGTAGGAAATTATGGGAGAACCTAAAAGAACTCTCTGGTAAAAGAGACACCCCCTCTCAACATGCTTAGTGTGGATGGGGACACAATCTTGGATCCAAAACTAATTGCAGATACTTTCAACTCAGTATTCACTGACCACAGCGGTATGCTCCCCCCCCTGACTTTTTCGATAACTCAAACATGCCTCCCAACCATCTGAACCCCTCTCTAAACACCCCACCCTCCCCTTCTACTTCAAGAAGGTCACACTGTGTGAATCTAAATGTTACCTTCAAAATGTACTTGGGAAAACCCATTTTGGCTGTGACTCCATCGACCTGAAACATCTTCATCTAACCCTTGGCGATGTGCTCCTCCCACTCTCAATAATCTTTAACCTATTTCTCCATCTTGGACAAATTTCCTTTGCCTGGAAGTCTGCAGTTGTGACTCCCATTCATAAAAATAGTGATTGATCCATGCATACCAATTACCACCCTATTTCCATCCTCCCAACCCTTACCAAAGCATTAGAGCAGATAGCCTCTGACCAACTCACTGAATATTTTTCCAAGCACAACATCCAGTGCCCAGAGCAGCACAGTTTCAGAAAAAGACCACAGCACAACTGCTGTCATTGTTTTCATGGACTTCATTTATAAAGCACTCGACCGTGGCCACCTGGTGGGATCAGTGTACATTGATTGCACCAAGGCCTTTGACATGGTCAATCACAACCTGCTACTGGCATCTCTCCTTGACTCAGATATCTCCATGCATGAGTCCAACTGGTTCAAGGATTACCTGACTGACAGATCGCAAAAGGTCAAAACTGGGGACACGTTATCCACCTCCCAACCTGTCCATTCGGGTGTCCCACAATGCTCAATTCTTGGCCCACTTCTATTCAATATCTTCCTAAACTCCCTCCCTCAAGTTTGTAACACCAACCTCCACCTCCTCTACAGGGATGACGCCATGCTCTTCACTAATGATGCTGACCACACCACCCTCAGGCTAAGGCTTCAGTGTGACTTTGTGGCTGTAGAAATGTGGTTCTCACACAAAAAACTGATTATGAAGTACCAAAAAAAAAAGTCCATGATCATTGCCAGTCCCCAAAACAAACAAAAATCAACCACCCTTTCCATCACAAATGCTGCCAACACCCCCCATTGACCAGGTCCGCACCTTCAAATACCTGGGCATTACAAATTAGCCATTTTGGGAGTGGGTCCCAAGGTGGTAGCCTGGGTAAGACACTGGCTGGACAACAGGACACAGAGGGTAATAGTAAATGGAGTCCACAGTGAAGAAAGGGGGGGTTACTAGTGAGGTACCATAGGGTTCAGTACTGGGGCTGCTCCTTTTTAATGTCTTTATAAGTGACATTGCAAAGGGACTGGAAGGAAACGTATGTCTCTTTGCAGATGACACAAAGATCTGCAACAGGGCTGGTATGCAAGGTGGGGTGGAAAGGATGAAAAGGGACTTGGCAAGGTTGGAGGAATGGGCAAATGTATGGCAGCTTAGATTCAACACAAAGAAGTGCAAAGTAATGCACCTGGGAAACAAAAACCCAGAGGAAGAGTACACAGTGGGGGGTGAGATACTGACAACAACAAAAATGGAAAGGGACCTGGGAGTAGTCATATCACATGACCTAAAGGTGGGCCAGCAATGTGAGAAGGCAGTAAGAGGGGCTTGGGGATACTGTGATGCATAGAGAGAGGCATCACCAGTAGAAAACTGGAAGTTGTTGGCCCTCTGTACAGACAGTTGGTAAGACCACATCTGGCGTACTGTGTACAGTTCTGGAGACCCCATCTCCACAAAGATATAGACAGGGTGGAGGCTGTCCAAAGGAGGGCAACCAAAATGGTGCAGGGTCTGCACCAGAAGACATATGAAGAAAGACTAAAGGAGCTTAAGATGTATAGGAAAGGGTGGTAAGGAGGGACATGATAGAAACTTTCAAATACCTCAAGGGAATCAACAAAGTCCAAGAGGGTAGCATATTTCAGAAACAGAGATGTGCAAGAACAAGGGGGCCCAATTTGAAGATAGAGGGGGGGCTCAGAGGTAATGTGAGGAAGTATTTCTTCACAGAGAGGTTGTAGATGCTTGGAACAGCCTTCCTGAGGAGGTCATAGAGTCAAAAACAGTGGGGGAATTCAAGATTGCATGAGACAGACATAAGGGAATCCTAGTGGGGGGGTAGAAGGAAGTAGGCGGTTGGTTAACTATGATCTGCAGCTTATCCGATAGGTAGAGAAATGGGCAGACTTGGTGGGCCAAATGGTCCATATCTGTCATCAGATTCTATGTTTCTGTGTTTCATATAGGGAACATGTAAGCAGCATCTCCAAGGTTGTCAACACAAGAATCAGTCTGCTGTACAGAAACAGGCACAATATAATGCAGGATGCCCTTGCCACAGCTGTCACCAGTTCCATACTATCTATCTTCAGTTATAGCCTGATAATTTACAGTTCTGCCACAGACATCACCCTTAAGTGAATCCATACTACTTTAAACAAATCGTGCCGGTTGATCACTGGTGCACCTAAACATACACATACTTGACACCTCTACTCCAGTACTAACTGGCTAACCCTCATGGGTAGACACTCCTGTCAAACTGGTTTGTTAGCCAAAATAATCAGCTTGGGACTCATCACACCATCCTGCCAACTTCTTCTCAAACTGGCCACTAAACCCCATGGTACCAGAAGTGGCACCAGAGTCTCCTACCAGAGTCCTTTTTGCCATACCTCCCAGGCTCAATGTTCTTTCAGGTACCAGGCTCCCAGCCTGCTTAATGCCATCCTCCCTGACATTCTTGATACCCCTACTCTGGACCCCTTTATGCAAATGCTGAAGGAACACCATGTGGCACTCAGTAGGTGTGACTGTCCCACCTAGCCCACCTCTCCACTCTGGATTAACTGACAAGTTCAACATCAATTGACTGCTATTTAATGATTATGCTTCATCCTGCATGAATGTACTAATACAACTGTAATTGCCTTTGTCAAATTGTTTCTGACAAAATCAACATCAATCGATTGCTTTAATTGGTTATACCTTAGCCTGCACAAATGTAAAATGTTCATATGTAATTGTCTGTGTTTAATGACCCTGCCTTATTGTACATATTTACTGTCTCTATTTTACTTATTGTATTTTGTTTCTCTCCCCATACTCTGCATCGCTGTGCATTGTCATGTCTTTTTGTTACCTTGATGTGGAACTTCTGTAAAAGAGTCTTTCGACTCAAAGGTTGTAATCGAAGACTACACATAAATAAATAAATTAATACATACATACATTCATACATACATATATACATACATAATACTGTTCTGTGGTTGGTCAAAAAATGTCACACAACTGTATTTAGAATGAACTATTGCCCAGCTTTTTCTTAGCAACTGTTCATGACAATGGGCTATAGTTCAAAAGCTATTGACCACCATCGTTATTGCCTGCATGCACTCATGCCTTGAGATGGAGATGACAATTCCACCACTTGCCTTTGCAACCAGGTACCATGTAATACAAGTAAAGTCACTTGCAGTCTGCTATTAACTCTGTTGATTTGTATTAACACAGGTAGAATATTGATATAGTGTAGTGCAAAGATGGCAGCCAGCAGCAAAGGTAACCAGATGGTAAATGACAAGGGTGTGTGTGTGTGTAAGGAATACCTGCAGAAGGAGGGAGAGGGGCCAATGAACTACCAACAGAAAGACATCTTTTTAAAAAACAGCAATGGACCAGTGGACCAGGACTGGAGGGATACCATTGGCATCAGGGAATTGTTTTTAACAAGGGGGGCAGAGCTGGGCTGCATCACTCAGACAAGGTTTAGTAAGACTGATATCGACCATTTGTTTGGAATATAGTGGAAAAATCAAAACCCTCAGGATGAACTATTGATTTCAAATAGTCATATTGACCTCAGCCTCAGCTTTGGGCAATATAACCTTATGTCAGTCAGTAGTTCATCTCATTGGATCAACATTTTCCACTCTATCCTTACTTCCACTAAATATTGGCATATTATTAAACCTTGGATCACAAACTCCTGTTCTGATTGGCTGAAATATTTTCATCTGACCACATTGGGGTTTGTACCATTGTCCCCTAAATTCCCTAACAATGGTCACTAGCCAATAGCAATGGGCAATAGTCATTTAATCTCTTACCTACCTACATCCTCATTCAGTGAGGTCCTGCTCTGTGAGTAATTTAAACAATCCCACCCAAAAAAATGGTGGGAGTTTCAAATACCTACAATGCTCTAGTGCCAGTGGTACCCTTCTTGCTCCTGATTTATTGTTTGGTAAATGTCCCTGCTAGTCCAGTGGCCCACTCCCAGTCCTGGTCATTATCCCCCCATTCTAAGATTGTGTCCAGTACTTAACTCACCTCAGTTAAATGCTGTCTTCTCAGACAAGTACAATTACTTGCATTTTTAAAGTGAATTTATTGATACTGTAATCATGCAAGTACAATACTAACAAAATCACGTAGACAGAGCAAGTGATTTACTTGTGTGAGGTGGTGCCAGCCAATGCTGATGAGCAGAGTGCAAACAACGGCTGCTGTTTTGGGCCAGGCGGCGTTGGAGGTGATAACAAAGACAAGGAGGGGGGCCATTGTAATACCAAGGAGACATTTTTTAGACAACTGGGATCTGGAGGGCAGACAACTTACATCAAGAATGTTTTTGTTTTGTTTTAATAAAGTTATTGGCAGTGTAAAAGTATGGGGTGGGTGGTACCACTGGCATCAGGACATTTTTTTTAAAGGACAGGGAGTGTGAAAATAAAAGTAGGATTTGGTTGATGGGTGGAGCAAAGCTGAAGGAAAGAGATATTGACTGCAAATGTTTCATGAAATAGTTAAAAACCATTGCCCCACTGGGAAGTCCAGTTGGTGGCAAATAGTCATATTGCCCTCAGCCTTCAACTTTGGGCAATATAGCAATTATCAGTAACAGATTACCTCTCAGAGGCAATGGTTTTCTACTGTTTCCCTCAACTTTGGTCAATATTTGCATACTACTGAATTAACAATTACACAGTAGTGACTAAAGGCCTAGTATAAGTAAGACTATTTAATGTGCTGGAGAATTTTCCCGTTTCCATTCTTTAACTGAATGCAAATGTTTCAGCCATAAATCAATAACACAAAATGCATAAAGTCCATGACCAAAAGACAATACATTTAAATCTCTTAGAAGTATTTAATCTGGGGGTATTGAGTGATCTGAAATGAGTGTCTCACTTACAGTGAGGAAGGACGTGGTAATGTTTGGCCTGGTTGAGGAATGTTGTATGCAGTTTCTAATAGTGAATATGGAAGTTGAGCATTATGAAAAATTGCTCCATGAATAAAGGTAATAGCATGGGAAGGAGACATGCAATGCTGCAAGATGAGGAAGGGAGCCGTTTGTAATAGATTACGCTGGTGTTTATTTATTTATTTAAGATTGTTGTCCAGGAAAGGCACATTAAGTAGATTTCATTTCCAAGTGTAACTGGGAAGGGATGGGAGAGGTTGCAATCTTTACAAGTGAATCAGGCAAAAGTTATGTGTAGAATTATTACACATGGACAACAGAAGACAGTGGAAGCTACTGGTACAATAGCAATGAAGAATACAATAAAAACAATAATGAATTCTAAAGGACAGAAAAAAAACAAATTAAAATAGGAGGAATCGGGATGCGAGGGGGGATTAGATACAAGAGAGGAGGTGTGATGCGATATCAAAGATATAAAATAAAGGAGCTCATGGCAAGGGCAGGAAGAAACTGGGCTGAGGGGGGAGATCAAGTTCTAGGAGCATGGAAGGGGCAGAAAGGTCCCAAAAGAAGTACTTTGAAAGAGAGTGGGGATAAAGAGGGGCACATAGCCAGAAGGATGTTGTTGCAGATGGAGGAGATCAGAGGAGAAGGCAGATTGCCCAACCATGCTTTTAAAAAAGGGGATAGAGACAGAGTGAGAGTGGAAGTGGGGGAATGGAGGTAATTGGAGGATGGGAAGTGTGGGAAAATAAAGAAGGAATGGTACTGTAGCAGGGAAAGGGAATTAATTTATTTATTTATTTAGATTTTGGTAACCCGGTAAACCCACTGAGACCAGATATCCCTTTTTCAGGGGCAACCCGGGATTAGTTACAGAGAATACATATATTGGTGACATTAAACAGTAGTCTTGGATAATACATTTGTAGATTCAGTGTATACATACATAGTAGAATTGTATAGGGTGACATTAGATAAAATACATAACAAGGAGTGGGATACATAGGGAAACACAAGTATTTGGCTAGGAAAGAGGTATGGAGTGAAAGGTGGTGGCCGTCAAGGGATGGAAAAGAAAGGTCCACCTAGAGGGTGCAGTGATGATGTGTGGAGGACAGTTTAAGGCAAAATGGCTAAACAGGGGCAAAAGTTGCAAGCCTAGCTAGGACAGACATCTAGGCAAACTGTAAACCCTATGTGTAAGGATAAAAAAAAATGAGGAATGTGTCCTAGACATTTTCCCTTTCTCAATTAATAAGTGGATAGAACAGAAACATATGTAAAAATAGATCACACACTGAAGTCCTAGCATAGCTATTGCTATTCTGAATGACCACATGCAAGCCACTCCATCTCTATGTGCTTCAGATTTCTGAGTTTGAAAACTGCTAATACTCTAGTCAGCTGCCTTAATGTATACTGTATAATTCATCATAGTTTTGATATTTATGTTTGCAGGCACAGTGATTACTTATCAGGTGAATCTCTTAGTAGAGAGACAGAACTGAAAAAGAAAACTGATTAAATTACCTTTGAGTGTTGCATTAAATACTCTCAAAGATAATACAGGGCATTGGAAGTTTGCAAGAAAAGTAATGTGTAGAATCCTTAAAAAGTATATAATCAGTAAATAAGCAGGTGATTATATGTATAGTAACAAATGGTGAGCAATATGTATTGTTTTTACACACCGAAATTAATATGACACTAAAACTACAAGAGCAAAGCTCAGCTGGTTAAAACAGGAATCATAATCTGAGGGTGTTAAAGAAAAAAGAAACCATATTCCCCATGTTTTATTTTTAATAATAACTGGTTTTAAGTGAGGCTATTCCAGAATCAGTTTATGTTTTTGAAGTTGTATGATCTGTCTCTGCTCTGAGGAAAAAGCAGAAGAATTTTTGGTAATAGTCTAGTCTGTAGCTGTTTGTTGATCTGTTATAGACACATATGCATAGCAGAGAATTACATCCTAGTTTTTGCATTGTGAAAGGGAAAGAGAGCATTCTTTAACCAGGAGTAGCACACTAAGACGAAGCTTGTTTCCAGATGCCACCTGGGAGCACAAGGAAGTTAAGTGACTTGCTCAGAATCACACAGTATGCACCTAGGTGGCTGTGGGATTCAAACCCAGACCTCCAGATCTGCAGCTCAGAGCCTTAACCCACTGCATATACACTTAACCAGTATTTATAGCACTCTTGAGTTCAGGTAACGGTGCAAGTTTACTTTTTAAAAGAAGAGCTGGCTGCCCATATTTCAAGAAGTTTGTAGATTTGAAGCAAAAACGACCAAATAAGCACCAGTAATACAAATAAACTGCAAATCTTCAAACTGCTTGAAATATCGGTGGCTGAGCTCATCTTGAAACGTGTACAATTAATCCTGTGGTGCAGTACTGCTCTCATTCTGAGTGCCTTTGTTGCTCGTGAAAGTTCACTTACTTATTTAATTAGTTTTCATTGACCAGGAAAGGAAGTCTAGGCAATTCTGCCTGTTTCCTGCCTTGTCCTGGGAAGGGAGATGTAGATGCAAATTGACATATTGAATCAGGTTAAGTTATTGTTTGTATTTATAACTGTGCTGAGCTGGCTAGGATTTTGGGGACCTCCTGCCACACCCTGGGGCCACTGAGCCTACTGCTGTTGCCAAGTGGTTACCTGGATAGAGGAGGGTTGGCTGAACCTTGGTAGTCTCAGGAAGGGTGGGTGTGGCAGATTTGGGGTACCTTTCTTAGTCTGTTTCATTACAGAATTATATTGCTCCTCTGGTGAGATGAGACTGCAATGAGAAGGCACCCATAATGGTGGAATGGGAGGATGTGGGGGTCCTCCAAAGGGGAAGCCCTAAGGTGGGAGGTAGAGGACACCAGCAGAGGAGAAACTGGCATCTGATGGGAACCCACTGATGAGGGGGATAGATTTGAGAGAGTAGGAAATTTTGGAGAGAGGAAAGTTAGAGACCTACCTGGTGTCTGGACTCACAGGGATGGCATGGATCTTAAGGATCTCTAGGATGGCAGGACAGGGTGGGGAGCTGGATGTCACTGTCCACCTGAGCACAGATGACCTAGCAAGGGATGGGACTGGGGTAGTACATGGAGAGTTCAAGGAACTAGAGAGTGGCCTAAGGCAAGCAGCATAAATGGTAACATTCTTTGAGGTGCTTCCTGTCAATGGCCATACAGAGGATAAGGTACTCTGCACCAGTAGCTTCAACACCAGGTTGAATGAATGGTGCTGGGAGGAAGGGTTCAATATCACTGGGGACTGGGGGCCAACTTGGAAGGATCTGAGTCTATACAGAGGAGATAACCTATATGCATATGGGAAGGGGACCACAGACCACAGTAAATGTTTTAGATGTTATTTAAATGAACATTTACATTAGTTGTGGGGGAAATGGAGATAGAAAGGGATGTATAACTGCCCCCCACAGACTGAAGCAACAGCTAGAGGGGGCCCAAGGGGAGGAAACTTACCCAGGGCACAAATTATAGGAAGCAGAAGCATAACAGGGAATAAGAAGGGCAACAACAGAAGAGGTGTATAGGAACACCATCACAGACATAAAGGTGCGACACCACCAATTGACCAGCGATCACTATATAGTGTGGTTTAACAAAAGGATTTAAATACAGAAAAAAACACACAAGGATGAAGGTCATGTACTTATGAAGGGCAGATTTTAAAATACATGGACAAATGCATCAGATGATTTAATGGAGGAATTGCCTGGGTAGGTTGAGGAGCAGTGGGACACATGAAGGGATGGCATAGGGAAGACAACAAACCTCTGTATGAATGAAGTGATCAAAAATAGGCAGAAAAAGAGCCTACCATGGTTTTTGAGGGAAATGACTGCAAAGGTAAGGGTTAAAAGTGTGTCATTCAGGAGGTACAAGAAGATGCAGAGGAAGAATGATAGGGTGGTGTACCTGGAAGACCTGAGGGAAGCAAGGAAGGTGGTGAGGGGCACAGATGGACATTGGAGCCTATTCACAAATAGGCATCAAGTACGTGCAAAAGGCATGTATCCCATCAATGCAGCTCCGCAACCCCAGGACAGATGCACAGTAGCCATATTCATAGCCACTGTGTGGCTCCCTTCTACAACCCCACCACCCAGTGCACAAATGCATGCAGGATGTTCTGCAGACATGGGTGGGCATCCAATGGGATGCCCAGATCCAGTCTGCCACTGGACCGATTGCACCCATGGGGCGCTACAGTAGTCAGGCTGCCATGGTGCAGCCACGGTACTGTGGCTGGCAGGTGCCCAGTTGGCCACCCCTGGCCCTCCATGTGGTACTTGAGGGCTAGGGCAGTATGTTGGGAGGTCCTCTGTGCCCTGGACATCTCTGCTGCAGCTGGCAGCAGCATCTGGGGGGGCCCATAATGGTTATAGCTTGGTTTGTTTTGCACAGCAGGCATCCCTCTGTGCATAGCATTCCACACCTTCATGAATGGCACGGAGTGTGGCCATGCCCCCCCAGACCACCACCCCCAGACAGGCCCCGCACGGATATCCATGGCTGGTCGGGCAATCAGGTGCATATGGGATGTGAATCCTTTTCATGCATCCCATGCAGGGGATGCAGTGGTTGAGGGAGGGCTAAGTGCCACAAATACATGGTGCATAGCCAGTACACACCTTACTGAATAGGCCCCAATCTGAGGAATGTATTGCCATGCAGAGAGGAAAGGGTGACAAGACCTTTTTCAAATATATTATCAAAACTAGGAAGACAAGGAGAGGAATAGTAAGGTATGAAAGGGCAGGGGGCCAGCCAGCTGTCACAGCAGTAGAGCTACCACTCACGACGCTGAGGACCCAGGTTCAGAAGCAAATCTGGGTGTTGGAGGGACAGCTGGGGGGAGGAGAATCAAGCATCTGTAGGATGCAGACAATTGGGGGTAAGTTCCCGCAGAGGTCGGTGTGACAGTGCTGGGCTGCCTGCCCAAAGGAGGGCCATCCAGGTAAATGGCAGAAAAGAAAAAGAAGGGTAGGGGGAGACTGTGCAGAGGAGGATCAGGAAAAAACAGATATCCTAAAGAGATACTTCTGTTCAGTCTTCATATTGGATGGACGGGGGAAGGACCACATACAAGCAGCATGTACACTTGGGGGAGCAGGAGGAAGACACAAGTCCATTCACAGTGGAAAGAGTCCTAAGAGGACCTGAAAATCTCAAAGTGAAAAAGGCTAAGGGGCCAGATGGAGTTCACCCTATGGTGCTGAGGGAGCTCAGGGAGGCACTGTCTGCACTTCTGACAGCTCTAGTCAGCACCTCACTGGAAACAGGAGTGGTTCCAGAGGACTGGCAGATAGTAGATGTAATCCTGTTTCATAAAAGTGGCAGCAGGTAGCAAATTGACAACTACAGACTGGTCAGTCTAAGATCAGTAGTGGTGGGGAAGTTAATGGAGATAGTATTAAAAGACAAGCTAGTGGAGTATCTTGAATCCATCTGCTTACAAGATCTGAGGCAGCACTGATTCATGGTGGAGGTGGAGGTCATGTCAGATGAATCTGATTGATTTTTTTGACTGGATGACAAGGGAAATAGATCAGGTTGTGGCAGTGAACAGGGCCCACTTAGACTTCAGCAAGGCCCTCAACATCATACTACACAGGAGGCTTATAAGTAAACTGTGCAGTCCGCGAGTATACACAAGGTGGCAAACTGGGTGCAGAAATGATTGATGAATAGGTGACAGAATGTGATGGTAAAAGCCACTTACTCTAATGAGGTGAGAGTGGTTCCATCATTGGAACATACCCATCTGAATGTGCCCATCATTAGAGTGCCAATGATTTTATTTCACCTCCCAACCCCCACGCCCCCCTAACTAATTATTCTAACTCTGTAGGGAGTGGCAGACCTCAGGAAAGAGGCAGCAAATTTTGAAATTTGGTGCCCTATTGATGGGTTCACTTGGACCAGTGCACAGATGGCCGGAAAGGGGGGGAATGACAAGAGGGGTACCTCAGGGCTCTGCACTGTGACCAATGTCTTCTTAAGCAATATTGTAGAAGAGCTGGTAGGGAAGGTATGCCTCTATGCAGATGACACAAAAATCTGCATTAAGGTAGATACTCCAGAGGGGGTGGAGAGAATGAACAAAGACCTGAGAAAACTTGAAGAGTGGTCAATGGTACAGCAGCTGGGTTTCAATGTAACAAGTGCAATATCATGCACTTCAGCACAGAAACTCAAGAGTGATACATAGAATAGTGGAACAGGTATTTACATTCACTAAACAGGAAATGGACCTTGGATTATCATATCTGATGACCTCAAGATGATGGGGCAGTGCAACAAAGCACTAGGCAGGGCCAGTGGGATGCTGGGGTGCATAGAGAGAGGGGAATCAACATTAGAAGGAGGCAGGTGGTGTTACCACTGTATTGATCATTTTTGAGACCCCATCTAGAGTACTATGTTCAGGTCTGGAGACCACATCTCAGGAAAGACACAGATAGGGTGCAGGCTGTCCAGAGGAGGGCAACTAAAATGTTGCAGTGGCTGCATCATAAGCCCTATCAGGAGAGATTAAAGGATATCAATATGTACACCCTTGAAGGTGGGGGACATGATAGAGATCTATAAGTATATCATGGCAATAGGTACAGGAGCAGAGTATTTTTTCAGAAGAGAAAGTACATATGAACAAGGGGGCATGCAGTGAAGCTAGAGGGGTAAAATCTTTGAGGGATGTGAGGAAGTACTTCTTCACTGAAAGTGTGGAGGATGCCTGAAGCAGTCTTCCAGCAGAGATGGTATAGAAGAAAACAATAGTGGGCTTCTATCATGTATGGGATAGGCACAAAGGAATCTTGGTAGGAAAATGGGGGGAGGTTGATGGAAAATAGTCGGAGATCAAGTAGAGTCTGCAATGACCGTATTGACAGGGAAAAAATGGGCAGACTAGGTGGTCCAAGCAGCCCTCTGTTTCTCTGTTTCTATGAAAGTGGCTAGATTATGGAAAAGATTGGCCATAGTACTAGCCCTGGCCAATTGGGAAGTCCTAGAATGTTTTTTTTTTTTAACTATTTGACTGAAGGTCAAAGTGATCCTACAATGGCCCAAAAGTTTGACTGGGCTGAACTGAAGGAAAAAGTACTGAATGTCAGCATGTTTCATTTATACAAATCTGGGGCATCATCTTGTCCTTAAAGCAGTGAGAAAAAAGTCATAACAGAGGGAGCAGTGATCATTAAAAATAGGCAGATTTATGGCAAATCAACAGAAGGAGTGGAAAAGGGTGTTTCAGTCTGACCAGAGTGAGTTTTGGGTAGCAGTACAATGTGTCATGCAATGGGTTCTGTCTCTTTGACTAAAAGTGGAACAGGCCTTACAAAGGCCAGTGACCAAAGTTATCTCTGAAAGACATGAGAAACATCTATGCAACTGTTCAGAGAGTAAGGTTGTATGGGTTCATCCATCAATACCAGTGGTCTTTTTGTGGCAAACTCAGTAATTGAGGCATTAACCACTAAGGCAAGTTCGAGCCTTTTCTGCAAAAGCAAAAGCAACACCAAAAACATTCATACCAATGATTAGGGTACCAATGATTTTGGCAGACAAGAAGTTGTGCAGACAATGATGGGCATGAAATAAGCAATAAAAACCCTATAGGACCTAAATGTTAAACCAATCCTTTCAGAAGTTCTACCAGTACCTAAGGCAAACATAAAAAAAAAAGCATAAAAGCATATAAAAAACTGGTTATGTAGATGGTGCCTTCAAAACAACATTGATTGTATTAGGACTTGGGAACTGTGTGAAAATAACATAACACTATTTGGCTACAACAGATTGCATTTAAACAAACAAGGTTCAAAACTATTGGGATGTATTTTCAAAAATAAGCTAAAAAAACAGTCACAGGATAAAAAAACTAGACACCGTGGAGTTAAGGGCAGTCATTAAGCCCAAAGGGGATAAAACTCGGAAAAACATTTATACCAGTACGTATAAAAAAAATGGACTGTCTTTTCTCCTAACTAATGCTAGGAGTTTACACTCTACAAAATTAGATGAACTTGAGCTGATACTCAACAAAAATAAAATTGACATTGCTGCCATAACTGAAATTTGGTGGGGGGAACCTCCTGCTGGAATATAAATATCCCAGGATACAACGTCTGTTATAAAAACAGGAAATCAAAGAAAGGGGGGAAGTATAGTCTTGTTCATTAGGAACAACAACATGTACAAACCCATCAATAAACTGTCAGATGACGGGTCTAATAAAATGTTGTGGGTAGAAATTCTAAGACAGAAACAGCAGAAACTCTCAGTGGACTTTATTACAGACCCCTGACACAAATCTGTTAGCGCATCAATCAATACTGAATTGTATAAACAGTAAAGTAACGCATAAAGAAATTATACTTCTGGGAGATTTCAATATTTCAGAAATTAATTGGACAGAGGGGTATAGCAAGCAGCAGTTTAGAACATACATTTCTTGATTCATGTGTCATCAATAGCCTACATCAGCTACTCACTGAACCAACAAGAAACAACAACATATTAGACTTAATACTCACAGACATTCCTCACTAAATAAAAAACATAAAAACACATGACCCCTTAATAAACAGTGACCATAAACTAATAACATTCAACATCCAACTGTCACTTATAAATGAACCTGACAAAACATTTTTTAAAAATAATAATGAAGCAAACTTTGACAAACTCAAACAAGAACTGAAAAAATGGCAGTGGGATAATGGGTCCTCATCACCTGAAGAACTATGGACAAAGATTAAAAATAAACTCTTGGAACTGGAAATGAAATACATCCCCAATAAACTAACATACAATAAAAGGGGCAAGGTACCAATTTGGTTAACTCCAAAATTTTCAAAACTAATTGCAGAAAAAAAAGAAAAGCCTACAGAGCACTAACTAGAGACAATAACGATTATAACAAATACAAATACAAGACAATATTGGGAGAATGTAAACAAAAGATAAGAGCAGAAAAGAAAAAAATTGAATTTAAACTGGCATATATAAAGGATGGGGAAAGAGTTTCTATTCCTATGTCAATAACAAAAAACAAGTTCCAAGTTCCATTGGATCTCTAACAACAGACAACATAGATATAGCGGTCCCACAAGAAATGGCTGAGGAATTAAATAAATATTTTTGTTCAGTGTTTAATAAAAACAACTCTTGTGGACAAAAGTCAATCCCAACAACAATAACACTTATGAGTATCTGTCAGAAATCACCAAAACTGATATACAGAATAAACAAGGTGGACCAAATATCAATAAATCACCAGGACCTGACAAATTACATCCCAGACTGTTGAAGGAAGTATCTTCTTGGCTGGTTGCACCTTGCATAAAATTTTTAACTTCAGGGAAAATAGCCAACAATTGGAAAACAGCAGTAGTTATCCCCATTTTTAAGAAGGGAAACCAAGGTGAATTGTCTAATTACAGACCTAACAGCCTTACTAGCACTCTGGGGAAGATTTTTGAATCACTAAAGAAAATTTAGAAAAAGAGATCTCTTCTAAACACCTAACATATCCTCCACAACATGGTTTTAAAAGTCAGAGATCTTGCCTTACAAGTAATTTATTTTTTTGTGAAAGAGTTAGCAAACTGTAAAAGAAAAAACTCCTGTGGACCTTGTCTACTTAGATTTTTGTAAGGCATTTGGCAAAGTCCCCCATGCAGTACTGATCACTAAAATGAATAATCTAGGCATAAACTATCTATTAGTGCAATGGGTGGAAGAATGGCTACAAAACTGCACCCAGACAGTATGCATCAGGGATACTACTCAAGAATAGAAATTGTTACGAGTGGTGTGCCACAGGGATCCATCTTGGGACCAGTGCTTTTTTCATTCTTTATGTCAGACATCACTAAACCTCTAAGCAATTTTTAAATAAAAATTACAGATGATACCAAAATAGCTGCCCAAATTAAAACTGACTTAGACATACAAGCTTAGGTAAAAGATTTAGAAATACTTGAAGACTGGGTATCAAAAAATGACATCCCTTTTAACACTACTAAATGTGTTACTATGCACCTGGGCAATACAGACAAAAAACTTCATTATTCTCTGAATGGCAGAAACCTGAATTCAGTCAGCACAGAAAAAGATCTTGGAATCATCATTACATTTGACTTATTTATTTATTTAGATTTTGTTAACCAAGGTAAGCCCACTGAGACCAAAGTCCCTTTTTCAGGGGTGACCCGGGGTTGAGAAAACCAATCACTTTACATTAGGTAAGCACAAAGTAACACAGTATGAGAGTACATTCATAGTCAGGGGATACATTAGACAATTACAGTTTCATAACATAAAGGCTACAACATTAATTGGATTTTTGATTCTGGGCAGTCAAAAGGAGAGAGAGAGAGAGATTTTAGTCCTTTGTCATAGGGAGGGGTATGTGGATAAGGACATGAACTAGCGGTTACAGCCACAGAGACTCAGCTCAGTGAGGTATGCTTTAAGACCTGCTTTAAACAAGGATTGGGAGGGCCTGACTAGCAAGCTTGTGGGGAGTGAGTTCCAGAGGTGGGGGGCCGTGAACTGAAAGGAGCGTTTACCTTGGTTAGTCCTGATGCGAGGGATGTTCAGTAGTCGACTTGTGGTGGACCGGAGGTTACGGAGGGAGACTTTGGGGGTGAGCAGGTCACTCAGGTGAGGCGGATAGCCAAGGGAGGTGAGTTTATATGTGAGACAAGCGGAGGCATAGGTTAGTTTATGCTGTAGGGTTGGCCAGCGTAGGTCGTTGAGGGCCTTGCAGTAATGCCTCCTAGGGGAGGAGTTAGTTCCAAAGCAGGCGATGTGGTGGTAAAGGGTAGTGAGTTTGTTTAGCTCTACCTCCCTGAGTGACAGGAATAGGGGGGAGCCATATAGCATTGAGGGAATGAGGTTGCAGTTTGCAATGGCTCATCGTGCTTCTCCGGAAAGAGCATTGCCCAAGCGGTATAAAAGGCCAAGCCTCTGGTGTATGGATCAAGTTAAGGCCTCAAAATGAGGTTTGTAGGCTAACTCCTGGTCAAGGAGTACCCCAAGGTACCTGAACTGATCAGCGACTTCAACAGGCGTACCAAGGGCTGATGAGAGTTGGAGTAACCCACTACGGTCTTTGCCCAGCCGTCGGGTCCCAAAGAGGACTGCTTTTGTCTTTTCCTCATTAAGTTTTAGGTGATTGGTAGTGAACCAGAGTTTGAGCGTTGAGAGGCTGGCCTGAAGTTTGGCGGCGATAACCGAGGGTTGGGGGTCGCTGTAATAGATTACAGTGTCATCCGTATAAAGGATAAGGTTGCATGGTGAACAAGGTCCTTCAAGGTCATTTAGAAATAGCGAGAATAGTAGGGGGCCCAGGATGGAGCCCTGGGGTACACCAGAGGTCACGGGTCTGGGGTTAGAGTGTACTCCCCGCCAGCGGACGCTTTGGGATCTGTTTCTAAGGTAGCTAGAGATCCAAGAGAGTGCAAGCTGATCAAAGCCGAGGCAGAGAAGTTTGGTAAGGAGAAGCTCATGGTTGACCAAGTCAAAGGCCTTGGATAGGTCAATAAATAAAGCACCCGTTGGGGTGCCTAGGTCCATGGCATGGAGTATGTCTGATGTTAGCTGGATGAGGGCGGTGTCGGTACCGTGACCTTTCTGAAAGCCATGCTGTACTTTGGAGAGGAGCAGGTGTTGTTCCAGGTAGGTTTGAAGTTGGTCATAGACAAGTCTTTCCTGAATTTTACCCAGGGGGCAGAGAAGAGAGATAGGCCTGTAGTTCTCCACTCTGTCCCGAGTTCCTTTTTTGTAGACTGGAACAATGGTCACAACTTTCCATTTAGAGGGGACCGTCCCTTCTTGGAGGGATCTATTGATGAGCAGGGTGATGGGGTAGGTGATGGCTGGAGCTGTGACCCTCAGCAGCCGGGGCTCCAGAAGGTCATTGCCAGGAGAGGACTCGGGTTTTATTTTGCACAGGAGGGGCAGTACTGTGTTGGGTTAAACTGGTTTCAGGTGGAATAAGGGGCGAGGTGGCACCCAGTTTGAGAGGGGTAGGGAGGGTGTCACGGGCACTATTGGGAGATGGCCGCTGGGGTTTGCAAAGGATGCACTGAAGGCTTCCGCCACTTTAGAAGGGTCATTGGAGACTGAGTCCCCAATTTGGAGCAGGGCATCATGTTCCATTGAGGAGCCCTTAAGGAGAGCATTTATGTGGCCCCAGAATTTCTTTGGGTCACTTAGGTGGCCAGTTTGGAGGTCCCTGAGGTCATTCAGTGAACACTGTAATAAGGTCATCAATAAAAGTATCAAAATAATAGGCTGTATTAAGCAATCCTTTACATCTAGTGATAGGGGATGCATCCTGCCACTGTATAAAACTTATGTGCAGCCACATCTGGATTACTGTTCTTCACTGTGGAGTCCATACCTTAGAAGAGATGTGATGAAGTTGGAGGGGGTCCAGAGATGGGCTACTAAACTGATAGACAACATGCAGACAAAAGGTTACAATGAGAGGTTGACAAAGCTAAATCTGTATACCCTGAAACTCAGAGAACTAGAGGAGACTTACTCCTAATGTTCAAAATATCCAGAGACCCAGCACTAATGGCAGACTTAGATATAACATACAACATAAGGGATTGCAACCTAATAAGTCATACCTACGAACTTGCTCTAACCTACTCAAAAAGAAACAACGGATGTTTTTTTTCTATACACAAAGAGTTATACCCATTTGGAACTCACTCTCTAAACACATAGCTGATGTCAATAATCCTGGCACCTTCAAAACAAATCTTGATAAATATCTACTGAATTTTGAGTAACCTAACTCTAGCTCGCTGGAGATATACTTATGTGGGCCTCAGCCTTCTGTACATCTATCATTTCCTAGTATAACTCCTAGTATATGAGTGGAGCTAAGTTTTTCCCCTGAAGAATTGTTGGCTAAGTGCCAAACTTCACATTAAGTTTACACAGTGCAAAGTTGGCACATAATAAATCAGAGTAAGAAGTACCAAAAATGTCCCCCCCCCACCCAGTACTGGAAACTCCAAAAGCACCCTCCACTCCCCACCCTAACCCAGCAAATTTTTGTAGTACTACCCCTTCCCCACCCACTCAGCTCCTATGCATCCACTTTTCCTTCCCTCACCTCAAAGAAAGGTTAATGTGAATGTGCTAATAACTACTTCAATGGCCCACCCACTCTGTAACTGGCATAGTGACACCAACCCTCTCCCCAGCCTTGTAAAAAAGACAGTCCCAGTCCCCCAACCACTTAGCACCCACCACAACCCTACTCCCTACCATCTGGGACCCAACCCAAAGTGAAAAAAAAACTTGCTTAAGGAGCAGAAGGACAGTGGCTGCACACACTTTCCTTTCAACACCTTAACTGACCACAGTCTGAATGCATGGAGTGCACATTTATAGTAAAATCAGCTTATTTTATTATAAGCACATGCCCAGTTCATTCATGACAGATGGCTGAAGTGGTGAGAGGAGGGTCTGGGCTAGTCATCATCCTCCGCCTCTGCAAATGAGATGCTTATTTTTGGAAGGTGTTCTATATGGGGTGGAGGGTGGTGGGTGTTGAAGAGGGAGGGCTTTTTCTTTTTTGTGGAGCCAAGCAGAGTTTGTGTGCCAATTACTGAGTTGGTGGGCAAGGGGGAGTGTTGCTAGTATATTCAAACTAATCTTTTCATGGAGTGAGAGGGTTTGCATGGGTGCTGAGTGGGTGGAAGAAGGGTATAGTACTACTTAAAAGTCATAGGTCTAGTTGGAGGGTAGAAGTCGGGTTTGAGGATTCTACAGAGAGTGGGGAGCATTGTTTTTTTCATGGCAGCCAGGCTCTGCGAACTTTGGCTTCATGGGCAAAGTGTCACTTCCCAGAGTCTAGTCCAGATAAAGTGACACTTCACAAGTGAAGTTTTACTTCATGTAATCTTTTTCTGATGGATAGCTCTACAGGAAGAGCTATGCAGTATCGGGGCACTTCACATACCACTCTGCGTAGTGAAGTTTAAAGACTTGCTAGTGTCTAGTGGCACAGCAAGCACCAGCCCAGAGCAGTACCCTATAGAACAGCACCAACCACATGCCAGACTCAGGCACCCAGGGTGGAACAGTCAATGTCAGAGGGGAGTGTCATCTAGTTCTGTTTTTCTAGCAGTGGAAGACCGTTATAGCAAACAAGTGAGTCTTGGGAAATATCTTTAAATTTACAAAACCAGTTTCAGTTTCATTAAAAAGTTTGCTCTGGTAAGGAGAGAAAGCATACCATGTTCCAAAGCTATATTCTAAAAGACTGCAGGGGCATTAAGATGCAAAACATTTTTTTTTTGGTTAGCACGGTCTATCAGGAAAGAATAATCTTAAGTAATATCCTAACAGTAATACTTCTATAACACAAACAGAATGAGACAAAAACTGCAGCAAGCTGTAACGCACATACATTTTTCTTAGTAAATTATAAATATTAACACAAATAATTTATAAACTTAAGATAAGCATTTGGGATAAACTGTATCAAACATAAGAACATGTGAATGCTTCTCTAATTTTGTTTGATGTATTTTTATGCTGAGATAAACAATCTGAAATTTTGGAAAGAATACCCAGTCAGCCTCCCAGTCTCCCCAAAACATATATTGTACTCAATAAGGAAATACATTTTTAATTACGTGAACTACACAAGCTTATCTAAAATATATATAGCCCTAGATACTGAAATGTAAAAAAGTAAAATTATACCCCCGGCAGTAAAGCACTTTTGCCCACTTAAATCCTTTCTTAATATCTCTAGGAATTTTTTGCTGTCATGATAAACAATAAGACAGGATCAGCATGACATTAAATCTATGTATTCTGTAGATAAAGTGTTCCAATATATTTTTAAATTTCTGCATATAAATTATTCATTTTATATTGGCTGAATGTGTCATTCTGTCAACATTCAGTATCAGCATTCTCAAACCCCATGTATGTACCTTGTATAACTCTACCTAAAATTGATTACATCCATAATGCAATGTTTTAGACTTTCCTGACATGTTGCATTCACAATAAAATAAACCAGTGGTGTGTGAGTTGCCAATAGGTTAGAAGGCTAGTACTGTAGGATGGACACAAAAGTAAAGACTCTTAACCATTTAATAGGTGCTTCTGTAATTTACAGTAACATAGTATAGTATGGCATAGAATATATAGCTGGCAGTATAGCCTAGAAGTTAGAGTAAGAAGGTGTGAATGAGCTTGGTACACCCACCAGACCTGGGTTTGATTCCCACAGCATCCACTTCCATACCGAATAACCCTGAGCAAACCACTTAATCTCCCTTTTGCTCCTAGGTCACCTCTGAAAACAGGCCTTGGGACTAGTGGGCCTTACCTTGTTACCAAAAAAGAAGTAAATAAATATAACATACTATAGAATAGTATAGTGTATGTTTCAACTTTGTCACATGCTTGTGCAGTGTACACAAGTGGCTTCAGAAGAGGGGGAGAGGAGCATTTCTTCCACCACTCTGTGAATTGGCCAATTTACCGCAAGTGGTTTCTAGGATTTATGTTAACCTCCATGACAGGGCCTACAGTGAGATAGGTGGAATCCCTGGTTATTGGGCGGTACGGTTTCCTCAATTACTAGTGGATTGGGAGAAGGTATGGAGAGATTACCATAGAAACATTTCGCAGGACATACTGTGGCTCATGCAATTCCAAATTCTTAACATGTATCTCACTCCAGTCAAACTTTTCAAAATGGGTGGAGCCCCTTCTTCCAATTGCAGAAGATGCCACCAGGAGGAGGGCTCCCTGTTTCATATTTTCTGGAATTGTCACAAGGTTGCCAATTGTGATCCCTCATTAGACAAAACTATGACCCTTTGCTGGGTATAGAGGATCTATTTTTACCAGACGTTTACCTGATTGGGGATTATTCTAGAGTAGTAGTTTGGGAGCGCAGATACTATCTGGCTTTAATGGCTATGTTGGTTACAAAATTAGCGTTATGCCACTGGCAGGACACTGATACCCTCATGTATACAGAGTGGTTGCAGGAACTTCTCTTCAATTTGAACAATGAGAAACTTATTGCAAGTATTCATAATTGCCTCTCAAAATTTGATAAAATATGGGGCAGTTTGCAGGCCCTTTACACGATGCAGAAGTGCTAGATCGACTCACTTTTTATGATGATACTCCAGTTAAGAGTAATGAACTGATGCTATAGGGGGATTTGTAGGGGGGTTAGAGAGGGAGGCTGGGGATGATGTTGAATGTTGACTATATGTTTGTTATGTTGGAGACTGCTTGTTCTGGATGTATACAAGCTGTGGTTTGATCTAGGATTCTGCACCAAACCCCTGCAGCTGCCGCCTGGACTCTGGAATGACTGCTCCGACCTGCACCAAGCTCCTTTTCTGGCCCCCCTCCACTCGCTGGCTGAAAGTTAATAACATCAGGAATCAGCGCTGACCGCCTGAGTCTTTTGTGTGTTTTGAATCTTGGTGCCTTTTTTCACAAGTGTAGCACTTGGACAATTTAATTTCTCCACTACTGCCTCTCGGCTTAGCCGTACAATTAACAGACTGTAACACGTTTAATTTAGAGCTCTGTTAGTCCTGAATTTGTTATATCACAGCATTATTTAGAGTTTCAAAACTGATATTTAATTTTAGAGTTGGTTGTTATGGGTCCTCACCTTCTTGTTTCTATCTCTCTTTGGCCTCCTCTTTTAAGTATTTCTTTTGTCTGCTAAACCTCCCAGTGTACCAAGCTTTGTCTCCAAACCCCCCTCTCCAACTCTGCCTACTTAAAATCCTCTCCTCTCCTTTCCCTCTGTTCTCTAGGTGCAGGAGCTCTTGTCCGGGCTTTGGTGATCCTGGTTTGAACCACGCTTGAGGTTTGATCTAGGGTTCTGCATCAAACCCCTGTAGCTGCTGCCTGGACTCTGGATTGACTGCCCTGACCTGCACCAGCCTCTTTTTTCTGCCCCTTTCCACTCACTGGCTGAAAGGTAATCACCTCAGGAATCAGAGCCTACCACCTGAGTCCTTTGTGCATTTTGAATCCCACCACCACTGTGCAGCAGCTCCCCACCTTCCCCACACCACTCCCACCCTTGTCCAGCATCAGCTTTATAGGGTTGTATTGGTCAGATGACTAAGTACCCACTCTACCACTGGCAAGCTATACAGAGGCTCAGATAGGGGCTGTGTGTTCCTGGATCTGAACTTCCTCCTACACAACTCATTTAATTTAAGTAACATGCTTCCTGGAGTGGTCCACCATGTCTTGCCCCTCAGTCCTATTAGTACTGTCACTGCTTAAGTGCCTATGTACTGCTGGACAAAATGATGCCCACTTACCTGCTGACTCCTTTGAACCTCACCTCTTGGAGTGCGGGTAGATGAAAGTATCAACCATCACCTCTTCTTACAACTGCTCCCAAACTGCACAGGCTTTGCTAATTCAAACTGAGCAACTAAAACTATTATTAGAGATTGCATATGCGGATCACTATACACCGCCAATTGTGCCCCCTAAGTGGCTACCTCCACATCCTGGCAAATATAGGAAAAAAATGTAAACTCACTTTCACCTTTAGCTTTACAACCAAGAAAGCAATCCTTATGCTCCTCCTGTTGTTGGGTAATGTGGACCCCAATCGTGGCCCCCCATGTACTCCTAATACAAAAGGAGAAAAGTGCAGTGGCTTACAAATTGCGGCCTTGAATATTTGCAGCCTGCTCCTGAAGGCTGTGCAGCTGCAGGCCTGGGCAACCCTGCACTGCCCTGACATCATCTGCATTACTGAGATGTGGTTATTACCTAGGGTGAAGGCCAATGAGATTGTGCTGGCTGGTTACCAGGCATTCAGGAAAGATCAAATAGGGAAAAAGGATGGCGGCTGTCTTATCTACGCCTGGGATTCTATTCACGGGGCTGCTCTCCCAATCACTGCCAATGCCGGTGACCATGAGCTACTTGCAATTAAGCTCCAATTTGGACCCCAAAGTAAATCACTGGTGATAGCTTGTGCCTGTCTTCCACTATGAAAGACTGCAGTTGGCCTGAACAGAGTCCTCAGAGCATTGTCTGGCACTATCAAGAACTGTGAAGTCATTGTCACTGGTGACTTCAACATCAACTGGCTCAGCAGTGCTATACACCAACAAAAAGATATTGTACCAAGATCATATCTCATACAATTGATTACAGAGCCCACCAGGATGAACCACAAATCAGGCAGTCATACACTACTGGATTGGCTCCTGGTAAGCTCATCAGAGAGGATTTCTTAGGTCACAGTGCTCTCAGACTCCATGAGCTGCCACTCACTTATTACCTGTAGATGGTCCAACAAATCCCAAAAGGCTCCACCCATACTCGTTGAAGTCAGAGTCCTTAGAAAACGCCATTTAAGATCCTTTAAAGAAGCCCTCTCTAGAATTGACTGGACACCCATAGACCTGATAACAGACCTCAACTTTGCGGTACAACACTTCATTGACAACTTCAACATTGTATGTGACAAATACAACCCTGTCAAGAAAAGGAAAGCCATGGGGTATAATAACTGTTGGATAACCAGTGAACTCCTGCACCTCAGGTGGGAAACGTTATATTCAGAACTACAGAGAGGCTAGAAATAAATGTACACATCACTTAAGGAGTGCAAAACCTAATTACTACAAGAAACAGCTAGAACAAAAATGGGGAGATGGGAGACGGTTCTGGGACAACCTGAACAATCTCCTTGGGAAGGCTAATAAATCAATACTCTCACTGCTCAACATAAATGGCTCCACACAAACAGATCCCTACGCCATAGCAGATGTGCTAAACTCTGCATTTAGTGACCTAAGTTCAGTTCTTCCTCCTGACTACCTAAAGCCATTGTATACGGTCACTGACAGCCTCCCCCCTTGATGAACCGCCACCCCAATTTCTACTTTAGGTGAATTATAGTTAAAGAAACCATGCTATATGTAAAAAAATGTTCGCTCTAGCAATCGTTGTGTTCATTATTCCCATAATTAAATTTGCAATAAGTCCCTCATAATGGCTAAATTCCCATCTCTTTGGAAACAGGCAGTGGTGACCCCTGTCCATAAGAGTGGAGACAGGTCAAGCCCAGCAAACTACAGGCCCATCTCCATACTCTCCCAACTATCCAAAGCTCTTGAAAGGATAGTAGCTGATCAAGTTAATGAATATATTCAGAAATACTACCCACAATGCTCACAACAGCATGGGTTCAGAAAGAACCACAGCACTGTCACAGCACTGGTTGACTTTACCAACTACACCCACAAGGCCTTAGATGAGGGGAATTTGGTTGGTGCCATTTTTATTGACCTCATGAAAGCCTTCAATACGGTCAACCACCTCCTCCTACTGACTCAATTTCGCACCCTTGGATTGGCACCCAATGTTCTCCAATGGTTTAATGACTACTTGTCAGACAGATCATAAAGAGTGAAAATAGGCCAAGTGGCATCTGACTCCAAAAGCGGTGTCAATGGGAGTACCCCAGGGGTCCATCCTAGGGCCCCTATTGTTCAGCCTGTTCCTGAACACACTCCCAAAATCATGCACCAGTAAGGTCATCTTATATGCTGATGATGCTGTAATACTCAGTAGCCATTCCAGTATTGAGCCGCTACAGACTGAACTGCAATCCACATTCAGGCTACTGGAGAATTGGTTCAGGACTCAAAAGTTACTACTCAACCATAAAAAAACTAAAACTATGCTCGTCTCCAGCCACCAATCAAAAAGGAGATACCACACCCTTACCATCACCAATCTAAACTCTGACCCACTAGACCAAGTGTACTCCTTCAAATACCTTGGTGTCATGATTGACGACACCCTCTCCTTTGTGCAACACATTGACATAGTGGTAAAGACCGTCAACTCCAAATTGGGTGTCCTTTATAGGCATTGGAAAGGTCTAACACACAATGCCCTCAGGCTGTCAGTCTCCAGCTCCATCCAATCTGTCATTGACTACGGCTTGGTAGTCTATGGGGCTGCCACAGCTACGGCACTCAAGAGGGTTGAAACAGCCTTAAACAAGGCCTGCCAACTCCTACTTAATGCTGACCAGCTCACGCACATTTGCATACTCTGCGAGTTGACCAACCAGCTAAACCTTAGTAGCAGAGTCAGCTTCCAAACCTGCCTCCTTGGGAGGAACACCTTGCTTGGGCAAACCCCTCCATGCATCTCAGAAATTATTTTGAAGGTGAGCCATTTGTATGGTGCTAGAAGAAAGGAGCTACACCCTCTAAGTATCCCATTTTTCAGGACTGCTCTTGGTTCTTTTTCCTGCAGAGCACCTCTCTGGCTTAACGAGGTCCCTTCAGCCTCACTGACAACTGCTAACATTAGGACCTTTAAAACTGAGCTAAAGCAATATTTTATAAGCAGGCAATTATGCTTGTGCCATCACTAATCATCCTAATGCACACCCAGGACCTACACTCATCTGTCTCAGTAACACCATATGGCTGTTAAACCCACCCACTCTCCCCTGGCCTCCCATTCCACATGAGGGTCTATAACTAGCCCCCAGTGCCCTCTCCTCTTCCACCTTCCCTTATCACTCAGTCACCTTACCCATCATATCCATATAACCACATTCTCTCTCTCTCTCTCTCTCTCTCTCTCTCCTCCTCCTACATGCACTCATTGTCTTACTTTTCGTAAGTCAGTCCTTCTCTCTCTCTTCCCCCCTCCACCCCATCCCCCTCTGTCCATTCCCTCTGCTACCTCTACACCATCCTCCACCCCCGTCCACCCCATTTCTGTCCACACTACCTCACCACTCCATCCTCAACCCTCTACACCACACAATTTGTTCCACTTCCCCACTCTCCTCCTTCCTCTGTCATTAGCCCACTCTCTCTCTCTCTGTGCCATGTGTGGAACCCTGTACCAGTACGGACCTATGAACCACTCCACCCTGTACCTATGAACCACTCCTCCTGGTACCCATGAACCACTCCTTCTCTGCCAGACTTTACCAGTCCTGTACCTATGAACCACCTGCAGTACCTATGAACACAATACCTATGAACCACTCCTCCTGATACCCATGAACCACTCCTTGCTGCCAGTATGTACTCCGTCTGCTCCATTGCCCTCTCTTCACCTCTCTTATACCTCCCCACCCCCTATCTGCATATCTGACAATGCCTTCTGGACTGCACCTTGTAATCCTTTGCCTCCCCCACGATCATCATTAGCAGAGCTCTGCTACATCCTACTCCAGCCTGTTTAGAGTATTTTGAATAAGATGTAACCTCCTGGAAGGAATCACCTAAATAGATGTTTATATGGAACAAAAAAGTCAATTAACTTAATATGTCTGTATCATGTGTCTGTTTGTTTGACATGGAACCTTTGTAAAAGAGTCCTGTACTCAAATACTGTTCCTGAACCATGAAATAAAGAAAATAAATATAATTTAATTTAAAAAAAGTATAGTATAGTATAATATAATATAGTAGTACATCAACCTGAACTACATTGCAGCCATTTGCTGATCTCAGCTGACTTAGTTCACACCAAAACCTGAGTCCCCAAAATGACAAGTGAGTGCCTTGACACTAGACCATTGGTGTAGCCCTCCACATTTTTTTGTGGTTACCCCAACATTAACAAGCATACACTCTGTATCTGGCACATGCAAGTTCCAGATGTTCCCTTCAATACCAGTTCAGAAGGTATTTGTTGTCCATATAGCAAATGGGACCTAAATAAATATGGCAACACCAAGTTGTACTGTAATGTTGCATATCAATGCTCATGCTTTTGGTTTGTTGTGACCCCATTTTGTTAGCTTATTTTGCTTACTGTTTGGATGTAATTACCTTTACAGTAATTCTTTTTCGTGTATATTTTAGCCTTTATGTAACCATTCCTGCTAGAGAATGTTAACATTTAACTACTGCTATCCTCCCTGGGATTGCAACAGAAATTAGATATTGCATCTCATGGGGTATCAATGCTCAAGTAAAGTGAAATAAAATAAATAGTTACTAAAGAGGCCAGTGACAGGTTAGGGTGTCTTGGTAGTGTTTTATAGTGCCTGTGGGCCATCTACAGTAGTAGCTGTAAAGCCTTATGTCCAGATTTATAATAACCAATACTGCATGTGATCTGGTTGCACAAGAACATTTAAAAATATTATGTTTAGCAAATAAATACCTACACAGATATTCTAAGGACATCAACAGCATGCACAATTGTTGAATATACTCTTAAAAGCCCCAGAAATTCTAGATAGCCCATGTTCTCCCAACAGATAGTGGTCTAAAATTTGCTGTAGCAATCAGATTGCAAATGCAAATGTTCTGAAAAATCTGAGGCCCAATAATCAAAAGGAGGATAAATAAATACAGGGCTTCCACCATCATAATCCATGTTGCTCATGCAGAGGCCATGGAGGGAGTCCCATGACCATTGTGCTAACACAAAAATGAGTGCTGCAACTATGCTAATCTATCCTCAGCAACATTCCATGAGAACTGGGTGCCATGCTGCTTATTTCTCATGTGCCGGCCCATAATCCCTTAATGGTGATTATACCAATCCTGATCATACACATTACAAATCCTGCATCAGCATCAATGGTGCTGGAATCATGAGATCCAATATTTCTCCAATCATCCCCTTTCTTTCCCCCATATGCCTTTCTTCTTACTTTTTTTCTATAGTCTGTTATTTCCTTTATCCTTAGATGTTCTGTGGTATCCGGGTAAGGAGAAGTAATGGTCTTGCTTTACAAATGGATACCCTATGTGACTGGACAACATTTATTAGCTATTGCTGCTCTGAATATGGCTTGTATGAGCATACTGAGATAGGGAATGCCCTCATTCTGGCCATGTGGACAGCTAATGTTGCTAAAATGACTAGAAGTCAAGCTACATTATTAAATTTTAGTTCTGGCTGTTCGTGAAAGTTTAGGCAGAACAAACAAATCATCCCCAATTTGCTAGCACATCCCTTACTTACACTACTGAATATCAAGTCTTCGGCCACACTAATATTAATATTTATGGATAAAAATCACAGTTACATAGACAAACAAATCCCTGGAAAGGAAACCAATGGTATATATACTGTAGTGTTAGCATCTGAGGAATGTACAGTGGTTAGATTTATAAACCAATTACACAATTGCAGCCAGCTTGGAAAACTGCAAGACCTCTTATCCGGTGTACAGATGATGTTTCATGGGACAGCTTCATGTTGAATATAGAGAATAATATATGGGAAAACATATACAACCAGGTTGTGCTTCCATCAAGGGATTCTGATGACATCATAGGGATCTTGAGAGCAAAGCTTGCTAGGTCCCAGATGTTGTCAAATCTTACCAAACCTCCAAGATGGAAACACAGCTGAGTTGTGCATGGTTGCCCATGTTATTTTATTTAGTATATGATCTGTAGCATACAAGTCAATACAAAATCAGTTTTTTTCTTCCCATAAAATCATGTGTTTATTTTTTTTTATTGTAAAAAAAAAAAAAAATTAGCCACCTGCTCAGAACCCACACTGGAAAGATGAAAGTTTCTGCTTTATAAAACAATGATGCAAGAGAAAAATTTGTGTTACGAGAAAGTCTGGGTGCTCTGTGTGAGAAAAATGAAAATAAAACAGCAGGTGACACAGGTTTCCATTCTTAATAAAAACATTGTTGTACCATAGAAAGGTACAACCGCATTCTATGACCTTGCAACTGTGATGCACCAGCTTTTTAGTTAGTATGGAAATCCATGCACAATGAGGTGTAACCATATAATACCTTTCACTTCAACAGTGTGTGGGAGGGACATTACATTCACTTTTTAAAACTAAAATGAAACATAAATCATATTATAAATCACTCTAGGAAACTAAAATGATTTATAGTAAAATATGTTCATGGATACTATTAGAGATGTTTCTTACTGAATAAAATCATCTTTCATACATTTTGGGATAAATGGACTGCTCAACTTTTCTTTTCAGTCCACTCATCCCCCCCCCAAAAAAAAAAGAATGGTAGTCTTGTAGAGAAAGATTTATCTCTAAGCAACCCAATATACTTACTTATACAATAGCACAAACAAAACCTCAATGCCCATAATAGGAGGGTATGAAATTAATTAACTACTATGAAAGTAAGAGGTGGAAGAACTAAAACGGAGCCAACAATGAGACTAACAAAATCCCACATATAAATGGAATAGGATCAGGGAGAATCATTTAGTTAGGGTTATAGTCCTCAATTATCCCCAAACAAGCAAACAGATGCTTTGTCTTTTTTTCTATAATTAGTGTATTTTATGGTTTAAGGTTAGAGTTGCATGTCCAAGCTAAAAGATATTCAAGCATGGTGTTATGCCACTCTGTATCAGATGGTACAGTACAAGCCAGTATCTGATCATCTGTATGTTAACTACTAGAAGATAAATTACTGGTTTATGACTTCTGCCCCTAGCAGTTGGATACTTATTTACTGGATGAGTGCACTGGTCTCAAGGACTGTTTTCAGGTAAGATCTGGGCCATTAGAATAACACATTATGTCAAACATCAAAAGTTCATATACACAAGGCTACAGTAGAAGCACACACATGACAAGATGCAAGTGATGTACCAATAAATACTGGCAATGCATACAATTACAAAATATATGAAATGTGACAATAGGCAATGCCACAGAGACAAGAATAGAAACTTATTGGTTCATTCAAATCACAGGAACCAGATCTCAAAATCATTGGGGTGTGTGTGGGGGGGGGGGGGCATTCTGGTTGCACCTTTAAATCTATCTTCAAAACAATGGAACCTCCAAACTAAGAAAATGGTCAGCATTGTTTTAATGTAAATCCCAAACTTGCTGGATTAATGGGTAGGAACAAAATACGTCATTGTGAGGATCACAGCCATTGTAATATTGAATGAGTTGTCAGATCACCCTGTTATGCCATTTCTCAAGACCTAATTGCATTTATGTAAACATTTAATTTATATGATTTTAATCAGTAAAATAAGTTTCCTAGCAGTCATCTAGGTAGACTTCTAAATTTATTACTCTCAGATCTCTTGAGAATTCTAACATCTCCAGCTGTGTACTTCCTTGTCACTTGGTCCATAATGTACTCTAGCAAAAAAGGGCACAGGGTACAAATGTTTTTATTGACCAGCAAATCTCAAGAATTTAGTGAAGCACAAGTCCCAGACTAACAGTGATGGGGTTTGCCTTTATGCTGCAATGACTGCCAGCCTCAGTTGAAGTTAGAAAGGACATCAGTTTGTGGAATATTACATTTCTGCCTGAGAGACTGGAAGGAAGAGAACCATTCATTTGACAGATGTATTTTAGCTAAGTCTCACCTAATGACTCCATTGCTTGTAAGGAAGTGTTTTTTTAAGTATTAATCGAAAGTTTCTTCACAGTGGAAGAGATTAATAACTAATGGTTTAGGCTGAGTCATGGAACTGGAGATAAAACAGGGAGAAGCTGACTTAATAGAAAATTGAGCAAGGAGAAAACACTAATGGAATCTTATCTTGTTGAAGGTGGATTACAAGTGTGGTTCCTCATTTCATTTCACTGTATTTTAAGTCCAAAAACAATTTCATTGTGCTGAGGCACATTTACAAAAAGAAAAAAAACCTGATTCACATCAGCAGTTACATCACAAGTGCATGACATAAATAGCATGCAATGTGGTACAGACCATTTAGTTATTACACTGAATGCACAATGTACTTTCTAAAGACAAAAGTACAATACAGAAGCTTGCAATAATTAAAAATATACAAAAAATAAGCTAGGCTAATTTTAATTTTATATTCCTACTGGCATCATACAAATCTGTCCTCCTCATATCATTCATATCTTTCTTTTCCTCACAGGCAAAGGGTACAAAAGCACTAATGTGTTGCAATGCAGACAAATTCAAAGGGATTAGGATAGCCTAAAACACTGGGAAAGGTGGTGGAAAAAAACATTTTAAGGTGGAAAAAGCAAAATAAATGAGGTTTGGACATTGACTAGCAGTTAGGTATATGGGATCAGTTAAACCACCTTACAGCAAACTTATCTGGAGAGGGTTTCTGGAGCTGTGGTGCAATGAGCCTGAGTCTGCAGCTCATTGTTTGACTCACCTGAAGTAATGACTGTTAATTTCTTACTTGGTTACATAAGGAGATAGGTACAATACAAATCATTGCAGGTGATATTATTAAGTTATAAGGCTATGGTAATACGAAACCTGGAGTAATATGCCCAGGTCTGGTCACCATTCAATATCAAGTAGATAAGTGCAGCTGCAGAAGTGCACCATAGCTCAAGCTGTATGATTCTTGCACTCAGATTCCCAAGTTATGAGCAAAAAACTTGAAAAGTTAGACTTTCTTCCTAGACAAACCAGGCTTCAGGGTGACCTAGAGTATATAATTGAAGCATTTGACATTATGAAACAAATAGACAATTCTGAGTAAACAGTGGAGTGGGCAATATATTGCCAACAAATGCCCTTGAAACAAAAAATATATAGGGGAGGGTTCACAAAGCAGATGCGCTGGGTGCATCTTAGATGTGCCAGCCCATCTCAGAGATGCTCACTGGCACTATTCACATAGGGAAGAGACAAGTCCGTCACATACAGGATGTGCCGCACCATAATGGATGCACCAGGGCCCGAATATAATGATATGCGGCGCATCTGAAGGGGGCGTGTAGCTGGATACATGGTGCATCCCCATTCACAAAGCAAAATGAATGGGCAAACACAGCGCATTCACCCAAATGTGCACTAAGGAGATAAGTATAAAAGAAGTAGACTTAAGTGCAAGCCCCCGGCAGGCAGAATGCAGGATAGCAGCAGCAACAGGCAGAACACCAGCATCACAACGGAGGTCACAGACATCGATGGTGCACCTTTCCTGATGGTGGGCATGATAATGGGGATGAAGAGATGGGCAAGCCAACAATGTGATGGCAGAAGGCACCATAGGCGGCCCTACCCCATTGTGGTATTGAGCCAGACTAACATTTGAACAACTGACAGACACAGAAACAGCCAGCCGATATCGCCTGAACAGGGCAATTCTGAGGCAGCACTGTGAGGTGTGCCATGAGGAAATGCAGGCACCCACTGGAAGGGATCATGACATATCAGTGGAAACCAAGGTGACAACAGCAATATGCCTGTTCACCATGGGAACCTTCCAGAAGTCAGCTAGAAACATCACTGGTATATCCCAGTCATCCACGTCCCGTCTCCTCACACAGTTCCTCACTGCACTGCTTCCACATGCTTTAGAGTTCATTCAATTCCCAGGCACACAGGCAGTGTGGACAGAAGTTATGTAACAGTTCCACAGGGGGGCATGCATGCCAGGCATCATAGGGGCCACTGACTGCACCCATGTGGCAATCTGTGCACCACCTGGCGATTAGGCCATGCCATACATGAACCGCAAGGGGTTCTACCCCATAAACTGACAGGTGGTGTGCAGTGTCAAAGGGTGCATCAGCAACATCTGTGCTACACACCCTGGGAGTACACACATTGCCTTCATATGGCACCAATCCATCCTATGCCCCCGGTTTGAGACCAGGGATATACCCAGCATCCACCTAGTGGGTGAGTGGGGCATGCATACATGCCCACAAACAGGACTCCGGGTTGCAACAAATGTTGGGAGGTAGTACATTTGTGTGGGAGCCTCAGCAGGGCCTGCACAGGGGAAGATGCCCAGGTGGGACAGTGTAGGTGGGCACACCGATGGAACCAGACACACGTCATTTGGGACAGTAGCAGCACAGAGCAACATGGGAGGCAAGGTGATGCAGAGCAGCAGACATGTGTTGCAGGGCAGAATGCATTACACAGACCCAGGCACAGGTGACCACTGGGCAATGGAGGGTAGGCAATGCCAGACTGGACAGGAGCAGCTAGCCATGGTAGCAGGCATGGTCAGGTACAGTGCAAAAGATGGCAGCCAGGGCAAGCAGTCACTGGTGAGTGCACGAATGCACTGTCCCACCATGGGGGAGGGAGATGCACTGGGAAGTGGGCCACAGGGACAGAGGTGGACAGGCAGTAGCCACACCAGTGTGCCATGATGGGGTGGGGGCTGTGGTACACAATGCACATGTATGTGGGGTACTAACAGAATGCTTTGTCTCCCCACTGGTGATGCAGCACTATCCCCTCTGAACTGGCTCCTCACCCCCTTCCACCATCCTGGCTCAAAGGCAGAGGACTGCTACAACGAGGCATACATTACTACATGCACCATCAGTGAGCATGTCTTCGGCATGCTGAAAATGTGCTTCAGGTGCCTGGATAGGTAAGGTGGTGCCCTACAATATAGCCCAGAGAAGGCCTGTGGCAAATTCCTGGCCTGTTGTATGGTGCATAACATGGCCGTTGACCGTGGAATAGCTGTCCAGGCTGAGGAGGGCAACAGTTACAGGGAGCAGGATGAGGATGCAGTGGAGCAGGGGCCCCGTGGTGGAGGTAGGCAACCATTCCTGGCCCACAGAGACCCTCACCTGGTCACCAGGTCCCGGCGACACAGGGACACTATCATAGAAGAGGACTGCGGGGACCAATGGTGAGTAGCGCAGTGGTTTAAGGCTCTGAGCAACATACCTGGAGACCTGGGTTTGAATCTCACAGCCCCCACTTGCATACTGTGTGACCCTGAGCAAGTCACTTAACTTCCTTGTGCTCCGAGGTCACACCTGGGGCTTTGGCTTAGTGTGCCTTTCTGGTTAAACAATTTCCCCTTTCCCTTTCCTTTCCCTAACACAGATGGGACACACTCGGCAGTCCCCCCCGGCACGCACACACACACCACAGGTCAGACAACAACAACGCAGTCATCATGAAGTGCGCCTGTGAGGGGTGACAGCAATGCACAGACACATGCACAGCATGCCACACATGGACAGGGGGGACATGGTGTCTGTGCTGGAGATGGCATTGATCAGTGTACATCCAGGTCCATGTGTGCTATTGGAGCAGTGCTGCATGACTCAATGTGTGCATGTATGATGCATCAGAGTGACATTGCGTCAATGCACAACTGCAGTGTGTGGCACAACACTGGCAGTATGCGCAGTCCCAGTGCACTGTGGGTGGTACTGTTTGCCATTCACGATATGGAAGAACCACTCGTATTGAGCATGCATGACCCAGTCATGACCCCTGACCCTGGTCTCCCTCCCATGTTGTGTACTGTGTATGCGTGGTGACACACAATGTGTGGCAATCGCCATGCCGCAACACTATGATGCACGATCCAGTGCACGACAGCCTATTACACATGAGGTGTGACTAGGCCACTTCACACCAGCAAACTGCTCAGAACACACCTGCTCCAGACAAACTGTGTCAAGCCATGCCATGTGCACAGGCAGCAGGACCTAAGATCATGAACTTGGGGGAGATGGAGCTAGTGAACTTTGTGACACTAGTCACGCCACTAGAGGGCCAGCTATTTGGGACCCAGAACCTCACTGAGCCATGCTAGGCAGTGTGGGCGAGGTTGGCAGAATGCCATGTGCGTAGGACCAGTGTGTTGCACACAGGGGAGCAGTGGGGACCTGCAGTGCTGGGACCTGGACAGGCTCCAGAGCCTACGCAATCAGGCATGCAGGGGTGCAGTGCCATGCACAAGTGAGACACAACAACTTACGGCACCTTCAGGAAGGCAGGGGTTGGTTTCTGGGGGGGGCATTGTGTCCTGGTGCATGGCCCCCCTGCCCCACCAGACACACACACACACACACACACACACGCACGCACATACACACGCACACATGCACACATGCACACACACACACACACGTGTGGCATACCATGCTGCTGCTTCTTGTGGGGTGTAGACAGGGCCACCATGCGTAGATGTGTGCACCATGGTAAATGACTGGGGTGCACTGTCACTGTGAAGGGCGCATTGCAGTTCTGCCGGTGGCATGGCACACATCCATCCACACACTACCATGGTGGGCACAGGCTGGGGTGTTGTGTGTTACTGCATGCTACCCAGGGTGATTTTATTGAGTCACTGTGGGGGTGGGTCCATCACTGCATGCTGGCACCAGTGGAGTTGCTGTGGAACACAGGTGGGAGGGGTGGCACACACCTACTATCACCTCATGGTGCTCTTTGCTTGTGTTTCTGTTGCAGGGCTGGCAGACAGGCAAAGGGCCATGGCAGCGGTGGAGGCCAGGCTCACCAGGGCCAGTGGAGGTGCCTGGAGATTTGGTCATGTGGGTGCAGGTGAGTGTTTTGCTTGTGCATCCTCTGAGTTTTCATCCGAGGGGGCTGTGCCCACTGCAGGCCATTGCCAGCCACATGTGCTTGTCTGTGTGCTGCATGTTGTGTTCACACATGGGGTGTCGCCATGGTGATGTGTGCTAGGGCCACAGTGCACATGGTTTCTGTGTGTCTGTCCACCTTGTGCTCATCTGCTGAGGACCATGGGCACACTGTGGTGCTCCATTGCTGTTCAAACAGGGCCTGCATGGTTGGGCAGCCTGCTGGCATCAGCACAAGTTGTGTGGGATGTGGCTGCTTGCCCCTCTGCACATCACTGTGCATGCACATGTGGGCCTTGTGCTGTCTCAGTACCATTACATGGTCAAAGTGTGGCACTGTGTGCCAGCCTGTTTCTGGCATGTGGTGTGCTTGGTGGACTGTCAGCCATTGCTGTGGGGGCTGCCTCCTGCACACTCACATGGTGGGCAAGGGGGGGGGCAGGTGTGGACCTTGGCACCTAGTTCCTGTTGTCTGTGTCACCACTATAGGTCCACAGAGAGTCCAGCCAGGTGTGCCAGGGCAGAGGAGGAGAGGAGCCTTTGGTCAGATGGCAGGGTTGCAGCTCAGGAGATTGCTCAGGAGAACATTGGAGTCACTTTACTGGAGGCAGGGTTAGCTCCTGCAGGCTATCACTCTGCTCGTCAGGGTGCTGCGAACCGTGGGCTGGATGGGTGGCCACAGGGCTGTGGCCCATCCAGGACAATAGGACAATAGAGAACCTGTAAACAGCCCCTTTGTTGTTTGACCCCCACCCTCCATGCCCATACCCATTTGCCAGTTGCCTTCCCTTGTTCTCCCACCACCATACCATTCCCATACTGTGTATTGTTTTTTGTGTTGCTGTGTTGATTCCCACACCACTCTATCCCTGTTCATACTGTTGTATTACAATAGTAAATAGTTTGGTTTGTTACTTTTCTTGTTTGACTAAAGATTTTTATATTGATATCGGTGTCTGTGGTCATTCATTATACTTTGTGCTCTGTTGGGCTTGCTGGTTTCCACTGTACCTTTGTTCCCATTTGCACATGTGCACCTGTGGTACCTTTCATGCCCGCTACAGTGTGTGCCCTCCTTGTTGTGTATGGCCTGTTGAGAGGCTTTACATCATGCTGGCTTGCACATTGCCCTTATTCTGTGTGTGGTGCATGTTGGTCATTTCTGTAGTACTGGTCCCCTGTTTTTATGCCACTCTTCTTGCTGTCCACATTACCTGTGGGCATGTTCCATCTGTGCGGGACATGGCTTTTGACCTATGTGCCATTGTGCATGTCCCCCTGTGTGCACCTGTGCTGTGGCTCCCATGTCCACCCTGCTTTGTTCCTGTGCATCGGGATGTGTGTGGCACCCTCTGCCATGCTGCACAGTGCATCTCTGTTGCTGTGGCACACCTTATCAGTCACCCCTGTGCATGGCATCTCCTCCACTTGGGCCCTTGTGTTTGCTGTGTGTCTGGCCTACCATGTCATAATGTTGCACGCTTAATAGTGTAAGACACTATGGCTAACCTGGTACAGTGTAGTCTGTAAGCTCTACTGGTACAATACCGCATATACTGCTGTTCACAGTTTTGCACCAGTAGCACTTTCCCAGACAGAGGATTCCGTCGAGCAGCTGCCGTGGCTCACAGGACTGAGCCACAGCAGTAGGAACCCAGGCACTGCGTCTTGGACCAGGTTGGATTCCCGGTCTCAGAATCTTTTATTTTTTCACATCTTGTGCACTCCTGAAGTTGAACCCCCCTTCCCAGAGTTGAGAATCTTTAGGGGGAGGTGTTAGGGGGGTGAAGCCCCCCATAATGGGTGTGTGTGGGGAGTGGTGCCCCCCACAGTCTCTTCACCTTGTCTGCTTTGGCCACTGTCTGGCCCTTCAGCCTTCTGACCAATCCGTGCCGGTCTGTTCACCTACATCTTTTGTGCCACTGCAGTTTTCCCCTGCTGCTCCTGTGTCCCTTGTTGACTTGCTCCTTATTCAGTGTTGTGTGGTCCAGGGTGCTTCTGCACATCCTAGTTGCACTGGGGCATCTCAGGTTGTGCCACGGCACTTCAGTGGTTCGGTGGTTTTCACAGTGGGGATATGCATAGTGTATCTTGCAACACATCCTTCTGTGAATACCACTGTTTGTGGACGGCACATCTCATTTGCACCAGCTCATCTCAGATGCACCCAGCACATCTGCTTTGTGAATCCCACCCATAAAGTTTTCAGAGAGTCATAGATTTGTGGAGTTTGAAAGAAGGAAGGAAGGAATAGAGAGATAAGGGGAAATTAGGTAAGTGTTGATAATCAGGTGATGCTATAGGCTTGTTGGGCCAGTCTGTCTAGTCCATTCCATAATTTCTCCTGCTCTTATGAGTTGAGTAAACAGGACTGACATTTACAATATGTCAAAGCTTATTCTATCACTTTTTGAATTGTAAAATTTGTGAAAACTATTGAAATTAGAGATTATGTGAAACAGTCATGCAAGCACAATGGGACATACAAATCATCTCAACAATAACTGGCAAAATTCTTCCTTAAATTACACCTTGCAATATTTGGGTAGGGAAAATCTGGCCATGGGTCTCAGATGGATCTCTAGAAAAACATAAAGTGAACTTACAAGCTCAAATGGGCAGACTACGTGGGCCATAGACCCTTATCTGCCAACATTATCTATGTATCTATGTAGATGGTTGAAGTTTCACACATGTTTAATAAGTAGAGATGTGCAAAGGCGAGAAACCTCATGTTAAATTCTTTGTGAAGGTCTCCTACTTCCCATAGCCTGAAGTGGCACTTTGAATGGTTCTGCACCTGGCAAAGTACTAATTTTTCCAGACGAATATCACAGATGAAGGTCTCACTATGCCTCATTCTTGCTCTTCTTGCCTAGCAAAGTGAATACTTTGCAGGCAAAGACTTGTACACATAGGGGCACTACAGTGGTGAAGTGCTCCTACATATGTTTGTTTTTTTTTAAACTGCTTTACAATCACAAAAAACACCCCCACAGATATAGACATATTGTGTCCTGCCCCTCCAGCATACCTTTGTAATAATAGGTCCCGAATCCTCACCCTATTATCACCCTTCTCCCAGTCCCCCAGTCCAAGTGGTTTTGTATATGATCTCAGTGATTGCTCATATAATATCCTCCCCCCAGTTCAATAATTCCCATTCAAACCCCCCACCTTCACAACTGAGTTCAGTTAAAATCAGTCCAATACCCCCACCCTACTACTCTCTGGCATTCTAGTGCCATCCTCCATTGCCTTGCTTTCCCTAACAAATATCTTGATATACCTGCAAATGTCAAAGATATCCCTTGGTGTGGGCATCCCTACCATTTTCTGACTCTGTCAGAAATTAATCAGTCTTTAAGGATGTAACTTAGAGGGATATTTGATTTGTCACTGTGGTCACTTGCAGTACAGTCAGGAAATGTTACCCTTCTATAAGTAGTGCAAAGTTTCTGACTTCAGACAAACTTTGCGACTGAAGTAAAAACATACTGCACCTCTATAAATACTGTATGTAGGTGAATGTATATTAGGCAGTACTTTTTTTCACTCATTTTTTTTGTCCTCCCTTATTAAAAGCCATATTTATATGCACTGTCTTTGTATCAATTAAAAACTCTTGCACGCCCATTTCAGAAGAAAAATAGTTTGTCCTTATCCAGTTCAGTGCAAAAGAAAGAGGGTCTGATCCTGGTTGCTTAACCCAGCTTACAAGAAAGGCTGTTGCCAAAAATGTAAGTGGAAGAGTTTCCCTTTAATACGCAGGTGTGAATTTAAAAAATGCTATGGGTGAGGAAAGCTCGTAAACTCCAAATCCTTGAAACAAAGAATATTTTACTGATACAGTATTAGATTGCCACCTAACTAGGTCCAGTCAATGTTTTGTGTCTGAAAGGGCTGGCTGGACCTTTATATAGAAAGCAATCTAATATTGTATCATAAAATATACTGTGTTTCATGGATTTGAAGTTTAAGAGTTTTCCTTCCTCAGAGCATTTTTCCTATCCAATACAATACCTTGTTACTTTGTTTTCCGTACCCACATCTTCCAGCTCTATAAAATGTATTGCATAGTCTTAAAAACTGTTATGTGTTCCAAACCATTTATCTTGGAACCAAAATTAATTCATCTTTGTTATAAACAGCACAAAAAATATTGACCAATATCAGTCATCCTTCTGTAGAATCAAACGTATGTCAACTTTTTCATCTGGCCAGGGAAGGGAGTCTTGTCATTGTTCAAATTCCATAGTTTCTATAGCAGACAACTGTGAGGCTTTTCAACATGGTGCTCGGTAAATTAAAACATTTTCTCAATATTCACTTCTAAATAACTGGTACAATAAAGGCTTGGCTTGCTAATTGGTGAACAGTTTGAGTGGGACACATCATTAATTATATAATTACCTATTTTTACTACAAACTGAGCCCTGTTATATTTCAAAGAAATCTGACCTCAAATCATCTTAAATTTCACGTTTAAATGGTCATATTATGGCACAATGCAAACCGATTTTTGCTCCAGTCATTAAAAAAAGAATTTCTTTTTAATATTTCCCTGTCTTAGGGAGAAACTGCTAGTCTTACATACTGACATATTGTTCAGCTAAGATGTTACAAGCTGGTTCTAGCTTGTATGACTATCATTCCTGAATTACTTATTCTTAGTGAGAACAATTCATCATTCTGCCTATAGACAAATGTTTGAGTTTACATACTACATGATTTATGGACTCTTCCATATGTATCTAAGCTACACTGTGTATGAAGTTTAGGCATTTTTATTTCTATAACTACTGCATAAGCATTATGGATTATTGGTTATTTTGTCATGTGGGAACATAAAATGTGCTAACAGGCTAAAGCCTTTAAGAGGCATATGAATGAGCACAATAGTCTTGACTTTGTTAGTCTTTGCTAAATTATATTAGAAAGGGCTTTTAGGTTTATCCTGACCTTTGGCATGTGGGACCATAGCAACAGGATCTTCCAAGCCTCCAAACATAGTAAGGGTCTCTACAGAAGTTTAAAAGTTTTAGAAGGTTGAAAACATATAAAGATATTAAAATTAAGACATTTTTTGTTTGCTCAAAGATAGCACAACATGTCAGGGATTTGAGACCTGATTTTTATTTTAGATTTGGTAGAGTTTGGCCCAATGATTATTGTATAATATGTGGTTTTAATTGAAAATGTATATTTTCAAAATTATTTTATAAAGTGCCATTTTGGCACATGTCCAGAATGTTTTTCAACATTCTTTTCATAACTGGATTTTATGAAACTGACAAATGTCAGTTTTGTTGTGGGGGCAAATGAAACATACCCTCCCATTTGGTTACATTGCTGGTGGTTGAAGGTCCATCCCTGCCAGAGGCACTGGATTCTTCAGGTTACTTCTGGTGGTTGGGAGCCCATGCTTTCCACCAGCAACTCCTGCCTGTCTATCAGATTTGTATTGTTTAATAGCCAGCAGTGGATTCCTTCCCATCTGCCTGATCTTTAATAAACCCTATAGGTGTCCAGCCTCACTGCTGGTGCTATTCCTCCCACCAGAACATTAAAAAACCATTAACAGCTGACCATCCACACCACCACCACAGAAACCCTGTCCTTTCTGTCCAGCTCTTAATAAAGTTGTAAGCAGGTGTCCAACCCTGATACTGGTACCCTCCTCTCACCCACCCAACATTAACAAAGACAGTGGAGGGTGCCAACCCCATCTCTGGTATCCCACTCCTCCATGGCTGATCCTTAAGAAGGTCACAGGTGGGTGCCCAACCCCACCACAAGTACCTTTCTGCCATCCACCCAATCCTTAACAAAGTTAATGGCAAGGGTCCTACCTCACCACTAGTACTGTCTTGCAACAGCACAGTCTTTAACAAAGCCAGCAGCAGGTGCTCAAGACCATTAACAACCCCCCACACACACATTTGCCTGATCATTTTCAAAGCCACTGACAGGTGCCCACTCCACCTCTGGTACCCTTCTTCTGCCAGATCATTAACAAAGCCAGCCTAGAGGTCTGAACCCCAAAGGTATCCTCTTCCACCTGGCAATCCTTAACAAAACAGGTGGATTTGTCCAACTCCCACTGCCACTACTTTCCTCCTGCAGATCATCAACAAAGCCAGTGGAAGGTAAACCATTACCTCACAAAGAGTTATAACCTTTTCCCATACCCTCTGGCAAAGCCCCCCACCCCCCCCAAATTCCACCACTCATCAAGAGCCGAGTACTACATAGGGAAAGTCCAGGTAGCTGAGTCTGAAGAGGAAAAGGACCTTGGGGTACAAATTACTAACAATCTGAAGCAGTCCACCCAATGCAAAAAGGCAGTGCATGGGCAAATAGGATTATGGGATGTACAGCAAAGGGGTTTTGTAGTAGGAACAGTGAGGTTATTCTGCCACTATATAGATCACTGGTAAGGCCCCATTTAGAATATGGGGTGAGGTACTGGCACCCATACCTGAAAAAGGACATTAAAATACTGGAATGGGTTCAAAGGAGAGCAACTAAAATGGTCAAGGTACAGCAGAATAGGTCATACGAGGAAAGGCTGGGATCCCGAGGATGTACTCTATGGAGGAGAGGAGGCAAAGGGGTGATATAATAGAGACTTTTAAATACTTGAAGGGAGTGAACAAAGTAGAGGGTGGAAGTCTCTTCAATAGGAGAGACAACACCACCACCAGAGAGCAGAGCCTACAGCTGGTGGGGAGAAGATACAGAAGCGATGTGAGGAAGCATTTCTTTACTGAAAGGATGGTGTCAGCCTGAATGAACTACCAGAGGAGGTGGTGGATGCTAAGACAATGGGATCTTTTAAAAGAGCCTGGGACTGACACAGAGGGACATCTAGGATCCAAGGAAGGCAGAGGGGGGAGGCGAAGGGGCGGGGCACTGGTGTAAGGGCAAAGCCAGGACCCTATAACAATATGAGCAGACAAGATAGACCATGTTGTCTCCTTCTTCTGGCTACTTTCTTATGTTCTTATGTACACTGTAACCCCCCACCCCAACATACACACACACACACACACACACACACACACACACACACACACACTCTAGCACCCCTACCCTATTCTTCTTTCCTCCACTGCAGGACTTACATTTTTTAAGGGCCCTGCATGAAGCAAGCTACAGGTCTGACTCAGTGCACATCACTTTGCAGCTGTTTTCTGAGTGGTCCACATGGCCTCCTGTGAAGCAAGCTACTGATATGGCAGAGTGAGCATCACTATGCAGCTGATTTATTAGTAGCTCACAGTGTCACTCATGAAGAAAGCCACAGTCTGGCACAGTGAGTGTCACTATGGAAGTGCTTAATATGTGGCCCAGAGGTCCATTGGTGAAACAAGCTATAGGTGTGGTACAGTGAGTATCACTATGCAGCTACAGTACTATGAGAGTGGCCAACATGGACACTCAGAAAGAATACTAACGGTACAGTCAAATGAGCATCACTATTCAGATACTTCATGAGTGGCCCACAGGGCCACTTACAAAGCAAGCTACTAGTCTGCTGTAGTATGTGTCACTACGCAGCTGCTTCTTGAATAGTTTGCAGAGCCCTTGCGAAGCATACCACAGGGCTGGTACTGTGCATGTTGCAGTTCAACTGCTTTGTGATGGGTCTGAAGGGACACTCAAGAATCAAGATTGAAATGTGGCACAGTGAAGATGCTTTTTGGAATCCTTTTTCCAAAAAGTAAGGACATTAATAGGAAAAGAAACTATTACTGCATCCACAGTATTAGGTTGAAATGCAAAGCATACAAAATAAGGAAATGAAAAATTAGGTTTGAAAGTCACTGGAACCATGGCAAATGAGTGGTGTGGTGTTCCTCAGGGTTACAGTGATTATGCGATGCAGGGTTGACATTAACCTCATATCTGCACTATTTTGTCATACAAAGTGAAATACACAGCAATGCTTACATAGAGAAGGCTGATAACTAGATTAACACCAGCCTCTGAGTTGCATGATTGTTGAAACCTTGAGCCCCATGCTAGGAATTTCTATTCTGGTCAAACTGGGAGGGCCAAGCAGTCTGGACACACTAGGTTGGACAAGCTGTCCTTTTCTGATGACAAATGTTATGTTATCCCCATGGAACACCATGCCACTGATTTGTTGAGGTGAAAGAGACTTCTAACCCTAATTTTTGATTTCTTTTGTATGTTTGATTTTAACCATAATAGATGCATTAATGTTGTTTTTTCACTTAATATAGAATAATTATGATGTGAGTAATCTGAGTTTTGATGGTAGCTGAGATATAATGCCAACCTTTTTGACTCAATAGGCAATACATATTGGGTACTGAGAAATACTGGATTATGTTTGCACAATATTATTTAAATTGTACCAACATGACTACAGGTGTACTGCAACAAAGCTTGCTACCTCTCATTGTCAGATGAGAAGCTAAATCCACATTGTTCAGAATTAATGTACACAGTCTATATACTTTCTGTTTCTTTTCTCTTGATAATTCTTGTCTGTAAATCCCCCCCCCCCCCTTCTCTTTACTATAAAAAAATGTATGAGGTGTTGCAATTCTCAGCACTATACACCTATAGACCAAGCTGGCATCTCCTTCAGTTTTCCCAGTTTGTGGAACAGCCTTCTGGCCTCAGTTCAAAATGTTCCCTCTTGTACTGCTATCTGTACACTACTAAGGGCAATGATCAAACTCAGTAGCAGCTAATTGTATTATGTCTTTTTCTGAAGTCATTTCCTATTCAAATTCTCAGCCTTGGTATCCTGCCCATTCTCACACATTTGCATAATTGAGTGTATAATTCTATGGAAACTATGCGCTTTACACAATCATTCAGCACATGTAAACATCATTGTAAATGACTGAATTGTAAATTATATAAATGTCACTGCAGTAGTTCATTTGATGTAAGAAAGTGTTTGCTGTTTTCTCTGGCTTGACAAATACCTAAGTCTTTCACAGTGATGACATTCTCTGTTCTAAGCTTGATCCCAGACTCGTTGGCCTGTACTACCAGAAAACTTTACTCCCCCTGCCTGATAAATAAAAAGTAATCCCTATAACAGTTGTTCCAGTTCTACTGTATAATGTTGCTGTATACTCTATGGTGTTATCATTAAATCCACCTTTTCTGGACTAGATACAGTCTGTTGCTCTTCATGCTGCTTTACTCTTGACATTCTAGAACTCTAACATTTGGAGGATGTTGTCTTATGCAAAGTACAACACACCTCTGAAAATACTAGTCTGAAAAGATCCCCTGCTATCTCTTTGCCCTTCTTCATTTTGCTACTCCATCAGCCTATGCTCTGTATAACAAGAACCTATAATCTTTTTCAACTTCCAGGTAAAAAATGTCTATAGGATAAGCTGGCTTCTCCTTGAGGTTTCTCTGTGTAACAGTACAAAAGGCTCCCCTATTACACTGCTTCTGTTGTCAAATGTTTAGGTAATTATTAGGTTTTTGATGCTGTATGTCTCTATTAAGTTAGGCAATGGTTTAATGATAGACACCGGGTCATTTATGTAATTCTATAATATTAATCCATTGGAAAGAAAAGTTAGGGTTATAAGATTTTACGATGTCCCCCCCAATTATTGCTGCTTCTTTACAGTAACATATGAACAGAGGATCCTTTGAAAATAATATGCAAAGGGGTATTTTACATTTATTGAAGTTCAGTAAGAATTTTTTAGCGGCTTATTATTGTGACCAGGGTTCACATATTTACCATAGCCTTATCTACTGTGCAGCTTGTTAGAACATTTAAGTGGTTCTGAACCTGAGGTTTAAATTATGCCACTGTGGTTGATAGAGAAAATATAAGGCAACCTGTGGGTGGCTAATAATAGAAAGCATTGATAGTGCACAGTATGATGAAAGTATTTAAGTTCAGCTTCGAATCTCATCACTGCTTGTAAGTCAAGATGGTTTACACAGTAAATTATTTGTCTTTGTATATGATACGCATCAATGCTAGTGCTATTTTTTTAATAATTGTGTGAGAGGATTGTATTTACTGCACTTTAAAGTCATACATTGGGTTTGTAATTTAAAATGTCTGCAGTAACACTATTGGCAAATGGAGATATTTAAACAGCGGTAACCAAATCCATAACCAAGCCTCTCAAGGAAGATCTAATGAACGAAGTGCAGAGGTTTTGAGCTTTATCGTTGAAATGGTTTCTTCAAGTTTTGAGGTGGCAGTGGTGAAGAGATAATCTTGGTTATACCACAGACTCTGTGCTATTATAGCAAAAAATAAATATGCATATTTGAAATTTCTTGAAGTCTATGAGTTTCAGTTGTTCTGAGTGCTGAGTTTTTTTACCTGACTTAGACATTATAAAGCTGGTTTCTCTACCTACTGTTGCCTTAGATACAGGTATGTTGTTTTTCATACATTCTATCTGAGAGGAACTGCCCTGAATTGAAACCCAATTACCTCTGACTGCCTGCTTCCTTGATCTGTGACTTAACCTCTAGACTGCATGAACTATAATTTACTTCAGGTCACTGAGGTGGTGCACTGGATGAGGCAGACACAGAAAGATACATGCTCTGTGGTGTTGGATGAGGCATGTTGGTTAGGGCAGGGTGAAATGTATCTTCTGTCAGTGGATTTTAAGTGAAATGCACATTTTGCTTCAGTGAAAGTGTACTAAATCCCCATTAAAATTTCGTAACATTTTGCCAAATTTGTTATCTTGGTTATTTCCATCTAATTTAGAAAGTATTTGTTCAAATTATAACACATTTGGTACAATGACTTAATCAGCACCCATACAAATAAGTGCCATTTTTCACATTCCTGTCTTTAAAGATGACCAAGTTATAAGACTCCAAACTTTTTCAAAATTTTAAATTAAAGAAATGTGTCAACTAAAAGTGTTTGTTCAAATTTCACAAAATTCTGTAAGGTGACTTTACCAATGCCCATACATATGCATGCCAAGTTTCAGATCTCTTGATTTTAAAGGCAATTTGGTAACAATTGGTCCCACGGTAAAAAATGTTCTAGAATGTTGAAAATCCATAAAAGAATGTTTTTAAAGCTTTTTCTTTTTGTTCACTGGTAGCACAATAAAGGTACCTTTTCAACCATATGAGACACTGCATCTGTACATATAAGTATATATTATAGTGGTGTGGTAGTACCACTATATATAGGGTTCAGCAGGGGTTTCTATGTTAAACCTCAAACTTTGCACTTCAATATCTTCGCACCCATTCAACAGATGTACATAAAGTTTTCATGAGTGGTCTCAGGAGGTATGTTTCTTGATGTGCCAAGTTTTGATCTGGTCAGATGTACAGATTTGTAAATGCAAGTAGTGAATAAAGTTAAAATATTTGTGTTTTTAGCTGTTTTTTTTCCATCACTTAGTGCCCAGGTGGTTTGGAATGTTGGTCTGAAATTTTCAGGATAGGAAATGCTGGACCCACTGATGTGCTTTTCACTGATTTGGTGGAAAATTATTAATCCATTCCAAAGTTGCTAATGAGCATGCTCAGTACAGTCTTTTGGATAGCTGCTTGGAATGAAAAATAATTTGGTCCATATGAAATATGATCCTTTTTCATATGGTGCCTAGGGTCATCCTTTTTCATGAGGAAAAAATCCTTTTTTGTATGGCTGCCATCTTGTTTCCATTAAAAAAAAATTCTCAATACCCACATAAATAAAATCTGGAGATGTATCTTGGTCATTGAAACCCCGTTAGGTGGATTCTGTACTTAACCATTGGAAAAATGACCCCCAAATGTGTTTTTATGTTAAATCTTTTTCCATGACTGGCTTATGTTTTTTCATATGGCCATACAAATAAAGAATTTGACCATATGAAAAAAGATCCCTTCATATGAAAAAGGATCTGGAAAAAAACTAAATCCAGATTCTTTTTTCATATAAGGGCATCCTTTTTCATATAAACAAAAAAACTCACAAAAAACAGTCCCTTCAAACGAAAAAAGAATCTGAAAAAACCTAAGTCCCAATTCTTTTTTCTCCATTCTCATATACTGTACACATCTCAGCTTATTTACTGATGGAATGGAGTGAGTGTTAAGAGCTGACAACCCTCAAAGCACACCCCATACCTGATTTGCTATGACACAAGAGAGATCAAACCGTATAAGTTTTTGTGATGGAAGGAATGCAAGGCAGTGTTATAGACTTTTAGAAATATCGACCCTATTTTAAAGGTAATCTGTAATGAGGGGTCTCTGTGCAGAAACAGCACCAAAATGTTACTCACTTTATATGATCTGGGGCTTTCACCTTACATTAAATAAAACACCCTAATTGGCCAGGACATTCTGCCTCTGACTTATTTGCCACCCACATGATTACAAGGATTTGCAATCAGTGAGGAAGCACCTTTTGTCTGTCCCGTGATTTAATGTATGTTAAAGTTAATTGGGGACAGATTTTTGGTGGTGACCAGCCCCAAACTATAGAATGATCTCCAATGGACTGCTACAAAGTAAGGCTTAAAACTTGACTCCTTAACCAAGCACTTAACTAAGGTGCTTCATAAGCAAAACAGAACATTACTCAGATCTAAAAGGCAAAGAACCTTAGTGTGCAAGCACTGAGGCAAGATTTACCCCAAAAGGCATTGGCCAGGAAGCCAAAGTTTCAAACCAATACAAAATCACATATACCTCCATAAGGCAAAGCATCATGGGCTCTATATGCAAATCACCACAAAATATTATACTAGTTCAACTTTAAGCAGAAAGGCATGGTGCCAAAAGGCCTCTCACACAGTCTGCAAAGGATGCAACAGAAGACACAGACACATGTTTTATCCTACCAGGACTCATCAGTGTGTCTTGTCTGTATGACACCCCAGTGGAATGAGCCAGATACTCTAAGTTGGTCTATAGGGTTGGGGTGAGCCCAACAAAAACAAAAAAAAACAAGCTAAAAGACAAAGAACCTTAGTGTGCAAGCCCTGAGGCAAGGGTTACCTCAAAGGGCATTGGCCAGGAAGCCAAGTTTCAAAGAAATACAAAATCACACTTACCCCCATAATGCAAAGCATCATGGGCTGTATATGCAAATCACCACAAAATATTATGCTGATTCAACTTTAAGCAGAAATGCATGATGCCAAAAGGTCTCTCACACAGTCTGCAAAGGGAGCCAACAGAAGACACAGACATGTGTTTTGTCCTATCAGGACTCATCAGTGTACTTTGTCTGTATGACACCCCAGTGGAATGAACCAGCTACCCTAAGTTGGTCTATGTGATTTTGTATTTCTTTGAAACTTGGCTTCTTGGCCAATGCTCTTTCGGTAACCCTTGCCTCAGTGCTTGTGCAATAAGGTTCTTTGTCTTTTAGCTTGTTTTTTTGTTTTTATTGGGCTCACCAAAACTCAATCCAGATAGATCAACTTTCAGCACCATACGTTTCTGCTTAAAGTTGAACCAGTATAATGTTTTGTGATGATTTGCATATACAGCCCATGATGCTTTGCATTATGGGGGTATGTGTGATTTTATATTACTCAGATCTATGGTATATTAGATTTATTGATAAATCCTTAAGCAATGCACCCTCCAATCAGGAGGCTCTTTCCTTGAGAAAAGTGCAAAAATCAGGGGCAGCTCAGCCTGTCCCTGTATTAATCAAAAAATCCCACTTCTTCCATGTGGGTGAGTGTGCTCGGGTCCAGTGTGAATGGAACAGCAGCAGGCATTGATGGTCTGGGTCTGCAAGAGACAGACAGAACTGGGCAGATCATGCTGTCAGATATAAACCGATCTGAATATATGTACTGCTAAACTCACTCCGATATCATGTAATGTGGGAGAACACAAAAGTGCAAACCCACATTATGGAGAATGGAACATGGCGAGTACCGGAATGACAAAATTGGTATTCCCCTACTCTGAGGTGCTACAACCTCAGAGTTTGATATTTAATAAAGGGGGTGTGGAGGGTGAATCCCACCACAGAAATTGCACTGTCGCCATTCTGGTCCTCACCATTTTCGATTTGATGATATGGGCTTGCTCTTTTGGAGTCACTCATATCACATGGAACCACTCCCTCCATGGAAGAGCTGTCTCACTGCTGGTGTGTTATTTGCTGGCCTCTGATGAAGTCTGGCAGGAATGTGTGAAACGTTAGATGTCAAAATGAAAGAAAAAAACACTATAGTTCTCAAAAGAGGTAGCAAGGAAGGTTAGGGAGAAAAAGATAGCATTCAGGAAGTTTAAGGAAACACAGAAGGAGCAGGACAGAGAACTGTACCAGTTAAAGCAGAAGGAAGTGGGGAAGGCAGTCAGAGTAGCAAAGACCCAAACTGAGGAAAATATAGCCAACTCGGTTAAGAAGTGGGATAAAACCTTTTATAGGTACATTAGGGAGCGAAGAAAGACAAAGGGAGGGATATTGAGGCTGAATAAAGAGGAGGGTGGGTGGGCAGAGAGGGACAGAGAAAAAGCAGGGATACTGAATGAATACTTCTGCTCAGTATTCACAAATGAAAATGAGGGAGAGGTATATAATCTAGTCAATAGAAGCACTCTGGATAGGGGGGTCGATATCAGGAACTTCTCCAAGCCCACCGGGGCTTTGGACCTACTCCTCCCCGAACCCAAGGACCCTCCACCGCACCCCAAGAAGCCTCAGGGATCACCGCTTGCCTGGTGGTCCCCGAAGAAAAAAAGCCACGCTCCTCCAGGAGTTCCTGTGGACAGGGGCCACCCGCCGCATGCTTGCCCGGGAAGGGAACCAGAAGCCCAGCCGCTCACTGGCACCCCATACCGCTAAAGGCGCAAAAGCCGTAATGTACATTTTAAAACACTTTCTCCCACCGGCTCTCTTCAGTAAGGGCTGGTGGCACTAGCTGGACCCACCGTTCACCGAAAGCGGCTGTTTTCACTTTGCTACTGGACTGCCTAAACGTGTTTGGGAGTTGTGAGCAAGCCACTCTCCCCGCCTGAGGTGAGCCATTTCGGCTAGTGTTACAGCTCCTCTGTGGATACTGGTCTCCGCTGGCGCCGCACTGCCCCCACCCAACCCCACCTCACCCACCCTGGTCGACCTTTTAGCTTTATATTTTGGTGGTCATATGACTAAGTGTCCACTTTTCCATTGGCTCCTTATACTCTATAACCACTGGGGGCATTAATCATACTCACTGAGTGAAAGGCCTTGCCAACAGCCCCCCTGAGAGCAGCCCTGCCTTTTCACGGTTTTTCCACTTTTGAACCCGATTTCTCTCTCTACTCTCTCCACCTTTCTCATTCTCCTCCACTTCACTGAATCCTTGCTTCACCCTCTAAACTAACTCCCTTTTTTCCCTGCTCTGCCTGCTACTCTTTGTTTCCTAACCCCAAAAAATATAAACAAAAATACGCTAACATGTCTCTCCTACGTGAGTGCACGCCGCCACCGTGTGGTAAACTACAAGCACTAACCCCCATTATTTGCCTTCTCCTCCTGGTTTGCCTAAACTACTCCTCGCTGTCTCTACCTCTGGTCATACACCACAACACCCCCTCACTCTGTGATTTCTCCTTCTCTAACCTACTCCTTACCAAACAATATGCCAAACCCGCCCTACACTACCTCTTTCTAAAGAATGGGTGCACGTATCTCTACCTCACAACCTACCATCAAACAAGGAAGAAAAGGTCATCTATTGAATCTATATGTAAGCTGCAGCTTAAATTCCTAGCCTCTCTTCCCCTACTACTGGCGGGTGACGTGGAACCGAATCCTGCCCCCCCCTTAATAGCAACTCCCCTGGCAAACCTTAAAAAGGTCTACTGTTTGCACATATGAATATTAGAAGTCTCCTGGGCCATATGGCCGAGCTTGAGGCGTGGACCAATGTAGCTGGACCTGACATCCTTTGCCTCATGGAAACATGGCTCAAACCTCGCATACAGTATGCCCAATGCCACCTACCCGGATACTCTATCCTGTGACAGGACAGGCCAGGCTTGAAAAGGGGTGGGGGTGTTGCCATATACTATAAAAACCACCTCACCATTAAGCCTGTTCCTGTCCATAACCATTAACAGATCTGTGAATCATTACATGCTATCCTGTCCCTAGGTGCAAAAAACCTGCACATTATCTGTCTCTATAATCCACCCACTGGAGGAGTGGATGGCCTCCACGAACTGCTCCAGCTAACCTCACAAACCATAAACTCGAACAAAGCCATCTTCCTGGGAGATGTCAACCTAAACTGGCTGGGCCCTGCCCACAGCTCCCTTGCAGCCCTAATCCAAGGTTTCCACCTCCACCAGCTCATCACTGAAAATACCAGGATGATAAACCCCCAATCAGGCATGCTTATTGACTGGATCCTCACAAACAGACCTGACTGCATTACTAAGGCATGCACCCTCGCTGATGCTATAACTGACCACTCACCCACTATCTGTCACTGGCACGCGAGTCCCTCTCCATCCCCCCAGTCCCGCCTGGTCACTTTCACCAACTTCACACACCTGGATCTAAGTGCCTTTCTCCTGGACATATCCTGCATTGACTGGACGGATATCTACCAATCTACAGAAGTTGAGGATGCCCTTAACGTGTTCCTCACCAAGTTCACAGAAGCACAGACTAAACATGTCCCGAAAGTACAAAGAAGGGTCAGGGGACAACAGACGAGGTGGCTCCACAAAGACCTACTCAGCCAACTCAGAACCAGGGACAAACTGTGGGGGAAGTATAAAAGCACTGGCCAACCCAAGGATCACACCATCTATAAGCAGCATAGAAACTCTTGCAAAAAGCAAATAAGGCTAGCAAAAAGCAAATACTGCCAGAACCTACTTGCCAGTTCAGCCAGAGATCCACACAAGTTCTGGGGCCACATAAAAACCTTTCTGGGTACACCTTAATCCATAACCCCCTCAGAAATTATTCTAGATGGTGTCCACTGTAATGACTCCCTTACCATTGCAAATGCTTTTAATAAGATGTTCTCTGATCTGTGTCAGTATACTTCCACACTTCAACCTCCAACTGTGGTTTCCCAGCCCTCATCAACTGGTGCACCAGCAGATACCTCTCTCAAGAAACATGTGCTGGATATTTACAAGCCCTTCTGTTTCAAAGCTGTGTCTGCATCGCAAGTCTTCAAACTGTTAAACTCAATATCGGACACCACCAGCCCCGGGTCCGACTCACTGGAACCTCGCCTACTAAAGGTGGCCGCCCATCTCATCTCCTATCCTCTAGCCAAGGTATTCACCCTCTCCCTCTCCAACAGTACCTTCCCTGACATCTGGAAATCTTCAAGAATCACCCCCATCTTCAAAAAGGGCAACAAAAGTGAGATCTCAAACTACAGACTCATAGCTGTTCTGTCAGTCCTCAGCAAAATACTTGAAAAACTGATAGCCACTCAGACCATTGATTTCCTTGAAACATCAAATCTGCTTTGTGCAGCACAACATGGTTTCTGCAAAAACCACAGCACCACAACGGCGCTAGCCAAATTCACCACTGATACTCTCACAAGCATGGACAAAAGTCAGCCTACTGGTGCTATCTTTATCGACCTCACCAAGGCTTTAGACCTCGTGGACTACCCCCTACTCCTATCCACCCTTCATAAATTTGGCTTTTCACCCCCTGTCATAAGCTGGTTCAGGAGTTACTTAACCAACAGGACCCAAGCAGTCAAACTTAACTCATCAATCTCCGACTGTACTACCATCAACATTGGAGTGCCACAAGGATCAATACTGGGTTCCCTCCTATTTTCATTAATCATAAATAACCTGCCATACAACGTTGGGTCCTGTGACTCTCTACTCTACGCAGATGACCTGGTTATCTATGCTAGGTCTAATAATATAGACCAACTTAATGTGGCACTGACATCTGCTTTCCACGCTGTCCAACTCTGGCTAAACACCCACCGCCTTATACAGAACTCCAGCAAAACCAAACTGATGCTTCTGGGCACTGCCCACAAGATAAGGTCCTGCCACTCTCCTTTAAAAGTCCTTGACCTGGATGGGATCGCTCTTGAGGTGGTTACCTCCTTCCGTTATCTGGGCATCCTGATAGACCAATCTCTGGACCTAAACCTGCACATCCAAGAAACATGTAAATCTGTGAACTGCAAACTGGGTGCTGCCTACACATACAGCTACATGCTCACACCTGCAGCCAAACTAGCCATCGCCAGGGGTCTCCTCCTACCCGCTCTGACCTACTGTGCTCCCATCCTACCCATGGTGCATAAATCCACACTACAAAAATGGGATGTCACTTTCAACAATATATGCAGGTATGCCTCAAAAGCCCCCAGACTTAAACATCACTGCCAACTGTATAAAGACCTTGGCTGGCTCTCCCCCTCTGCCACCAGACTATACTACCTGGACTGCCTTTGCGACTCCATCATTAGACTCAACAGACCAGCATCCCTAACTGAACTGCTTCAGCCAGCCCTCCCTCCACGTCAGCTGAGATCCTCAGACAAATCCCTACTAAAAATCCCCCGCTGCTGCACCTCCAAGAGGTCTGGAGCGTTCAGGTACACAACCACTCAAGTGTGGAACCTCCTGCCACTCGACCTCAGACTGACATCTTCCCAAGATCTCTTTAAGCGCAAGCTACGTGAACACCTGCTTTCCACGGACCAGTGTGCCTGTTATGACCCTACCTGAGCTTGTCCTGCCAACTTCTCTCTCTTGCCCCACCACTCCCTCCTTCCTACTCCTTACCCTATTTTACTTACAGCATTAACACTGTGATATATGTCTCTGCCCATGTGCACTTCATTTTGAGTTCAAAACTCCGACCTCGAAGCCTACTTGCACTTGTCTAAAGTATGTAATTCTGTTGTAAGTTACTGCACCTTGACTACTGCATTGTTTACCTGTTATTGCTGTTTGCACTATTGTACCTGTTACTGCTGCTTACTGAAATGTTTGTACTGACGATTTATGGGTACCAGGTACTGGCATAGCCAATGCCTAAGCGCCCCCCAACGGACCTGTTTCAGGGTACTTCTCGCTACTTGCACTTGTCTAGAGTGTGTAATTTTGTTGTAAGTTACTGTGCCTTGACTACTGCATTGTTAACCTGTTATTGCTGTCTTCACTGCTCTACGTGTTACTGCTGCTTACTGGAATGTTTGTACTGATGATCTAGGGGTACCAGGTACTGGTGCAGCCAATGCCTAAACGCCCCCCAACGGACCCGTTCCTTTACTCCTATTGCCTCTGTACCTCCACAGCCCCCACCCCACCTGAACACTGTTTCCCTGCCCGGATACAGTTCCACAACCCGGACATTAGCCGCACCATCAGCCGCTGAAACCGCTCACCCGCCGTACCTTACCCCGAACCCCCGCTATCTTTAGCCTCCCCTCGGCCTACGGCTCCACGATCCTGGGCTCCTCTATTAGGCTCCTGCCACTAAAACTGCTCACCCGCCACTTTTACCCCGTATTCTCACACTCATCGATCTGTCCAGCCTGTGTACGGTTTCCATGGACACGGTCTCATTCCTCAGCCCCCTGCCGCCATTCCCCCCTAACACTGACTTTTTGCTTCTACAACCCCCAGTTAGACCCGTTTGCTCTTAACCTCCGCAGCCCCCCCCGACTACCCCGACTGATCACCGACTCCACTGCCCCGGAACAGTACCACAACCCCGGGTACTTGCCGCACCTTCCAGCTGCTGATGCCGCTCCCCCGCCGTAACTCACCCCGAACCCCGCCATCCTAACTCTCTTCTGCCGACTTTGGTTCCATGAACCCAGGCTCCTCTTGAGTGGTTCTGCCGCTAAAGCCACCCCATGGCCGTCTTCACCTCCGGTCCCCTCCCCTTCAGCTCTTTCTAGCCACCGCACGGTTCCATGGACTCGGTCTCTTCCTGTAGCCTTCTACCGCATATGCCACCATATCCCCCTCATCCAGACGTATACCGTAAGCCCCCTGCCCCATCCAAATGTTCCCCTGCTTCACTCTTCCTCTGGCCGCCGATGCCTATCATGTCCTTTCCTGCTCTGTTTTCGTGCCGCCTTTTACCCCTCTATAGCCCCACTGCAGGTGGTGTCTCCCCTGCCTCCAGCTCTGCCTGACCTACTCTCTTCCCCACCTCGACCATGTACCGCCACCATCCATTCACTGCCCCACACCCAGACCCCCCCGTCCTGCCTCCTTCATCCCTGCTGCCACCTTAACCACTTAGCCGCAAGGTTGCCTTCCCTCATCCCCCCTTTTACCTGCTCACCCAGTTCCCCTCCCGTTCTCTCCCTTCCCTGACCCACCGGTTCTTTGGATCTGCCCTGTATACCTTTACCCGCTCACTAAATGCTACCTGTACACTGTAAATCTGCTGTTTTTCTCTTGACCTGTTGATTGTCTCTGAAACTGTACTCCTTTATTGCCTTTTACTGAAAACTGTTCTCTGTATTGTTACTGCTTCCCTGTATTACGTAAATGAACTCTGTATTGTTACTGTACCGCCCAGGTCGTGCCTGAAACTAGTCACCTGTTTGGCTAGCGCACCTACCCGGTAAACAAAAACTAAATAAATAAATAAATATCAGTCCTTTCACAGAAGAAAGGGTTCTGAAAGAACTCCAAAAACTGAAGGTGGACAAAGCAATGAGGCCTGATGGGATTAATCCAAGAATTCTAAAAGAACTAAGGGGAGAACTAGTAACACCATTGACTACCCGTTTTTAAGAAATCATGGGAGGATGGTGTGGTACCTGAGGACTGGAGCAGGGTAGATGTGATTCCCCTTCCCAAAAGTGGGAGCTAGACAGAGGCAACAAACTACAGACCTGTCAGTTTGACCTCAGTGGTAGGAAAAATGATGGAATCACTTCTGAAGGAAAGAGTACCTAGGGGCCAGTGGGGCACAGGACCCAAGGCAGCATGGATTCATAGTGGGAAGGTCATGTCAGATGAATCTAATCGATTTATTTCACTGGGTGACCAAAGTAATAGACCAGGGAGGGGCTGTGGACCTGGCCTACCGAGACTTTAGCAAGGCATTTGACACAGTCCCATACAAAAGATTAATAAACAAATTAGCCAGCCTGGGAGTGGGTCCCAGGGTGGTAGCCTGGGTAAAACATTGGCTGGACAACAGGATGCAGAGGGTACTAGTAAATGGAACACATTCCGAAGAAAGGGGGGTTACTAGTGGGGTATTGCAGGGTTCAGAACTGGGTCTGGTCCTTTTTAATGTCTTTATAAGTGACATTGCAGAGGGACTGGAAGGAAAAGTATGTCTCTTCGCAGATGACACAAAGATCTGCAACAGGGTTAATACACAAGGTGGGGTGGAAAGGATGGGAAGGGACTTGGCAACATTGGAGGAATGGTCAAATGTACCGCAGCTTAGATTCAATGTAAAGAAGTGCAAAGTAATGCACCTGGGAAACAAAAACCAAGGGGAAGATTACACAATGGGGGGAGAGATACTGACAACAACAAAAATGGAAAGGGGCCTGGGGTAGTTATATCAGATGACAAAAAGGTGGGCAAGCAATGTGAGAAGGCAGTAAGGAGAGCTGGGAGGACACTGGGATGCATAGGGAGAGGCATCTCCAGTAGAAAACAAGAAGTTGTTATCCCTCTGTACAGACAGTTGGTGAGACCCCATCTGGAGTACTGTGTGGAGTTATGGAGACCCCATCTCCTCAAAGACATAGACAGGATGGACGCTGTCCAGAGGAGGGCAACCAAAATGATACAGGGTCTGCACCAGAAGACATACGGAGAGAGACTAAAGTAGCTTAATATGTATACCCTTGAGGAAAGGAGGGAGAGGGGGACATGATAGAAACTTTTTAGTACCTCAAGCGAATCAGAAAAGTCCAAGAGGGTAGCTTCTTTCAGAAAAAGAGAGATGCAAGAACAAGGGGGCACAATTTGAAGATGGGGGGGATGGCTCAGAGGTAATGTGAGGAAGTATTTTTTCAAGGAGAGGGTTGTGGATGTATGGCACAGCCTTCCTGAGGAGGTTGTAGAGTCAAAAACAGTGGGGGAATTCAAGAATGAGTGGGACAGACATAAGGCAATTGTAGTGGGGTGTAGGAAGAAGTAGCCTATTGGTTAACTAGGATCTGCAGCTTATCTATCAGGTAGGGAAATGGGCAGACTAGGTGGGCCAAGCAGTTCTTATCTGCCATCAAATTCTGTTTCTATGTTTCTATGATGTCATCCCCTGACATTATCAGTACGCTCCGGTCACTGTACATCCATGGAGTTCTGTAGGAGACAATATGTTTTATAAGTTTTGCACAGTTTGCAGAGCAGTTCTGGAAATAAAATGGTAAGATAACCATTTGGTTTGGTGTGTGTGCTGTTTTTATTGCTTGCAGTTTGCTACCTGAACAGTCTTATTTGTCTGTAAGTGTAATGTATCTAGCTTAAATGTCTGACCTTATGTCTTTACATTAATGTGCTAAAGCTGCATTATCCCCTAGGTTAGTTAAACTACATAAGCATTAGTACTACTTACTTGCTTGTTACCATTGCAGGACTAGGTTTCTATAGTTTTAATAAATAGAATAATAGATGAGTATGTATGACAAGGCAGTTAGACCATCGAGAGGTTTTGGGGACTTGGAATCTCGAGAGTGAAGCTCGAGAAGTTCCTAAAGTCCCCAAAACCTCGAGATGGTCTAACTGCCTTGTCATACATACTCATTTAGCTGTAGTTTTTTGTAATATATAGATCTGGTTGTAAAAAAAACCTTTTTTATGTGGATTCGGTTAAATGGGCTGGCCGCCCACCGCACTGAAGACGCGCTGTCTCCCAGCTGCACATAGCATTGCACAGTCTCTCTTGCTCATTTCGGAACATTTTGTCTGTTTGCATTCATTAGGCAGTCCTACCTTTCAGTTTCTTTCTTCATTTTGTGATTGCAGGATCAGCCAGATATTCCAATATAGTGTATGTTTGAAGAAAAAGGAAAAATAAATGAAGTTAATGCATTCCTCTCGCTGAGCGAGAAGAAACAACTGCCATGTTTTTCATTTTCTTTTGCCAACACTCAGAAAAAAGCTGCCAATGGGGATGCATGCCATCACTATGGCTATGGAGGAAGGGATGTGCCACCATCTCAACTGGCTTTCCTGGCAGGCAGAGGTGCACATGCGCTGTGGCATTTTGGTGATAATACTATTGTTCAGGGCTGAAACGATAGTATTATCAGCAGTGAACGATGGTATTATCAAAAAGAATCGATACTATTATCACTTGAGCAATGACAGTATTATTAACAAGCATTTGTCAACGCCGAATGTTGATTGCGATAGTGTGTTGAACACGTTCACTGGCCCTCTCTCAGTCGCTCAGTCTGTTTCATCCGGTGCTGCAGGCTGCTGTTTTGTACTGGGCTCCTGCCTGTGTTGGCACCTTGTTCTGCCCACTAAGAGTTCTGCAGCCGTCCCGACAGAACTCTGTTGAGGTGGCTCACTCCCCCTCTCTCACTCGTGCATTCTGTTTCTCTTGGTGCTGCAGACTGCCCTTTTGTACTGGGCTCCTGCCTCTGTTGGTGGCTTTTTCTGTCCACAAAGAAATCAGCAGCAGTCCCAACACAGGTCTGTTGAGCCTGCTGACTCCCCCTCTCTCACTCACTTGTTCCATTTCTGCTGGTGCTTCAGGGTGGCCTTTTGTACTGGGCTTCTGCCTGCATTGGCACCTTTTCCTGCCAACAAAGAAATCCGCAGCAGTCATGACAGAGCTCCGTTGAGGTCGCTCACTCCCCCTGTGTCACTCACTCATTCTGTCTGTCCTGGCGCTGTAGGTTGCCCTTTTGTACTGGGCTCCTGCCTCTGTTGGTGCCTTTGTCTGCCCACAAAGAAATCTGCAGCAGTCCCGACAAAGCTCTGTTTAGCTCGCTCACTCACTCCCCTTCTCTCACTCACTCATTCCGTTTCTGCCGGTGCTGCAGGCTGCCCTTTTTTATTAGACTCCTGCCTGCGTTGCTGCCTTCTTCTGCCCACAAAGAAATTTGCAGCACTTACAATACAGCTCTGTTGAGCTCGCTCACTCCCCCTCTCTCACTTGCTCATTCTGGTTTCCCCACCAGTGCAGGCTGCCCATTTGTACTGGGTCCCTGCATGCACTGGCACCTTTGTCTGCCCACAAACAAATCTGCAGCTGTCCTGACAGAGCTCTGTTGAGGTCGCTCAGTCTCCCTGTCTCACACGCTCATTCTGTTTGTCCTGGCTCTGCAAGCGGCCCTTTTGTACGGGACTCCTGCCTGCATTGGCGCCTTTTTCTGCACACAAAGAAATCCGCAGCAGTCCTGACAGAGCTCCGTTGAGCTCACTCAGTCCCCCTGTCTCACTCGCTCATACTGTTTCTCCCACTGCTGCAGGCTGGCCTTTTGTACTGGGCCCCTGCCTACATTGATGCCTTCTGTCCACAAGGAAATCTGCAGCAGTCCTGAAAGAGCTCCGGTGAAGTCGTTCACTCCCCCTCTGTCACTCGCTCTCTCGTTCTGTTTCTCCCAGTGCTGCAGGCTGCCGTTTTGTACTGGGCTGTTATGTTGCACCTTTTCTCTGCCCACAAACAAATTCACAGCTGTCCCGACAGAGCTGTGTTGAGGTCGCTCAGTCTCCCTCTCTCACACACTCAGTCTGTTTGTCCTGGCGTTGCAAGCGGCCCTTTTGTATGGGACTCCTGCCTGCATTGGCGCCTTTTTCTGCACACAAAGAAATCCGCAGCAGTCCTGACAGAGCTCCATTGAGTTCACTCAGTCCCTGTGTCTCACTCGCTCATACTGTTTCTCCCACCGCTGCAGGCTGGCCTTTTGTACTGGGCCCCTGCCTGCATTGATGCCTTTTTCTGCCCACAAAGAAATCCGCAGCAGTCCTGAAAGAGCTCTGGTGAGTTTGCTCACTCCCTCTCCCTCACTCGCTCTCTCGTTCTGTTTCTCCCAGTGCTGCAGGCTGCCCTTTTGTACTGGGCTCTTGCGTTGGGCCCTTTCTCTGCCCACAACAAATCTGCAGCAGTCCCGACAGAGCTCAGTTGAGTGCAGTCACTCCCCCCTCTAACTCGTTCGATCTTAATGTGTCCCACACAGTGATTTCCCACAGCGACTGTGCTATTCTGTGGCAGGAGTACAAAAACACATTTTAGCCACGATGTGAAAAATGGCAGCTGTACTGTTCATAAGGAGGTGTGGAAAATGCCACTGTTGAAATTGGGGGGTGAAAATATCACAAAACTGCGAAGTTACAAGGGTGCGTGGAAACAGGTCAATGCACGCTTATAAAACAGTCATGTTATGGAGTTTCATCACCTGATTTTCAGCATAGGCATGTTAGGACCTCTGCTTATGAACAGTGCCACTGTCATTTTCTAAATCTGTCCCGAACAGTGATTTGCCACAGCGACTGCGTTATTCTGCGCTGGAACTGTGAAAACACATTTCGGTCAGGATGTGGAAAATGACAGCTGTACTGCTCATAAGGAGGTGTGGAAAAATTCCACTGGTGAAAATGTGGCATGACAATATTACAAATCTGCAAAGTTACAAGGGTGCGTGGAAAGTGTGCAATGCACACTCGTAACACAGTCATTTTATGGAGTATCATTACCAAATTTTCAATATAGCCATTTCAGGACCTCTACTCATGAACAGTGTCACTGTCATTTTATTAATCTGTCCCGAACACTGATTTCCCACAGCCACCGCACTATTCTGCGCTGGAAGTGTGAAAACACATTTCCACCAGGATGTGAACAATGACAGCAATACTGTTCACAAGGAGGTGTGACAAAATGCCAATGTTGAAAATCTGGCGTGAAAATATTGCAAATTCATGAAGTTATGAGCGTGCTTAGCAACTGCACAGCACACGCTCATAAAACAGTCATTTTTTTGATTTTTTCCACCAAATTTGCAACATAGGCTTTTTGAGAGCCCACCTCATGAACGCTGGCACTGTCATTTTGTTAAATGGTCCCGAAAGGTGATTCTGCGCAGTGACCGCAAAATCACCGTTCCGGGCTGATTAATGCCATGATAGTTCAAAAATTCATGAGGAGGGGTCCCAAAAACCCTATGTTGAAAATTTGGTGAAAAATCTCCCAAAAATGCCCTAGATATGCAGTAAAGTTGAAAAAACCCTATGTATTACATTATACAGCTTACCGGCATTTCCTCAGTTCGCGGTCGGCTTTAAAGAGTGCAGACGTGTTCCCGGTCCACCAAAGATCGCGTGGTCGAGCTCCTAAGGTAAGTATGGGCAAGGTGTGTGTGTGGAGGGGCGTGCGGTGGGTGCGGGTTATGGTGGGAGGCAGGGCGAGCCGAGGACGGTTTCCTTTTTCCAGGGAAAAGAAAACAAAAAAAACGGACATCGAGGACCTCCCAAAATGCTTATTTATAACCATGTTGCCACATACTGTCTTTGGAGAGTCACATTGCCTAGTATACCCCCGAACCATTATGGTTCTCGGCAATTATCAGGGAAGTGGTAAGAGGCATGGCAAAGGCCTTTTACAAATTAAACAAAAACCGGGAGTAAGAATAGGAAAAGTAGTTGCAGAAAATAGGGAGGCACAGAGGGTGATTAGGGAGGCAAAAGCAGATGCAGAGCTGCATATTGTGGAAGGGGTCAAGAGCAGAGAAACAAAACATTCTTCAGGTATGTTAGTGAAAAATGGAAGAAAGAAGGGGGAATTGTGAAGATAACAGAAAGGGGGATAGGGTTAGAGAGGCAGATGGGCAAAAGGCTGCCATCCTTATTGATTATTTTTGCTCAGTTTTCAACTGGAAGGATGGTGTACTCCTGCCAGACAATGGCATCATAGCAGCCATTAAGGAGGCCCTGGAGTTAAGGCAGCCAGCATTTATTAGCGAAATGGTCCTGAAAGGGCTGGCATCCCTAAAGATCGTTAAGGCCCCAGGATCAGATTGATTGCATCCGAGGAAACTCAAGGAAATGGCAGTGGAATTGGTTGATACCCTACTAGGTCTGTTCAACAGCTCTCTAAAGACAAGGGTGGTTCCAAATAATTGGAGGGTGTTGGATGTAGTTCTGCACAATGGGGGGAAACATGGAACAAGCAGGAAACTACAGACCTGTCAGCTTACCTCTACTCTAGGAAAACCAATGAAGTTACTGATCCAAGAGGATCTTGTGAACTGCTTGGAGAGCAATGGTCTCAGGATGGTAAGCAGCACAGACTCATAGCAAGGAGGTCTTGTCAGAATAACCAGATAGTTTTCTTTGACTGGATGACAAGGGAATTGGATAGGGGCCACACTGTATATTTGCTGTACTTCGACTTCAGCAATGCTTTGGATTCGGTACCCCACAGATGCTTGCTGAAAAGGTTGGATGATCTGGGTGCAGCTAAGTCATAGTAAGCTGGGTAGGTAACTAGCTAAAGGGGAAGCATCAAAAGGTATCGGTCAGTCAGACTAAATCAGAAGAGTGGGAGGGAGGTCAAGAGTGGGGTTCCACAGGGATCTGTCATAGCTCTGGTCCTCTTCAACATGTTCATCACTAACATCAGTGAGGTGATCCAGGGCAGGCTGCAACTTTTCACAGATGACACTAAGCTTTGTGAGAGGGTGGATACCGCAGAGGGAATGAAGGAAATGCAGAGAGATTTGCAAAAGCTTAGGGGTAGTCAGAGGTTTGGCAGTTAAAATTCAATGCCAAAAAGTGTAAGGTGATGCACCTAGGGAACAAGAACCCCAGAACGGAGTTCTGGATGAGAGGGGTGATACTCAGTATCGTGGCTGTGGAAGGAGCCCTGGAGTTATCATCAGAGACTCCCTAGAGCAATTGTGTCAGTGTAACAGGGCTTACAGCTAGGCAAATAGGATGCTTGGATGTATCTGGAGGGGTACTGATAGCAGGAAAAAGGGAGGGTAATACTTCACCAATATAGACCCTTGTCGAGGATACACTTGGAGTACTGTGCCCGGTTCTGGAGTCCTCACCTTAGGAAGAACAGGGATAGGGTTGAGATGGTGCAGTGCAGGGTAATAACTATGATTCATAGCCAGAAAGGCATGTCCTATGAATAGAGCCTCAAGGCACTTAACATGTACTCACTGGAGATCATAAGGGAGTATAGGCTAGAGGTTAGAGTAATGAGCTGTAAATGTGCTTGGTACATTCAACAAACCTGGGTTAGATTCCCACATCTTCCACTTGCATGCTGTATGACTCTAAGCAATTCACTTAACATGCTTAGTGTTCCCACATTGCCCCTGAAAACAGGCACCTGTGCCTAATGGGTTTTACCCAGTTACCAAAGAACAAAAAAAAAGAGATGATAGAGATTTAACAGGGTGAACTGCAGGGAACTATTTAAATTGAATACCCACTTGTGGTACTGTGGTCATGAGTGGAAGCTAATAGGACAGTGGTTCAGAAGGGACATGAGGAAATGCTATTTTACAGAAAGGGTGATAGAGCCATGGAATAGGCTGCCTGCCAAGGTGGTGAGTGCAAAGCCCCATTACTGATTTTAAGCATGACTGGAACAGAATGAAAGGAATAGTGGCTGCTCAGGATGTCAGAATCAGGGAGGAGAATGGGGGGCAGAGGGCTAGGACTCTTGAGCAACAGTAGGCCCCAGGGTTAAATGTGGAACTCAGACATCCTGGATGGACCTTTGGTCATTTTCTGCCACCATTGTCTGTTTCAATGTTTAGGTCATTCTCCTCAGAGACTTATCTAATCTAGCTCAAACTTGTGTGTGTGTGTGTGTGTGTGGGGGGGGGGGACACAAAACTCCACTAGGACTATTGCTCAGTCTTCAAACGCTTTATTAAAATCCTTTTTTTTTATGCCCTGATGTTTCACACTTATGCTTTTTCAAAGGGCTTCTTCCCTTTTATTTTCTGCCAAAAAAATACATATTTAAGTATTTATTTCATTTGTTTACACTCAATTTTTAATTATACTTATATGCTTATTTAGTAATATACACACTTGCCACTCTACTTTTTTCTTGCACTACTGATAAGCATTCTTTGTATTAGATATTTTTCTTGATCAAAAAAAATTATACATAGCATATAAAAATCTGTATTCTTCAATAGTACTTTTATTCTGCTTGTCCAGCTTCAAATTCCAACTGCTAATGTGCCTGTTCCACTTTTTTAACTCAGCATACTGGAGCCCTGCACCTAATCTTTATGTCATTTCAATTTCTGATCAATAAACGTTGGTGTACCTCACAGTTTCTTCTTGCTATACCCCCTCAGTCTGATTATACTACCACTTCTTACATTTTTACTGTTGTTAAAGTTTTGTGCAGAAGTTCATATCTTGATTTAAAACTTGGTTTGCTTATTTTCCTTCTGAATTGACTTGTTTGCTTATTTCTTCTGTTTTTTTCACCTGTGTTTAAATGATATATTGTTTAGGTGCTTAATCTTATTTACTGCATGCCCTTCATTACTGATTTTTACTTGTTCCCTCTGTTTCTAAAAATGCTAATGTGAATAGTTTTTACCTCAGCAGTTCATATATCCACTTGGAACTTCTTGTTTCTTGTGTTTGAGTTCCTACGTGGCATTTTTCTTGTTACATGTGTGCAAATGAAACCTTGTTAGTGCCTTGTAATTCAGTACTTATGTAGCTTCTCTCTAGCTCTCTTAAAGTATTCAAAAGTATTTTTTCTGGTTCTCCTAACATGTAATGGCGTCTCACCCATGCTTCCTGGTGGCTCATTTTGTTCTTGCAGTTGCTCTTGCTTGTGTGTTAAGGGTTACCTCTCATGCTGAAAACCTCTTGGCCCGATCATATCGCATAATCTTGCCCACGAGAGTTAAGTCCTGCAGAACTTTGCTCTTGGTTGCTTAGCAACCCTGATATGGTCGGGCCATGCTCGGACAGAAGATCTTTGTAATTACACTGCTTATTAGGGGTTTTCTCTATGTTCTATCAAACTTTTGAGCCTTAAGGTGTTGGGATGACATTTACAATATATAGTGTTTATTGTTTTGACTTTTCTTTATAGTGTGTTTGTAAAAAGTTTTTTTTTTCTTTTTTTAAGAATGCCATGATATGGAGGGAAGGAATGTGAGGAATAGGGAGGGAACGGGTTGTCCATATTCTTTTAAGATCCTTCTAGGAAACTGCTTACCCTTCACTCTACGATTTCTTCATTTGTCTTATGAGGGTAATTAGCTCTTACTGTACTTCTTTTACTTGCTTTACCTTGAGATAGTTGATATGTTAGATTGCTTCTTCTTATGTCTTCTACATACTTTGTGTACTAAAGTGCACGACCATGCTTGTATCTATTGCTTGTCTCATGTTACTTTCTGTTTTGTATACATTTGTATACTAAAGTGAACAACCATACATGTATCTGTTACTTAGGGCATTCTATCTATCGTTTGTGGCATCTGTTTATATTACTTGTCCTGTGTGCGCTTATACACTAGAATATATTTTCTGTCTTATATTTATTACATTTGTGTGCACTATGGTGCATTGCTCTAAATATTTTTTATATATAACCCATTTCTTTGTTATATCAGTTAGTGTATGCTTTCTTACCTAGAAAAAAAACGTTTTTTTCTCTCTTTAATTTGTCTGTTTACCAACAGGCATTCCAATTTGTATCCTTTTTCATTGCAATATGCCTTTCTAGTGTCTGTAATTGAAAGATCCATTTCATTTCTGCTCAATCCATCAGTTTCTGATAGTCCCCTTCCCTAGAGGTTTTTTTTTATTTGTTCCAGTCCCCAGAATGTAAGTGAGGCTCCTGTGTGTCCCTGCTCTGTAAAATATTTTGCCACCTGTGATTTTTCTTCCTGCCATCTGATGCATCCCTTATGCTCTTGTATTCATGTTTTGAGTGCCCATGTAGTCTGCTCCACATATAGGTGGTCACATGGGCACTGTAATACATATATTACACCCTCCGTTATACAATTTATGTGTTGCTTAATAACATACTGTTGTCCTGTGTGTGTATGTCTAAAAATTTCTTTCTTACTGGTGTGATTACAGACAGAACACCGTTCACAGGGCATCATCCCTGGTTTGAGGGGTCCTAGTAAAAGTTGTTAATCTTTTTTGCTGGAATTTTAAACCGCGATCTCACTAGTTTTTCCCTTATAGTTTTAACTCTTTAGGCACTATAATTGGTACTTCTTTAAATTCTGCTGGAACCTGCTCCCCAATGGACATTATGGGCCATTTTTATAAGCTGCTTCTTTTCTGTAAAACAATCATTAAACTTGGGCACTAACCTTTGTGTTTGTTGTTGTTGTTTTGTCTTTTGTAAAGTGACTCTCCTGGTTACTGTCTGTATCCTTTTATCTGCCTTTTTTAGTGTTGACTTCTTATATTCCCTTTGTTCATATCTGTTGATCACTGCTTTCTTCTCTTTCTGAAAATCTTGTTCCTTTGTGCAGTTCCTACATACCCTAAATAACTGGGAGTATGGAACACTTTGTATTAGTCTGGGTTCATGGAAACTGGTTCCATGTAGGAGTGTATTCCTGTCTGTTTCTTTTTTGCATAGATTTGTAAGTAATTTATTTCCCTCTTTATATATTTTCAGATCTAGATACGCTATTTCTGATTGATCATGTGTCATAACAAACTGGATGTTTGGGTTTATATTATTAAGAAACTGTAAAAAATAGCTGTAACCTGTATGTTGTACTTTTCCAAATAAAAAATCCATCATCTATGTATCTATTCCATGACCTGATGTCTGCAAAAAGTGGGTTAACATTTGCATACAAAATGTACTCTTTTTCCATATCATACATAAAGGCATTGGCATAGGCTGGTGCTATAGTGCTCCCCATGGCAGTACCACACACCTGCCTGTAGTAGTCTGTGTTGAATTCAAAATAGTTGTTAGTAAGAATAATCTGTGCTAGCTCTTGCAGAACCTCTGTTTTTGGATGTGCCTCATTTCCTCTTCTGTTCAGTATTTTACCCATTGTTTGTATGCCCTTCTTGTGTGGTATGGATGTATATAAATCCATCACATCCACTGTTACCAATATATCTGTTATTTCTATACCTTGTGTCATTTGTTCTAATTTGTGTAGCATGTCCACTGTGTCTTTTACATAGAAACATAGAAACATAGAATTTGACGGCAGATAAGGACCGCTTGGCCCACCCAGTCTGCCCATTTCCCTACCTAATGGATAAGCTGCAGATCCTAGTTAACCAGCAGCCTACTTCTTTCTACCCCCGCCCCCTAGAATTGCCTTATGGCTGTCCCATGCATGCTTGAATTCAATCACTGTTTTTGACTCCACAACCTCCTCTGGAAGGCCGTTCCATGCATCCACAACCTCTCTGTGAAAAAATACTTCCCTACATTACCTCTGAGCCGCCCCCCCATCTTCAAATTGTGTCCCCTTGTTCTTGCATACCTCTTTTTTTGAAAGATGCTACCCTCTTGGACTTTGTTGATTCCCTTGAGGTACTTGAACATTTCTATATGTAATAGTTTGTTCTGTTAGGGGTTGTAGATGAAAATTTATGTATTGTGATATAGGTTCAAATAATGATTATTTCACAGAAACTATTGGTCTTCCTGGAGGGTTACTCTGATCCTTATGCATTTTGGGGATGGCATAAAATGTGTGTATCCTTGGGTATTTGTTCATTATTATTCTAATTTCCCAATTATGCATCCAGCCATTATTTTCATACTCTGTTAATATTTGTGGTATGAGTTGTTGCAGTCTTCCTGTTGGATCTTGTTGTAACTTTTCATAGTTTTGTCTATTTTCTAGCACTCGCATATACATCTTTTTGTATTGTTCCCTGTCTATTAGGACTATGCCTCCACCTTTGTCTGCTGGTCTAATCATTAGTTTTTCATGTTTTTGTAAGTTATTAAGTGCTGTCCTTTGTGCTATGCTTAGATTGTCGTTTCTAATCCCTGCCTCTGGTTGCCTGTATAATTCATGTATCTCTCTCTGTACTAATGCACAGTATGTTTCCACTTGATGATTTTTACCAATTGGTGGGTTGTATTTGGATCTGATTTTTAAGGCCTCTTTTATCTGTTGTTTATAAGAGTTAACTCTTTCTGCTTCTTGAAACTGCGTTTTCAGTCTGAGTGTCCTAAAAAACCTCTGTAAATCAGCCTCTAATTGAAATAAATCTGTAGGTTGTTTTGGAGCAAATGTCAATCATAAGCTCTATACCTCTGTTTCTATAGTGGTTAATTGTTTACTGCTCAAATTAAATATGGGTATTAGGTGTATCTCTGGTTCCTGTTGCCTCTGTAACCTGTTCTTGTTATCCAATCTAGGCCTTGACTCCCTTCATAGAGACCTTAACACCTCTGATTGGATTGCTGTGTTGTCTGCTGTGGATGCCTCAGTTGCCCTGACTAACTTCCCAGCTATCTTCTCTTCCCTGCAGGATAAGCATTCCTCACTCTTCACTCCTCACTCCTCAAAAGATGAGTTAGTTTCTCTGTCACCAAATGGCTACACAGTGACATGTTGCCTCTTATGAAATCTAGGGTTAGATGCTGGGCAAGATTTATATCTACCAATGTATTTTCTGACTTTCTTGAGTATAGATGACTCAGATAGGTTTGTAAAAAAGCAATACATGCAGCTAACAGTGAAGTCTGTAGAGCCATCCAACTGGCCTCTGCCAGAGACCCCGGAGATTTTGGTGCAACATTAAAAGTGTAGCTGGCGGTTCATTCAAACATTAAATCAATGAGATGCTTGTAGGTGGTGTTAATTGTAATAACTCTAATGTGATTTCAAATGTGTTTAATAGAGCTGTATGCTCTTACCTCCTTGTTCTCTCACCCAATTTCACAGGATCAGTCTGTGTCATTCTCCTTTGGTCCTTCTTCCTGCTCCTTTTACTTTAAAACTGTGAGAGTAGGTGAGACTAGTGGACTCCCGGCTAGTCTCTCTCCTAAAGTGAGACTAAGGGGAGGTAGTGAGAGGACCTTCATGGTTTACTAATTGTCTAATGAAAAAAAGGTAACAAAAGGCACCGCAGGTATTAGAAAGTATGAAAGTTTAATCGGTGCATAAAAATTGCACAGCAGCCCAGCAATACAGGAAACTAGCCTCAACTAGTTTCGCACACACCATGCATGATCCTCCTGATGACACACGGTGTGTGCGAAACTAGTTGAGGTTTGTTTCCTGTATTGCTGGGCGGCTGTGCAATTTTTATGCATAGATTAAATTTTCATACTGTCTAATACCAGTGGTGCCTTTTGTTACCTTTTTTACAAGTTCTGCAAGGTGGCATGCATGTGTGGAGCTGAGGATTTTGTCTCCTAAATATTTACTATTTGTCTGTATTAATTGACTGTGATTTGGAGTTGGAGTTGGAGGAGATTATTTGGACATTTAACCATATAGACCAGTTGAGGGTGAGAGTCTCATCCTGTGTGGAATTGTTTACTGGAGGTTTTGGCATGCCTCTTTTTGATTTGGAATTGCTTTGGACCATATTTTGGATTCGTATACAGACCATTCGGCTGAGACTTTTAAGCTTAACTCTGGGGGTGGGGGTATTGGTTGTTTTATTTGTGTTAATTCTAATTTGTGGTTTAGAGGAGTTATAATTTGGGGATGGCTGGAGATCATGTGTTGGCAAGTGGCTCTCCCAGTCAGGCGCTACTCCTCCTCTGAGCTCTGGGGCCTCTGTCCCTATACTTGTCCCTCTTTGCATGGTGACGTATACAATCACTGTTGGCCACTGGGGTTTGTAAGGAGGAGGTGTGGGAGGGGCGGCCCTGGACTGGGGGGAGACAGAGAACTGGGTGGCTGGATTGGGGTCATGGAGATGAGGAGAAGCCCTGGGGCAAAATGGGAACTGGACAGGGGTACTCCCTGTCTGGTCCCCATACCCAAGGGCTTCACTTTCTGTGGGCAGCTGACTCAATCAGCCTTGGAGTCTCATCCAACCCAGGCAGTGTTATGCAATGCCAGGTCCATTAAAAACAAGATGGCAATATTTGCCGATCTTGCTGGGTCATCGCACCTGGCTTGCATCACTGAGACCTTGCTGGATGATAATGCTGGCTCTGTTCTTGAGTCAGTGGTTCCAGATGGTTTCTCGGTGATACACCACCCTGAGATTGGAGTGTAGGGGCAGGAGTGTGGCCATTTGTTTTAGAATGGAATTGGGCCTGATAGATGTGGCAGTGGGGAGACCAAATCCTTTGAATGTATCCTGGGTGCAGATGCGGAGTGCAAAATTCTTCTCATCTACTGTCCACCCTGGGATGGGAAGCAATTTTTGCAGGATATCACAAACATCATTGTTGACATGGTATTGGAGTCTCCCAGAGTGATGGTGCTGGGTGACTTCAACGCCTGGGTCAATGATGAACTCTCACAGTTTGGTCAAGACTTCCTCCAACTAATGATCTTGTTGGGCTTCACACAGATAGTTTCCTCTGCAACTCGTAGTTCTGGTCATTCTCTGGACCTGGTCTTCCTCCTGGGTATGGAGACCTCTGACTTGGTGGTGGAACCAGTCAGTTGGTCTGACCATTGCACTATCAGGTTCAACTTCCATGCCCCCCCATAGGCTTGCCCTGTAGAGATGGTCTGGTACTACCCATTAAGGGGAGTAACCCCAGATGGCCTATAGGCAGTGCTGGATCTATTGGGATTTCAAACTGCTAGCAGGGGTCCAGATAACCTACTACAGGCCTATAACACAGCTGTGGTGCTCTGGACTCTATTGCTCCTGTTCGTGTTTGCCCCCTCACCCTTCACCCTCGGTCCCCTTAGTTTGATGCAACCTTGAGGGAGATGAGGAGACAAGGGCGAAGGATAGAGTGACACTAGCGTAAATCTGGTCATAATGCTGACAGGTTTAGATTGATGGTCCATTATACAGACTATCAATCAGTGATCTCCTTTTAGAAGGCAGAGTTCCTGTCCAGGGAGATCACCGCTGCTAGGAATCAACCAGTTCAGCTCTTCCAAATTGTGGACAGACTGTGCAGTCCAGCCTGTCTGCAAGTTTGGAGAGCATTGTCACAGGATAAGTGTGATGAGTTTGCTCGCTTCTTTGCTGATAAGGTTGCGAACATTAGATCAGAGATCTGCTTAGCTCATGCCAATGGGCGGGACAGTGGTGGGTCGGAGGTTGCAGACTCACAGTTTGGTTGGTCAGCCTTTAGCCAGCCAGCAATCATGGACATCATAAGTATTGTCTAGAGTATGTGGACAACCTGCTGTAGTTCTAACCCGGGCCCAACTCGCCTCCTTGTGGGGTGCGTTGAGGTCATCGGCCCAGTCCTGGCTGAGAAAGTCCAGAGTGCACTTGAGACAGGTGAGTGTCCTGACTACCTGAAGGAGATGGTGGTGACACCCCTCTTTAAGAAATCTTCTCTTGACCTGGACTGTCTTGCCAACTACAGGCCCATCTCTCACCTGCCCGTTGTGGGCGAGGTTATTGAGAAGGTGGTTGCGCTGCAGCTGGATAACAACCTTACCATCCATTACATCTATGATCATCTCCAGTGAGGATTTAGGAAGAGGCATAGTACCAAGATTGCCCTGGTCTGGGTGCCCAATGATCTCCTGATAGCGAGAGATCAGAGGACTCATTCCATCTTAGTCCTCCTTGATCTTTCTGCAGCATTTGACACAGTGGATCATGACATATTGCTGGAGCACCTGTGGGTTATCTGTGGACTGTCAGGGACAGTCCTCAGATAGTTCCACTCATTCCTCGCTGGTAGATTTCAAAGAGTTGTGTCAGGAATGTATTCCTCTGATGCATTCTCTCTACCATGTGGGGTACCCCAGGGCTCTGTGCTTTTGCCTATGTTGTTTGCTATCTATATGCTGTCATTGGGAGACATTGTAAGGTGGTATGGCTTGGGTTTTCACTGTTACACAGATGATACTCAGCTATACATGTTCTTTGTGCATGACCAGAATGATGCGGTCTCAGTGTTTAACAGCTGCCTTGCCAAGATTCAGGACTGGATGAGTGCCAACTGGCTGAGGTTGAATCCTGATGAAACTGAGGTTTTGGTGGTGGATCCCAGTCATCAGGTAGAGGGGGTCCTCGGCTGGGCTGGCCTCTGGGCTTCTGCTCCTTGGTCACCAGCTGATGGCCTCTGAACAGGTGTGGGGTCTGGGCATTATTTTTGACAAGGGGATGACACTGAAGTCTCAGGTGTCATCCGTCAACAAGACCTCATTTTACCATCTGAGGAACATCAACTAGATTAAGCATCTGGTTCTGCCCGGTGATCTAACGACAATAGTCCATGCCTTTGTGACCTCCCACCTTGATTACTGCAATGCCCTGTACCTAGGGATTCCAGGGGTTGATATCCTCTGCTTGCAGCTGTTGCAGAATGATGCAGCCAGATTGTTGACTGGGATCTCTCGATCTAGCCATGTCACACCTGTGCTGTGCAGAGTGCACTGGCTGCCAGTTCAGTGGTGGATCACCTTCAAGGTCAGCTTGCTGAACTACAAGGCCCTACATGGACAGGGACCGAGTTACCTTCAGAAGCCCCTTCATCCCTACCACCCCTCCAACCACTCCACTCTTCCAATGAGGGATTGCTGGAGATTTCCAGGGTTTGTTTGAAGACCTCTAGAGCCTGCGCATTTGTGGCTCCTACCCTGTGGAATTCTCTACCTCATTGGATAAAGGAGTGCCTGACTGTGGAGAGCTTTAAATCTGCTTTCAAAACATTTTTATTTTCACTTCCTCATCCCAATAATTAATGCATGTATTACTGTCATTTTAATGGTTTTAAATATCTATTGTTTTTAGGTTTTCTGTAAATGTGCTTTGGTATTTATTGAATTGTGCTTGCAACAAATAAACCTTATTATTATTATTATTATTATTATTATTGTTATACAAGTGATGGCCATGATAATATAGAGCCAAGGCTCTTCCAGTTTGGTGCCCCTTTTCTGGCCGTACCTACCTCCCATATCTTTAACGTAATCCTACATAGTGACATAGTTCCTGACACTTGAAAAATAGCTAGGGTGGTCCCAGTATTTAAGCAAGGTGACCTAAAATATATTGAGAACTATCACCCCACAGCTAGCCTGCCTGCCATTAGCAAACATTTAAAGAAAATTCTAGCATCCCAATTAACTGAGTACCTCTATAAATATGATATATTGACCTTGACAAATCATGGTTTCCAGAGGGAGCATAGTGCTTCTACTGCCCTTGCTAAGGTCACCTCTGAGATTAGGGTTACTTTGGACCATAGCAAATGTATTTTAGCAATCTTTGTAGATCTCTCCAAAGCTTTCAGTTTGGTAGACCATGAACTTCTATGCTCCAAGCTATGTTCTTTTGGGCTGTCTGACCATGCCCGAGCTTGGTTTGCCTACTCTCTGCAGGGTAGACAGCAAATGATCAGATATAACAGGATACTCTCAGACTAACACCTGTCAAAGTTTTTGTCCCTCAGGGTTCTATACTCTAACCCATCTTATTCTGCCTGTTTATAAATTACCTTCCCTGGGTGCCTGCCCACTGCAGTTCCAACCTTTTTGTTACAAGCTAACTCCCATAACATTAAAGCCATTAACTTCAAACTGAACCTGGACTTCCACCAAATCCAATCTTGGCTCATGATGAATAGGTTAGTCCTTAACCTAAAAAAGACACAAGCTCTGCTCTTTGGATCCCAGGCTAAAATCAAATAAATGTCCTGTGTCCCTGGGCATATCTACTGCAGATGGCTTTCCCATTATTACTGCCTACTTTTATAAATATCTTGAAGTTACCCATGACCACCCACGTGATTTCTCTCTGTAGATCCCGTATGTGTGTAGGGCAATTAATAACAAAACAGGCATGGTTTACAGAGCTAAATATATCATTACTCCTGCAACATGACTCACCCCTGTTAGAAGAGTGCTCGTACTGTCACCCATATTCCAAAGTCCTCCTTGTTCTAAGTTGAACATGCTTTATAACAATGTCCATTATTTTGCCCTCTCAGCAGCCCATCTCAAACACCATTGTGAGCTCTATGAAAAACTAGGATTGTTGTCCCCAGTAAATAGCCATGCATTTGCCTTGGATTGTCTTGTTGGCAAAAAACTGATTAGAACTATTCCTCTACCTCCGACCTGGATGAGCAGCTAAGGGCTGTTAACCCATGTCTGTCTGTCTGCCTATCTGTCTGTCTGTATCTATTTTTTTTTCAATTGTTTAACCAGGAGTGGCACACTAAGCTGAAAGCTTGTTTACAGGTGTAGCCTGGGAGCACAGGGAAGTTAAGTGGCTTGCTCAGGGTCACACAGTATATACAAGTGGGGGCTGTGGGATTCAAATCCAGGTCTCCAGATTTGCAGCTCAGAGCCTTAAACCACTACACTATACTGTCTCCTGATCTATCTATCTATCTATCTATCTATATACTTCTGTTCAGTTTTCACAGTAGAAGTGGAAGGGGAGGGACCACAGCAAAGAAACAGGTTAGGAAGGGAGGTGGACACCAGTCCATTTACAGAGGAGAGAGTCCTAAAGGAACTCACAAATCTGAGAGTGGACAAGGCAATAGGACCAGATGGGGTACTCCCTAGGATATTAAAGGAGATAAGAGAGGTGCAGGCAGCACCACTGGCTGCCCTGTTCAACAAGTCGCAGGATGCAGAAGTGGTTCCAGAGGAATGGAGAAGGGCAAATGTAGTCCCTCTCCACAAAAATGGGAACAGAGAGGAGGCAGGTAACTATAGACCTCTCAGCCTGACCTCAGTGGTGGGAAAAATTATGGAATCACTGCTAAAAGAAAGGATAGTGGAGCACCTCAAAAGCAGCAGAGCATCTGAGACAACACGGGTTCACTTCAGGAAAGTCGTGTCAAACAAATCTAATAGATTTCTTTGACTGGGTGACCAGAGAAGTGGATTGGGGGGGTGGATTGGCCTACCTAGACTTCAGCAAGGCGTTCAACACTGTTCTTCATAGGAGGATTCTGAACAAGCTGGGCAGCCTCAGATTAGATCATAAGGTGGTAGACTGGGTTGAAAATTGGTTGACTGATACAATGCAGGGGGTGGTGGTAAACTGAGCTAAATATGAGGAAGGGAGGGGACCAGTGGGATGCCATAGGGATCAGTTCTTGGGCCTGTCCTATTCAATATCTTCATTAGTGATACTGCAGAGGGGCTGGAGAGAGACGGTATGCCTTTTTGCAGATCTGCAAAAGGGTAGACACCCCAGGAGGGGTGGAAAAAATGAGGAAGAACCTAGCTAAACTGGAGGAGTGGTCCAGCATGTGGAAGCTGAGTTTAAAAGTGAAAAAGTGCAAAATCATGCACTTAGCCTGCAGGAACCCAGGGGTGGATTACATGATGGGTGGGGAATTATTATTGGTTACCAAACAGGAAATAGTTCTGGGGTGATCATATCTGATGACCTTAATGTACCAGGGTGGCGGGTAAAGCTAGAGGGATGCTGGGGTGCATAGGGAGAGGTATCACCAGCAGAAGAAAAGAGGTGGTGATGCCACTGTACAAGTCATTGGTGAGACCTCATTCGGAATACTGCATCCATCTGGAGGCCACATCTCTGAAAGGACATAGACAAGATAGAAGTAGTTCCGAGAAGGGCAATGAAATTGGTGCATTTTCCTCAGTAAAAGAACGTAATTTACTCTGAATTTCTGTTGTCTGGAGTGCTGGTCATATTACTATTTTTTGCTTGACGTTTTCCAGCACCCACTCCTATTCTGAGCACTGCCTTCTTTGCTACTTGGACAGACATATGAGGAGATACTGTAGGTGCTCAACATTTACACCCTAGAGGAGAAAGAGAGGAGACATGATTGAGACCTTCAAGTACTTGAAGGGAATAAAAAAGGTTCAGGAGGATAGCATCCTTAAGAAAAAGAGAAGCTCTAGAACTGGGGGGCATGACATGAGATTGGAAGGGAGAAGGATAATGAGCAACATGAGAAAGTGTTTCTTCATGGAAAGGGTGCGGGGCATGAAAAAGACTCCCAGCAGAGGTGGTGGAGCAATGTTGTTGGGAGAATTCAAAACTGCATGGGATAGACATAGGGGTACCTTGTCTATTCAAATGGGGAGGTAATGCCTGAGATAAAGTAGGATCTGCAGCATTTTTCAGTAGGTAGGGAAAAAGGGCAGACAAGATGGGCCTTTTGGTCCTAATCTGCAGTCAAATTCTATGTTTCTATCTATCTATCCATCTCACTAAAATACAACCACACATCCACAACAATCGAAGGCCTTATAGCAGGTGGAGTGGTTTCAGGGGTGTAATATGACCACACATCAGGTCTCCAATTGGAAACTCAGATCGCTGCCAAAGTAGGACCTTTTTTCCAAGTAACTGAACACTTTGTTTGTCTGAACTTCGGGGAATTGATCATCCATATCATCTTTCACAGTCAACACTAATTTATGTTTTTTCAATCTCATATATAAAACAAAGTCTGACAGGGTCATAAGGGGTAAAAACAATTTAAATTAGCTATTACAGATGACTGAGGGTAGATTGGCATGGTTACTTCTCCTGCCCGTTTGATTCCTTCTTTAGAAAATGGGCTGGGGAAATCCTTGAGGCTGATTGGTTAAGGCCTCCAACCAGTCAGTTCTTATTAGGCAACAAACAGCGGGAAATAATAAATCCCCATCTTTGCTGCCTGAATATGTTCTGAGATCCTTGTACCAATGGAATTTTCAAGTCTGAAATTCTGCCATGTTTTTTTGTCCTGCTTAACGAGTCAGCCTCTCCATGAAACTATTGGTTAGCCTTGGTAAAATAGAATAATTTCAGCAGTAAACTGCTACACAATGTTTTATCAGTAAACTGCTACACACTGTTTTATACTGAACTTCATTTCAAAATAAATGGCTTTCAAGATTCAAATAGTATTGGTAGCATGCCTCTTGCTCACTGCTACTCTGACAGACTTAGCTTGCCTTGACTGCAGCCAGCTTCTCTGCAAACAAAACAAAGAATCCTTTCTTTTTAAGAAAAAAAAATAAAAGTACCTTATTACAGGAATCTTACAGCTGCCTGCCCTCTCAGCCTTCTCCTGCACTCTTCTCCACATTACACTCTCACTTGCCCTTATCAACAGCAGATGATACTGCAGTCCTGGTCACCCTTACAGCAAGATGTTAACAACAATAACTGTTTCAGAAACTGGAAATAAAAGAAAACAGTCCAGTATTTAAACTGGACTTACACTTGTGGCTGAGAACCACAGTTCGGTTTTGGGGGGTTGGGGGTAGGGGAGAGGAAAGAGCACCTCTTACAAAAACAGTAACATATGTAACAGTGCCCTCTACTGCCAGTTGCAGCAATGGCAAGATTACTTTGCAGCTAAAGCATTTTGAAAGGTTTTTTTTTATTCACGTCAATTTTTCACATGTTTTAACATTTTGACATTTTTTTCATGAAAACAACATTTTCTAAGTACACTAATGCTTATCTTTACTGGCAAGTATACATGAATGGGGCTAAAATGTGTTCTATATATTAGCCCAATACATGTATACCTGCCAGCAAAGATAATTTAAATATATTTCGGTAGGGCCCCCTCTCAAATCTGATTACAATATCCATGCAGCACCTGCAACCCCATTCTCTACCTTAAGCCATCAAAGTGCAGTTTTTAGGAGTGGGGCTGCAGTGCTTGGCAGCTGCTCAGCTCATACCAGGAAGTTACAAGCCAGAATTTACAGAGCATATAACTCTTGTTGTAAGTACAGAAAAAAATCAAATATTGGATAAAATAGCTCCCTTGGGAGGCAACTTCATGATATGGTTGCTTGCCTCATGTTAAGAATTGTGACAGTTGCTCTTTAATACTAGTCATGTCATATGACCAGCACTGTGATTTACATGCCATGCACATTGGCCACAGAATGATGTCACAGTCAGGGGCATACAAATGTTTATTTGGTTTTCTTGGCCCCTTACTTGGCATGCACAATTCCCCAAGTGTTGGCATCAGAATAATTTAGTTGTGACATAAAAACAAGGTGGATGGTATATAACGCCATTTGGTAAAAACATAATGCCTTAGTAGCAATACAAAAAGAGTGGCAAATATTGGAAAAGCCATTATAACACTTCAAAGAAGATGGGATTGCAAACTCACCACCAAAAATAATCATATTCCACCAAGCTCCCTTTATTTAATTGGTGATCATTATCATTATTACATCACACACTTTTTTTTAGTTTATCTAGAGCTGAGCATGTAGAGAAGCACATGCTTCAGTGAATTATTCATGTTTTTAAATTGCATGCCTAAGGGAAATAAAAAATAGGCTAATTTAAGTTACTTTATTGATAGAAATGCATATCTAGTGCTGTATATGGAATCTGTAGACACTGCCTTTTGGCAGGTTTTATTTCCATTCATGAACAGAGATATGTGGCTTTGAAGTTTTAAAAATCACTGTTTTCTTGCCATGCCCACTGTGATAACATTAATCATCTTGGTATATTGCTATGCTGTATATAGTCAAAAACATACACAAGCACCATCCTAATACATTGCCAGTATAAACCTGAGTTTTACTATCACAAAGTAGTCTCCCAAGAGAAGATGCTTTAAAAATGGATAATGGCAGTCATGTTTATTAACTTGAGTCATTAATTGCAAAGTAGTAATTAAAGCTGTTTTAAAAAATGAGGGAATGAAAACTACACTGAAGAGGAAATTAATGAGATCAAAAATTCATTATTGGTAAACAATTATATGCTAAAAATATCTATGAATAAAAGACACTGCTGATGTAAAATGATTAGCAGGCATGAGCTGTTTCTGAGACTATTGTAGCTTAGTGACTGATGCAGCAGCTTTCACTTTCTTACCGCAAAACAGCTATAGCATGAGGGATAGCAGGGAAGAAAAAGAACAGGATGAATTAAACTGAGGTGCCAATTGAACACAATAATTAAACAAAAAATAATCATGTTTGTAGTCCATTTAGCCTTGATAGTCCAAATCAGAAGCAGCATATCAAATTAGTAAGGTCTTTGGTCTGCCACAATTGTTAAAGAAGAAACAGCTAAATCACATGAGGTCATGTGACTTGCTAAGGGTTGCAGTGAATATCGGCTGGTTCCTGAAATGGCTGGAACTATGTAAAAATGATTAATATATCTGGCACGAAACTCTGCACTACAAAAGATCTAAGCAATATGTGTGACCCACAGAGCCAATTGTTGGCAACCAGAGATGCAGAGAGGTGCATATTGAGAAGGGGCCTGCTAAGCAAAAATATAAACATGCCCAAGGAAAGCTTCCAACAACATCATAAAAGGAGATGCCCCTGCATACATGAACCAACTGTTTGTGAAGAGAGGGACATGTGAATATCCTTGCAATGTTGCTCTTGCACATACTTACATTCTGGCACCAATAAATGTATCATAGCCATGTCTGTTATTGTATTCATGGCCACTGTGGTGGCAGGGGTTGGTGTATGAGGTGGCGTGCGGTCCAACATACATGGCTAGCAGGAACCTTGTTGCACACAAATAGGTGCGGACTCACTGATGGTGTCCCCAGCAAACATGCTATTGCTGTGTGCAAACACAGTAGGATACCCTTGTGAGTGAATACACACCCTCTAAGTCACTACAAATGGATGTACCACTGAGGCATGGCATGAGGCTATGAATGCAACATGCACCCAGTTAACCTTATTGATCTTTTGCATATTTATTTTTTATTATTTTTCTTTTATTCTTTGTTAATCGAGGAAGGCCCACTAGGCACAATTGCCTGTTTTCAGGGGCAATCCGGGAGCTTTAGACTGGTTAAGTGACTTGCTCAGAGTCACACAGTATGCAAGTGTAGGTTGGGGGAATCAAACCCAGGTCTGCTGAACCAAGCTCATTCACAGCTCATTACTCTAACCTCTAGGCTATACTGCCACTGCATATAATGAATAAAGCAACTACACATGCAACATCACACCATTTGTCAATGCCCAAGCAGTGTGCATGAACTGTGCTAGCAAGTATAGGCATTGTTGTTCCAGACCTTTAATATCTGGGTGGTAGAACATACAGCACAGTTCATGTTGTGCTGGTGGGGGGGGGGGAGTGATGGACAGAGCAACCTAAAGCATCTTCCACTTAACAAAAATCTCACTGAGATTCAAAGTACCCGTAACTTGTTGACATTGATTACCAGTACCCAGGGCAGATCACTGTCATTGGGACCAATATCATTCTGTGTTTTAGTTATACTATTATGTTATTGTGCAGCTCCTGGTCCATTCTTTAAGTGGTTATTGTATCTTTAAATGTAATTATATTAACACCTCTGAGCTCTCAGAAGAGCATGCTATCAATTATTATTATTTGAATTTTGTTGACCGGGTAAGCCCTCTTGGCCATGGGTTACCCTTTTTTCAGTGGCAACTCAGATTAAATTCTAGTATAAATACCAAAAAGACATGCAGTAGTAAGAGGAGTAAGGGAAGGGACAATTGCATTCCATGGCCATTAGGGTACCACACCCAGGACAAGCAGCTGCATACCAGAGTACTTTAGCTCAGAAAGCTACGTGGGCCAAATCTGGGCATCCACATTTCAGTAACAGGAGCAAACACCTTGGGTCATTCTTCCATTTTTGCTTACTGTACCACACTCTGTCATGAGTACAGCTTCCATTATTAATATTACATCCAAAGAACCTGTGGTTTCTGTGATTAAAGAAGAAATCCTAAGAGAAGCCAACAGGTTAAAGCTATGGGATGAGACAATGCTGGAGAACTCATTAGATAAACCAGGGAAAGATGGATCAAGTCAGCAAATTGGAAAGGAGAGTTCAGAAATTGCAAGGCGTTTTAGTGGATGGCAAAAAAATGGTCACAGTTTGAGAAGGCAAGAATGTGAAGCAAATTCAAGCACACACATACACACTCACACAGAGCAATCAATAACAGTCACTGATACAGAAGGGGCACAACCACTTTCTTTGGAATGTGTTATGGACTGGTATTCATCATGTTTTAACATGAAAAGCTACAACTTAATTAAATCTTCCAGTTTCCAACATAAAAATTACAGGTGGCAGCAGCAGAACTCAGGTACTCAACATTCTCCCCTGAATTTAAAAATCAAGACCACCAATTATTTTATCACCAAAGACATTTTTATTAAAATAGTCTCAATTTTCCTTGGACTTCATCAGGTTAAGTTACATATTCTTACTCTGAAGTCATAATCCTATGTATACTACATCACAACCCATAGCCTCAGTGGCGCGCTTTGAGAGGGTGGGGGTGGTGAGAAGGGAACACACTCCTCACCTGTACCATTGCACAATTCCTACATAGTACTGGTTGGCTGGGGCAGCTGGGAAGAGGCACCAAAACAGTGGTAAAGAAGGAAGTGGGTGACCTCAAAAGAAGAGGTCCCAAGGAAGGACGAAGTGGCCCCTAGCTGAGGAGGAAGCAGCTGCTTGTTGAGGACTATATCATTAGGGGGACAGATGTGAGAACAGAGTGAGAAAGGGGAGAAGGAGGTTAAGTGCCTTCTTGATTCTTTGACTTAAAGGGGTGGATAGTGGATTCAGAAGATCACTAGTGCAGCAGAACAAGGTAGGGGACTAGTTGTCAATGTCCACTGGAGGAAAACACATCCTATGATGATACAAAGCGGCTCCTGACCTATGTTCCAGGTCTTGCACAGTAAATGTTATTTTTGTAGAACGTGGTGTGTGTGGAGTCTTCTTCACTTACTTGTACCTAGGGAAAGATGAATTGGCAAGGAATAGTACAGGGTAGTTTCAGGTAACTGGAGAGAAGCCTGAAGCAGGTAACATGCACAGTGTCATTTGCCAAGGTGTTAGCTGTGCACAGCAGAGGAGAAGAAAAAGACACTCATCACCATGGCTTTTAACAGCTTGTTGAAGGCATGGTGCATGGAGGAGGACTTTGGCTACACTGGGGGCTTGTGACCAGTCTGGAAGGATATGTGCTTCTATAGGAGAGATGGCCTGCATCCTTCCAGGAGGGGGACCACAGTCCTTAATGGGAGGTACAATTACTACTTGGATGAGCGTTTTTTTATACTTTAATCCTTTATTGTTTTCCAAAATACAAAGAATACACAGGTCATAGGCAGAGCAATGAAGAGACAATAAAAATACAGCATACATATGAACAGAAGGTGGATACTTGGAAAAGTATTCCAATCCAAATGATACAAGAACACAAAAGGAGAGGCAATGCTATCTTAGTGCCAGACATTACAATAGTTCAGAAGGCTCTATCAGCAGGTAATAACTTATACTATTAAAATGTAGGATACTTCTGAAAACCTTTGTCCATGTAAAGATTTAAGCAGTCCACGACAGTCTCCTTAAAAGCCATACTACATCAGTACCTTCGATGAAAGCTTTATCTAAGTGTTCCAGTGAAGACTTCTTACACCTAGCAAGGTTAACAGAGTCACACTGCTGACAGCGTCCATAGCATGGCTTGTTCTCATCCAATGGAAACAAAAATGTAGTTAGTAATAGAAATAAAAAGTCAGGCTGCTGAGTAACATAAGTTGTTTAGTATTTAAGAAAGAAAAGAAAAAAAAAAAGGAGCAATTTTGCGGGGAAGCCAGGGCTGCTAGGGAAGGCTCTCCTTCCAAAGAGGGTGGGATCACACTACTTGGATGAGCATTTGAACTAGCTGGGGTGGGATGGGGGAGGCTGTAATACCTAAAGAATGCAAAGATTGCCTCCCCAGAGATGATGAAGCAACAAGAAGGAAGGAATTAAGTGGAGGAAACTTCCCTCAGGAAGGGTGCAGAATGACAGAACTGGGAACAAAGGGGAGGACAAGGGTGCATAAATCACCATAATACAAAAAGAGGAGTAAAGGCAGTGGGTAACAGATAGGGTGACAATGTAAAAAAGGGGGGGTCAAGGGAGCTTCAGAAAACAGTACAGGCAGGAGGGCGGAGAAAGCTGGGAGGTGGGGGGGAGAGAAAGGTATGGAGAACCATGTGCCCCAAAGCAAGGAGTCTGGGAAATGAAATTTTAGTACTGACGGCCATCTGGAGGAGGCAAGCCTGGATTTGGTGACCATAATGAAGACATGGTGCACTAACAGCCGTGAGTGGAATGTGGACATACCATGCTACTCTGTGTTCAGGAGAGACAGGAAAAGGAGGGGGCGAATGGATTCTACTATATGTGAGGGACGGAATTAAAGCTACTGTGATGCACGGACACATGGAGGGAAACAAAAGACTGGAGGTGTTGCGCCTCTTCCTGGAGACATGCACTGGTGCTGCTATTCAGACAGGAGTGGTATACAGACCTCTAGTACAGGGAGTGGAGTTGGATAAGAAACTTGGGAAGGACATTGTCAGGGTGGCAAATAAGGGTGAAGTGTTGCTAGTTGGTTACTTCAATCTGGCAGATGTGGATTGAAGCCTTCCAGCTACAGCTTCTGCAAGGTGCAGGGCCATTTTTGACTTTCTACAAGGGGCTTTTCTTAGGCAGCTGCACAATGTACCCACTAGGGATGGGGCAGTGCTGGACCTGGTGCTTACAAATAGAGATGGGGCAAAGGTTTAAGTCGAGGGCGAAGTTGCTGCAAAATGGGCAAAATTTGCATTCGTGGAGCTTTGCAAAGTTTTCTAGACACTCAGCTACTTCAACTTCACCCAGAATTGCAATGTTTTTGCATGCGAATCATAGAATTGTGCCTATGAATGGTGAAGTTCCGTACTGTACGGCGGAACTTTGCAGTTCATGGACTGATTTGCGCTCTGCAAATTGCAATAAATGTGAGTACTAATTTGCAGAGCAAATGTTGCCCACTTCGTCCATCTCTACTTACAAACAGGGAGAGCACTGCAAACATCATGCTAGGCTGCCCTCTAGCTACCAGTGGCCACCATACAGTATGATATAACATTAGCATGGGAGCAGAGGCAAACCGCAAGAGGAGGTGGGTCCTGGACTTCAGAAGGATGGAGTTTAGGGATATGGGAGACTGCTTCAGAAACTGGCTAGTAAAGGCAATGCCAGGGATGAGTAGAGGAACTAGGAAAAAATGAGAGAGGGCGTAATTAAGGCAACCAGCCTCTGTATGAAGGAAATGAGCAAATGCTAAAGGAAAAAGAGACCATTATGGTACTCTAGTAAAAATGGCCATGGTGGTGAAAGAAAAAAGAGTGGCATTCAGGAAGTATAAGGAAACAGACTGAGGAAGACAGGGAGGTGCACAAGGTAAAGCAGAGTGAAGCAGGTAAGGCAGTGAGGGGGGCAACGGCACAGATCTACTGCTGGAAAGGATAGCCAAAGTAGTAGCAAATGAGTATAAGACTTCCTTCAGGTACATAAGTAAGAGGAGAAAGGCAAGGGGAGGGATACTGAGGAAAAGTAGGGCAGCAGAGGGAGAGAGCACAGAAGAGGAACAAGAAAAAGCAGACATCCTGAAAGGTACTTCTGCTCAATCTTCACAGTGGAGGAAAGGGGGCGTGGACCACCAGTGATCAACAGGAAAAAAGGGGGAAGGAAGGAGGCGAACTCAAGTCCATTTTCAGAGGATACAGTCTTGAAGAGACTTGCAGCTCTGAAAGTGGACAAGGTTATGGGACCAAATGGGATACACAATAAAGTACTGAAAGAACTCAGGGAGGTGCTGGCTGCCTCACTGATGGACTTATTCAACAGCTCACTGGAATCAGGCATGGTTCTGGAGGACTGAAGGAAAGTAAACATGGTCCCTACATAAGGACAGCAGCAGGGAAGAGGCTAGTAACTATATGCTGGTGAGACTCACCCAGTGGTGGGAAATTTAACAGAAACACTGCCAAAGAAAAGGATGGTAGCATATCTTGATTCCAGTGGTCTGCAAGACCAAAGGCAGCATGGATTTAAAGGGAGTCATGCAAGAAAAATCTGATTGTGTTCTTTGACTGGGTTACCAAGGAAATAGACCAGCAGAGGGCAGTGGACATGGCCTGCCTGGAGTTTAACAAGGTCTTCAACACTGTGCCACACCAGAAACTGATTTAGAAATTGAGCTGCCAAGGGATGGGATCCAAAGCGGTGAACTGGGTTATAAATTGGTTAACAAATAGGCACCAGAGGGTGGTGGTTAACAGCACTCACTCTAATGATGGGAGAGTGATCAGTGGGTTACCACGGTAACCCATGAAGTGGGCGCATGAGGAAATGTGTCATCCGTTATGGCGACACCTTCCTTGCGCAATCCACTCATAGCGACCAATGGGTAGGTGGGTGAACTAGGCGACAGGACGCCGCCAGGCACGCCGCGTGCAGGGGTGGGGAGGATCAGCATGGGTCTAGGGGGATGGAGAGCCTGTAGGGGTGGTGCTGCGGTCGTTTTTGAGCTGTGGCATGGCATCAGGGATTGGGCAATGGCTGGGTAGCTGAGGTACTAGGTTCGGGTCCAGGCGCTGGTGCGATTTTATTATACCCGTCCGAACCTTTTATTTTCACTTCCGACATGCACCCCTGGAGTTGAGAATCCTTAAGTAGGGGTGGGGAGGTGGGGGGCATAGCCCCTACCATAGAAAGTAGTAAAATATGTCCTGGCGCCCATTGTGCTGGTGCATCAGTTGTCAGAGTGTCAAATGTTCGGCACCTGACTGAGCGACAACGGGTTATCGCCTTTAGGTGTTCATCGTTATCACATAGACCCGGTTACCACAGGCTAAGAACTGGGATGGTCCACTTCAACATCATTATAAATGACATAGCAGATGAACTGGAAGGGAAGGTACAGTCTTCTTTCTACAGATGATACCACAATTTGTAATAGGGTGGACAATAGAAAGGGATGGAAAGATGGATCTGAAGGAAACCTGAGGTGAGGTCAAGTGCATGTCAGTTGGGGACAATGCCAAAAAAGTGCAAAATCATGCATCCAGGACATTGAAAATAAAAACAATGGAGTATAGGATGTGGGGAGGTACTGTTGGTCACTAAGTAGGAAAAGGATCTTGGAGTTATAATATTTGATGACCTCAAGGTGGCAGGGCAGTTTGACAAAGCAGTGGGTATAGTCAGTGGGATACTGGGATACACATGGAGATATAGCTCCAGCAGCAGCAGGGAGGTGGTGTTGCTACTATATCACTTGCTAGTGACACCCACCTGGCATATTGTGTCCAGTTCTGGAGGTCACACCTGAAAAAGGACCTAGACTAGGTGGAGGCAGTCCAGAAAAGAGCAATGAAAAGGGTGCAGGGTTTGCACCAGTAGCCCTATGAGGACAGACTAAGGAATCTCAACATGTACACTCTAGCAGAAAGGGAAGAGGATGAGGGGAGATGATAAAGATCTATACGTGCCTCATGTGGATGAACAGGGTGCATGAAGGGGTCTCTTTCAAATGAGGAAGAACGCCAGAACATGAAGGCATGCGCTGAAGTTTTTTTGGGGGGGGAATTTAGGAGGGATATGAGGAAGTAGTACTTGACTGAAATGGTGTTGGACATCTGGAATAGACTGGCAGTGGAAGTGGTGTAGGCAAAAACAGTAGGGGGCTTCAAGAATGTTTGGATAGACCTAGAGAGATATTAGGAAATGGGCAGGGAGGAGACACTATCACCAGAGACCAGTTAGGGTCTGCGGAAACAGACTAGGTGGGGATTAGTGATGGGCGAAGTGGACCCAATTCGCTCCACAGAGTGATTTGTGCAGTGAAGGCAAATTCAAGGAGTGCGCCGCAACACAAAGCAGAGTATTTTGCGTTATTAATGAGTAACATGAAGTCCATTGAAAACAATGGCTTCACTTTACTCTGCCTTTCCAAACCACTACTCCACCAATTCTTAAGGCAAAGTACATTGTTTTCAATGTACTTCGCCTTGGTTTTAAGCTCCAAAGGTGAATTTTGCAGTGTTTCATGGGATTTCAGGTCACATGGGCTCTAGATTGTTCTGCACAGCCTCAGTTTGGGGTGGTGTGTGTAGGAAGCTGTAGGAGACAATCTGCTCTGAGAGCTCTCTGCAATCAAACCTTCAGAAAGCTGTTAAAAAAGCCTTTTTTTTTTCCTGAAACTTTAGTTCATCGATTATAGGAAACCCTCCTGTGCTCATATCATTGAGCGTTTATTGTTTGTGTATGGATTTTGAATGTTAATGTACAACATTCAGTCTGTGTACTGAGAGACAGTGGAAGTGTGCTTTGGGGGAAGGGTGAATCTGTGGTGTAGGTAGATTAACTTGGAGAAAAAGACAGTGCTTTCTGTTTTGGTGATATTTTTCTTGTATAACTGTGTTAATGTACACACAGTAATATTTTTAATATTTCTTGCCATTTTTTTTGCTTATTGTTGTGGTGCAGCAGTGCATAATTTTAGTTTGTTTAAAATATGTGGTTATATCACTGAAGTTTTCAATTTGCTATGCATTACTTGGTGTGTGTGTGAGTATGTGTGTGACACGTGTCATCTAATCAGACACATTTTATTGTAAAAGACAAAGAACCTCTGTGCGCAAACACTGAGGCAAGGGTTACCCCAAAGGGCATTTGGCTGGGAAGCCAAGTTTCAAGAAAATACAAAATCTCACATGCCCCACAATGCAAAGCATCATGGGCTGCATATGCAAATCACCACAGAATGTTCTGCTGGTCCAACTTTAAGCAGAATTGCATGGTGCCGAAAGGCCTCTCACACAGTTTGCAAAGGGTGCTAACAGAAGACATAGACACGTGTTTCATCCTACCAGGACTCAACAGTATGCCTCGTCTGTTTGACACCCCAGTGGAATGGACCAGCTACCCTTAAGGCAGTGTGCCTTGGATATATTGTGGTGAACCCATTAAAATAAAAAACTATGTAAAAGACAAAGAACCTGTGTGCAAACACTGAGGCAAGGGATTCTGTAAAGGGCATTTGGCTTGGAAGCCAAGTTTCAAGAAAATACAAAATCACACATGCCCCCACAATGCAAAGCATCATGGGCTGCATATGCAAATCTCCACAGAATGTTATGCTGGTCCAACTTTAAGCAGAATTGCATGGTGCCGATGAGCCCTCTCACACAGTTTGCAAAGGGTGCTAACAGAAGACATGAGACATGTGTTTAGTCCTACCACAATATATCCAAGGCACACTGCCTTAAGGGTAGCTGGTCCATTCCAGTGGGGTGTCAAACAGACGAGGCATACTGATGAGTCCTGGTAGGATGAAACACGTGTCTATGTCTTCTGTTAGCACCCTTTGCAAACTGTGTGAGAGGCCTTTCAGCACCATGCAATACTACTTAAAGTTGGACCAGCAGAACATTCTGTGGTGATTTGCATATGCAGCCCATGATGCTTTGCATTGTGGGGGCATGTGACATTTTATTGTGCCACATAATAATTTCAGCACTGTGCAGCTGCTATCCACTGTAGCTGTGTGATTTTTGTACTTCTTTGTGGTATCTTTACTGGTACTAGTACTAGTGACTGTTACTGCCGCAGTGCATAATTTTAGTCTGTTTAAAATATGTGGTTATATTACTGAAGTTTTCAATTTGATATGCATTACTTGGTGTGTGTGTGAGTATGTATGTGGTGCGTGTCATCAAATCAGACACCTTTTATTGTGCCACATAATAATTTCAGCAATGTGAAGCTGCTATCCACTGCAGCTGTGTGATTTTTGTACTTCTTTGTGGTATCTTTACTGGTACTAGTACTAGTGACTGTTACTGCAGCAGTACATTACACTGCCCCCCCACCTTGGCCTGCCCCAACTGGCAATGGTATTCTTTTCCATATTTGAATTTCTGATGGTGAGCTCTGGTTAGGTGTTGTGCCTTTGTGTCTGCATCTCTTCAATGCACAGTGCAATCTTAATCTGTCTGTGCATTTGCATCTCTTTAGGGCCCAATCTCCATCTGTAACTTAATTCACAGTTGTTTCTTTGACTTCCCTTCAGAGTACTGGACAGGAGTGGTGCTTAATTCTGTATGAACATTGTACTCATTAATATGCATTTTTAAGTCCTGATCATCATCACGATTCACTCGTGATACAAATCACGTTCTTCATCATCACGGTCACAAATGCAGTCACAAATCACGATTCACGATCATTCACATTATGAATTACAACATTAATTGTTTTCTAGTTACTTGGATGTATTGTAAGCCTGTTTTGAAGTATCTCTCTAGGCTTCACCACCCCACCATTGTACTCACTGATACGTGTTTTTAAGACTGGAAGTTTAAAGCTACAGTTCATTGGGGAAGTACAGCCGTAGGCAGTAGGCATTCACATTTCTTTATCATCACGGTCACAAATGCAGTCACAAATCACGATTCACGATCACGTCACGAATCACAAAATTAATCTTTTTTAATAGTTACTTGGATGTATTGTAAGCCTGTTTTGTTGTATCTCTCCATGCTCCACCTCCCCACCATTGTACTCATTAATGTTTGTTTTTAAGTCAGGGAGTTGGACAGTGTCTGCTGTACATACACAGACTGGAAAGAAGACTGAATGCACACATGCAGTTTAGTACAGTATACTTGCATTGCTCAGAATACAAAGTGTCACACATATGGAAGACAACAAAAAAGAGCATAGTTACATACAAAGGTCGGGGATGGTGGAGGAATACATTTTATAACACAGCAAGGAAGGTGTGGGGCACATGGTGTGAGGAAAAAAAACTAATGTGGGATCCCATGGTGATCCAGCAGCAGTTCCAGCATGGACATAAATTTGCAACTGATGTTCCTCTATGTGATCCAGCCGCTGCTCCACAGCACTCACCCTCTTGTTGTTATCCTCAACAGCACACCAGAGAACTGCCAAGTCAGCCTGAGTTACATGCAGTTCTCTGGGGTCCACACATTCTACAGGCTGACCTGCTGGTGGTGGTGGTGGTGGTGGTGGGGTGGGGATGGTGGTGGAGCAGCAGGTGCTGCTGTGGCCCTCCTCTTCTTAGGGATGCTGCAATGCACAGCTGCACCTTCTGCCATAGAATGGCTAGCAGGTGCAGGCATGGTCCGTTCTTTGGCAGCCTGCCACTCTAACTGCTGGTGATTGAGCATATAGGTGCATTGGATCTCAGTCCCCAGGTGAGTCTGCAGGGGGGACACAGCTCACCTCTACCTCATGTAGGCGGCACTTGACAGCACTGCTGTTCCCCCACACAGTAAAAAAACTGCCAAACAATGGAGATGCGGGGAGGACCAGCCACAGGCAGGGTGATGGCCAGATGAACTGGCAGCCGGCTGGTCACAGTGATGAACAGAGATGGGATCCACACCTGGGCCCAGGGTAATAGGCACATCCTGCTCCAGAGAACCTGGACTTGGTGGTGGTGGTGGTTCAACTACCTGAGAGTCGGACAGGAGGCGGTGCTAGTCCTGCTTCCGGGGGGGGGGGGCACTCACAAGTATTGAGCCATCCAACATGAATGGGTGCCCATGCCCTCCACACATGCTCATGGTACGATGCTTACCACTACCACGCTCTCCCAGAGCTGCCACCACCCCAGACATTCCCTCACCCTGGTCCATCTCTCCTACTGAGCTTCCTCAGTCCGAGCAATTACTACTCACACTGTCACAAAACACAGATACACAGTCACACAGACAAACAACTAACTACTTATAAAGGTAAGAAAAATAAAATTTACAGAAAGAACAAATTAAGTAAAAAAGAGTACAGAAAAGACAAAAAAATATAGCTTTTAAAAAAGCTGTTGGGTCTAAATCAAAGTTTAAATCTCCTCCTCGCTCTGATCTTAAAGTACGAGCAGTCACAAAACACACTACTCTCTCTCCATCTGCACAGGAGAAAGTAAAAGTGTCTGCTTGTATGACTCACTTTCTTCCTGCTTAGTTAAACAGCATGTGACTTACAGTACTACAAGCCATGTGATGTGTGGGGGGGCTGCCAAATCTGAAACACCAAGTGGATCACTTAGAATCATAATGAGGAACGCGAAGTCCATTAAAAACAATGACTTCGCCTTACGTCGCATTGCCATTCTGCCTTAACGCAAAGTTGTAATGACAAGGCAGAGTGAGCACTTTGCATTATCCGCTCCACGTAGTGGATTGGCAATGTGAAGTGCCCACTTTGTGTTCACTTCACCAGCAGAATTTAAATTTGCTGCATCTGTAGCCGGGACCATCTGTGCAGATTGTGTGGGCCAAGCGATCATTTCTTGCCAACAAATTCTGTTTCTATGATTCTGATGTACAACATAAAGTACTGTATCATGACCTCATGGTATGAAAAGAAGTTGGGGATACAGTAGAAGAAGTCTACAGGACAAAGAGACTGTTTTTTCTTCAAATGTCTATACTAATGAAGAATAGGTTGTCCTAAGATAGCCTGCTATTGCAGTGGTAGCACTACCACCTGCAACTTAGGTTTGGACCTGAGCATGGAATGTCAGAGGGATGGTCAGTGGGAAGAAAGTCAAACATCTGTTTGGATGCGCCTTTCCTCTTGGAGAGGCTCCATTTCCCTGCTACCATGTTGACCACCGGGGAAGTGCTGCGGGGGACAGCAGATTGTGGAAGGACCTCCCTGGCGTCGATGGAGAACCCATCATGATGTCAGCTTGAGAGATGTCCTCAGGGGAGAAAACCAGGGAAAGCACAGTGCAGGATGCAGTATGATTCTGGCGTTCAACAGGCACCACAACAGCCAATCAGGCCCCTCTCCAACCGGAATCCGGTGTCCATCCCAGTGACTTCACTATGAGGGGCACACCACAGACATGTGTGGAGTGAAGTAAGTCCTACAGAGGGCATGCTGATGTGACTGGAAACCCCAGAGGATAGAAGAACAGCACTATGTCAGACCTCACAGACTACTGAACACAACTGTGGAGCCCTTATATGACAAAGGATATAGATAATGTCGAAAGGGGCCAACATAGAACAACTAGATTGATCTCTGGGCTTATGAAAGTGACATATGAGGATAGATTAGAATGACTAGGGTTGTACAGCCTGGAAAGCAGGAAAACTAGGAGTGACCTACTGATGATGTTTAAAATAATGAATGATACAGAACGTATGATGAAAAAGGGATCTGAGATTTATGACAAATCCTTTAACCTCAGATCACATAAGTGCCAAATAAAGTTAGAATATACAAGGAGGAATGGGAGACTAAATACCTTCTCACAATGTATGGGTAAGCTATGGAATAGTTAACCAGATTATATCATACAGAGTGACAACATAGAAATATTCAAACACAAATTAGACAATTACCTGATCGGGGGGGGGGGACTTTGGACTTGCTAATTTTGGTAAAAAGACAAGATGGGCTTTCTGCCTTCTTCTGTCTATTACCCAGTATAAATACCTATGTACAAAGCATAAACAGAATGAAAAAATTAAAAAGAATTGATTCTCCTGAAATTCAAATGGTTTTAGAATTTTTTTTTTGTTAGTACTTTTTAAGCGTGTGGCCCTTTGGTCTGCAATTTCATGTCCCGGCATCCGTCGTCTCCGTCCACTGTCCGGTCTTTCCCCCGGCCCTCAGTGAAGCCCCCACTGCCATCTACCCCACAACTTACCTCTCCCGGTGGGGTGGCAGGGAGTCCCTCTCACTCCCCACTGGCACAGGATCCAGTATTGGGCAGTGGTGCCCCCGAGGCCAGGCATTTCCTCAGATGGCTATCAAGCTGCCGGGACCGAGTTCCATGCTTTTCTCCTTTTTGGCTTGATGTGGGCTGGGGTGTGCAGTGACACCAATGGAGGAAGCGCGCACGTGTCCGCATGTGCTCCCTCCCAGCACCATGACCCTAGCTCACCCCTTCCATACAGTGCCAGCGCACCTCCCTCGGCCTCCACCAGAGGTCGCTAATGCACCGACAGCTGGGATCCCCCCACCACCGGAAAGGGAGAGCAGTCCACAGATGCTCAATCCCTCTCTGCCCCTGCTGACCCCTGGTGACCCTAGTCCATTCCCAAACCTAGGTCGCCAGTGTAGAGCGAAGTGTGGCATCCAGCGCTTCAACCCTCAGCACCACCGGGCCGGCCATGGTTTTAGAATGTTAACAGATTTGAGTCATGCCAGTGCCAGCAATCATTGTTTGCAGCAACGGGAAAACATTACTTTAACTTCCAACATTAATTAGTTGAGGCTAGCAGACTGGTATATGTGTAAGTGTTCTATTCCCTGATGACAGCAAAGGAGACAGAGGAAGCAGAGGGTAATATTTTTTTATATATATAGATTTGTAATAAACTATCGCCCACACAGCCTGATATCTACAGTATGTCACCGCTTCACACATACAGAGCCTTGAGGCTATTGTAAAGAAAAATACAAACAATAGACAAGACAAAGAACTGCGATAGGCTTTGCAGTAGGACTTTAAAATTCTTGACATTATTCTCATAGTAGGAAACTAAGTACTAAAAACACTTTCTTTCTTTCTTTCTTTCTTTCTTTCTTTCTTTCTTTCTTTCTTTCTTTTCTTTCTTTCTTTCTTTCTTTCTTTCTTTCTTTCTTATATATTTTTCTAATATACTTCAGATCATTTTGTTTTCAGGTTTCACCACAATATGTTGCTATATATAGAATAAATTAAGGGGTAGTGTGTGTTGTGAGAATTTAATGCACATCCATGGAGTGGGATGCTACACAAATCCCAAGAGTGAAACCTGAGGGGTTTATCAAAGCATCCCACACTGAGGGTGTGCATTCCGTTCTCATAACACACACTGCCCCATACTTTATTTTATATAATATCTGGCAAACATTTTTTTCCCAACCAGAGTTTTGCGACTAACTGTGGAGTCAATAAAGTGAAGTCACTTGACTGTGTAATAGCGGCTCCGTGTCTCCTTTACTGAGGAGCCGGCACAAAAAAAAAAAAATACTCACATTCTGTTCATCATTTTTTTGTATCTATCTAGTTGATCCTACCTGGGGTGGGTGAAATTGACATTTTTCACCCCCGCGGAACTTCTGCAGAAGTCAAGGAACTTTCACAAAAGTTTCTGAACTTCCTCCGGTGGTGGGGTAGAAAACTTTTGCAAAAGTTACCAAATGAAATTTCACCTTATATTAATAAAATAAGCCCTGGTGAATAGTGGTCCCTCCCCCCACCCACCCCGCATGTAAAAAATATCCCTGGTGGCTAGTGGTCCTTCCACTCCATCCAGTAACCCACCCAGAAATGCACAGAAATCCCCAAACCCCCACATCTCTATCTCCACTTCTCAAGTTTAAAAAAAAAAAATCTCTGGTTGTCTAGTGGGTTTTTGTTTTTCGATTTTAACTCCCTCTCCTACCCCAATCCCCAGTCCCAAATCCCTGGTGGTCCAGTGCCTCCTACCAAGCCTCCAAGTAGCCAGGTGTCCCACCACACTACTCCCACCCCCATCGTAACCCCAGCAGCGGGCAGACCAGCACAGCCCTCCTCTCTCCTCCACGACTGGCCTGACCACTGGGTTGTGAATGAATGAGCATGTATGCACTCATTCATTCACAGCTCAGTGGATGGGCCAGCCGTGGAGGAGAGAGGAGGGCTGTACTGGTCCGCCCACTGCTGGGGTTATGATAGGGCTGGGAGCTGGGTGGTGGGCCACCTGCTGAGAAGAAGGGGTGGGGGGCACTACACCACGAAAGTGGTGAAAGTTTTGTGGGGATTCTATGACTCCTTGCATGGCAGGGACATTTGTTTTGGCAGACTGCACTCCCCTTGGGTATCTTGCAGAAAAAATGTGACTTCTTCAGGGGTGCTGAGCAGCAAAAATTGTACTCTGAATTGTACCCTGTGTAGGGAGGTGTACAGAAGGGAGGCATGTATATTCCAGTTGTACAATTTTTTTTTGACAGTCACATAGGCTTGTCTCTTTTTGGACAGCTTGTATCAGTAATCTTGAAAGAACTGCAGCCTATGGATATCCAACATCACTTCCAGATTGTTTCTGGTGATTCCCAGGTACCTCTCCTTCATGGGATATTTTGTCCACCAGAGATTTGTTTTTTTAAACTGGAGAAGTGGATATAGGGAGGGGGGCTTCTGTACATTTTGGGGTGGGTGGGTTACCAGATAGAGGAGAGGGACCTTTAGCCACCATGGATATCTTTTTAACATGCAGGGTGGCTGGGAGGAGGGAGCACTAGCCACCAGGGCTTTTTAGGGGGCAAATGGCACTTCAAACTTGAGCAGTGATAGTGGGTGGAATTTCCATGGAAGTTCGGAAATCAATTTCCAAACTTTAGCGGAAGCGAAAGTCAGACTTTAGCTTGAATCCCACTCGTGGAAGATTTTGTTTGCCCACCCCTAATCCTACAGGACCTTTAATTTTTTTGAAACCACATCTGGTTGATCTTGCTAGTTGCCAGTTTAAGGAGTACAAGAAGGAATAGTCCGTAGCTGACTGCTTACACTCAATCGCGATTGCAATCTTGCTTGTCTGTGAGTGTAAGGAGTCAGCCACAGAGTCATTCCCTTTTGAACTCCTGAAGGTGGAGAACAGCAGGATCAAATAGATATGGCTTTTTTTAAAATACTTGTACAGTCAATCAGATGGATGCAAATAAATTATTAGGAGAAGGTAAGGAGTCTTGTGATGGCTCCTTGCTAACAACAATACAGAGCCATCATGTTCCAGGGACTGATCAGCCCTCCCACACACACACACACACACAGACACATAGCAAGAGTCAATGAGGAAGTGCTCCATAATGACAGACAAAGCACTTGTTCGATGTAGTACCCTGAGAGTTATTTCGGCAAATATCAAATTGGTTAAGCCATTGAGAAAAATTGTTCACCAGTTATTATTATGCAATAGCTGACTATAATTCCCATCTTCTGCGTTTTCTGGTACCAGTTTACTATACTTTCTTGACATTCTATGAAGCCAGTTTCACTGTGCAGTGCAGGATAAGGAAATACATACAATAAGTTGTCCAGGAAATAGACTGTGGTAAACAATGATGATTGAAAATTCAAAGCCATTTCAGTGACTATAAATATTAACCACTTTTTACAAAACTAACACCAAAAGTATGTGCTGTATGTCACAATAGTGGACAGCAATACAAGGAAAATAAAAAGATAATTTCAATGTTATAGATACTTAAAAGTGGTTTTTTTTGTGGTTTTTTTCTTCCTCTCTCCCCTACATCCCCAGTGATCCTTGATACCTTTACATAAAATGGATAGAAAAACAATACAGAAAGCTGATTAGTCAAGAGGTACAATATTGAGGCACTAATGATCACAAACTCTTTTTAAATGTTTAAATAAGTTTGCAAAATTATCTCATACAGGTTCCTGGTACAGGGATTCAAGCAGAAACAAAGATAGTGCTTTAAGCATTGTTGCACTGTCATACCGACTGGCTAGTACTCAAATACTCATAGAAACGTCAATTTCTTGCACAAAGTCAGTTTATTGCTACACATTATTTATCCAAACACCAGACATAAAAGTCCAGCCAACATCCAGAAATTATCATAAATGTTTCTCCCTTTTACTGTCCCACACGATGTCAACAAATATAGTTTGGGCTGATGGAGAGGTCTGCAGCAGTAGACGTTAACTGCAGTCTGCAATCAGGGATAATGTAGGAGGATTATCAGAAGACTCAAAGTGATATAAATGTTGATTTAAGGACTAAGGCATGGCAGGGTGTTTATTATGCTGTGATAATGTCACACCTTCAACCAATGATGTTGACCTGCGTAAGACACCCACTGGAGTACCTATAGTATTGTTTAAGGTTCTGTTAAGGATTTGCCATCTGGGCTATTGGGATCAATTGTAATCAAGGGGACAATAATGATCATTTGTTAAGGGGTTTGTTAAGGTTTTGCAATCTGGGAAAAGGTGAAAATGGACTATTATGCTTAATTGTGAACAATTGCCATGCCCCTAAAACCTCTCTATACCCCCAGCACTATTTATAGTCCAATTCCATATCCATAAACCTCTGTATACCCCCAACAGTATTTACTTCCTCACCTTCTCCACCCCACAATGTCCTCCACTACTGCTATTGGTTTCTCTCTCTCTGTTTACTCCTCAGCCTCTGTTTAGACTTTGACTTTGGTTCATCTGCCCTAGCCTTGGAAAAAATTGTTCTGAAGCATGCTCGGCCAACCCTCTGCTCAGCTTCAATACCACCTAGGCCTGAATGCAGTCTGCTTCTCTCCTGTCTGTCTACTGCCCTGGCTGTCATCAGCTCCCGTGACCAGCACTGTCTCTTCCTACACCTTTCTTGCTTCTCCCTCTGGGTCCCATCTCTCTATGGCCCCCTCTGATCCAACTTCCATGCCACTCACCTCCTTCTCTCTGGAGACATAGAAAGTATCCCTGGTCCCACTTCTACACCCCCCTTAAACACTCCTCTATCCCATAGTCATCCTTTTATGGGCTATGATGCATAGTCTAAAAATTGCACATTTGAACGTGAGTAGCATTCTTCCTAAATAGCTGAGCTAGAGACTTGATGTCTCTCTGTACAATTGTGACATACTGGGCATCTCAGAAGCCTGTCTAGAAAGCTTTGCTCATGACCAAAACTGCTCCCTACCAGGTTACACTTTCCTCCACCATGATTGCTCTACTTCATGCTGTGGTGGTGGTGTACTTCTGTACTACTTTAACTACTACACTACCACACTTCTTGACCAGTCCTCCAGTGACCTACCTTTTGAGTAACTTGCATCTGAAGTAACAGTTGCAACCAATAAGAAGTTGCTTGTTGGGTGCTGCTATAACCCACCAAGAGCTGGTGTCCCTGGACTTGCGGCCCTCCTGAACCTCCTTGCAACTCTTTTCCTCATAAGAGACTCCATTCTTGTAGGAAATTTCAGCATTGACTGGGACACAACCCCCCTCTCTGCAACTCCATCATACAATAACACAATCTCACTCAGCTAATTACCTCCCATACATGACTCAACAAGCGGTTCAAAAAAACACACTACCCTGGACTGGATCCTGATGACATGAGCAGACAAAGCTGCCCATGCCGGCATAGTCTGATGCTGCTAGTGACCACTCCCCCATCTACTGTGTCTGGTGTACCAACCCCCCCACCCCTCCACCTACCTACCTGACTTTCTGCAATTTCTCTAATCTTGATCCACTCAGGCTTCAAGATGACCTCAGAGCCCTTGACTGGACTTCCCTCTCTGGTGCCATTAACGCTGACCTTGCACTAGACATCTTTGACTCAGCCCTGTCTCTCATCCAAGACAATCATTTCCCACTCACTTCTGGCAGAATGCATGGGGGTGACATTCACTGGCTGATGTCGGACCTCCTCAAGCTTATGAAGCAGCGTGATGCAAAGTAGGCCCACTGTAAAGCTGCCCCATCCCCTACCCTTTGGAATGGCTACCATCATTTGCAAAATCTCTGCACAAACCAAATACACTCTAGGAAGTCGGACTACTTCCAATCACTTCAATCCAGTCACCTTGGCAACCCCAGGCATATCTGGTCCTCCACCAAGCAATCACTTTCCTCTTAAACACACAACAAGGTGCCCTCACTGACCCTACTGACATTGTGAATGCACTTAATGCAAATTTCTCAAACTTAGCAGCTACCTGGCTAGGTTCTCCCCCTCCACCCCCTTGACTCCATCTCCACCTTCCTCTCTTACTAGCCCACCTTTTTATGTTGGCTTGCGCACGCATGCACAAGCAACATTTTGTGGTTGTAGCACTATACTAGCACTTTCAAAGGTGTGTCAGTATTGTGGCGAATCCAAGGGATGCTTTAGCTGGTGTGTCCCTCAGCTGCCAACCAGTGAGCATGCCGCTGAAGACAGCAGTTTCAGAAATTGCCACCAACTTGAAAGAAATTCACCACAGCAATGAGAGACAGGCTCATCATTGCAGCGGTAGATCTGACACGCCTCCCCTATGTGCCTTGCCTGGTGAAACATTTCAATAAACATGGTGGCAGCTCTCGCCATCTGTTTCTCTCAATCCCTAGGAAGCTGACTTCGGGGGTGCCCAATCTCCCTGTTGGCATGCCCCCTCCCCAGTTCAATTTGTTTGCCGACAGGGGTGCCCAATCCCCAAAAGCATAATGTCTCCCTAGTTTAATTTGTCTGCTGAGGGGGGTTCGCAGTCCTCCTTGGCATTATGCCCCCCCAAACACAGATATGCTTTCTTTGCCAATGGGGTGCCCAATCCCCATTGGCTCTAGTAACTCCCAAAAACCCCAGGTGACACACTGGGAGCCCACCCCAACATGCCCAATGTATTACCTGAAAAAAAGAAAACCTTCCCCCAAAGTGTTTTTTTTTACCTGTAAACAAGAAAATGGTCCCTCAGTGTCTGTGGTGCCCCTTCCCCCAAACCATACCCACCCTCTGTGCACCCCACCTCCACACACACAGCCTTAACCCATACTTACCTCTGGTACTGCATGCAGTTCTGCGTGCAGTTCTGGCACCTGTATTTGAAAAGGGATATCAAACTACTGTAGGCAGTGTAGCAAAGATCAACAAAGATAATCCAGGGGTTGGGGGATAGAACTTATGAAGAAAGACTAAAATAGCTCAACATGTAAACCCTGGAGGATAGAAGAGAGAGAGGGAGAGGGGACATGATCAAGACCTTCAAGTACCTGAAAGGGATAAACAGAGTAGGCTTCCAGGATGGGTTCACTCTCCAGAACCAAAGAGATACTAGAGGATACTCCCTGAAGCTAAAGGGGGCAGATTCAGGAGGAAAAGGAGGAGGCACTACTTCACTGAAAGAGTGGTAACACAGTGGAATGCACTGCCTGAGCAACTCATATCAGTGCAGACAGTGGGGTGCTTCAAAAGGGGGTGGGACAAATTCAAGAAAAAAGTACATACTGCGGGGGCAGTTGGGGGAGGGAAGAATTAATGGGAGGGGGAGCAGCTGTAGTCTAATGGGCTGAAGTGCTGCACACTCGAGCAGACTAGATAGACCAAATGGCCTGTACCTGCTGGCAATTTCATATGTTCATACTGTGTGTAGGTCAGTGTGGTGATCTTCGGTGGAGTGGTAACACATCTGACTCTTCAAAGCAGACCGCGAACTGAAGAAATGCCGGTAAGCTGTATAATGGCATAAAAGGGGGGTTTTCAACTTAGGTGTATATCTCAGCCATTTTTTTGACTTTTGGCTCCAAATTTTCAACATTGGGTTCTTGGGACCCCACCTCATGAAATCAATCACTGTCATTTCATTATTCAATCCCAAAAAGTAATTTTGCGGTCACTGTGCAGAATCACTTTCCGGGACTAATTAAAGAGATGACAGTGATGCTGTTCATGAGGTGGGCTCCCAAAAAGCTTATGTTGCAAATTTGGTATAAAATTCCAAAAATAACTTTATTACGAGCGTGCATTGGACAGTTTCCACACACTCTTGTAACTTCAAGAATTTTTTAATATTTTCAGTCCGGATTTTCAACATTGCCATTTTTTCACACCTCCTTATGAACAGTACAGCTGTCATTTTTCACATCCTGCCTGAAACATGTTTTTGCACATGTTGTGCACAATGGCAATCTGTGGCCAGCTCTGGAGCACTACCTCAGATTACCACAATGCTTGGTGAGAAACTGGAGTTTGTCTCAAAGTTTAAATACCTAGGTGTGTGGTTAGATCATAATCTATCATTCACTGAGCATGTCAAGGACCTTGTAAAGAATTTAAGGCAGAGGCTGGGGCTATTCTTCAGAATTAACCAGTTTCTTGCTAGAGATGAAAAAGTGTGTCTTTTCCAAACTACTTTTCTTTTGCTGATCGATTAAGCAGATTTCCTTCATAGTCAATGTCCCAAAGCCTCGCTTGCAAAGTTGGATATGCTTTGCCACAGGGCCATCTGGTTTATTACTGGTCTCCCCATCTCTACCCATCATTGTTCCTTATACAATGCCATAGGGTGGTCCTCTCTTATGTTTAGGCATAATAGAGACGCAGTCCTTTGGACTTAAAGAGACTTCTTGAAGAGGCTTCCACAATATATAATAGACTGTCTCCCGCTAAGTGAGCCAGGAATGTATGCCCTAAGAAGCGCATCCTACATCACATTATGTATCCCCAAGGCTTCCTCTAGCTATGGCAGAGTGGCCATTAGTTTCCCGTTGCCAACATTGTGGAACAAGGTACAACAATTATTGAAATTAAGCTGCCTCCACAGTATGAATGCCTTTAAATCTCTATATGCTCGGTATGTGTGTGAGTCATGCAATTGCTACCCCAGCCCCTAATTTTAGTCCGACGCATCACACTGCTGCCCTCTGTGCATAGTTGAATTTATGAACGCTTGTAACTTTTGGTGACCTTAACTCACTGAGCATCTTATGCTTTAAATGTTTTTTCCCTCTAGAAATCCCTGTAGGGTTATTATCTCTTCATGGCTTTTGCAGCTGCTACACATTACTCACATTGCTGTCTTTTACATATTGCTTAATCTGTGGCTCTTATTCCCCCTACCCTGTACCATTTAAGTGCCCTATTTCATTTTTGTATTCCCTTTCCAGAGCATTCCACTCTTACTATCTCTTTCCTCTGTCCCCAACTCCCTTCCCTGCTGTAGACTAGCACTTCAGCAGCTTCCTGCCGCTTAGGTGTGAGAAATGTGGATATCAGGTGGTTGTCGCTTCCATAGCCACCGCCTGATACACCTATACCGGACTCCTTACTAATACGATACCCAATCGGAACGCGAGCACTTTTCTGCTCTGGCGTCTGATTGGCTCCTGCAGTCTGCTCCTGTGTCTCCCTCAAAACTAAGCTAAAGTCTGATTTTCTGTCTAAAACTTGCACAAAAAAAGAGATGTACTTACTTATTGCCTAACAGTTATGACCTCTATTTTTTCCTGTTAAGAGTGTCAAGAGTTGGGACTCTGTTTGATTACACTCCTTTCTGAATTTCTGTGGTTGGGCCAATCCATAGGCATCAAGGAATACCCAATTCTGTTGTCTTGCTGTTTTGGTCCTCCCGCTGGTTCAGATGTTCCATTGTCTGTGGCCCAGTACTTAATACCGACCCCTTCCTCCAACCCCCATCCAAGAATATGCTCTCCATGGGCTCCCTGCCCATAGGTGTGGGAAACCTGGGCACCGGGCGGTCGGCGCTGCCTCTACCACTATCTGAGAACCTAAGCTTGGACTCTCCATTAGCAAAGCATGGCATTAGCAGCCATCCAATTGGAACATGAGCACTCTTCGGTGTTGGCTTCCGATTGGTTCCTGCAGTCTGCTTCTGTGTCCATTCTAAACCAAGCATAAATCTGATTTCCATGCCGAAATTTACCAAAACTTCAAATTTGCCAAATGCCACGTGAATTGAGAAGATTTAATGTATTGTCTTTTAGGGATAGTCTTAGAAATTTTGATTGGTCAAGGGTATTTTTGATTCCTGATTTAAATCTGGCTACTCAAGAATTTATGGATTCTTTTTTGGACATTGTTCAAATTCATGCTCTAAAAATAAAAAAAAGAGTAATAATATTAAAAACTTACCATGGCTTAGTGAGAAATTGAAAACTCACCTACACATTAGGAACAGAATATGGAAAAAAGCTAAGAGAACAAGACTAGCGGAAGACTGGGATTCCTTTAAACGTTGGCGGAATAAATGTAAACGATTGGTAGCTTTAGCCAAAAAAAGATTTTATCACAACTCTTTTGGTAAGATGCAAGACCCAAATAAATTTTGGAAGAATATTTCTGACTTAAAAAATCCATCAAAGTCTAAAAATCCTATTAATTTAGTACTGGGAGAAAATTTGATAGACAATCCTTTAGAGGTAGCTGACTTACTAAAATCACTATTTTAAGGACTTACCAGATTTGGAAATACCAAAACTAGGAATGGCTGATTCTAGACATACACATTCTGTTATTTCTATAGGTAATAATAAGGGATTTAAACAAAAAAATATTGACGTACAGGACGTAGCTAAAGAATTATAAAATCTGAAAGTATCAAACAGAGCAGGGATAGATGGTATTGATCCCAGATTTTTGAAGTCAGGTTTCGACATTATAGCTCCAATAATTACATACCTCTATAATTGGAGTATACAATCTTCCTCTGTACCTGAACAATGGAAAATGGGAGAAATTGTTCCCATACACATGGGTGGAGACCATACAGCTCCCTCTAATTATAGGCCTATCACCTTGTTCCCGATTCTATCAAAGATTTTAGAAAAGCTGATAAATTATCAGCTTGGACATTATCTTGACCAAGAAGGGATACTAACTAAGTACCAATATGGGTTCAGAGAGGGTAGGTCCACAAACACCGCCCTACTTGACTTTGGTGATTTGGTGGCAACATCGCTAAACCAGGGTAAGTACACTGGGGCGGTGTTTGTGGATCTAAGCAAAGCCTTGGACTTGGTACACCACGAAACCCTTTTGCATAGATTGCTGGATATCAGGATGCAACAGAAGTCTCTGCAATGGTTTAGATCTTATTTATCTAATCATAGGCAAAGGGTGGTCTGTAGTGCTGCTGTCTCAGGTCTCCTAGATCTATATTGAGGTATACCTCAGGGCTCTATGTTGGGCCCTGTGTTATTTAACATCTACATAAATAGCCTTGTAACTCAAATAACTAGTACTGATGTCAGACTTTATGCAGATGATATTGTACTGGTTGCATCTGCAGATGATCCCGGAGACCTGAGACAGCGGCTCCAAACAGATTTCTCTAATATTGAGATCTGGATGAGAGACTCGGGTCTTTTAATGAGTACTGGAAAGACACAGAGTATGATATTTTCTGTGGGATCACATGTAAAAAAAGATTTGACAGATTTACAGATTAAGTTTCTAGATGGGACCAAGGTTCAGACGGTATCTACTTATTAATGTCTGGGGGTTCTTGTTGATTGCCACTTTTCTTTTTCTGAACACATTTTATTACAGATAAAAAAAGGTGAATCAAAGATTGGGAACCTTGAGAAGGATATCAGGATGCCTGACTAGGGAAATTAATACTAGACTAGTTAAACAATTGTTGTTGCCTGTACTCAATTATGGATTTCCATTATATATGCACTCCTACCAGAAATTTCTGAATAAATTAGATCAGATTTATTATAGAATGGGAAATTATATATTACAGAATAAATACCGGGCTCATCAATGCTTGGTTTACCAAAAACTTTTTTTTTTTGTAATAATTTTTATTGATATTTCAGAACATAAAACAAAACATACGGTTTACCAAAAACTTGATTGGTTACACCCAATAGCACATAGAAAGTACTTATGATCAGTGATATGTCATGGTTTAATTTATCCTAAGAACAAAAAGTTGCATCCATTAAGTCATCTAATATGTTTGAATTCAAACTTGACATACTCAGATAGGTTAAGAAAAACATATAGGAAATTGCCCATGATCCAAATTATAAATCGGATGGGGGATATAATTCTCCAGAATAGTCTAGCAAAGACTTGGAATGAATTATCTTTTCAAATTACTGCGATTTCTGATTTGCACATATTTAAATTTAAATTGCATGACTACCCGAATGTTTGTTGTCATTGTTTTTAGATTGTATGTAATCCTTATACTGTATCTACTTATTTATTGTTTTGTTTTTGTTACTGTAATTATGTGCCACAGGAATTTGTTGTAAATGGGGATTTAATTCTCCAACAAATTAACCTGTATAAAAATAAACATTTAAACAAAGAAACAAACAAAAAAGAGCTGTAATTACTTTTCTCCTTGACTTTTAAGACCCTTATCCTTCTGTTTAGAGTGTTACATTTAGGGATACTGTGTGATTACACTACTTTGGAAATTCTGTGCTTGCATCAGCTCCCTACATGAGTGGCCAATTACTTCTGCCTACTGAAGTTCCTATTAAGCCTCATCTTATGTCCTCCTTAAATATTACAGAAGCACTCTGAACTGACATGACTGATGCAACATTGAGTACTTACTTGCATTAATTGCATTCATTGTTTTTTACTTGTGTTATTCGGCTCAATTGTAAATATCTCTGTATGCATTGTACCATTTGACCCAGAGCTAACCAGGTCCATCTTGTAAATGAGCTTGCTCAACAATGTTCCCCTGGAGAAATAAAGATTTTGATTGATTGATTGATTTATTGAATGGCGCGATCGCTGTGGGAAATCAATGTTTGGGACAGATTAAGAAAATCACAGTGACACTGTTCATGAGGGGAGGTCCCAAAATGCCTATGTTCATAATTTGGTGAAAAGATTAAAAACAAATGACTGTGTCACGAGCATGCATTTTGCAGTTTTCACGCATGCTCGCAACTTCGAGAATTTTTAATATTTTCAATCCAGATTTTCAACATTGCCATTTTTTTCACACCTCCTTATGAACAGTACAGCTGTAATTTTTCACATCCTGCCCAAAACATATTTTCTCACCAGTGGTGCACAATGGACGCGATCGCTGTGCGAAATCAACTTTTGGGACAGAGTAACAAAATCACAGTGCCACTGTTCATGAGGAGAGGTCCCAAAACACCCATGTTGAAAATTTGGTAAAACAAATCTCCAAAATGACTGCATTATGGGCGTGCATTGCGCAGTATCTACACACACTTGTAAGTTTGCAAAGTTTTCATATTTTCTCTCCAGATTTTCAACATTGCCATTTTTTTATACCTCCTCATGAACAGTGCAGCTGTCAATTTTTGCAACCTGCCTGAAATGTGTTTCTGCACCTGTGGCTTCCAATGGCACCATTGCTGTGAGAAATCACCTTTCAGGATTGAGTAATGAAATGATAGTGCCACTGTTCATGAGATGGGGTCCCAAAAAGCCACTGTTGAAAATTTGGAGTGAAAATATCATCAAACACTCGGAGCATTAAGGTTTCCAACCATACACCCACCCTGAAGAGACTGAAAGGTGTTGGGGACATAACTTGGGTTCAGTCAGCCATAATGTTTGCAGAATTCTACCCCCAACCCACCACCCTACAGCTACTGACAAGCATTGAGATGTGCCTTGGGTTCTGTTACCCTAATGTTCACCCCATTCTCCTATTTTGCACCCATCTCAGCTTATTTCCTTATAGAATGGGGTGAACATAAGGGCCGAAGACCCCAATGCACACCACAACACCTGTTGCTCTCTGCAGGGTGGGGTCAGGTGGAATGGTGTAAACGTTATGGCCGACCCAAAGCTACACTCCCAATGCCTTTCAGTCTCTGTGGGGGAGGGTGATTGCATTACTTCAATACTTCACTGCCATTCCTACTTTGCATTTCTAACTCCTGTACCACCAAAGACAATGCCAGCAAGCCAACATCTGGTATTGACAAATGCTTGTTATTTTAAGACCATTTCTCCTCCTAGGACACTTAAGCTCCTCCTCAGCCTACTATCACAAGGGAGTGCTGGTAGTGACTGTCTGCCCCCCTGCTTCTTAAAACTAGTGGCCCAGGACATTGCCTATTCACTCACCTTCATCTTTAACCTGTCTCTTGCCACAGCCTCTGTCCCCTCTGTCTCGAAGCAGGCCAAAATTGCCCCCATTCATAAATCAGGTGGCCCTAGTCTTATGGACAACTTACATCTCATCTCCACTCTGCCCCATATTGGTAATCTCAAAGAGAAGGCAGTAAACTACCAAATTACAGGGCATATCTACAAATATAATCTCCTTTGCCCTCAGCAACATGGTTTCTGGAAAAGGCACAGCACTGTCACAGCTTTTGCCATCTTCACCAACCATGTGCTGAGGAATATGAATGAAGGGAAGCTAACCGGTCCAGTGTTTGTAGATCTGCCCAAGGAATTTGATCTTATAAATCACAACATCCTGATAGCAAGACTCAACACTCTCGGTTGCTCTCCTGCCTCCACTGCCTGGCTCACAAACTACATCTCTGGTAGAACACAGATGGTCTGCCTTGGTGGTGCCACCTTCCCCCTCTTGCATGTCTCTGTGGGTGTCACCCAGGGATCTGTCCTTTGCCACCTCCTCATTTCCCTCTTCATTAACTATCTCCCAACAGAGGGCCTATCTTGTAAATCACTCCTCTATGCCAATGACTTAATACTATACTAAAGTCTCCCGTCTCCCTCCTCACATCTGTCACTCTTATCGATGATTTCTGCAAGGCACATTGTTGGTTCTCAACCAACAAACTTCTGGTCAATGCTGCCAAATCAAAGGCCATGCTTTTCAGTTCCAAATTGAAACTCTCTGCCCTTGCCTGTGATGGTGGCCTTCTCACTGTCAAATCCCCAGATGGATCTCCCCTTGACACTGTTCTGGCCTTCAAGTATTTGGGGGTAATCCTGGACCCATCCGAAACCTACATTGACCACATTGCCTCACTGATCAGGTGCATCAACCACAAGATAAGGCTCTGTTGTCACCTGATTGACAACCTCTCAACAGAAGCCCATGGCATCCTCCTCCTCCCCCTCCTTGACTATGGCTGCCAGGTGTACTCCCTCACTTCCGTTACCAAACTGAACCACCTGGACACTACCTAAAGTTGTATATGCTGCCTTGCCCTCTGCACCTCTCTCCTCACTTACCACTGCTCTCTTTACCAGTCCCTTAACTGGCTCCCTCCACAAGTGTGGTGCTCCTTCCTGCTGGCCAGGGCCATTGCTGATACCTTGCACAATCCCTCCTACTCTCCACTATCCCTTCTTATCTGGCCCAGAACCTATAGTCGTAGTCTATGCCAGTCTTCCCATCTCTAACTAAAATGTCCTAACATAACTATGAGGATGGGCCTAAGAGCTCTCCACAGCTGGACCCTCACTGTGGCATGACCTCCCCCCTCCCTATGTTCCTCAGACCCCCCTCTAAATCTAAATTCCCTATTAAGAATGCACTTTGGTCCTCTATGATCCACATCTGTCTGCAGGCCACTAGCAAGGCTGCACCTCCTTTGCAGCCCACCCTTGCCCCCTCTCCCCTCTAGTGCTCCACTCTCCTCTCCCACCCTGAATACTATTGTTCTTCTTATTGTTGAATGATGAAGCAACCTTACCCTGTTTACCTAAATGTTATTCCTTGGTGTGCTCAATTGCTGATGTATCTGGTACTGTTTACCTTATATTTTCTCTGTTAGCTTGACCTACACTGGATTCCCTGTTATGTTCGCTCACTGTATTTTATGCTGTTTGTTCCAGTTTCTGACCTGGGCCATGCCCAAAAAAGGTCTTCAGATCAGTGCACCAACCCGGTTACCAAATGAATAAAAAAAAAAAAAAAACCTTATTGAAATTTTAAAATGGTTCGAGCAGAATAAAAAAAGGGATTTTTTATGTATGTTTTGCTTCATATTAGTTTCACTGAGATTACATTACAGCTGAAACTGCCTCTAGACTAAAAACACAAAAAGAGGAAAAGCAATTTGTACTAATATTGGCCAGGCAGTTAAAAGCAATTTATGTGACAAACCTTTGAAGTGAAGCTATATTTAAAGTGCAGTATGAAAGCTTCTGGTGTTTTTAACCTCAGTGGGTGTTGATGAACAACACGGTAATGTATAAAAATGTTTATGTCTAGTGTTTGGACAAATAATAAGTGGCAATAAGCTGACTTTGGACAAGAAGTTTACATTTCTCTGAGGGTTTGATGGATTGTCAGTTGGTATGACAGTACAACAGTGCTTATACTACTGTGTTTTTAATGTAGAGGCAATTTCAGCCATAATGTTATATAAATGAAACTAATATGAAGCAAAACATACATAAAAGAGCCTTTTTTATTCTACTAGAACCATTTTATAATTGCAATTAAGTACTCCAGGGTGTGTGTTATACAAGTCAACATTACTGGTTCAAGGTGTGACATCCCATCATAATAAACACCCTGCCATGCATTATTCCTTAATTCAACATTCATATCACTTTGAGTCTTCTTATAACCCTCCTACATTATCCCTGATAGCAGATTGCTGTTAACCTCTAGAGCAGCAGACCGCTTCATCAGCTCAAAGAGTAATTCTGTACATCACATGAGGCAGTTAAAGGGATAGACTTCTCAGAGCATTTCTGAATGTTAGCTCTCACATGGACTTGTGCAGCCTCTGCAACCATACTATAATCATAGCCTGTATGCCATCTATCAGGTAGACATAAAAGAGTTCTATGGCTGACTACTCCCTCTCTCCTGGACCACCACTAAGAAGCCATCTACAGGGAGAGGCTATTCTTTTTAGGTGGGTATGACCACCCAAGTAGACCACACTGTACCTTAGTATAAAGATGAGGGAAGCTGACCATTGGCGAATTTGATTCAGTCAATAATGTGCACACTTTGGATCCTTATTAATTGTTTTAAATAAAAAATATGCCAGCTCCTGGAAGGGAGAGAGGAGTTGACATCTTTCAATGTACCCCTCTCCTTAACCTACCTTTGTTCACTTGGGAGCTTAAGCAACAGGTTGGTAGAAAAGAGGACAGGAGTTATATTTTGTTTTTAACTGAAATATTTGAATAGTTTGTAAGTGAAATTAGTTCTATGTGTTAAAAATTATTACCTTGAATTTGAACTGATACTTGGGCTGTGATATTGTAGGTTTGGGGATAGTCGTTTGGCAGGGAAAATTAGAAGGTAATTTAAATGTGTTGTTTGCCTGGTGTTTGGGGGAGGGGACATTAGCTGAAATTAACTTGTCTTTAAACAGGAATTACTGTGGCTTTCATTGTTCACTTGGGAGCTTAAGCAACAGGTTGGTAGAAAAGAGGACAGGAGTTATATTTTGTTTTTAACTGAAATATTTGAATAGTTTGTAAGTGAAATTAGTTCTATGTGTTAAAAATTATTACCTTGAATTTGAACTGATACTTGGGCTGTGATATTGTAGGTTTGGGGATAGTTGTTTGGCAGGGAAAATTAGAAGGTAATTTAAATGTGTTGTTTGCCTGGTGTTTGGTAAGAGCCCTCCCATCCACCCTGTTTTGTAGGCTTTCTTAAATACTGAAAAGCCACTGGGGGTTGGGATTGAAGGGCTGAGTATTTCTGTTTGGGACTGAAATTTGAAGCAACAGGAGTTGGTGGGCCTGTGACATCATATGGTACCTGGTGTCTGCTTACACACACTGTTAGTGGGACCAAACACATACTGGACTATATGTGTTTGTGAGACTTGGGAACTTTGTTGGTGGGGTTGAAATTGGGTTTGAAAATAACTACAGTCAGTATAGAGAGAAACTGTACCCCAGGGGAAAGGGACTGAGAAAAGGGGTGTGCTATTATAAACAGAGGGGGATAATCAGGGTGGCCATATTCCACCATGGCAGGCATCTTCGGAAGGGTTGTAGGCTGCACAGGCTGTGGGATGGCAATAATTCTAAATTGGGCCTGGAGGAGGGCTGCCCACTCTGGAGACAGCTATCTTGTATCAGGAGTGAGGTATATTGGTTAAGGAGTAAGCTGTGGGAGCTGTCCAAGGATAGGGGGTGTGGATATGGGCAGCAGAAGGGTGGGGCTGAGGGGAGGCTGGGGCAACGCTCTGAAATTACAGGACATTATGCTACAGCAAGCAGAAGGGGGGATATTAGGGACAGAGGACCCTTAGATAGGGAAGTTGATGCTAAGGGGAAACCGTACAGGGTGAAAATTCTGAATTCAAGGAGACTGGAGGGGGAAGAGTCAGGAGGGGCTGTTGTGCGGAAGCCTAAAACAGCAGACTGTGGGAAGGGAGCTCCTAAGGTGAACAGTGCAAGAGAGGAAGAAGAGGGTCAGTTTAGAGATGCAGTCAGGGGAAACTCGGGTTACTTGATGGAGGCTGACATAGAGTGTCACAATAAATTTGAGATACTAAGCATCCTAGAGGGGAGGAAGGTTGGTGGAAATGAGGAAACTTATACAGAGGCCGGGGAGGGAGTCAGATACCCATAGGGCATCACAGACCAGCTATGGAAAGGATGAGACTAGTCCCAGAGGAGAAGGAAACATATATGTTAAGCAAATGAGGAGATGCAACATATTCCAGACATGAGGGAGGAGAGCATGATTGGAGAGAACTGGGAGACAAGGAGATGGGAGAGGAGCCCCCTTCAGCAGGAGGTCAGTACAAGGATGGGGCCCTAACTAAAGGGGACCAACAGAGAGCCTCTGGAGACAAGGGTACTATTACAAAGGGGGGATGGTGGTGCAGGAAGGGGAAACCATCAGGGCCAGGATAAATGGTTCAGATAAGAAAAGGTTAAAGGGACACCTATTCAGAGGGGTTTGAGTTAAGTGGGCAAAATAGCAAGGAGGCAGAAGGGAGGGTGACAAGGGGTCTCTAATAAGGCAGGAAGACTCCCATGAAATTGCGATCATGAATAAAGTGGGAGGGGCTGAGAGGGCATAGTGGAGGTAACCATAAGGATGATGGCGGTGTTAAGGTTCTGTTACTGGGAGACTCGATGATTAAGGGTATCCATTGGGAGGGACAGGGGGTGGATGCCATAACCAGTGAAGGTAGTGAGTATCTCTGGGCTGACAGTGCACAGAGCAAAGTTCATGGTGTATGAAATGGTTAGGGATTGTGGAGAAACCGGATCTCCTGGTGCATTTGGGAACCAATGATCTAGAGGGATAGCATTATGGAAATCCAAGCAAGGTTCCAAGAACTTGCCAGAGTCTGTCGGGATAATGGATGCAACATTTCCTTTTCGGAGATATTGCCAGTACCAAAGGCCTCAGTGGAGAAAAAATGAAGCTCACAGAGGTTAATGAATGGCTCAGGAAGTGGGGTGAAGAGAATGGGTTAGGGGTGTTAGGAACTGGAATGGAGTTTGGGAGGATAAGGGACTATATGCCAAGGACAGGTTTCATCTTGCCCCATTAGGGAAGGAAGTCCTTAAACAGGGATGGCTGACTACATACAAGAAAGGTGGGGTTTAAACTTATAAGGGGAAGGGATAAGGGAGGGCTGACAAGCCCTCCTCCAGATGAGGGAGTAGCCTTCAAGCCCAAGGGAGGGAACAGACTGGAGGTGGAGGTTCCAGGAGGAGCAGGGGAGGATGGAAGTATAAGGAATCTGGGTGGGGTTCGACAAAGAGGATCAGGGATAGGGGTGGGGGTTAGTGTTAGTTAATGCCAGGAGCTTGGGAAACAAGGTGCGAGTTCAGGCCATGCGACTCGAGGGGAGGTGGATGTGGCGCAGTCACGGCGTGGGCCAACAAAACCATGACTGGGACCCTAAATGTACGGGGTACACTATGCTTAGGAAGGATAGAAAGGAGGGCAGAGGGGTGGAGTGGCTATGTTCATTAGAGATGACATAGAAATTGCTATGGTAGAAGAGGCAGAGGGAAACGTGGAGGCCTTATGGGTCTCCACGATCCCCAGCAGGAGATAAGGTCAAGCTGGGAGTAGTATATAGGCCCCAGGGATGAGTGATGTTCTAGAGGATGGTTTGCTGGACAACATATTGCCCAGTGTGGTCCAAAAGGGAAGGAGTGGTGTTGATGGGGACCTAACATGCCGGTACAATTGGGGAACCATGTCCTCTAAGGTGGCCAAGGAGCAGAGGCTGCTGGATGGCTTCCAGGATGTGTTCTTAACACAGCATGTGATGGAGCCCACAGGGGGCATGTCCTGGATGTGGTTCTGGCAGATGGGGATCTGGTAAGGGACATGGTTGTACAGGACCCCCTGACTGGAGTGACCACAATACTGTCTGGTTTCAAAATAAGCATTGGGGGTGGGGGTGAGATCTAGGACACTGGCAGTGGACTCAGGGGCAGACTTTATGGGCATGGGAAATATTCTCAAGGATCACTTGAAGGGATTACCTCACGACAAGTGTGGAAAGGAGATGGGAGGTCATAAAGCAGGGGACTTCATGAGGCAGTCAGGATCTGCGCTAAGTTGAGCAATGAAGGGAGCAAGGTCACATAAACCATGCTGGTGGTCCAGTGAGGTCCAGGTAGCAGCAAGAGAAAAGAAGGCTGCTTACAAAAATATAAAACAACAAGAGGGGATAGGGATAAGGAAATGTACCAGCTTGCATCTAGAAAGTCACCCGTATGGTGAGGGGAGCAAAGTCAGTAAAAAGCAATGGCTGGCACAGGGACACATGGAGGGAAAAGGGGTTCTTCCGGGTACATTGGGGAGCCGGAGAAAACTAAGGGCCATCTCAGCAGATTGAGACTCAGAAGGAGGGTGGGTGAAAGAGGCGAGGACCAGGCAGAAGTATTTACTGAGTACTTTGCCTCTGTGTTCACTAGGGAGGGGATGGGATATCTACAAAGCAAGGCACAAAGGGATAAGCGGCAGGGAGTGGGATCAGGGAGCAACAGAAATGGAGCAAAAGGGAGGGAAAGGTACCCCAGGGGTGTCACATCTGGATAAGGATAAAAAGACCAGTAAGGTGGAGGGATGGATGATGCCATCCCGCCAAAGGTGGTTTGCCCTCAAGGCCCTAAAGAAAGACAAATCTCCTGGGCCGGATGGCATTCATCCGAGTACTATGGGAATTGGCGGACATACTGGCTGCACCTGGCGGAGCTTTTCAGCAGGTCACTTGAGACAGGGAGGGTACCTAGGGATTGTGAGAGGCACATGTCGTACTCAATCCATAAAGGGGGGTCAAGGAAGTACCAGGAAACTATAGACCCATCAGTTTAACCTCTGTGGTGGGAAAATTAATGGAGAGTATACTCAAAGGAACGATTGGGGGTTTACTTGAGGAGGTGGGAGGTCTGGATAGTCGGCAGCATGGGTTTGTGCCAGGTAGATCATGTCAAACCAACCTTGTGGAGTTCTATGAATGGGTAACATCAGAACTGGACAGCAGTAAGCCTGTGGATGTATTATTCTTGGACTTCAGCAAGGCGTTTGACTCTGTCCCTCACAATGGTCTGGTGGAGAAACTGATGGGGTTAGGAGTAGGCCTTTGATGGTCAGATGGATTGAAAACTGGATAGCTGGATGCACTCAGAGAGTAGTGGTCTGTGGGGAGCTCTCCGAACCCTACAGAGGTTGGTAGTGGGGTACCACAGGGCTCAGTCCTGGTCCAATCCTGTTTAATGCATACATATCGGACATCAGGGATGGTATAGGGTATGAAATGAGTCTCTTCGTGGATGACTCCAAGATGGGAGCAGTAGTTGAGGGAGAAGAGGGGAGGTTGGCCCTGCAAGGGGACCTGGACACCCTGGAAAGCTGGGCTCACACATGGAAATTAAATTTCAATATCGCAAGTGCAAGGTGTTGCATCTTGGTGAGAGAACCCTAAACACAGGTACACCCTGGGAGGGAGGTGCTGGAAGCCTCAACAGGAAAAAGACCTAGGGGTCATGGTGGATACATGTATGAATAACTCTGAGCAGTGCAGAGAGCAGCTAGCAAGGCAAACAGGATGTTGGGATGCATCGCGGAGTGGGATCACCTCTAGGAGCAAGGAAGTGATTCTGCCGCTGTACAATGGACTGGTTAGACCACCTTGAGTACTGTGTACAGTACTGGAGACCACACTGAAGAGGGACATACAGCTCCTGGAGAGGGTACAGAGGAGGGCAACAAAGATGATACGAGGGCTAGGGATTTGACTTACGAGGACAGACTTGAGGAGCTCTGCCTGTTTTCATTGGAGGAGAGGAGAGACAGGGGACATGATTGAGGTCTTCAAGTACCTCAAGAGAATAAATAGGGTAAACATGGATGGGATCTTTAGACTAAAGCAGGGAGGTATCACCAGAGGACATGGTTTGAAGTTGGAAGGTGGAAGGGTGAGGGGGGAAAAGAGGAGGAGGTTTTTCACTGAGAGAGTGGTGGACCCTTGGAATGCACTGCCTGGTGAGCTGGTTCAGAGATCCACAGTGGAGGGTTTCAAGAGAGGGTGGGACAGACACAGAAAGTGGATGTATCAGATGATGGCCTGTCCCAGGGGGGTGGGGATGGATGATAGGGGTTTCTGGAGCACAAGGGATGGGAGGGTCTCGGCACCCAACTAAGGATCTAGGTTCGAGCAGACTTGATAGACCATAAGGCCTAATCTGCTGGCAAATAGTATGTTAGTATGTTAGTATGTTAACTAGTTTCCCATATCCCCAGAACTATCATATTTACAGTTGCCCCCTCCTGAGTTTTGATTCTTGATTTCAGGGAGAGACCTTTTTAATTTGAAGTACTTGTTAATTCAGTGCCCCTTCCCACAGTGCACATGCTCCATTTCCCTATAATACTAGGATGGGATGGAATGAATGTGATGAGAAGGGAGGGAGGTGTGGAATGGTTTGCCTTATTAATGAGGTTAAGCAGAATGGCTGTTTGGTCTACCTATCATCATCATTGATGCAAACTGCTGTGTCTCATCGCCCCCTTCCAGTTTTGTGCCTGCTTGCTCCAATTGGAAAAAGGAGCATAAATGTTGTAGTAGGAGATGACTGAATTAGCTGGCATTTTAAACTAAGACCCCCAATCTAGGATCAGGCATAAAGAGAAGGTCAGTTTGTAAATATGAGTTTTAATGGTCTAGGGGATCAGGATGCTGTGAATTAAACTTTAACATGGAAAAAAACCTACACTCATCAAAAAATAAAAAACTATTTTACACACTACCCAAATTCTTTTATGCAGTTAAGTGCAGCTAAACTTTTATTCTGAACAGAAATGACTGTGGTACAACTCGGTGTCCAAATAATAAAATGAGGAGGCTTTTGAGGTTCTCTTTCACCTTTCAAAGGCAAGCAGGTCTTCTGTTTCATTCATTTAGATTTGGACTCTAAAAGGTTAAATTCATGTCTGACCACAATTAGATTTTTCACAAGGTTTGAAGATTTGCTTTAAATGCCCACAGTGATATAATTAACCTTGGGTAGGAGAAGGGGTGGAATCAAAATAAATGAATACATACTTGCACAGCACAATAATTTATTCTTGCTTATAATGCTGGGAAAGAGGGGTGGACATGCTTGACCTAAAGTCCCTTCCAACCAGAAATTACTATGTTGCTATGTAATTTCCTGAGTGACCAGAACACTGAATCTTTTATTTAAAACTCATCACTTTGAACATAACTAATTTGATATTTCCTAATCCAAATAGCATTCTGGAACACAAAAGTGGCAGTAGAGGGCTTGTAAGACCACTGCAATAATGCAGAAAGGCCAAAGCAACAAGAGCAAGACAAAGAAAGAATGTGCAAACAGTTAAAAGACAGAAGACTCGAGAGAGTGCCAAACTAGCTAAATGATGGAAAAGTTAGCAGTAGGCATCCTTTTTTATAATGAACTAAGAACACAGAAGTAAAGAGTTTACACTGATCAGTATTCTGTTGGCATGCATAGCAAATGCTCATGTAAACCGAGAACATTTTTTAATTAAGGGATAATCTGCAGGATAAGCAGGTGTAGTATACAAATTACTTACCAGTTCTTCTGTTCAAAGTAAATTCAAGATCACTGAATGTGAAGTTTTCAGGCAGATCTGCTTTGGCTGTTTGTCAGGCTCTCTCACAGATTATCACAATTGCATGCCATTCTGTAAACATAATAACAAAATACACTATTTGTTGTATTCATCAGGATTGATGAGTTGCTGTTACTGCCAAGTACAGAAACATGTCCATGTCCACTATTAAAATTACACATAGCATCAGATAGTGCATGTGGGAGGGAGGGAGGCAGGGAGAAACTTTTGTAACTCCACCTCTGCCCTACTTTCACTCCTGTCACACAACCTGCCCATAGCTCATGGCACACTGTTTGCCATCGCAATACTCCAACTAGCAGAGATTGTCCATCTTTCTGTGTCTCGTGAACTCCTTCTCTCTCTTTAAAACTGATCTCAGAGCATATCTGTTCTCCCCTGCTAAATATTCTTAATTTGTTTCTCAACTTCTTTAAAACAGAATAATGTTTATGGTCTGTAGCTATACACTATCTGTACAATATGTTAATGCACATTCACAGTTTGTGTGCAGTCCGTTTGACTTTCATCTTTTTTAAATGCATTTCAAAAGACTTTTAGAATACTGTCTGTATGAAAGATGCTATTGTGTTGTATTGAATAGTACTGTTTGCACAATCTGTACAACTTTTACAGAGGTCTCCAGAACACTAGAAGATTGCATCATCTTTCTGCCATGCAGCTATGCAAACATAATGAAGTGTAACTTTGCACAGTACCACTACAGCCCATTATGGAAGTTGTTTGTATTACTCTATGACCTCCCTAAAACCAGATTTTGTAGATTAAGAATGAAGATGACTGTGGAATGTTCACTCTAACTTATACATCAAGTTTCTGCCCAGCTGGGACAACATTTGGATCATACAGTATGTAGGAAGCCTGAATTAAATTATGAAATAGACCTTGTTATTCATTTTAATAAATATGAATTCACTGAACCCATGAAAGCGTAGGGGAAGACAACACTTCATACTGACTACAGACCTTAAATGGTTACAGCTCTTTATGCCTTTGCTGGTGTTGGTTTAGTCTGATTCCTGAATAATTCAGAATCCTATCTTGCAAACTAATTAAACTACATTTTTAGTATATCACCTCAAGAATACTTCCCTTGTCGTATTACCCTTTTAACATCCCTCTACCAGAGCCAGCTTCATCAATGCAGAATATTTTAAACACTTATTTTGCCTGATAAAGTAAATCATGTACAGCTTACAATGGATGTCAGTTCTCCCCATCATTAGCTGAAAGTATGCCACAGTACTTCTCTCGAGGGGCTACTATTTGTTGCAGAAGAGCTTGGTATTTATTGTAAAACTGATGCACACAATGCACAGGTATGTGTTGCATTCATCTGTTTGTGGAAGAAATCAATAGCAGTTTTATTCCATTATGATCAAGGCCATTGGTTTTCAGTTTTTACCAAAAAACCTGATAAAAATCCACAATTTGGACTAGCTGCACACCAATAAAAACAAAATATTTCATTAAATAGGGCATTTTACAACAGATCAGTTAATCTACAGCACTTGTATTTTTTCTTATACTTGCTTCCTGTACTATTTTCAATTTGCTTCACTTAATGCTCAGTATAGTAAGACTTCTTTTATTCTGATTATTTATAAACACACTAAAAGAATGACAGTAGAATCCTGGAAAAATGCAGAAATTAGATTGACAATCACTGGTGTAATTCCTGAAATGTCAAGTTTTGAAAATGGAGTTTAATTACTTTAATCACTGTAAATCAGTGGTCTTGATTATGATGATTCCCTCTACCTCCCCCCCCCCTTTATTGCTGTGTCTTTCCATACTCTCCTCTCCTCTCCTAGCCAACTCTGCACTCAATCCTAATGATCTCAAGCATGAGTTGTTATGTATTAAGTATTATCTTATATGACTGTTAGGTATAAAAACCTTTGTTTGTTACCCATGATCTTTTATTTTGCTAATCAATACCTCTGTACTTGCCCAGTTCTGTATAATCATTGCAAATACTGTACTTGCACCTTGTACCTCGAATATTTGTCATACTCTACTGACTACTGGAATGGTGCTACTGTGCACTTATCTGTTGTTGATATGTGTTGCTTACTCTGTACCTCCCCTCTTACCCTCCCCTCATGTCACCCCTGAAAAAGGGACTTTTTGCCTCAGTGGGCCTACCCGGTTACCAAAATTCAAATACATAAATAAATGTCAGTTTCTGCTCAGCCCATTACCTTTGGTGTTCATACCACCAGTATATGTGGAGACAAGCCACCTTTAGAAATAAATGTTCCCATCTTCAGATGGTTATGACTGAGTGTGCAGAGCTTCTCAGGAGTTACTTAATTCTGTTTTTAGTCATGGAATAGACAGGAATTGCTGAAATTAGCAATGACTTTCTTATGTCTTTATCCCCTTTGGCTTTGGGCTCACCAGTGATACCAACCCCCATCTGGGCAAGATCTCTATTTACATTTTAGAAGGCTAACATGCAAAGTCTGCATATCAGAACACAGATGCTGCACACAGTGTTTTACTGTATGTCTGCATTCAAAAGAATTATGTAATGATATACATTATTTATGTGTTTGGTTCTATTCAGGTTTTCTGGTACTCATTCAATTGTATTATAAAAATAATTGTGGTACCAACATGCTTTGTGATCGAGGATTTATTGTAAACTGACAACATTTTATTTCTTCTTCTTCTATTATTGCTTATGGTTTGCAGGAACAAATTGTCTGTTCATTTCTATAACCTCAATAACCAGCTTTAAATTAGATATGAGATTCATCATAATATGAACATATGAAATTGTTATCAGAAGAAAACCAATTTATCTACTGAATTTGTTTGATGTGGGGCTCATGTAGCTGGTGTTATATGGCACTCCACTTCCCCTTCCCTAACACTATTGCCCTCCCCATGACTTTATCCCACTCCTCTTAAATCTCCCAACTGTCTTCTGGTTCATGACCTCCTCCCATAGCCCATTCCACTCTGCCACCTTCCTCCCACCAAATTTGCAACTGTGTCCTCTCATGTTCTTGTTTTCTCCAAACCTAAAATTGTCACCAAGATTGACTTTGTTTATATGTTTGAGGTATTTGAATGTCTTCATCATGTACCCATGCTCCCTTCTTTCCTCCAGTGAGAACATTAAGTTTCTCCAGCCTTTGCACATATGAGAGTCCCTGTTGACCCTGAATCATCTTTGAGCTTATTTTCTGTAGCTCCTCCAACTGATTGATGTCCTTCTTGTGGTCATGGCTCCAGTACTGCACACTGTACTCCAGGTGTGGCTGCACCATAGATCTGTATATTGGTATTATGACATATTTCTTTCTGCTGGCGAACCCCCTTGTTAAGCAGCCCAGCATCCTATTTACTCTCCAGCTGCCTTGTTTCATTGTGTAGAGGGTTTCAGATTGTACATGGTTGCAGTTCCCAGGTCTTTCCCTTCTTCATTCATTGTGACAGTCACACCTTCCAGCCTATACTTGTTCAAGGGATTCTTGCTCAATATGTGCATGACCTTGCACTTTTTTGCATTGCATCCCAGTTGCCAGAACCCAGATATTTTTTTCTAAACTCACTTGGTCCTTCCTTAGATCCCTAACTCCTTCCTCCATGTCTTCTGTGTCTACTCTCCCACAGATCTTGGTGTCATTTACAAACAGGCAGATTTTCCCCTTTATGCTATCCCCAGTGCAGTTTATAAACATGTTGAACAGCAGCAGACTAGGCACTGATCCCTGTGGAACCCTGTTCTCCCTATTCCATGACTGCTCCTGTCTACCACTATCCCTTAGGTTCTCCCCCCTAGTTAGTTTGCTCTCATGTAATCAACTATTCACCAGCCCCCGTTCTCCAACTTCTTTCCTTTTATTTTTTATTGGGACATTCAAAAACATGCACAGTACTTTTTTTTGTGCTTTTTTGTTATTGTTATGAAAATAACATGCAATACATATTATGTTGGTCTCCAGACCATTACAATGGAGAAGCAATATTGTTTATACAACCTAAAACAATAAATCAATTTGTCAACTATATGCACCAAGCACTAAATTCTTAATGAAAGAGACCTATTATATAATGTATTTTATTATTAAAGCTCCCTCATACTGGATTACCTACATTTACAGTAGTAGTAATGATATATTTTAACCAATCATTACACATTAAAAATATAAATCTAGGCTAGTAACAATCAGCTTTGTACACTATTAGCTAGAATGTAGCACTTAATTCTAAATATTATTCCTTTCAGCAGTATTTTTATTGATTCCTAGATCATATCATTTAGTTTATTGTGTTTATTTTATAAAAAAAAACTATTTTTAAATAGCATGACCTCTAGAAACAATTTTCTATAGAGAAGAGGGTATAGGCATTTGATTTTTTCATACTCTTGTACTGTACCTTTTGCCATACAATAGTGCAATGTGTAACAATTTTTGTAGAGCCAGGAAAAAGAAGCTGCATGGATGATGTACCTAAAATAAATAATTCCGGCTCAGGTTTGAAACAAATACTGAGCATTGAATTATTTTTTTCCAAACTTCTGTTGCCAGAAAGCATGCAAGAGTGTGTACTTTACCATAATAAGCAAAATATTTCCAATTTCTACAACATTGGTTGCATAAAGGTGAAAGAGAATTACTAAGTTTGTTAGGTCCAGAAAATAAGGTGAGTAGTATTTTCTGTGCAGTGTGTAAACCTAGATTTGACTCATTCTGTTATTTTTGGTTATACTCCAAAAGTTACATATTTCAGATCATTTTTCCTCAAAAAGTTAAAAATTAAGTTATTTTTCCATTCATTCTTCAGTTTAGTTAGATCATTTTTAGGATTGCCTATTATGATTTTATAAATCTTAGATATTAGTTTGGATATTATAGCAGATTTGTTTAAGAGTTCATATATACCAGAGTAGTTCTACAGTTTAAAGGAGTGACCCAAAAGCTCATTTAGTTCTGAACTCATCTAAACTTACCTGAATGGTTGAGTTTTATCTAGTTTATATTTAATCTGTAGTTGTGAAAAGGGCAATAGCTGTGAATTTTTAAACAGATGATCTATATTTCATTTGACCATGTTAAATGATGTTTTCTAAAAGATTTCCTTAACAATGTGATGAAAGCTATTATCTATTGGGGCTGTGTGATTTGAAATATGCTTTTTATAATGAATAATTTTATTAATATTTAACATAGAAACATAGAAGTTGATGGCAGAAGAAGACCACTAGGTCCTCTAATCTGCCCATTTGTTTTAGACCTGTTTTGACACTCTAGTTGTCCTTTGTAGTCAGGGCTCCCTTGTGTCTATCCCATGCATTCTTAAATCCCCCCACAGTGTTAACCCCCACAACCTCTCACTGTTCCAAGCTTCCAACACTGTTTCTGTGAAGAAAAACATCCTGGTGTTGGTAGAGAGCCTCCCTCCTTGCAGCCTGAGGTTATGTCCCCTGTTCCTGGAGCCCTTCTTGAAGTGAAAAAGTTCCTGTGCATGTACCTTGTTAATGTCTTTTATGCACCTGAATTATCAATCATGCCCCACTTTCTCTCTTCTCTGCTCCAGAGAGTACATATTCAGTTCCCCAAGTCTTTTCTCATAGAACATGTACTGCAGACCCTGAATCTTTTTTGTCACCTTTCTCTGTGCTGTTTCTACCCGGTCAATGTCCTTCCTGATGTGAGACCTCCAGAACTGGACTCCGTATTCCAGGTGAGGCCTGACCAGCAATCTATACAGTGGTAGTACCACCTCTCTCCTCCTGCTCATGATTCCCCTACTGATGCAGCCCAGCATTCTGCTGGCCTTCAATGTTGCCTTTCCACACTGCTTACAAACCTTCAAGTTGTCTACAATTATGATTCCCAGATCTCATTCCTGGTTTGAGGCTGCCAGACTTTCGCATCCTAGGTAATACTCCTTTCTTGGATTTTTCTTTCCTATGTGCATGACCTTGCACTTTTTGGCGTTAAATCTCAGCTGCCACACTCCAGACCATTCTTAAAGTTTCTTGAGGTGAGCTTCCATCCTGCTCACTCCTTCTGAAGCGTCAACCCTGTTACATATTTGGTGTCGTCTGCGAACAGACACACCTTCCCTTCCAGTCCATCACAATGTCTGCTATAAAAACATTGAAGAGCAGAGGCCCCAGCACGGAACCATGAGGCACCCCACTGGTCACCCTGCCTTCTGTTGATTGCATTCCATTAACTTGTACCCTCTGGGTTCTGCCTTGTAACCAGTTTTGTATCCATCTGACTACTTCTGGACAAACACCTGTGTGGCCAAGCTTCATTACCAACCTTCTGTGTGGAACTGAGTCGAAGGTCATACTAAAGTCTAGTTAGACCACATCTCCTGCCCCATCATCATCCACTATTTTTGTAGTGTAGTCAAAAAAACCTGAGCAGATTTGCCTGGCATGACCTACCTGCTGTGAAACTGTGCTGTTTAGGATCATGTTGGCCAGTATTTTTGAGGAATGCTATGATCCTCTGTTTGAGTTGTGTTCCCCATTAGTTTCCCTACTGTAGATGTGAGGCTTACTGGTCTGTAATTACTAGCCTCTTCGCAACTGCCTGGCTTGTGAAGTGAAACCACTATTGCCTTTTTCCAGTCTTCGGGTACCAAACCACTCTTCAAGGATTTAATGAATAGAAGTGCCGAGGTTAAATTCTCCCAGTTCTTAAGTTCTGGGTCATCATCAAGTCCCCATGGCTTTGTCTCCTTTAATTTATTTAGCACCACGAAGTCGTGTCACCCTGGTCTTGGGGTGTTGTGTTTTTTTTCAGGGCTAGGCCATCCACTAGGTCCTCTTTGGTAAACACCAAGCAGAAGTATTTGTTGAGGATTTATGCCTTCTCTAGGTCATGTTTGGTGCATTTCCCTTCTTCAGTAGCATTCTTTACTATCCCCCCTTTTGCCTTCCTATGTTCCCTAATGTATCTAAAAAATGAACGGTCTCCTCTCTTTGCCCCTTCAGCTATTTTTTCCTCTGTCTGGGCTTTTGCCTTTCTAATTTGTTTGTTAGCTTCTCTCATTTTTTCTTTGTATGAATCCCAGTCTTTCTCAGTTTTGGTTTCCTGGTATATGCTATATGCCTAGTTTTATTCTTTGATTGTAGTAACCACTTCCTTGGAAAACCTTAGAGGATGGGTTTATGTGATAATGGTGAACATCTAAAGGCGATTTCTGTTATCACTCAGTCAGAGTGTCAGAAACATTTTCGGCACTCTGACAACCCTGGCACCTCAGGACAATGGCGCTAGGACACTATTTTACTGCTTTATGTGGGGGGCTGTGTATGCATAGTGACATCCTGTCACCCAATTCGCCCACAGCCTCATCCGGTTGCCCAACCCTCCCCATTGCTATGAGGGATTGTGCTGGGAAGGAGTTGCCATAATGGATGACACCCTTCCTCAGGCGCACACCTCATGGGTTACCTTAGAGGATTTATTTTTCTTTTTGCTGTGCTGACCCATCTGACACATTGATATGTGGCAGTCTTTACTGCTCTCTTGAGTATCCCCATATGATCTCCACCTCCTCAAGCTCTATTTCAATTAGCTGGCTACATATGTTGTTCCTCAATTTTTGGAAGTCAGCCTTTCTGAAATTTAGAACTTTTATCTTTGAGTATCTAGTGTCCTGTGTTATGTTTACCTTAAAGCTCACCATGCAATGGTCAAGTTGCTAATATGGCATCTCACTTCAGTGTCCTTCATCCTTTCCAAGTTTGTGAGGACAAGATCGAGAATGGCATCTCCCCTTGTTGGGGTTTTAACAAACTGGCACAATCCTATGCCTTGTAGTGACAATATGAAGTCCCTACTTCTTGTTGTTGCTGCCGTTAGAGTGCTCCAGTTAATATCTGGTATGCTGAAGTCCCTCACAACTATTACTTTGCCTTTATCAGACATTCTGTGGATTTCCTCTATTAGGTCATTGTCTCCTTTATCTCCTTGATTTGGGAGCCTGTACACAATGCCGATTCTGAAGGGTTTTCCCTTGTCCATGTCTACTGTTGGCCACAGTGACTCGATGTTACAAGGGTTGCCCTTTTACTTCTGTAGCATTTATTTCCTCCCAAATGTAAATGGCTACCCCTCCCCATCTTTTTTTGCCCTTCCTATCTTTCCTGAACAGATTGTAACTGGGAATGGCCATATCCCATATGTGTTTTTCCATGAAACACATTTCTGTTGCAGCCACCCAGTCCAACCTTTCTGTTTCCAAGATAGCTGTGAGTTCAGGAAGTTTATTGGTTAGGCTCCTAGTATTTACAACCATTGCCTTTGAGGAATTTTACATCCTCTTTGGCACAAGGTTGTACCCTCTTCCTGGACTGCTCTAGTTTACTCTTTTTGGCCAAGAGATTATGGAGGTTTCTGGTTCATGCTAATGTTGGCTCTGACTTGTTTTCTGAGGATGTATGCATGCATTTGGCATTTTGGGAAGTGATGACCACCCCCTGACAGCAGGGGTGTGACTTGCATCATACTCCCCTTTATTTAATTTAAACTACTGTACTGTATAAACACTGAATGTTTGTCAGAGTGCTCACACACCTTCTCTTTTAGGTGCAATCCATCCAGCTCTTTTCCAAAAGTTGTGACAGTTCCCTGTGTAGTGTTATTCTTTAACTTGGCACCAATCATGCAGCCATGAGTTGAATTCACCTACTTCAATCTCTCTGACTCACTTGGGACTTTATGCTTTTTCCCACACTGGCAGCACTTCTGAGAAGGCTAATTTAGATGGAAGGGAAGAAAGGTTGTTGACCAGGTCCTAGAAGTATTTCTTGGCCTTCTGATCTGTGTAATTTGCCAAGTCATTGCTACCAAGTGTGAATGGGTGTGGAGAATGATAAGCCAGACACAGAAGTTCTTTAGAACACACAAAACTTTGTGTGAAATTTATTTACAAAAAAAAATAAAACTCAAAATAAACTTCTTCATAAATTAACTATAACAAAACTAAAGCCAACTATGTGACAAAAAATGGCTTTCTCTCAACTTGAGACTATCAGTACTTTAACAGCTGAGTACTGCCACATAGTAGATGAGCTTAAGCTCCAGCACATCTACCATCCTCTGTGCTCCTATACTATCTGCTCTCTTGCACAAACCTCCACCTTATATAGGTGAACACTCTGACATCATTGATCAGCTGCTCTACCCCCAATTCTAATACATTTAATTTCTACCCTAATACATTAAGTAGGGGGATCAGCCTGACCATAATAAAATACATTGACTGGGCTTTGATAATACTCAGAATGAACCACCTCTTGATTAGTTTCACAAGACAGAAACAAAGCTTAATTAAAAATCAAGGGTTTAACCCCTCCCTTCTGGTGCTGACGTCCCACACCTGTACCCTATAAATACATGTTAGGAGATGCCACTGACTCCTTAGAGTGCAGTACCTGAAGCAAGTGAGACAGCAAGTGGACCAGATAAGAGCTTCATTTCTTACATAAATACCCTAGGAAAATAACTATTTAACCTTATTTTTATTTCTTGTAAGGTACTTCATTTTATTATCTAACTACAGCATAATTATATGCTGAGATGCGGGCTTGTTTTGGAACCTATCTGGGGATGCTTCTTATATTACCACCATGCCTGTTTATAATGGTAACCTTACATTTCAAAACATAGGCACCACAGGGACAATAGAGAACAATAGAGGGGTAGAATAGAGGAGATACCATGATGAGAGGCCACCCCTTCATGGTAGAAATGTGAAATAAGACAAAGGACAGTGGAGCAATTACCAATGCAGTAGATTTTGGAGAAATTAAGGGTAAAGAAGAGAGGGAATGTCCCGTGGTGCTGGGGGGGAGTTACAGCTATCGCACACCCCCAACGTTAAGCAAAAACCCCTATCTCCATAGGAAATAAGAGTTTTCAAGACAACCTACCCAATTCCTATGGGTAGGATGGAGTTTCCACCCTCCCACTCTTGGAAACTCCACCCCAGGGCACCCTTAACAAAAATTAAAACATTACTATCAACAAAATGCTTCTAAATCGCCCTAGGGTGTCTTAATTATACTGTATTCCTTTGGGTCACACTGTTTACAATATGCAACTCATTTCCCTGCTGATGAGGTACTAAGTATCCATTCCAGCTCCATGTCTGGACAAAAAATCTGCATTTACATGTGCTGTTCCTGCTCAATGTTTTACGGTGAAATTGTATGGTTGTAGAGCCAGATACCACCTCATTATCCGGCTATTTTTTTCTTTTATCTGGGATTTGAAGCAAAGTGGATTATGGTCAGTTATTAATGTGAAAGGAGCACCCCATATATAGAATTTCAGGGATTCAATTGCCCGCTTGGCTGCCAAACACTCTTGTTCTATAGTGGCATACTTTTGCTCTCTGTCATGTAACTTCCTGGAAATATAAAGTACTGGGTGCTCCTCCCCATCACCGCTCTGACTTAACACAGCTCCAATACCTTTCCCAGAGGCATCTGTATGAACTTCAAAAGGGTATTTAAAGTCTGGGCTTTTTAGGATCGGGGATGAACAGAGGGATGCTTTAATTTTATTAAAGGCTTCTTCACATTCTGGAGACCATTTGATTTGATTCACAAATCTCTTTTTGGTTAAGTTTGTCAAAGAAACTGCAATTGTAGCAAAATTAGGGATAAACCTCCTATAATACTCAGCAAGGCCTAAAAAGGATCGTACGTGCTTCTTAGGACTGCATACCGGGCCTTTGGCTACTGCTTCCACTTTTGATATTTCTGGTTTTATAAGGCCATTGCCCAATATAAAGCCAAGATATCTAGTTTCCTTCATTGCAATAGTACACTTAGTGGGGTTGATTGTTAGCCCTGCCTGCTTAATGGAGGAGAAAACTGCATGCAGGTTCTGTAGGTGAGTTTCCCAGGATGAACTAAAGACAACAACATCGTCCAGGTATGCCGCACAAAAATTAGTATGGGGTGCCAGCACCTGGTCCATGTAACATTGAAATGTAGCTGGGGCCCCATGGAGCCCAAATGGCATAGTTCAAAACTGGAAAAGACCCACCGGCGTAATAAATGCTGTTTTCTCTTTAGCGGATTCCTCCAAGGGAATTTGCCAATATCCCTTTGTGAGGTCTAGCGTAGAAATATAGACAGCATTACCAATCCTATCTATGATGTCGTCTATACGTAGCATTGGGTATGCATCAAATTGCGCAACCTGGTTCAGACCTCTGAAATCCAGGCAGAGTCTAATCCCACCTTCTCTCTTTGGAACTATCACCATAGGAGAACCCCATGGACCTTTTGAGGGTTCAGTGATGTTTAGGGTTCGTAACTTTTGAATCTTCTTTTTTACCTCCTCTCTCAGTCTTTCTGGAAGTCTATAGGGCTTTTTTCGGATGGGGTTGGCATTAGTACATATATGACGCTCTACTCCTACGGCCTCATCTGGAATACTAGTGAAGGTATTTCTAAACTCATTTAAAAGGGATTTTAAGGCCTGGAGCTGAGATGCAGTGAGGTTTGGGTTTATAGTAATCGCATCAACCCCTGTCTCTCTCTCTCTCTCTCTCTCTCTCAAGTCTTCCATAGGCTAATTTCATTTCCATATCCTTCTGTTCAGGAATTATTGTTAGTCCCACCCCTGTGGTAGCCCTCTTATGCCACCATTTTAAAAGGTTGGTATGGTAAATATTATTCTTTTGTTTTCTATCAGGGGTCTCAGTTTCATATGTGACAGGGCCTGCCTGCCTTATTACTTTGTATAGCCCCTGACATGTCACCAATAGCTTGTGTGTGGATGTAGGCAAGAGTAATAAAACCTTTTGTCCAGGACAAAAAACCTTCTTCTTACCAGTGACCTGGTCGTAATATTGTTTTTGATGTACCTGTGTTTGATTCTCTGTTTCATGGGCTTCGATGTTGTATGATACTAGTCGTTGTCTTAATTGCCTCACGTACTGTGCTATTCCTGGGGACTTTAGTTCTTTGTTATCTTCCCAGCACTCCTTAACCACAGCTAAAGGACTTTGAGGGGTTCTTCCAAATAATAAGTCAAAAGGTGAGAACCCTGTCGAGGCCTGAGGTACCTCACAGTAAGCAAATAACAGAAAGGGCAAATATTTATCCCAATCGTTCCCTTCTTCCTGTACAAATTTTTTTAACATTCGCTTTAGGCTTTGATTAAACTGCTTAACCAGGCCGTACGTCTGGGGATGGTAGGGAGATATCCTTGTGGCTACTATTCCCAGAAGATGGTACAGCTCTTTTAACAATTCTGTACTAAAATTAGTCCCTCAGTCCGTGAGAATTTCCTTAGGTATTCCAACTCTACTAAGCAGTTTAACCAGTTCCTCTGCTATTCTGCTAGTGGTAACTGTGCACATGGGTATGGCCTCTGGATACTTGGTGGCATAGTCACAAACCACCAAGATAAACCAGTTACCTTTCTTGCTTTTGTCAAGGGGTCCTACTATATCCATGCCAATCCTCTCAAAGGAAGTAGTTACCAAAGGAAGCGGCATTAGAGGTGCCAAATCTTTTCTGTTGGTTTGAGCTGTGAGTTAGCATTCTGGACATTCCTGGCAATACCGGGCTATATCTCCATGTATTCTAGGCCAGAAGAACCTTTGTAGAATTCTACTAGATGTTTAATCCCTCCCTGTATGCCCATCCCAGGGGAGGTCAAGACCTAATGCCAAGATATCTTCTCTATAGCACTGAGGAACTAATAACTGTTCCACTCTTTCCTGAGTGTTAGGGTTAGTACATATTCTATACAGTAGGTCATTTTGTATTTGAAATTCAGGTTAATTTAATGTCTTTTGGGTTGTTAACATTTGCTTTGGAGTTGTTACTTCCCCCAGTTCCTTGTCCAGCCCCCATAGATTGGATTAATTGTAACGTTTCAGCCCACGTCATGTCTTGTCTTTGTCATTCTCTTTCCCTTTCTTGGGCGTCAATGTCCCTCTGACATTCAATTTCTAATTGGCGCATGCCCAGCCAACAGAGAAGGTCTGACAGTCCCTCAGGAGGTCATACACCAGTTTCTGGTTGCTGCTTCTGATGTTTCTCCTCTTCTCCTTCACTGTCAATCTGTTCTATAGGCAATTTCGGCCTCACTGAGGTCCCAAAACCAGGATGTAGGGGCTCACCTGTTCTCTCTCTGCCTGTGACAGAGTCACAGTTCTGGTTTTCTTTGATTCATCTGTGCCAGACACCATCATTCTTGCTTAATACAGTACCAGGTCTGGTACTATGCTGGTTTTCCCCTAATATAACCTAGACAACCAGCAAATCCCACTTCTGACACCATTTTGTGAATGGGCGTGAGAAGTGATAAGCCAGACACAGAAGTTCTTTAGAGCACACAAAACTTTGTGTGAAATTTATTTACAAAAAAAAAATAAAACTCAAAATAAACTTCTTCATAAATTAACTATAAAGAAATTAAACCAACTATGTGACAAAAAAATGGCTTTCTCTCAACTTGAGACTATCAGTACTTTAACAGCTGAGTACTGCCACATAGTAGATGAGCTTAAGCTCCAGCACATCTACCATCCTCTGTGCTCCTCTACTATCTGCTCTCTTGCACAAACCTCCACCTTATATAGGAGAACACTCTGACATCAGTGATCAGCTGATCCACCCCCTAGTCTAATACATTTAATTTCTACCCTAATACATTAAGTAGGGGGATCAGCCTGACCATAATAAAATACATTGATTGGGCTTGATTATACCCAGAATGAACCCCCTCTTGATTAGTTTCACAAGACAGAAACAAAGCTTAATTAAAAATCAAGGGTTTAACCCCTCCCTTCTGGTGCTGACTTCCCACACCTGTACCCTACAAATACATGTTAGGAGATGCCACTGGCTCCTTAGAGTGCAGTGCCTGAAGCAAGTGAGACAGCAAGTGGACCAGATAAGAGCTTCATTTCTTTCATAAATACCCTAGGAAAATAACTATTTAACCTTATTTTTATTTCTTGTATGGTACCTCATTTTATTATTTAACTACAGCATAATTATATGCTGAGATGCGGGCTTGTTTTGGAACCTATTTGGGGCTGCTTCTTATATTACCACCATGCCTGTTTACAATGGTAACCTTACATTTCAAAACATAGGCACCACAGGGACAATAGAGAACATTAGAGGGGTAGAACAGAGGACATACCATGTTGAGAGGCCACCCCTTCATGGTAGAAATGTGAAATAAGACAAAGGACAGTGGAGCAATTACTACTGCAGTAGATTTTGGAGAAATTAAGGGTAAAGAGGAGAGGGAATGTCCCATGGTGCTGGGGGGGTACAACTATCTCACACCCCAATGTTAAGCAAAAACCTCTATCTCAATAGGAAATAGGAGTTTTCAAGACAACCTACCCAATTCCTATGGGTAGGATGGAGTTTCCACCCTCCCACTCTTGGAAACTCCACCCCAGGGCACCCTTAACAAAAATTAAAACATTACTGTCAACAACATGCTTCTAAATCACCCTGGGGTGTCTTAATTTTACTGTATTCCTTTGGGTTACACTGTTTACAATATGCAACTCATTTCCCTGCTGATGAGGTACTAAGTATCCACTCCAGCTCCATGTCTGGACAAAAAATCCGCATTTACATGCGCTGTTCCTGCTCGATGTTTTACGGTGAAACTGTATGGTTGTAGAGCCAGATATCACCTCATAATCCGGTTATTTTTTTCTTTCATCTGAGATTTGAAGCAAAGTGGATTATGGTCTGTTATTAATGTGAAAGGAGCACCCCATAGATAGAATTTCAGGGATTCAATTGCCCACTTAGCTGCCAAACACTCTTGTTCTATGGTGGAATACTTTTGCTCTCTGTCATGTAACTTCCTGGTAATATAAAGTACTGGGTGCTCCTCCCCGTCAATGGTCTGACTTAACACAGCTCCAATACCTTTCCCAGAGGTATCTGTATGCACTTCAAAAGGGTATTTAAAGTCTGGGCTTTTTAGGATCGGGGATGAACAGAGGGAAGCTTTAATTTTATTAAAGGCTTCTTCACATTCTGGAGACCATTTGATTTGATTCACAAATCTCTTTTTGGTTAAGTCTGCCAAAGGAGCTGCAATAGTAGCAAAATTAGGGATAAACCTCCTATTATACTCAGCAAGGCCTAAAGAGGACCGTATGTGCTTCTTAGTACTGGATACCGGGCATTTGGCTACTGCTTCCACTTTTGATATTTCTGGTTTTATAAGGCCATTGCCCAATATAAAGCCAAGATATCTAGTTTCCTTCATTGCAATAGTACACTTAGTGGGGTTGATTGTTAGCCCTGCCTGCTTAATGGAGGAGAAAACTGCAAGCAGGTTCTGTAGGTGAGTTTCCCAGGATAAACTAAAGACAACAACATCGTCCAGGTATGCCGCACAAAAATTAATATGGGGTGCCAGCACCTGGTCCATGTAACATTGAAATGTAGCTGGGGCCCCATGGAGCCCAAATGGCATAGTTCAAAACTGGAAAAGACCCACCGGCGTAATAAATGCTGTTTTCTCTTTAGCCGATTCCTCCAAGGGAATTTGCCAATATCCCTTTGTGAGGTCCAGCTTAGAAATATAGACAGCATTACCAATTCTATCTATGATGTCGTCTATATGTGGCATTGGGTATGCATCAAATTGCGCAACCTGGTTCAGACCTCCAGGCAACCTGGTTCAGACCTCCAGGAAATCCAGGCAAAGTCTAATCCCACCTTCTCTCTTTGGAACTATCACCATAGGAGAACCCCATAGACTTTTTGAGGGTTCAATGATGTTTAGGGTTCGTAACTTTTGAATCTCCTATTTTACCTTCCCTCTTAGTCTTTCTGGAAGTCTATAGGGCTTTTTTTGGATGGGGTTGGCATTAGTACATATATGATGCTCTACTCCTACGGCCTCACCTGGAATACTTGTGAAGGTATTTCTAAACTCATTTAAAAGGGATTTTAAGGCCTGGAGCTGAGACGCAGTGAGGTTTGGTTTTATAGTAATCGCATCAACCCCTGTCTCTCTCTCAAGTCTTCCATAGGCTAATTCCATTTCCATATCCTTCTGTTCAGGAATTATTGTTAGTCCCACCCCTGTGGTAGCCCTCTCATGCCACCATTTTAAAAGGTTGGCATGGTAAATATTATTTTTATGTTTTCTATCAGGGGTCTCAGTTTCATATGTGACAGGGTCTGCCTGCCTTATTACCTTGTATGGCCCCTGACATTTCATCAATAGCTTGTGTGTGGATGTAGGCAAAAGTAATAAAACCTTTTGTCCAGGACAAAAAACCTTGTTCTTACCAGTGACCTGGTCATAATATTGTTTTTGATATACCTGTGTTTGATTCTCTGTTTCATAGGCTTTGATGTTGTATGATACTAGTAGTTGTCTTAATTGCCTCATGTACTGTGCTATTCCTGGGGACTTTACTTCTTTGTTATCTTCCCAGCACTCCTTAACCACATCTAAGGGACCTTGAGGGGTTCTCCCAAATAATAAGTCAAAAGGTGAGAACCCTGTAGAGGCCTGGGGTACCTCACAGTAAGCAAATAACAGAAAGGGCAAATATTTATCCCAATCATTCCCTTTTTCCTGCACAAATTTTTTTAACATTCGCTTTAGGGTTTGATTAAACCACTCAACCAGGCCGTCCATCTGGGGATGATAGCGAGATGTCCTTATGGCTACTATTCCCAGAAGATGGTGCAGCTCTTTTAACAATTCTGTACTAAAATTAGTCCCTCAGTCCATGAGAATTTCCTTAGGTATCCCAACTCTACTAAACAGTTTAACCAGTTCTTCTGCTATTCTGCTATTGGTAACTGTGTGCATGGGTATGGCCTCTGGATACTTGGTGGCATAGTCACAAACCACCAAGATAAACCAGTTGCCTTTCTTGCTTTTGTCAAGGGGTCCTACTATATCCATGCCAATCCTCCCAAAGGAAGAAGTTACCAAAGGAAGTGGCATTAGAGGTGCTAAATCTTTTCTGTTATAAAAGAAACTAAAGCCAACTATGTGACAAAAAATGGCTTTCTTTCAACTTGAGACTATCAGTACTTTAACAGCTGAGTTCTGCCACATAGTAGATGAGCTTAAGCTCCAGCACATCTACCATCCTCTGTGCTCCAATACTATCTGCTCTCTTGCACAAAACTCCACCTTATATAGGAGAACACTCTGACATCAGTGATCAGCTGATCCACCCCCTAGTCTAATACATTTAATTTCTACCCTAAAACATTAAGTAGGGGGGTCAGCCTGACCATAATAAAATACATTGATTGGGCTTGATTATACCCAGAATGAACCCCCTCTTGATTAGTTTCACAAGACAGAAACAAAGCTTAATTAAAAATCAAGGGTTTAACCCCTCCCTTCTGGTGCTGACTTCCCACACCTGTACCCTATAAATACATGTTAGTAGATGCCACTGGCTTCTTAGAGTGCAGTACCTGAAGCAAGTGAGACAGCAAGTGGACCAGGTAAGAGCTTCATTTCTTACATAAATACCCGAAGAAAATAACTATTTAACCTTATTTTTATTTCTTGTAAGGTACTTCATTTTATTATTTAACTACAGCATAACTATATGCTGAGATGCTTGCTTATTGTAGAACCTATCTGGGGCTGCTTCTTATATTATCACCATGCCTGTTTACAATGGTAACCTTACATTTCAACACATAGGCACTACAGGGACAATAGAGAACATTAGAGGGGTAGAATAGAGGAGATACCATGATGGGAGGCCACCCCTTCATGGTAGAAATGTGAAATAAGACAAAGGACAGTGGAGCAATTATTACTGCAGTAGATTTTGGAGCAATTTAGGGTAAAGAGGAGAGGGAATGTCCCGTGGTGCTGGAGGGGGTTACAACTATCACACCAAAGTGTATTGTTATAACTGTATCATTCCCTGATTCCTGTACAGTTGTCTTTATGTGGTTAATGTCCCTACTTGCAGAGTCTCCTGGTAGACACTTTACCACAATGTCACTTTTAACATTTTGTGTTATGTGATGTTTCACTTCTCAGATCATGGAATCTCCGATTATGAAAATTTTGCTTTTGTTTATATTTGTGTCATTTATATTTTGAGTTTTAGTATTTTTGTTGTTATTGCATTTGGTTTTGGTGTTGTTGTTGATTATATTTTTGAGTATTAGTATTTTTGTTTTTATTGTAGTTTGTATTGGTTTTAATTGGTATGTTAGGCTTTTTTAGTGGTTTGATTGCTTTACCTTGTATTACTTTGTATTACCTTGTATTACTTTGTATAACTGTGTAACCAACTATTATAGGCCGTAGCAGCGAATATGCTACTCCAGCTAAGTACTCTGCCCTCCTTATTATTTGTACACAATATCTGATATATGTTTAGGTAATTATTAATATCTAATCATACAGGCTGGGTTGCACCTGTATATTAGGGTTGCATAAACACTTTTCTGTGTTATACTCACATATTTGCACCTTAATAACTTTGCCCCCTTTCATCTGATTTACATGAAATTTGGAAAGCACAGCCTCTGTTCCATGGTCTCTTGATCCAGAAAATATCATGTAGATTGGTTCAGGGGAGGCAAGGTTACAGAGGTGCCAAAAACTGCAAAAGTATCTGTTTTTGAAACTTTTTAAGACTTCTTTTGTCACCTGATAACTCAAAATTTAGAAGGCTTTGAAACCTGAAACTGTCAGGTTTGATAGAGGCTGAGCCAAGGTATGTGCTTTTGTGATTTTTAAGTCCTGCTGTTAAGTAGTTTTTAAAATACTGAATAAAAATTATCAGTTTCTGAGCATGTGCAGTTGAAAAAATAAACATTCTATTCATAACTGTATTCTTGTGAAAGCAGCAGTTTGCACTATATGACACAGCTGTCTTCAACATATGACAGCTGTGTCATATAGTGCAACCCCTGCTATTGTCACCACTCGTAGGTAAGGGGTGGGGCTACTGTCATTGTAGTCCCCTTTATCCTCACTGTGCTGTGACCTTCAGCTGTATACAGTATCTGCACACCAGGGTCCCTAATTCCTGGTGGCAGTGTATGTATGTATTTTTATTAGTACAATCTGAGAACGAGACGCCCACCTCCGGTGTCGGATGCCCTCACAGCCAATTGTGTCATGTAATTCACCCCACACACAGCTTTCTGGGACACTGGGAAGTTCACCCCCAGTGTCTTGAGATAGATTACTTTAAAATGTATTGAAAAAAAACCCCAGAAGGGTCAGTACTCAATACATCTTTAATAAATAGCAGCGAATAAAAGCACAGCAAAAATTGCTCACAATAAATGGCACCAATCTCACCCATAAAAGAAAAATGTGGTGCAGACTGTGATGTCTGAAGTTTCATGCAGCCAAAAGAATCCTGTGGGTCTTAGGTGAATGCAGATTTGCATACTCGGCGTTCACTGGAAACTTAACAGCGTGAAGCAAAAAAAACGTAATATCTCACCTACATAAAAATGGATGGCTCAATGTGCTGACAAACTGATTCTAGGTAAAACGCAGCCCAGAATGCTACCACACGGTGAAATCAGAATGCCAGAATGCCAGAAAGACCTACTCACAACCATGACCATGGCATGCCGCTGGCAACTTCGGTATGCTTACATATTGACCATGGCGTCTGTGTTCTTCAGAAACATACCTATTGTCAGTGTCAGTGGCTCAGTAGGTGGTACACTTGCCTCTGAGGCCAGGAGATCAGAGGGCTGTGGTTCAGTTCCACATCTGGCACTTGGTTAATATCCAGTACTGACACTGTAGTGCAGCATGAGGGTGCTACACTTCTGAGGTGCCGTCTTTCAGATAAGGCGTTAAACCGAGGTCCCATCTGCCTGGATTGGTGGTAGTTCAGGTGGATGTTAAAGATCCCATGGCACTTATCGAAAGAGTAGGGAATTTCCGTGTCCCGGGCACATTTCCTCATTCACTAAAAAAATACCACCAACAGCTTAATCTGGTTCAAGGTCAGTTGGCATTCATCTGTATCCCTCCCCCGGGTCATGCCTGAAAATAGGCAGGATTTGTCTAGTGCACTTACCCGGTCAACAAAAGCTAAATAAATAAAATAAAATAAATAAATAAATAATAGGAATGTGAAACCCATTTATACAAAAAACAGCACCATCATTTAAAGATATTCATATCAAAACCATGTTTAAATCACACACACATTTTCCGTCTTTGTGCACTTTGCGTTTTATAACCCTAATCTCTGCATTTTTGCAACTGATTCATAATATAACCAAAAAAGATGGCTGTTTATTGAACAACTCATACATCTGTTCCAGTATTGTTCAAAAAAGTACTACTGAAAGTGTAATCATTCCAACTTGGTCCTAATGTTCTGTGTGTTCAGGTTATATATATTTAAATGGCATCTTTTTTCAAAGCAATCAAGATATTAATTTTCAAATTGAAAAACTAAATGTGTATCATTTTGTGCCAGAGTGGCTTGGAATTAGAGTTGTGTGAAGTTGCCAAAATTTGTTCTGCAAAAAAATCTGCTAATTTTGTCAGATTGGCAGAGCTGGGGACTGCAATTCTTTTTCTTATTCACCAGGCTGTTTGGTTAAATTCGCATGATGAATGGCCAATTTGCTGGTGAACCAGAAGGTAAATTAGGTGCAAAAAAATGTTACCCCCGCAACACCCCCCACCTTGGCATCATTCTCCATCCTCTGTTCAGGTGAACATCATGCTGCTGCTTTCCTTTAAAAAGAATATAATCCCTTCCCCCCACCCACACATCAAATACTCTGCCTCACCTCCCCCCACCCAAGTCCCACTGTGATAAATACTTACACTTCATCCCCATCCAACCCTACTCTTGTCCCCACCATCCTCCTCCCCAGCATCCAGAAAATATAACCTGCAAATAAAGAAAATAGTCCCCCAGTGCATAGTGTCTACTCTGTTCAGTGCTGACTCCTGTGTCATAATGGCTTTAATGAATGAATGGTGACATCTTAGCTCCTAGTAAACACACTGCTTGGTTAACAATTCAATCAGTCAGGCATTACTAGGAGCAAGGACATCACCATTCATTCATTTGTGTCATTATGAGATGGGGAGTTGTCACTGAACAGAGCAGATGCTTTGCACCTGGAGACTGATGTCTTTATTTATGGGCTATATTATGTTGGTGCTGTTACAGGAAGGAGAGTAGTGGGGACCAGATAGGGGTTGGGTGGGTGACTGGGAGTAATTATTAAACACATTAGGACTCAGGTGAGGGGAGATTGGAGTGTATTTGACATGCAGGTGGGAGGAAGGAATTACATTTTGCTACAGGAATGCAGCAGTGTGATGTTCACCAGAGGCAGCAGGGAGGGAGAAGAGATTCTAGTGGGACTGGCGTGAGTAGGGTTATATTGCTATTGGTTGGTGGGAGAGGGTAGATTCACAGCACAGTGGGTGGGGTGGGGGTTACATTTAAAAAAAATATCCTGTGGCAAAGTTGACATTTCAGCTGTGGAATTTGCAAACTTTTTTACAAATAAGAATATCATGGATTTGCACAAACTTCACCACAGAATAAAAAAATTGCAACATTTCTAATTTGCATATGCATAAGAGTGGTTCCATGTCAACTGAGCTAAAAATTATACAGTGCAGTAAAAAGCAGAGTCTGCAAAATGCTGGAAGGCAAAACCACGCCTCTTAAAACCAGCTAAAGCAAAAACAGCATTAAGTGAAAAATGGCCCATAGTGGCCACCCATACAACAGCACACAGTAAAGTACAATGCAGACTTGCTATTACACCATGCCTCCATGGATCACCACTTCAGTGAAATGCAATAATTACAAGCATCAATACCTTCTCTAATGTGATTCTGACATCGCATAGTTATGACACCACCTCAATATGTGCTATCACCCAAGCTCTATTATGCATGTCTTGATTCTCCATATTTTGAGCTTTTGACTATGTGCTCTTGACCATGCTTCTTTGATCTGCGTGAACTTGACGTGATACCCAAAAGAGTCTTGGCTTGGGATTCTGTTCATTTTAATTACCTGAACTCTACCAAGTAGAGATAGTGCAAAATCTGGCCATTTTTCTAAATACTGCTTTATTTCTACTAGTATTGGATGAAGATTATATTTCCTAAAATTATATTAATGGGTAGCACTACATATGAGCATGTATTATTGAGTGCTTCAACATGATCGACTCAATAATACTGCTCACGTGTAGATCGAGTAGAGAAAAAGAGCTCTGAATACCTATAGAGAGTGTAGCACTGAGGGATATGCGCTACACTTGTGAGACAGAGGATAAAGAAAATATTTTGGCCAAGCCCTGCCAAGCTGGATATGTGGTGTAGTGACTTGAGCCACTGCTTCTGGAGCCTTTGATGCCGGGTTCTGATCCTGGTGCAGGTGATATTTTGTTTTGCTTCCAGGGGAAGTTTCTATATTTTCTATGTCCGCTCCCCCTGGAGTTGAGAATCCTTATTTTGGGGCATGCGGGGGACATAAAAACAAGAACTAGTGCATATTTTTAGAGGACCATTGCTTTTTATGGTGGTCTTTCTAACAGGAAGTCACCCTTTTGATGTGGGCAATTGTTTTCTCGCTCTAATGAGCGGAGTGATAAGGGACTCGCCCTTGCCACATTTTTGTATTATTTTTTATTTAAATTTTGGTGACCAGGTAGGCCCACTGAGACCGTAATGGTCCCTTTTCCAGGGGCGACCCGGGGTTAATTACAGTCTTGTACACCCAAGTATTTTAATTTTTGAAATCTTGAAGAGAAGTTCCCATCTGGAACATTTATCTTAGTAGGTCTGAATGCTAAAGCCTCTGTTTTAAACCAGTTTATATTAAATCCAGATTGAGTTCCATATTTTGAGAATATTTCTAGAAGAAAAGGAATTTCTTTTAAAGGGTTAGTGATATATAAAGGTATATCAACTGAATACAATGAAAGCTTAATCCTGTGCTGACCTACTGTATACACTTAACTAAATCTGAGTTTCCAGTTTTATTTGCCAAGGATTTTAATGATAAAGAAAAAGCATTGGGGGTCTAGGGTATCTCTGTGTGGCTTGTCTTGTTAATTTAAAACTGGGAGATGTGAAGTTATTAGTGGAGATGTAAGCTGTAGGGGTAGAGTAGATCATCAGGATCCAACTACCAAAAATTGGCCAAATCTAGATTTTTTCCTTAATCTTTATTAAGTAAGGCCACTCAAGCCAATCAAAGGCCTTTTTGACATCCAGAGACACCACAAATACATTATCTTCCTTATTTCCACTAATAACATTAAATGTGTTTTTGACATTGTTATGCTCCTCCTTCCCTTGATAAGGTCCACCTGGTCTGAATTAAGTGTGGTAAATGAAGTGCAACCCTACTTGCAAGGCTATTTGTGAAACACTTTGAATCAGCTTGTAGGACAAAAATAGCATACTCCCAACCAGAAAAACACAAGAATAGTACCCCAAAAAACTAGACACACTAGTCCATGCTTAATTTCATAAGTTTTATTTGATTCCAAAGTAAAGACCCACAGTACAGCAAAGTGGTGGGATCAAGAAAACATGTAGCCAACTGTTACATTTTTTCTCCATACTGAGCTTCATCAGAGTTTAGCAAAATGGTTACAATAATCAAATTAGATAGTCAGTGCAGTTAACACCTTTGAAAAGGGCTTGTGCAACATGGATTCACAGAGTGGAGGTCCTACCAAACCAACCTGATTGAGTTCTTTGACTGGGTAACAAAGGAAGTGGATCAGAGAGGGGCAGTTGACGTTGCCTATATGGATTTTAGCAAGGCCTTCCACACCATTCCACAAAGAAGGCTGGTAAACAAGCTGAGTAGCCTAAGAGTAGGTCCTAAAATAGTAAAATGGGTGAGGAGTTTGCTTAGTGGTAGGAGCCAAAGAGTGGTGGTAAATGGGGTGCACTCTAGGGAAGGTAAGTTGACTAGCAGGGTGCCACAAGGGTCAACATTAGGCCCCGTCCTCTTCAATATCTTTATTAGCAACACTGCAGAAGGACTGGAGGGGAAGGTATGCCTATTCATAAATGACACAAAAGTCTACAACAGAGTAGATACATCATGAGTTGTTGAAAGAATGAGGGAGGATCTAAAGAAGTTAAAAATATGGTCACGATTTTGGCAGCTAAGATTCAGTGCAATAAAGTGCGAAATCATGCACTTAGGGGGAAAAAATGGAGGTAATGTGCCAACTTGGGTTGGAAGTATTAGAAGTCACAAAACAGGAAAGAGATATGAAGGTTATCATTTCTGATGACCTGAAGGTAGCTAAACAGTGTGACAAGGCAGTGGGAAAGGCTAGAAGAATGCTCGGATGCACAGGGAGGAGTATCACCAGAAGAAAGAGGGAGGTAATAATACATCTGTATAGATCGCAGGTGAGATCGCACCTTGAGTACTGTGTACAGTTCTGGAGGTCCCATCTTTGAAAGGACATAGACACAGTGGAGGCAGAGCAAAGGAGGGCAACCAAAATGGTGCAGGGCCTGCATCAGATGCCCTACAAAGAAAGCTTAAGGATTTAAATATGTATTCCCTAGAAGACAGGAGGGAATGGGGGATATGATAGTGACATTAAATTACCTCACAGGAATAAACAAGGTACAAGAAGGGAGCATGTTCCAAAGAAAAAGATGCTCAAGGACAAGGGGTCACAATATGAACCTGTAGGTGGGAGGCTCAGAGCAAACGTGAGAAAGTACTTCTTCACACAGATCGTGATGGGCACTTGGAACTGCCTCTCAGAGGAAATGCTGGGGGCTAGAACAGTCACAGGATTTAAGAATGCATGGTATAGACAGAAGGGGATCTTAGAAGCAAGAGGTGGGTGTAAGCCAGAGTCCAAGTAATGTCTCCAGTGGCACTATGGGTAGAGAATTTAGAGCAGACTAGGTGGGCCAAGTGGTCCTCATCTGCCAACAACTTCTATGTTTCTATGATAATCAGCATTAGAATCATCAAAAACCAAGGCCCAAAATGCAAAGTGTCCATTGGAATTATTTCCAACAATATTATTAAAAAAAAATATCACATTTGAAATCATTCATTTCTTTTTTTAGCATTTATGCCACCATCTGTTCATTTTGTCTGAAGTCTTCAGGTGAGGTACTTATCATCTTCAACATGAGAGCTGCACCAACCATTTCTTTGTTTTTTTTTAACTAAGGTAAAATACAGAAAAAATAGAATATTAATAAACAGCTACAAACCAGTATTTTCTTGTTAATATATGGGGAAAAATGTAGAATTAGTAATCTAATTCCACAATGGGAATCAAACCTTGCACTGCACATAATAGAGGCAGTGATTGGGAAGGTTATGGCCCGAGGTTCAATGTGGGAAAAAGCTCCTCCCACATCCTCTACAAAGACCAGCCTCCCTTGGCAGTTCTCCACTTACCACTTTGTGAAACACACAGTACCTCAGCTCCTAGCCTCTGGTGTGGCTCATGGGCTGAGCCTCCTCTTCTCTCTGCTTTTTCTTTCCCTCTGCTTCCCGTGACTGCAGTCATGTGGTTTCCTGCTGGTCCCCTGCTTTCTTTTTCTTTCTGTTATTCCACATCTTGAGCTTCATCCTCCCATTTTTTTTTCTTTCCCTCCTCATGTTCGTCCATTTTCTCCCATTTGTCTCCACTTCCCTGTACCTTGCTGCAGCTCCTCTCCCTTCCTGTGGCCCCATGAGCTATTTTCCCCATTTGGTGTCACTGCTCCTTTCACCTGCCCTTCCAGCCGCGGCATCATTCTGCTGTACCTGCTGGCCACCCTCCTTCCTCACTCCATGACTGTTCTTTGTGATCCTGCACCTTGGCCCTACCTTTGGTATGACGCCCCCTTGCATCATGGGGGTTCTGACTGGACCTCAGGCAGGTAAGCATCTCTTTCTCCAGTGTCTTCATTTATTGTCCCCATGCTGCTGGTCAGTTCATCATTCTTCTCTTGCTGCTGCACAGCTGGACGTGCACCATTTCTGCTGCTGTGGGAATCCTTGAGTGCTTTTTCCTGGGGCTGTGCACATTGACTTCCCATTTGTGTCTGCCTGCCTCCATTAGTCCAGTCCGGCCCTGTCCTGAGTCTTGTACCACAAGGGGAAAAGGTTTCAATCTCACATTCCTGCTAGCATGACCATGCTGCCAGTCCTGCCTGGACTAGCCCAGCCTCTGACGGATGTGCCATGCAATACAATTAACTGCACCTCCCTCTCCTCTAGTGCTACCTGTGTTTTCTTCTATTCTCGGTACCTCGGTACTACTTCCTGCTGCCACACCATTCAATGCTGCTGCAGCTCATGCTACTTACCTTACAGCACTACATCACCATCACCAGGAATATACAGTGAACCTCTAGCAATGATCAATCAAGCCTATCCTGTGTTGCTCCATCTGATTTGTTGTTGCCCTTGGTGCCTGTCCACTGTTGCTCTACCTTTCCTGTGTCTTCTGCCTGCCTCATGCTGTTCCCTCACTTTCCTTGAGCTCATCACTTCTCAAATGCGGGTTGCCTTTCCCTGCATCTTATCCTGAGTGCTGCCCGATCCTTTGCTTTCCTATTGCAGTATTTTTTTGTCCTGTTTCTGTCAGTCCTGTGTGCTCTTCTCATAACTGTTCTTCAGCTGTTTTACTGCCTGATCTGCTGTTTCTTACAGGGACAGCCATTTTACTGTTACCTTCTCCTGGGCCCCCTTCCCCTTCACCCCCCATCCCCTGTTCCTGTCCCCTGCTCCCCTGGTTTTCCTTTTGGGTCTTTTGCTCCTCCTACCAGCATTCTATTCCCATTTATGCCCCTTCTCCTGTCCTGACTCCTGCTGCCACTACCCCTAGTCTGGAGCCTGCACCCCTTGCCATTTTTGCTCCAGGCATCTCTATCCTGCAACTTTCTGTTTGGTCTCTATGGAACCTGCTTTGTATCAGCCATATGATATACCCAGCCCTCCTGCCCACCTGGTTTCTGCTACCCTCATGTGGATCATTACCATTCTAGTCTACTCAGCCTCAATCATTCACTGCATTCCACCGCTTCAAATATGCTCTTTCCTGAATTATTCGATGTCCCCTTTTACTGGCATTCCTGATGACTCCTTCTCCAGTGCTACTACTCTGACTTGCTTCCTTCCAATTTATACTTCCTCACAATTTTCTTACCTATGCTTAAGCAGCCAGCTGCCTTTTCCTTGCTCAGCCTAAACAAGCAGTTTTTCCAGACTCTATCCCTAGCTTGTACCTTCTGAGGCACTGAGCAAAGGTGATTCCATTACAATTACTACTATCTACTACTGAAAAACCTGACATCCTACATCCTTAATGCTGCCTGGTGGCATCAAGTGAAGATTAGCATGCTCCAAATGCCAGGGATGGGAACCATGTCTGCAATCGACTGTATAGTACTTATGCATTCTCTGTCTGATACTGGTCGACATTTCCCTTTAGGCACAGGACCTCTTTCCCCATGTGCCTTCAACATCCTACTTATGCCCGGTGGCCTAGATTCAAGGTCATTTCACCTCGACTACTAGGACTGGGAGCCTGAGTTTCCTTTTGACTATTTCAACCTTATGCATTCTCTACCCGATACATCAGTCACTATACCCCATTTGCCTTTATCATCCTACTTCTGCCTAGTGGCATCGACTGAAGGTTATCTCACACTGTCTACCAGGGATAGAAGTCTGTGTCTGCAATACAGTGCCGCTTCCATTCAGGAACAGAATCACTTTACCCCATTTGCCTTCACCATCCTACCTTTGCCTGGCGGCATTGAGTAATGGTCTTTTCTCCTAGACTATCAGGGATTGAAGCCCGTGTCTGCATTCCACTGTTTCAACCTTCTGAATTCTCTACCTGATAAACAGTTACCGCTTCCCTACTGTACTGGAACAACTGTACCCCATTTGCCTTCCACATTCTACTTCACCAGTCTGCATCCTGCACTTCCATGGATTCTTCATACTCGTCCTCACCTTGGCATCCTTGTGCTTTGGACTTGGACTCCACCAGCTTGTTCAGTTTCTACCTCCGTTCAGTTCGACTGCCTTCTGGTCTTCCATACTGCTGATTCCCCTTTGTGTCTACTATGCTAGTTTACCTTCTCCTTCAGAAGTGGGAACCTTGTGCCTCATTGCTGCAGTGCATTGTTTACTGCACTTACTGTTAGCCATCTTCTATGAACTTGGGACCTTTGTACATCACTTTTGTGGCATTTGGTATCTGGATTCACTTCTGGTCATTCTTGTATCCACCACTCATGACCTGCAATGGCTTTGCTACATCCTACTTCGGCTTGTTGTGGTGCTGAACCAGATCCTGTTCCTTCTCGCACCTGTGATGTCCACCCAGCTTGGCCTCTGCTTTTTGCTTCTAGGACTCCTTCCTCCACACTGCTGACACCTGCTGACATCCTCTCAGGACTTTCCCCACCATCCTTGGACAGCTGCCTGCTCACTGTCTTAGTGCCTTAGTGGCTCAGGGCTTCGTCCTGTTTGCTGTGGCTTTTTGTGGGGCATTTTACCAAATCTCCAACCAGTATTCCTACCCAGTCAACTACTCCTCTCATTTAGCTATCTCATACTCCTATCCTGGCCATTCTAACAACTCCCATCCACTACTCAAGGAATACTTGTTCACGTCACCTGAGAAAAACTACTTCTAGCAAAAATCCTTTGGAAAACATGCCTCATAGACTCTTATGTCACCATAGAGTTATCTATTCTTCCCAATGATCTCCCCAGGATCAGTTTCATAATCCCATTTGATTGGACTAAAGAGAGATCTCATCCCTCATCAGACCCTACTGGATACTCCCTATGCATCCTGTTAATTCCAGCACTATGGCTTCGATTCAAAGTGGACCATTTCTCTCCAAGCAGTTCACTTTCCTCAAAAATTAGTTTATGATTGCTAGAACCAAGGTTCATCTCCTCATAGTTTGCCCAGAGGATGGGTGGATCAGTAGCCTTCGGTCCTCAGAGGTTTCCTCCACCTGGGGGTTTCCTCTCCTGCGTGCTACTGGTCATACTCTCCATGAGTTGGAGGAGACAATCATACTCTTTTAAACATTCATTGGTAATTCTTTTGGGCTTTCTATTCCCTACTCACTACCCATCTTACCTACTAAGGGTGGGAATTGAGAAAAGCCAAAAGTAAACTACAGTTACATAAGCACTACTAACCTCATACGCTATTCACCCATACATTGAATGGGAGGGCTATGGCCTGAGGTTCAATGTGGGGGAATAGCTCCTCCCACATCTCCTACAAAGGCCAGCCTCCCTTGGCAGTTCTCTGCTTAGCACATTGTGAAACACCCACCATCCTCACCTGCCTCCTCCTTCTCCAGCACTATACTCACCCTTGGTGTTGAGCTTTTTGTTCCCTACTCACTACCCAACTTACCTGCCATGGGTGGGAACAGAGAAAATCCAAAAGTAAACTATTGTTACATAAGCACTACTAACACTATACTCTATTCACCCAAACATTGAACTAACCTCTAAATTACAGGAACACTAACATTTGTATATTCTGGGAGCAGTACTAAGACACTATCCTAAACAAGAGAATCACAATAAATTAAGATATTAGAGTCAAAATGAAGGAGTCTGACAAAATTTTTACAAAGTTCAGGAACAGCAACACACCACTATCTTAAACTGGAACATAAAAAGACTTTTTTGTGACCACTTTGATCAATTTCTATTTAGGAAAATGGGAGAAGGGGTTCATGTACAACAGAAATAGAAATCCATTCCTTGACAAACTAGACATATAGCATTGATGGAGTAATGACCTTGTTTTGATATGAAAAGGAACACTGCAAAAGTTAGAACAATTCAAACAATATTAAGAGACCACTAACATTAATTTGCATTTGCCATTAGTGTTTATCAAAGTGAAATAAATGTCTTAGATCTGTGGGTGCAAGTGAAAGAAAGAGAAGAAAAGTGACTGATCTGTATAGAAAGCTAAGTGACAGGAAAACTCTGCTTACAGCAGAAAGCTGACATCCTCAGCACGTAATAAAAAATCTGCCAAATGGCCAGTTCCTTAGAACTAGATACAACTGTTTGGCAGACCAGCTCAGCTCTATGAGTTAAGAGCTACAGAATTAGAGGATAGTTTAAAACAATGCACTTATCTTGATGAATATATTCATACCGGGATAAATCTGAACCAGAGTAAGAAACAGATCAGAAGGAAAACATCATTAGAAGATGTACATTTTATCACTATCTTCTCACCTAAAGTTTGGTAATACTGGAATATTGTGGAAATATATTTGGAGATTTTGAAACTTGACATAACACTGTCAGATGTAACAAAAGAAGAAAATGAGATTTATATACAGGAGAAGGAAAAGCATCAAAGATTATGTGGTCCATAGCTTTTATAGGAAGGAACCACAGATCACCTGGATGGGACAGGTTCCAGTGGGGTTTTTACAATGTTGTAACTGCAACCAAAGTAATTTTTTAACAACATAAAAAGTGTGATCAATCCCAGAACTCAAAAAGATTTGCCATCAGATGTTTATAATTTGTGAAATGCATGGGATAGTATAAATGATGCTCTGTGATTGGCAAGCTTGATACGCTGTGAATGCCAAGCATTCTGCATTAGTAGAATTAGAGAAATTGGAAGCAGAAGATTGCTGAGTATGTGAGGCAATCCAAAACAATGATACAATATATGCTTTTGTCAGACATATTAACTATCAACTGATGAAGCACAGTATGGGTATACTTTCCTTGGTTTGGAAAAAGTTAATAGGCATCCAAGGGAAGGAGACTGGGAGAGGACCCTAAACCAGAGAGAAAACTTCTGGATATACCACTTCGGGGTAAGATATAGTCAAGGGCTGAATGAGAAGATAGAACTTGTACCATTTCATTTCAATAAGAGATTTTATTTAATTATGTGGCAAATAATCTAATTGTCAATAACCTGTTTCTTGCTAAGAGCCTTTTTCAGCCATCACAATGAGCGTGTCTATGATATCAATGAAACTCACATGCATTAGCATAGGAAGATACCAGCTCTGATAATGACCATAGTCCACTAAATATTTTTGAAGAATTAAACTTTTTATGTTCCAGTTTTAGAGAGGGACTTCTTGATGCTCCTGGAATATATACAAATTTTGTCAGAATCCTTGATTTTGGCTCTAATATCTTTATATCTTTTTATGCTCTGGTTTAGGAGAGCGACTTAGTACTGCTTCCAGAATACCTAAACTTAAGTGTTCCTGTAGCCTAGAAGATAGATCAATGCTTCTAATATATGTAGTGCAAAGTTTAATTCCCATCACGGAATCAGCTGACTAATTCCATTTTTTTTTATCATATATTAACAAGAAAAATACTCAATTGTAACTGTTCATTAAAATTAATTTGTGTAGTTTTTTTTGTGTATCTAGATTAAAATAAACCCAGCAACAACAAAGAAATGGTTGGTACAACTCTCATGCTGAATGGTAAGTATCTCATCTGAAGAATCCAGGTAAAATGAATCAATCTAAGGCATAAATGCTAACTGTGCAATGATTTCAAATATGATATCTTGTCTTTAAAAATAATGTTGCAACTAATTCCACTAGTCACTGTATTTTTGGTCTTGGTTTCTTGATGATTGTAATACTGATTACTTAATTATTATGCATGAACACATTTAAAGGCATTAATTGCACTGCCAATATAAACTGAGTACTGTACAGAGTTTGCTAACCTCTGATGAAACTCAGTAGGGAATGCCAATGTGATTGGCTACCTATTGTCTTGATCCCATCACTTTGCTGCACTGTTTTACTTTTGTATCAAATAAAACGTTTGAAACTAAGTATGGACTAGTGAATTTTAACCATTATTTATTTTTTTGCCTTTATTATTTGTAGCATTTTATTGTTTGGAGCCGAGAGTATCCTGGAATGGGCGCCATATAAATAAAATTTGCTTTGCCTTGCCTAGCATATCTTGTTTTTTTTTTGGGGGGGGTCACGTCAGTATCTTATTTGAGGTTTGAAGTGTGTTTTTTTTTTTGTCTTACAAAATCATTTATATGTTATCTAGCACCTCTCATTCTCCTGAAACTTGAATTGCTACAATTTTATAATTAGAATTCAGCAGTCTAATTAGTCTGTATGATGAACACTTAGAAGGTGATTTATCTTTTTTGTATGACCAGTATAACAGCTCCAACATAGGAAGCTGGATGCAACTGGACATCTGGAAAGAGTTAAAGAGAGACAGAAGAGAGAGAAACAGGATGTTGTTAAATGCTTTATAGAAATCTATCAGTATTCCATCTGATTTTGGGACCTTTACTGACTTTGAGTGTATACACACTAGAAATATCTCTTCCTTTGTTAGTGGTTGAACAACATCACAAATGGTATGTTGGGAGTTAATATGGAATATCAATTCATTTTTTTTATAATTCAACATGTTTTATTAGTTTTCAGCAAAATCATACATTTATACTAAGAAAAAAATAGCCATTTAATAAGTGATACACAAGGAAGGGAAAATCAATTCTATAGTATCTAATTTTCTAAAGTTTTTTTTTTTCACTGAGTATTATGATTTGTATAGATTTTGATAAAACTTATAAAAATCATTATTAATATATTTCTAAACCAATGAAATGTTAATCCCTACAGTATCCATCTCTACTGACTCTACACCCTATGTGCTTTTCCTTTTTTAATACATGCCCAAGCAGTTTCTCTTATTTTTTAAAATGTAAAAAATATTTGTTTTGGTTTAAAGTAGCAATCTTTCAAACTATTTATTCTGAATTGTGTTATATGTTAGTATTAAATTCTCCAGTTGCTTCTTATGAAGTTGTAGACCCATTTTGAACAGTTACTTATTGGCTTCCAACTGATCTCTACTGTTTCTTCTCCTATGCAGTGAATCTGCAATCCCCTTTATGAATGCTTTATACTTGTCTGAAATTAAATTTAATAAAACTCCAAATATTAGAGTCAAAAATAGTTTATTTGTGTATAAGCTCCATATACAATATGAGTTCTCTTTTAATAAAATCAGACCAATTTCCATTTTCAAATTTTTTTGGCATTGTCACTGAATGCCAAAGTGACATGGAGTAGTGTATGGTTAGTAAATATTATAGGGTACAGCTGCATTAATGATATCCATGAAGAAATGCACATTGAGGAAATGACTAGATCTGTTCTGAAGCTGGTATTGACTCTGACAATACAAGAGTAAAAAGTGCATTCTTGTTTTTTTCTGGTTGAAAAAACTTCCATGTCCATTAATCTTAATTCCTCAAATGTTCCCATTAATAGCTTAACTGTGTTAGTTTTCTTCCACAATGCAGAGGCTGTATCAACAGTTACATCTAGAATCTGACTGATATCCCCACCTGTAAAAAATTGTTGGGAAATTCAGAAAGGGAAAAGAAAACATCCATAAAAAGTCAGAATGATCTTGATTTGTAGCATCTAATGAGGCTAAGGGGGCATTTCTCAGGCAACTAGTTAGTGAACTCACTTGTGATGGGTTAATACTGGACCTGATACTCATCAACAGGGACAGTATTGCAGACATTAAGGTGGGAGGCCACCTGGGGACTAGTAATCACTGTACAGCAGGGTTCAATAGAAAGATGACTGTAGAATTGAACCATAGAAACATAGAATGTGATGGAAGATAAGTACCACTTGGCCCACCTAGTCTGCTCATTTCACTACCTAATGGATAAGCTGCAGATCCTAGTTAACCAACAGCCTGCTTCCTCCTACCCCCAAAAGAATTGCCTTATGTCTGTCCCATGCATTCTTGAATTCCCCCACTGATTTTGACTTCATGACCTCCGCAGGAAGACTGCTCCATGCATCCACAACCCTCTCTGTGAAAAAATACTTCCTTACATTACCTCTGAGTTCTCACCCCTCTATCTTCAAATTGTGCCCCCTTGTTCTTGCACATCTCTTTTTCTGAAAGATGATACCCTCTTGGACTTTGTCGATTCCCTTGAGGTACTTGAAAGTTTCTATCATGTCCCTCCTCTCCCTTCTTTCCTCAAGTGTATACATATTAAGCTCCTTTAGTCTCTCTTTGTATGTCTTCTGGTGCAGACCCTGCACCATTTTAGTTGCCCTTCTCTGGACAGACTTCATTCTGTCTATGTCTTTGCAGAGATGGGGTCTCCAGAACTACATGCAGTACTCCAGATGAAGTCTCACCAACTGTCTCTACAGAGGGATAACAACTTATTGATTTCTACTGGTGATGCCTCTCCCTATGCATCCCATTATACCTCCAGCCCTCCTTACTGCCTTCTCACATTGCTTGCCCACCTTTAGGTCATTTGATATAACTACCCCAGGTCACTTTCCATTTCTGTAGTCAGTATCTCACCTCCCATTGTGTACTCTTCCCCTGGGTTTTTGTTTCCCAGGTGCATTACTTTGCACTTCTTTGCATTGAATCTAAGCTGCCATACATTTGACCATTCCTCCAACCTTGCCAAATCCCTTCTCATCCTTTCCACCCCACCTTGTGTATCAATCCTGTTGTAGATCTTTGTGTCATCCACAAATAGACATACTTTTCCTTCTAGTCCTTCTGCCATGTCACTTATAAAGACATTAAAAAGGACCGGACCAAGTACTGAACCCTGCAGTAGCCCACTAGTAACCCCCTTTCATCACTCTGGACTCCGTATACTATTACCCACTGTGTCCTGTTGTCCAGCCAATGTTTTATCCAGGCTACTACCGTGGGACCCACTCCCAGGCTGGCTAATTTGTTTATTAATCTTTTGTGTGGGACTGTGTCAAATGCCTTGCTAATGTCTAGGTAGGCCATGTCCACAGCCCCCCTTCCTGTCTACTACTTTGGTCACCCAGTCAAGGAAATCAGTTAGATTCATCTGACATGGCCTTCCCACTATGAATCCATGCTGCTTTGGGTCCTATGCCCCATCGGCCTCTAGGTACTCAACAATTCCCTCACAAGGGTGAGAGTCCTGCACTTCAGGAGGGCAGATTATAAAAAGATGAGTTAATGCCTTAGGGATGACCTGGCCGGAGGCTGGCCTGGGTGGGGTCAAAGTACAGTGGGTGAAGCTAAAAGGGAGCATAGTAAAGGCAACAGACCTCTGCATCAGACAAGTGAGAAAAAGCAAGAGGAAAAAGAGACCACTATGGTTCTCGAAAGAGGTGGCTGAACTGATAAAGTCTAAAAGAGTACAGTAGCATTCAGAAGGTATACAGAGATGCAGAGGGAGGAGGATAAGGACATACTGTATATCAGGAAAACAGAGCAAAGCAGAGAAGGTACTAGGCAGTGCAAAGGCACAAACTGAAGAGAGACCAGCCTACGAGGTAATGAAATTGGCAAAAAAAATTTCAGTTATGTAATTGAAAAGAGGAAGACCAGGGGAGGGTTTCTGAGGTTAAAAAGGGAAGGAGCAGACAGTGCAGAGGAGGACCAAGGAAATGGCATGCATCACAGGACCACCAAAAAAGGTGCCAGTTTTGAACTCCACTGGCTACCTTTAAATTCTTTACAACTGCCTGCTGCTTTCAGTTCCCACTGAACAGGAGAAAGTTTTGGGAGTTGGAGGGCATAGTAGATTGACTCACAGTCAAAGGCGATACTGCACCATGGGAATTGGGGTTGTGCACGCTGAGGGTTTGCAGACAGCACAAAGACAATAGCTGACAATCACACTCAGAAGCTATTTAAGAGGTGATGTTAAAAGCAAAATGTACACTAGCAATCCATATTCTCTTAGTAGCTAGATGAATTTCAGCAATAAATTTCTACTTACTACTGAGACAACATGGATTGCCAGTGTACTTTTAGCTTTTAACATCACCTTTTACAAAGCTCTTGAGTGCAGTTGTTAGCTATTTTCAGAGTAGATTAATTCCTGCAGCCCTTCCTCCTCAATTTAACAGCTGTAGACCCGCTCCCGCTGCACAGACAAATAGACTGCTGCCTGGTGTTTGAAATCCCCCTTTGTCCCATCCAACCACCAGACCACCAAAAAAAAATGCTAATTTTGAACTCCACTGGCTTTCTTTAAATTCTTACAACTGCCTGCTGCTTCAGTTAGCGCCAAACAGGAGAAAACATTGGGGGTTGGAGAGTAGAGTAGATTAACTCCTGCATCACTCTCATCACATTGGACTGAAGCATTTTTTGTTAGTTTCACAGCTGGAAACCTACTTCTGCTACACAACAAACAAACTGCCACCAAGTATTTTAAATCCCTTTGTCCCAGCCAATCACCGGGCCACCAAAAAGGCACCAATTTTGAACTCCACTAAAAACCTTTCAATTTTTCACTACTGCCTGCTGATTTCAGTCATTGCCAAACAGGACAAAGCTTCAGGGGTCAGAGGGCAGAGTACATTGACTCCTGTAGCCCTTGCCCCATAATGGACTAAAATATTTTTTGTTAATTTTACAGCTGGAGACTCAGTCCCACTACACCAACAAACAGACTGCTGCTGGGGGTTTGAAATCCCCCTTTGTCCCAGGCAATCACTGGATCACCACAAAAGGTGCTAGTTTTGAGCTCCACTGGCTACCTTTAAATTCTTTACAAATGCCTTCTGCTTTTGGTTGCCACTGAACAGGAGAAAGCTTTGGGGGTCTGAAGGCAGAGTAGCTTGACTCCTGTAGGGCATCCTGTGAAAAGGGTGACTGAAATTGAATGACTTGTATATGAGCAATTCAATTTCAGTGCCCATTATGTGAACTACCCTGAAAGGATAGCGAGGGGAGAACAGCAAGGTGAACAGAAGAAGAGTAGGGCTAACGGAAGAACAGCAGGGAGAATGGAAGAGGAGGGATTGTAGGGAAGATATGTGGGAGGTAGTGCAGCATGAGGCTGCTGAGCTTGCCATGTGGTGTGGTGGTGAGGGTGGCTGGCTACAGTGGGGAGGGTGCTGGGGAGGGGTACAGTTTTTTGTGTTTTACATGGGGAGTAAATTTTTTTTTATAAGTTTCTCCCCCTTCCCAGCATGCACCATCCTGGAGTTGAGAATCCATGGTAAGGGGGTTGCGGGGAGGCATGAAGCCCCCTCTGAGGGGGGAGTTCAGAGGGTGTTTTCACCGGTGTTGCCTTGCTGGGAGTGTACATCACCATTTTGTTTTTTTAGTGATGTATACTTACTGTAATGGTGATCACTATTTGGTGATCTCTGTTATGACATAGAACCCTCCAGCAGCCCCCCTCCCCACAATGGACTGAACATTTTTTTGTTAATTTCACAGCTGGAGAACCACTCCTGCTGCATTGACAAACAGACTGCTGCTGGGGGTTTCTGGACCTCCTTCCCCTCCCACTGCTGTCCCAACTATTGATAGGGCTCAATATCAGACTGAAATATTTTGACTGGACAATATCAGAACATAGCATCTGAATGATGATTGTTTGAGGGAAGGGCTATGAGCTGGTGGAATGGGGTGCTATTCTGAGGTGCGCTGGGGGCAGCATATGCCTTTAAGTGTCTCTACACTACTGTATTGGCTAACCCCAGAGCTGAATTTGATCTGAACATTGGTGCAAACACAGGTATATGGAAAAAATTTGATTTTTTGTATATACGCCTTGGAGTAATAATAATAATACTCATCTTTATTTTTATGGCACCTTTCAAAAACCAAGGCGCCTAACAAAGTTTAAAAACACATCAAACATCTCAGTATGTTAGGAAATATATAAAACAACTGATACAATTAAGAAGAAGAAATTAGCCACCAAATGCTTGGTACCACAAGTATGTTTTCAGGGCTTGTTTAAATCCTGCCACGGTTGTGCACTCCCGTAACTGACGGGATAGAGAATTCCAAAGGGTTGGGGCCACATGCATGAATGCCCAGGCCCCAGAAGATTTCAGATACACCCTCAGAATCTCTAGCAACCCCTCATCAGCTGAGCAGAACAATTGCCCAGGGCAGTAAGGAACCAGGAGCTCTTTCAAGTAGTCCAGGCCCTATCCATGTAGAGCTTTAAAAGTCAGAAGATTGATATAAAGGTGATCTGCCACTGTACTGGCAGCCAGTGCAGTCTGCGCAGCACTGGTGAAATATGACAGGACTGAGAATTTCCTGTCAAATGTCAGCCCGCTGCATTCTGCTCCAGCTGCAAGCAGTGGATTTCCACCCCAGGTAGTCCAAGGTATAGGGAATTGCAATAATCCAAGCATGAGGACACAAAGGCATGGACCAGTGTAGGAAGATCGCCAGATGGAACAAGATGCTTAATCCTGGAGATATTCCTCAGATGGCAAAAGGAGGACTTGACAACAGCAGATACCTGTGAATGCAGAGTCAGCCCTTCAGCAAAAATTACCCCCAGGTTTCGCACCTGTTCAGAGCTCGGGAGTGATAAGCCCCCAAGGTAAGGCCCTGAGGGTGAACCAATCCCCACTCCACCTATCTGGTGCACCGGATCCACAACCAGCACCTCAGTCTGTTCAGAGTTCAACTTCAGCTAACTCGACTCCATCCACGCCTGGATATCTGTGTAGCATTTGTTAAAGACTGAGAGTGCTCCATCCTGGTCAGGTGAAAAAGAAAGGTAGAGCTGGGTATCATCAGCATAGCAGTGGAACCTCAGACCATACCTTCTTACAATGTATCTGAGGGGCAGCATGTACACTGTAAACAACATGGGGGACAGCACTGAACCCTGAGGAACCACACAAGACAGAGAAACTGGGTCTGAGGAATAAACCCCAGACACCACTCTCTGAGTTATTCCAGTGAGGAAAGATGTAAACCATCTGAGGACTACACCTAATAGTCCACAGATGAACCTCAGAGTGATCAAGTAGGACCCCATGGTCCACAGTGTCAAATGCTGATGAGAGATCTGGAAGAGCCAAGATGGAATGGTTTTTCCAATCTCTAGCCATCAGGAGATCACTGAGCACCCAAACCAGTGCTGTCTCAGTAGTATGCCTTTTGAAAACCAGACTGGAGGGGTTCATAGATGTTATGGATGGTCAAATGGTTCTCCAGCTGTATGGCCACTACCTTCTCAATCACGTTCCCTAGAAAGGGAAGGTATGAGATTGGTCTGTAGTTCACATAGCAGTCGGGGTACAAAGAAGCTTTCTTCAAGAGGGGTGTTACCACTGCCTCCTTCAGGGAGCTAGGAAACCCACCTGTTTCCAAGGAGCAACAGACTATCCATGCTAGGACTGCACCAATGGGATCAATACAACCCAAAATCAGGGAGGTTGGTCCTGGGTCCAAACCACAGCACATGGGATGTGCACCCTGGACAATCCACAAGATATCCATGAACTCCGGTCAGTCGAAGGTACTCCAGGAAAGCTGAGGGGCAGTGGCCATGCACTGATCCAAGGTAACACCCATACAGTGTGCCAGATGGAGTACTGCCCTGATGTCAGCCACCTTAGTAAGAAAGAATAGAGCAAGTTCATCACACTCTACCTGAGAAAAGGCTTTTCGAACTTGTAGGCAGACTGGGGCACAGTCTGTCTACAGTACGTAAAAGCTGAGCTGGTTGATTTTGAGCGGCCGCAATCTCCCTGGACAGGAACTCTGCCTTCTTATGGGTGATTGCAGATTGATAGGCTTGATAATGATCCATCAATGTAAGGTGGTCGGCATCAAGGGAGGTTCTCTGCCAGCAATGGTCTAACCTGCGTCCTAGTCGAGGCATCTCCCTCAATGTCTCATCAAACCATGGGGACCAAGGGCGAAGGGAGATAGGACAAACGCAGACAGAAGCAACAACATACACTGAAATAGCCATGTTATAGGCTACCATGAGGGCCACTGGGTCACTGTTTGCCACTGGGAGGGACGATAGGTTAAATACCACCTCTAGGCCTTCACAGCTAACATCTCTTCAAGGGCGATACCTGACCATCTCCACAGGGGTAGGCCTGCTAAGGGAGGCACTGAAACTAAACCCCATGGTGTAGTGATCGGACCATCTAACTGGTTCCACCCCCAGATCAGAGGTCTCGATCCCCAGGAAGAAGAATAAGTCAAGGGACTGACCATGTTTATGGATAGCAGTGGTAACTACCTATATAAGGCCCAGAGATGACATCAGCTGGAGGAAGTGTTGTCCAAACTGCGAGAATTCATCATCTACCCAGGTGTTGAAGTCACCCATAACCATCAGTCTGGGTGACTCAAATGCCATGTCGATGACAAAGTCTGCCACTTTCTGAAGGAACCGCTTCTCATCTCCGGGCAGATGGCAGAGGAGAGTGATCCTACAACCTACACCTGCTACCACCACGGTACACTCAAATAACTCAGTCTCCTCAACTGGTACACTCGTGAGATTAAGTTCAGTCTTGAAACAGACCACTTTCCCCAGTGATCTGGTCTTGGGCAGTGAATTATCGAGTACCCGGCTGGAGTTAAAGCCTCCAATATGGGGTCAGAGTTCTCATCTAGCCAGGTCTCAGTGATGCAAGCCAGATCCACTGTTTCTACAAGATCTGCAATAATTGCAGTCTTGTTTTTAATATACCTTGCATTGTATAGCACCGCCCCAATTGGATGAACCTCCAAGGCCGCTCAAACCACCTGACCACTAATATTGGTAGTACCCTTGGGTATAGAAACCAGACATGGTGAACCACGTTCTTGGTTCCATTTCACCCCAGGGCGTCTCTTGGATCTCACGACCCCAATAGAAACATTGAAACATAGAATTTGATGGCAGATAAGGACCGCTTGGCCAACCCAGTCTGCTCATTTCCCTACCTAATGGGTAAGCTGGTAAGCTGCAGATCCTAGTTAACCAGCAGCCTACTTCTTTCTACCCCCATCCCCTAGAATTGCCTTATGGCTGTCCCATGCATGCTTGAATTCAACCACTGTTTTTGACTCCACAACCTCCTCTGGAAGGCTGTTCCATGCATCCACAACCCTCTCTGTGAAAAAATACTTCCTTACATTACCTCTGAGCCACCCCCCCATCTTCAAATTGTGCCCCTTGTTCTTGCACATCTTTTTGAAAGATGCTGCCCTCTTGGACTTTGTTGATTCCCTTGAGGTACTTGAAAGTTTCTATCATGTCCCCCCTCACCCTCCTTTCCTCGTGGCTATACATATTAAACTCCTTTAGTCTCTCTTCATATGTCTTCCGGTGCAGATCCTGCACATTTTATTTGCCAGCCTCTGGACAGCTTCCATCTTGTCTATGTCCTTGCAGAGATTGGGTCTCCAGAACTGCACACAGTACTCCAGATGGGGTCTCACCATCTGTCTGCACAGAGGGATAACGACTTCATGTTTTCTACTGGTGATGCCTCTCCCTATGCATCCCAGTATCCCCCCAGCCCTCCTTACTGCCCTCTCACATTGCTTGCCCACCTTTAAGTCATCTGATATGACTACCCCCAGGTCCCTTTCAATTTTTGTTGTTGTTAGTATCTCACCCCCCATTGTGTACTCTTCCCCTGGGTTTTTGTTTCCCAGGTGCATTACCTTGCACTTCTTAGCATTAAGTCTAAGCTGCCATACATTTGACCATTCCTCTAACCTTGCCAAGTCCCTTCTCATCCTTTCCACCCTACCTTGTGCATCAACTCTGTTGCAGATCTTTGTGTCATCTGCAAAGAGATATACTTTTCCTTCCAGTCCCTCTGCAATGTCGCTTACAAAGACATTGAAGAGGATCGGTCCTAATACTGAACCCTGTGGCACCCCACTAGTAACCCTCCTTTCTTCAGAGTGGACTCCATTTACTATTACTCTCTGTGTCCTATTCTCCAGCCAATTCTTTACCCAGACTATAATCTTGGGACCCACTCCCAGGCTGGCTGAATTGTATATTAATCTTTTGTGTGGGACTGAGTCAAATGCCTTACTAAAGTCTAGGTAGGCCATGTCCTGCACTTGGATTTAATTTACAATACTAGAGATTTGTCATCCATCTGTGACTGAATTCTTTTCAAGCAGATCTACCCCAGTCCAATACTCTGAGTCATTTATATTTTAATTTATTGCACTTCTTAGCATTACTTCTAAGCTGCCATACATTTGACCATTCCTCTAACCTTGCCAAGTCCTTTCTCATCCTTTCCACCCCACCTTGTGCATCAACTCTGGGATGATTATGACCGCCACCACTTGATTCAATGCGGTGGCCCTGCTCATTCACCCTCCACTATTTGCACCCCCCACCCACCTCCTCCTCCCCTTAGGCATACCCAGTGCCCTACAGCACTGGTACATTGTAGACTGCAATGGGGAGGGTTGAAGGGATGGAGGGCATGAAGAGCAGAGGGTGGATAGCGCACAACCGTGGTGGCAGTCCTCCAACACATTCTGGTGGTCAATGTATCAAACAACTCGCACTTAACTAACCAACAATATTCCTAAACCAAACATGTAACTAAACAAAAAATAAATAAAAAAATGACAAAATATGAACCCACAATACTTATTTTAGAAAAGTAAATGACCCAAAAATTCCCATCCCCTCTCATAAAATGAATAAATAACCCTCAATTAACCCTCCCCTATCATAAAATTCTAAAATAAATTAAAATATAAGTGACTCAGAGTCTTGGATTGGGGTAGATCTGCTTGAAAATAATTCAGTCACAGATGGATGATAAATCTCTAGTATTGTAAATTAAATCCAAGTGCCGAAAAACAAATCTAACATAAATAACAAATATATTCAGTAAATATCTTCAGCTCTCTGGGCCCTCTCACTGCCTCGGGAAATTAACAAGACACATGCACTCACACTGTCTGTCCTGAGCCAAGAGATAGTACTAAAGTTATAGAAGTTTTTCAGCCTCCAAGCTGTCTCATGATCTGGGGAGCCAGTAAAGGACACAGGCACTGTCACTGTCTGCCAGGTAACAATGAATCAGGCAAAATAATACAAATTTAAGGTCTGACCATGTGCAGGCAGGAAATCATCAGAACAAGTGTCCTCACTCATGAGCCATGTAGCGGAAGGTGAGAGCCCAAAACAATCCCCATACAAGGAACCGTAGCCAGAAAATATCTGCAGCTGCTCCCTTGATTCACCACCAGCACCAACCCACCAGTTGGCCCCCCGGAGAACCTAAGGAAACCAAGTGCTCTGTTCTGTTAGCTACCAGACAAAACTGCATCCCAGATCCCCAAGCAGCCCTGAATTCCAGCTACTAGTCACCCCGCAAGGTCGTGACCATCCCCTCCAGCAGACAAACCAGCCTGGAACACAAACTGGGACCAAAAGACAGCAAATCCAGATAGATCCAAGTAAATCCTGCTGAAGACACAAACAGGATAGCAAAAATTCTTGTGTAGACAGGACGACAGTGGGCCCAAACCAAATGGTCCCAATACACACTACGATATCATTAGTAATGACCCGGTGTCACTCTACGAATTAATGGCAGAAACATTAAAGCTGATCAGCAGAAACAGTCAAACAATCAGGCAATAAACAAAAGGCAAAAACAAGGGGAAGCTAAGACAAAGGCAGCAGTCAAAAGTCACGATCATAGTCTAGCTGCAAGAGCAGTCTTACAGCATGCCCAGCCTGGCAGTCATCTTCCTCCCTCATCTCATGCTTTATTGATATTTAATAAGTGATACTACAACTATCAGAGCCCTACCCACATTCTAATGATTGTAGCTTTAAACCTTAATTGCCAGTACTGACAGGGGACAACTTGGCACACACAAAAATGGTTTATGAAGGTGTTTGCTTGGGCATACTGACATGTGGATTGTTCCTATTCTCAGATGTTGTGTTTTGTGGGATGATTACTAACCCTGAACATCATCATGAGAGTAGTTTCACCTACTATATTTCACCACCAATGCACTATTTTACAACCACTAGGTTTCTCTGCAAAAAACAAATCCATGTCCTGAGTTATTATTCTAGGTCACTGTGAGTTGTTTCAGATACTTACTGTTGTTTCTCACTTTTTTTAATAGTGTCTTACTACAATCCGGTGACATTGAAGTTAATCCTGGACCTTCTCAAAATTATTGTTTCTCAGGCTCAACTCATTGAATATGGCCTGGTGGCAAGGGTTTGTGACTTATGGACCTCAGTATTGGAAATGTGGTCCCTAGATTATCTGAATTGGAAGCTTTGGTGTTCTCCATATTCTGTACAGTCTGCCATTATCTGACAGCTGGCTTACCTCAGCAGTTAAGGACTCGGAAATTATTTTATTTATTTATTTATTTAGTGATTCGGAAAAGACCTTTGAGCGCAAGCTCTTTTATAAAGGTTTCACATCATAGATTGTAAAACAAAATACAATAGGAGAAAGCAAAGGTACATTACAATGAACGATACAGCTTGGATTCAGAACTTACAGAATAACTCAAAACATAAGTACAAGTTAAATAACAAGAAAAACATGTTAAGAGGGTGGGGGGATAAACAGCTACAAAGTGCCTTTTCAATAGTTCAGAGGGACAGGGATAGCTGGCAGTGGGGTGAAGAAAGGATGTACGAGAGAGAGGTATGTATTGCGGTGGAGGTGAAGGGTGGAGGAAGAAGGGCGATGAGGTATAGGGAGAAATGGTGGGGTGAGGGGAGGCTAAGTGGAGAGGACATGCTAGAGTAAAATGGTGGGGCATGAGGGGGCATGGTCAGGTAGCCTGCATTAGTAGTTACTGTTAGGGAAACTCACTGGACTGTGAGTTGTGGGATGGGGAGGGGAGTGGCAGGTGATGAAGGAGCAAGATGCAAACTGATTGCTGGGGCAAGTCATGAGAAGGGACAGAGGGAGGGAGTACCTGAGGCCTGCCTAGTGCTTGCTGGGGGGCAGAGATAGCATGTGTGGCTGGACTCAGGGGCAGGTTCACTTAGAGAGTGTTATTAGGTGCTGTTTGAGGTCAGTTTTGAATTGTGCCAGACAATTGGTGGCCAAGAGGTGCCCAGGGAGTTCATTCATCCATGGGGGGCCTGATAGGCAAATGCATGTTGCCCAAGTGAGGAGTGATGGAAAGGGATAGTCAAGGCCCCTCTAGTCCTCCCTCCCTCTGGTGACTTGTAATGAGTTGGCTGCCTTGATCAAATTGCCTACACAAGGTGGTGTTTTACCAAATAGAGCCTTCTTCCCTAGGATGCAAGTCTGGAATTTGACCCTGTTTCTTAATGACAGCCAATTTGTACATTCGTACAGAGTAAAAGTGTGAGTGCCACACTCAGCATCCAGGGCGAGTCTACAGGCTTTGTTGAGTGCAGTCCGATCCCTCTTGAGCACTGTATCTGTTGCCGCCCCATGGACCACTAGTCTATAGTCAATAATAAATATAATTGATCTGTGGACTGAGAGGTGGAGGGCCCCCAGAGAGAGGTATTGCCTGTGCCTGTACAGGACACCAATTTTGGTATTGACTATCTTGACCAGAGAGTCAATATGGTATGTATACATGAGGGTATCATCTATTATGACCCCCAGATACTTGAACAAGTGAACTTGTTCCAGTGGCTCACTGCATGAGTAGGAGATGATGAAGGAGTGGTGCTTATTTTTGTTGTGGGGGCTGGACATAAGCATGGCCTTGGTCTTCTTGTAGTCTAGTAGCAACTTATGACTACAGAACCAGTCCTTGAATTTGGAGAAGGAGTTCTGCTGCTCAGATTGTAGGGCAGCCTGAGATGTGCTGCTGCTCAGAAGCACAGCATCATCTGCATATAGCATGAGTTTGGTATCGCAGGCTGTGGGAAGGTCATTTAAGAAGAGGCTGAAGAGTAGGGGCCCCAGTATTGATCCCTGTTTTACCCCTAATGATACCTGTCATGTGCTGGATACTGTTTGCCCAATTTTGACACATTGATTTCTCTGTTTCAGATAGTCTTCACACCAGCAAAGGGCATTGGGTGCCACACCCATGTTTTGCAGTTGGGTCAGTAACAGGGGGTGGTTGACTGTATTAAAGGCTTTGGTGAGGTCAATTAAGACAGACCCCACCAGTTTGTCTTCATCCAGGGCCTAATCTGCATAGTTCATGTAGTCCAGCAGGGCAGTGGTGATACTATGATTTTGTCTGAAGCCATGCTGGTTGGGGCATAGCAGATTATACTTATTGAGGTAGTCAATGAGTTGACCCACCACAATCTTTTCCAGTGCTTTGGACAGGGGGGAGAGAGTTGAGATGGGTCTGTAGTTGGCTACCAGAGACTTGTCATTTCCTTTATGCACTGACGTAAATAGGACCTGCTTCCAAACTGCCTGGAATTGGGCCAGGGCCAGGGACTTATTGTACAATGTGGTAATGGGCACTATAAGAACTTCCATGGTGAGGGATAGAAGTTTCATGTCTATCCCGTCACTGCCCAGTCTGGTTTTACCTAGTATTTGCTTGACCTTAGTAAGGGCCTCCTTCACCATCACCCTTTTAAAGAAGAAGGTCAGATGAGAACACTCTGTATATATGTTGTTGGCGTGGTTCAAACCAGGTTGAAAATACGCAAGTGCTAGCACTGGGGTAAGATCAATGAAGGCCTTATTTAAGGTTTCTGCAATAACTAGAGGGTCTGTAGTGGAGATGTTACTGATACTGAGCAGCTGAGGATGCTTCTTGTCCTCCTTTCTGAGGATGCTTTTGATGTTATCCCAGAATCTTTTCCCATCACCCCAAGAATTGCAAAGCTGGGCCTTATTATAGTTGGCTTTGGTGAGTCAGATTAGCTTGGTGCAGTGGTTCCTGGCTGTTCTGTAGCACTGGTAGTCATGCTTGCTACATGTGTTTCTGGCCTTCTCCCAGAGTATGCCCCTTTCTTTCAGGTGAGAGAGGAACTCCCCATCAATCCAGCAATTTGCCTGCCCCCAAATTTTTATTTTCGTGAGAGAGGCATAGATGACACAGATGGAGCTAAAGCCCTTAATGAAGTAACTGACAGCCTGATCAAGGGTAGGTGCCAGGTCAATAGGAGTCCAGTCATGCAGAGCAAGGGCTGATTTGAGGGTTCCAAGTTTATCCTTCCTCAAGACCCTGCTTTCAAAGAGGATAAGTGGGCTTTTGGTAAATTTATTAGATCACAGGAAGGTGATTGGGAAGTGGTCACTTAGTGTGTCTGGGAGAACCTTGATCTCAGAGATCCAGGATGGTGAGTTTGCTAGGACCCAGTTGAGGAGGGTACTGTTTCCTGTCTTATAGTTCTGCCTATTGGGGCAGGTGGCAAGTTGTGTCAGGTTGGAGGTGGCTATCAGATCCCTGAAAGGGGCAGCCTCCTTTCCATGCCATTTTATGTTAAAGTCCACAGTAATGACAAGCTCCATCCCCTTTGGAAGGGTGCTGATAACGTCCATAATTGTGGTAAAGCCTGCTGTGGCTTTCTTGGGGGTAGGTAGATTGTGGCAAGGATGAGAGTTTTGCCATTCTGAACAACCTGCGCCACCCTGGTTCCAGGGAGGACGGTGCACTGCAGAGAGTCCCTGGCATAGATGAGGCATCCCCCACTTCTCTTGCCTATTCTATCAATCCTGTATGCTTGGAAGCCTTTGAGGGCAGCATCACTATCTTTAATCCTACTGGTCAACCAGGTCTTCATTAGGCATAGGATGTCAGGGGTATGGAGGGCCATCCATGCCGTAGTTGCTCACATTTTGTGGTTAAACTGCAGATGCTTAGTGAGGCTATTATCAGGCCTTTAACCTTATGAACACCAGGGCCCACTGAAGGGAGTGGGCCTGGGTTCGAGTGAATGTTGCCAGAGAGGAACAGGAGCATAAAGATGACCTTTCTGGAAGAAAGGTTTATGCTAAATTTGGCTTGTACCTTCTGCCACTGAGGCTTCAGATGATTCAGGTGGTTGTACACTGGTTTAATTATTAGGGTATAGCTAACCATTACTACCCCTATGTGTGGGGAGAGCATATGGCCACCCGTGTTTGTAGGGTAAGGCCGAGTGAGTCGCTGCCCACAGCCAAGTGAGGCAGTTTCTGAAGGTGCATTTGACAGCCATGCACTACCCAGTAGTGGTTCAGAGGGGGGTAGAAGTGGCTCAGCTAGGCATCTGGTGCCAGCTGTACCAAGCCAGATAGCAAGAAGCAAAAGTAGATAGCACCCTTTGATAGGGGACATGGCAGCTTGATTCAGTCGACAAGCCTGATACACTGGTGCCAAACAGAGGCTGTACAGTTAACTACTGTACCTGATGTTTTTTAGAGAGAGCTAGAAAGAAGAGTTACACTAGATAGGGAAAGTGCTTCACAAGAGACAGTGATGATGTCTCTCAAAGCTTGAGCAGCTGGCTGGCAGAAACCTTTAGGAGTGAGCTAGTAAGCTGGGGTGGGGTTTAAGTGTATTTAAAGAGGACCAGGGGTGGGTGGGGGGCCAAAGAAAAATCAGACAGCTAGAGGTCTCTTCCTGGAGGTAATCAGTCCCTGAGAGCGAGTCCATACCTGAGCTTCTGTGAGGGGCTGGTAGCTTCAGACCTGGACTACGGATGGCAGTCTGGCAGGTCAGGTTTGTCAGAGAGCCACGGCTATGGCTCTCAGACTACCTGAAAAGAGTAGGACAGTGGGAAATTAAATAAGAGAGGCAGGGGGATGGGGCTGTTCATGGAGCCAAAAAGAAATACAAAATGGCTTAAACAGGGGCTGTGTTGCAGACCCAAAATGTTAGGCAAGGTGCCAGAAGGTCTGAGAGAGCAAGAACATGGCTACTCAAAACAGAATATCAGAGTAAAAAGGTGAAAAAAGGGGGAGTGTGGAGTTCAAGACCTAAGCTGAGATCGCTACTCGGTCTTTTGAGGGAACACTCTAAAGGCACTTAGATTAACTCACCAAACTTGAACTGTAAAATTCTAGCAAGACAGTATTAACAGAAATCAAAATCCAGTAAAATAAAATTCAAGCATTAACAGTGCAGAGCTATATGGAGCCGATCGGAGTACTCCTGGGGCTAACTGCAGCCAATGGGTCACAGCAGTAACAGATGCTGGATTTAAACCCAGAAACAATTGTCCTCATGTAAAAAAGGAAAATCAGGCAGCTAGGGGTCCCTTCCTGGAGATAATCAGCCCCCGAGGGCGAGTCCATACCTAAGCTTCTGTGAGGGGCTGGTGGCTTCAGACCTGGACTGCAGATGGCAATCTGGTAGGTCGGGTCTGTCTGAGAACCTCGGCTGTGGCTCTCAGACTACCAGAGCTTACCTAATTATAATATATTCTGTGATGTTAGACTCAGCAAAAGAGGGGGCAGAATTTTTTGATGTATGTACATTCTGACCTTATTGCAGAAATATATGATAGTAGCCACACATACAGCACAAGTTGCGAATGGTTGACCAGCAAAATTAATCTGGGCTCAAGAAATCTGAAGGTTTGATATGTATATAACCCACTCAAAGTGGGGCTCAAAGGTCTTCATGATTTAATGAATATGAATAGAGAACTTGCTTATTCAGAAGTGATTGTACTAGGTTACTGTCGACATGGATTGATTGAACTTGTTTTAGCTTTTTTATCTTAATGTTTTATTGTGAATTTATTTTAAATATGTACTGCACCTTGATTTTGAAAGGCACATTATAAATAAAGATTATTATTATTATTATTTTTATTATTATAAACTGGATCGTTAATGAATCACAATACAATGGCATAATTAATACTTGCCAGATGAGTCAAATTATAACATCACCAACTAGGCTGAACACCAAACAGGCAATCATTCTCTATTTGATTGGAGTTTAGTTAAAAAGGTTGAAAGAATTCTGCTTTCAGGAATACTAAATGACTCGATTAGTGACCACTCAGCCACTTATTGCATCTGTCACAATAGTGTACCTAAAAGTTTTCAACCCAGGTTGATTGCCTACAGAAACTGTTCTAATTTCAATGAGGCATCTTTTTTGAATGACTTGTCTCTGCAAGGACATAGACAGGATAGAGGCAGTCCAGAGGAGGGCAACTAAAATGGTGCAGGGTCTGCTAGAGAAGCCGTATGAGGAGAGACTAAAGGAGCTTAATATGGATACCCTTGAGGAAAGAAGGGAGAGGGGGGACATGATAGAAACTTTCAAGTACCTCAAGGGAATCAACAAAGTCCAAGAGGGTAGCATCTTTCAGAAAAGAGACTTGCAAGAACAAGAGGACACAATTTAAAGATAGAAGGAGGGCGGTTCAGGGGCAATGTGAGGAAGTATTATTTCACAGAGAGGGTAGTGGATGCATGGAACAGCCTTCCTGAGGAAGTTGTGGGGTCTACAACTGTGGGAGAATTCAAGAATGCATGGGACAGACATAAGGCAATTCGTGTGGGGGGCAGGAAGATATAGGCTGTTGGTTAACTAGGATCTGCGGCCTATCCTGTAGGTAGGGAAATGGGCAGACTAGATGGGCCTAGCGGTCCTTATCTGCCATCAAAGTCTATGTTTCTATGTTTCTATCCTGTTTAGATGCAATACCAGATGATAACTCCACCTTATATTTTTTCATAACAGAATTTACAACAGTACTGGAGATGCATGCTCTGTTACATACACGTAGGGTAAAGCACAAAAGATCCAGTTGGCTCACACATGATATTAACACTGTAATGCATAAAAGAGATAATTCATGGGATAGGTTTAAGCAAACTAGACTTGTTTTGGACTGAAACATGTATAGATCCCCACAAAATAGGTGCAAGCAAGAAATATTTAGGGCAAAAAGCCAGTATTTAAAACTCAACAAACAGTGAATTTGTGTGACCCAAAAAGGTTTTGGCAGCCTGTAAATTTCTTATTGAAGACCACAACTCATTCCTCACCCACCACTGTTGATCTGTATGGTGTTAGCTATGCAGAGCCCTCTGAAGATATGACTATCTTCAATGATTTTTTTCTCCAATCTGAATAAATAGAAACATAGAAACATAGAATTTGACGGCAGATAAGGACCGCTTGACCCACCCAGTCTGCCCAGTTCCCTACCTAATGAATAAGCTGCAGATCTTAGTTAACCAGCCTACTTCTTTCTACCCCCAACCCCTAGAATTGCCTTATGACTGTCCCATGCATGCTTGAATTCAACCACTGTTTTTGACTCCATAACCTCCTCCGGAAGGCCATTCCATGCATCCACAACCCTCTCTGTGAAAAAATACTTCCTTACATTACCTCTGAGCTGCCCCTCCTCTATCTTCAAGTTGTGCTCCCTTGTTCTTGCACACCTCTTTTTTTGAAAGATGCTACCCTCTTGAACTTTGTTGATTCCCTTGAGGTACTTTAATGTTTCTATCATGTCCCCCTGGGTCCCAGAATTTAAACCTAATATGGAAGACTGGAAATTGAGACAACCTTATTTCTATCTCAAAAGGGTCATGTGTAAATGATGTTTTTAAACTGCTTGCCTCCTTAAAAATTAATAAATCAGCTGGTTCAGATGGATTTGTCCCTAAGTTTCTAAGACTGGCTATTCCTCACATAGCACCCACATTGTCAAAATGTGTAATCTCTTATTTATGAGTACTACTGTCCCTGATCTATGGAAAACAGCAGCAGTTGTTCCACTCTATCAGAAGGGTAAGAAGACGTTGCACCAAAATTATTGCCCAATCTCAGTCCTGCCAACTTTAGCTTAATTACAGGAGAAACTTGTACATTCTCAACTAACCAATTACCCTGAGCATCACAATCTGCTTTGTGAGGAGCAGCATGGATTTAGAAAATGTCATGACACTGATACAGCCTTGGTTGGGCTCACAGATGCTAGAAGCCAGAAGGGGAAGGAAGGAAACATATTCAATTCAGTGCTTTAGAGTAACTGGTAATTGCTATTTTTCTTTTAAACTTAGATTGTGAGCTTTTAGTGACACTATACTTTCTTTGTTGTCTTTACTTATAATTGTTTTTGGGCTGTTGAAAATTTAAAACATAGTGGTGGTGTAATTCTGTGCTGTCTTTAGTTGCTGCAAATTTTATCTTGGCTTGTCTGACTGCCCTGTAGTTGGGTGAAAGGTGTTAATTGTCTGGCCTCTGACCTCAGCTACGTGATAACTGGAGGTGGGGCTTAGTCAGAGTTAAAGTAGCAAGCAGAGTTTTAATTTCTCAGAAGAAGCCAGAAGGGGAAGGAAGGAAACATATTTAATTCAGTGCTTTAGAGTAACTGGTAATTGCTATTTTTCTTTTAAACTTAGATTGTGGGCTTTTAGTGACACTACACTTTCTTTGTTGTCTTTACTTATAATTGTTTTTGGGCTGTTGAAAATTTAAAACATAGTGGTGGTGTAATTCTGTGCAGTCTTTAGTTGCTGCAAATTTTCGCCCCCCCCTTCCCCCAACTCTTAATTATATGCCCTGTTAAATCTGATTGACAGGAGCTAAACACAGGGTATAGTAAGGTGTGAAGTAGAGGGCATAAGGGGAAGAAGCCCACCCCTCAGCACGGACAAGTGTTTTGACTCATTTGTTTATTTATTGGTTTCTTTTTCTTTAAAAAAAATATCTGAGGATCAGTGGCAGGATTTTAGTACAGTAAATTAATGAAAAGGAACCAGGAGAGCTCAGCAGCAGACAAGTAGTGGAATTGCAGTATAATGTGGGAGTGGTGCAACGCAGTGGCTGTGGGGCAGCCATGCTCAGGCAGACCTTCTGGACACTGAGGTGCTTCCCTATCTGCATGCATCTCTCTGGACTGCGGGATGAGGTAGCCAGACTCAGAGCAGAAGTAAACTGGGTCAGGAGTACCATCGCCCCTATCCAGGGACCACCCAGTCCAATGCAACTGCCTCAAAGGATGCCGAGAATGAGGAGCACTTGGATGACAGTGGGCTCAGGGAAGGTTAGAGCGGTCAGGCAGAGGCACATCCCAGATCCTATTCCACTCAAGAACTCATATGCCACACTGGCAAACAAGGACAACCAAATAGAGGTACCCAGAGAAGTGTAAGGAAAGGATGTGGAGATTATCCAAGGAGGTGACCTCAGCAGGGAAAGCAGTGGACCCCAGAGGAGGAGGAAGCAAATCCTGGTGGGGGACTCCATCATAAGAGGGATCCAGCTAGGAACACAGGAGGGGGAGGACAGGGAGATGAGGTGCCTACCAGGTGCCACGGCATGGAGGGATGGAAGGAAGATCCTGGGGATCACTGGGAAGACAAGACAGGAGGGTGAGCTGGATGTCATTATCCACCTAGGTACCAATGACCTGGCAAATGGGGAGCCAAAGGAAGTTCAGGAAGAGTTTAGGAAACTGGGAGGGCTCTCAAGCAAGCTACTTCTGTCACTTTCTCAAGTACTACCTGTGAGAGGCAAGGGAGAGCATAGGAGTGCATGCACCAGGAACTTTAACCTGTTGAAGAACTGGTGCTATGAGGAAGGGTTTGGATTCATTGGTGACTGGGGACCCACCTGGAGGGATGGAGGTTTGTTCAGCCTGATGGCCTGCATCCATCCTGGAGGGAATCAAGCACTAATGATAAGTTTAAACATCATTGACAAGCATTTAACAGCAAGCAAAGTGACAGGCCAGCAAGGAGGGTACCTACTTGCTCACCCCCCCACAGCTAGCAGTGGAACCAGTGAACCAGAGGAGTGGCTATCTCTGCAAAGCAGTGTGCAAAAGACGGAGATTAGAGCCCAAGAGGTGGATAAGCAGAAAAGGGGCAAAATTCAGCAGAAGAGCAGACAGCAAGGAGAACCAGGGATAAATGACAACCAAGGAAGGGGCTGACGTAGAACAGTGAAACAGTCTAGGGAGGTCAAATCATGGAAAGCCATGTGTGCAAATGCCAGGAGCCTTAGCAACAAGATGGAAGATCTGGAGGCTGTCATGGTACAGTCAGACCTGGACATTGTGGCCATCACTGAAACCTGGTGTAATGATAACTACGACTGGGAGATGACCATACCTGGCTACAACATATTCAGAAGAGACAGAGCAGGCAGGAAGGGAGGAGGAGTGGCACTGTATGTGAAAAATGACATAAGGGCCACCGAGATCCAGGAAGAACAAAATGGGGAGATACTTGGGGTTAAGCTGGAAAGGAAAATGGGGACAGCCATCCGTACAGGTGTGGTCTATAGACCACCAGGCCAGGAGGAAGAATCAGATAGGGAGCTGATGCTAGCCATCCAAAGGATGGCAGACAAGGGTGAGGTAGTACTGGTTGGAGACTTCAATATTCCAGACGTGGACTGGAGCATCCCAGCAGCAGCATCAACTAGGAGCAGATTTATCCTGGAATCCCTTCAGGGTGCCTTCCTCAAGCAACTGGTCATGGAACCAACTCGGCAGAAGGCAATACTGGACCTTGTGCTCACAAACAGGGACAGTGTGATGGGGTAACAGTGGGGGAGCACCTGGGAAACAGTGACCACCAGTCATTGTGGTTTGAAATCACAGAAAGAGCAGAACCAAACCACACAAAAACACTTATCCTGGATTTTAGGGCAGACTTTGGGAAAATGGGGAGATACTTGAAAGAGGCATTAAGGGGAATGGGACAGGAATCAGGGGTTGAGGAACAGTGGGCAGTATTTAAAATGGGGATTACAAGAACAACAGAATTATGCATTAAGCAGGTAAGCAAGAAGAAAAGGAAGAGGAGACCATTATGGTTTTCCAAAGAGCTAGCAAAGAAAGTGAAAGCCAAAAAGATTGCATTCAGGCAATACAAAAAGACACAGGCAGAAGGGGATAGGGAGAAGTACCAGGAGAAGCAAAGGGAGGCAGGGAGGTCAGTAAGGAAAGCCAAAGCTCAGACAGAAGAACACATTGCAAAATCAGTGGGTACAGGGGACAAAACCTTTTATAGGTACATAAGTGAAAAAAGAAAGACAAAGGGAGGGATAGTGAGACTGAAGGGGGAGGATGGGAGCCGCGTGGAGGATGACAACAGTAAAGCTGACTTATTGAACAGGTATTTCTGCTCAGTCTTTACTGAGGAAGAGGAGGGTAATGGGTCTGAAGGGTGTACAAGGGGTGAGAATGGTGCAGAAATGGACACAAGTCCCTTTACACGAGAAAGGGTCCTGAAGGAACTGGAAGTAATAAGAGTTGATAAAGCAATGGGGCCAGATGGGGTGCACCCCAGGGTCCTTAAAGAACTAAAAGAGGTGGTGGCTGAACCTCTGGCTATCCTGTTTAGCCGATCACTGGAAACAGGGGAGGTACCCAAAGACTGGAGTACAGCAGATGTAGTCCCCTTATACAAAAGTGGGAACAAGAGGAAGCAGGGAACTACAGACCAGTCAGCCTCACCTCGGTAGTGGGAAAGATCATGGAAGCACTACTGAAGGAGAGATTGGTGGAACATCTGGTTGTCAATGGACTACAGGACCCAAGGCAGCACGGTTTCACCAGGGGAGGTCATGTCAGACCAACCTCGTTGAATTTTTGACTGGGTGACTAGGAGGTGGATCAGGGAGGGCAGTGGACATGGCCTATCTGAACTTCAGCAAGGCCTTTGACACTGTGCCACATAGAGACCATTACACAAACTGGGGAATATGGGTGTGGGCAGGACAGTAGTGTGGTGGGTAGGTAACTGGCTGGGTGGCAGGACACAGAGGGTGGTGGTAAATGGCTGTCACTCCACAGAGGGAAGAGTGACCAGTGGGGTACCAGAGATCAGTGCTGGGACCGGTCCTATTCAACATCTTCATCAGTGACATTCGCAGGACCTAGAGGCAGAATTTCACTGTTAGCTGATGACACAAAGCTCTGTAACAGAGTAGACACACCAGAGGGTGTAGACAGAATGAGAAGGACCTGCAGAAACTTGAAGAATGGTCAGGGTTTGGCAGTTGAAATTCAATGCAAAGAAGTGCAAGATAATGCATATGGGGCACAAAACCCTGGCACAATATATCAGTTGGGGGTGAGGATATAGCATGCATCAAGCAGGAAAGGGATCTTGGGGTTATCATCTCTGATGACCTCAAGGTAGAGAAACAGTGTGACAAGGCAGCAGGTAAAGCAAATAGGATGCTGGGATGTATAGGCAGAGGGCATCACCAGCAGGAAAAGGAGGTCATAATTCCGCTATACAAGACACTAGTGAGGCCCCACCTGGAGTACAGTGTACAGTTCTGGAGACCATACCTACGTAAGGACATAGACAGGGTAGAAAAGGTTCAGAGGAGGGCAACAAAGATGGTGCATGGATTACATCACAGGTCCTATGAAGACAGGTTGAAGGAACTGAACATGTACTCCCTGGAGGAGAGGAGGGAGAGAGGGGATATGATAGAGACATACAAGTATCTTACAGGGAGAAACAGGGTACAGGAAAACACTATTTTTAAGCGAAAAAGATGTTCCAGGACTAGAGGGCATGGGATGAAGTTGGAGGGAGGACGATTCAGAGGAAACATGAGAAAGAATTTCTTCACAGAACGGGTGGTGGACAAGTGGAACACCCTGCCAGAGGAAGTGGTGGGGGCTGAAACAATCACGGGATTTAAGAATGCATGGGATAGACATAAAGGAATTCTGGAGGTCAGGGGTATGGGGCAACAGACTTCTAGGAAAACAAATTGAACTTACAAGCTCAAATGGGCAGACTGGGTGGGCCATAGGCCCTTATCTGCCGACACTGTCTATGTATCTGTGTATCTATGTATCTACCATGCAGTGGACAAAGACTTAGTGATGGGTGCCGTGTTCATGGCCCTAACAAAAGCCTTCAACCTGGTTGACCACGACTTACTATCCCATAAACTTTTTGAACTTGGTTTCAGATCCCCTGCTCTTTCCTATTTTAAGGTCTACTTGAACTACAGAAAGCAGATGGTAAAAACTGACAATGTGGTCTCTAGAGTTAATGTAGTCCACAGTGGGGTCACCCAAGGCTCCATTTTGGGCCCTGTTTTGTTTTCCATTTTCATTAATAAGTTGCCATTAGTCTGCAAACCAGTGCACACTCTTTGTATTTCTATATTGCCTTTTGCCCCCCATTATCACCTGCATCTTTCTCGGCAATGGGGGAGACATGCAGTTTTTCGGGTTTTCTCTCTGTTACCCTGGGACCCAAGAACACAGTCACACATGCATGTGAAGGTACACATGCACCTCACAGCTCCAGTGATGGCCCCTTCCTACCACCCAGCCTAATGCCAGGGTTCCCTTGTGATTTGGAACTACTGCCTAGCCTCCATCAGGTGGCAGGTAAGAGCCAAGGAACCCTCACGTCCCACCCTGGAGAGCAGAGCTGCCTTGCAGCATCTCAATCTTGCTCTGCTCCCTCCATCCTGGCTGTCCCCTGGTTACCCAAGCTCGATCCCGAACTTGGATTGCCAGTGTGGTGCGAGGTGTGGTGTCCAGCACCTCAACCTTCAGTGCCGCCAGGCTGGCTATGTGCACACTCTTTTATATTCAGTTGATGCAGTATTATACTCCCACACTAATGATATCACTGAAATCAAACACGTATTGGGCAATAGTTTCAAAAACTTGCAGGAATGGTTTGTTAAAGAAAAATTGCTCCCAAACCTCCCAAAAACCCAATCAATATTGTTCAGTACCAACCATACTTTGAAAAAATTGGTTCCACAATTTTGTATTAAAGCATAAAATGGCACTTGTTTGGAAAAAGTCAGCTGCTTCAAGTACCTGGGAGTACACTTGAACTATACTCTTTTCTTTGACACTCATTCAAAATACTATTATCCTTGTTTCACCAAAGGCTTGCCTTTCTGTACAGAACTTGTAAATATTGTAATGCCTGAAACTAGAATCAGAATAACAAACTTGCTCACCATACTGGAGTATGACTCATTGATCACCGATGCTGCTAATAAAATAGTGTTGCAGAAAAAAACATACTCTCTACTACAAAGTTGACAGATTTGCATCTGGTAGTGTCAATAAAATGGATCATTGCCTTTCTTTAGGTATGTTAAATTTGTTAAAAACCAGATCTCAAATCCAATCTGACATTGGCCAGATTTATTAAAAAACCTATGCTCACAAAAGCTCCCAATTTCTTAGCTAACCAGCTTGTGCTTGCTAATATGCCTTTTATCTGCTCAGCTTAAAAAAAAATAACTTCAAAATGCCACTGTTTCGTACAAACCTAGGATAATACTCTTTTAGTTATTGTGCCTCCTCGCTGTACAACTCAATCTCTCCCCATTAAAGAATCATTAACTGAATCTGCCTTTGCAAAGAATTTAAAAGAGTTTTACTCTACACTCAATGTCTGTGATTGTTATGGGTGATCCCTATGTAGTATCTTACCTGCATATGTACATATTGCATTGTATGCATCAATCATTGTAAATGCACTGTCTGTATCAATTATTGTAAAATGTACTTCTCATGTCTTCGTTTCATGTCTCATGTCTCACACCTGGGATGCTACTATCCTAGGTTACACACTCTTCAGAAACTACTGTGAGGGAAATACAGGAGGGGGGTGGCTTTGTATGTAAGGGAGGGAATCTATGCAACAGAAATCCAGGGGAAGCACAAGAAAGCATAGGCCCTTTGGGTCACCCTGGGAGCAGGGGAAAAGGCCCCCCTCCGGGTGAGAGTTATCTACAGACCCCCAACCCAGGAAAGTGAAATCAACAAAGAGCTCCTAGAAACCATCTCAGTGATGGTTGACAGGGGTAAGTTGCTGCTTTTCAGGGACTTCAGGCTACCAGATGTGGATTGGATCTCATGCACAGCAGCCACAGAGCAGAGCAGAGAATTTGTGTTCATGCTATGGGAGGCAAGTCTAAATCAGCTAGTAGACACCCACCAGAGACAAAGCAACTCTGGACCTGGTGCTCACAGACAGCAACAGGATTTCAGACATTCATGTGGGTATCAATCTGGGGACCAGTGACCACAGGCCAATCTGGTTATCAGTAAATAAAGAGGAAGGTAAAAGTCTTGCAAAAATCAAGACACTTGATTTCAGAAAAGCAAACTTTCCCAAAATGAAATCCAGAATCAAGACCATGCTTGACACCAGTAACAAGGGGGATGCAGAGCACTGCTGGGAGAACTTAAAGAATGCCTTAAATACAATCACTGAGCAATGCACAAGACAAATCAGCAAAGCCAAAAGGAGGAAGAAACCTCTCTGGTTCTCCAAAGATGTAGCAACCAAAATCAAGGAAAACAAGAGAACTTTTAAGAAGTACAAGGAAACAAAAGGAGAAACAGACAGGGAGGAACTTAGGAATAAACTCAAGGAGGCAGGAAAAGCAATTTGGATAGCCAAAGCCCAAACAGAGGAAAAATAGCATGGGGGTTAGGAAGGAAGATAAAACTTTTTATAGATACATAAGAGAAAAAAGGAATAGTAAAGGTAGAATACTCCAACTAGCAACAAGAAAGGGCCAGCTGTTAGAGAAAGATCAAGACAAAGCAGAGTTGTTAAATTCTTCTGCTCAGTCTTCACAATAGAAGATATTGGCAAAGGACCTACACTAAGTAAGACAGAACAGGATAGTGGAGGGGCAGACACAAGCCACTTCATGAAAGAGAGGATCTTAGAAGAGCTAAGCAAACTTAAGGTGGATAAAGCCATGGGGTCAGTTGGTATCCACCCCCAAGTACTAAAAGAGCTTCATGATTAAATAGCTACACCACTAGCTGAGATGTTCAATCTATCTCTGGAAAGAGTACCTCAAGACTGGAAAAGGACAACTGTTGTTCCCTTGCATAAAATTGGAAGCAAGGAAGAGGAAGAAAATTACTGCCCAGTCAGCCTGACCTCTACAGTGGATAAAATTATGGAGACATTACTAAAGAAGAGAATACTTGACTGCCTAGAGGAAACAGGAAAACTACCCCAAACAGCATGGCTTCACAGCAGGGTGCATGTGCCAAACACACATGATTGATTTATTTGATTTGGTTACCAGAACAGTGAACCATGGTGGGGCAGTAGATATGGTGTACCTAGACTTCAGCCAGGCCTTTGACACCATTTCCCACAGAAGACTTGCTAGGAAACTAGAACACGCAGGAGCAAGACAAAAATAGTAAACTTGATTAGAAACTGGCAGCTGAATATGACACAGAGAGTTTTGGTCAATGGGGCATTATCAGAGGGAGGAGGAGGGAGGTGTGACCAGTGGCATTCTACAGGGATCAGTGCTGGGTCCAGTCCTTTTCAACATATTCATCAGTGATATCACTGATGAATTGGAGGGGAAGGTTTGCCTGTTCGCAGATGATACAAAGCTCTTCAGCAGAGTGGATACACTAGAGGGGCATTATGTATGGAAGCTGACCTAAGGAGACTAGAAGAATGGTCCAGAAATTGGCAGTTATAATTTAACTTAGAGAAGTTTAAGGTAATGCACCCGGAGAAGCAGAACCAAGGAAAAAAATACGTAGTAGAAGGGCATCAATTAGAGGAGACAAAGATGGAATGGGATCTGGGTGTGATCATTACCAATGACTTAAAGGTAAGAAAACAATGCAAAAAAGCAGCGCAGAAGGCAAGTGGTATCCTCAGATACATAGGAAGGTGTATTATGAGCAGAAAGCAGGAAGTTATAATGCTCCTCTACAGATTCTTGGTGAGGCCACACTTCGAGTACTGCATTCAGTGCTGGAGGCCTCACCTGAAAAAGGATATTAACCATCTGGATATGGTGCAGAGAAGGGTCACAAAGATGGTGTAGGGGCTGCATCATGAGCCATACAGGACAAGACTCAAAGAGTTGAATGTATTCTCTCTGGAACAGGGAAGAAACAGGGGGAACATGATAGAAACATTTAGGTATGTCATGGGAATCAACCCAACAACACAACACAATCCAGATGGAGAACCTCTTCCGGGAAAACAGAGTGGCACATACAAGGGAGCACATCATTCGTCTCATGGAAGGATAGTTTAAAAGCAACTCGAGAGAGTACTTTTTCGCCGAGAGGGTAATAGACCTATGGAGTAGCCTGCTACCAGAAGTGGTGGCATCAAAGACAGCAAGGGAATTCACACTTGCTTTGGAAAGGCAATGTGGGCAACTAAGGAAAACAATATAATTGCAGGGGTAGCCACCTTTGGAGGACTAGATGGACCCCATGGTCCCCTTCTGCTGACACTTTTCTTATGTTCTTATGTGGTCTAGCACCTGAGTCATGCCTGAAAAAAAGCATCTTTTTGCCAGTGTTCTTATCCAGTTACCAAAATGAAAATAAATAGATACATATTTTATTAACAAGGGATTCTTGTAAACATGAACATTGTATGTTTTACAATTTTGCATTTTTCATTATTTTCATTCTGTTGGTTGCACTGTGGAGGTCACTAATTTTCCAGGTTAGAATATTCAGTTTATTTATCTGAGTCATAATGGAAGCATGAATCTGAAGTTGTAATTCTGGCACAAGTATGTTGTGTAAATAATAATCTTCAAGTCTGTAACAATATTAACCATAAACCTAAATGTACAAGATTATGGCCCATTTCTAAACCCCCTTCCTCCCTACCTGAGTTTTCTTTACAAGAGTAAAGTGTAAATGCACATTACAACAAAAAAGTAAACACTATTAGTCATCAAATTACTTCCCAATTCCCAAGAGGCACTTCCTTTCACACAATCCCACCTTGTTATCCCATTCCCTGGTTTCAATTAGAAACACAAATGTTTATCTAACACCCTTGCTAATCCATTAAAAGATGCAGAAGGCAGTTAATCCACAAAACTATTATATCCTTCAGAGTCCTCCCCCTCCAACATCCTTGTCCTGGATTTCCCAAGAAAGAGGCTTACACAGTAGTGGTGGGTGCTCAGGTCAGCTAATATTTTTTATATATATATATATATATATATATATATGTGTGTGTGTGTGTCCCCATATATCATAATTTCATAAAATCATATTTTCAAACTTGAAGATCATTGGTCCTAACTTTTCAATGTTTTCCCAATTTTTGTACATTATTTTCCTGCTTACTGTATGTGCATTTTGTTTTATACAAATGTTCCACACATTGATTATTCATTTTTTATGTATTCCTCTTTCTTCGTCTTCTCACCCCCATGTAAAATCTGGTGGGCCCTTCTCCTTCTTCTTGGGAGGTAAGTGTGACACCCATTACTACAACTCTTCTCCTCTTTTCTTTGTTCTCCATTTGTGTGTGTTCTCCCCCTCCCCGGCAGCTCTTATAATCTTTTGCCACTAGGCCATCTCAGCTTGCGTTGGATGATGGCCTCCCCCCCCCACTTTACTGGGCCCTTTTCCTTGCTAACCAAGGCTCCTCCTCCGGTCTTCAATATTCCCCATGGTTTCTGAATTAAACAGGTCAACCCCTATGTCTGATAGGTGTACCCCATCTGGTCTATAGAACTCATCCTCATGCTCTTCTATGCCCCGCCTATTGACCCTTTCCCTGTGGGTTTGGAACCATGTGTCTATCCTTCTGTTCATTCTGTTCCATAACGAGGTGTCTGTGTGCATGTCTACATCCCTGCGGGGTACCATGTCTGACCACATCAGGGTTACTTCTGGCCACCATTTCTTTATTATGCCCATATCATACTTAATCTGTAAATAACTGTCCAGCCATGGGCTGGATCCAATGTCATTGACTCCTAATTGTATAATAATCATGTCTGGTGGCAGCCGTCTCTCTCTTATGTCTCTCAATGTTGGAAACAGCTGGGCCCATTTAATGCCCCGATGTCCTGCCATGTCACCCGACATTGTCTGGGGTCTTGGTAAAGTTGTCTGCCCCCTTCTTTTTTGGACACTCTCCTTTCTGGCCAATAAATATAAGACTGTCTGTACATCCATACCTCCAGCCGCCGCCCCTTATCTGCTGAGAGATCAATGCATGTGTGATTAATGAAACATTCTTGCTGTCCATGCTCCCTACTTTATCCCTTTTTGTCCCTCTAATGCTTTCGTCTTTGCAAACTACCCCCCATCCCCCCAGCCCTCCCTTAAACTGTGGAGAAAAATTTGGAGAATTGGTTACTCATTTGTTTAATGGTCTTATGTATTGTTTATAAAAGTCAGACTTCCCCTGTCCGACCCCTTGCATCTGTGCAACTGACCCCCCTGCTGACGTCATCTGTGACGCCTGCACAATTCAGAATGAATGTGAGGAGAAATTCTTGTGATTCTCCCCCAGGCATACCTTTTAAGCACTGCTGTCATCTGATAACCTGTGGCTCTTTTCCCGTCCTGAATGAATAAAGAACTGGCCTGCTTGGGATGGACGCACTGCTGCATAGGACCACAGCTCTCTGACTGGGCAGTTAGCCAGCTCCTTTTGTCTGTCTAGTTGTACTTGGGCCCCCCTCATCCTCTGGTCCATCTTTGATTTTCTAATCCTTATGTCAATTGCGTCCCCCTGTCAGGTAAGGTCCTCTTGTTCCAACCCACCCCCCAGGCTTCCTTTGTCATGCCCCACTGTTTCACTCACCCTTAGTGCACCATAATGCATTGTTGTAAATCTTGCTTGAAATAATAATGTTTCAAATACTGTGCTGCAGATGGCTGCCGCTGCTTGCCCCATACCTTCCGTCATGCTGTGTGATACTGGTTTCTGTTCATCCTTTGCCTTCCCAACCTTGTACCATGTGCCATACTAACCTGGACTTTGTTGGGTCCTGCCCCTGTCTAAGGTTACACACTATGCTGATGGCCACCAAGTGGACTACTATGGTGGTGTGTGCCATTCCCTTACCCATTGGTGTACTATGTACTTTCCCATTTGGTCGTCCGTGACTTACCCACTTACCTTCCTGTGGTGCCATTCCCTGAACTTCTGGAATGCTCCACAATCCCCTTTGTAAGATCTGAGCATCCTGGTGGACCAGGAGTTCTGAAACAGGACCTCGGCTCATTCCACCCAACTTCCCATATGTCCTCTGGTATTGGCGTCTGTCACGCCTCTGCCTTCAGTGCTGAGGCCCGGAATCTGTCCAGCTGAAGATGGGAGAGGCTGTCAGCTATAGTGTTTTTGATCCCCTCTATGTGCAAGGCCCTGAATGTCATGTTAAGCCCCAGCCCTTGCAATACTAACTGCCTTAATACCCGAAGCACTGGCCCAGTCGATGCCCTCCTGTTGTTGAGGACATCCACCACTGCCCTGTTGTCACACCAAAAAGTCAAACTTTGGTTCCAAAGCTCTGGTCCCCACACTAATGTGCAGGCCCAGATTGGCATGATTTCAAATAGGGTGATGTCCCTGGTCAGACTGAAATCTATCCATCTCTGTGACCATGCTTTGGAAGACCATTTTCCTCTATAGTATCCCCCCATTCCACACCCCCCGCAGCATCTGTATACATTTCTAGATCTGTATTAAATACCCAGTTGTCTTGCTAAAAAGATGTGCCATTGAATGCATCTAGAAATGTGTCCCACATCTTCCAGTCCTCCCTTGTGTCCCTTGTGATATCCACCCAGTGATGCGGCTTAGTCGCTCCCCTTGTGGCTTGTGCTATTCACCTTGTGATGCTCTCCCCAAGCTGATGGCCTGGCATGCAAAATTAAGGTGTCCTATCTGCTATTGAATATGCCTCAGTTATTTTCTCCTTCTTTGTCTATGATCCTTCTGGAACCCCCCTCAACTTAGTTAGCTTAGGTCGGCCCGGTGGCTCTGAGGGTTGAGAAGCTGGACACCACACCTCACACCACACCAGCAACCTGAGTTTGGGATTGAGCTTGGGAGCTCGGGGTCAGCAGGGGAAGGACTGGATTGAGAGTCTGCTGGGCTGCTCTCCTGTCCCGGGGGAAGGGATTTGGGAGTTCGGTGGTCCAGCGGCCCCTGGTGGAGATCAGCGGCACCGCAGTTCCGTGGGCCACATGTAATGGCATGCCCGATGCAAGGCAGGGTTGCCGTGCACCTAACAGTGTCGGGGGGTGCACATGCAGGGGGGATGGGTGGAACAGAACACAAGAAAAACCTGGCTTGTGGGGCAGGTGATGGCACCGGTCCCCCATGCCCTCTGTCGGGTTCCTCCTCGGATGGACTTCCAGCAACCTCCCCACATGGCCCACCTGCAGTCAGAGTCTGCCTTGACAAGGAGCCCAAGAGGCATAGGGCTACCCTCCTTGGGAGGGTGATTCCAGGGGTACCGACTGCGGAGGGAGAGCAAGGAGGTACAGTCTGGGGGAGCCTCTGACAGGCAGAACAAGGACAGGATTACTAAGAGAGGTCCTCACGAGCCACGACTGGAGCAAAAGAAGGTTAAAAATACAAAATTTCATTAGCTTGTCTTCTGGTAATCTAAAGACCTCTTTCTGTGCATCGATCTCTATGCCCAGGAACTCAATGATCCTGCTAGGTTCTTTCATCTTGTCTGGTGCCAATGGCACTCCCAGGTTTCTACTCAGTGTCTAAAAGCTCCTGAGCATCTCCTCACTCTCTTTTCTCCCACTCCCAATCAGTAGGAAATCATTGAGGTAGTGCATCACTGTCCTATACCCTTACTGTCTTTGGAATATGCCTTGTAGGCATGTGCTAAATAGTTCGAAAGAGGCATGAGTAGTGGAACAACCCACAGGCATGGCTTTGTCAAAGTAATATTCCCCATCTAGCTTAAAGCTCAACAGGTCCCAGTCTAGAGGGTACACTGGAAGGAGCCTAAAGACAACCTCTATGATGGTCTTCGTTAGCCATGCTTGTGGGGTTGCTTTAATGATTTCCCCTGCCTCCTCCAGGGTAGTATAAGTCACTTTGGAGTGCCTTTCAGTGATGTAATCATTCACTGACTCCCCTTATGGGAATGATAGGTGATGTATCCCCTAAATTTCCCCTGTTGTTTCTTGAGCACCAATCCTAAGGGGGATATTCTCAGATGATCAAATGGGGGTACCCAAAATGGGCCCTCTATCCTCCCTGCTTCCTAACTCCACCCCCATCATCCCTGCTCTCTTTCTGTACTTTCCTCCTCAGCGTTTCCTCCTTTTCCTTTAAGAACCCTAAATTTTTGCCATCCCGTCACGTCCTGGTGCCCTGACAATGCAGGCTGCAACCCTCCTTAAACCCTTTCAGTAGTTTCTGTGCTGCTATCTGGTCCGTGTGTCCCTGTAATGCTATTTCCCAACTCTTGATACTGATCGGTGTCCTTGCCATGTTAAATACCTGGCTCTCCCCACACCCACTCTACTAGGCTGTTCTTTAATACTTGTTCCCCCCCTCCCAAAAATCTCCCTTCCCAAAACGCCCCTAGCTCCTGGCTGATCCCACAAATCCCCTTGGTCCCCCCCAAAAGGACTGGTTGGCGCTGCCATGATGCCTATTGGGTTGCCCCCTGGCCACCCAGTTTGTCCTGCATCTGGATGCTGGGTGGGTTCCTCCACATTTTAAGCATGTATGGTGGAATCTACACTGTGGCCAGGAGCAAAAAGCTCAGTTGTAGCCCCACCAACATTTTTGTATCAGCGGAGTCTTCTTACTTTCCCCATCTGGTTTGGACTGGTCCATGACATAATCTCTCCACAGATCCAGTTGTCTGGTATCCCACCTAACGTCTCCGTAGGTGGCCATCCTTTGTCTAAAAAATTCATCATATTATATCCACCCCACTCCGCCTTTGGCTTTTGCCCTCCATATTATGAGCTGATAGGTTATCAAGGGAACCCCCACCTGGGCTTCTTCTCTAACACTATGGCTGCATACGTGGTGAGACCCATGGATCAGCTGTCCCATGTCTTGCCTGTGGTGAATTTGTCCTCCTCTTTCTTCAAGAGAAGGACCACTGCTGCTGCCATCTCTGCTTTCCCAATGCTCTCCTTTTCATCATATTTCAAAACTGCCTCCCTACTTACCAGGGCAAAAACATCTACATACTCTCCCTTCCATAACTTTTCTTTTGTTGCCATGGGGACATGCTCACCTATTCACATCCATGGTGAACCAATGTCCCAAGACCCCCAGGCAGCATACCAGCACCTGGCATGTTCCCAGTTCCTGCCCCTTCCTCCTTCCCTGTCTTGATTTCTCCTAGGGCCTTTTCCAGCTTCCCAAGCCCATCTTGTCCCCTGGCCATAATCATTTGTCCTATATATTCTTTCATGCTACTGCACACATTACATCCCACATTACCTCTACCCACTCCCATACCCTGTTGGCCCATTCGACCAACTCGATGATAGCCTTGTAAGCTTCCTCCTTAGTCAGTTTGTTCTTTTTTGGTGCCATCATCCTCTGCTCTGGTTCTTGTTCCTAATGCTAGTAAAATTGCTGTATAAGAGAAAGCACATGTTAATCATGGGGGGTCTACCATCCCTAGTCATAAATGGTTCCTTTCTCTCTTTGTCATTGATGGGTCCCAACATGTCGTCTGATGCAGTGCTCCCTGGCCGCTGTGACACATTCCTCCATGGTCCATAACCTCCATGAGTATGGGTGCATGACCTACCCCTCTGTCATGCCTTCTTTCTTTTGGTCTCCATGTTTGTTTGTTTTTTCTGGTCCTTATCTATTTATTTATTTGTTTATCTGTTGATTTCGTTAGATATTTGGTCTGTCCCCTGTTGCATCGATATGAGTATTCTAGCATTTTTCCATGCCTTTTCCCCACTTTTTTGCACCTCTCTCTGCTCCCTCCTCTCCGGACGTGGCCTGGTCCAAATGGCCCCATTATGGGGTTGTTGGTTTCCTGTTCTTCCCCCAGCTTCTTTCTGCCCTTCCTGTAGTGCCTACCAGCTTTGTCAGCTGTTCCCACCTCGTTTCCTCTCTTTTTTTTTTTTGAAAGCCTTCGTGTTGCTCACGCCCCTTCTGGGCCTTGATGCTTTGTGGTAACCCCCCCCCCCCAACGTGCACTGTTCCCAGGTTTGTCCTTAAATTTGTAATATATCTATATGCATATTTTGTATCTTTGCTCTCACAATGTATGCTGCATTTGCTAGATGCAGCGTGCTATTTTACATAGTTAACTCCTATATTGCATTTGCTAGATGCGATTTACGACTTGCTTTTTTTTAAACAACTTATAGACTGCATTTATTAGATGAGACTTGTGAATTGACTAGTTTGAATAACAAACTCAAATAGGCTACATTTAAATGAAATAAATCATAGATTGCATTTGCTACATGCTACCTGCGACTTGCTTTTTTTAAAATAAGAACCACCTATAGGCCGCATTGCTAGCTATAGTTTACGACTTGCCTATCTTGGAATAACTAACACCCACCCCAATATATAAACTGCTTTTGCAAGATGCAACTTGCGACATGTAATCTACATTGCGTGTCTCCTCGGCCACGTGATGTGACGTCATCCAATATGGCGTCAGTCGGCTTCACTTTGGGCCTACCTCACGGCAGCTCATCGTGCTTCTTTCAAAATGCTTGAAAGTCTCCTCTTGTGGCTCAAAAGAACCTAATGGTAAAATAAATGCTGCATTCCTAGCTGCAACTTGCGATTTTCCTATTTTGAATAAACAAAACTCAAAAAGGCAGCAGTTGCTACCTGCTACTTGTGACTTGCTTATTTTTAAATGAAAGCCATTCATAGACTGCATAAGCTACATGCTACTTGCGACGTGCCTATTTTTACATAAGAACCATTAATAGGCCACATTTTCTTGATGCGGCTTGTGACTTGCCTATCTTGGAAAAACTAACACATAACCAATACATAAACTGCTTTTGCTAGATGTGACTTGCGACATGTAATCTACATGGTGTGTCTCCCCGGCCATGTGGTGTGACATCATCCAATATGGCGGCAGCCAGCTTCATGTTGGGCCTACCTCATGGCAGCTCATTTGACTTTTTCCAAAAATGCTTGAAACTCACCTCTTGCTTTCCTACCACACTCCCCATGCCCCCCTGGATCCAGTGCCATGGTGTAGGCTCAAAAAACCTAAAGGTAAAATAAATGCTGCATGCCTAGCTGTGACTTGTGGTTTTCCTATTTCGAATAAACAAACCTCTTAGGCAGCAGTTGTTACATGCTACCTGCTACTTGTGACTTGCCTATTTTCAATAATTAGGTAGCAGTTACTACATGCTACTTGTGACTTGCCTTTTTCCAATAAGAACAAACTCATAGACTGCACTTGATATGTGCCCCTTGCAACTTGCCCATTGCTTACCCGCCATGTGTCTGTCTCCTTTCTCCTCCCCTCGGACTTTGTTGGATTCCTATCCATTCTCCAAATGAACAAAATCTGTGTTTTTCTTAAATATTAATAAATAGGTGTAACTTTTAAAACAAGCTCTCGCAATGGCTCCAAATTCCATTAAGACTGCTTATCCGAAGTGCTGCTCTCATACAGTGCACCTGCAGGTTATGCATGCTGAAATGCTGATCTGATGTGCTGCTCCCAGCTTTTATTAATCTGGTGAGTACCAAGCTAAAAAAGAGGTATCTTCCTTCCCTGTGGCCCCTTAAAAGGCCAGCATAGCCCATCCTCTTCCTGCCTATCCTAGCCAATTGCTTGTTACTCCAGCCCCTTAATAACTCCACCCCTTTGTTATGTCTTCTCCTTGTTCCCCCTTCCCTTCTCCCTTGTTTTCCTCTGAGTCACCACTTTTAGGTCCTCCCCTTTTATTTTATGTCATTCATTTGTCCCTTCTTGGGTGGTCACCAGGACAACTTGGTCTGCCATTTAGAGGCAAACTCCATTCTCCCCTGTGTTTCAAATAAATGAATAGAAATGTTCCAAGATCCAAGAAATTATAAATGACTAATTTGTGCTGCAGTACAGATATTTCCTCAAAGCCTTGTGTGTGCATGGGGGTGGGGGGGCTAACAAAACTTATAAACTATATCTGTGTTAACTGCAGGAATATTACATTTCTTACAAATAATACCATATGATTTATTTATTTATTAGATCATCGGTTTACAGACCTTTGAGTCAAAGACTCATTTACAAAGGCACCTCATCAAGAGAGCATTACATCACAGCAAACAAAACAGTAAAGTACATAACGCTTAGATTAAAAAAGCAAGCAGTGTTACAGGCATTCATTGGTGGTACACGCTTAGTAATAGGTAGATCACAGTAGTCATAATACAGGTACATGAGTACCACATCATGTAGCAACCAGAGATATTTTATTACATTAGTCAGCAGATGTTGCCTGAGACCCCAGGTAGACAGGGCAGACCCAGCCTAGGGGTGAGGGTAAGGGACAGGTGGGGGATTATGTGCAGTTGCAGCAGCCAGTGCTTGTCAGATGGCTTCTGAGGGAGACCTTGAAAGGACCAAGCTTAGTGGAGTCAGCTATGTTGGCTGGGAGTGAATTGAACCAGGAGGGAGCACGGTAGCAAAAGGATCTCTGGGCCATAGAGGTCCTTACCCTGGGGACAATAAGGGAGGTTTTGACAGTGCTGCAGGTGGAGATTCAAGAGCTGTGCCTCTCCACTCTTTTAATATAACTTTAAGACACAGCTAGTCAGCATGTCAAGTTAATGACCATCCTAAACCCTTGTATTTACACTTTTAATTGTATGGTTACTAATGCATTAACTTAATAATCTAGCTATGTCATAATATACAGACAGTTTTAAGACAATATTATATAAGATAATTATCCTGCAAAGTTTAGCTTCAGGCTTACTTATAACATCCCAAGCTTCATACTGTGGCTTTTTTCATCAAATAGTAGATAGTATTCACATAACAGTAAATGTATAATACACTACTTTTACTGCTCTCTGCTATTAGCAGAATGTTTTATCTGGCTAAAATTAGACTGATAGTCAGATGAGTTGAAAGTGGTTTTAGGACTGGTAGAGCTAGCAAAGCCCACATCTTTCTGAACATAAGAGTTTCTTTTATATTGCACCTCAAGGATCTTCAAGTCTTTCACCTTAACAATGAACTTTTTTGCTCCCAGCACTGTGGCAAAAGTGTTTCTCCTGCCTCTATAATTGATTTTTATTGTATTATGAAGTATATGGGGGAATGGAATTTTATTCTCCCATAAAAAGGAATGTTATGGGATTATAAAGTGTTATCATGTTATGCATGGCTGGACCTGTATCAGGGAAAATGAGGACTTGCTTGACTTGAAATGTCATTGGGGATTTTCAGAATTCCTCCAAAATATCTGTTTGTCTTGAAAGTGCAAAACATGTACATATATAATTCTGGAATTTATAAAATGTTATTGCATTGCATAGTGAGGTGATGGGTTCTATCTCAATCTGCCCTTCTAGATACTTTTTTCCCATCTTTTCTGTCAACATTTTTTCATAAATCCAAAACAATCCTGCTATTCCAACACCTCAGGTATCCCCAAAAATGTTAAGTAGTTGTACCTCTCCCTCCCTTGCATTTCTTCCATGGTATCCCTTATTTCTTTTAATTCTTTAATTTCATTGTCAGTCTAGTTTTCATGCTTAGTGATATACATGGCAGCCACAATGCAATGCAGTAACTTGCAGTAAATTACATATCACAAAATACTGCAGTAAAAATGGCTTAATTGGTGTTGAATTGCATTGTTCTCTGCAGCATGTTGCAGCATTTGGTAATATACTGCAGAATTACTCTGTTGCAACTTGGCTGACACCACAATAGTCCTCAACATCAGATACAGTAGGTGTCTTTCATATTCTGCCAATTTGCCCTGAATTTGTTTTATATTCTCTTGTGTTTCCATGAACTCCAACTTTGAAATGTTTTCATTTACATATGTAAAGCTAGTTCTAACCTCAGTTAGTATGGTGTTTAACATAGTTTTAATTTATGTATTTTCAGCAGCTCCCTCTGAAACAGCCATGCCTATTCACAGCCCTTTCTTTTGTGTTTGAAACCTCTACTATACTGCTTGCAAGTGGATTTATAAAAGGCAGGAGAGATGTTTTCTGAACTTGAGTGGAGGTACCTGATGTCTGGCATGTCTTCAGTGCTTATCTTGTCTTTAGCTTGTTTGCTTTGAGCAGGATTATTGGTAATTAAGCAATAAGTCATGACTAGGGTTAGGTTAATGGTCTGTGAATCACCCTCTAGGGATGTAATGTTGCATGAAGCATAGCTGGGTGCTACATGCCCCTAGAAGATTATTAATTAACCATTAACATAACCCCTTGGAGTGGCTTATTTGTATTATAATAAAATAGTTTTATTTAAATAGTACTAAATCCTGTTCAGCATATTTTAGGCTCTACATGTATGTTAATAAAAGATTAGCATAAGCCTGTTGGAATGCTTACAGCCAATCAGAAATCTCAATTTGTCAGACACTTTTTTATAATTATCATTAGTAGCAGGTGACATGTTCAAAATCACCTGTGTTTGTCTTAGTTTTGTCATCTAAGGGTGCCAGTTTGAAGAATGCACAGTTTGCATTTTGTTCATTTCAGTATTCAGGTTCCTAAGAGGAAGCTTGTACTAAATCCTAGACTTCCTGTAGCTGTGATCTCTGGCATAGCACCGGTCATGTTGCAGAATATCTCCTCAGCTTCCTTCACCTCTGTGTCTAATGGCATGGTTCTGCTTGCAGAGGTAAGTTTAGTTTGAATGCTAAAACAGTACATTTCCCTGGTGTGCCTCATGCTTGTTTAGCATTTTCTCTCTTGACAGTTTGCTGGCAGCAGGCAGTTCTGTGTTAATATTCTGGTTGTGAAGTTTTTGCATTTAGTAGCAGCCCACAAAAACAAATTCTGGTCAGAGCCAATATAGCTGCAAAACAATTGTAGTGATGGGGGTTAGAGATGTGTAGAGAAGATGCAGTAGAGGAATGATGGATGAATCTGTTAAGGGTTGTTGTGGTTTATTGAAATTATATTGCATCTCGTGGGGATCCTTATAATAGGATTCTAAGTACATGGAAATGTCCTACAATTATAAATGTCCAGATTTCAAAGTAGGATCAGAAATTAATGCAAATGTCCATAATAATGCACTGAATAGCAGCAGTGACTGAGCGATCACTGTAGCTAAAGCATGTAAGAGGTAATGTTTCCATTTGGTGGACCACATCAGTAATGGCACCCTATAGGGCACTGAAGGTAGACAAGACACCAGGGCCAGATGGCATCCACCCCAGGGTGCTGAGGGAGATGGTGGAGGTGTTGGCAGAGCCACTGGTGGATCTGTACAGCACCTCACTGGAGTCAGGATGTGTGCCACTGGACTGGAGGATGGCACATTTAGTACCATTACACAAGAGCTGACCAAGGGATGATCCGGGCAATTATCACCCAGTAAGTCTTACATCCTTAGAGTGCAAACTCATGGAAACAATACTAAAGTAAAGACTGGTGTCGTACCTGGAGGACAATGTCTTCCAGGATGTGAGGCAGCATGGGTTTCTTTCAGGGAACTCTTGTCAAACCAACCTGATACAATATTATGACTAGGTGACTGGTGAGCCGGATAAGGGTCATGCAGTGGATATTCTTTACTTGGACTACAACAAGGCCTTCGATTCTGTACCTCATGGGCAGCTTGGGGGGGGAAGCTAACTGGTGTAGTGGTAGGGGCAAAAATGATGAACTGGATTACAAGCTGGCTGAGTGGGAGGCTGCAACGGGTGGTGGTCAGAGGGGAGCACTCAACTCCAAGGCCAGTGATGAATGGGGTGCCACAGGGCTATATGTGCTGGGGCCAGTATTGTTCGGGCTCTTCATATTAGACATTGCGCATGGGGTGGTGAGCAAGATAAGTCTGTTCACTGAAGACACCAAAATTGGAGCAGTGGTGAATGGAGAGGAGGGATGTAAGCAGCTGCAGGGGGACCTACGTAAGCTAGAGAAGTGGTCAGAGAGGTGGCAGCTGGGGTTCAAGGCCAAGAAGTTTAAGGTTATGCACTTTGGGGTGATGAACCCAAGGAGAGAATACTGGCTGGGAGGGGTTAAGCTGGGGATCACTGAGAAGGAGAAGGACTTGGGGGTAATGATAACAGGGACCATGGACAACACTGCCCAGTGCGGGAGAGTGGCTGCAAAAATGAACAGCATGCTGGGGTACATAGTGAGTTTTTTTTTCATCCAGGCAAAGAGAGGTGATCTTGCCCCTCTACAGGTCACTGGTAAGGCCTCACTTAGAGTATTGTGTGCAGTTTTGGAGGCCATACCTAAAGCATGATACCAGGCTACTGGAGGGGGTGCAGAGGAGGGCAACAAAGATGATATGTGGAATGGAGGGGAGAAAGACTACGACAGCAGGCTGGAAGGCCTGAATATGTACACCTTGGAGGATAGAAGGGACAGAGGGGACATGATAGAGACATTCAAGTATCTGAGGGGAATCAATAAGGATGGGGCAGATGGGGTCTTTAAGTTAAGGAGGAGGAGGAGGATCACCAGGTGGCATGTGCTACGAATAGAGGGGGGAAGATTTAGGAAGAAATGAGGAGGCACTATTTCACAGAGAGGGTGGTAACAAATGGAATGCCCTACCAGAATGGGTGGTATCATGTAAATCTGTGAACAGTTTCAAGAGGGCATGGGACAAGGGAACAGGGGAGAGTGAGGGTGGGGGAGGTGGGGGTGGCAGTGGGATGACAAATGGGAGGGGTGGGGAAGCTGCAAACTAGGGGTGCTAGCTGCACACTAGAGCAGAATTAGATAGATCGGGTGGTCGGTTTCTGCTGGCACATTTGTATGTTAGTATGTAAACACTACTATTAATAATACATAACTATTTTAAACTGTAATTTCAATTAATTACAGTGCAGATGGAAGAAAACAAAGACAGTGGGTGCAGGGGAGGGTGGGGGATATAATCGTACTGACAGTAAAACATATTGACAAAATTTACCTGGTATCATCGACAGTTGCACATATTTCCTAGCCTGCTGAACATTCTGGTCATTTGTTATAGTTGCTGGATATTTGCAAGCATTTAGGACATGTAAGCTATTATTATGGACATTTCCATGAATTTAGGATCCTACTTAGAAATCTGGACATTTATAATTGTGATGCATTTGCATATCTTTAGAATTCTGTTTTCAACATGGGGGCATTTATACATTTTCTAATCAAATATGACTTTTTGGGACACTAATTTATTAACATTTTACTATGGGTTCTTTGTGCGCTCCTTGCTGCTACTTATGTAATTTTACTGTCTTGCTCATTAACCTAACCTGATATGCATCTGTGTATCCTGCATTTTTATGGAGACCCTTATAATAGGATCCTAAATAGATGGAAATGTCTTGCAATTTTAAATGTCCAGATTTCAAAGCAGGATCCTAAAATCATGTAAATGTCCATAATAATGCATTATGCAGCAGCAGTGACTGAGAGATCACTGTAGCTTAAACATGTAAGAAGTAATGCTTCAGCTTTATGGACATCAGTAATGGCACTCCATGGTTTACAATGTAAGCAATGACTCCTACTCCAATTAAGTATGCCTTTGATGTTGGCTGGTTCCTGCATTCAAATACTCCAGAGTTGCCATACTATAAGGCTACCAATGACTTCTCCCATTATAGTTAGCACGTGTCTCACAGTTTTTTCCCCCTTTCCTGTGGATCTGGTATATAATAGAATATTACATGTTGTACTACATGTACTGAAAAGTCAAAGAGTGATCCACTCTACCTTATTAAAAATTCAGTAACCAGAAACAAGTCGAGGGAAAATCTTACATCTTTTCACAGCAATGTTTTCCTAACTCCTTATGACTAAATGTTGTGTGCCTCCTCCAGTTGCCAGCAGTCCTATTTCTGTCCAAATCCAGTTTGTAAATGAAATGTTACAGCCCCCAGAAGTTATCATTGTGTTTTTCATCCATTTTTCTATCAAAGTTGCTGAAGGATGATGTCATCCAAGCTACAAAGATAGTGGTGTTACACAAAATGCAGTTCCAACAGTAAACTGCTGCCAATAAGGATCTCACAGACATAATTTCTGTAAATAAGTATATTTGCAACATTTATAATTATGTTCCTTTGATGTACTGTATTGCTGTATACTGACTATTATGTTTTTAATGCTGTTAATTACTATTACATTTTTTCCTATTGTACTATGCTCCATACCCCTCCCCCAGGACACATATGGAAATAAGCTACTTGTGCGTTACTGCATATCCTGTAAAAAGCATACCATGGCTGTTTCACAATGCACAATTGTGAGTGCAGTTATTCTGCAAACCTTGTGTCACGTTTGTGTGATAGGCCTCTGCTATATGCCCTCCTTAGTTACATGATCACACTTGGATCTGCCTCATGCCTCAGCACATACCCAGAAAAACACATACCATGGCTTGTTCAGTATGTACAAATGAGACTGCACTTACTCTACAAAGTTGAGTCTCATGTTGCATGATCAGCCTCTGACATACACTAACCTGTGTTAATGCACACTTGCCTCTGCCTTGTGCCTCAGTGTCTACCCAGATAACTGCATACCTTTGCTTGATCAATATGTACAATTATGAGTGTAGTTATTCTGAAAAATCTTTGTTACTTTATGTGATTGGCCTCTGACGCATGCCCACTTGGGTTACATAAAAACACTTGGCTCTGCCTCGTGCCTCACTGCATACCTTCATAAGTGCATACCATGGCTTCATCACAAGGCACAATTGGTTTAGCAGTTATTCTGAAAACCTTTTGTCACTGTTCTGTGATTGGCCTCTGCTATATGCTCAACTAGGGTACTTGAACACACTTGGCTCTGCCTCATGCCTCAGTACATGTGCAGGAAAGTGCATACCATGGTTCCCTCACTATGTAAAAATGTAGCTGCAATTATTTTGGAAACCTTGTCTTACTTTGTGTGATCTGCCTCTGATATACTGTCATCTATGTTCCATGATCACACGTGGCTCTGCCTTATGCCTCAGTGCATACCCAGGAAAGACCATGCCATAGCTCTATCACTCTGTACAAATGTGACTGCACTTATTCTGTAAACCTTGTCTCTTTTTGTGTGATCAGACTCTGACATACACTACTCTGTGTTCATTGAATACAGTTGGCTCTACCTCATGCCTGAATGTCTACCAAGGTACCTTTTCTCCATCATAGAGTACAGTTGTCTGCAATCCTTCTGAAAACCTCCTCTCTCTTTCTGTGATCGGCCTCTGATATATGCCCACCTGGTTTACATGAACTCACTTGGCTCTGCCTTGTGCCTTACTGGACACTGGTAAGTGCATGCCGTGGGTCCATCACAGTGTACAATTGTGAGTGCAGTTATTCTGCAAATCGTGTGTCACTTCTGTGTGATCGACCTATGCTACATGCTCACCTTGGTTACATGAAGACACTTGGCTCTACCTCATGCCTCGGTACCTACCCAAGAAAGAGCATGCCATGATTCCCTCACTATGTACAAATGTGACTGCACTTATTTTGCAAACCTTGTCTCACTGTCTGTTAATGGCCTCAGGTATACTCTCACCTAGGATGCATGAACACATTTGGCTCTGCCTCATGCTTCAGTGCATACCCAGGAAAGTACAAACCATGGCTCCATCACTAATAGGGTTCACCCTAATGGGGAGGGAGTAGCAGTGAGTCCACTTGGTGTGCAGATCTGAAATCCCTGACTACGCCCCTGATCACTATGTACAAATGTGACTGCACTTATTCTACAAACCTTCTGTCACTTTGTGTGATCTGCCTCTGATATACACTCACCTGGGTTATGTGAACACACTTTGCTCTGCCTTGTGTCCTGGTGCATATCATCGTAAGCACATACCATGGCTCCATCACCACATATATTTCTGAGTGCAGTTAATCTCTAAACCTAGTCACTTGGTGTGATCTGCTTCTGATATACACTCACTTTGGTTACATGGACACACTGGGCTCTGCACCGTATCTCAGTGTCTACCCAGGTTATTGTGTACCTTTGCTTGATCTGTATGTACAATTCTGGGTACAGTTATTCTGCAAACCTTGTATCACTTTTGTGTGATTGACCTTAAATGCACTCACCATTGTTATGTTAACACACTTTCCTCTGCCTCATACCTGACTGCATGCTCTGGTAAGAGCATATTATGGCTCGATCCATGTTCAGCAGTGTATACAGAGGTATGTGCATATTACATCACCACTACATTATGCTAGTCTTGGATTACACACTTCTTTGCATTGAAAGACACAAAGATCACTTGCTACAATGTAACACAAGTTACACATTCTTTCTAAATTTCGTCTCTCGCCACATCAGTAGCTCCAGTTCTGATTTATCCGTAAGAATGTGCTGCAGATGCCAGGCCAGCCTGACACATTTTTAAATCTTCTCAGAAATCTTAACAACACATTAGGGAAATCGGGACAGTGGATATTTTCCCAGCCAGAAAGGGCTAGTAGGGCTTTCATTTTGTCACAGGCTTTTATGTCGACATAGTCATACTAAGTTACTGTTCACCAGTCATTCCTGTGTGTGGGACAGATCTTTTCTTGGGAATCTCCCCTCCTCCATGGAGAACACACACACACATACACACATAAACACACACACAAATCACAATGACCAAAGTCTTTCACAGCCTTATACTGAGTTGGGGAGTGCTTGAGAGCTGGAATCCAGGGAGCAATCCAAAACAAATTAAATACCTGTACCATATAGTATTATGCACTCCATAAAGCCCAGCACTGATGAATATTACATACATATTCTGTAGGTTACAGTCAATGATTTCAGAAAAAACATATTTTTTTATCCAAGCCATCAGCTGCCTCCATTCAGTGCACATAGTAAGCTTTATTTGTAAAAGGCTGGGAATAGATTGGTCCAGAAGGTGTTAACAAACCCTACAGACAGCACAGACAGCAGTAAATCATTGTACTGTGCAATACGCGCGTGCACACACACACACACACACACGAACGCACTTGGGAGAGAAATATAATTTGAATCTTTGCTGGAGCAGTGCAGTCTCATTACAAATTCAGTTTAGATCAACAGGGCATTGTTTAGATAAAAACATGTAAAAAGAAGGTTTTGGAGTCCTTTAAGACTAAAGGCAGAAGAGAGGAATTTCTCCAGTGATGCTTAGTTTAACAGGATACTTGTACTTTTTACACTAAGCATATCTACTACTAGTAATTTGAGCTAGCACGAGTATGCTGCATGTTAGAAAGGATCTCTTTGTCCCCTCTCCCCAATGTAGCGATTTCAAATAGTGAAAGGATCATACTACTGCTTCAAAATTGTGCTTCGGTGGGAGTCTGAAGAGCCCCTTTTCCCCCCAAGTGAAAGTATGACATCTGCAGGGCTCTGCCCCCTTCCCCTGCAGCCAATAAAAGGTAGAATTTCCTTGACATTTTAACTTTCATGAGCATTTCATGTGAGAAGCCACTGCTTCTTTCCTCTTAATACAGTGAGTGCAACACTTTTCAGGGTCTTTTGTTAGCCAGCAAATACAAAGGATGTGCAGGTAGGGAAATGGACTCTCAGCTCTTATTCCTTGACTGCTGATATCTTGATAACCTCCCTGCCATCTTGGTACTGCAACTTCTTGATCAATGTCTTGCAGGGGACCAAGTCAAAGGCCTTCCTGAAGTCCAAGTACATTATGTTTGCAGCTTGGCCCCTGTCAACCACATATGAAACACAGACAAAGAAATTGACATTTGTTGGGCATGACCTGCCTGACATAATCCCATGCTGATTGTTATCCTGGAGCAAGTTCACCTCAAGGAATTTGAACAACCATTCTTTAAAGGGAAACAATGGAAGAGGCAAAGCTTTCCTCAGACACTGCAGAAACTCTCAATTAGTTCTTTCAGACAGTAACAACTTTATTTAATGATTTAGAACAGCTACCCACAACTTCCACTTCCTGTTGCTGGCAGCAGCCATTGCATGAGCAGCAGTGAGCTTTCTAAGCTCACTGTATGCTAATATACCTGTTTGACCTCAGCTATTGGTCGACAGGACATATTAGCATAAAGCGAGCTCAGGAAGCTCTCTCCTACTCATGAAATGGTGGCTGCCAGCAATAGAAAGTGAAAGTTGAAGGCCACTGTTTAAATCACTAAAAAATCAATTAGAGTAATTTGTTAAAAAAAATTACTGTCTGAAAGCACTAATCAGGCATTTTTGCAGTGCCTGGGTAAAGCTGTGCCTTTTCCACTGTTTCCCTTAAAGAATAGTTTCTATCAACTTGTCAACAATTGACATCAAGCTAACTGGTGTGTAGTTTTTTTGGTTTTCTCTAGCCTCACTCTCATGCTGGGATAGTGCATCAGTGATTCTTTGCTCTCGCTTCATAAAAGCAGCAGCAGGGAGAAGGCAGGCAAGTATAGGCCAGTGAGTACAATGTCAGTGGTGGGGAAGATAATGAAGACACTATTAAAAGAAAGGCTAGAGGATTACCTTGAATGCAGTGGGTTACAAGAACTGAGGCAGCTCTGATTCATGGGGGAGACCATGTCAGAGGCACCTGATGATTTCTTTGACTGACTGACTGAGGAAATAGATCAGGGTGGGGCAATTGTCATGGTCTAGTGGTAAACAGCACTTACTCTAATGAGGGGAGAGTGACCAGTGAGGTACTTCAGGACTCAGTATTGGGACCAGTCATCTTCAATATCTTCATCTGCAACATAGAGCAAGAGCAGGAAGGGAAGGCATGCCTCTTTGCAGATTACACCAAAATTTGCAATAGGGTAGATATTCCAGAGAGAGTGGTGAGAATGAATAGAGACCTGAGAAAAACTCAAGGAGTGCTTGAGCATATGGCACCTGGATTTCAGTGCAAAAAAGTACAAAATCATGCACCTAGGACACAAAAACCCAGGGGCAGTGTATGAAATGGGGGATGATGTACTGACAGTCACTAAACAGAGAAAGGATCTAAGCGTTGTCATACCTGAGGACATCAGGGTGTCAGGGCAGTGCAACAAGGAAGTACACAAGGCCTGTGGGATACTGGTGTGCATCAGGAATAGAATCACCAGCAGAAGGAGAGAGGTTGTGTTGTAACTATCAATCATTGGTGAGACCCAACCTGGGTTACTGTGTCTAGTTCTGGAGACCACATTTCAGGAAGAACATAGACAGGGTAGAAGCTGTCCAGAGGAGGGCAATAATAATGGTGCAGGGGCTACATCATAAGCCCTATCAGGAAAGACTGAGGGATCTCAATATATACACTCTAGAAGACAGGAGGGAGAGCAGGAAAACGATAGCGGCTTGTAAGTATGAAAAATGGTCACAGTTGTGGTGGCTCTTTAATTGGAAACAACACACAGAAAATGTACATATCAGGGCTTCAGTTTACACACACTACCAACAAGACAGAAAAAGGGCAGCATATTTCAAACTAAACCTAAACAGCTTACCACTTCATTGGTTTCAATGAAAAGTTCAGTGCTCTGCTAATTTCAGTCCAGTTTTATTTAATGACTGAGCAGCTCACACCAACCATTTCTTGGAACACATTTTTCATTTGAGGATGAAATGTGTTCTAAGAAACAGATTGAGTAAAAAAAAAATCTAATTTTTGAGACCACACTAGCAAGTTTACAAACCTATCGATACTCTGGATTGTCTGTTCTATTTGAGCTGCTAAATCATACAATTGGTTTGAAATTAGCTGAACACTGAACTTCTGTTTGTAGACTATGAAGCAGTAAACTGTTTATGTTCAGTTAGAAATGTGCTGACCTTCTTCACCTTGGCAGTTGTGTGTGTAGGCTAAGTACCTCATTGGAGTGAATAAGGCACAGAAAGGAAGTATTTTTCAGAACAGTAGGTGCACAAGAACACAGGGTCATGTAATGAAGCTGGAAGGGGGGAATTTAGGAAGGATGTGGGGAAGTACTTCTTCACAGAAAGAGTAGTAAACACCAGAGCAGTCTTCCTGCAGAGGCGGTGTGAGAAAAAACAGTGTTGAACTTGAAACATACATAAGATAGGCACAAATGGATCATAGTAGGAAAGTGGGGGTTGGGGGGAGTAGTCAGACATCATTTAGTGTCTGCAGTGACGGTATAGGTAGGGACAAGTGGGATGACTTGGTGGGCCAAGCAGTCCTTACCTGCTGAAAAAACTGTGTTTTTCTTTTTCCTATGTGGCACATTGCTTGTATCCATGGAGCAGTTGAACAGGTCAGCCAGATGGGGCTGCAAGAATTGGCCATCAGTTCCTTAGGCACTCTCACGTGCATTCCTCTTGCACCAAGGGATCTTTCCACTTTCGGGGCCCAAGTCCCTTGAGGACCATGTCAACAATTATCCACTTCCTGCACATCCTTCCTCCCCTCATCCCTATCCTTCCTGTTTGAACTGGTCCCTTTTTTCTTTCATGAATATGAGCAGAAGTATTCATTTAATGTCTCTGCCTTACCTCTGTTGTCCTCAACCCACTCAGGCTTTTTCTCTGATTGACATCACCTTCTTTCATTGTCCTTTTTCCCAGATGTACTGAAAAATGGTCTTAACTCCTTTCTGGATCCTCTCAGTAATCCTTAACTCAGTCCCTGCATTGGCCTTTCTTACTTCCCTGCCAGCGATATTTTAGCTTTTCGAGGTAGTCAATCCTGTCATCTTCCTGTTGCATCTTTCTACATATTTTGCAGGAATCCCTCCTCTCCCTCACTGCACTGCGATTTTCCCTTGTAAACCAGAATGTTTTTCTGTGCTTATAATGTTTCCTCTTCTGCTTTAGACAGATTTCAATAATTGCCTGCACCCCATCTCAAACTGAGGACCATTTTTTATCCACTTCTTGTCTTCCTTGAGTCTCCCTTGAGTTCTGTCATGCTCTCTTCCAGGTTTACCATAATTTTTACTGAAATCTGTCCTTTTGAAGTCTAGAACACATGTTTTTGTGTTTGTTCATTTCCTCCCTTCCCACATCAAGATGAAGCCATATACTTGTCGTACTTGTCATTTGTGAAGATGAGCATTTTGCTCATCAGCTAACAAGTATAAAAAAACAAAAATGAAATGAAATGCTGATTACAACTATGCTGCTGCCTCTGACATGATCGCAGCTTGTCAGCACTAAGTCCAAAATAGTCCAATCCCTAATTGGCTTCAGCACCCCAGGTTTAAAAATCCATCTTGGACTGCATGCAGTAGCATTTTTCTCCTGCTACTGCTTGCATCTGGGATGCTCCAGACCTCACTGGGCAGGTTACAGTCTCCCACCATCACCTTCTCCCCTTTTTCTGCAGCCTTCCTGATCTCATATCCCAATTCCCAGTCTGTGATTTCATTCTGATTTGCTGGCCAATGCACCACTCTCACCCTTATTTTTCTCTCTGCCTTCTTTTGAATCAGCATCTAAACTGACTCAGTTCCCTTCCCTTCATGTCCTCCCTTGTGGCCGTGAGCCCTTCATTACTGTAAAGTACTATATGGGTTGGACTACAAAGAATGTATCTCTGTAGTCAATTTTTGGATCCCTTCCTCCTGCTCTGTTCTTCTTGTAGAGAGTGAATCCCAAAATTGAGAGATCCCAGTCATGGTTTCGGATTGCCCAGGCCTTACTGACTGCCAACGGATCCACTTGATCCTCCATCACCATGGCCTGTGTGCATGGCATTGATAGACACTGCTGTCCACATCACCTGTCTTCCCCCATTCTCCCTGTTCTCATTTTTTCCTTGCCATTTCTCCTGCCTCATTGAACTCCCACTGTCTCATGCTTCTCCTGCTTTCAGATTGACCCCATTCTATCTCACTGCTGCTTTTCATACTGTACTCCCCTCACATTTCCTCTCACCCTCCCCATCCTTAACACCAAGATCTTCCTTACCCTATATGCCCTTTGCCGGGGGAAGCGTGCCAGACCCCATCCTTGTGAAAACATTGAATTCTGTGCCCCATAATGGTACCCCCAGTTTAAATTTAGGTTGACTTTGATATATTTCTTAATCCATTATAATACACTGAGGTTTGCAGTTTGGTTGTGCATTTGGCTTTATACATATAAGCATTAAACCACAATGAAGGTGGCATCTAATGGGGAATTAGTGCTTGGTTGGGGGTTGTGGCATGAGGCCGAAGGCCGAATGCCTACAAATACCCAACCATGCTTTAATTCCCCATTATATGCCACTTTCGGAAAGATTTAATGTGTTTGTAACATGGTTTCTGTGTAGATGTGTTTACTTTACTTGTGTATGTTATGCTGTGAAATAAAGAATGCAGGGATATTCTGCACTTTTCCAATAAGTTTCCTACACTTTTGGAACTTATGTGACAGATAAAGAAACATTTACTTATATTGTGATATGGTGAAAACTAATTTAGATATACTGAAACGCATAGTTTTCTTAAACATGTTTCTTGGATTTTGGGACAAATATATATGGCTATTATTTTCATAGCCACTGTTGGAGGACTACAGTTCAAGAATCTATCACTTCTGTTACTTCTCGATCCCAGTAATTTGCATACTGTGTCTCCTTTCCTTTGTGTGGGTGGCATCTGTTTCATTCACATCCTGTTTGCGATATGACTGTAGATTTATCTGATGGCACATTTTTAATAATTTGGAGCCCCACTGTTAGGTTTCTCACTATTGTAATGGAAATGAACTGTGAAGGCCTGAAGATTAAACTGCAGCGTCATTTGCAGCTGCGGCACTCGTATTGGGGTTCTGTGTTTTGGAACTGCTTCTTTCATGGCACCACCAATGTTATCCATGGTAGTAGCACTTCCTGGTCTCAGTGGGTTTATGTAGGTGAGTGGGTGGGATAAATAGTGATTGTGTGTTGTACTTCAGGTGTCATTTTGTCCTGCACTGCTTTTTCCCTGTGTGTGGATCTTTTCAGTACTCCACTTCAGGGATGGCATTATTGCTTACTTAATGCCATGTCCAAGGTAGGTCATCTGATGCTTTTCCTCCAATGATTTCTGCTTATTTTAGTTCTCTTAGTTTTGGCATGTTACAAAGCCTAATGTATTTTTCCATTAGTGTACCAACCAATTTAGATAGATCACAAGGTCATTCCAGGAGGCTTTGATTCCCTGGATTCAAAATGAAACAAATAATAACCACCAGCTACGTACCTATGTATCGCATACAGCTGTATTTGGGCTCAAACCATATCCAATGATTAAGCTAAGCACAATGACAAGGCCCTTTCAAGAGCTGAGTCAAACTGTGGATCTCAGCAAAGAAGTAAAATGGCAGTTAACATATAAAAAAATGTATGAAACATAATGGGATTCCAAGAGGCAAACTATGTCAACAACATTTAGTAGAGTTGTAATTGAAGGGCCATAACAAATGAGTTTCAGTGATGCCACTAACCAAAGGAGAAAATAGTTCCAAAGTGAGACATTTCCATTAATTATGTAAGTAATAAAACATGAAGGAATGTGCATTACAGTGTGATAACCTTATTCCTATGGGCCTAGTCAGGCACAATGCAAAAGGCCTAGTGTCAGTCACCCCTAAAAATGCAGTTATTACACTGTAATACACAACCTCTGAGTGTCGTATTGCATTTATTAAATGAGCCCTTATTTTTAAAAATAGATTTTATTATTTGAACAAAAATGTTAACATGAAGACAGCAGTCATTTATAAGTGCAATTACCATAAAGCAGTCCTTCCACCTGCTAGGACTTACTGCTTTGCTTGAGGTATTTTGACCTAAAGAGGATTCTGTAGTTGTAGTTTTGTAGTTCCTCTGCCCCCACTCCCCATGTAGTTCCTCTGTCACATCCCAGACCCATAGATTGCATTGTTTTAAAAAAATCAATGATACATGCATCAAACAAGTATGTCATCTTTTCGGAATTTTTTGACTTTTTTTTAGTCATGGTTGTTATTAAATCAGGAGTGCATTTAGAACAACTGCTGTGAGAGATTGGTACAATGTACGTCAGTGCTGAACTGACAAAAAGCATGTGAGAGAAAGAGAAGGACAGTACTCTGTAGAACGAGAGGGAGCAGCAAGAGAGTGTCTCTCCATAGTTAGTTTTGGATCAGATGCAGAACCAAAGTTTTGAAGTTTTAGGTTACGCTGTTAAAGAGAACTGTCAGCTGTCTTTTATTTCATTCAGCCAACCTCAATAGACTGGTTTCTGTGTTTAGTGAAACCAGTCAGGACTCAAGTCTGTGTGAGATAGGCAACAACTGTACAGACAGCACATTTTTTTCCATTCATGATCTTGCTTAGCAGCTGACAGCAATTTACTTACGCCTTCTTCCCTCTCTTGCCAGCAACTGACGGCTCACTTGTTCCTCCTTCCCTCACTCCCTCCCTCCCTTCCTCTTGTATTATGCAACAAAACAACAAAAGAAATACTTAAAATTAATGACAGAATGTTGTATTACTGTATTACTGTGGCGAAGTGGGACAGGAATGATATGTTCTTCTATTTCAGTGAAAATGTTGGTGTGTGAAAAAAATGGTGACTTCAGACTACTATCGCATTCTAAATAGAATGCCTAAAAATGAAACAATGAGCCACCACATTCTGCGCTCTGGCTGTTTTACTGGGACTAGTTATTTATAATGCAATGTTGTCCCATATTGCACTATAAATAACCAATTAGATTATTCCATTACTCCTTCCCATTTTATAATAAATCAGTAAATCAATCATCTTATTGAAGAGTTGTCTTTCTAAAAATGCCACTGAAGGTTGCTGCCACAAATTGAATAAAGGGTTAAAGCAAAAATAACAAATATTAAGCTCAAAGATAGTAGCCCATGAAAATATAATGTCTGCCAACCAAAAAAGCACTTAAAGGAATTTGATGTAAGTTTTAAACACATGGGAACTGTTCAAGGAGGAGGAATTCTATGTATGATTGGCATACCATGATATGGATGACTCAAATTGAGTGACTCAGTTTGAGTGCCTCTGGTAATAGCGAGTATAGGAGTACAGTGAGGGGGAATGATAGCAAGTGGAAAAGATGGTGAGGGACTGTAAAGTGAGGGAGTGCTAGTGGGAGAAGCATATAGGGGTTTTCTTGGGAGGACCAATTTGAGCTGGCCATCTGGCATGGTGGTTAAGACCATGGTGTATGACAATGGTGGTTCCAGGTTTGAAACTGGTGTGGGGTTTATTTTTTTATAATGCTGATGTTTCATTGTTAAAATTATTTGTTTACATTTTTATTGATTCCCGATTTTGTTTAGCACCCACTTGCAGGTTGCCTCCCCAACGTTCTCCCCCCTGCAGACTACTACTCCATGGAGTAAGCCCCCTTCCATGTTTGCCTCTTCCCCCAGTGTCCACCCCCTCCAACTGTTAGTTATTTTTAGATGGAGGGTGCAGAGGGCTTGCCCCCCACCCAAATAGTGAGTTTAAAATACTGTTCTCATAGTTTTAGTGTTTTTTCATCGCTTTTTCCTATGGTTGCTGTAGTGCTGATCGACGATTTTGAGTTTGGTGATTTGCATTCACTGTTTTGTGGGTCGTGATTAACTCTTCACCTTTATGGCATGGTTCCTGTATGATTAGTTGAGAAGGTGTTTAAGCAGAATGTAACGAAGCAGAGATGTCTTTATAGCATACTGAGATGGGCCTTACAAATGATACTATCAGAAGCTTGCTCCCCAGTTAGCCTAAAAGTAAACAACAGAATACTGTAATAGAAGGTATTGAGGCAAACAGTTGGACAGGAGTGAGTGACCCACTCTGGTAAATGCAATAAATGTTCAGAAGTTTTACTTAAAAGTATTTGCTTATGGAAAGTCAATTGAGCTTTATTATGAATATGACACTTGGGGGAGGGGTAAACTAAGCAACCCTGTTATGTAATAGATATGCAAGCTTCTAAAATAAATAAATAAAAAACACCCACCATGCTTTGAAAACAGCACCTTCCCTACCTGAGAACATTAACATAATAATTTTACATCCCATCCCAACCCCCACTAGCACCATCCCACCAAACATCATGCTGCTGCAGCTGGCAACTGCCGACTGCAGTCAGTTACAACAGTTAATCCCTTCCCATCACTCATGCACCAAATACACTTCCCCAACGTAACTCCCACTGTCCTTAAGTTTCACTCCTAGTCCCCTTCTGAGCACCCCTTTGGTCCCAACCACTCTCTTCCCCTACCAGAACTCACAAAATCATCCTGTAAAGAAAGAAACAGTCCCCCAGTGCAGAGCATCCACTGTGTTCAGTGCTGATATCCACCTGGTAAATGGCACAAATTAATAAATAGTGATGTCTTTGCTCCAACTAAAACCTAATTGGTTGAATGTTCAATCAGCTAGGCTATACTGGGAGCAAAGACATCACCATTCATTCATCAAGCCATTACGAGATGGGAGTCAACACTGAACTGAGAAGATGCTCTGTACAAGGGGACTGTTTTCTTTATTTATAGGTAGATTTTGTGGGTGCTGGTGGAGAGAGAAGGTTGGTTGCCGAAACAGCCAGGTTGGTAGCATCATGTTTACTCAGACAGGGGTGAGAACAGAGGAGGTTGCCAGTGGGATGTTAGGGAGGATTATTTCAATACAATTCACCTTGCTATCCATCGGGCAAATTTGCCATTCACCACGTGAATTTGGTTAATTCACCTGGTGAATAACAATGCGAACTGCAGTCTCCAGCTCTGTGAAGTTGACAAAAGTCATGTATTTTTCACAGAGTAAATTTCAGTAACTTTGCAAGTCTCTAGTACCCAGGCTATGAATTACATTTGTCTTGCCAAGACTCACTCCTGTTTTTTGGGGTTTTTTTTGTACTCTGACTTTCACAGCCTAGTGTTCATAACCCACTTGTACCAGCTTCAATATTGCTGCAACAAAGATTCAGAAAGCTAATGTCCATCCATGTCTAAATCTCATCAAGGCACTTGGTCAGCTGAGAAACTGCTGTGTAGGGGTCACATAAGAAAGGGTAACTACAGCTGTTTAGCATTTATGTAGCATATGTGGACCATGGGGTTTGCCATTTCAAAAAACAAGTAATGAAATCTGACAAAATTTTCTAATGCAGTATAACTAGAGCTTACTTAATATGTGATTTACATAACTGTCATAACATGCATGGTCGTTTCCGCAACAGCACATAGCACTACACTATTTACAAGGAAAAGACTGCCACTCAGTTTAACAATGCTATTAAACAATTGACTATTATATTAACAGATACAATATGATTTATCTAGCAAGAAATGCCACGATTTTAGTCTTTCAAGTTTTTAGAGGACTGTATAATAAGTGTTTTACATAACTTTGGGAATATGTAAAAGAGTACCTGTCTAAGAAATATGATGTTACTTAATACAAAACTATATAGCATGCATTTTAGTGTGCATGCTTATATATTTAGTACAGTACATTTCATAATTACCCTAACTTTCTTTAAATTAGATATCAGCATTTCAAAAAATCAGAAATAACATTTGCCTCTTCAGAACCTAGTTTATAAAGACGTTTAGGCTTCACCCATCTGAAAGAAACAAGTGCATATGAATCTAGAGCAGAAATCACATTCCAATTTAATTAAAAAGATTAATGAGCAGATAATAAAGAAGTTCTTTATTCAGAACACTAATGAGTCTTCCTTCTCCCAAATGACTGGAGTCATCAACAGCATATCATGGTTGTAGTATGCCTAACATGATATTGATTTACTGTACTACAAAAGGTATTTAATCCCCTCAAGATGATGAATTCTGTGTACAAAGTCTCTTGCTTCTAGAACATGCAGGGATTTTAAAAATGTTGCAGTTGGAATGCACTACTTATAGAGAATGAGATATTTTATCATGAAATCTCATTAGTACAAGTATTGGAATGGAGACACATAGGCGTGATTCCAGGCATGAATACATGGCTGCATTCTAGATAGCTGGGCAGAATTTCCTCTGTGCATCACATTCTCTCTCACTCATGGGGCCCAGTTTATAATCTGACTCACATTTGTACATATGACTGTGAGTTAGTGAACTAACAAACAAAAGACATCTGTATGTGATAAGAAATTAAATGTCTGGTCATCATCAGCACATTTCAAAATATTTATGGATAAAAATCTGAACTTAGAACAAAGATCATGCAAACTTGAAGTGCAGTGTGTGGTACTGGAGCCCCTGTCTCAAGAAAGACATCAATCAGCTGGAAGCAAACAGAGAAGGGTTATCAAGCTTATTCAAGGACAACAGGATGTCCCACATGAACAGAGTCTAGCGAACCTAAATATGTACTCAATCAAGGAGGAAAGAGAGAGGGGGGGATATGATCAAGACCTTCAAATACCTTAAAGGCATAAACAAGGTCAACCTTGTGGATCTTTTTAGCATAAGCGAAAAAATGATCACACGGGAGCAGCTTCAAATTAGTGGTGGTGGGGGGGAGTAAAAGAAGGTGGTCAGGAGACACGACTTCAGTGAAAGAATGGTGGCAGAGTGGAATGCACTGCCAGAGGGAGCAGTCACAAATCAGTTAGGAGATTGTCAGAGGATTTAAAAGACAGTGGGATAAAGTCAAGGGGATACTTAGGGTGACAGTGGAGGAGGGGCAGAGCAATATGTAGCAATTGTGCAAGAGCTTCACAACTAGCAGACTTGATAGATCTTTTGGGCCTTCTGCTGGCATTTTCATATGTTTTAAGTTAGGAGGACTCACTTTTGTGGGGGGGATCCATTGAATTTGAGGTAATCCACTGCACTGGTAGACTCTTAACAGTGCCCATCAGGCCACAAAAGAGCTCACTGGCCGATATGGGCCACACACCACGCTTTATGAACAGGTGACTCTTCTGGGTGGAATGCCCTTTGTTAATTACAGTACAACACAGTTGCAGGATATCACTGTTCCATGTAACTGGATCACTACTAAGCTTCAATTAAATCACAGGAGCATTCCAGCATATTAATGGGAGCAAATCTATTTTATTGACATCTGGAGTTATGATTTGGACTGCAGTTCTGTTGCGGGGGGGCTCCTCCCCACTGTGACAAACTCCTAACAGTTTGTACCTTGCTAGTGGGTAGAGACATTGTAAGGTTTTATTTCACTGGCAAGGATCCAGCTAAGTTGTAAAATTCACCTTTGTGAATAACTTTGTGAATTGCCCACTTCGCCACTTTGCAATATGTTTTCCTGAGAAAGTGACACTTTTTTTAGGTGACGTCAGGTGGAGTTATGGTGAATTTGAACTTCACCAGTGAATTTGCATGACTTTGCTTTAATAAGTACCACTTCACCTTCCAAAAACTTTCACAAAGTTGGCACTTCATGCTTCATGAATTGACAAACATCACAAATGAATTCACAAAGCACAGTTTTCCAACTTTGCACATCTCTACACATTTTGTGCCACCATACATAATATCTGCAAATAGTGTCCAGAGTGTGTGTTTGTATGTCTGCACATTTGTTAATTTATTGTATGTATGGATGTAGGTATGTTTCTTTCTTCATTGCTTTATTTCAGAGGTTTTATCAGGAAAGTCATAATGAGTTTGTATCAGCTTGCTTCTGGGTGAATCTGGGGGTTGGGAAGAAAACAAAACAGAACAGAACAAGTGCAAAGTACAGTGTACAATAACAATAGAATACTATGGAAATAATCATAACAAAATATACAAGAATGGTTCAGAATAAAGTTGCCATACAGTAAATTGTAGAGCAAGTGAAATAATATTAAATAGCGATCAACAAAACAATAATATGAGGAGCAGGGAGTAGTAACTGATGAACTGAGGGGCAGTTGCAGTGCTAGTGACAGTGTGTGATTGAAGCAAGTGACAGGAGTCTGTCCCAATATCAGAAGCAACTGCAGGAGTGAATAAAGAAATCAAGGAGGTGAAATTTCAGAATGAGAAAGGAAGGAGCAGACTGAATGAATGGTGGGAAAGTGTATAAAATTTGATAGCATAGAAAGAGTTGGGAGTTGTCTTGGCCGACTGAAGGGGGACATATAGAAACATAGAAGCATAGAATTTGATGGCAGTTAAGGAACGCTTGGCCCACCTAGTCTGCCCATTTTCCTACCTGATGGATAAGCTGCAGATCCTAGTTAACCAACAGCCTACTTCCTCCTACCCCCCCAATAGAACTGCCTTATGTCTGTCCCATGCATTCTTGAATTCCCCCACTGTTCTTGACTCCACGACCTCCTCAGGAAGGCTGTTCCATTCATCCACATCCTTCTTCATGAAAAAATACTTCCTCACATTACCTCCCACCTCTGTCTTCAAATTGTGCCCCCTTGTTCTTGCACATCTCTTTTTCTGAAAGATACTACCCTCTAGGAATTTGTTGATTCCCTTGAGGTACTTGAACATTTCTATCCTGTCCCCCCTCTCCCTTCTTTCCTCAACGGTACACATATTAAGCTCCTTTAGTTTCTCTTCGTATGTCTTCTGGTGCAGACCCTACACCATTTTGGTTGCCCTCCTCTAGACAGCCTCCACTCTGTTTATGTCTTTGAGGAGATGGGATCTCCAGAACTGCACAAAGTACTCCAGATGGGGTCTCACCAACTGCCTGTACAGAGGGATAACAACTTCTTGTTTTCTACGGTTGATGCCTTTCCCTATGCATTCCAGTATCCCCCCAGCCCTCCTTACTGCCTTCTTGCATTGCTTGCCCACCTTTGGGTCATCTGATAAAATTACCCCCCGGTCCCTTTCCATTTTTGTTACTGTCAGTATCTCACCCCCCATTGTGTACTCTTCCCCTTGGTTTTTGTTTCCCAGGTGCATTATCTTGAACTTCTTTGCATTGAATCTAAGCTGCCATACATTTGACCATTCCTCCAACCTTGTCAAGTCCCTTCTCATCCTTTCCACTCCATCTCGTGTATCAACCTTGTTGCCAATCTTTGTGTCATCTGCAAAAAGACATACTTTTCATTCCAGTTCCTCTGCAATGTCACTTACAAAGACATTAAAAAGTACCAGTCCCAGTAGTGAACCCTGTGGTACCCCACTAGTAACCCTCCTTTCTTCACTGTGGACTCCATTTACTATTACCCTTTGAGTCCTGTTGTCCAGCCAATATTTAATCCAGGCTACCACCTTGGGACCAACTCCAAGGCTAGCTAACTTGTATATTAATATTTTGCTTGGTACTGTATCAAATGCCTTGCTAAAATCTTGGTAGGCTATGTCCACAGCCCCTCCCTGGTCTACTACTTTGGTCACCTAGTCAAAGAAATATATTAGATTAATCTGATACAACCTTCCTGCTGTGAATCTATGCTGCCTTGTGTCCTCTGCCCAGTGGCCTCTAGGTACTCAACAATTCTTTCCTTCAGAAGTGATTCCATAATTGTCCCTACCACTGAGGTCAAACTAACTGGTCTGTAGTTTTCTGTCTCTGCCCTGCTCCCACTTTTGTGAAGAGGAATCACAACCACCCTCCTCCAGTCCTCAGGTACCACCTCATCCTCCCATGATTTGTTAAAGAGAGTAGTCAGCAGTGTCACTAGTTCTACCCTTAGTTCTTTTAGAATTCTTGGGTGAATCCCATCAGGCCCCACTGCTTTGTCCACCTTCAGTTTTACTAGTTCTTTCAGAACCCTTTCTTCTCTGAAGGGACTGGTATCTACCCCCTTATCTAGAGTGTTTCTCTTGTTTGGTTTAGGTACCTCCCCCTCCTCTTTCTGTATGAGTACTGAGCAGAAGTATTTATTCAGTATCCCTGCTTTTTCACTGTCACCCTCTGCCTGCAATTTCTCCACTTTATTAAGCCTCAGTATCCCTCCCTTGGTCTTTCTTCACTCCCTAATGTACCTATAAAAGGTATTATCCCCCTTCTTAACAGGGCTGGCTATCCTTTCCTCAGTTTGGGCCTTTGTAATTCTGACTGCCTTCCCTGCCTCTTTCTGCTTTAACTGATAAAGTTCTCTGTCCTGCTCTTTCTGTGTTTTCTTATATTTCCTGAAGGTTCCATGTCAGTTCTGCTCAGGAAACTGAAGCATGGTTATTTAAAGCACAGTCATTTAGTCACAAGGAAATCCAGCGCAGGTGCAATTGAGTACTTGTCCATCCATTGCACATGCGATGGATAGACAGTGGATCACCCCTCAAAACACCTTTTACCACAGAGTCAGTACACACAGTGATTTCCCCTTATTAAATAAAACTGTGAACAACCTTTGCAAATCTCGATGTGCTGTATCGACGAGAAGGTCTCTGAGTATCCAGCAGCTAAAACTATGTGAACACTCCTGTTACAGTGGAGTTCTCTTAGAGTCAGTCAGCTAGACAGTTTTGATTTCCTCTTATTTACTTGCACTGTAATGGATAGACAGCAGATCCCCCCTCAAAACACCTTTTACCACAGAGCCAGTTCACACACTGTATACTCTTGACATACCTTAGTGAATCTCAGTGCACTGTATCGATGAGAAGGTCCCAGAGTATCCAGCAGCTAAAATGATGTGAACACTCCTGTTACAGTGGTCTGCAGGTTAGTGCCTTCTCTTGCAAAGGACAGTTTCTCTTTACAAGCACGCTATCCTCCCTGTAGATTTTCAGTTTAAGCAAGCTGAATTTGTCAGGTTTCAAAATAGATGATGAGGTTGGAGGTGTGCAATAATTTTTTTCCAGATGACAGCAAGAACATTTTAGCAGAAGGGGTCAAATACGTTACTAAAGATAACATCACAGACATTCCAGGAGTTTCACCACGAGGAGTGGAGGGGTGTTTATCATTTTGCGCTGCAAAGGTTATGCAGCATTTTGTTTGATTAGCGGAAATTGTTTTCACTATTATTACCTCATGCTAATGCTTACGCTGAAATGTTTGCGATGATTTCACGTGATACCTTCCCTGAATACTATCCTTTTATCCTTAACCTTCCCTGTCACCTCTTTTGAGAACCATAGTGTTTTTTTTCCTTTGTTGTGTTTTGTTGATTTGCTTCACACAAAGGCTTGTTGCCTCTGTGATGGCTGCTTTGATTACTCCCCATTGTTCCTCCACCCCTCCTTCTTGTCTGTTTGCTAGTGCTTTTCTGAGGCACTCTCTCATTTTCCCAAAGTCAGCCCTCCTAAAGTCCAGTACTCTTGCTATTTTTATGGCTTGACTCTATGGCTGTGTTTATCGTGAACTACACTGTTTGGTGGTCGCTTGTTCCCAGATGGCTACCCACTTCTAAATCTGAGATTCTTTCTCCATCCCCATTTGAGAGTACCAGGTCTAAGATTGTTCCTTCCTGAGTGGGTTCCAATATTAGCTGTCTGAGGCATTCCCCTTGTAGGGCATCAAGATCGACCCTGCTCTTGGATGTGTCTGCCGCAAAGGTGATCCAGTTAACATCTGGCATATTCAGGTCCCCCTTCAATAATATCTCCCTTTTTCTGCCATTCTAAGGATGCCGTCTATCATTTCCTTGTCCATTCCCTCCCCCCTGAGATGGGGGTCTAGATACAACCCCCATGCAGATTGTGATGCCATTTCTTGTCTCCAGGGTGACCCAGAGTGCCTCATCTGCTCCGTTTACTCTTTACATCTGTTGCTTTGATCCTTTCCCTTGCATAGAGAGCTACTCCTCCTCCTCTTTTACCTTCCCTGTCTCTCCTGTAGATTGTGTATCCTGGTATGTTGACATCCCAGTCATGGTTCTCTGTGTACCATGTTTCTGTGACTGTCACAATATCCAGGAATCCCTCTTCCATCAAGGCCACTAGTTCAGGGACCTTGTTACACAGACTACAGGCACTGGTACTCATCATCCTCCATTTTTGTATGGCCTTACCCCTTTTAGCTCCATCCCTGTCCTTACTGCCTTTGCCTTTTTTGCATTTACCTCTGTCCTGCTCCCTAATGACTTCTCTACCTTGGTGTTTACCTCACAAATTACCATGTTTTGTTGGGGAGGCTGGGATTTCCCTGCTCCTTTTCAGTCCCCCCCCTTGACTAGTTTAAATGCTTGCCAATGAAGCATTTAAACCTATCACCTAGGATCCTGGTCCCCCCCGGACAGATGCAGACCATCGCACCAGTATAGGCCTGCATTCCTCCAGGTGGTGCCCCAATCCCCAATGAAGCCAAAACCCTGAGCTCCACACCAGTTTTTCAACCATTCATTGACTTCCATGGTGTTGAGTACCCTAGCATCACCCTTGCCATAGACAGGCAACACCTCCAAGAAGGTTACCATATGTGCTACTTGTCTAAGGCCTCTCCCCAACTCTACAAACTCCTCTTGCACTGTTCTAATCCCATTCCCAGCCAGGTCATTTGTCCCTAGGTGGACAATGACATCCAACTCCCTCCCACATGCAGCTGCTCCCATGATCCTGAGGATTTTCTTCCTGTCCCTCCAAGCCATGGTGCCAGGCAGGCACCTTACCTCCCTCTCCCCTTCCTCTCCTAGTTCTACCCCCTAATGACTGAGTCCACACCAGGAGTTGTTTCATTCCTCTGTGGGGTCCTGTGCCACCCTCCTGTGGGTCTCCTTTGTGGAGGTTCCCAGTATTCTCCTTGGTCTCCTCTGCAGGTGCCTCCATAGCGGAATCACTATCCACCAGAACAGTGTATGAATTGTGGAGAGATACAGCTGGAGGGATGCACCTCTGTTCCACCACCCTCTCCCTCCCTGAGCCCACCTTGGTCCAGCTGCTCCTCTTTCTTGGCAACCTCTGACATAGCAGCAGTGGCCATGGTGGTCCATGGTTGGGGGAGGAGGTTTCACAAATCTTAGCCAGGTCAACCTGGAGACGGGCAACCTCCTCCCTCAGACGAGAGAGGTGCCTGCAAATAGGGCAGCATCACAGCCTCCAGAATGTCTCTGGGAACACTGCCACCCCTCAGCCACTGCATTGTACCATTCCCATCATGTCTTATTTTGTGTCCCCTCTCCTGCTGCTCTGCATGTTTACTCTATCCTCTCTTTACAACTCTCACTCTTCCTGTTCTGGGAAAGCAACTTCCTGTATTCTTCAGTAGTCCCCTTCTGCCTTGCTCAGAGTCAGACCTCCAGGAGCTGGGGGGGAGAAAGAGCCACTTTTTTTCCTTCAGGGTTGACAAAACTAATGTTTCTCTATGATCCTTCCCTTTATACTGCCAAACAGGAAGTTCCTGTTGTCAATCAAATCCAGTGGCTATAAAAGTAGAACTGGCTTAGGGTGGGAGTATGGAGGTGTGGGATGGAGGGCAATTAGTAAGAAAAACTGTAGCTTTTTTAGTCAGCTGCTTTCTGCTCTAAAAGCAAGAAGTCTGTCTTCCAAAAGCTAGCAGCAGGAAGTTGTAATTGGAAACACCTGCTTTTCTAATGCCTAAGCCACATCTCTAATTAACTTCTCTCCCCTCCTACTGATTTAGCAAACTAAGTTGATACAGTACCCTTCCCCAACACAGAAACACACACTGACTTTCTTTTTTATTTTGTAAATCTAAATGAGACCCCCTCTACTTCTAATAAAGTATCTATTTGCTTAATCCCAGCAGAAACTGGCTCCTGCTGAGATACACATGTTAAATTGGTAAGAAAAACTGTAGAGTTTTAGTCAGCTGCTTTCTGCTCTAAAAGCAAGATATCTGTCTTCCAAAAAGATAGCAGCAGGAAGTTGTAATTGGAGTCACCTGCTTTTCTACTGCCTAAGTTACACCCCAATTAGCTTCTCTCCCCTCCTACTGATTTAGCAAACTAAGTTGATACAGTACCCTTCCCCAACACAGAAACACACACTGACTTTCTTTTTTTAACCATAAGTGAGACCCCCTCTACTTCTAATAAAGTATCTGTTTGCTTAATCCCAACAGGCACTGACTCCTGCTGAGACAGAATTGTTAAATTAGTAAGAAAAACTGTAGCTTTTTTTAGTCTGCTGCTTTCTGCTCTAAAAGCAAGATTTCTGTCTTCCAAAAGCTAGCAGCAGGCCCCTTCCTCATGCGGTCCTCCTCCTCATGAATGGGAACAGGGCTGACCAGGAGAACTATAGACCAGTCAGTTTTAACTCTAAAGTGGGTAATCTACTCGAGCCAATAACTAAGAAGAAGATAACAGATTTTACAGAGAAAAATGAGCTCCAAGATAAGAGACAACATGGTTTTGTAAATGGATGATCATGTCAAAATGACCTTATTGAGTTCTCTTAGTCAGTGTCACAAGCAGAGGGCAGAGGCTAGGTGGTGGATAGCCTGTGTCAGGATTTAAGCAAGGCCTTTGATTCAGTGCAGCAATGAAAGCAAACAAAAGCTACATGACTGTGGGTGGAAGATAAATTAACTGCATGGTTACCAGATTGATTAAGGGGAAGGACCCACAGGGTGGTGTTTTACAGTGCATACTCAGGGAACAGGGAGGTGGTGAGTGGAGTGCCCATGGGCTCACTCCCATGGCTGGTACTTTTTAACATGTTCATCTGTGACTTTGGAGAAAGGATGAAGGGAAAAATCTGCCTTTGCAGATGACACCAAAATCTGTTTCAGAGTTGACACTGAAATCCAGATTAAGGATTTGAAGGGTAGCACACAAAGAGTGAAGGCTGGTCTCATAAACTATCTGGCTGTTCTGGTTCAATGCAAAGGAATCCAATGTTAAGCACATATGCAGGAGAGTCTGAAAATTGATTACTGGATAGGAGATAGAAGAGATAACTAGACAACAGAAGAAACAGAATCATCATAAGTAATAGCATCTCTTTATGCAATGGATAGGGGAAACAGGAACACCAGAAGGATGGTGGGGTAAATAAAAAGGACTGTTACCAGCAGGATGGAAAGGTACTGTTTCCACTCCATAAATCCCTGAAAATATACTTTTTGGAAGCCAGAAAGGAGTGGTAACATGACAAAAACATTCACATTTCTCAGGGGAATTAATAAGCTAGATTGCCAGGACATGTTCAAGTAGAGCAAGGTATCAACAATTTAGGGCACAAATGTAAACTTGTGGTGGGTTTGAAAAAAATGAGATGGTTCTGTACTTCTTTATGGAGAGAATGGTGGACAAGTAGAACAGCTTTCCCAGATAAGTGGTCAATGACAACAGTGACAGGTTTCAAGAAAGGGTGAGACAAATACTGTATAATGGGTTAGTGAGGATGAAAGCCAAGAAGTAGGGTGGGGGAACAGAAAAAAAGGAAAGGCATGTCCTACCACTTGAGCACTCAACCAACAGTAGTTTAATAAAGCACAGGTAGGGAGTTAGGCCGACCTGATAAATCACTAGTCTTTTTCTGCCTGAATTTTTTTTTCCAAAAAATAATACAATTTTGTAAAAGGGATCAAACTGATCCTGTATGAATTATAAGCAGACTAAACTAATACTGAGTTCACTGCAATTTTGCTAAAGGAGGTAATGTGGGAATGTTTCCTTAGCAGTAAGTAGTCTCATTCTACATCAAAAACAAGCAATTGATAACATATGTCAGAACTACAGGATGTTTTCTGACACTAGAAAACAAAATCTGCAATTTTCTTTTTTTTTCTCATGCTTTTAAAACTTGAAGGAAGTAAGTTACTCAACAACAGAAGTTATTGCACCAGTATGCAAGCATGCCCTTATACTTTAATGTCCTAGAGGCTCAGCTATGTCATTTCATTTTTTAAATATTTAAATAGTATTGAGGATCATAGTTACAATGAAACTGCCCAGATGTTACATACTGCTATTGTAAATAGTGCTGGTTCAGCAAAGCTGTCATCTAATAGTTTAGCATACTGCCACAGGGGTTTGCTTTCTTTAAACTTTTAATTTATTAACATCTGTTCGACTTCCAGGAAAAAAATCTTTTGATCCATTATTTATAGCAACCTAATAAAAACTGAATTAACAATTCTTTATTTAATAAACATCCTGCACTTTAGAGATATGGGTTTAAACAAATTGTTGATACAAAAATGTTATTCCAAGGACATCCCATGCAGTCTGTATGAAAATCTGATTAATGTTCACTAAACATTTTATTTTTACCTGATGAACTGCATACAATTAGTAATGTTTGCTTGACGCTCATTAGAAAACATTGTAACTTGAATGCGCAAACATAAGTGGTATTTAGGGCTTTGTCTGAATATCTGTTGTTGTACTCTGAGGAAATCAATATTTCAGAACCACTGAAGCATTTCATTTAATTGGAATACTTCCCCAATGATTTACTGTGAATTGCTAACTTTCTTACATAATTTATATTTTTAATGTTAGTGTTGATCAGATAAAGAGAGCATTATAAATGGTTTTACAAAAGTATTAACTCAGTTTATTAGCCAATGTTACTGTCAGTTCACATGGATAGGATAACAGTAACATTATCCAGTTTTTGTCTGGTGGGTCATTAAAGTGTTTTATTTTTCAATTGTTAAATGGATAATGCTTTTTTGCCCCATACTTCACAAGTACTATATCTAGTGTATTTCTCATATTAAGTTTGATTAATCAATGTAAAAGTACTTATGAGCCTGGCTTTATTGTATTCTTTTCCTTTATTTGGTCAGGCAATTGCTGCTAGTATCCTACTATCTACCAGCAGGAGTTGGAAAATAATTGTGGTGAGAAAGAAACAATGTGTCATAACTTAGAATAAAACCAGTCCCCAAAACATAATGTACATGCTCTTTTCTGTTGCACTGTTAAGACATTTAAGACAAAATATTTAGGTATAGTACTTGATTCCAGCTTAACCTATTCGGCTCATATTAGAAAAACAGTAAAGTCAGTAAACCAAAAAATAGGTGCTTTTTGTCGAATTAAGGATTGTTTAATTAGGGAAGCAAGAGAGATGATATCTAAAAGTGTACTACTTACAACATTGTACTATAATTCTTTTTTGTTTACTAAGTTAGCATTGAAGGCTTTGGATTTGGTTAATAAATCGTTTCATTCCATTTGTAGATTTGTCTTGTAATGCACTTCATTGAGACTTATATAATGAATTTAATTGGCTGCCTGCTAAATTGTCTTATTCTTACAAACTAAGTTGTTTGATTAACAATATACTTGTGCAGGGTATTACTTCTTCTTTATACAGTCTGATTAATTTAAAGGAAGATATAAGGTCATTAAGTTCAACTAAAGTGTAACAGTTATTAACTTCTAGAATTGTTACTTGTATGGGAAAGAGAGAGAGCCTTTTCCTTGCAATGCTCCATTTTATGGCATACACTGCCTGAAAATTGTATTATTGTCTCTAAGCAAGAATGTTTTAAAAAAAAGTATTGTATTGTCATCTACAATCACTTGCTGTATGTAATTGTTTTTAAGAATTTCAAATGACTTGTCTTGTTTACCACTGAAGTAAATTATTGTGCTGTATATTTGTCTTGTACTACAGTATTTGTATGTCAATTTGCTTCTTTGAAATTGAAGCACCAGGTCGATACTGAAAAAGAGCCTTGGCCCAGTTATCTTACCTGGTAAATAAGGTGAATTGAATTGATTTGAATTTAGTTAGCCTGAGTTTTCCATGACAAAATTCATTTTCAAACTGCAAATCCTACACTTGAGTAAGTATTAATCCATGAGAAAGGTGGCATTTACTAGGAATTAATGCATGGTTGGGGTGCACGAGGCTGGAGGCTGAGTGGTCCCACCACCCAACTATGCATTATTTCCAAAGTAAATGCCTCCTTTCAAAGTGGATTAATGTGCTAGTAACATGACAAGTACAATTCCTGAGTTTTGCAAATGAAAGAAAAAACTTTTGTAAAGAAGGAGAAAGACAGTATTCAATTTGTTAAGTTTGTAGGTTGATTCTGCTTTACAACAATAACAATACACAAGAAATATGCATGATGTGCATTAATGTTGTGACTGCTGTCATAATGCTTACTAATTAAACAGTGTAGTTATGCTACTTATCCTTTGCTAATGATATGCTGCTTAATTATTATTTAATACAACAATTGTGAAAATGAAGATGGCACTCATGAATTATTCGGGTACGCTGGCTAACACTTCTAGGTGGACTTTTCAACATTTGCATATTTTACTCACACTGCATGCAGTCTGCTGACTGTTTCTGGATCTGAATAAAGAAGTAGCTTGTTGTGTGCCATTTTGCTGCAACCAGGCATGGGGCGAATGGGTCATGTAGGAAACTCTGCTGCTACAGGACTTCTGTGCCAACCGGGGGAGGAATAACAGAGCCAGTGGACAGCTGGGAGAGCAAGGGAACACTGAAATAAGGTGGTCTTAACTAACTCAGAGGATATATTACTGAAGAAGGTAATCGGTTGTAGAAATACTGTGCACAAGTGCAGTGGAAAGGTACAGGATGTGTCTACAATGAAAGAGTGCATTTATTTTGTGAGCATGCCAACCCAAGATGTGAAGTGTTTCTAGGAGATAACATTATGGCTATGATACAACACTGTCAACTGGGTGAGTGAGTGGGAAAGGCAGAACACTCTATTTTTATGTGGCTGTCCTAGGTATTACCTCAGCAGGCATATCTTGGAAATTAATGCAGAGTAGTTTTTGGATCACATGGTGTATTTAACCCAATCAAGTTGCTGTATTCTTTGAAAAATTAATTGCTGTGTTACAAGTATATTTATATGTAAAGAGATTGTTGAAAATGGTTCAGCACTACCCACCACAAAGCAACTGAAATACAAGTTGTACTGAAAAAGAAAGGAGGTTATCTAAAAGTGATAACTGAAAGCAGGTTCTGGGACAAATTACAGTACTATTAAAATTGTGTGTATATTACATTTTATTTTATATTTTATAGATGTTCCATATTTTGTTCTGTATTATTTACTCTTGCCAGGGTTAGCAATTATTGGATTTGTTTAGAGTGCAATAAAGCAAAACAGTAGATTTCTTTATTCAGTTAGTTAGCTATAGTTTTATTTATTTACTTATTTTGTTTATCTTAAATGTTTTACCAGAAAATACATTTTGAGCTGGTAGCAGCTTGTTTACAGATGCACCATGGGGAAAGTGGAAGAAGTACAGTACAATGCAGTAATAAATCAGTATAACAACAAGATACAGAGTATCACATTTAAAACACAGCAGTAAGGAAGTATACTGGATTAAAACAGGCAAATACAGGGAAAGAGCAACACAATGCATGTTTAAGTAATGGTGTGAGGTAGCATGCAGTGGTAGTACATAAAGTGACTAAACTGTATAGTTTGACAGACGATGGGTATACTTCAGGATTGAGAGATATTACATTTATTTATTTCAAAATATTTACCAGGAAAGATATACTGAGCTGAAATAGCTTGTTTTCAGATACGATATAAAGGAGAAGAACAAAAGTACAAGACATTAAGAGGGGTCAGATACAGTTGCTGATTGGAGTAGTGAGGTCATGAAGGAAGGTTTTAATTGCTGAAATAAACAAAGTAGAGTGAACAGCAGGGGGAAAGTTGCACCTGAGCTGGTAGAATTTGAAGACAAAAGCAGATTGACCTGCAGTGAGTTTTCTGTGCAGGGGAGAAAAGAGTGAGAGAGAGAGAGAGAGAGAGAGAGAGAGAGAAGAGAGAGAGAGAGAGAGAGAGAGAGAGAGTGAGCAATCTGGATCGGGATCAGGGTGAGTAGGGAACTAAAATAGATGGAGAGGATTCCAAACTAGAATTTTTATTTAAGAGGAGCACAGTAGTTGAGACACCTACTTTTAAGAGAGGGGATTGAGGGTGAGGTATAGAGGGAACAGTGGTGAGTATGGGTGGGGGGGGGGCACTATGAAGTGTGAAAGTACAGAAGGAGTAAAAAAGGAGGTCCAATCTGGCAAGGATGGATTTAGCTGTCACACTATACAAAACATCACCATAATTAAAAAACAGGGGGACCATCTTAATGATTCTCTCTCTCTCTTTCTTTCTCTGTATAGGTGGTGAGTGGCATGCATGCTTTGTTCTTGTAGAGTACACAAAGCTTACAGTGAATTTTTCTATGATGGAATCCATTTGGCAGAAGAAGATGACATGGTCCAGTCAGACCCTTTGAATGAAGTTGCCACATCAAGTCTGACACCTTTCAGGAACTACAGAAATTCAAACTGAATAATTACCAGAAACCAGCAAATTGCCACTCTACTATGCAAAGACAGTAGAGTAAAATAATACAAAAGCAAAACCTGGAAATGATCACACATACAATACGAACATAAAAAATAGGCACCCTAGTGTGTTATATATGATTTCTGACATTAAGCATCCTATGGGGGAATGTACTATCTCAGGACCCTGACAAGGTCATATTGCCACTCGCCCACTAATCTCCTGTCATTACTGTTTGCTTGTTTACTGATAATACAAAATGCTACTGAACTAAGGCCCATTTTCAAGAACTTCCTGGGGAAACATATGCTGCAAAAATGCAATACATTCATAATGCACACATTAACACTAAAAAGATATAATAAATTTACACACATTTTCAGATTTTGAATGAAAGTAAACATATTTTAAGATTATGTTAAAAAGTACACATTGACTGTTTTGTATTTAATGCCATGTTCTAACAGCACTATCAGAACATGTTTGTTAACCTACAATCATTTTTTTGAAGGGACATTTTATTTTCTGCTTAGATCTAAAAATACCATAGTAAGGAGATAAGTTAATTAACTTCTGTAAAATCAATGGAGAATTGCCTAGCTGTGTTGTTTTGTTTTTCAGATTATAAGGGCTTCAAAGAAACTTGCTTCAACAAGACAGCCAGTTTAACTTTGTATACAGACAGCAACAATGTTGATTATGGTAGCTCATTAGGCCCCCTTGATAGGTGTATGTCACCATGTATATTTATTATTTGGTTTTTTTACTGGGTAGGTGCACTAGACAATACAATGCCCATATTCAGGCACAATCTGGAAGAAAATAAAGAGTCAAAAACAGTTTAACATATAACCTACAGATAAAGCTAATGGTTACAAAAAAACACAATGTGGCAATTATACAAAGATATATCCAGTATCAAACAAATTGCTAGAAGAAGTCAGACAAAGTATGATTCAAATTTAGTAAATACACTCATTACATACTGTTGTAGAGGGATGCCAAATCTATGAACATGACAGAGCTCCAGGTACAGGTACAGTTATCTAGGTATGCTGTGAACTTGGCTAGCCACAAGTGGGCACCTACCAAAATGGCCACCCTCTTGTGGCACAGGTAGGAGAGGGTGAGGGTGTGACGAAGGTGACAGAATGGGGATTCCTCATGCATATGGTAACAGGAAGCGAGCATGACAGAAGAGAGGGAGGATTGGCCTGGTGTGGTTGGCATGGTCTGCTGAGCTGGCCCTGTAGTGTGGTTGGTGGGTGGCAGCGTGAAGCTGTGAGGGTTCTGGGTTTGGGTCCGGGCATATCTATATGTTTGTGTGCCCGGCCTGAAATTTACTTTTTTCAGAATTTGCATCCCCCTGACATGCACCCCCTTGGAGTTAAGAATCCTTTTTAGTAGGGGGGTGCGGGGGCCAAAGCCCCTCTCAGGAGGAGGTGCAGGGGGTGCAGTCCCCCACATTAACGTTTAAATTCTAAATCCCCAGTGCCATTTTCCTGCATGCCATGGGTGTACATTGCCGAAACTGAATTTTGGCGATGTAACCTCGCCATAATGATGGTTGCCTTTTGGCAATCACCATTATGACTTAGAACCAGTTATCTATGTATCTTAAGTACTTAGGTAGCTCTGTTTTAAAGTGTTCTATATGTGGGAATCAGAGAGCCTAAGGGTAGCTGGAAGGGAATTTCAGAACCTTAAGGCAAAAAGGAGAAAAGGTTGCTCATCCATACAGTATTTGTTGAATGCCTGGTGATGGACTGGAGAGATTGGTCACTGGATCTCAAGGCATAATATCCAATCAGAATATTTTAGCAAGGCACCCAGGAAGACAGGTCTAACAAACCTAAAAAATGTATTCATTGCACAATCTAGGGCACATTTTCATCATGAGAATTGGGATAGCCAGCTTAAACAAGAATAGGGAGTACCATAATAGGTAAGATGACTTGTGGGCAATGCAAAACAACAGATATTATTGTAAGTGGCATTCAGTTTAGTTAGGTTACATTTGTTCAGTTGAGAGAATAAAACAAACCCTGAAGTCAGACTTTGTAGCAGGACACCCTGAACAATAGCAAGTCTGGTGGCAGGAGTCAATGCATACCTCACTCTACAGGCACATCTGTTCTTGGTGTTAACCAATCTGCATGCCATAAAAATTTGCAAAGTAAAATCTAGAGACAGATTAAGGATGAGGCCTATGTATTTGAATGAGTTGCCAGAGAAATGAGGTGCACCACCCAAGCAGTAACTTGCCAGGTCATCTGTACAGGGCCTTCATCAGGGTGCTGACCATAATAACATGGAGTGAAACTTCATTGAGTTGAGGAGAAACTAATTCTGTTATAGCCAGAATGATACCTTACAGAAGTCAGCACTGAGATGGATGTTACTATTTGCCATGTTTTCAGGTGCTAAACTATAACACCATATCATAGGAATAAAGCATTCTGCAGCAGGAGACAGGAACCCTAGAGAAAATAATGAAGAAGGTGAAAAGTAATAGGCCGAGCATAGAGCCTTGGGGGACCCCATGGCTAACAGCAGTGAAATCAGATTTAAATGTATTCACTTTTACAAACTGCTGTCTCTCACTAAGCTACCTGGTGAATCAATTTACTGCAGTGGGAGATATGTCAATGGACAACAATTTAGCCTTGGGAATAGTGTGAGCCACTAGAATCCCTAAAGGGAGATAAAGTCCCATGGCCAGATGGGATGATCCCATGGATGCTTAAACAAATGGCTGCGAAACTGCTGAACCCCTATTGCTCAAATCAGACAGGGGTCATTCTGAAAGACTGGAGTGTAATGGATATAATTCTGCTACGTAAGGGGGAGGGGTGCTGGGAGCAACCCAGGAATTACAGACCAGTCAGCCTTACCACTGTAGTGGATTAGCTGATGAAGTCACTTATCAGAAAGGACCTTGTGGACTACCAAGAAAGCAGTGGTCTACAGGATAGTAAACAAGATTGTCTGTGGCAAGGAGGTCTTTTCAGACTAACCTGATAATTTTCTTTCACTGGGTAACAAGAAGATAAGGGTCACACTGTTGATTTACTGTACTTCAGTTCTGGCAAGGATTTTGACTAGGTGCCACACAGAAGATTGCTGAAGAAGCTGGAGGGCCTCAGCATGACTAGACACATACTTAGAAGGGTAGGAAACTGGTTGAAGGACAGACAGCAAAGGGTGGTTGTAAATGATGTCAAATCAAAAGACAGGGATATCATGAGTAAGGTGCCACAGGAATCTGTCCTGGGTCCTATCCTTTTCAATATGTTCATCAGCAACATTAAAGAGAACATCCAGGGCAAGTTGTGTTTTTTCACAGATGGCATAAAGATATGTGGTAAAGTAGACAGCAACAAAGGGATCTACAAAGGACAGAGAGGTGGTTTAAGGTTTGGCAGTTGAAATTCAACTCCACAAATGCAAGCTTATGCAACTAGTGAAAAGCCCAAGGCAGAGTACTCTAGGAAGAGGTTAAATTGAGTACAACAGAGGAAAGGGACCTAAAAGTCATTATTAGTGATGTCAGCAAACAATCAAATTAGTGTAACAAGGTCTATAATAAAGCTAATAGGATGCTTGCATGTATGATAAGGGGTACTAATAGCAGGAAACTGGAGATACATTTACCTCTATATAGGTAATTTTTGAGACTGCTTCTGGAATACTGTGTTCAGTTCTGAAAGTTCTCACCTAAGAAAGGACAGGGACAGGCTGTGGGTGGTGCAATACAGGATGACCAACATGATTCAGAGTGAACAGGTCAGATCTTATGAAGATCATCTGTAAGCACTGAACATGTACTCACTGGAGACCAGGGGAGAGAAGGGGGTATATGATAGAGACCATCATGTTCCAGAAGGAAATAAACAAGGTGAACTGTGGGGAACTATTTATCAGGAGTAGAAAGTCAAGAACCTGAGGTCATGAGTGGAAACTGGGAAAGGTTTAAGAGGAAGGTGAGGAAGTTCTATTTTATGGAAATGGGGGTTGAGCCATGGAATAGTCTGCAAGCGGTACTGGTGAGTATAAAGACTGTGAATGGTTTCAAGCATGACTGGGACAGAGTGAAGAGTTTAGTTGTGCTTTGGTCAAAATCAGTGGGGGGGGGGGGACCAGAAGGGATAAAATTCTGTATGGACAATAGGTCCTAGTGCCAACATGGAACTCTGAGCAGACTAGATGGATTTTTGGTCATTTTCTGCCATCACTGTCTTTTTCTAAGTTTTTACCAAATGCTGTTTTCAGCTTAATGAACACTGTCCCAGAGCACATGACCCTGTCCATGGCAACCTTAGCATCATTAGTGAACTGGATAAGGGCTGTAGATATATATTACATATATATATATATATATATATATATATATATATATATATATATATATATATATATATATATATATATATATATATATATAAAATATACTATGACACTGTCTAAAACCATGTCAGGCAGGTGATAGCAAGTTGTATTTGTGGAGGTGTTCCGTGACCTGTGTAGCTCCTTGCTTCTCAAGTAGCTTGCTCAGAACAGCAGCATGTCCAAAATTGTGTGATTCTGTCCCCTCACTCATAAATCCCTTGATGTGGCTCCAAAAGCTGTGGAAGTCACCAGCTGAGGCTTGTAGATCTTTGTAATAGGTACTTTTGGCAACATGAATAGTTTTTTTTTTTTACATTCATTCTTCCGCTTCCTATATTCTAGCCAGAAAGTAGGATGTAACATAACTTTGCACTTAGACCAACACTTATCTGAGGCTTTTAGTAAAGTCAATAAATCTCAGCGTAACCACCTTGTGGCCATCCCCCATTACCCTGCATATTATAAGACTGATGTATTGGTCCTTCAATGCCTGGACTCTGGAGATCTGGAAGTCTAATGTAGCAGTACCATCAGTGTTAAGAAAAAAGGGCACCAGTCAGTGTGGAGTAGATCAGTCAAATAAGCCTACTTGTTAAGCTTAGAGTAGTCACTGAGTAATATCATCTTAGGAGGAAGGGGGTGGGTGTGCAATCCAGACACAGAAAACCAGTGAATGGTCATTAATGACATCACCAAGAGTGTCATCCCCCATAATGCTGTTGGTTCTGTTGGTTAGGATGCAGTCTGTTAGGGTATGGTGATTGCCTTTAGTCATTAGCCTAGAGGGTTCAGAAATGAGCAGTATCAGGTGTAGCTTACTCATTGTGGTTTAAAAACACTTTGAATTAATACCAAACCAATCAAAGTTAAAATCACCTAGTAGTATGAGCTCATTTTTGCCATTTACTGCAAACAGTTGATAAATAACTACAGATAAGCCAGCCTTGCCACTTTTAGGAGGATTGTATACACCCACAATGCTTCTTTTAGATATTCCCTAGGAGTAGCATGGAGTGTAAAACTTTACTTGAGGATATACTGTATTTATCCTTTGCAAGGCAGAGATCATCAGGTGTTCCTGAAAGTATGTTTCAATGACTCCACCCCTCTTAGAGGAAGGATGGTCAAGTCTGAGCAAGTCATAGCCTAACAGGGATCACACTGATTCAGAGATAGCAGGCTTGAGCCAGAACTTTATAATACTAGGTATATCAGGGCTGAGTTACCCAGGATTTCAGCTCTGGGCTATTTTCCAAAAGACTATGAATATTAAGATATGCTACTTTAAGACCCTTCAAGCTGAACCACTAAGAGGAATTAGCAGAGTTTAGGGTGCAGGTGGGACCCAGATTGGACACAATATCACCCGAGAAAGTAACACAGAATACCAGGTGCCATATGCAGTATATAAATGATCATTAGCCAGTGGGTCTATTAATGGCCAGCTGAAGGAACACCTGTCTGAATGTTTTTATTACAAATAACAAGTACTTGGATCTTAGACATGAGGTGAGGAGAGCCAGCAGGGACTCTCATGGCATTTGAGAACAAGAATTCAAGAGTGTGGACTGGGATGGTCCCACACAGGTTACAGGGATAGGTCAATCTGTCCATCAATCAGTCTGTCCATCCATCAGTCTGTCCATCCAACCATCCATCCATCCATCCATCCATCCATCCATCTACTTACCTACCTACCTAATTATCTAGCTATATGGTCTGTTGCCTTCCTGGAGCATCAGATATATGGGAACTAGACAGAATAGGAAGGATGGTGGAGAGGAAGCATGGGGAGCTGGGGGTGCTGGTACACCTGTATACCAATGATTGGCAAACCATTTGGTGGAGATGGTGAAGCAGAACTGACATAGTCTGGGGAAGAAATTGGTGCACACTCAGCCTCCCTGACTTTTTCTGAAGTTCTCCCTGTGTGGGGCAGTAAGGGGAATCAGGATAGGACAAGAAGTGAGGTAAGGGAGGAGTTTAATGTGTGGCTTAAGGGTTGGTGTCAGGAAGAGGGGTACCATTTTGTGGAGGATTGGGGACTTCTGGGATGGGAGACTCTTCAAAGGTGATGAACTTTCCCTGATGAGAGAGGGGGCCTGAGTGCTGGGGAAGAAGTTTGACATCTGTATCAGATGAGTAAACTGACTGCAGGGAGACAGGGTCTAGAGGAACAATGGACCTAGGTGAAAGGATAGGGATTGTATCTAGTTCTCCCCCACATCTAGGGACTTGTAGCATCACAGTTGGCATGAACAGTGGTCTGTCCCTTACTGGGCTGGTGGAAGGGACATTAGGGTGCAATCACCAACAAGAGGATAAGAGGACTAGGAAAGAACAAGAGTGTTAGCAAAGATCAGGGTGTCAGATGGAAGGGGGTATGCCTTAATGCCAGGAGCCTACTGTAGGTAACAAAACCAGCAACCTCTAGACACTGACGGCAGACACTGAGGTGGACATTGTGGCCATCACAGAAACATGAGCTTCAGAAACTACTGACTGCAAAATGACAGTCCCTGGGTACTCGCTCTTCAGGAGGGATAGAGGGAGCAAACAGAGGGGGAGGAGTTGCCCTTTTTTTACTTTATTTATTTATTTATTTATTTATTTAGTGATTCGGAAAAGACCTTTGAGCACAAGCTCTTTTACAAAGATTCCACATCATAGATTTCAAAACAAAGTACAATAGAAGAAAGCAAAAGTACATTACAATGAATGATACAGCTTGGATTCAGAACTTACAGAATAACTCAAATCATAGGTACAAGTTAAAATAACAAGAAAAACACTTTATGAGGGTGGGGAGGGGGATAAGCAGCCACAAAGTGCTTTTCCTTGTTGTAATATTGTACCGTTGGGTATATGTTATTAGCATTTGTATTATTTTTTTTGTTTTGTAAGAGAATTGTGTACTGTATGTTTTAAGTAACTTATACGTTAAGAAATTTCAGGAGCACCTTGATAATGGGACTTTGGTCCTAATGGTATATTTATGCCATCAAATCCCGTTGAAAAATAAAGTTTTTACTACTACTACTACAAAGTGCCTCATCAGTAGTTCAGAGGGATGGGGATATCTGGCAGTGGGGTGAAGAAAAGAGGTACCAGAGAGAGGTATATACTGCGGTCGGGGTGAAGGGTGGGAGAAGAAGGGTGATAAGGTATAGGGAGAAATGGTGGGGTTAGGGAAGCCAGAGCAAAGGAGACATGCTAGAGTAAATGGTGGGGTGGGAGGGGGCATGGTCAGACAGCCTGCATTAGTAGTGACTGTAAGGGAAACTCACGGTACTGTGAGTTGGGGGGGTGGGGTGGCAGGTGCTGAAGAAACATGAAGCAAACTGAATGCTGAGGCAAATCATGAGAAGGGACAGAGGAAGGGGATACCTGAGGCCTGCCTAGTGCTTGCTGGAGGGCAGATAGAGCAGGTGTGACTAGACTTGGGGGCAGGTGCACTTAGAGAGTGTTATTAGTGCTGTTTGAGGTCAATTTTGAATTGTGCCAGACAACAGGTGGCCAAGAGGTGCCCAGGAGTTCATTCATCCACAGGGGGCCCTGGTAGGCAAATGCACATTGCCCAAGTGAGGTGCAATGGAAGGAGATAGCCAAGGCCCCTCTAGTCCTCACTCTGGTGACCTGTAATGAGTTGTCCACCTTGATCAAACTGCCTACACAAGGTGGTGTTTTACCCAATAGAGTCTTCTTCCCTAGGATGCAAGTCTGGAATTTTACCCTGTTTCTTAATGACAGCCAGTTTGCACGTTTGTACAGAGTACAGGTGTGAGTGCCACGCTTAGCATCCAGGGTGAGTCTGCAAGCTTTGTTGAGTGCAGTCTGAACCCTCTTGAGCACTGTATCTGTTGCGGCCCCATAGACCACTAGCCCACAGTCAATAGTATATATAATTGAACTGTGGAGTGAGAGGTGGAGGGCCCCCAGAGAGAGGTATTGCCTGTGCCTGTACAGGATACCTATCTTGGTACTGACTGTCTTGACCAGAGAGTCAATATGGTGCACATACATGAGAGTATCATCTATTATGACCCCCCAGATACTTGAACAAGTGAACTTGTTCCAGTGGCTCACTGCATGAGTTGGAGATGATGAGGAGGTGGTGCTTATTTTTTTTTTTCTGGGGGCTGGACATAAGCATGGCCTTGTTCTTCTTGCAGTTTAGTAGCAGCTTATGACTACAGAACCAGTCTTCGAGTTTGGAGAAGGAGTTCTGCAGCTCAGATTGTAAGGCAGCCTGAGACGTGCTGCAGCTCAGGAGCACAGCATCATCTGCATATAGTGTGTTTGGTGCCGCAGGCTGTGGGAAGGTCATTTAAGAAGAGGCTGAAGAGTAGGGGCCCCGGTATTGACCCCTTGGGTACTCCTAATGATACCTTTCTTGTGCGGGATACTGTTTGCCCAATTCTGACACATTGATTTCTCTGTATCAGGTAGTCTTGGAACCAGCAAAAGGCATTGGGGGCCACACCCATGTTTTGCATTTGGTCAGTAACAGGGGGTGGTTGACTGTATTGAAGGCTTTGCTGAGGTCAATAAAGACAGATCCCGCCAGTTTGCCTTCATCCACCATTTTTGCCAAGAAGGGCGTCAAAGTGGCTTAAAATGGGTGCATCAGGGTTAGCAATAGGAGACAGAGTCAGTGTGGCTGCAACTTACCACAGCCTCAGGCAAGAAAGTGCATTTGGGGCTGGCCTCTAGACCTTTGGGCCAAGGAGAGGACAGGGAACTCAGGTAAAATACATAGATATATAGACACTGTCAGCAGATAAGGGCCTATGGCCCACCCAGTCTGCCCATTTGAGCTTGTAAGTTCACGTTATGTTTTCCTAGAAATCTGTTGACCCTTACCTCTGACTTTCCTTATGTCTATCCCATGCATTCATAAATCTCATGATTATTTCTGCCCCCACCACTTCCTCTAGCAGGGGGTTCCACTTGTCCACCACCCGTTCTGTGAAGAAATGTTCCTCATGTTTCCTCTGAATCACCCTCCCTCCAGCTTCATCCTATGCCCTCTAGTCCTGGAACATCTTTTTCACTGGAAAATAGTGTATTCCTGCACCTATTCCTCCCTGTAAGGTACTTGTATGTCTCTATCATACCCCCTCTCTCCCTCATCTCCTCCTGGGAGTACATATTCAAGTCCTTCAACCTGTCCTCATATGACTTGTGATGCAATCCCTGTACCATCTTTTTTGCCCTCTGAATCTTACCTACCCTGTCTATGTCCTTGTGTAGGTAAGGTCTCCAGAACTGAACACTGTACTCCAGGTGGGACCTCACTAGTGTCTTGTATAGTGGAATTATGATCTTCCTTTTCCTGCTGGTGATGCCCCTGCCTATGCATCCCAGCATCTTATTTGCATTACCTGCTGCCTTGCTGCACTATTTCCCTACCATTAGGTCACCAGAGATGATAACCGCAAGGTCCCTTTCCTGTTTGGTGCATGCTATATCCTCACCTCCCCCAAATGATATGTTGTTCCAGGGATTTTGTGCCCCATATGCATTACCTTGCACTTTTTTGCATTGAATTTCAGCTGCCAAACCCTTGACCATTCTTCAAGCTTCTACAGGTCCCTCCTCATTCTGTCTACACCCTCTGGCATGTTCACTCTGTTACAGAGCTTCATGTCATTAGCGAACAGGAAAGTTCTGCCTTCTAGGTCCTGCACAATGTCACTGATGAAGATGTTGAATAGGACCGGTCCCAGAACTGATCGCTGTGGTACCCCATGGTCACTCTTCCCCCAATGGAGTGACAGCCATTTACCACCACCCTCTGTGTCCTGCCACCCAGCCAATTACCTACCCACCACACTACTGTCCTGCCCACTCCCATATTCCCCAATTTGTTTAATAGCCTTCTATGTGGTATAGTGTCAAAGGCCTTGCTGAAGTCCAGATAGGCCAAGTCCACTGCCTTCCCCTGATCCACCTCCCTTATCCACCCCTACCAAATTACATCTGTCCAGCTCCCTCAGTTTATTGAAGTCTGCCCTTCTAAAATCAAGTACTTCAGCTCTCGATTGTGGTTTACCAGAGCCAAGGGCCATGTTGAACCAAATGGAGTTATCATCCCTGTTCACCAGTGGCTCCACTATTCCATCCAAATCTGTCTGTCTGTCCGTTGAAAGATGGATAGCAAAGGGGGAAGTCATGGTGGTGGGTGATCTGAACCTGCCAGACATTGCTATGAATGTACCAGTGTCCAGGAGTGCCAAAAGGTAAGGCTTTCTAGACACATTCAAAGACTGTCTATTGATACAGCCAATTAATAAACCCACCAGAACGATCACAGTTTTTGATGTGGTGCTCATCAACTTGCAGGGATTAGGGGAGCCACTGGTGAACAAGGACGATAACTCCATTTGGCTCAAACATCCCTAGGCTCAAACTGTACAGCTCAAACTGTAGAAACTAGAAACATTTGAGCCTGCCTGAAGATGTCTTCTTATCTGGGTATCTTCAAGTCAACTGGTTTCAAAATGGAAGACCCCCCCCCCATCACTTCAAAAATGCACTCTTCCATTCTTGGGTGACTTCTTTCTTCAGCTAGGAGTCCCCCCACTGACCCGGGCCTGAGATGCAGTATTTTAAATAAAACCCACCTGAAAGAAACTCCTTAGAGGATTAAAAACCTGGAAGTTATTAAATTCATCATTTCTGTCTACAAACAAAGTTGACTCCAGTTGATTCTTTTATAAACCAATCACTTTACTTCTCCTGTGCCCAAATGATTTAACTGGGTAACAGGGGCTCACTTATGAATCTACTTTAAACACGGTTCCATGGGGATAAACTTTTATAGTTTTACAGTTCTCTCTCAGCAGCCCAGATCTCTCCTGAGGAACTTAAACGACCTGTCATCCTAGACCGTGAATCTCCAAAGATGCCACTGGCACTAGTAAGTACCTAACCAAGCTTCCTTACTAATTTCACAGGAGTCAGGGTCCTACACTCTATTCAAACTTCCGGGGGAAGCATACAGCTTCTCCCACACCATTCCCTGACTCTCATATTCCAGCCTGGTAGAGACACAGATGATGCGGTACCCACCAAAACCCACTGAACCATGCCTCCCCCATACTCCTGTCCAGTCACTTTCCTGGTCTGCCCAGCCTCTCTGAATAACAAAACCTCTTCCAGCAACATGGTGGCACCTTCCTTCCTGACCAAGTTACCCCACCAGAGCAGAACCATGGCCTAAGCGGGCCTAAAGACCTGCTCATAAAATGAAGGTCCTGGGGTCTTTCCCAGACATGAGCATGGCAGACCCACAGCATATTCAGTCTGTGCTCAACTTCCCTGGCTGCTAGCCATTTGAGATGCCCTGCCTCACTGAGAAACAGGAGCCCTGCCATTACTCCTGGATCCACAAGAGCCCAAACACCTCTCCATCCAACTTGCTGCTGTTTTAAAGGGTGTACATGATGGCACTGCTGCCCAGCTGTCTCCTCTTCACCATCCTCTTGCTACCACATAAGTGCAAACCAGCACTGGGGAAGGACTCCAGGGTAACCTGCCGCCCACTCAACTAAAGACTGGCAGCCCCCAAACCTGTCCCTCCAAACAGTCCCTAGCGGGGTTAGAGGCTTCCCCAGGCCCCCTCTCCAGTGAGACCATAGGCCACCTTGCCACACCATGATGCAGAGGCCCTGCCCACAGCCTACTGCAACCCCAACAACTCAGGCCCATTAACAGCCTACTGCGGCCACCCAAACCCTGGGGCCTACCTATCCTGTATCTCCCATTTCCACATAAGACCCCCAGAGCTCAGGACCCCACTAATGACTGTTGCAACTACCTGTCTTAATGCCCTCCCTCGGATGCTCACCCAGTGAACCCGACGCATCACAGCTGTAGAAGCCAGCCTGCTTAAAGCAGATTGGGTCCCCCCCACCCAACACTGCCCTGCTGTGCCCATCACTCTCCTTCACCAGTCTCTGAACCAAAGACCCAGAAACTTTCTGTTTCTGCCTGTTTATAACCCTGGAAAACCTGCTATCTGTTTCCACCTCATTGCAACCAGTAGGAATTACACCCCCAAAGCACCTCTAAATCCCTATGCTCTGAGGGCAATAAAAGTGAGGGGCCCTAAAGGGAGCACAAGCCTCTCTCAAAGGAGAGGGGGTTTACAAAACATTAAAAAAAATCCAAAATGAAATGCCCCTTTTGTCTGCCTGAAACAAACAGAAAAGATCTGAAGTCTGAAATTTTCAATTACATTGGATCCTGTGACAAAGGAGTAGCTTTTGTAGTTTTATGAATAAAATGTTCTTAATGAAACTGGAAACATATGCCATGCTTGTTCACTATTGTTTTAGTTTTTTTTATAAGGGTTTTTCACACACCCATGATCATTCATGGCTACAAGACAACTTTTTCAACCATGTCCTGGGCACATATGAGCTATCAATGTGGTCATGTTTGCACTGCCACCCACATGTCATCCCTGGTGTCAGTAGCCTTTTATTAATTTATTATCAACACTAGGAGTCCACCTTAGTGTTAGCAGACTTTTTAACAAATAACGCTACCAAAATCAGTGCATCACAGTGAAATGTTTATGCCCTGAGACCTGAACCCAGCCTCCAAAAATCAAACATAACCATTGGGATCCCAACCCCAGTTATTTGTAATTGCCAAACAGCCTCACCTGTTATGACACCAGAAAATCATCCACAGTGATAGCAGATGTTTAAAAATATAATGCCAACACTGGGAGCTTATTGTCAGTTGCTTACTAGTAGCTATAACTCCAAAAATAATAATGGACACTGGTAGACTACCCCTAGTTGTGCACTTGTGTCCTGAGCCCCAATGCCAGCACCTTAAAATGAGTTGGGTTAATGAAAGCCCATTCCTGATAGTTTGCTTGAGTCATTAGTAAAATTCAAAAGAAAGGCAATCACTTGTAGTCCATCCCTCTGGCTTATTTCTGCTAGACAACTGCCAACCACTTCTCCTTTTCTGTCACTGGGTACCCCTTCTGAGCATCCATAAGTACTGACAAAAATAGTGTTTAAACTGACCCTCCAAATCCTTAAAGGTAGCACTGGGGAACCTTCATCTGTGCCACCTAAGACTCCCCCTTTCCAAAGTCTTCTCCCAAAAGTTAGCAAGCAAATCTCCTCCACTCACCACCTCCTTAACTGGCTCCAGTATGAAAGGATTAGTACAAATTTCCATTTATGAAATGCATGCTCAGTGTGTGTGTGTGTGTGTGTGTGTGTGTGGTGTGTGTGTGTGTGTGTGTGTGTGTGTGTGTTTGTGTTTGTGTCTGTAATCACAATTCAGGCTAATTTATTCATATGGTGGACAGATGAAATGATGATGAAGTGAATGGAGAGGTTTTTCAGCTGCCCTCTTGGAAAAGAGTGACTGGATGGTAGGAACAAGTTACACTTTTGGCAGAGTGGTGGGATGCCAGTGGACACCAAATGCTGCTTGGATATGAGACAGGGTGAGGGAAGGGTAGCCACTGGACCCCACAGACGCCTTAGATGGTGGTGGAGTGAGAAGAAGTTGCCAGTGGACTCCTGGGACTGTTTTGCATAAGGATGATGGGATGGGGAGGGCTACCACTTCATACTAAGGAATATTTGGCATTGGGCAGGGTGAGAGAAGGTACACCACTGGACTCAAGGAAGTGCATTAGATGGGGGCAGGGAAGGGATGCCAGTGGGTTCCAAGACTTATTGGTAGAAACACATTGAGAATGCAGCCAATTAGGCCAGTATTGTCGATATAAATTATAGTGCTTGAGTTATTAAATATTCTTTAAAAAGATAACTAAATCAATGCAAGAAAAAAAAGTTTGGGTATAAGTTACTATAGAGCAGCACAGATGTACCCTAATCTCAATACCTTCTTTCAAAGCATTGGGTGTACAGTGAGTAAATTCCTCTACCTTGAAAGATGCTGCCAAAGTTCACCTACAACAATGCTGCATCAATCAATCTTTAAACTCTTAGGAACACCACACCACCTATTCACCAAAGGTCAGGGACTTTTATGCCCTAGCCTCACTTTCCTCTACTTTTATGGCTTTGTGCTTCACGCCTAACTAATTCCTAAGTGTTGCTATTTGCAAAGAAGAGAGAGAGAGAAACAGAGAGAGAGCGAGAGAGTGAGAGAGAAAGAGAAAGACAGAGAGAGAGAAAGAGGACTAGAGAGAGATTCAGTATGGACTGGCCTTGAGGTTTTTAATGGAAAACTATCCACCCTAATGTCAAAATGAACATCAGTAAGTTATAATACCTTTTTGTTAACTTCTGTGAACATGTGACAGCTATTAATATGTAGCAACAGCTCTGAAACCTGCAACTGCTTTTAGAGATCAGTAGTAGTGGTAAGGAATGCACAGTTCATGCTGAGAAAGACTATTAACAGGTTTGAATGCAATAGTTCAGAGGCTATTGGCTGCTGCCATGGCAACAGTGCTTTAGCACAGACTATGGCCACGTGACTGGGTTTTTGACCATTCTGATTGCAAACTGATATACAATTTAAGAGTTTTAATAACTATAGATGAATTTTAACCCATACATACTGGTTGCCATCTTGTTGCGCCACACATTTCTCTGCATTTTGCTGTTTTTGGGCCATATGTGATTCACCCCAGAGTATTAAAGGAACTCAAGGATGTACTGTCAGGTTCACTGACTAACCTTTTTAACTCATCTCTAGTGACGGGGAGGTACCTGAAGACTGGAGGAGGGCATAGGTGGTCCCCTCACCACAAGAGTGGCAGTAGGGAGGAGAAGGGCAGTTACACACATTTCCTAATATGGTTTCGGTTGCAGCCCATGTACCATTTTTATCACCCTTCTCTGGACTACCTCCATCCTATGTCCTTCCTGAGATGCAGTATAGCGGGAGGCAGTATAGCGCAGTGGTTTAAGGCTCTGAGCTGCAAATCTGGTGACATCCAGCAGACCAGACCTGGGTTTGAATCCCACAGCTTCCACTTGCATACTGTGTGACCCTGAGCAAGTCACTTAACTTCCCTGTGCTCCCAGGTTGCACATTTAAAAAAGCTTTCAGCTTAGTGTGTCTCATTAAATAACTAAACAAAAAAAAAAAAAATACTTGTAAGGCTGACCTCAGTAATGGGGAAGCTAATGGAGTCCTTACTTAAGCAAAGGATTGTGAAGTTTCTGGAGACTAGCAGGACACAGGATCCATGGCAGCATGGATTCTCAGTGGGAAGGTCCTATTAGACAAATCTAATTGATTTCTTTGACTGGGTGATCAGGGTTGTAGATCAGGAAGGGGCACTGGATGTGGCCTACCTGGATTTCAGCAAGATCTTTGATACCATCCTACACAGGAGATTGCAAAATAAACTGAGAAACCTGGGAGTGAGCCCTATGGTAGTACAATGGGTTGAGAACTGGCTAAGGGACAGGACTCAGAGGGTGGTAGTAAATGGCATAAAATCAGAAGAGAGGGAGCAAGGTGACCAGCGGGGTGCCACAGAGATCAGTGCTGGGACCAGTTCTGTTCAGTGTCTTCATTCGCAACTTTGCAGAGTATCTACGGGGAAAGGTATGCCTGGTCATGGATGACAACAAGATCTGCAACAGAGTTGACACACTGAAAGGGGCAGAAAGAATGAGAAAGGATCTAAGCTTATTGGAAGAATGGTCAGGTGTATGGCAGTTGAGTTTCAATGCTAAAAAGTAGTGCAAAATAATGCATCTGCATCACAGGAATCCATGAGAGGAGTACAGGATGGGGGTGGGGTTCTGGCCACCACAAGGCAAGAGAGAGAGAGAGAGATGGGGATCATCATATCAGGTGACCTAAAGTTGATCAAGCAATGTAAAAAAGCAGTGGGGAAGGAAAACAGAATGCTGGGATGCATACTGTAGGTAGGGGCATAACCAGCAGAAAGAAAGAGATGGTGATACCACTTTACAGATCAATGGTAAGGCCTCACCTGCAGTAATGTGTCCAGTTCTGGAGACCGCATCTCAGGAAGGACATAGACAGGATGGACGTAGTCCAGAGAAGGGTGACAAAAATGGTAAATGGGCTGCAACCGAAGCCATATGAGGAAAGACTCAGGGATCTTTATTATCTATTCATTGGATGAGAGGAGAGAGAGGGGAATATGATAGGGGCATTCAAGTATCTTAGTTGTATAAACAGGATGCAGGAGGGAAGCATATTTCAGAGGAAACATTGCACAAGGACAAGGGGACATGATATGAGGCTGGAGGGAGGAAGGTTCAGGGGGAATGTCAGGAAGTACTTTTCCAAAGAAAAAGTGGTGCATCTGGGGAACAGCCTTCCAGTGGAGCTGATGGGGGCTGAAACAATAAGGGGGTTCAAGAGCACATGGGATAGACATAAGGGTACCCTGGAGATGGGCAGAGAAGGCTTGCCACAGATCAAATAGGATCTAGGCTGTCAACACTGAGTAGGGAAATGTGCAGACTACATGGTTCATATGGTCCTTGTCTGCCATCAGACTATATGTTTCCATGTTTCTATGTTTTGGACATTGTGACACTAAAATTGCTGAATCAGTCTAACCCCCTCCATTCCCTGCATAGCTCAATACAAAGTGTCTTAACTTTATCCTAACAGGCATCAAACAATGAGACACTACAGTAGTAACTACAGATAAGTCCCTGTGAACAGGGTATCTAGATGAAGTATGATATATCACAGGAAATCCCCATTAATTTCTTGTGTTAGATTTACTGTTGACATACCGTATACTTGAACTGAACTCTGGCTGCAGTACCACTACACTTGGTCCTGCAGCTTATCATACTTTGTCATAAACCAAGCCACAAATTTCAAGACTGAAAATAGACCTTTATAAATCAATATTCAAAATACTTCTGAGTAACCACATTTTTCATTGAGCTTTTTGTTATATATTATGGGAATAGATTTAACACCTTAAGCAACACTTGGAGATGTGCTGAAGAACAGCACGCCACTTCACCATTCTAATAGTTCAGTGGGGTGATTTGATCAATAATAAATATTTGGTGGGAGCCAAAGCTGTGCACCTGAAGACTCCAGTTATAATCCCATAACTGCCACATACTCACTGTGTGAATCTGATGATGTTCCTTAACCTCACTATGCTTAAACACTCTGGGCTCAATTCTCAAAGCCCTGAGATTGACGCACAGTGCCTGCATGAAACATACATGGTGCAAGTGGCACCTTGCATCAAAAATTGCCCACTGAGCAATTCACAAAAGCAGCCTGCTTCAGCTGCTGGCTGCCTGCCCCAAAGGGGGTTTGCGTCATACATATGCCCAAAAATGGGCTGCAACATGGCACTAGGAGGCATGTGTCAGACATAACTGCTACATCCCTGAATGTGGGATTCTCAGAACTCTCCCAGAGGGAGAAATTCTAAGTACCCTTAGACCAGCCTGGGCCACTTTAGGGGTACTTACAAAATTCACCTCTGGGAGAGTTGCTGTTTGTGGCAATGTGCCGTGGGAGGCAGTCCCCCTTCCCAATGCCTGAAGTGACCCATTTTGAAATAAAATAATATTGTCCCCTTACCTGGTGTTCTAGCAGTCCCACCTCCCAATCCCTGATGTGACCCATTTTGAAATAAAATAAATATTGCCGCCTTCCCTGGTGTTCTCGCACCCCCTTCCCCAATCCCTGATGTGATCCCTTTTCCATCCCTGGTGGTTTAGTGGTTCCCCCTCTCCAATCCCCGTTGTGACCCCTTTCCATAATTATGTATATGTACACACACACACAGTGGTGTCCCCCACGATGAAACCCAATTCTGCACCATTTTGCAGCACTCTGCAGAATGATGCAGCAGACCTACTGAATAAAGCACTGTAAATTCAATGGCAATTCATCCCTTTTGTCATTCAGGAAAATATGACACTGCCAGGATAATGTGAATGACAGTTTCCTACATGACAAAAGTGACTAATTGCCATTGAAATTACATTTCTTTATTCAGGAGGTCTGCTGCAACATACTGCAGAGTGCTTTAAAAGTGGGTTTCATCCTGGGGGATGCCACTGTGTGTATAGTGGTTTGCTCTGAAATTTTTGTATTCAATATTTTGTATTGTATTTTAGATATGACTTGTCACCTGTGAAAACGGGCAGTTTTGCTCATCTGGTTCTACAAGTATAAAAAGTAAAATGGAATAAAAATATATAAATATATATACATATATATATATATATATATATATATATATATATATATATATAATTCATGCCAAAACTGCATTTAATGCATCATTTAGGATTAAAACTCAAAAGTTAGGAAATGAAACATTGTGAGCCCCCTACCCCCATACCCATTGCCAACTTCCTCCACAGACTGATAGGCGTTAGTGTCTGCCATTGCGTCATGTGTCCCAACTCTCACCCCATTCCACATGTAAGCAGGTTGACATGCTACAGTAAAGTAGAATGGGGTGAGATTTAGGCCTCACGACCACAATGGTACACTCCAGTATCTGTCAGTCTGTGGAGGATAGGGGTGCGGGGTGTAGGGGGTGAGGTTAGGGGCTCAAACCTAATGTTTTGTTTCCTGACCTTTTGTGCTTTATCCCTAAATGATGCATTAAATGCATTTTTTTGCCATAAATTTCCTTACTTTTTGAAAAAGTGTAATGTAAGTAATAAAAAACATGTATTGGTGGGAGTGTGGGGCCCCACCACACTGCCCATTACTGCATAACAATATACATCTGGCATAGCTATACAGCATCCCTATATAGCAACAAACCCTTGGAACAGAAATGTAACAATATGTCATGAACTGTGCAACCTAGAAACAAAATTCCACTGCAGGCTTACTGTACAGTTTAAGATCTTGTTCCAGCAGCATAAGTCACCTAAAGGTGACCAAAGCTGTTAGTAGCAAAAAGTCTGTATCTCACTTCGATTTCGAGACAATGGTGCCAAAGGTTGTGACACAGACTGCTATGTAATCCTATGGCAAAGACATAATAGAATTTTTCCAAAAGGGTATTAACTTTGTTTTTGTATATCAATATTTGAGGATAGAAGAGACATAACGCATGAAATGGGATTACTGATGTACACAATGACAATTTGGTGTTGAACTGAGCAAAGACTAGTAGGTAAAGATTTTAAATGAGAATTTGTTCTAAAAAATGGTGGCATACATTGCGAATAAGTGGTAACAAGAAACTTTTGTATCTTGATTAGGTTATATAAGCAAGCAATTAGCAGATCTGGCCAAAGAAGAGCCCTTTTAAAAGACTTGAATAGGTGAATATTTTGAAATTTATCTGAAGAAATGGTCGGTATTGGCAGAGGTTATTAGTTACTCACTTGATATTTAGTTTGGTTTTATGTTTCACTATCTGGGACAGTGAGGATTGGCTAGCGGTCAGTTAAATGAAGTATGTGCTATGAAGACAGTAAAATTATTTAGGAATAATAAGATAACAGACGTTTCATGATAAAAGACACTGAAATAAGACTATGATAATGTGAGAAAGAAATGAGTACAATTATGAATTTAAGATTTTTTGTAAAATAAAAAGTGGTGTCACAAAAATGTTAAATAATGTAAACAAAATGTATTTATGTACTGTGATAGTAAACATTATTATTTTTTGATTTAACAGTTCCCCAGAAGAAGACAGATGCTGGCAAAATGTTGGGGCATGGTTGATTAATAAAATGAAAATGAGCAGAATTTCATTCACATATGGTTCTTTACCAGAGCTGGTGCAATTTTGATTTTTTGAAGAGTTACACACACAGCACTGTCTCCGCAACAGAAACTTTCTTGAGAACAGTGGAGCAGATTCCAAGGGGTTCTTTGTTGTTCAAAAACGTCAAATATGTCATTGAATATCTCTGCAACCAATTAATTCCCCAACACCTAAATAGCATAATTCACATCTCTAGGACATCCCTTCAACACCCTCCAAATTTCTAGTAAAAATACCTAACCATTATTGAGATATGCAATTCTAAAATTTTTACACGTTTAAAAATCTTTCAGTCATGACATTGCAAAATATTCAGCCATGACCAAGACCTAAGAAAATTCTAGGTTGTGAAGGGACATCTGGTCACACAAATTTGGGCTATCTGGTCTTCCTCAGGGAGATTTGGTCATAAAAATCTGTCTATCTGGTCACAAAATCATGACAGAAACTCGCAAACAAAGATGGTCTCGCGAATGAAGATTTTGCAGGCTCGTGAAAGAAGAACATTAGCGAGTTACAAAAGATTTTATTTTTTAAAACTCTATTTTTGACAAAACTGAAGGAAACCAAAGGCATGGTTTGATAGAGGGGATCCCCTGAGCAAAACCCATGCCTCATTTGCCCCAAAAGTTAACAGTGGAGAAAACTATAACATTTTTTCTGACCCAAAAGTGATAACAAGATGGTGGCTCTCGCGAACGAAAAATTACTCTCAGCTGAAGATTTTTCCACCGCGAGCCTGCAAAATCTTTGGTCATGAGGGAAGATGAGATAACCAGATTGTCATTCTTCTTTCACAAAATATACATATAAATGTTACCATAGGATATAATGGGAACTTCAAACTTTAATAACTTTTGAACGGATTAATATTTTTGCACCAAAGAAAAAGTGGCATGTTCCTTGACCCAAGAGCTTTCTACTTTCCATGTTTTGGACTAATCAGCCACACATTGGCTGCACAGCACTATGGACAAAACATTTACAAACTGGAGAAAAGTGCATTTTTTTGGTCCATTGCTGCACAAAAACTGTATCTCAGAATGAGAAGGGACCTGCAGAAACTTGAAGAATGGTCAAGGGTTTGGCAGTTGAAATTCAATGCAAAGAAGTGCAAGATAATGCATATGGGGCACAAAAACCCTGGCACAATATATCAGTTGGGGGATGAGGATATAGCATGCACCAAGCAGGAAAGGGATCTTGGGGTTGTCATCTCTGATGACCTCAAGGTAAGGAAACAGTGTGACAAGGCATCAGGTAAAGCAAATAGGATGCTGGGATGTATAGGCAGGGCATCACCAGCAGGAAAAGGGAGGTCATAATTCCGCTATACAAGACACTAGTGAGGCCCCACCTGGAGTACAGTGTACAGTTCTGGAGACCATACCTACGTAAGGACATAGACAGGGTAGAGAAGGTTCAGAGGAGGGCAACAAAGATTGTGCATGGGTTGCATCACAGGTCCTATGAAGACAGGTTGAAGGAACTGAACATGTACTCCCTGGAGGAGAGAAGGGGAGGGATATGATAGAGACATACAAGTATCTTACAGGGAGGAACAGGGTGCAGGAAAACACTATTTTAAGCGAAAAAGATGTTTCAGGACTAGAGGGCATGGGATGAAGTTGGAGGGAGGTCGATTCAGAGGAAACATGAGAAAGATTTCTTCACAGAACGGTGGTGGACAAGTGGAACACCCTGCCAGAGGAAGTGGTGGGAGCTGAAACAATCACGGGATTTAAGAATGCATGGGATAGACATAAAGGAATTCTAGAGGTCGGGGTAAGGGGAAATAGACTTCTAGGAAAACAAACTGAACTTACAAGCTCAAATGGGCAGACTAGGTGGGCCATAGGCCCTTATCTGCCGACACTGTCTATGTATCTATGTATCTATGTATCTCTGACCAAAACGCCCCTTGGTAAATCAAGACATCTACAATACAACACTGTGTATTCCAAATTTTGTGCAAATCCATTGAACAGTTGCAAAGTCATTAATGCGCAAAATCTGAGGTTTAAATTGAAAGTGCCTACTCAACCCTAAATATAGGGGCGTGACCACACTCCTATAATATATATATATATATATATATATATATATATATATATATATGTGTGTGTGTATATATATATATATATATATATATATATATATATATACTCTCTGTCCCTGGTGGTTTAGTGGTCCCCCTCCCTGATGCCAGATGTGACTCATTTTATAATATATATTAATGACTCTTCCCTGGTGGATTAGTGGTCCCCACCACCCCAGTCCAGCAGGTAGTGCCCACCACCCCGATCCTCCCATCCCAAACCAGATCTGGCACTGGTACAACCCTCCTCTCACCTCCACAGCCAGTGCTGACTCAGCTGTCACTGACTGGTAATGTAAAATGTATGAGTGCATACACTTTACATTACCACTCAGTGACAGTTGAGTCGGCACTGGCTGCAGAGGTGAGAGGAGAGTTGTGCCAGTGCCAGCTCTTGTTCAGAATGGGGCAGTGGGGTGGTGGCACTACCTGCTGGGTTGGGGGAGGCCACTAAAATGCCAGAGAAGGGGTCATTAATATATATTTTAAAAAAGGGTAACATCGGAGATCAGGGAGAGAGGACTGCTAAACCACCAGGGATGGGGTTAGATATATATATTATGGAAAGGGGTCACATCAAGGATTGGGGAAGGGGACCACTAAACCACCAGTGATGGGGGCATATATATATAAATATTATGAAAATGGGTCACATCGGGGATCGGGGAAGGGGACCACTATTCCACCACTGCAGGGAGCACTACAATTAATTATTAATATGGGCAACATCAGGGATTGGGGAGGGGGGACAGCAGGTCCATCAGGGTCTAGAGTGTCACATGACTGCCCTGTGTCTTGTGGCAAACCCTCCTGGTGCGCCATTTGCTTGGCACCCAGCAATGGTTGCCACATGCCGTGGGACTTTATCGCCAAGACCCTGCCCAATAAAGAATTGGGTGTGGGGTCCCTGGCACACTGGGCTTTGATTTAAGCTGTCTTTGGAGACAGCTTGCATCGATCTTGAGGCTCTTTGAGAATCAAGCCCTCTGTGTAATCTCTCTCTCTCTCTCTTTCTGTCTGTCACTGACTTTCCCTCTATCAAAGGACTTTGGAATGCAGTTTCTAAGAAAGATGGTATATAAAACCAAATTCCTTTCCGTGTCATTTCATTCTTTTATTTAATCACTAAACATTTTCTAACATATTCAATATTCATTTACTAGGCCAGAAATTTGAACTCAGAATAGGTTTGCTGCAGCTTCATTAGATATTCTTTAATTGCACAAGTTACTTAAATATTGAACTTTCAGTCATATGATCATCTTGGCAAAATTTGTTTCTTGATTAAAGATTGTGAGTAATTCAAAGCAGTAATTCAATAGCACAGTCTCCGATACCCGTCCCATTCACTCTGGGGTTCCCCAAGGCTCCATCCTGGGCCCCCTTCTCTTCTCGCTCTATCTGAACACCCTGCCCAGTGCATGCCCTGGCAAAATTCTACTGTATGCAGATGACGCTGTCCTTTTTGCCACCCACCGCAATCCCGTCTCCCTCCAGGACACCCTACAGCAGTCTTTCAACAGTGCCGAAGCTTGGTTTAAGGAGCGCAGACTCATCATCAATCTTAAAAAGACCAAAGCTATGCTCTTTTCCCACCCCAAAACAAAGCTAGCAACCACCCACTCTATATCCTTCCAAGTACCAATCAGCCACTGGAACAAGTCTGCTCCTACAAATACCTTGGGGTTACTTCGACTCAGCCCTCACATTTCACAACCACATCGATGCCTAACATCTGCCACTAGCATACTGGCTGGGCATTCTCTTCCGCCATAGAACCTGCCTTCCCCCAAATGCTCTCCGGCTCACTGTTACATCATCCGTTCTGTCCCTTGTAGACTATGGCCTACCAGTCTATGGTGCTGCCAACACCACTGCACTCAAAAAAATTCACTTAACCCTGAACAAAGCCTGCAGATTGATTACTGGTGCCTCCAGGCTCACACACACCTGTCAGCTGTATGTTGAGGCTAAATTGCTTACCCTGGACGAACGGCTCCAATACCAAACCTGTCTCCTCACAAAAAAAACCCTACTCGGGCTCTTCCCCCTTGGGGTAACGGCATCCATCCACCAGAGCCCTCCCACTATTGCAACACGGTCTTCCAACAAGACCACTCTAATGGTCCCCAGATCAAGAACCAGTGGTGGCCAGAGGTCCTTCTGCTATAGAGCCCCAACCTGGTTTAACTCTCTCCCTGCCCCCATCTCCAATGCCACCACCATCTCTAAGTTCAAATCCACCCTTTGAAACCACATCATCAACACTCGTAACTGCTCCTGTCTCTGAAAGTAGCCTCCACCTCTACTTCTCTTGACAACGCCCTCTGGGCAGCTCTCCACCTAGCCATCCCCACCACCACTTCCCTGTACACCGTGCCTATGTTTAACCTGGCCAGTACCAGCTGTTTCAGTGTTTACCTATTAGATTGCTCACTATTGATACCAACTTGTGTAACACCTGTTCTCAACTTACAGGTACCCTGTAACCCAAATGTATTTGTCTGACCACAGTGTGACGTGGCGCCTCTGTTGAATGCCTATTGTTTCGCAAACCTACGCTATGTAACCAAAAACACAATGTATGTCTTTATGTGACGAAGTACCTTTGGAAACGAGCCTCTGGCTCAAAGGTTGTAAACTGATTTTACAAATAAATAAATAAATAAATAAACAAAGAGGCTCATGGGACAGGACATACAGATTGTCTAATACACAATCATTATTTGTGAAAAGTAACACTGGAAGCAGCATTATCGAAATGTATAAAAAAGCTGCTTGTCTTTAATGCAAAAAGACTGAAAAACTGCTTAATAATGGTAATTGAGTAAAACATAGCATGGAACCATTTAGAACACTATTTAATTTAGTTTAATGTTTAAGAGGGCTTAACTGAGAGAAAACTAAATTAGCCTTCATCATTCTAGTTCTTTGTAATGACAATATAGTTGTTAGACTTATTGTCATGGAAATAAAGGAGACACAAAATAAACATTTAAAAGGAAACTGAATGAAATGTCTACATTTAAACCAACAGACCAGTAACTATGTTAACTACTGTATAGAGTTACACAGTGGGAATGTGCCATGAACTTAACAGAAAAGCCCAGTGTTTTATTTTCAGTGGAAACTATCACCCAGTGTTCAATGGTCTAAAATGTTGAAAGTAAAATAATATAGCTAAAAGATAAGTATCAGATAGCATTTGCCCAAATCGTTAAACATTACAGTAACACAAGAACAAGTAAATTATTAATTTATCATGGCTAAGAGCTGGGGTAACTTAAAGGGTAAGATTAAAAATCTTATAAACCATGTGAAATAGCCTGATTTGGTCAACCACCATGTGTGTATGGGCGGGGCATGCATGAACAAAATAAACTCTTCTCATATTTAAAGAAAAATATGCACAGGGGAAAGAGAAGTCTCACTATCAGATGTATCAGTATGCAAATAAAACTTTGAGGGGCCCCATCGTCGATAATATGAGGCTGTATTATGTGGTTGATACAGCTGTTTAGCATCACCAGTGACCTAGCAACCCCATTAAACTATGCTTAACAGGGATCACCGACACTTCCTCAGTAGTTACAATAATCTTTGTAAGTTGTTGGGAAAGAGTTAGTTTCCACCATGTACAAAGGCAAGGTATGAAACAACTGGTCACAGCATCATGTTCTTCCACAAGGTTAGAATTGAAACACAGAAGTCAGTAGAAAAATCCTTGAGGCCCATCCAGTCTGCCAAGCCCTACCTACCAATCTATTGTTTACTGTAAGGTCTCTAATGGTACTTCACTGCCCTGCTGCTAATGTTCATTACCAGTCCCAGTTAGGAAGTGATGGGGGGCACAATGCCGTTTTTGGATTTAGAACTGGGAAGCATGGATACAGCTGAGGGAGTCATGTGTGCAGCAATAGCTGTGTGATACTTTAGTTATACACTAATGCTTGAGAGGATGATTACACTAGATACCAGGGAAGAAAGACGTCCTGAGGGAGTATACCAGCCCTGAGTTCAAATGGGGACTGGAGCCCAGATATGCATCTTAAAAATCAATAATCTTGCATGACTGCAGCTTTGAATATTTAAAATCATAAATGAAAGTCCGACTGACCTTAAGGAGCTGTTCCCAAAACATCTCATTCATCCTTTTACGAATCTAATGCCTGCCATGAACTACTCCAAGACATGCTGGTACAGATCATGCTGATATCACATTACTAACAAGACATCTGCCTTATTAGTTCAAAATATTTAAGGCCTGAGATCCAAAACTTTTATTTTAATTCTTATGTGTTCTACCATTGCTTTTTAAAACTTCTGAATAGCATACCTTTTCTCTTATTCCATTTATTCCAAATGTTCTTCCTCAATTTCTCTAATTTAGATTTTTTGCTCTCCATTTCATTAACTATCTGACTGTTGTCATATCCACAATAATTGCATTCCATTATTTTTTGGGGGGAGGTGAAGTTGATTGTCTCAAAATGTACATACTGTACATACATTATTACTTCTGTATCAGATGGTACATAGGCATACCATATGCGTGTTTTGCATCCTGACATTATAGTTTTTCTGGATGACAAATGATCATTTAGGGAAATGTCAAGTAAGGAGCATAATCATAAGCTCACATAACCCCGGATATCCAGTCTGTCTATTTCCAAGGCTTTGCATTCAGTATTTATTTGTACATACAACTTGTACTACATCTGAAAATTAACAAAACTACTGTGTTTGATTTATATGTTTAAATAGCTGTCAGCATGTTTTATGACATAAACCAGTAATAAACTTGTGATAAATTACTGAACATACACAGTGAACCTTACAGGTGTGTTCTGTGTACTGTACATATTTAAATATGTGCTTAACATTTTCAGATGAGAAAACCTGAATTGTCACTATCCAGGTAAAAAAAAGTCAGACAAATCTATTGGGTAAACAAAAAAAGGAGGGATGATATGAACCAGATAACAAAAATTCTGTATCTAGATTTATTTTTTCCATCTTATAAAAGCATACTTCAAGTTCCCAACAGATAGCGAAGCAACCTCATTTTCTAGACATAAGGCACTGTCTTGTGATTAAGACTGAAACATTATGCTTTATGTCTACTGATGGTTCAGTGACTGTGGGCATGCTGACTTTTTGAAAGCATTTCCAGGTGTAATAAGGGGAATTTGTATATAGTCGTATTATGACTTTTTTTTAAATAAATAGGGCTGTGCAAAATTAAACTTCTGCCAGTGGAATTTTTGGAAAAGTCAGAATTTCCCTTTTGTAAAATTTCAGAATGCACTTTTGCAAGTTTTGTAGAAATTCTGAATAAGAACAGATGAATTAATGTGCAAATTATGGATTACTGTATTAAACTGTGGAAAGATATTCTGCAGAGCTGATCACTAATTAATGCACAATTCATTCATTTACTCTGCAGTTCTGTGAGTCACTGGCATGTGGAATGAATGTATGAATTGTGGATTAGTGCATTAAAATGCAGAAATAAATTCTGCAGAAGTAATCACTGAACTGCAGAATAATTACAATTATTGCATATTACTGTATTAAACTGCAGAATGTAATTCCTTAGAACTGTCATTCTGTAGTTCATGTGTATTATTCTATAATTCAGCTAGCAAATTCCATGGAACAGGGCAAAAATTCACCAAACACATTTGGGAGATTTTGATATCGCCAAAGGCATCAGATCAGAAAACTTCTCAAAATTTTTTAAATTTTGTAATGTTCCACAGAAGTGGAATTTGCAACTCCCACCCAACTCTGTAAATAAAGTATGTGATGGACTTTGACAACAAATGGCTGCCTGACAATGGTTTTTGTGAAAAACCTGCTTTGCACTCAGTGATTTCAGTGAGGTTTCACCTTTGGAGCAATTTGTTCTCTGATATAAATACTGTACCTGGGTAACTTTTATCCAGCTTAAAAGGGCATGACTCAAGTCCCCAGCAAATAGTAAAATATATCTTCTAGGAACCACCCATGTCTTGATATAAGGACACTATTTTAAGATTAGTACTTAAATATTATGCTTTGCTTCTAGAAATATTGTCAAAACTGTTGGGCAGTAGTAGCAAATATATACAACACTTTTCCTGTAAACATTTAAACTGTTTATAAACAACTTATACTGCTGTACTTTAATTGTACAGTGTAAGAACAATGTACTCGCGTGATATCATGCTGGGTGCATGTTCTACACTGTGTATTCACAGTGTGGTCTAACAGAGCTATATACTGTATACCAGAATGGGTAGATATGGTACAGTAGCCAGAAGCAATCAGTAGCTTACAATGAAGACCATTCTAAAGGAAAGGCTGGTAGGATATATAGAGGAGTATGGTCTTCAGGATGTGAGGCAACATAGGATTATGGGAGGGAGATTGTGTCAAATGAATTTGATTGGCTTCTTTGACTTGATCACTAAAGCAGTGTACTGGAGCCAAGCGATGGACATCATTTACCTAGACTTCAGCAAGGCCTTGATTCTGTACCCAAAAAAAGTTGATCAGGAAGTTGGCAGATCATGGGGTTGAGGAGAAGATGACCATGGGTAGAAAACTGGCTGAGGAACAGGACCCAGAGGGTTGTGGTGAAGGGAGAGTTATCAGGCACAACAGAGGTCTCTAGTGAGGTCCCACATGACTTGCTGCTGGGACTGGTGTTGTTCAAAGTCTTCACCAATAATATTGGGGATGGCATTAAGGGCAAAATGTGTCTATTTGCATATGACACCAAGCTCTGTGGGAGGGTGGACACAGCTGAAGAGATACCAGACCCACAGGATGATCTGAAAAAAGCTTGAGAGGTGATCTGGGATTAGGCAGCTTAACTTCAATGCAAAGAAATGCAAAGGTATGCACATTGGAACCAAGAATCCCAGAACAGAGTACTACCTGGGAAAGTTCTGGGTATCTGCAACAGAGGAAGAGAAGGATCTGGGAGAAATAATCACTAGTGACCCTAAGCACTCTATTCCGTGCAGGAATACAGTAGCAAAGGCAAATTAAGTGTGGGTTGCATAGCCAGGGGGATCAGCAGTAGGTCAGAGGAGGTTATATTGCCCTTGTACAGGTGACTGGTGTGGACATGTATGAAATATGGAGTGCAGTAATGATGTCCACCCCTTAAAATGGACATTATCCTGATGGAGACTGTCCATAGGATGATCAGCAGCTATCAGGGTACCACTTATGTGGAGAGGGTGTGGGCCCTAAACATTTACACCTTGGAGGGGAGGAGAGAGAGACAGGAGGCACGATTGAGACCTTCAAGTACTTGTATGGGACAAATAGGGTGGATAATGTGGATTTCTTTAAGCTAAGTGACAAATAAAATACATGGGGAGACTGCCTTATGTTGATGGGGGGAAGTTTAGGGGGAGGCTAGGAAGCATTTATTCATGGAGAGGGAATGTGCTGATGGAAGAGGTAGTCTTGATTAAGATGGTGGGCAGCTTCAAGAGAGGCTGGGACAGACTTAAGGGGAAAGTAAAAATCTGGGAAGGGGCATAGGGAAAGGATGGGAGGACTCCGGATGCAGGATCAGTAGCTTAAGCTACGGGCCTTGAAATATGAGCAGACCAGATAGATCAAATAACCTTATTTTGCTGGCTTCTTCATATGTTCCTAAGTATGAATAATATTATCAAACCTATTCACAGTGAGCTCTAGTCACTAATGGGCTTGGTATGTGCAAGCAGGGGTAAGCACTGGACCATGCAAATGTGTGCTGTGTAACCAGCCATCCCAGGATGTGTGGAGCTGGTATGCATGTCCCCCTGAGTGGGCCCAGCCTGGAAGCCCCTAGTGTCGCTGCATAGCTCTGTGCTAGGGGAAGTGCCAACCAGTGAATAAACATGGTCTGGACTGGGGGATTTCATTCAGAAGCCTTGACTGGGCCCTATAGTGAATCCCCACTATCCAGGAACAGTGGATTATGAGACATAGCTGCCCTCATATGGGCTGCCATGTCCCAATGGAGGCAAAAAATGATACCATTTAACGGTTGGTGCATCAAAGCCCTCCATCCCCTAGTCATCCATGACAACGAAGGGGTAGGCATCTGTGGCTATTGGGTGCAGTAGTGCCATATGTGCTCAACTTGGAGTGTGGGGACAGATAGCCATTACTTCAGCTCTCTGGCTGGCATAAAAGTAAGTTTTTCTGACACCAGCCTGATGGAACAAAAATGGCATCATGAATGCCAGCCTCAATGGGTACACTTAGTGCCCACCCCTGTCCAGATCAGACCACATAGGTGCACAGGATCACCCATGCATGGTCCCAGGGAGAGATGCAGGGCAGGTGTGCACCATTAGTGTATCCTCAGATGTCCATCAGTCAACCAGGGTATGTGTATCCCAGCCCTGACATCATGTATAAGGAGTACAGGGCTGGAATTACATTCATGTTGACCTTTCAAGGTCCAGTTATGTGACCTTGGTGCTCTGTTCTTTGCACTGGTTGCCTGTCAAATGGAGGCTTATCTTCAAGGTGAATCTTCTCACCTATAAGGCCCCACAAGGGCTAGGCCCTGGCTACCTAGCTGAGTTCCTAACACCCTGCACCTCAGCCCACTCCTTCTGCTTCTCAACCAGGGCCCTCCTTGAGGTTCCCAGGACCAGGCTCAGAACTTCCAGTGACAGGACTTTTAGTGTCACCGGACAAGTCCTGTGGAATGCTCTACCTCCAGCCCTTAGGGAGGTCCCTTTGGTCGAGGTTTTCAAAAGGGGTCTCAAAGCTTACCTTTTCACCCTGGCCTTCCTGAGTGATGTAATCTGACCAGTGCTCTTTTAATATGTTGCTAAGTTATCTTTTGTTATTTATATATTTATTGCAATATGTTATTTTATCTGTTTTGTATCTGTTTTAATCTTTTGTTTTAATGTGAAGTGTCAAGAGCCTCTGGGATTGGGCACTGTACTAATAAAATTGCCTTGCCTAATGCATAGGGCCCAAAGTTGTTATAGAATGGAACATACAGTATGTGACAATTTGCACACATCTCAATGTAGAAACATTTGGCAAAGTGCTGGGATTAGTGCCTCTACTCTATGACTAAGCGGTATCAGTTTGCACTTTATATTCTGAATTTTTTTTTTTTTTTGCCAGTTTGGCAATAAAGTAGTTGTGCAACAGGAATCATGTGTGCTTGCTGAGTCTTATGCTTTCCAAGAGTGCTGCAGTGTTGTTTAAAGAGCAATGTTGAAGCAGTCTGCTCAGATATTAAACATCACTGGAAATGTTAAAATATAGATTAGTTTTGTTTTTTGCAGCATGTACTAGCAGTAAAAACTGTGTTTAGACAAGCAAAAAGTTCATTAGACATGCCATGGGTTTATGTCATATTTTTTGTTTCTTTCATTGCTGTTCCATTCCTGATCTTTTAGGCCCAAAATACTTTGATGTTGTCATGTTAGTCCTTAGCCACTAGTTATTTAAACTGTAGCCCTTTATGAAATCATATTCTTCTTTAAAAACATAAGAATATATACAGTTGTGGTAATTTGGGTATTGTCCCCTTTACAATCAGGGTTTTAAGAAAACTGCTCTACAATAAGCAATTGTTTCATTTTGAGACACCTTTTGGAAAATACATTAATTTAAGAAAGCAGAAGTTATATGTGGCATTCATAAATTACAATGTGGGTTTTGGGTCAATATCGCAAACTCTTTTATGGTGAGCAATGTACAGTATATATGGGGAACTAACATTAACTTAATTACTGATATTAAAAATCCTTACTCTTTGACTTAGGCAAGAAGTAGGGTACAGCCTAGGATGCATTTATCATGTACGTTTGCTACCATTAAAAGAATAAGCAATGGTGCTTATTAGCCCCAGTTCTATTTAATATTTATATAAATCAGATTCTCTTAAAATTATGTGAAGGATCTTCAGATTCACCAAAAGTTAGTACAGCTGATATTCCAGTTCTGGCCTATGCTGGCGATTTCATAATTTTTTTCCTTAAGTAGATCTGAGTAGAGATGTGAGTAAAATTGTGTCAGCAAATTTCACACAAAGAGCCAAAAATTCACACTTTACAGAATTCGAGAGTTTTGGTCAACTGCAGAAATTCACACAAATGCACACATTTTGCTGTGAAATTAATGTATTTTTACAACAAAGTGTGAAATTTGTGGGCGAAGCCTGAAATTCGTAGGCAAAAGTTCATGCTTCATAGCAAAATTCACACAATTCGTGGGCAGTGGATTGCATGAATTTCGGGAAATGCACTCTGTGAATTCTACTAAATCCATGAATCCATTCATGGAGCACATTTTGAGGACTGTGCACAAAAATTAAAACATTTGCATGTGGAATCTCAGAACCGTTCTTTAAAACTAAACTCCCAGAAAAGTCAGACTGTTATATTTGGATCATTTGTTGCACTTATGAAATGGAGGGTTGGTGATATGATTTTTGATACAGTTCCCAAATATACCTATTTGTGTCTAAAATGTTCAGCAAATTGCTCATGGTCCTCTCATATTTCTTAATGTAAGCTGAAAATCAAATGTGCTTTACTTGGATTAATGACATTTAATTTCCAGCTTGGAGGCAATGACATTAAACCATTACTGCAGATCTTGTCTTCCAAATGCAATGCACAAGCCTTATATAGATGTGAAATTTGGGAACTTTATAATGTTGAGATCTCAAAAAATAGCCACTCAACAGCTTAGATCTTCATTAGGTTTTAATAAATCCACTCCCTTGTTTTATCTTCAGGCTGAGCTGAGACTTTCCAGTTTCAAAACATTAGTAGACCCCCTTAATACAGAACTATTGGAAAAAGTGACAAGACTCCCGAATGACAGAACAGTGAAGCTGTAGCTTACTGATAATTAATATTAGCCCTCCCTAACTGTATGGTTGAAAATGTTTTGTCTCTACTTCATGATTACCAGTTACTTTATTTGGGGAATTAGGCTAACCTGAATGTTACACTAGTCTTAAATATAAATGATATGTTAAAAACAGTGTCAGTGGCTCAGTAGGTAGCACACTTGCATCTAAGGCCAGGAGATCAGAGGGCTGTGGGTACAGTTCTCACATATGGCACTTGGGTTAATATCCCAGTACTGACACTGTAGTGCAGCATGAGAGGGGTGCTGCACTTCTGAGGTGCCGTCTTTCAGATGAGATGTTAAACCGAGGTCCCATCTGTCTGGATTGGTGGTAGTTCAGGTGGATGTTAAAGATCCAATGGCACTTATCGAAAAGAGTAGGGGAATTGTTTATTTCAAAAACCAAAAAACATCAATACAGGTACTCATTGAAAACAGAAACAAATGGAAACTGGAAACAGAAACATCACTGTGGAGATATCAAACAAAAAAAAAAAATAACAGAAAAACACAACAGAAAAAACAGACCATATTAAATCCAGTAGACATACTTCCAGTATTCGTGAAATAAAAAAATCGGAACATGATGGTAGTCAAAGTCCTTTTGTGTCCGTAAAGCCGATTCAACTTGACTGATCACCACCATGGGTAAAGTACACGTATGCTGTATGAAAAAAGAACATCTCGCCTGCCAAAGATAGAACTTGATGCAAGCAAATATTACATTAAGGGAACTAGGATTAAAATGGGAAAAATACCCCAAATATTCCCCTAAAGCCAAGCATTCATATGTAATCTGACATGCCATCCCCCACCCCCATTTTGCAGATAATGTGGACCAAAACTGTACTGTATACGAACAATTATGGAAAAAAGGAGTTTGGGTTTCTTCTATACCCACGCATTCAAAATGAATCCAGTTCCTTTCTGCCAGAGCTTTATGTTTTAAATTCCCTTTAACCCCTAGCCTCCCATGGCAACTTAATCAAGTGACATCCCACATCCAACCAGGAATCCTCCCATCTGTCAGCACTTTAAGAGCTAAGTGTGTTTTTGTGGGGTAGCACCTGGGAAAATCAACCCAAACTAAAAAAATTCTGAGACATTATACTTCGATATATACCTTTCTGGGGAAGCCTAAAATCCTTGTCTTTTGCCACCCTCTACATATGAAGTTTAGTTACCACTACTGGCAAAAAGGAAGGTACTTTATAATTAGTTTTCACGATAGGTGCTACAGTAGACCACCTTGACAAAAAATCTTGAAGTAAAAGCAGAGTCCAGACATCCCATGGATGAGAGTGAGTTGACGACACTTCTTTAAATGTAGTTTTAATAAAAATAGAAAAATAAAAAACAACCGGATTAATCATACAGAGACCACCCACCTTAATCGGGAGATATGTGAAATCTCGCTTGACCGGGTTCAATCGACTTCCCCACAACATTTGAAAAAAAAATACTATATAAATGGGTTTCCTGGTGCCTAGGTAAGGGAAAAACTGAACTCAAATAATGAAACAGAGGAAGTAAAAACTTTTTGATTATTAATACACGTTTCTGTTTAGAAAATGACCAGTTTTTCCATAAATGTACCTTCTGTTCACCCATCACAATGCAAGATTGCCAATTAAGATAATTTAAATCTCTTGACCCAAAGAAACAACCTAAAATCTTGATGGGCCCCGTAGAAATAGTTATCCACCCAATCATGGAATCAAAATCCCCTTCTCCTAAAAAAACACCGACACTTTTCTCATAATTCACTGATGTTCCTGAAAGCCAGCCAAACTGGTCTACTACATGCAATGCAACTAGGCCTTCAGCTGTATCACAAAGCAGAAAACACATGTCATCTGCATAGACCTCCAAACACTGTGGCAGAACCTCTGGAGATGGAAATAAACCTTGAATTTGAGGATGATGAAGGAGTTCCCGAACCAAAGGGTCCAAAACGAAGGTATATAACAAGGAACTGATTGGGCAGCCCTGGCGCACCCCACTACAGAAATCAATCCCTTCCCCTACTAATCAATTAACAAGTGGAAAATTTGGGGCATTACTATGTAAAAGTGCCACCCAGGTTCTTATTTCAGTGGAAAACCCATACCGTCGTAGGACATCAAATAAAAACCCATGTGCCACCTTGTCAAAAGCTTGAGCCTGGTCCAAGGAAAGTAAATAACCAGTCAGCTTCCCCAACCATCCAAACTCACACACATTCCATAGTAGGGCCAAATTCTGATGGATGTGTCTACCCGGAATGGAACATGTTTGCACTGGATGTACTAAGAAAGAAGCAACATGTTGGAGCTGATGACACAAGATTGCTGAAAAAATCTTGTAATCTGTATTCAGTAAACAGATCAGTCTCCAATTCTCAATGTGGTGCTTAGCCCCTTTTTTAAATAAGAAAACAGTCAAGGCATCTGAGAATCCACTTGGCATCCTTGAATAATCCAGAATCTCATTAAAAACAAAAGTCAGGATGGCGCTGATATCATCCGTCATGAGTTTGTATAATTCATTAATTAAACCATCTGGGCCAGGTGAGATCCCTGACTTCAAATGCACTACTTCTGATCTAACCTCATCCAGGGAAATGGGTCTATCTAAAATAGAATCGGAGGGAGTAATACTAGGTGGGAGAAAAGTAAACAAGTCCTCCCATTTAATAGCGGGCTGGAAAGCTTTACCATGTTGGGATTGCAAAAAAACCTGGGCTATGTGCAGCATGTCAGTGTCCGCTGTGCATAGTATCCCCTTATAATCATAGAGACCATCCATAAGTTTGCCGTCTAATGCCTGCTTGCAAGCCAAAAAAGGTTCTGAACTTGGTGAAGACAAGCCCATAAGATAATTCATCATGAATCTTACAAGCCTTCCCATAATGATAATTCCTCATGCTTTGTCTGAGCACGGCTATTTGTTCCTATATTTGAACATCAGAAACCGAGGGAAGTGACATTAACTTATAAAACTGTGCTCTGTGTTTTAAATAGGCAAGATAATCTGCAGACTGGGTATTAAAATGATAAGCCTTAGAGGCCATACGAAACTCCATTTTAGTATCCATCCACCAATCTCCCCAGGAATCTTATATCCCAGCCACCGAACGCCTTCTGTCCAATGCCTGAGATAGATATAACTGAAATCACTCAGTAGTGAGAACTGCCAGGTTCAGTTTCCACTGAGCCGACAAGGCAGGAAAGGCCAGTGGAATCCTAGACAGTGAAAATCTTGCCTTTAACAATAAATGGTCCGAAAATTTGCACTGGGTCAAGAAAAAAGTGTAAGGTAGTAAATATCTGGAAGAAAAAATAAAATCAATCCGTGTTGCAAGGCTGCCACGTTTATAAGTAGACCCCAAGTCGGAATGAAGTGTTCTATAAGCATCTGTCAAAGAGGCCGTCTGCAATAACTTAAACAAAGCATGAGAATCACAGCACATCTTATGCTGCATTTGATCCTTAAATCTAATATCCAACCCACAATTGAAATCGACCCCCAAGATAATGTGCCTAGGGATAGACAGGTACTGCTGTATTTCTGTAAACAAGGCAATCCTTGCTGATTTAACCTGGGATTCATAAATGTTGATGATACAGAGAAAAAACCCTCGGCAGACACAGTCCAGGAGCAATGCCCACACAGGAACTATGTCTACCAAGCCAGTAACTTGAACAAAAGGATGGCAGAATAATACCCCCACCCTGTCTGCAACATCAGGACCAAAGGACCAAAAAGAGGATCCTGAATGCCACAATTTCCTGGTGTAATTGATGTCTGTAAGGGTAGAGAGACACGTCTCCTGCAGTAAAATAATACCTGCAGATAAGGTTTTACAAAAATGTAAAAGCCCAAGATGCTTTTTTGAATTCTTGAGACTACAAGAATTCGGGGAAGCTACCGTCAAAAAAGCCAGAGAGCAGGACTAAGACTTGTCCTTTTTAAGCTTCCACCCCGACTTCTTCTTGGAGTCCAGCAATTCAGAACCTCCTTCATCATCACACTCCATCCCAGACAGAACCCCTGATGCTACTGATAAATCAGATTCAGAGTCCCCATCCGCATCTTGCAGAACCTGAAAAGTGTTATGCGTAGTGGTGATAGGTGGTATAACAAGTTTTTTTGCATGAGACCGAGTCACACATCTTGGGTGAGGTGCCTGAAACTCAGGGGCAGGGGGGCTAGAATGGGCATGATAGGAGCAATGTGCCCCAACCCTCTAGTCATTGTACAGCCTCAGGAAGTATGCTGGAGGAGCCAGATACCACTCCCTCAGGAGGAGTTGAAACTGGAGGATCCAGACCAGAAGGATTAGGGTCATGGGAGGCTGCTTCCTCTGTATATGGTCTAAATTGGTCCTGGGCATCCGAAATCAGGGTTTCCTTATCTAGGCCTCCTGAATTGTTCTGGCCCATGTATGGACATTGATGGTAAGCATGTCCCTGGGTATCACACAGATTGCAGCGGAAAACATTACAGCAGGTACTACTGTCGTGATCAACTTCTCCACATAAGGCACATTTGATTTTATCACATGCACTGTTGAGATGGCATGGGCTCCCATATTTATAACATGCCTTGGGTTGGCCTGGGTAAAAGCAGACACCCTCCCCAAAGAAAAAGCTATTTGGAACATGTTGAACCAAATCCCCCACAATATGCAGTTTTACCTTGACCTTCCAACTGCCTGTCCAAATGCCCTCCCCATCAATGACTGGTTCAGGAGGACCCGATAAAGTGCATTTACTCTCCAGCCAATACAGAATGTCCCCCACATTTACCCCTTCATTTCTGAACATAATATGCACAGTTTTAAACAGAGGTTTCATGATAGGGATAGCCCAAAATGGAGTCCATAAAGGGGTAGTTTTAAGATAATCATACTTCTGCCAGAATTTGTCAAGACCCACAAATGATTTAACACTTATATCAAAAGTTTCCTCCCCCCGAATGTTAATCAGGGCGTAAATGTCTGATGCCTGAAAATTCATGGATCCTTTGAGGAGCCTGGGTGCCATAAAGAATCAATCAGGCTGTTCTTGAACCCTGCCCCCGTACCTAAGGTGGACAGCATCCCGTCTGGGGGCCTGTTCCAGGTGATTATTGCGAAATAGGTCTGAAAAGCATGGACCTTTGTTAAAGTGTTCTGTCCAAGGAGAAGGGGGGGAACATTCGATGTCCCATTAGGGGCCCCCGAGTCTACCCCTGCAGTAAAAGATTGAAAAGTCTTACCAACTGAGGCATCACTGGCCTCCACCTGTGGTTAAAATGGTTGCACTGTCCCTGAAGGCTCCTGAGCAGCCATATCCCCAGAGGAAAAAGTAGTCCATTCTGCATCCGGTATCCACCTGCCATCCTTCTTCATCCATCCTGCATCTAGCAGGGCAGTTTCCTTGCTCCAGTCCCTGGCTGAGAAGCCCCCCATCACTGCTTGCAACTTCCGTGGTGTGTCTCGCTCCTTCCCTGATGCAAAAAGCAACGTAGCCGCATCAGGAACAGTTGAACCCTCCACCACCACAGGCGGGTGCTCTGTGTGCCTCTCACTGGCCTGCTCAGCTTCCAGGCTGCCAGCCACCTTGGGCTATGTTGTAGAATTATCCGTAGTCTAGGTCCATTTACATCCCTCATCTCCCGACTCTCCCGTAGTACGGTTCACTCCGCACTTGTCTCCGGGAAGCTCTTCATAATTACACAAAGCAGCGCCCACCATATTGCTCCCATCCTCCTCCATCAAGGTATCAGCAGCTCTCCTGCCCTCAGCAGGTAAGATGTCCAGCTCCATGCCAAGCTGTGCGCCAAATGGAAAAACGCTGTGTCAGTCAACAGGTCCCCCCTACCGCTAGCATGCAGTAGGGGAATTTCCCTGGTGTCCTGGCCAAATTTTCCTCATTCACTGAAAATACCACCAATAGCTTAATCTGGTTCAAGGTCAGTTGGCATTCATCTGTGTCCCCTTCCCCTGGGTCATGCCTGAAAATAGGCAGTATTCATCTAGTACACTTACCCAGTCAACAAAAACTAAAAAAAAAAAAAACAGTATTGGGTAAAAATCAAACTAAGGATCTGGACTCAATTAAAAACTCTAAATGTTTTTCCCTGATATTCCAAAAATGATGTCTGGTACAGTTATAGCACTTATCTTTAGTATTCTTGACCCAAAGAAATTAAATATTTTTGTCATCTATAAATCTGAAACTTTTAATAGTAATATTCTGACAGCTAGGTTTGCTAAGGATGTCAATTCCCTTGGCAAATAATGCTACTGTAATTCTGGCTGTAATGAAAATCTTGAATATCTGTATTGTGTATCATATTCTAAAGCCAAGGATACCTTGCGTAATCCAATTATGCCTGAGTTATTCATTATCCCTTGGGATCTAGTTACTTTTCTTATGACAATAAATGATGAATATGTTATAAATCAGTTAGCAAACTATTCTTCAAAAAAAAAAATAGAAAAAAAATCCTTTTGTTAGACTGAAAGTTAATGTGTAATATCCTGAATACTGAATCCTATATATTCCTAATGTGTGCCTCTTTCATTTTATTTCATTCTATACTGAAAGGCCTGTGTGCAATAATGTCCATTTTCACAGACATCCAGTTACAAACATACATAAATACAATACTAACAATAAATAAACCTTTTTAACAGAACAAATCAAACCCCAGAGTATGTACCAACTTATAATATCAATTAAAACACTAGGAGATAGAATTAGTAGACACATTTTTTTATTTATTTTAATTTTGTTAACTGGGTACTCCCACTGAGCTCGGTAACTGTCCCTTTTTCAGGGGTGACCTGGAATTAATTACAGATAGTACAACATATACAGAGTATAACTTTTACAGATAACAGACAGCAGTTTACATTCACATACTAGAGTACATTGAATTACAACACTTTGCCGTTTACAAATATTAATAACACATTAAGTACATTTATGTTTACAGCCACTCAATGGATACAGTTAATTGGATCTAGAAGTACACAGCTGAGACATCACCTATTACAGATGCCTTGGATAAGCTCCAGTAGATGGACCTTAAGCCTCCTGTTAAATCCCCCTAGTGAGTTGGCACTCCTGTAGGTTTGTTGGGAGTGTGTTCCAAAGGAGGGGGGGTGAAAGCCAAAAAAGCCTGAGACCCTCGGGCAGATTTCGCTTTGGGTATCATGAGGAGCTTTCTTCTAGAGGATCTAAGTTTTCTACTGTTCATTTTCATTAACAGCACCTCAGCTAAACTTGGGGGGGGGACATTGGGTAGCCTGAGCATGTATGCCAAGCAGAGAGAAGGGTATTTTAGTCTGCCTCCCAGGGTGGGCCAGTTTAGTGCTTGGAGGACCAGACAATGGTGTTCTCTGGAGGGGGCACCTGCTGCAAATCTACAGATTCTATGGTAAAGGGTTCTGAGCTTCTCATCTTGGTATTTATTATTGAGAACAGTACTGGTGAACCATAAAATAGGGTGAGTAAAAGAGTGCCTTCCACAACCTTGTGCCAGATGTCATGTGTTCGATAGGGACTTAGGCAGTATAGAAGTCCAAGCTTCTGGTTCATAGACCTAATGAACATGTCAATATGGGCCTTGAAGGTGAGGTCCTGGTCAATGTTGAGTCCCAAGTACTTTATGACCTCAACTAACTCTACCCTTGCTCCAGTAGATAGGTCTAAAAGATTGCCATGCCCCCTATCAGGTCCCAGATGTTTTGGACCAAATAATATAGCCTTAGTTTTTTCTGCCATTAATGACCAGCTTGTTATTATTCAGCCATCCTTCAAGCAACAGCAGATCCTGTGATAGTACTTCATTCAAGGCGTAGGTGTCATCAGTGAACCTGCATAGTACTGCATCATCTGCATACAAGGTGAGCTTAGCCCCACCACATTATGTAGGCATATCATTTATACACAAGGAAAAGAGCAGAGGCCCAAGGATTGATCCCTGGAGGCACCTTCTAGTATCTGTCAATTATCCAAAGTGGCACTCTGCCATCTGACTTGTTGGGACCTTCCCTGGAGATAGTTGGCGAACCATTTTATAGCCAGGTTGTCTATGCCTACCTGTTTCAACTTTGCAAGGAGCAATTGATGGTCTACCAGGTTGAATGCCTTGGTAAGGTCAATGAAGACTGTACCAGTGCATATGCCCTTGTCTAAAGCAGGGAGTATATCCATAGTGAGATTTACTAAGGCAGTATTTGTTTTGTGGTTCTTTCTGAAACCATGCTGTTGGGAAGTCAATAATTTGTGCTGCTCAGCATAGTCCACCACCTGGTTATACACAACCCTTTCCAATACTTTGCTTAGTATGGACAAGAGGGATATTGGGTGGTAGTTTTCCACCTGATCCTGTGACCCACCTTTGTGAAGGGGTGAGACCAGGACCATTTTCCAGGGCACAGGAACTTCCCCTTCAAGGAGGGATTGGTTGAATAGCCATGTGACTGGAGTGGCAATGGCTGCGGCTGCCATATTTAGTAGCTTGGGATGAAGTGTATCATTCTCATGATTTGTGAGGGTTTCTTTAAGGTAGTTGACTTTGGGCAACAGACAATATAACTTGGTAGTTTATTGTAAAGTTTAGTAGCAGCAAAATGTAATAAATTTTGAGCAAAAGCAGTATGAAAATAGGGAACTTTAAAATAATTTCTACTTTGTATTCTAGTACAAGCAGTACACATTTTTTGTTGCAAACAGTGTATTTATGCTATCAGGTAATAACCCAACTGAATCTTACAAAAAAAAAAAAGAAGAAGGGATCTGTAATTAAAAATCTCAACCAAAGATAAACTGTCAAAAGAATTATAAAGATGACAATGATGTGCCTGTCTGGGTCAATGGCAAAATGAATGACACTATTAAATGTGGTCAGAAGTTTAGTTAGCATTCTACTGTATCTGTGGAGTATGAATAAATTGTAGAACCAATTCAAGTATGGATAGCAGCAGACTGTGTGTAAGAATTAACCTAGTTTCTGCTGTGATGTTTTTGTTGATTCAGTATAATGAACCCACTCTCTTATGAAGTTTGCCAATAAGTTCTGTAATATGTTGTTTATAAGTACAATGAAAATTGAGAATTAAACCAAGATATTTAAACACCAATATTTGTTCAATATTATTCCCAGTACTGTCACAGAGCACAAAGTCTGCAATTGGCACTTTCCTTGGACTCATAAACATCATTGACTTTGTTTTATTAGAGTTTAAGACCAGTTTATGTAAATCAAACCATTGATATAAACTAAAATCCATTTGTAAAGTTTTCTGAAGTGTTGAAATATTATTCCCTGAACAAAATAAAATCGCATCATTGGCATACAAAATAAGTACAGTGTGGGTAAAAAAATCTGATGGTGAATTAAAGAAAAGAGAAATTAACAGGGGTCCAAGTATGGAAAACTGGGGGGCACCACATTTTAATGAAGACTCATTGGAGAGGAAAAAAAGCACCAATTAAAGTTTTTTGATTCTGATTGGACAAATAGTTTCTAATTCAAGGAATAACTTCTACAGAAAAACAAACCTTTGACAATAGATTTAGGAGCTCAGCATGGTCCTCCAAATCAAATGCCTTGGTGAGGTCCACAAAAGCTGCCGCAAAATACTGTATTTTCCATCATCAAAAGCTTTGACAACTTGACTAGTGAACCTCAGCAAGGCAGTTCAAGTATTATGTTTAGTTCTAAAACCATGCTGAGACTCCAACCAAAGTTTGTACTTATCTAGATGTTTTGTAATTTGGTCATAAATGATTTTTTCCAAAATTTTTGAGAGTATTCTGAGGATGTCTGTACCTATTTTGTTATCTGAGGAGCATAAATGATTTGTAATTCTTGTCTATGTGCAATTTTTGCAACTTCCTCTTTGTATTGGTGCAAAATGTTAATACTGTAAAGGTCTCTAATTTATATGACTGAATACTAAGTCTTTACTGCTGCTATGTTTATGATGATATGATTAATTTTTTATGTATCTTTGTGTTCTACAGACCTTGTTTAGCTGGAAAAAAATTATGCAGACTAGCATGATATAATTCTGCTTTTCACTGAATGGTATGGGTCTAAGAACTCTAGGTAGAGAAAACAGTGACAAAAATACAACTTCCTGTCATGCTTCAACATTTTTTTTAAATAAAGAACAATTTTATAAATTCACCTCTGCAGTGACAAGAACATACATGATCATTACAGTATACAGCTGCATTTTCAAGAGTTAGCAGACATCTAGTGTGTGTCTTTATGTGTGTTAATACTTTGTATTAGACTAACTTAAGAATTTTTACATAAGCTTTTGAGATGTCTAAGGTCCTTTCATCAGTTGTAAAAGAAACTAATCAGCAATTCAAAATACAGTACATGCAAGAGTTTGTAGATCACAGATTGTATAACAAAGTGGAGAGTGGAGATGAAATAAGGTTATTTAATGTAACACAGGTGACTACCAGGGAAATAAACCTCATATTGCTTAAATGATTGATGAGAGATCTGACATGAAAATGGTGAGTTAAATCAAAGTGGTACCATGAAAAAGGTGTAATTGCTGAAACCACTGTATGAAGAATGTTTTTAAAGCATAAGCCTGTCACTATATATTTAATTATTCCATGTATGACAACATATTTGAGAGATCGGGATTGGTTGGTAAGTATCTGAAATTGAATGATGTAACATATCTATTTGAGTAGGACTGGGCCTTAGAGGTGGGCAAAAAGTTGCAGATTCAGCTTTAGTGGAACTTTCATGGAAATTTGGAAATTGTGTGGAATTTTCCGAACTTCTATCTTTGGCGCAATCGGAATCTTTCGAATGTGTTTGGTTGGTTTTTACCCTGTTCTGTGGATTTTCTTTGCTGAACTGTGGAATAATACACATGAACTGCTGAATAACAGCTCTGAGTAATATTTTTCCTAAGTTTAATGAATTATGCCTCAGTACATTTAATCATTCTGCAGATCAGTGATCAGTTCTGTGGACTTTTTTTTTTCCTCAGTTTAATACAACAGTCCACAGTTTATACATTTTTGTCCACTGTTCTGAGTCAGAATTTCAGTGAAATTTGATAATTTGATTTTTGCACTTTTGCAGAAGCAAAAATCCGGACTTTCATGGAAGTTCCGCTGGTGGAAGTTCTTCATCGCTCACCTCTACTGGGTCTGGACTTAAGAGATACAAAATTGAGCAGTGATATAGAACTATAATTAATGAGAACAAATAACTGCAACAGCAATGAACTACCTATGAAATGTAATTAAACAAAAGGCAGAGTAAAACATGATATGATAGCCAACATTTGGTAAGCATTCAGGTTGTTAAATACATTAATTTCTTTTTAATTTTTTTCCATATGTAGTTGTGTCCACCACAGACCTGACAGGGGCTATGACCCCTCCCTCGAAGGAGTACTTCCTCTGGCCCACAATCCCACAGCCAGTCCATCCCCCAAGGTTCCTCCATGGATTCCCCCTCTGCGGCAGGGCCAGGGTGAGGAGTGCTGGCATGCTCGCCCCCTGATACATCAGATCTGGTGTTGGGGAGGACCTGCTGGAGCAATTGGGCCATCACTGGTCCTGTCAGGTCTGAGAATTTTCCTCCATTTTCTCCTGCACCCACATCCGTGCACTTGATATCTGCAACAATGTGCACTTTTGCTCAATTTTCTGGGAGGTGAAACTAACTACCCTTGTAATTGCTTTTTATTTACATATTTATTTAGTGTTTAACCAAGAAGGGGCTTGCCAACTCTGTTTATCTTGTGAGTAACTTCAGAAGGATTTAAATACTGCATTTAGGTAGACCCTTGGAGGTAGCTAGATTGTCTACTAGGATTTTCTGACAGTTAAACTATTTTTAAATAAATTACAGGTGGCTGAGGAGTGAATAAGGAGCTTGCAAACTCCGCTTATCTTGGAAGTAACTTCACATGGGTTTAAATACTGCATTTTGGTTGTCCCTTGGGGGTAGCTGGATTGACTACTAAGATTTTGGGACAGAAACTATTTTTAAATAATTTGCTGGTGTGTAGGATTTTGTGATAGTTAAACTATTTTTAAATAAGTTACTGGAGGTTAGTTGAATTACTATAAAGGGCAGTACTCATCACGGTGGTGGAGCAGTGGTGCATTTGATTGTTTCTAACAGTCACCTGTGGTTGTGGACTACCCACCCCATCCCCAAACCCCACCCCCGGCATGGCATTTCCTTTATAGCCAAAGTTCTGACATCACTTCCTCAACAGGTCTTGGGGCAGAACTGTCATATTCTTAATAACCCATCACAGTGCATAAAGGGTAAGTACACACCACCAAAAAAAAAAAAATTATGTATATTACATACTGTATATTATAAGGGAGAGGGACATGTGGGGAGTGGTTCAATGTACTGGCTATGGGGCAGCAGTTTTCCAGGAGACATTCTGTAAATTGCATTGCTGGCCTATTTGCTGGCAACTGTCAGCTCTGAGGGAGGAGATTGCCCACCTCCAGGCTGAACTGGCAAGGACTCCCCCACCCAAAGAGCACCACTGCCACAACCACTGTCTCAGAGGTTGCCAAGTATGAAGACCAGTTGGACCACAGTGGGTTCTGGGAGGGTGTGGGTGGTGGAACAGAGGTGAAGACCCCTAGCTGTACCTCTACACAAATCATACACCAGTCTGGCAGTGCAAGGTTCCTGTATGATGGCACCCTCAGTGGAGACCAAGAAGAATGCTGAGGACATCCACAAGGGAGACCCACAAAAGGGTGGCAAGGGACACCACAGGGGAAGGAAACAGCTTCTGATAGGGGACTCAATTGTTAGGGGGTTAGAACTGGGGAAGGGAGAGGAGAGGGAAGTAAGGTGCCTGCCTGGTGCCATGACTTGGAGGGACAAGAAGCGAATCCTCATGATTGCAGAAGCAGCATCACAGGAGAGGGAACTAGATATCATTGTCCACCTTGGGACAAATTACCTAGCTAGGCATGGAATCAGTGCAGTGCAGGATGAATTTGTGGAGTTGGGGAGGGGCCTCAGACAGGTAGCATGCATGGTTACCTTCTCAGAGGTGCTGCCAGTCCATGGCAGGGTTGAGGCTAGGGTACTGCACACCATGCAGTTTAATGAATGGTTGCAAAACTGGTGCAGAGCACAGGGCTTTGGCTTCATTGGGGACTGGGGATACACCTGGAGAGATGAAGGTCTGTACTGGCACGATGGTCTGCATCTGTCCACAGAAGGAACCAAGCTCTATGACAAGTTTAAATGCTCTCTGGCAAGCTTTTAAACCAGCCAAAGGGAGGTGCTGATAAGAGGCAGGAAATTTCAAGCCTCTCCCCACAAAACATGGCAGTTAGTAAGGTAAACACTGAGGTACAGAGCTCAACAGAGGGCAGGACAGGGGTAAATGGAAAAATAGACAAGGGCAATAAGAGCAGGGATGGGGTAAAAAAGGATAAAGCCAACATTAAATGGAGGGCAATGAGTACCAATGCCTGTAGTCTGGGAAATAAGCTTCCTGAACTAGTAGCCCTGATGGAAGATGAAACATTGGATATTGTGACAGTCACGGAAACATGGTACATGGAGAACCATGACTGGGATGTCAACATTCCAGGGTACACAGGCTACAGAAGGGATAGGAAGGGTAAAAGAGGAGGTGGAGTAGCTCTATACATAAGGGAAGGGATCAAAGCTACAGAACTAAAAAGTAAAGGGGGAGGAAAAGAGGCACTCTGGGTCACCTTGGAGACAGGGAATGGCATCACAATCCGCACAGAGGTTATATACAGACCCCCGTCTCAAGGGGAAGAAACAGACAAGAAAATGATAGAGGACATTCTCAAAATGGCTGAAAAAGGGGAGATACTGTTGATGGGGGACCTGAATATGCCAGATGTTAACTGGATGACATGTACTACAGCCACATCCAAGAACAGGGTCATTCTTGATGCGCTGCAGGGGGCAGGCCGTGGACAGCTAGTTTTGGAACCCACTCGGGAGGGAGCAATACTAGACCTGGTACTCTCAAATGGAGAGAGGATCACAAATTTAGAAGTCAGTAGACATCTGGGAACAAGTGACTACTGTACAGTGTGTTTCACAATAAGCACAACCATGGAGACAAGCCATACAAAAACAAGGATACTGGACTTTAGAAGGGTCAACTTTGGCAAAATGGGTGAATACCTGAGGAATGCACTACCAAATGGCCAAAAAGGAGGGGTGGAAGAACAATGGAGAAAAATCAAAACTGCTATCATAGAGGCAACAAGCCTTTGTGTGGGACAAATAAAGAAAACAAAGCAGAGTAAAAAACCACTATGGTTCTCAAAAGAGGTGGCAGGGAAGGTTAAGGAGAAAAAGGCTGCATTCAGAAAGTATAAGGAATCACAGAAGGAGCACGACAGGGAACTGTATCAATTAAAGCAGAAAGAAGTGGGGAAGGCAGTCAGAATAGCAAAGGCCCAAACCGAGGAAAAAATAGCCAACTCAGTTAAGAAGGGGGATAAAACCTTTTATAGGTACATTAGGGAGCATAGAAAGGTTAAGGGAGGAATAGTGATGATTAATAAAGGAGAGGGGAGGTGGGCAGAGGGAGACAGTGAAAAGGCAGAGATACTGAATGAATACTTTTGCTCAGTATTCAAAAAAGAAGATGTGGAGGAGTTACCTAAACCACACAATAGAAGCACTCTGGGTAGGGGGATTGACACCAGTCCATTTACAGAAGAAAGAGTCCTGAAAGAACTCCTAAAACTCAAGGTGGACAAAGCAATGAGGCAGGATGGGATTCACCCCAGAATCCTAAAAGAACTAAGGGAGGACCTAGTGACACCACTGACCACAGTTTTTAACAAGTCATGGGAGGATGGGGTGGTACCTGAGGACTGGAGGAGGGCAGATGTGATTCCCCTTCACAAAAGTGGGAGCAAGGCAGAAGCAGGAAACTACAGACCTGTAAGTTTGACCTCAGTGGTAGAGAAAATGATGGAATCACTTCTGAAAGAAAGAATTGTTGAGTACCTAGAGGCCAGAGGGGCACAGGACCCAAAGCAGCATGGATTTACAGAAGGAAGGTCAAGTCAGATGAATCTAATTGATTTCTTTGACTGGGTGACCAAAGTAATAGACCAGGGAGGGGCTGTGGATATGGCCTACCTAGATTTTAGCAAGGCATTTGACACAGTCCCACACAAAAGACTAATAATCAAGTTATCCAGCCTGGGAGTGGGTTCCAGGGTGGTAGCCTGGGTAGCAAACCGGCTGCACAACAGGACACAGAAGGTAATAGTGAATGGAACACATTTTGAAGAAAGGGGGGTTACTAGTGGAGTACATCAGGGCTCAGTACTGGGTCCAGCCCTCTTTAACATCTTTATAGGTGACATTGCAGAGGGTCTGGAGGGAAAGGTATGCCTCTTTGCAGATGACACAAAGATCTGTAACAGAGTTGATACACAAGGGGTAGAAAGGCTGAGAAGGGACTTGTCAAGGTTGGAGGAATGGTCAGACATATGGTAACTTAGATTCAATGCAAAGAAGTGCAAAGTAATGCACCTGGGAAACAAAAACCCAGGAGAAGAGTACACAATAGCAGGGGAGGTACTAACAACAACAAAAATGGAAAGGGACTTGGGGTTAGTCATATCAAATGACTTAAAGATGGGTAAGCAATGTGAGAAGTCAGTAAGGAAAGCCAGGGGAATACTGGGATGCATAGAAAGGGGCATCACAAGTAGAAAAAGGGAAGTGGTTATCCCTCTGTACAGACAGTTGGTGAGACCCCATCTGGAATACTGTGTGCAGTTTTGTAGACCCCATCTACGCAAGGACATAGACAGGATGGAAGCAGTCCAGAGGAGGGCAACTAAAATGGTGCAGGGTCTGCATCAGAAACTGTATGAAGAGAGACTGAGAGAGCTTAATATGTATACCCTTGATGAAAGGAGGGACGGGGGGACATAATAGAAACTTTCAAGTACCTCTGGGGAATCAACAAAGTCTAGGAGAGTAGCATCTTTCAGAAAAAGAGATGTGTAAGAGCAAGGGGGCACAATTTAAAGATAGAGGGGGGACAGCTCAGGGGTAATGTGAGGAAATTTTTTTTCACAGAGAGAGTGGTGGATGCATGGAACCGCCTTCCTGGGGAGGTTGTTGGGTCTAAAACAGTGGGGGAAGTCAAACATGCATGGGACAGACATAAGGCAATTGTAGTGGGGGGTTGCAGGAAGTAGGCTGTTGGCTAACTAGAATCTGCAGCTTATCCAATAGGAAGGGACATGGGCAGCCTGGGTGGGCCAAGTGGTCCTTATCTGCCGTCAAAGTCTATGTTTCTATGTTAATGGAAGGCGAGGCAGTCTCTTCCTCCATGGAGGCAGCCAATCACTCTGGATGTGGTCCAATTACTTTCATGGCTGCGCACTTGCACTTATCCCCAGCCACTGATAGGAGTCAGCTGACAGCACACAGTACAAATCTTTCCACCCTGAGGAAGGACAGCTGTCTTCCAGATACTCTATCCTTCCTCCCCCAGCCACCCCAGAGTGGCCCGAGTCCATTCCCGAACCTGGGTCGCTGGCATGGCATGAGATAAGGCATCTAACACCTCAACCCTCAGCACCACCGAGCCAGCTTAAACACATTCATTTCTGAAAGCCATCCAAACATGTCTTATAGGTGATAGGAAACATTTTTCTACACCTCTAGATGCCCTCATGTTGCCTTTCTAGTGCTATCCAATATTCTGATATGCTTTTGACTGTTCTTATTAAAATGACCATCACATTGTGTTGCCTTTGTTACTACCCCTAGGCTCAGAAACATTTTTTTGATAATGACTTGCCCGCAGACAGCCATGACCCAGAATTTCATTGTCTGGCACAAAATTGCAGTTTTCTTTTGATTTTAAATTACCACCAGCAAGCGAGAAAGAGTGTGTGTGTGTGTGTGTGTGCGTGTGTGTGTGTGTGTGTGTGTAAAATACTAGCTGTCTGGTGGAATGACAGGATTTTTCTTCCGTTAACAAGGATGACACAGTCTGCCCCCTATCTCCTTCCTCTCTTGGTCTGTAAAACTATTCGCATACCACCTGCATTTAAATAATAATTATCTAAATCTGTGAACTGGCTGTTTGTGGATGACATGCTGTTTTATTTTCTAACCCAGCCTGATGTTATGTTGGCTGTTAAAAAGATTTTATGAGGCAAATGAAGTGCCTTATTTTTTTAAGTTGTCAAACATTGTAGCCGATTGATTTGATCCCTTCCTGAGCCCTTCCTAATTCCTAACCCATTCCACTACTATGTCTGGACTGCCTGCACTCTTCACTCTCTCAGGCAGGCACCAGAGTTCATTTTAGAAAAGAAGTTTAGTTATTAAAAGAGCTTTTGATTTTGTAGATTTTCACTTGCTGCCTCCCTTTCTGACACAGCATTCGAGAAAGCATGCCAACACTCAGTAGCAGGGCAGGTTTTTTGGTTTTTAAACAAAATGGTTAGCTTTTAAAAGAGCTTTTGATTTAAATATATTTGGGAAAAGTTCCCAGAGCACTCCTCCAATGTCTGGTCAAACTGAAACTAGCTCTCCAGTCAGTGCACCATGTCCTATCTCCTCCACAGTGAACAGGCAATGTGGTGCCCCCTGAGGAATACCTTTGTGGTCGAAGCACTGGGCTGTTTACAGTGTCCCTGTAAACTGGAATAAAACTTTTGAAGCATTATTTCTGCCTTGGTGTCATTCCTCCTAGTGCAGCTTCCCTAACATATTTCCAAACCTTGGTTTGCTATCTCAAGCTGCACTGACGATCCATTGTCTTTGACTGCACACCTGTACTCTCTTTACCAATGTGGTGCACTGAACAGGGAGAGCATACCAGCGACAAGGAGGGAGCAGAAGGAAAAGTAATATGACACTTACTATTAGTCTCTGACTTTCTGCCACTGACTCTCCCCCTTACCCATCTGTCCCACAATCCTGTGTTATATCTCCCATCAGTAATGGACATATGAAGAGAAGGACATTTGCTTGCTTCTGTGCCTCAGTCACTTAGATATCAACTGATATTGGACTCCAGCATTCCAGTCTTGTGTGCCACACCAACACACACATACTCCTCTGCCCCCTGCTCACTCCTTGCTGGATGAAGACTTAGTGAGCCTGACCAAGGAAATTAGGTAAAAGACAAAATGTGCCCAATTCAGCAGCTGCACATGTGCTGGTCTGTCCCAGGCTTGCAAAAACAGTGCATGCACATACTGCTTGCCATACCTCTGCCTGCAATGTTGTGGTTGCCTTCTGGATAGCTGAAAGCACATTTAGATTGTTCTGACAGCTGTTTCTGTTGTTTCAGGCTACCAGGCAACAGGATTCTTCCAGCCTGATCCTGAATCCCTGTTTCTTCAGCAGTTGCTGCCTTCTCTTCATACTGCCTGAACAACCCACAGTAATAGATTTTTGGTACCTGAGGAACTGCTTGCTCCTTTTCCCTAATTCTTCTGGTTAGAGCACTGGCTTGGCAACTAGAATACTGCACATTCAAACCCTGTTAGGTCAAAATACTTACTATCGTCACTATTGTTAAGGAGCAAAAGAAGGCAGCAGCCCTTGAGAGCTCCTAAATTAGACTGTACAAATTCAGTTAAATATTTATCCAGCCTTTTTTTTTTAATTACCTTGTTACTACTTGTTATTATATCCTCTGGTAGCCTCTTCCAGATGTAAACAACCCTCTGGCTGAAAAAAATACTTTCTTCTATCACTCCTAAATCTCCTCCCTCTCAATTTCAATGAGTGTCCTCTTGTAATAGATACTGAACCTCTAGCCTTAATTTTGATGCCTTCTACTTGAGTATGATCACTCGGCATATCATATAGGAGCAATAAGGAGTAATACTCCCTGTGTGACCTCAAGCAAGTCACTTAACCTATTTGTTTTCTTGTCCATCCAGATGTAGAAATGGTTAGAGGCAGAACCCCAATGATAATGAGATGTTACATCACAGGTAGGCTACCTTGAGTAAATAAACTGTAAAAAAATATATTAACAGACATTTGGCTTGGGGATTTCCATTGCACTTAATGAAGACAGGCGGGGGGGGGGGTGTTGGTGTGGCAGCTCTCTCCTTCACATAGTGAAGCAGAAAGAAGTGACAGAACTGGACAATGGCAGCTGGACATGGAAGGGGAATGCTGGGGCAGTTAACAAAGGAATAAATATACTGCAGATGCATTTTTTAAAATTGGCATGTTTGGGGAGAATGGCCAGCAAGGATAGATGTGGTTGTTGAGGTAGTGTAGTGACTGCAGTTGTGTCAAGTTTGTGGGGGTCCCTGGAGTGGTAGAGGTCCCCTGTAAGTCTGAAGGTAGTAGGGAGGGGGATTTATTTTTTTTTACTTAGTATTGGAAGGGTGAAAAACAGTGGTAAAACTATGAGCTGTGAGAATGGACTCCTGACTGTCCAGAAATGTAAATACCAGCTCAGCAGCTATGTGTCTGGATAGAAGGAGAGAGATGCAGTGGTAGGGATGGACTCCTGGTTGCTAGTAATATTAAACACAAACTTGATGGCTGAGCATCTGGGAGTGAAGGAGAGAAACACAACAGTGGAGCCACTATAGGCAGAGAAAATGAACTTTAAAAAGAAACTGGTGTCCAATCACTTTGGAGGGTTTCAAGAGAAAATGATAGACACACAGAGGTGGATACACTACAGTTGCCAGGATATGGGCTCTGGTCTGCAAGCCATGTGAGTGGAGCAATGGTGACCTCACTGTTAGAACCAGAGCACTGATAAGAGCAATTCACATGCTTCTGACTGTTCCGGCAAGTCAGAAGCAGAATTCGTGAACTAGCCTTATTTTTGAAAAAGTTGGTCTTTTTCACACTTGTTACTGTCTAGCCAAAAGCCAAAACCTCACTGCTGCCTCAAATGTGGGCATTTTAATATCCGCCAATACAGCAATAAGAGCCATCAACTATATGAGAACAAGTTGCTGGGGCACCTGCTCTGTTGTGTAGTTTCTCAAGATCTAGGATGAAATGTTTGCTACTCTCACAGCCTTTGTATCTCACTTTACCGTGATCAGGCTAATGCATTTGCACAGTTTAAATCAGCTTGATTGCCCATTATGGTGTGTGACTTTTAAATCCCTACAAATCATCCTGCTTGAATGTACTTATATTTAAAGCCTATAAAATTAGACACACCCTCACCACATCTGCTAGACTAGCCATTGCACAGGTGTACTGCGTTCAAGCCTTACATATGATCTTCTCACCTACCTGGAAGCCAGCAAGAAAGTCCTTAGGAAATTGAACATGTGATGTAACAGTATTTGATGCTTTGCCCTGTCTGCACCCAGGGGGACCTATCACTGCCTCCTTTATTCCAGTCTAGGATGGCTATCCCAATCTTCCTTTAGAACCTACACTGCAGGCTGCACAGTTGACAGTATTTTAAGATCCAGCATGCCACCTGCACTTGTCGATATGTTAGCACACACCCCACAGGCATACCTGTTAAGGTCTGTCAATAGGCCACTCTTAGACGTTCCTAAATTTATGACAAAGATGGGCGAGCAGGAGTTCTCAGCGTTTGCACCCAAACTGTGGAACTCTATCCCTGTAGCAGTAAGTCTCATTCAGTCTGACCAGGTCTTTAAGAAAACCTTCACAAACACCTCATGAGCACTAATGTATGTTCATGCAGCTCAATTGTGCATAATACTACTTGGCCAGGCCTTACCTTTCGCCTACAAGCATATGTGCACATAACCCAATTTTGTATCTGTCCTGCTAATATGTTACTATGTCCAAGGTTAGTTATCCTGACCTGTCCAATGTTTATGCCTTGTTGTGTTGTATCCTCCAACCTCTGGTGTGCTGTATTACCTGTTATCTGTTGTTTACACTGTCTGCAATTCCAAACTGTTGATGCACCACCGGCCATGCTGTGTGGAGTTGTGTTTACCTGTAATTGTGTCACCAAGACTGTCACCATATGTTGTATCACGTTTGCTGTCTGTAACTCTCCTGGGTCCTGCTTGAAAATAGGAGATGTCTTTGCCCAGTGTACCTACCCAGTTAACAAAAACAAAATAAATAAATCAATATTTGGACTTTGGTTTTGCATTGGAGGATAGCTCTACCTTTGATGCCCCAGATTTCTGCAGCACGAGCATGTACTCCATTAGCTATGTTTGTATATTAGATTTCACTCTGTCTAGTTAGTTTTATCTATTAAATTTCACTCTATCTAGTTTTGCCTGCTTAGCTGTTTAACCCTGTCTTGTACCATAGGTTTTGTTTTTTACAAGGTCTGTAAGTTTTTTTTCACTCAATATTTATTGATCTTTCCCACTGTGATTTTGCCTTGTTTTTATCTAATAATGTTTTAACTGTGTGCTCTAGCACCTCTCTCACACTCGGTTTGTCCTCTCCCCATTACAACTCCTCTTCACCTCCAGCTGTATCCCTCTCTATTGCATCACCCTTCTGTGTTTCTTTACATCTCCTCTCTTTCCACCCTGTTCTCCCCCTACACTTCATGCCCATACCCTTTGTTTAGTTACTCAAAATTCCTGCCTGCTTTTCCATCCACCATCCATTCACTGTTACTGTTTTCCTCTCTTTTACTCTTTCTCTCCTCCTCCCTCCTATCTATGTTGCTTCTCCTCTCACTATTACTCCTTTGTTTCACCCTCATTCTCCTCATCCTCTTCACTCTGCTACCCATGATCCTCTAGTCTCCTATCACTCCTCTTCAATGCTTCCCCTTTCCACACTTTTTTCATCCCTATCCATCCTAACCTCCTCTCCTCCTCCTTTAAAGCTGTTACTCACCCTGTGTCCTCTACTCCTGCTTAACCCCTCTGCTCTGCTTCCATGCCCCACCACTGGCAAAACCCACACTGCCATCTACTCCACATTGCTCTTTTGCTATTGCTCTCAGGGGATGTAGAGCTCAACCCTGGTCTTCCTCATATCTGCTGTCTCTTCCCTTCCCAATGGTTTGAGTGCTTTACACTTAGACATCAGGGACATACTCCCTAAGCTTGACCAGCTAAGGTTGTGATCATGCCTTACTGTCCTGACATCAAATTCATCACCAAGGCCTTGTTCTCTGCCCGGATCAGTGATGTGAAACATGGCAGCTCTGTCTATGTAGTTTACAGATTGAACTTTGGGAAGCAGGGTAGTGGAGCACTGAATTAAGCACTTTATAGCCTTAACTTTGACACTGTTTCTAAGGCAACTGTTTCCTCTTCCCATGAGCTTATCCTATGGAGGCTTTCCTTCTCTGGTAATTTTCATTGGTGTCAACTATTACTAACAAAAAAACAAATCTAACCCCCTTCCTGAAATGTTTTATTTCCTCTTACCCCCTCTCTTTGCTTAAAGCTTTGCTTCTGATCTTTAAGGATCTTAATGTTGAATGTCTCTCCCCCTCTGCTAAAAACATCACATTACAAATGAATCCCTCATTCTCACACAGCTCATCTCTGGGCCCAGCATACTTGTATAACATTACCCCAATTACTGACTTATTTCCATGTGTCTCATCTCTTCTCGATGACTCCAGAGCTCACTGACCCTTTCAAAGTCCATGATTCTGCACAGCAGTTCCCCTGGACTTGCAGAGATGCAGACAGTTCCAAAACATCAGCACCAGGGGTCAAGAGAGTTCAAATTGCATTATTTTTGCCACTAACTTACATAACAACCTTAATTCCCATCACAACATCTAGAAAGTTCACTTCATCTTTGTTCCCTATCCAGTCATCCTCCCCCATACTCAAGCTGGGAAGCACGCATATCTCTAACATGTATGTCTTTGACAATTATTTTAATCAGTTCTTTACCTTTTGTGGTCTCTCACTCCGTCCTCCCTCCCCTCTAGTCCCTCTTCCTTTTCCTCCCAGTTTTCTTCCTTTCTGCCTCTTTTACCTTCTCACCAATCTCCAAGAAGGCTTTCCTGATGGCCATAAATACTCTCAACTCAAATAACTTGAACCCTAAATTCCTTCATCTATCTGGGTCCGCTATTGCTTCACCTGTAACATACTTCCAGAACATCCCTTTATAGCTCAGGATCCCCTAGATGTGGAAGCGTGCTAAACTCCTCCCCTCTCCATAGTGAGTGATCCCCCTTCCTCAAGGCAAGGCAAGGAGGCTGCTTCAACTTGTGGTGGGTGATGAATCAATTTTTTTTCTTGTAATTTGGGGTTTGCTATATGTAATTAAATATTGCAATCAGTGCATTTAACTGTTTGGTGCTGTTTTTACTGTGAGCTCAGTGGAAACAAAATATGTGTGGCACATTACTATCTGTGGTGTTCATACCTTGTGTAAACCTTACAACACAAGTTCAATATTTTTTTATGCAGCAGCATTTGCTCCCCATACATATCCCCAAGTGCATATCAGCATTGTGCTTTAGTAAATGTATTACCTTTTTTTGGGGAATTAGCCATCACCTTGGCAGAGCCCTGTCCCTGCACTGAGTGCACTGCCTCCTTCCATATTGGAATTACAAGGGAACAGGTGCTAAATGACGGTGAAAATTAAAAATCAAGAACTCTTTAGGCCCAGGAGATACTCATCCTGAAATGTTAAAGGAAAAAAAGGCAGGTGATGGAAACACCGCTATCAGTCCTCCATGGAGAATCACCAGCAACAGGTGATATGCTTGTAGATTGGTGAAGACATTCGTAAAGGAGGAGACAATTACATTCTTGGACAAAAAATACCTTATTAGATAGAAAGCAACCTGAGTTCACCAGGGACAGTTATGTCAGACCAATTTAACAGATGTTTTCAATGTAATGGCACAAATGACAGGCAGGGACCAAACAGTGGATGTGCTATACCTAGACTGAAGTAAGGCATATGACTTGGTACTACATATAAGGCTAGTCAGGAAGATGATCCAGCTTCAGCTATGGCTGGGGAATGGGATTACTGATTGAATAGAAAACTAGTTAACTTATAGAACCCAGAGAATGTTTCTAATTGAAAATTCCCTAAAGGAAGGACCTTGACTAGTGGAGAACTGCAGGGCTTTGTCCTGGGACCACTACTGTTAAATATGAATATCTGTGACATAAGAGTGGGTGTCCAGGGAAAGGTTAGTCTATTCACAGATTATGCAAAGCTCTGTGGGAGGGTTGACAATGAAGAAGTTAACATCATGAGACAAGATATAAGAGGACTGGAGAATCGGTCTAGTGTTTGGCAGCTGCAGTTCAAAACTAATAAAAGTACCAACAGTACTGATTGGCACCAAGATATGAATATGTCATTTTTGTTTAGTAAAAGACACACATGCATGCTAAGCAATGTACATACAGATGCTGCATGATACAGACACATACATGCATCATGGGGAGGGGGACATTGATGGGGAGGGAGAAGTGGACAGCCCAGAAAGGAGGCAGATCTCTCTGAAGATACTGGGGATCTGTAATCTTGAGCAGACTAAATAGACTGTAAGAGCTTTTGCTGGCTATTTTTATATGTTTGTATGCTTGCATGCAAGCATACACATTTTTAGGCACACAGAATAGGGGTGAAACAAGTCATGCTGGTATTTGAAACATAAACTTAGACACAGTTAGTGTTTACGCCAGTTAACAGTGTGTAGCTAAAAGCAGATATTCAGTGCATACTCTTTCAAAGGTGGGGAAATGCATACTTCCATTTACCTGTGTGTCATGGGTTATCTATAAAATCAGTCATTTGCTACAGAGAACAGGTTCATGTGCATTCACAGACAGGTAAATACCTGTAATGAAAATATACTTTCTGAAACCTAATAAGTGTCGATTCTATCATGCTGTGGTAGACAGGTTGGAGAGCACGGGTCTGATATTGAAATATTGGCAAAAACAAAGCACAGAGGTTTGCACTGCAATTGTTCTTGCACCCAATCCTGAGGATGATATATTCAGTTGGATAGCACACCAGCACTATCTGATTTAAAATAGGGCCATGTCAGTGCAGTGCTAAGTCAAGTGGCACTGCCCAAACATGGATCTAGGCTGTATGCAGTCCATAGGGAAGTGCAGGGAACTTTGCCCCCGGACCTAATACCACCAGGCTCCACAGCATGATATTCAGCTGGCAACATGTAAATGAGCCCACTGGGCATGCAAGACACTAAGGGCTATATGCATGCCCATTATGTGATCATTTGCATGGGAAGTGGTGGTAGATTTCCACCCCACTTGTGCCCACCTGCCACATCAGGCATGATGACAGGTGCCCCCCTCCCACACCCCGAATGCCTGTCATTGCAATTTACATGTCCTTCATGGTGTCCAGTGGCACCCCACCCTCTGATCATATGTCCCCTTAAACTGTACCTACTGTATTCCCTGGTGTCTATTGGCACCTCCACCCCCCATGATCAACCATCCCCACAATTTGCAAGTCCTCAATTTTGTCCAGTGGCATCCCCATCCTATGATTGCCCATCCCTCTACAATTTACATATTCCCTGGTATCTAGTGTCACCCCCCCCCTCCACCACCATCTGATCAGATATCCTCATAATTGCTGAAGTCTTCCCTGGTGTCTAGTGGCACCCACACCTTATATCCCTGCTCCCATAATTATTAAGGTCTTCCCTGGTGTCTAGTTCCACCTCCAACCCTCCAATGACTGGTCACCATCTAAGTAAAGATTTCCCCTGGTGTCTAGTGGTAACCCTTACCCTCTGATCACCCATCCACATAACTGTGTAAGTTTTCCCTGGTATTTACTAGCATCCACATCCTCTGATTTCCCATCACCATACATGTCATGTTTTCTCTGGAGTTCAGTGATACCCCCACACCCAACTAGCACCCATTCCAGTGTCAGCCAGTGCCTCAGTGGAAAGTGCCCCCCTTAACACCACCTGCACAATGAACACCACCCTTCCACACCATACTTCTTTGTCTTGTGGTGCATGGGGGATCCAATATGACACCAGCACAGCCCTCCTCTCACCACCTTGGCTGGCCATTGTATACAATCACTGTGTACAGTATAGGGAGCACATGTACAGGACAGGTATGCATGCTCCCTATACAGTACACAGTACACGCATTCCCCGTCACTCTATAAGACAGCCAGCTGAGCTGCTGAGAGGAGGGCTGTGCTGATCACAATATTGAATAACCACGTGGCACCAAAAAGAAAAGTAGAGAGTGTAAGGGTGGTGTGCTTAGTGCGGGCAGTGTGAGGGTGGCCATTAGGCACTGAGGCACTGGGAGACACTGGGATGGGTGCTCAGGTGGTGGGGGGTACCACTTGACACCTGGGAAAACATGACATGTACAGAGAGAGGCGATCAGAGGGGGGGGTGCCACTAGACAGAAGGGAAAACCTAACCAATTATGGGGATGGGTGATCAGAGGGTGGGGGTTGCATCTAGATACCAGGACATGCCATGTTTACACAGGATGGGGTTAAAGGGGTGGGGGTGACTTACTGCAGCACTGCTGACTGCCACCAGGGCCTTGTGGTCCATTAAGTCAGAGTTTGCAAAGGCAGTATGCACTCATTTGGGTGGCATATACTGCCTGTGCAAACCTCTGAATTGGACCCCCTCATTTGCATGGGCACAACAGTATCTTAGTGCTCGAGTGCTAACAGATTTTGGCCATGCTGTGGGGGTGTCTAGATATCTGGCACAAAATCTAGTTATTGTGGGCAAACACTTCTTAGTGCCCTGCTAAGTTTTGAATATCTGATCCCAGCTGTTTGAAAGAATGCAGTCAGAACAGTAAAGATGCCAAGCTGATGCCACAGTTAACTAAATCTTTAGAGGCTCGGAGCTGCTTAGTGTGGCATCCCTAGCAATCAATCAACCCTCCCAAGCCAGCCAGAACTACAGCATGGCAGATCAGTCAGCTCCCTGTCTACCCTGATGCATGGCACATCACTCACGCAAAATGTTGCATGGCAAATCACTCATGCAAAAAGTAACCCTGAACTAAACTAATTGCAAAAAAGAGAATGCATGACCTCAACAAGTGCTTACAGTTATGCTGTTGGTACCTAAAACAAGCTGCACTGCAGTCTGGCTCAGACTTTGATAGTTACATGCTGCTGTCAAGATTACTAGTAACCTCTGCCAGGCCAGTTAAGGGAAAGGTTAGTATACACTAGATTAACAGTTTGTTTAACCAGCATGCTTTCCACAAGTTTGGGGAACCTTATCAAAATTCTACAGGTAACACATTGATATTTATTATAAAATGGCACCTATTGGTAACAGGACTTTTGTTTAAAAGGTGGTTGTTGGTAGATAACCTTATGGCACTGAAAAGTCTCAAACAATCAGAAAGAAAGATTTTCCATCCATACCCATTTTCTATCTATGATGTCTCCATGTTCTCTAAATTGGTAATGGTAAGCTTTTGCACTTCATAATTTTTTTAGGGTCCACCTTAATAGGGGGTGCTAATGCATGCGGCTTGAAACAAAAAGCATAATCTGAGCACTTCCCCCAAAGTAGAAATGGTTTGTCTTGAAGTAGGAAACTTTGTGAGTCTGTTCAGGAGCCAATTACCTGACCACACATTCTGTTTCCAGACATATTCTAGGTTTTACCCTATCCCCAAAAGGACCAATTATAAGTTGATATTACCCAGCTGTAGTACTGAAGAGTTCAAGCAGTTGGACATTCCAAAGTGGAGCTTGTGCTGACATTTGCTTCGATAATCTCTGCTTTGCTGGCAATTACTGCTGCTTCATGTCAATCACACGCTGCTGCTTCTTCATTCAGCACAAATGCATTGCTCTCACTACTTATATTCCTAACCCATGTCATGGAGCCAAGAGGGAGGAATGTGAGCCCCTGGTGTGCTGAGAGAAGCCAAACTCCAACCCAGACATGTCTTTTGCTCCTGCTGAAGAGAGGAGGCCAACAGTAGCCCACACCAGCTACTGCTTGCCAGCACAGTAGCACCATTCAGTGGGAGCAGGGCCAAAGCGACAGGCAACCAAGATGTTACTGGGAAATAAAAACTCTCTTGTGCAAAGGCCTTGCACACTTAATTTTTGCACAGAGGCATGGCTCAGTCAGTACCACAGAGTAAGTAAAAGTCAATTTTTAAAACAATTAATTACCCCTCACTCCACAGGTTCTGTACATCCCAACTATTAATGGGTTCTATTAAATCAAGAATTTTATTTATATATTTATTTATGTATTTATTTATTTAATGGGCTTTATAACACAGCAGATAAGCATTTTAAGCACCTGCTCCAAAACTGGCACAAGCTTTACTTTCCCTGAAACTGCCCATGATATTGTGGGAGTGGGTGGCAAGTTAGTCTTACACCCAGTCCTTCAGATCCTTCTTGACCACCTCTATCGAATGAATCCATTTCAAACAAACCAGTACAGGGTGGAGAGAGGCACCTACCTGCAATGTACTGGAATTTAGGTTCATGAAGGAATGTTGAAACCACATCCCTCATGATGGACCACTGGATCTAGAACCAGCACAGTCAGAAACCAAATGCTCGACAGCAACCAGCCAGCCAAATTAACTTTTCCAGACACTTCATAAATTTAAACTCCTCTGGCTTGGATCACTGAAATGTTACAATGTAAATCATTTAAGAGTGGGATGTCAGTGATGCACCCAAGTAGTCAGAAACAAACTTCCATCCTGAGTAGCTCCTAAGCACTCACCTGTCTGCTTCTATCTGCTCAACAGTGAAGATCTGTGGCAGATCAGTCAGCTTTCAGTATACACTAATGCACGGCACAACACTCATGCAAAATGACACAAGGCAAATCACTCATTCAAAAGGTACCCTCAAACATGACTGAAATGCAGAAAATAGTACAAAAGTACACATGACCACAACAGGTGATTACAAGCTACTCTTGCTGATTCCTAAAAAGAGTATGCCTATCCACAATAGGCACTTACAGCTGAGCTTCTTGCACCTAAATCCAGCCCAAATAGAAGCTTAACAATCCCATGGGCTTCCCTACACTCATTATCCCAGTTTGATCAAAATGACATTAAAGGCACATCATCATCACATTTTTATTTATTTATTTAATTTTTGTTTACTGGGTGGGTGCTCTAGTCATAAAGATAATTATTTTCAAGCATGACCCAGGAGGTTACAGTGCAATTACAGAGATAACAGACAGTGCATAAATACAGAAAACTATTCAGGACAAACAGGTTGTTTAACATCAGGGGTACAGCATTAATAAAGTACTGTAAATAAAGTAGGTTACAGAAACAAAGTTACAGTGAGCAGCAATGGTTTGTACAGCAAGGATTAAAACAAACAATGTAATCTACAATAGACTTACAGAATTTACAGAGTATGGTTCTAAGTGCAGGTTACAGTACTTATGTTTCAGCAGTAATTCATACAGGGCTAAACACAAGTGAGACAATGCAGAAGAAAAACACAGACAACAATCAAAGCTGATAAACAGTCAGGGGAAAGATAGCTAGAAAAGACCTGGGGGATTTGGGACAGTACCTGTAGAGTACAAAAGGCAGCAGGGGCCAGAAACAGAGATATGTTGAGTTTGGAAACAAGGTAGGGCAATAGAGAGAGGAGAATGAGGCAGAAAATAGAGAAGAGAAACTAGTGTGTGGGGAAGGTGACAGGGTGAGTGGAAAGTATCCCGAAGGTCTACAGACAGTAATAAGGTAAGAGCATAATGTGGGGGGACTAAGTACTAAGGTGGCTCAAAGCAGGATCATTGAATAGATGATATGAGGTGTCAACAAAGTGTTTTCTTAAAGGCAAAGTGAGATGGTGCTAGGCGGACATCAAACAAGAGGGATGAACAAGTCCAGGTCACATCAACAGATAATATAAGTGCCAGATGACTACGACACAGGGGTGCTCCATCACTGCTTTCCCTGAGCCTCTCCTACTGGATCTATTGTTACAGTCTAGTTTGGGAATAGGTGAAGCACCCTATCTAGGTTAGGAGTAAAACAAGGGTCTAAAGAAAGCAAAACAAAAACAGACAAGATAGAACATAGGTATGCTGGGAGTGGTGCAATGCAGTGGCTGTGGGGTGGTAGTCTTTAGGGAGACTTTCTGCAGAGTGTGGCGCTGCCCCATCTGCATGCACTTCTCTGGACTGAGAGGGGAAGTTGCTAGTCTCTAGGCTGAGTGGTCTAGGATTCAGGGTGCTCTGCCCCCTCCTAGGAACCACCAAGTCTGCCACTGCAGCCTTTAAGGAAGCCAAGGAGGGGGAGGGTATGACTATGGTGGGATCAGGAAGGGTGAAGGTGGTGGGTCAGAGGCACATCCCCCACATTGTACCACTACAAAATTCCTACACCACTCTGGCAGGGTGAGAGTCGGGACTGTCCAACAGAGGCAGCCACAGTAGTGACCAGGGAAGATGTGGGTGTCCTCCATGGAGAAGACTCCAAGGAGGATAGAAGAAGACACCAGAGGAGGAGGAAGCAACTCCTGGTAAGGGAATCCATTTTGAGGGGGATAGATTTGGGGACAGGCAGGGAGGGGGAGAGGGAGGTTAGGTGCTCACATGGTGCCACTGCTCATAGGGATGGGAAGTGGATCCTGAGAATTGCTAGGGCAGCAGAAAGGGAGAGAGGGACAGTTGGATGTTATTGTCCACCTAGGGACCAATGATCTGGCTAGGGACAAGGTTAGGATGGTGTGGGATGAGTTCAGGGTGTTGGGAAGGGATCTTAGGCAGATAATATGCTCAGTTGCCTCCTCTAAGGTGCTACCTATGTGCAATAAGGGGAAAGATAGGGTTCTTCATACCAGGAACTTCAACAAATGGTTGAAGAAATGGTGCAGGGGGAGGGGTTAGGCTATATCCAGTATTGGGGTCCCACCTGGAGGGATAGGGGCCTATAGAGGGGAGATGGCCTGCCTCCATCAAGGAGATGTACAATCGTCCTCAAAGAAAGGTTTAAATGTTACATTGGTGAACTTTTAAAATAGCCAAGTGGGGTGGAGGAAGGAAACGGGGAGATATAAACTGTCCCCTCAAACTGAAGTAGGCGGTAGGGAGAATCCTAAGAGAGAGAAATCCCCAAGGGTACCCAACAACACAAGAAACAAAGTGGTAGAAGTGCACAGAGATGGGAATGAGAGGAGAGGGGTTAAGGAAAGAAGGTAAAAGGAGAACGAGGATGTTGACAAACAGGCTGGTAGCAGATTCTGGAAGGCCAAGTGTGCAAATACTCAAAGTCTGGGGAACAAAATCTCTGAACAAGAGGCCATCATGGCAACAACTGACCTGGACACTGTCTGTCACCATCACCAAGTCATGGTGCAATGAGAATCATGACTGGGATATAGCCATACCAGGCTACACTCTGTTCAGGAAGGACAGGGTGGAAAAGAAAGGGGGAGGATTGGATGTCTATGTGAGGGCTAGCATAAAAGCTACTGAGATACAGGGAAATCAGGAAGAGGTGGCGGTACTGTGGGTCATCCTAGAACAGGGAAGGGATCCACTATTAGCACTTGCGTGATCTACAGACCTCAAGCATGTGAGGAGAGGTGGATAAGATTCTGGTGGAAGCTAGCCAAAAGATGGCAAACAAGGGAGAGGTGCTGCTGGTGGGGGACTTCAATCTGCTGGATGTAGACTGAAGCATCCCAGCTGCAGCTTCAGCTAGGAGTAGCTAGTATAGCGCAGTGGGTTAAGGCTCTGAGCTGCAGATCTGGAGACCTGGGTTTGAATGCCACAGCTGCCTAGGTGCATACTGTGTGATCCTGAGCAAGTCACTTAACTTTCTTGTTCTCCCAGGTCACACCTGTAAACAAGCTCTCAGCTTAGTGTGTCTATCCTGGATAAACAAATAAAACAAAAAAAAAAAGAGTAGAAATATCCTGGACTCCCTGCAGGGGGCATTCCTCAGGCAACTAGGAGGGGGGCAGTACTGGACCTTGTACTCACCAACGGGGACAGTGTTGCAGATGTGACAGTGGGTGGCTACCTGGGGACCAGTGATGACCATACAGTGTGGTTCAACATAAGGACTGTGGCAGAATCGAACCATACAAAGGTGAGGGTCCTGAACTGCAAGAGTGCTGATTTTTAAATGATGGGGAATACCTCAGGGATGCCCTGGAGGAGGGGAGGACTTGTGGAGAGTGGAGGAACAGTGCACACATCTGAAAGGAGGGAGAGAGAAGGCAACAAACCTCTGAGTCAGGTAAGTACGCAATAGTAACAGGAAAATGAGACTGCTATGGCTCCCAAAAGAGGCAGCCAGGAAGGTAAGGGCCAAAAAGTTAGCATTCAGGAAGTGTAAGGAGACAGAAAGAGGAGGATAGAGAGGTGTATGAGGAGAAACAGAGGGAGGCAGGCAAAGCAATTAGAACTGCAAAGGTGCAGATGGAGGAGAAAATAGTGCAGGCGGTACAGAAAGAGGGCATGGTATTTTTCAGTTATGTTAGTGAAAAGAGAAAGACCAGAGGAGTGGTGGTAAGGCTTAGGAGAGAAGGGGGGAATGCATTGAGAGGAATCTGGGAAAAGTGGACATCTTGTGCAAATACTTTTGTTCAATGTTCACAGAGGAATGGGAAGGCGAGGAACCACAGATAAGGGACAGGGGCTTTGAAGGAAGGGAGTTGTACACTAGTCCATTTACAGAGGAGAGAGCCCTGAAGGAACTCGCAAATCTGAAAGTGGACAAAGTAATGGGGGCAGGTGGGGTGCACCCAAGGATATTGAGGGAGCTCATGGAGGTGCTGGCTGCACCTCTGGCAGGCCTGTTCAACCACTCATTGGAGATGGGAAGGGTTCTGGAGGACTGGAGTAGGGTAGATGTAATCGCACTTCACAAAAGTGGTAACAAAGATGAGGCTGGCAATTACAGGACAGTCACCTGATTTCAATGGTAGGGAAATTAATGGAATCACAACTGAAAGAGAGGATTGTGGTATATCTTGAATTTAGTGACCTCCAAGATCTGAGGCAGCATGGATTCACTTGGAGGAGATCATGTCAATCAGCTCTTATAGATTTCTTTGACTGGGTGACCATGGAATTAGATCAGGGTGGAGCGGTGGATGTGGCCTACCTAGATTTCAGTAATGCCTTTAACACCGTTCCACATAGAAGGCTCGTGAACAAGCTTGGCAGCTTAAGAGTGGGTCCAAAGGGTGTAAACTGGGTGAGAAATTGGTATGGGGCAGGAGATAGAGGGTGGTGGTAAACTGAGTTCACTCTGAGGAAGGGAGGTTGACCAGTGGGGTGCCTCAGGTCAGTGCTGCGACTGATCCTGTTTAAAGAGTTGCTGGCACATTTGGGACAGGAAGCTCTTTCCATGGAGCTGTCTGCCTTATGAGTTTGTAGAAGGTTATATGAATTTTTTTTATGTGGGCATTATTTATAAATTTACCTTAGTAGCTTTATGATCTCACTTCCGAGATCATGCCAAGTTCTACAGTAGTGCTGTAGTCCCGCACCCAAAATCAACATTTTGATGATGTGAGGTAAGGAACGGGGCTTGCCTAGTGCTTAATTTCATTTCATTCTCATTTTTATTTTTTTATACGGGAAAGGCATGTAAGCAAAACTGCCCATTTTCACAAGCATCCAGTGACAATACATCAGTACATACAAGAATACTATGCAGCGTCAGGAGTTGTACAGAAACTTATTCAAGGAGTGACATAGCACAAAGCTGAATATTGAGGCCATGTTGTTATGTGTACATAGTCAGATTAAAACAACATTCTTTTAAGTGGAGTCACAAACTGAATTGTCCCGAAGACATTGCTTTAGCTTGAGTTTGAGTAAACCAAGAGAAGTACACCTGACCATATAGTGGGGGAGACTTTTGAAAAGTTTTGCACCCCTGATGGAGAGGGAGTGCTGGCCTCAAGAGGTACGGCAGAAAAAAGAACAGTGAAGGAGTGATCGGCGGCGAGTCTAGTGGTTTGAGTATTGGTGGGCCCCTGGAAAATGGAGACAATGCTATTGGGTAGGTGTCTATGAAGGACTTTATAAAAAAAAGTCCGGATTTTACTGTTTAGTCTTTCCTCCAACGATAACAAATTTGCAGCCCTATAAAGGTTGCAGTGATGGGTACTTCTAGGGAGGCCAGAGACAAGCCTGACAATGTTATTATATGTTGCTCTTAACCTATTGCAATTGTATGGAGGTAGAGAGGCAGTATACAATAGACCCATAGTTGATTAACGGCAGTAAGAAGCTGTTGACTACCAGAACCCTTGACTGAGGTATGAGGAATCAATTAATATGGAAGAGCATCCTGAGCCATTGGTGTAACTTTTTGTTTAGTTGTGTGATGTGATATTCATAGGAAAGGTGGGGATCAAGATAAACACCAAAGTATTTAAATTATGTGACCCTTTCAATAGGGTTACCATTGTTGTCAATTAAAGTGAAGTCAAAGTCTGAGGTCTTTCTAATACCCAAGAATAAAATGGACTTATGGTTTTGGGCATTGAGGACCAGGAGTGCAGTTTACTAAAATCGTGCTGCAGTTTGTTTAGGAGGGCTGAAGGACACTTGTCTTTAGAGAAGAGTACTGCATCATCTGTGCAGAGGATTAAGTCAGTGTGATTGGAGATATAAGGTAGGGAATTAATAGCAAATGAAAAGAGCAAGGTGCCTAAGATGGAGCCTTAAGATACTCCACATTTGATGTGACATGAGTCTGAGTATAGTTCACCGATCACAGTTTTGTGGGATCTTCTACCTAGATAGTTTCTGAACTAATTCAGTACCTCATCAGACAATTTTAAGTGGGACAGTGTGTTAAGGAGTACCTGGTGGTCTACTAAATCAGAGGCCTTGGTGAGATCTACGAACATTGTGCTGGTGTAGAAACCTTCATTGTTGACCTTGTTGATAAAGTTAGTGTGTTTTACCAGTCATGTCTCTTTGTTGTAGCTAGCCCTAAAGCCATGCTGGGATTCTATGAGTAAATTATAGCTTTCTAGAAAATCAATAGTTTCATCAAGAACAATTTTTTCCATAATTTTGGAGGATGGAGCAAATAGGGAAATAGGCCTAAAGTTGCAGATATCATTTTTAGATCAGGATTTATGGAGGGTTCTATGGGGGCACTTTTCCACTTGGAGGAGAAGACACCAGTACATAGTGAGTGGTTGAGAATGTTGGTGAGAGGAAGCGCTATGTGTTTAGCAACCAGCTTAAGGATTCTGTAGTCAATGGCATCATAGCCAAGACAGGGACTGGGGTTGTTAATTTGAATGCAGTCAATAACCTGTGAGAGTGAGAGATGGTGAAAGTAAAAGTATGTGCAGTTTGTGGCTGAAAAGGAGTGGTTGGGGGGCACGGGGTAGCATTGTGTTCAGTGGGTTGAGGGACTATAGGCTTATATTTGTAAAAGTCAGCAAAATAAGAGTTAAATAGGTTGGCAACCTCCTGGGGATTATTAATGAGTCTACCATCCAATTTTAGGGTATTTGCTCTTCCTATGTTTCCCTCCCAAGCAACTGGTCTATGGTTTTCCAGGTGAGGTAAGAACTGCTCCAGTTGTTGAGTTGTTTATCTCTCAAGAAAATAACTTTGGCTGTGAGGACAGCTGTTTTACACTTGTTATGAAGGGTTTTATATTGCTGTAGGAGATTAGGGAGTTTACATTTTCTATAGGATGTCCAAGCCTTGTTCCTCTTCCGTATAAGGTTAAGAAGATCGGTAGTGATCCAATCATTTCTATGGCTTTTGACGCTTAGCCTTTTGAAAGGGATGAGAAAGTCACAAATGCTAAGGAAGGTTCTACTAAAAGAGTCCAAATCATCATCGATACTTTCAATGTTTGTCGTTAAACACCAGTCTGTGGCTGATATGGCTTTAGCAAAGTCTTTAGTATTCCGTTTTTTCAATTGTCTGTAGAGAATGTACTTTGATTCACTTTTGAGGTCTTTTGCAGATCAGAGACAGTAGACTGCACTGTGGTCATTAATGGAGTCAGAGAGAACACAGCATTTGATGGCCCGGTTGGGGTTAGAGACAATGATCCAGTCAAGGAGAGATTCATAGTCAGAGTTATAGTTTGTGCATGTGGTTGCTGAAATAATCTGATGCAGGCCGAGCCCAGAGATAACATCTTTGGCTTCATCAGCTTGGCTCATATGCCAGTTCAAATTGAAATCACCCAGTATGATCCATTCATGGCTCTTAGGGAGTGAGTTCTTTGCATCAAGGAGTGTTTCTAACTTGCTGAAAGGGGTGCCGTAGGGGGTGGCGGGAAGATAGGCAACAGTTAGAGTGAGGGTTTTGCTGTTACCTAGCACAAGGTTTAAGAAGAGTGAGGCAAGAGTGGGAGTTTTGAACTTGAAATGAAGTTCCGTGAATGAAAGGTGATGGAGACAAAAAAATGGCAACCACCTCCTCTTTTCCCATTCTGTCCATTCTGATGACTGAGTAGCGAGCAATGTTAATTTCAGAGGAAGGAATCCTATCAGTGAGCCAAGTCTCAGTAAGAGCTACAGTATGATATTAAATCTGTTGGCTGAGACCCAGGATTCAAAGCAGGATTTCTTGGCCAGTAGGCTTTGAATATTTAGGTGGACAATAGTGATTGTGCTGTCATCTGGTGCTGGGGGACCCTGGATGTTTGAGTTAGAAGAAGGGGGACAAAGGTTGGGCGTACAGGACCAGAGCTCAGTAGAAGCAGCAGGAGAATGTTTTGTGTCTTCAGGTAATATGCTTCCTTTTTCTGGGGATAGTGAAAGCAGTATGGGTAGTTAATTTCCTGTGGTAACCTCCCAAAATGGAGAAGCAGCTCTGTTGACAGCAAATGAGGTTAAGAAAGGAATCAAGTGTCCTACAGGCAGCGTTAAAGGTATGTGGCAGAGGCAGAAAGTCTCAGAAAACAATCAGGCAAGTCTGCCAAGAGAAAATCCTTATGGCAAGATAGCACAGAATGCTGCAAGGTGAGTATACTGTCCTGGGCTAGATAAAAGGGGGTCTGGTCCGACGGTCTCATAGCTGTGTTACTAGAAGGGGAGCATGGGGGAACTCAGCTGTCACAACCCTGCTGTCTGTCCAAGGCAACAAAGACTGGGCTGATGCTGGGGAGGTAAACAGAACAAGGAGTCATTGGGTGGTGTAGGCACAGCGGGGGGGAGGGGTAAGGAGGAGATAAAGATTTGTGAGAGATCTTAATGGACAGGCAATGTTGTCAGAGGCAGCACCTCTCTTTGCAGTCATATTTGTAACTTTTGGGGGCAAGTATATATGTTAAGAGAGGCAAAGTTACATGTCTACCCCCTCCAAACATGTACACTTCTCCCCAAAAGTTATATGCCTGCAAAGAGAGGCACTGCCATCAATAGCATTGCCTGTAAATTAAGTGCTATGCAGCCCCGTTCATTACCTCATGTTATCAAAACACTGATTTTGGGGGTGGGGCTACAGTGCTACTGTAGAACATGGTGCAGTCTCGGAAGTGAGATTGTAAAGCTATGGTAAATTTCTAAATAATGCCCTCATAAAAAATGTAATTTAGCCCTCCATGAACTCCTCAGGCAGGCAGCCCATTGACATGAGTTGCCTTACCTATTACCATTTTCGTGTCAACTGCTCTTTACTGTCTTTATTAGTGACATTGCAGAGGGGCTAAAAGGAAAGGTATGCCTCTTTGCAGATGACACTAAAATCTGCAATAGGGTAGGCACTCCGTTGGGGGGGATGAATAGTCCTTTAAGAAAGCTAGAGGAGTGGTCAAGGGTGTGGCAACTATGTTTCAACATGGAGAAGTGCAAAATCATGCACTTGGGGCACAGAAACCCAGGGACAGAGTACAAAATGGTGGGAGTGGAATTAATCACCACAAAACAGGAAAAAGACCTGATGGTAATCATATAATGACCTAAAGGTGGCCAGACAGTGTGACAAAACTGTGGGGAGAACTAATGGGATGTTAGGGTACATAGGGAGGGATATCCCCAGCAGAAAGAGAATGGGGGTGTTACCACTGTATAGATCACTGGTGAGACCTCACCTAGAGTACTGTGTCCAGTTCTGGAGAACACATATCTGGAAGGACAAAGACAGGGTAGAGGTGGTCCAGAGTAGAGATGCAGTGAAATTAAATTCCGCCTGTGAAGTGAACCGAAGTGGCCACTTCACATTATCATAATGCTATGTGAAGTGGCCATTGAAAAGTGCTCACTTCACTTTGTTATTATGACTTTGCGTTGTTATTCTGCCTTAACGCAAAGTAAGGTGGAATGACAACAATATAGGCACTTTAGGCAGCCCCCCCCCACACATATCACATGGCTTACAGTACTGTAAGTCACATGCTTTAGCCTGGCAGGAAGGAAGTGAGTCATACAAGCAGATACTTTCACTATCTCCTTTGCAGAGGTAGAAAGAGGAAGCATTTTTTGTGTAGGAGAGTTCGTTATTAGTTTCTTTCTTGAGCAAATCCAAAAACCCAAAAGCTTTTTTAAACGCTAATTCTTTAGTATTTTTTGTACTGTTTTGTCAGTTCTTTTTGGTGACCGAGTTCTTTGTTTTAGAAGTTTTGTTTTGTATATGTGTGTGTGTGTGTGTGTGTGTGTGTGTGTGTGTGTGTGTGTGTATGACTGTGTGTGTGCATGTGTATGAGTGTGTATGAAGTTGCTCATTGCGTCGGAGAGGGAAGGAGAGTTTTTTTGTGCAATGGACCAGGAACAGTATGTGGCCTGTGGCCAGAGGGGAGTGCGCATGCATGGGGGTCATAGCTGGGTTGCGTTGGACTGCTCCAGGCTCTTCAGTCCTGCCTCCCCCTCTCTGGAAGCAACAGCACTACCAGTGCCACTGCCACATCCACCAAGTCCACCACCACCACCAGTAGCAGCTGCAGGAGCTCCAGCAGCACCACCTCTACAGCAGCAGGTGGAGCCCCAGGTGTGTGACCATGCTGCCGGCACTACATCTGCCCCTCCTGTGCCTGCTCCCCTCTGCAGCTCCCTAGTTTGGCAGTTTTTCAACTGTGTTGGGAGGGGACAGCAGCCTTGTGGTCTGTCTGCTTTGTGGTGTGCAGGTGCACCGTGGCCCCCGGGGACACATCTGGGGGCTGGGGGCCAGTGCACACATAGGAAGAACCACCACAGGGTGGAGTGGCAGACTGCCACCAAGTGGGCCAGACCTCCACCTGCTGGTCCTTCTGTGCAGTAGCAGAGGGTGCTGCTGTTGTTTGTCATCGCAGCAGAAGGAAGGCCACAACAGCAGCTGCTCCAACACTACTCCCACAGCTGCCACCAGCACCACCCTCACCACCACCACTACCTGGTTTTCCTCTTGCACCAGTGGACCCCACAATGCCTGCAATGCAGGCAGACATAGCACTTTTGTGTACTGCCATGGAGGAAAACAACGAGAGGGTGGGTGCTGTCCAGCAGCAGGTGGACCAGATCAAGCAACACCAGCTACTGATTTTGTTGATGCTCCATCTGCTGCTGGGACATCAGGGGATCCCCCCATACATTTTTTTTCAGCACCCCCCCCTCACTGCTATAGTGTTTTGTCATTTGTTTATGTTTAATAACAGACAGAGGGAAGGCCACAGTATAAGTTTAAAGGGAAGCAGCCAGCAACAGGAGGTCCAGCCCCCTGCAAGGCTTACCCTCCGGTTAAGCCTTTTAAGTATGTTGTGGCATTTTTCTCGAGCTGCAACATACTTTATTTTAATAAAGAAAAGTCAGTTACCTGGAAATATGGCAGATGCAATATGTGTAAAGGTGCAATAGTGACACCACAAGCTTCCAATACAAAAGTCTTGAGCGCATGGTGCAACCACCACCCTTTCCTTTACACATAATGGAGCCATAACATCAGCCATTCTTCATGTTGCTGACTTTCTTTAAAATAAAGTATGTTCTGCAATGAAAAAACACACGAACATATTTAAAAAGGCTTAACCAGAGGTTTCATAAGCGGGGAGCTCCTGTTGCTGACTGCTTCCTTTAAATATATACATACACATACAGTCATACATGCTCATTATTGCCCTGTTATTATAATCCAGTGCCTTAGTAATATTTACTTTCTGTTGTGGAGTGGTTGTGGAAAAGCCGGTGTGAGTAGTGCAAGTATGATGTGCTAAATTGCATGTGTGCAGTCAGTGTTGTTTCCTCTGTGTGTGCGGTGTGTGTGTGTGTGTGTGTGTGTGTGTGTGACATCAGACATTGTGCAGCTTCTTGCAAACATATATTGCTGACTTGTTGCAGTGTTTATGGTATAAAGAATAGTGATAAGAATAACGTATATTATATTGTCACCATCATCATCAGCAAACTAAGTGATACAATATTTTTTCAGAGGTGTCTGGCCAGAGTGCACCTTAGTCACATACTGCACATATGACTTTTAAGAGAGCATATGTTTTTTGTGCTATGATCTCTGCAAAGTCATGTGTGCACTGTGAGTGACTGAGGTGCACAGTGACCCGATACCTCTGAAAAAATATTATATAATTTACTCCACTGGTGCTGATGGTATAAATAAAATATACCTCATATATTCTTTCTTATCTTTATTCTTGAGATACTGCAACAAGTCACACCATATATATGTTTGCACGAAGCTGGACAATGTCTGCACACACAGGAAAGAACACCGATGGCACACAAGCAGTTTAGCACAACATACTTGCACTGCTCAGTCATGCTTTCTGCGAAACACTTCAAATCATGAGTCCCGACACAAAGTAAACATTACTGAGGCTCCAGAAATATTTATTTTTTGAAACATACATTAAAACTGCAGTGCAACAATCTGGTGAAAATTCTGACCTATCCTTTTTTATGCTATTTTGCATTGTCACTTTACTTACCTCCTGAATTGTATGATAAGATTCTTTACAGTATTTGAGTCTGCTTTAGTACTTTTTCATGTCTGAAATAATAAAAGGAGTACTCTTTTAACACGGTGAGGACCAGGTCTTCATCAGTATATTCCGCTGTTTTTCTCCATCTGTTGTTATATATTACATCTGTTGTAAAATTAACAATTATGCAGCAGGCAGTGTTTTATGACCTCACAGAACAATATGTATTCAAAAACAGCTGCAAATAGTGATGAAAATCTGATCAGAGCCATATTAAAAGACGTGCTCCTTTTTTTTCAGACATGAGAAAAAATAGTAAAGCAGGCACAAATTGTGAAAAAAGGGTATATACAAGTCAGGAGGTAACTAGTAACTGGCAATGAAAAATAGCATAAAAAAGTATAGATCAACATTTTCACCACATTGTTGCACTGCTGCTTTAATTTATAATTTAAGTATGACATTATGTGCTCACAATCACAACACACAAAATGCAACTGTCCTGTGTCCAGAAAATTCCCAAGTGCTGAGGAAGTGAAATGGGAGTGTTACACCACATGCAAAGTCACCCAGAATTAATTGTGCAGTCACTCATGTGCGCAGTGGTCACACAGAGTCATCATAATTGTTCTGAATCCCCAAAATGAACCTGTCTTATGTCCAGAAAATTACCAAGTGCTGAGAAAGTGAAATGGGACTGTTACACCACTTGCAAAGCCCCCCAGAATTTATTGCGGAGACACTCATGCGCATAATGGTCACACAAAGTCCCCAGAATTTTTTTGCATCCACAAAATTCATCTGTCTTGTGTCCAGAAAGTTTACATACTCTGTGATGATGATGTACTCATGATGCACAGTGTCTTGCCCAAACCATATGAAGGAGGGATAACATGATATGAATCCATTCAGTGTTCCATCAGATATGATGACCAGGAGAGAGCTGTTGCTAGTCCAAAGTGTGCTGCAATTCCTGCAAATGCGATGTGATCACCTCAACCAGATGGAAGGGTGCCATTTGTGTGTAGACTAATATAGCCTTGGTGAGTTTATATATATATATATATATATATATATATATGTATGTATTTTGTAGGTGGGGGGTTGACTTATATAGACAAGTACTCATTGTATTGTTTTGTATCATGTCACACATACTGTTGGTGTGCACATTCCACTGCTTGATGAAAAATGTTGGCACTGAAATTGGAAATGGAATACACTCAAGTCAATGAAGGTAAGTCTTTTTGTTGGGAGAGGGAGTATATTTGCAAGTAGGTCTCATTAGTGGTTTATTATTTGGTTACTTCTTCACAGATTTCATCTGCATCCTTCTCCATTCTGGTAATGATGGTGATGGCCATCAATTGAAATGACTTCTGCATGTTGCATGTCTGCCCCCAGCCTGGGGGGGGAAGGGGCTGATGTTGAAGAAGTTCTTTGGATAAGGCAATTATGGCACAACAAAGTATCTGGAAGTTTTCTAAACAAAAGAAATGAAGGACTTATTACAACTAAACGGAGACAGGAAGGAAGGGAGGGAGGACGAGCCAGGCTAGTTTAGCAGATGGGGGAGAAGGACCAGTCGCAAGCAGTGAGGGGGTAGTTATCAAGGTACAGAAGGATATTAGGGAGGAGGAGAGGCATAGGATCGGAAGGGAGGGGGTGGCCAGGATAAATAAGGAGGGGGCAGCATGTGGCAATCAGATAGGGGGAGGAACAAGGAGCCAGCTGGGTGGAGGGGCCAGTAGAAAGGATGAGGGACATGGAGTGGGGGGAATGGAGGAAAAGGAGCAGTCAGAGTGCTCCTGTTGGGGGATTCTATGATCAGGGGTATCAAATGGGACAGGGAGGGAGGGAGAAGTCTGGCCAGTTAGAACAAAATGCTTCCCTGGACTACTGGTGCACAGGGCCAAGTACGAGGTATATCAGTTGGCAAAGGATTGTGGGGGTTCCCCGGACAACTGGTCCACCTGGGTACAAATGACATTGAGGGAAATAACGAGCTAGAGATACAGGCAAGGTTCAGGGAGCTTGCCAGGGTCTGTCATGACATAGGATGCACAATTTCCTTCTCAGAAATCCTGCCGGTGCCAAGGGCTACTGGGGAACACAAAAAGAAGATTAGGGAGATAAACCAGTGTCTCAGGGAGTGGTGTGAGGCTAGAGGATATGGGTTGATGGGGGATTGGGGGGAGACCTGGGTGGATAAGGAGCTGTATGCTAGAGATAGGCTCCATCTCAATTTGGAGGGGAGGGGAATCCTTAAGTTGAAAACAGAGGGGTTCATTGGTGAAAAGTGGGGTTTAAACTTGAGAAGGGGGAGGGATGGGTGAAAAGGCTGTCGGGGTGGTCTGACAAAGGAGGGACTCTGTCTCCACCCCCCTGGGGAGCTGGAGGAATGCAGGAAAAGGCCGACTGGTAAAGTGCAGACCAGGGGAAAATGGAATCCCCATGGGAACACGAGCAGGGGAAATGGAAGTATAGGGAAAGGGTGGAAGGTAGTCTTGCTAAATGCCAGGAATTTGGGCAAAAAAATGCCTGAGCTCAGGGCGATGCTAACTGAGGGGAGCGGTAGATGTGGCAGTGGTCACTGAGACCTGGGCCACCGCAGGACATGACTGGGACCTGAACCTGGAGGGTTACACTATGTTCAGGAAGGACAGGGGAGGAAGGAGGAGGTGTAGCAATGATGATCAAAACTGCATTGGCATAGGGGAGTAGGAGGCAGGGGAAACTTGGAAGTGATTTGGGTCACCTTGATAACAGGGGGCAAGAGATAAAATAGGAGGGTGGTAGACCCCTGCACTGGTGGAGGAGCTGAGAGAGTCTGGTGGCAGATGTTGGGAGACACTGCAGATTGGGCAGGGAAGGGTGGTGGTGTTTGGGGACCTAAAACATGCCAGGAACAGACTGAGACGATATAACATCATGGTGTACCAGGAACAGAGGTTGTTGGATGTCTTCAAGCCCGCGTTCCTAACTCAGCAGGTGGGGAACTGACCAGGAGGCGAGGTACTGGATGTGGTCCTGGCAGACAGTGACCAGATTGGGGACTTGAGTAAGGGACCCATTGGCTGAGAGTGACCATGCCACCGGTCTGGTTCTGCCTGGACCTAGGAAGGTGAAGGCTGCACAAAGACCGAGGTAACTGACTTCAGGGGTGGATTTTAAGGAAATGGGAAGGATCCTTAAGGAGCATTTGGATGAGATTAGGTCAGACATGGACGCTGATAGTAAGTGAAATCATCAGGAGAGGTGCAGGATGCTACCAGCACCTGCAGAGTAAAGACAAAAAATCGTTGGGGCCCAAAAAACCCTGCTGGTGGACCAGGGAATCCAGGAGGTGGTGGGAAAGAAGGCAGCCTATAGGCAATTCAAGTGCTCAAGGGTGAAAGGGACTGAGGACTATGAGCTGATGGCTAGAAGGGCCACTAGGGTGGTGAAGGCGGCTAAGGCAAGGAAGGAGCAGAACCTGGCCAGGGAAATTAGGAGATGGAACAAGGGGTTCTTTACATGCATTGGGGAAAAAAGAAAGGTGAAGGGGCAGATTAGCAGGATTAAAACAGGGGAGAGATGGGCACAAGACCCGGGGGAGCAGGCTGAGGTACTAAATGAGTACTTCACCTCAGTTTTCACCAAGTAAAATGGGGTTGCTCATACATGGGAGGAGACAGTGATACTGAGGAGGGGGGAACCTTACCGATCAGCAGGTCTGGGGAGAGGAGGAGGCATCACTGGCAGGAGGGGGCAAGGCTAAGCAGGGAGAAGAGGTAGTGGAAGTGGAAATCACAGCATAGAGAGTGAGGGAAGCCCTCAGGTCCCTTAAGACGGAGAAAGCACCGGGGCCGGATAAATTACATCCCAGAGTGCTGAAGAAACTTGCGGATGTCCTGGCGAAACCTCTGGGGGAGCTTTTCACCATCTCTCTGAGGACAGGGTGGTGCCCCAGGACTGGAAGGTGGCGCATATAGTGCCTACCCACAAGGGGGGATCAAGGGAGGTGGCAGGGAACTACAGGCCTGTCAGCCTGACATTGGTGGTGGGCAAGGCATAGGAGGGCATTGTCAAGGAGAGGCTGGGGGGGACATGGAAAAGTCAGGGTGCCTGGACGATAGACAGCATGGATTCATCCCGGGGAAATCATGTCAGACAAACCTTGTGGAGTCTATGACTGGGTGACGAGTGCCTTGGACCTGGGTAGACCAGTGGACGTCCTCTTTCTAGACTTTAGCAAGGCATTTGACTCTGTTCCTCACAAGAGCCTGTTGGATAAGCTGGGAGAAATGGGGGTGGGGAACCAGATGATCAGATGGATAGGCAATTGGCTCCAGGACCAGACCCAGAGGGTCATAGTTGGCGGGATAGTCTCATCCCCAAGGAGGGTCATTAGTGGGGTTCCACAGGGATCAGTCCTTGGGCCCCTCCTGTTCAACGCCTATGTCTCTGACATAAGGACAGGTATCAGGAGTGAGATGAGTCTCTTTGTGGATGACTCAAAACTGGGGGAGGTGGTGGGATGGGGAGGAGGGGAGGGTGGCCCTACAGGGGGACCTGGAGGCTCTGAAAAGATGGTCTAGAAAGTGGAAGCTGAGGTTCAATGCAGGGAAATGCAAGGTACTGCACCTGGGGGCCAGAAACCCGGGCCAAGTGTATACCCTGGAGGGTTGGAAATGCTACAAGTCTTGATGGCTGAGAGGGACCTGGGGTTTGGTGGTGGATGTCAAGATGAACAACTCAGAGACTTGTAGGAGGGCAGCAGCCAAGGCCAACAGGATGCTGGGATGCATCTCTAGGGGGATCACCTCCAGAAGGAGGGAAGTGATACTCCCTCTGTTTAACTGCTTGGTGAGGCCTCACCTTGAGTACTGCATGCAGTTTTGGAGGCCACACTTAAAGAGGGACATTAAACTCCTGAAGAGGTCCAGAGGAGGGCAACCAAAATGATTTGGGGCTTGGGGACAGGACCATGGAAGAGAGGCCAAGAGCTAAATATTTACACATTGGAGAGAGAAGGGACCGGGGACATGATGAGGTCTTCAGGTACATGAAGGGGTAAATAGGGAGGAGCAGTCAGGGTGCTTCAAGGAAGGAGGAGGGGCCACTAGAGGGCATGGGTGGAAGCTGGAGGGAAGATTCAGGGGAGAAAGGAGGAGGTGCTACTTCACTGAGAAGGTGGTGGAGCCATGGAATACGCTGCCTAGGGAGCTGGTGGAGGCAGAGACAGTGGAGGGGTTCAAGAGGGGGTGGGACAGGTACAGGGGAAGGGTTCTGGAAGCAAAATCCAATGCAGCGAGAATATCCGGAACTGGAAAGGGAGAAGCCAGAGAAGGCGAGGGGGGCAGCAAGGTCAGCTCCCAGGGTGGGGGAAGACCAAACGAGCAGACGCGAAAGACCGTTAGGCCTATTCTGCTGGCATTTTAGTACGTCAGTATGTAACTTGGTTGCAGCAGTAAAACATTATGTTTAAGCCGTGGCTGTTCCAGAGGTATCTGGATTAACATAGATAGCAAGCTGTCCCACAGCAATCACCAGATCATAACTTAATTTTGTACCAGGCTGTGTAACAAATACTCTGTGTCAGTGTCCCTGCATCTCAACTTAAGTTACATTTCAAAACCACATCTTGTCAAGAAACACAACCTGGATCCAACTTTTTCAACACTGTCATGGCTGAACAGCTACAAATTTGGAATACAGTGCATGATATGTTGCAGTAATATTTTTTGTGACGTACACATTTTACCTAGTTAATGAGACCTCAGATGGATTTGTTGCACTCTTATGAAAAAAAAAGGAACAGATGAAATAAAATTGATATACTTACCAGTATGGATTGGAAATGGATATTCTATAGGTTCCCTTAAACAGTACTGCTGCTGTACCATCGATACTGACCTTCAGCAAAGGAGAGTCATTTGTTGTTAACCTTTAAAAAAACAAAATAAGTTGACCGTATGTGTTTGACCATTGCAGCTCAGAAAAGCAACAGAAAACAAAACATATAGCTATGCATAAAAAACATTAGTATACATACTCACTTTATAGTTTTAATAGTAAGAAGCCTTGTGCCTGTGGCTGATGGATGAGGTCTCCTGTTCGACTCCCTCTGCCTTGGCATGGTCAATGTAATGGAAAAACATTGTCACAATGATACTGGTGGTGGGTGCTGGTGGTCATAGCTGCGGCACATGATGACATTCCCTCTCACATCTTCCTGCATCTGGTGGTGGTGGCAGTGGTGTACAGCGGTCTTATGGTGGTGGTAATCCAGGGAGGCACACGGTCACATTCCCTATGGTGGCAGTGGAAAATAGTAGTCTTATGGTGCTGGTAGTCCGGGGGACACATGTCACATTCCCTATGGTGGCAGTGGAGAACAGCGGTCTCATGGTGGTGGTAGCTTGGGGGCCAGGATATACTGTGTTCTGTGTTATAAATGTGATGATGTGACATATGGAATTTGAGTCAATATGAGTGGGACAGTGATTTAACTTTATGAAAATGACAACATGTATCATACAAGATGTGACAGCCGTTTAACCACTTAAGTTAAAACCTGCCAGCATTAACCTTATCATCATTCATCATCATCATCCTCAGAAAGAAAGCTGCCCTCACAGTCTTCTATGTCTGAATTTGGACCACGGGGAAATTCTTTTTCCAATGTGTTATCATCTATGTCAGTGGTATGCCGCGTCATGCTGTCACTACCACCAGGATGGTCCCTTTCTTCAACATCAGCAAAACCATGAGTATGCTGGGGTACGAATACTGAGGTTGCAGTATGAGCTGGTATGTGCCTCTCATTCATTTTAATGAATGTAAGAAAACTGACATTTGCAGGAGAGAGGTATGTACGACGATCCTGAGCTATTATACCTGCTGAGCTGAATACCCTCGCGACACTTACACTGGAGGGTGGGCATGTCAGGTACTTCAGTGCCACAGCGGACAGCTCTGGCCATTCACTGACCTTTCCACTCTAGTATAAAAGGGGATCATCAGGGATTGACAGATGCCTGTTTTCAGACACATATGACTCGACCATTCACTGTGCTGCTCTAAGTCCAGTGGTTCATGCATCATCCTGTTCTCTGGAATCATTTATGTCACAAATCCTTACTTGGGACAAAGCCTCCCAAAGTGGGTTAACACCAGCTGCTTTTGATGACAGACAACCTGGAACTGCAGTCCCCTTCCCCTTACAGGATATGCTCGATACTACTCCTCCAGGTTCAGCCTGATTATGCTGCTCAGGTTTGAATACTCAAGATGTGACGATTCTGGTTGAATACTTTCAGCATGTGTTTCAGCAACACACTGCTAGCACTGTCTCCGGCAACATCAAGGTCATGCTGCACATCACCAATGTCTGCCTCAGCACCAACAGCAGTGGAATTGATTGACTAATGGAGGCAGACTCATCACTCACTGCCTGTGTGGCATTTTTAAAAGGCCTCAAGATTCTTATTACAGAGTCCATGAGGCGCCACTGTTCAGTCATCATAGACATGGAAGCCCCAGAACTGTCACAGCTACAGGTAGTGTGCATGACAAGATATTCTGAGATGGCTTTGTACTATTCATACAACCTCTCTGCCATGTATAAAGTGGAGTTCCACTGGGTGGCAAATTTCAGCTTCAAGCGGTGCTGCAGGAGGCTGTTTCGGATCTGCAACTGCCGAAGTTGGTCACGGGCCTTTGCAGAGCATGAAAAGTGAGAACGATACAGTGTGCAACTGTCAGCATTTCCTTTATATCAGGGTGCTGCAGAAACTCCTGAACCACAAGATTTAAACAGTGGACAATGCATGGAACCTGAAAAAAGCTACCATTCATGATGCATTTCACCACATTTGACCCATTGTCACTTGTTATGAACTCAACTCTCAGGGACAGGGGAATTTGCCACTTGTCAGTTTCAGTCAGTACCATGTCCAACATGTTTTCACCAGTGTGTTAACAGGTCACATTGTGCATAGCAATCATTGCATGCTGTCGAATTCCTTGAAGATTGCTACCACGACACTCCACCTTATTACACTGATTATTCACACTACAAACAGCACAAACAACCCCCGGCACCTGCACCCAGTGTGCAGTTATACACAAATATGAACTACCCATTGTTTTGCCACTTGTCCACATATCCATACTTAAATGGATGAATGGAGAGGAGGAATGTTGAAGGGCATGTCTTACTGAGTTGGACACAGTATGGTACAACTCGGGGACAGCACGGGTCGAAAAGTATGTCCTGGATGGGACTTTCCATTTTGAACAGGCATGTGCAGCAAACCGCAGGAACCCAGAATTTTCCACAAAGGAGAAGGGCAAAATATCAATTGCCAACATTTCAGCTACAGCAGCATTAAGTTCACGTGACACTGTATGATTGGGTGGTTACTTCAGCTTATGTGCAAAAATACTCTGTAACGTGGGCTGACTTAAATGTTTTACACAGGGTGTGATGGCAAATGGTTCTGCTCTGCAAATGGCAGGGGGTGGAGTGTAGATGTGTGATGAAGACAGTTGCACAGGTGATGACAAACCCAGAAATGCAGTTATTTTCTCAGATTTAGCAACAGGGGTTGATGTACCACTTGCACTAGACGTACTGCTTTCACGACCACCATCAAAACTGCTACTCTCACCAACACTGGACAAGACTTCAAAATCATGCTGCTCTTCCACCTCATTATGCCTGTAGTAATCCTCTGCTCTTATTTCATCACTACTGCACACATTTAATTTTCTACTTGATGCTACAGTCATGGAAGGGGATAACTGCTAGTTATGGTTGAAGAAAAGGGTGAACACCCCACTGTGGTACACACATTAGCTGCCATCTTGTGCTGAGTCCACAGTGCCATGTGCCTATTCTTAAGATGAGTATGCTGTACCCCTGTGCCCAGATGGCTCCCCTTTTTACCTTGACTCATACACACCTGGCAAACCTGGCAGATTGCAAATGACTCGTCATTTGCATCTTCCACAAAAAAAATGCCAAACAAGGGATTTTGATGCTCTAGTTTTAACATGCCCCCCTGATGCTGCTTATTGGACTCTGTTTTTTTAAGCCCTGAAGTGGAGGGTGTGCTACATGATTTTTCAGGCGTGATACACAGTTGGACTGCAACTGACCACCATGACTACCTATCATTATTATTGGGTCATCATCATCAACATCACATCATCAGTGTCAGTGGCTCAGTAGGTGGCACACTCACCTCTGAGGCCGGGAGATCAGAGGGCTGTGGCTTCAGTTCCCACATCTGGCACTTGGGTTAATATCCTAGTACTGACACTGTAGTGCAGCATGAGAGGGGTGCTGCACTTCTGAGGTGCCGTCTTTCAGATGAGACGTTAAACCGAGGTCCCATCTGCTTGGATTGGTGGTAGTTCAGGTGGATGTTAAAGATCCCATGGCACGTATCGAAAAGAGTAGGGGAGTTTTTATTGACATAATTAATATAGAAAAAACAATTTCAGAAAAGCATCATCCATACAAACAGAACTAAAGATAAACAGTGTAAATAGCTACAAATAATGAAAGAAATAGAAAAGAAAACCTACTACACACGTGATGGCTAATCCTAAAAACGAAAAAAATAACCAGAGGCAAATTATATAAAATAAGCAAGGAATAAACTACTGTAAGAAATAATGATTAATAGCACCTTATTTAAACTTAATAAAATGGAGAAATCCTTTCCACCATTTAAGTAGTGTCACTGAAGTTACTCTTAAGTGCATCCTGAGAATAAATTCTTAGAGTTCCTTTACAATCAAAATACTAACACAGGAATAGGGCATTTTCCTTGATAAATGACCCATTAGCACCCGAGCTTACCATAAGTAATATCTTAGACAACCCAGAAATAAAGATAGTGTCCCTTCATGAAAACCTGACAGGTTAACCGGATAACATCCTAGAATTAGAATTTCATATGACATACCATTTAACCACTTGAAACCCCACAAATTTTATAAATAGCCCATAAACCCTTAGCATAAGAACATCTAAGAAAAAATGTTCCATAGACTCTTCCACATTTATACAGTCTAAATATGGACACTTTTTTCTTCTAATGCCTTGTACTTAGCGTTGCCCGAACATTCAGGTGACATAAAAATTAACCACTGAGTTTCCATTGATTTTGAGGCATCCTAAGATTGTGATTAACTGAGCCAGTACTATAGAGTTTAGAGCGAAGGCAATTTTAAACAAGGCTCAGAGGAAGTAACTGTGACATCAAATATTGATAAAGTCTCTCTGCCGTTACTCAGAATTGTATCTGCATTTTCCATTTAAATACTTTTTGCACTGCGGATCTAAAATACAGCGGGATATACATATGATGATTTAATTTTGGGGCAAAATTGTGCCAATTCTTAAAATATTTACCCATTGACCTTAAATTCCAGGAATCTTCTGACCTTAAATCAGCTACTAAACCACCTTTAATCGAACTTATAATAAATAAAGAATGCACAAAAACTACTGGGTCTATCATTCCCAGACCTCCCAAATTCTTTTGCAAATACGTATAACCCCGCTTCACAGGATTTAACCGGTTTCCCCAGAGCATCTGATAAATAAACTGTACATTCTAGTCTCCAGAGGGACCGGAAGTGGAAAAATCATAGCCACATACTGCACACAAGGGAAAAGAAACTGTTTGATCACCTGTACACATTTTAATTTTGACAACTTCCACTGTTTCCACCTATTCACCTTTAACTCTACCATTTGAAGAGCAGATTCCCAGTTTTCTATTGGCATATTTTGGGGACCAAACTTAATTCCCAAAATTTTAAGTGGATTCCTAGAAAAGTGGATGTCTTCCTGCCACATCTCCTCAGAGCCTGTTGCTCCAATGAATAAACCCTTAGTCTTGTGTAAATTTAGTTTTGCATTTGAAACCTTAGAGAAGGCATTAAAAGCCGTCACGAAGCTAGATACAGAAGCTATGTATTCAAAGTATAATACTAGATCATCTGCATAGGCTTGTACCAATAAATGGGAATCAATAAGTGCATTATCTGAAATACCCTTCCATTTCTGTGAGAAAAGTAAGGTTTGCAATAAGGGATCTAATGCAAAATTATAAAGAAGAGGGCTAAGAGGACACCCCTGGTGAACTCCTGTATATAAATGAAAATCTTCCGCCTTACAACCTTTCAAAAACGGAAACACCATATAGTTGTCATATAATCTCTCTATTATCTTTACCATTTGTGAAGGAACCCCATAATACGCTAGAGTTAAAAAAAGAAAGGGCAAATACACTCTGTCAAAGGCTTTATCTAAATCTGCTGCAATCAAACTATTTGTCACACCTATGTCGATGAGATGTTCAATGACATCTCGTATCAACATAAGAGCTGATTGAACCTGTCTATCAGGTAGGCCGCTGAATTGATAAGGTGAAATGACCCATCTAGCATAGTTTTCCAACCGATTGTTTAAAATACTGGTAAAGATTTTATAGTCTGAGTTTAAAAGGGTAATTGGCCTCCAATTAGCAATATTGTGTCTGTCCCCAGATTTAAATATATAAATTAACAGCCCTTCAGAAAAAGAGGGAAAAATAACAACTTTTTCCAAAAAAAAACTGAAATAAAATATACAAACATTGGCTCAATTCTTTTGAAAAACCTTTGTACAAATTATTAGAAAGGCCATCCGTTCTGGGGGAAATGTTCAATTTCAGTTTCCCAATTGTACGTAAAATTTCCGCTTGCGAAATTGGACCCCACAACTCTGAGGCTTCTGCTACTTTAACAGGGACAGCAATTGCACTCAAATAGGAGAGCATAGATGTGTTCGAAATTGAAACTGAGAGTTCAAGAGACCGAAAATGCTCCACTATTACCTCTCGAAGTTGTACAACAGAGGTAGCCAATGTATTGTCCGATTTCTGTAGCACAGCCATATTCGAGGAATCCCTTAGATGCTTGCACATTTCAAAAGGATCACCAATAGGTGATTTTTTAATACCATTAGTAAGGATGGCTTGCATAGTTTTACCTCTATTATATTGAAATACTCTCATTTTCTCTTTTAGTATAGTAATTTGATCAGAGTAATCTAATCTGGAGGTATAAACTATGGTTATGAGTCTCTGCAATTGTTGCCTAAGACCCAAATAATGCATAAAATTATAATTTTTTTGTTCTAACTCCTTGATTCTTTAACCAATTCCTTAAATCTGCCTTTGTCTCTAACCACCAATCCCCCAAATCCAAATACAGAAAGGCCACTGATAACCTTGCTCTTAAAAGGTATTTAACCCCAGATTGTATATAAGGTAATTCTAATGTGGAGTTATTAAGTTTCCACCTAATTTGCCTGTATTCTTGTATACCTGCAAGCCAAAAAGTACAATGCAAAAAAGAATGGTCTGAGAATTCACATGGAAACATTTTAAAAGATTCCACTTGCATATTTGGTGAAACTAGTATATAATCAATCAGGGTGAAACCTTTTCCCTTCTTAAATGAGAATCTACGTCCTGCAGGTAAGTAGATATTACAATTCAGTAGACCAGCGTCTTTGATGATTTTACCCAATGCGTTAGAGTCACAATATAGTTTCTTGTTTTGAGAGGAGTCCTGAATGGTACAATTAAAGTCTCCTCCCCACAATACCCTGGCTGTCGTTAACAGAAAAGGTTAAATAGTTTTTAGGCAATTTACTCTGCCTGTTTTTGTTTGAGGGTTATAGATGTTAATAAACCGAAAACATAAACCTTGCCATTTCCCATCCACTATCAATACACTTCCTGGTATAAGGTCATTCAAATTGTGCAGCTGAAAAGAATATGAGTTAAACACAATGCCTATGCCATCTGCAGTATCCTCACCAAATGACCAAAAAGAAGGGCCCCACACCCAATCCCTTTTGAAAGATGCAAGCTGATCTATAGAATGCATCCATGTTTCCTGTAAAAAATATACAGAAAAATGTTGGTCGTGAATATAATGAAAAAGGGCTTGTCTCTTAGTCACATTCAACAAACTACGTGTATTTAAAGAGCCCCAAACCAACCACATACCTGCTTATATTACAAACAACAAACCTTTATTTTTTCCTCTTTTTCTTTTTTTTTCTCTTTATAGTTATCCACTGGCTGTGACCTAGTCGATAGGGAGGACTTTTGTGAATCTGAATCCCCCATATCTCGCTCTGTATCCCCCCATGGGGCAAAAAGAGCAGCATAGGAATTACTCGTTTCAATCAAAGCCACCGGGGGTGGGGTTTGGGATGCAAGTTCCTAGAGGATCTTCTTTTGGGGAAAACTGTCACAGGGCCAAGTACCATAGAGTCGATACCTGCCACCTCCAAGACCTCTTTCGTATAGCATACAGGGGGAAATTGTAAAGGATCAGGGGGGCCCATGCTAACCTTTGAAGGTGTAACCAAGCCTGAAGCAAATCCTTGCCCATCCTTATCACTTACCGTTGAAAGCTTACTGTTAACCAGGACCTTGTCTTTTGCCTCCCCTTCTATTCCATTTTGTTTTCTAACTGGAGGATGCATTGGCTGGATACTAGAAGAAGGAGGAGGGGGACAGGTGGGAGGGAGGGAGGGTGAAAGAACTATGGCTTCCTGGGCTTTCTGAATAAGCAAATCAGAATTAGAACAGGAGGATTTGTTTTTGGTCGCCCAAGGGCATACCTTAAACACGTGACCTTTTGCTTCACACAGGTCACATCGAGACTAGTTATTACAGAACATGGTTAAATTCCCTACTTCCCCACAATTGTCACAGCGTGGTTGATCACATACGCTTGAGAGATGTGTCCTGGCTCCACACTTGTAACATGCTCGGGGTTGCCCACTATAGAAACATACACCCCATCCCTTCCTAGCAGAAAGGAGTTAGGAATGTGCTCAATCCCTGCCTCAGATTGCCTTAGTTTAATTTTGTACTTCCAGCCCCCTGTCCAGAATTGTTCTGAATCCAAAATGGGTTCTGGCTCACTCAGAACCTCACATTTCTGGGTTAACCAAAAGGTGATGTCCTCCACTCGGACCCCTTCATTCCGAAACATGACCATGACAAATTTAATCAAAGGTTTAGATAAGGGAATGACAAAAAAAGGGGTCCACACAGGAGAGAACTTAACCTGACCATACCTATCCCAAAATAGATCTAAAGCACGTTGTGTTCAAAAACTTATATCAAAATTATCCTCCCCTGAAATATTTATAAAGGCATAAACATCGTGAGGAGTAAAATGCAATGAGTCCTTCAGCAGTGTTTTCCCAACGTAGTGCCTGTCTGGTCTGACCTCCAACCCTCCTTTATAATGCAGCCACACAGCATTACGTCTGGGAGCTTCTTCCCTGTTGGAATTAGAGAAAAGTTCGGACATCAAAGGCTTCTGGGTTGGGGGGAGGTTGTAGTATTAATGGATTTTGTCCCTTATGTAAAATCTCCTGTGGTTGTTTTTCCAGGCTCGAATGAGATAACAGAGTTAAGGGTGATTGTTTGTCCGACCCCAAAGTTTCCAAGGGAAGCTGTAAACCCTCCGTAACTGCCTTTATGTTGTTCAGGTTATCCTTTTCCTCAAGCTGCTGACTAGCTGGTTTCCACTCAGGAGAGTGTTGTGAAAAAGTTAAATCAGTATCCCATGCTGGGTCAGGCTTCCACACGCCCGTTTTCACCTGCTTCCTGCCTCCCGCAGAGCTTTATGAGGAGACCAGGATTCCCGAGGACTATCCTCCTGCAAACGAGGAGGTTCGGTCCTCCGGGAGTGCATGTCAATGGTAGATATCTGTTTTGGAGCCATTTTACTAGGAAAATAAAATTCTGTAACCCCCCCGTTGTGAGCTATCTGAGGATTGATAAATCACCTCAGTTAGGGCTGATGTTTCTTCCTGAATATTATGTTTAAACACAAAACCGGCAATTTTGTTCAAGGGAGCTGCCTCATTCTGAGCAAAAGTAGCAGCTGGCATTTTTAAAAAAACAGTGCTTTGGCATGCGTTTACAACATCATCCTGAATTGTGTTATCAGAAGCAGAAACAGGCTGTAGGCACTCGCTTTCCCTTGCGATAAGATTGCCAGCCTGTAAAGGAGCCAAAAACCCCATAGTCATCCCAGGGTTTAAATCGGAGTTATGTGGTGCAGTGCTATGCCCTACGGGACCTCCAGCACTTCTGAGGTCTACCAGGGATTTGTCAATGCTCCTAGCACAGCTGTCACTGCCAAAATCACTATAAATGGGAGGCGCAGAGCAAGGCTGTAAGACTGTGTATTGCTGCGATAAAGTTTCTGATACGTGGACTATTTCTTTCGTTTCCAAATCCAACCAGCCCATTTTAACAGAAAAGGGAGTCACTATACCTGTATGGCTTGAATTCTCCTGCTCCAGAGCTGCAGTACGTGAAACACCATGCTCTTTCAGGTTTCCTTGTCCCCTTGTTGCATTTTCCAACTGTATGGCACGATCGCACCCCTCAGGACCTCCCGAGGGAGCTATCTCTTCCATTAAAGCAGGTAAGACAGCCGTGTTACTCTCGTGGCTCGGGCTACCGCTGTGCTGCTGTATATTCACATTTTCTTTATTCAGCACTGAGTCTGTTCCATATATAAGGGATATGCAGAGGTTCAGTGTGTGATAATGTATTTATCTTGTACAGTTTCCAGTGACCTCAAGTAACCTCACGAGTGCCGAGTGAGGTTACTTGAGGTCACTGGAAACTGTACAAGATAAATACATTATCACACTCTGAACCGCTGCATATTCCATTTATGCAACAGGTTTAGATGTTGTGTGAACATTTTGATTTTGGTTGGTGTAAATAATTTGTCAAAAAAGGGAAAAGAAAATAGAATTTTATGCTGTTTTTTGCTAATTATAAAAAAACAAAATGGTATCTATATGTGAAACACCACTCATTTTGTAGATATTTTTGAGCTGAACATTTTTCGTGCTCACAGTACCATGCTATCATTTTTTGTTTTTAAGTTATTTATATTTGTTTGTCAAAAAAGTGAACAAAAAATTACATTTTCTTCTGTTTTCTTGCTAACCATATACAATATACAGGGTTTATGTAAATGAAACATTATTCATTTTGTAGATAATTTTGTGCTGAACAATTTCGTGCTCACAGTACCATGCTATCTTTTTTCGTTTTTAAGTTATTGACATTTAAATATGATTAGTACTGGTTCTGAGGCTGAACATTCTAAATGAATTCTGAAGAGAACTGTGTAGATAAATGAGCTAGTGATGTAGTTACTGTGTGGATAAATGGGTGATGATGTAGTTAATATGTGGATAAATAAATTTATTACCATAGTAGCGAAGATAAATGGTTTTATCCTACAGTTTTTATCCTGACCCCTGTTGCATAAATATTAACTTCCATATCAGGCAGTACTGTTCCATGTAGTAAAAGAGAAGCGTTTTCTTGCTTATTTGCTGTTTGCAGCGAGTGCTCCCAGTGCACTACAGCATTGTGAAATTCCATATCTGAATCAATTTCAGCCATAACCAAGGATGGAGCCTCCATGTTACCCAGCGTGGGAGCTGAGGCTAGCTCTCCCACTCTGCAGACTTCCTCCTCCTTCGATAGTCCACTTTGAGTGGCCATCTTGGCAATGGCCTGTCCCCCTACTGGCAGCAACCGAGTAGGGGAATTTCCCCAGTGTCCTGGCCAAATTTTCATCATTCACTAAAAATACCATCAACAGCTTAATCTGGTTCAAGGTCAGTTGGCATTCATTTGTATCCTCCTCCCCCGGGTCATGCCTGAAAACAGGCAGGATTTGTTTAGTGCACTTACCCAGTCAACAAAAACTAAATAAATAAAAATAAAAATAAATAAACTGGTAAATCACAACTTTTTACGGGAAGGGGTGAAATGCAAACAGACCTAGACACAGCCACTTTGAGTTTCTTTTTCTACGGTTACCAACAGGGGTCACTGACATCATCATCATATTCATCAACATCATCCATATCTTCTGCTTGGATGCTGGCATATGGACTGCATGTGGCAACCACAGCAACATCGCCATTATCAGCACCACCACCATCCCCCTGAATTTTTTCACCACACTGTGAATCGCTGCATGGCAAATGCATGACCTGAACCACGGTGTAAGAAATATCATTTTGTGTGCTGTCGTTGACATGATGAGGAGAATCTGTATGTTCAGTTACTGGGATGTTACTGGGGAGTATGACATCATCTACACTGTCACTCACTGCCACTGCTTCACACTCCACTATATTTTTGGGCATGGTAAACTGGTCTGAACTGGAACTTTAGGCAGTAATACTCATACCGCTACCAGCAACTGCACTAACACCACCAGCTGGGACAACATCATCTCTTCCAACTATGAGTAAAGCTACTGATTGTGCTGTAAAAAACAGTGAAGGAAAAATACCTTTCCTCACATCAGCAATGCACTTCTGCGACTGCATACTACTACCAAATTCACAAACAATCTTACCACTGACAGCAGTGCCATGGCGAGAAACAGCTTTGCTTGCACATCTATTTGTGGGCATTTTTGGAGATCAACAGGAATATTCTAAACAAATTCAGATTTTGGAATGTTCACTCTGGGTTGGGGGCAGTGGGATGACACTGGATGTGAAGACACAAGAACAACTGTGGCTTCAACAACAGATACAGACACAAAGTCACAACAAGTTCAACAACACCTTGACTAACCAGTGGTGTTCTCAAGTCACAAACAATCCAATCTAGAAAAGAATATATTTTGCCGGGGGGGGGGCACTAACTGCAGATTACTGCAATGCAAAATCAAGAAAAGATACCATAATGGCAGTACAAAATCACACAGCTGCAGTGGATAGCAGGTTCACACTGCTGCTCCTGCAATTACACTGTGGCACTACAAAAGGTGTATTATTTGATGTCACATCGTGCACCGCACACACACTCACTCACACACACACGCACAGAATTTGTCTACAAGTAATGCGAACCAAATTTTAAACTTCAGTAATATACAAGGTTTTTTAAACAACCTCAATGCCGCACCAGGTCCCTCCAGACCACAACACATGCAATCAGCAAAAAAATGTCAACAATTACTGAAAATATTACTGTGTGTACAATAACACAGTCAGTTATACAAGAAAAATATAACCAAAATACAAAAAAATTCCTATTTCTTCAACTTAAATCTACCTACACCAGATACGCCCCTCCCCCAAAGCACACTTCCACTGTATCTCAGTACACAGACTGAATGTTGTACTTTAACATTCAAAATCCACACACAAACAATAAACGCTCGACGATATGAGCACAGGAGGGTTTCCTACAATCGATGAACTAAAGTTTCAGCAACAAAAATGACTCAAAAATACTTTTTAACAGCTTTTAGAATGTTTGAATGACAGAGAGCTCTCAGAGCAGACTGTCTCCTACAGTTTCCTACACACACACTACCCCGAACTGAGGCTGTGCAGAACAATCTAGATTCCATGTGACCTGAAATCCCATGAATCACTGCAAAATTTTCCTTTGGAGCTTAAAAATAAGATGAAGTGAGGCGAATTACATTGTTTTCAATGTACTTCACTTTAAAAATTGTTGGAGTAGAATTTTGGGAAGGCGGAGTAATGCAAAGTCATTGGCTTCAATGGACTTCGTGTTACCCATTATAACACAAAGTATTTCGCATCACATTGCGGATCACTCCGCGAATTTGCCTTCACTCTGCAAATCACTCTGAGGAGTGAATTGAGGCCACTTCACCCATTTCTAGTCCAGAGGAGGGCAACTAAAATGGTGCAGGGTCTACATCACAAGCCCCATTAGGAGATACTGAAGTACCTCAATATGTATGCCCTGGAGGTAAGGAGGGAGATGGGGGTATATGATAGAAACATTCAAATATCTCAAGGGTATAAAAAAGGTTCAAGAGGGAGGCATCTTTAAAGAGGGACTCTGGTCAAAAGTTAAGTGCTACATTGCAGAATTAGAATAAGCATACCCCCAATAAATCTCATACCAAACATTAGGTTTCTGTGTTACTTCATTTTAAAGTTATGGGCTATTTTATAACCCTGATTTCACTACCTGTTCAAAAAAGCCAGGTTCAGTGAAGAGGTGCTGATGATGTCATCTCCTAAACTCACAGTCTAGCCCTCCGTGCCAGAAAGCTTATAGGACCTATTTCTCCAGAGTTAAAAGATCATTCTGCAGTGGTTTTCACAAGTAAAACAGGCAGCACCATTCTAAAAACAGTGCTATAGAATCTATGTGTTTCAGGTTTTGCAACAAAGTTGACAATTTGTATTGTAATGCCTTTTTGGTGTGGCTCATTTCTCTAGAGTTGTAGGATGCTGAGTCACCATGCCTCCAGGCTGTTGATGCCATGGGAAGTGTTACTCTGCAGTGCCTGTTTGGAAGTTGTATTGCTACAAGTATTGCAATGTTGGTAACTGCATTGCTGGTTGTCAGTGTCTGCTTTACAGTAAGTTTTAATAGGGGCCTTATATGTGTTAAATCCTTCTGGAGTGGATGTGTTAGCCCTGGTAAAACAAACGTTATAATGTGGAGTATGACGTAGATCAGCCTGAATATAGCTCAAGTAACAGCATGTCAATGAGAAAACAGAAAATGAGCTCTACTCAACTGAGTATCCCATTCATTCATACTTTCTTGATGAATAAAATATTGATTGATTGAGTGACTTAGTGATTTAGCATTGAGCTGGCCACTACATATAAACTCTTAGTAAGGTTTCAAAACAGCACTACCTCTCACACCCCCATTTACTGGGTGATGGAATAATTGATTTAAAGAGCCATCCTGAGAAATCACCTCAATTGAATGATAGGTGTGAATGATCACAGCCTTTCACCACATCAGAGATATCCAGTCTGCAAATCTCACATTAGTGTGCTGTGACTTAGCATTCAGCAACCCTGGAGAAAAAGACCACAACAAAAAGCACCAAAAACAAAAATATGAATTTGTCAACTTTGTTACAAAACCTGAAACACACATAGGTTTGAAAGCAATGTGTATTGAATGGTGCTACCTGTTTTACTGAAGAAAACCATTTGCATATAGTTTTTAAACTTTGGAGAAGCAGATCCTGTAAGCTTCCTGACAGGGAGGGCTGGACTGTGAGTTCAGGAGATGACATCATCATCACCTCTTCACTTAAACTGACTTTTTTGAACAGGCAGAGAATTTAGGGTTGTAAAATGATTTGTAACTTTTAAACAAAGTAACTTAGGGATCTCAATTCTGGCATGAGGGTGATTGGGGCCATGTTGATCCATATTCTAATTTATTGATGCCAGTAATTTGTGACCATAGTCCCTCTTTAAGAAAAAAGATTCTCATGAACAAGAGGACATACCATGAAGCTGGGGGGTGGGGGGGTTGACTTAAGGGTGATGTGAGGAATTATTTCTTCATAGAAAGAGTGGTAGATGTCTGGAACAGCCTCTTAGTGGAGGTCTGTGGGGCAAAAATGGTAACAGGTTTCAAGAATGCATGGGATAAGCACAAGGGAACCTTACTGATAGGAAAAGGGGGGTATAGCCATAAATCAAGTAGGATCTGCACTGTTACAGTAGGTAAGGAAAATGGGCAGACTGGGTGGGCTAAGCAGTCCTTATCTGCCAACAAAATCTATGTTTCTGTATTGGTATGTGGGAACTCTGCTAGCAGTTCTCTCTTCACAGGCTGCACAAATAGCTAAGGGTCAGATTTGCAAAATAGTTTTTTTTTTCTTTTTTAAATCATGTCCATGCAAAGCTTTAAAAAAAATAAGTTGTGTCTCATACAGCTTCTCCATTTGTTTCAGGCACCATCCCATCAGTGCTTCACACATCTGAAAGTTACCATGGTTTCCCTGCCTCACCACTCAATGCTGATTCAGAGAGACAACTTTGCCAGTTGTTTGCCTGTGGCCTGACAGGGTAGACATGATTTCAGGAAATGATTAACATAATAGTATCACTGACAATTGCTCCCAAGCTGATCACTTGCAGCACAGTTTACTTTTATTTAAGGGGTAGGTACAATAGTACATTGCTGTAAGCTGTGATGCTGCCAGGGTCAGCTCCATTTGCTTAGCTCTCACCTCCACCACACCACCAGTAAATGGACACAGATGGGCCATGGCAGCAACTTTGATGTCTTCCCTTGGTGCAAGCCACCCTTCCCAAAGTCATTAACAACAAAATAAAATAAATCAAAGAGTGGAATGGTATTTGGTTACCTGTTCTCACCTTATTCAGCAAAGCTTTCGATACTGTTCCACATAGAACATTGATTCGATATGCTTACGCAACTGGATAAGATAAGATGAGATGATGCTTGTGTAGCTTGATTTACTTTGTGGCTTTCTGCCTCTCTATCATTGAGATATACCACTCTGTAGGGGTACGACTCAAGGAACCCTGGAGGAGGGTCCCCCCCCCCCACAGGTGCTGCAGGAATGATTGCATCAGCTAAAGGTAGGTTAGGAAGAAGCCCCCAAAAAATACTCAATGGTGTCGAGCATCGAAGAGATGAGGATGATGAATGAATGAATTCTGAGAAGATAAGGGCTGACTTCCTAAGAAGAGAAGGGAAAGCCAGAGCCACCATCTGCCTCCATTCAACAGCAGAACCTAACTAATTAACTGAAGAAAGCACTAACTCTAACTAATATTATGACCATTGGCATGGAGGACAGGAAAAAAACCCTTTGAGGAGAAAACCTCTGGGGATCCAAGGCCTAGGTCACCTTCCCTCCAGGCTGACGACATTTGATTTGAGGATGTTTGTTGTTAAAGAGAAGGTTTCACTAATGAGAGGGATATGAGTAGGGAGGATGATGATGGGATAGGGAAAAACCCCTAAAAGAAAGCACAGATCGAAGAGGAAAAATGAGGCTGCAGGGACCCGAGAGGGTTATGCTCGAGTAGGTGATAGGACGGACTAGATCCATGTAGAAGTCAGAGGAGTAAAAGGTATCCGGTCATGTGCACTAGGACACTGAGGCTAATGCAGACTGACTTGATTGAGCTATACAAGTGAGTGGACACTAAGGCCCATAACACATGCTTGAATACACGATGTGAATGAGTAGACCCTGAGGTCAGATTCAATGAGGTAGCATAGAATGCAGTGATAGGAATGCTCAGTAAGTGATGTAAACAGAGAAACAGTGAGGTAAGGATGAGTGAACGATGACCGGTGTTAGGAACCTGATACATGCAGCAGGATGGCCGCAGGTCAATGAGGCATGATGGGTATGCCCAAAAGAAATATCGATTGCAGGCCTCGATTGGAGGGAATCCTTCATGGCCAATAATGAATGTGAATAAGAGGAGATGGGAATGAACTTGAAAGTGAACTTGGATGAAGGTAGCATGCTTGATAGAGTGATGTGAGTAATGAGGCTCCTCAAAAGGAGGGAGACTCCGAGGCCAAGCAGGCATGTCAGGAACAGAGGGTATGCGAACCAGAGGGTATGCTCAGGACAAGCGATCGAGAGGAGCCAAATCGAATGATGTACGATGAGGAGTGACGCCATGAGTGGAGAGAATCCATGACAGCTGGGACGAGAATAGGTGCTAGGCTGAGGAAGGTAACATATGAACGGATGAGGTCCGATGATGGATTGAAGCCATGGAGGGTGGTACAGGAAAGTGAGGTACAAAAGGATGAAGCACAGTATGGAGGCCAATGGGTTAGCATAGGACTCAGCTGATATGGGATGAGAACTGCAGGAGATCGAGTCAGACGAGGCCGGACAAAGTCAGCCAGAGCATATGATTAAGGATAGGTATGCCCAAAAGGAATATATGTGATTAAGTAGGCTCCTCGAAAGGAAGTAGATTCAAAATTGAAATGGAACTTGAATGATAGTGGAGATCCTCCAGCCAGCCCTTAACAAAGGGTGATGGAAAGGAAGGCATGGTGCTTGAGTGGAGATAGAGTAGAATTGAGGTAGCAGGGATAGATAAGAAGTGAAGCCACGCGTGGATAGAATCAGTGATGGTTGCCCAGGAGTAATAGACATAGGAATGGCAAAACTGAGCGAGCGCTATGTTGCCACGCCCTGAGCAATGACATGGTAGGTGAGATAGGAATCTAGACAAAGTATGAGGTAGTTTAGGACCCAGGGAAAGCAGGATACGGAACAAAAATGCAGGTCAGAGAAGCTTTCTGAGAGGAGGGAGACCTGAAAGGGCTAGTGATAGGGATGTGGTATGCAAAACCACTAGTGAGGAAGTGGACTCTGAGGGCCTAAACCAAGGTGAAAAGGTATGAAGGTGCCCAGGAGAAGTATGAGAAAGAAGAAATCCAAGGGGAATTCGATGAGAGGTAGACTGAGTGAGTGAGGAACAAGATAGGGAGGTCAAGCTCATTGAGATGTCCTCAGAGCTAAAAACCATAGCCTGATGTAGATGAACTAGTATGTGAAAGATGGAAGAGGTTGCAGAGACATTTAATAAATGCAACATATGTAGGAGGCCTGACTGGAACAATGCAGAGGCAACACAACCAAATTGCAGCAGCCGTCACTTTGTCAAGGGGCCCACTTCCCCCTCTTTCATGGCCATATGTCCAGAAGCTGCTGAGAACCAGCCCAGGGGAGTGGTCAGCAGCCTCTGGACATGGATAGGTATAGGTCAGCGAGCCCTTTCTTAAGTGGGGGGAGTCCTAGGGGAGTAAGAGGAATACATTGGTCAGCTGCCCAGGCTTCAGACTACTTGTTCTTCCTCCACTCGGCTTCCTCCCTACAGTGCCTGCTGCTCAATATTAATAGGTAGGTATTAATCCATAGTCAAAAATTAAATTAATTATGGCGTATTAAAGATTAATACCAAAACTGTAATCAATAAAACATGACTGCGGCCATTTTCCTCCAAAGTACTGTGTTGTGTTTTCCTTTACCATGGGGGGGGGGCATGGGGGCCTACCGGATAATGGAGTTGTGGTGCCATCTAGCGGTGAAAAGTGGGAGCACAGCATAGAAACATAAAAACATAGACTTTGACAGCAGATAAGGACCGCTTGGCCCATCTAGTCTGCCCATTTCCCTACCGACAGGATAGGCTGCAGATCTTAGTTAACCAACAGTCTATTTCTTCCTACCCCCCACAAGAATTGCCTTATGTCTGTCCCATGCATTTTTGAATTCTCCCACAGTTTTAGACCCCACAACCTCCTCAGGAAGGCTGTTCCATGCATCCACTATCCTCTCTGTGAAATAATACTTCCTCACATTGCCCCTGAACCACCTCCCTTCTATCTTTAAATTGTGTCCCCTTGTTCTTGCACGTCTCTTTTTCTGAAAGATGCTACCCTCTTGGACTTTGTTGATTCCACTGAGGTACTTAAAAGTTTCTATCATGTCCCCCTCTCCCTTCTTTCCTCAAGGGTATACATATTAAGCTCCTTTAGTCTCTCCTCATACGGCTTCTCTTGCAGACCCTGCACCATTTTAGTTGCCTCCTCTGGACTGCTTCTATTCTGTCTATGTCTCGCGAGATGGGGTCTCCAGAACTGGACGCAATACTCTAGATGGGGTCTCACCAACTGTCTGTACAGAGGGATAACAAATTCCTGTTTTCTGCTGCTGATGCCTTTCCTATGCATCCCAGTATACCTCCAGCCCTCCTGCCCTTCTCACATTGCTTGCTAACCTTAAGGTCATCTGATATGATTACCCCAGGTCCCTTTCCTTTTTGTTGTTACTACCTCCCCCCCATTGTGTATTCTTCCCCTGGGTTCTTGTTTCCCAGGTGCATTATTTTGCACTTCTTTGCATTGAATCCTAGCTGCCATACTTTTGACCATTCCTCCAACCTTGCCAAGTCCCTTCTCATCCTTTCCACGCCTCCTTGTGTATCAACCCTGTTGCAGATCTTTGTGTCATCTGCAAATGCATAATCTGGGTCCAAACAAAAGCAGAGCAAAGGGGTATGAATAGGGAGCTCAAAGCCAGTATGGAAAACCTTTCAGCTCAGTTTTCCCATTAACATCAGATGGGCATCAGTCTGGGGGCATCTGGCGATGGGCATGACAATTGAATCGAGAAGCCAGACACTAGATTGAGAACACAGGAGGAGAGATTTACAACAGAATGTAGTGACCCATGCAGCACTCAGAAACTCATAAAGGAAATGGAGGAGACAAGAAATGAAAATGAAAACAGAATAGTGCAACAATGTGCAACTCATAGGTCTGCCGGAGGGGTGGAAGGAAGGGGGACTCCACCATCGAACCAGTTAAATAGCACCCTGAAGCTCTGGGCCTACTGAAGGGGATGGTTACAGAGAAACAAAGAGCACACCAATCTCTCGGTAAATTTCCCGATGCCACTGAACCACCAAAACACAGGAGAAAGAAAGTTCTACGGTACCAAGACTGACAGCAGGTACTACAGGCAGCAAGACAAAAGGACCAATTAAAGTAGATGGCTCACCGGTCACTCGTCCCCTGACTACAGATGCTGGCTCCAGCAGAAACATCAGGAAGTCAATGATGACAACAGGAGGCTTCACACAAAGCATCAGAAGGTTGTGCACAACCATCCCTGGAGGTTGCTAAAGCACAGACCAGGGAAATCACTGAAATCCGGTATGAAATCAGTGCTACAATGTGCTGAAGAACCGAGCTGCAGAAATGTGTCATTGGTAATCCCATGCATCTCACCAAGTGCAAATGCAGAGATGGGAGGGCAGGGCTGGAAGAGGTGCACACTGCATATAGTGTAATGATGGCAGGGGAATCAAGGAGCTCAGGCGACCTAACAGAGACAAGTTTGAAAAGTAGCAGCGGCATCCGAGGAGCAGGACGCAGTTCAAATCTAGCCCCAAGGAGGTTGCGGGGTGAGGCAGCAGATACCGTTGATAGTGGGGGTGGGGTGAATGAGCACAGGGAGAGGAGCACTGGAAAGCGCCAACTGGGAGCAGAGGGTAAGAAGCACTCGAAAGCACCAACGGAGAAGGGAGCAGAGCGAGGAGAACAAACGAATGATGCAGGATGAGCGGCAAGGGAAGGGAAGCAGCAACCAGAGGCTGAAAGGGGTAGAAGGAAACAAACAGCAAATGCAGAAGCGATGTCAGAAAATGTGCGGTGAGGAAGGAGGGACAAAGCCTCCGGCAGCAATGAAAAATGGATCCTGGAGGGGCCCAGGATGAGTGACCTTGTAAGCCTGATGGGGGAGCGACGTTGTTGCTCTGCCCATCGAACCTCAGGCTTAAAGCCCTCCCATTAATAAGCTGGGTAGGCTTGAGGTAGGTCAGAAGTTGGTCAGCTGTGTGGCAAACTGATTGGCTGACAAAAAAACAGAGAGTAGTGGTAACTGGTATACAGTCAGAAGAGATGCAAGTCACAAGTGGGTTACCTCAGGGATCAGTCCTGGGGCCAGTCCTCTTCAATATCTTCATCAGTGACATTTCAGATGGACTGGAGGGTAAGGTTTGCCTGTTTGCATATGACACCAAGATCTGCAACAGAGTAGATGATCCAGATAGGGTGGGCAGAATGAGAAGAAATCTGGAAAAACTGGCAAAATGGTCGGAAGAGTGGCAAATGGGGTTTAATGCAAAGAAGTGCAAGATCATGCACATAGGGAAGAGAAACCCTGAAGCTACCTATAGGTTGGGAGGGGAGTTGCTGGCAATCAGAAGGGAAGAAAGTGACTTGGGCATAATCATCACAGATGACATGAAATCATCCAAGCAGACCACTAAAGCATTAGGTAAGGCTAGAGGGATGTTGGGGTTTATTAGTAGGGGTATCATAAGTTGTAAGAGGGAGGTAATAATCCCTCTTTACAAGACACTGGTTAGGCCCCATCTGGAGTACTGCATGCAGTACTGGAAGCTGCACCTGCACAAGGATATTAACAAAATGGAGGCAGTCCAGAGAAGTCAACCAAAATGGTGCAGGGACTGCATCAGAAAACATACGAGGACAGATTAACGGAGCTCAATATGTATACCCTAGAGCAAAGGAGGGAGAGAAGTGATATGATCAAAACATTAAAACATCTTAAGGGCATTAACAAGGTGAAAGAGTCTAACATGTTTCAATATAAGAAAAATAGCAGGACAGAGGACACAGCATGAGATTAGAGGGAGGCCGATTAAGGGGTAATGTGAGGAAGTTCTTTTTCACAGAAAGGGTGGTAGATGCATGGAATAGCCTACATCAGGAAGTGGTGTATATGAATATAGTGCAGGGCTTCAAACAGGCATGGGATAGGCATAAGGGAGCAATGCAGATGTATATGCATAAATAGGCCATTGACAGAGTAAAGGCCTATGGCAGATTCATAAGGTAGAAAAAATGGGCAGACTGGATGGGCCTTGCGGTCCTTATCTGCCATCAACTACTATGTTTCTATGTATCTATGTTATTGTGCTAGAAGAAGGGAGCTGGTGCAGGATCATTTGGGTTTACTCCATCTCCACAACACAATTTGCATTTAGTTTGAGTTTTGCAGAGATACACATTGACAGATACAAAGCAGTTACAAAACTGCACATTACAGAAAAACCTCCAACAACTACAGTACCCCAAAATAAACTGGGAAATCTTTGATATTTTCCCAAATACACTGTGCATGATGGATAGAACTGAGATGTGACAAGCAACGCAGGAAGAAACACAATGAGCATACAACATTCAGCACAATGCCCTGGACTGTGCATGGTATTGCTGACCATTGATCCCAAGCTGATTACTTGTGGCACAGTTTACTTCTATTGAAGATGTAGGTAGGACATTGTTCCAAGTTGTACTGTTGCCAGGGTCAGCTCCCTGTTAACTGTTTACTTTGGTCCTTAAGTTCTAACTTTCAGAAAGTTGGACTTTTTCTAAACTCAGATTTCCAAGATGAGGAAAAAAGTACTTACTTTGCTGTTTCATCAGCTGGACCCTCACTGCAACTTTAACTTTTACTATCCAACATTTTTGCATCCACTCTCTACTGTCCATAGCACTGTTTTCTCCCAATGGACAGATGTTTAAAATGTGCTATTTGTTGAAGTTCCCTTCCAAACTGCTGCAAATACCATATAGTCTCCCCGTGTAAATGCAACGCCACAATCTCTAAGTCCATTTTGAGAGACCGGCCCACACAACAGATCAGTGCTCAAGCACACCATAGTGAGCACAAATAAAACTCTCCAGGCAAAAGATGTTATAAATATAACACTTTACTCACATATTTCAACAAAGAAAAGCGGCAAAAAAATGAGTACTAAAACAGAGTGCTACATGTAGACACAGACAAACTCCTCATACACGTTTCACCTGAACAGGGGCTTTGTCAAAGATATGTATTGAATTATCTCTGACCACCCATCCTTCTGTGTGGCTCTGTTTTGCTGTTTTGAGATCAGTGCTCAAGTTTGGGAGGTTTTATTTCATTTATTTATGTAAAAGATATGTATGCTTCTTTGTCTTCCTCTCCATCCTTACTGCCATCTTCAGCAGGGAGCAGCTTGGGAGCAGCCGCAACAACTTAAGCCAGACAGAGAGCACAGGGACTGTACTCTTGAGAGGTTTGCAGCTGCTGCTGTTGCAACCCTACCTATAAATCAACCCTCCCTATTTTGCTGGACCTACAGAATTTCAGATCAGTCAGCCTAATTCTGAGTTGGACACCGTGACACATTGCACTTACGCAAAAGGTGTCTTAAACATGTTTGAAATGTAGAAAAATAGTAAGCATGACCACAATAGGCACTTACAAGCTACTCTTGTTGGCACCTAAAATACACACAATATGTCTTCTCATGCTGTTCAGCCCTAACAATATGGTACCTACTTGCTGAAATATTTACAGTACAAACAAATGTCATTCCATCAGTCATTGCCCCACAATTGCATCTAGCTGCATTCACAAGCATCAACAGGGAGTAAAAGTAACAAAAAAACAGAGCTTACTGGAGTAAACTTTAAAGCCCTGATTGCATTGGAAAGCCCTTGTTTCTGCTCCCCCCACCCGAGCTGAAATTGTTATGCTGGCAATAAGGAATGATACTGTGTATATCATTGTGAGATGAAGTTAGGCTTGAGAAGTGAGGGATGAAGCAAATTCAAATACGTTAGAAACCCAAGAAGTGTTGTGACCCCCCACAGTTATATACACCCTGGGGTCGAGAGTGTCTTGTTTAGGGTGAGACAGTTCAGAGAGCCAGTTTGATAATGGCCACTAAACACCTGGTTTGGCTACCAGATTTTGAAAGTTACCGAGCTTATGGCTACTGCTTATAAAGTGATTTTGAGCCCTTAAAAATAATGCCTACTGAAGATATTGATTTGGCTGCCATATTTTTAATGCTAGTAACCAAAATGATCACCAGTTCACAAAATGATTTGCCCCACCCTGGTCTTGTGATTATAAAATGTATTTAATTCAAGATTTTTACCAGAAAGTCATACTGAGCTGGTATCAGGTTATTTCCAGATGCATCCTGCAGGATGGAGTTAAGAAGAAAACAACAGATCCAAAGTACAAGGTAGTACACAAATAACACAATAATGTGGAAATAAGTATAACAAAATATACAAGCTACAAGAAAACACTTTCATAACAAGGCGTAGTCAGAGCAATATGACTGAAAAATGTTGGTATTGATGGAGCCTTAAAAAGGTGAGAGACTGCATCAGACCTGATGAAAGCTGAAGATGTTGTCAGCACATGAACAGGTGCAGATGTACAGGGCCCTGTGGGCCATGCCCTATGGGAAGACTCCACCTGCCTACAGAAGTGCAGGGCCTAGGCTAGCGCATTCACTCTTTAGACATTCAGTCTTTACACATTCACTCTTCCCATATTCAGTACACTTCCCCTCTTCACAAATTCAGTACACATTCATTCTTTTTTAATGTTAACACAACATTTTCAAGACAGTCATTTTATGACTGCCTTTATAAACAAGACATATAGGCCTGGATATTCAAACTGCGCCATTCTGAGGCGCAAGCCCTTGCGCTGCTCAAAATAGTTGCGCAGGGGTGTGGCCGGGGTGATATTCAAAGGAGTTGCGCAATTGCGCAACTCCTTTGAATATCACTCCCCAGCCACATCACTTGTGCATGGCGCAGTGGAACCTGCTCCACCGCAAGTTGCCAGAGATAAGCATTAAACTTGCGCTGGCGCAAGTACCATTGCGCCATGAGCAAATTTCCGATATTCAAAAGGTGACATGCAACTGGGGCCATAATTTATGCAAGGCGCAGGGGGGGCCATTTGCATCTATTTATGGCCCCATTTGCATGCCATTTGCATGTAGGTGCGCCGATCCCCGAGGACTTGCGCCTGGCCACCCTGCCAGGCAGCAGCCGTCGGGGACCGACGCACAATGCAGCCTGATTGTGGGCATTACAGGTGCATGTAACACCCCCCCCACATGTACCCCGAAGCCCGATCGTGGGCATATGTGTATGAACTCCCCAGTGCCCGATCGTGGGCAATTAACCCCAACCCAAATATCTCCCCTGGGTCCAGTGGATCGTAGCTGATCGTTAGGTAGTACAGGCATGTGGTCCCCTCATATTCAAGCTCGATCATGGCATAACGTGGTATGAATCCCTCGCAGCTGACCGCGGGCAGATCGTGGGCTCCTCATCCTTGGTGGTTCAGTGATTGTAAAGCTGATCGCTGGTAGAGTCATCACATTTCTGGCCCAGGCCCTTCACCACGAGCCTTCTCTTCGCCTTTCAGCCGCAGAGAGCCATTCATTTCGGCGGTCGCTCGTTCCTGGCCGATTGTCTGTTCACGCTTCGAGTTGGTGCAGAGTTAGCCAATGGGCTTGTAGCCCATATTGTACATGACAGTCAGACGGTGGAAGATCATTCAAATCTGACTGTCATAGTATGGCGGGCTGCAAGCCCATTGGCTGTAGCTCTGCACCAATGGGCGTGCAGCCCCACCGGACAAGTCAGTCTGGCGGGCGGCGGGCGGCAGGCAGGTGGATGCTGTCGTCCGCCGCTGCAGGGGGAGCGGGTGGAGGGGCTTCATGGGTGGGGGAGCACACTAGACACAAGGGAGATGTTTGGGGGTTTAGGATGATTCTGCCCGCGATCGGGCTTTACGTCCACTGGACCACCAGGAGATATTTGGGTTGGGGTTATATCTTGCCCGCGATCGGGCACTGGGGGTTCATACACGCTATGCCCGTGATCGGCCTGGATATGGGGGGTGTTATAGTACCTGTACTGCTCTGCATCGGGCTGTGGGAGATGTGTGGGCGGGGAGTCGTAGCAGCACTATGCCCGCAATCGGGCTGGTGAGGGGGCATGGAAAGAGTTGGGGCCAGCCAGGTGGCAGCTGCTGTGTTGCGCCCCTGCAATGCAGCAGCTCACCTGTGGGTGGCCCTCAACTTGCCTTTTTGGGCTCAGGGTTGTGCAGGCGAGGTTGGGGGTTGCATGCACAACTCTGCACAACCCGACTGAATATTGGGTTGCGCAGGTTATGCATTGATCCTCCCCCTCCTGTTGAGCATGCATTCATTTGCATTGCTCTCTTGCGCAACCTGATGCCAGTGGCGTAACTGCCTCCTGCTGAATAACGCAGAATGGCGCATTTTGGACTTGCGCATGCGCAACCCTTTTGAATATCCAGGCCATAGCATTTATAGTATGTTGGCCAAAATGTCATTTCACACCACTTGTGTGAAAATACATCTCATCCAGGATCTGAAAAATGATACCTGTCACATGTATTAGGTGGTTTGGGAAAATGGTTATGCTTGGAGTGAAAATATTGAAAATTATCAGACTTATGACTGAATGTTGAAATACTGCAACATTCATTCATAACCTGGACATTGTACTGTATTTTACAACACCAAATTGTCAACATAGCCTGTTATTACCCCACTTTATGAACTCCATAGGTGAAAGTTTTCAAATTCCAGCTGAAATGTGATTCTACACCACAGAAACGTCATTCCGAACTACAGGTGCAGAAACACATTTTGGCCAGGATTTGAAAAATGACAGCTGTCATGTTCATGAGATGATGTGAAAAAATGATTATGTTGCAAATTTGGGGTCAAAATATTTAAAATTACCAAAGCTATGCGTGAGCATAGAAAGATTTCAATGTACACTCATAATTTTGCCATTTTTACATATTTTGACCCCACATTTTCAACATAGCCTTCTTATAACCCACCTTATGAACAATGGTGATATAAATTTTCAAATCCTGCCTAAAAGGTAATTTCACCAAGTGACTGAGAAATTGCCTTTCCAGCTTGATTTACATAATTCCACCAACATTGGTCATGAGGTCGGGTCCCAAAAAGGTCATGTTGAAAATCTGGGATGAAAATATGCAAATGATGCAAAGTTATGCCTCCATGTTCAAAACCCCAGTGAAATACATTGAACTGCACTTAACTTAGTTTCTCAGATTGTAGTCACCAGCTCCAGCAGTGAAATATGTCTTTGATTGGAGAGTGGATCTACGCTGTGGGACATGTTCAGGTGAGTGAGGGTGTGTGGGGAGTGTAGTTAGGTTGTTCAGTGATGGTGATTGCTGAGTTGGAAGTTGGGGTGGCAGTGGTCAGATCAGCAAGGGATCATTTCCTTTTTTACAGGTTTAAAGAGGGGGAAGAAGATATCAAGGAACGATTTTCTTTATTACAGGTCACATTTGGATATGGGGACAGCTGTTGGAGGGTTGGGGTGCCATTAGACAACAGGGAAACTTTACACATATAGGGGAATGCAATCAGAGAGTGGGAGATGCCACCAAACACCAGGGAAACATTATATAAATATGGAGATCATAGAAGGACTGTTTTCTTTTTTACATGTTTAAGAGGGGAAAGAAATATTGAGGGATGGTTTTCTTTATTACAGCTCACATTTGGATATGGGGACATGGATCGGAGTGTGGTGGTGCCACTGGACACCAGGGAAACATACTTATAGGCGGGTGGTGATCAGGGAGCAGGGGGGTGCCACGAGACACCAGAGAACATTATAAAATATGAGGACAATGATTGGAAGGCGGGGGTGCCGCTAGACACTAGGGAAATATTGTAATAATAGAGACTGGATATTAGAGGGCATGGGAAGGGGGTGCCACTAGACACCAGGGAAACATATGAAAATGGGGATGGAGTGTAGGAGTGCTAGAAGACACCAGGGAAACATACAAATGCTAGATCCTAACCCAGAAGTGAACTGAAAGTGAGTGTGGAGCAGGAAAATAGTGTCCCCGGTGGGGGGGGGGGCAGCACTGTGATCAATGGGGAGGACTGCATGTGTTTCAACTCCACTATGGAAGTAAACAGTCTAGATATCCAGTCACATGCTTTAAGACCCCCTTGACTCTCTGTGTAATAACAAGATATCAGTATAGCTTTGCTATCCAGCCATACTAAAATTGCCATACAGTAAATTACCACAGTAAATTGCAAAACAAACAAAAGAACATTAAACTGTGAGTAATAAAACAATAATATGAGGAACAAGGAGTAGTGACTGATGAACTGGGAGGACAGGGGCTAAGCTAGTGTCAGTGTAGGGTGGAAGGTTGTGACAGAAGTCCACTCCAATGTCAGAAATGCCTGCAGGAGTGAGAAGAGAAATCATAGAGGAGAGATTTCAGGGAAGTAGCATAAAATGCCCCCTTCCCACTTCACTTTGAGAACTTTAACAGTAAATAGTAAAGGAAGGAAGAGAAAGTTACATATTTCAGAAGTGTGCTGCTGTACTTAAGTATTTGTAAATCTACACAATGAATACGCTCCTTCTTAGACACAGCTGATTGCTCACCAGTGCCACACTCATAAAAAAACACTGAAATTTTTCAAGGAACAGGTAGAAAGTAATTTTTAGTGTCATTTGGTTTCAATGGTACAGCAGTGCATTGTAAACTGAGGGTAATCCAGCAGCCTGGACCTTCACCACATTGAAAAGGCTGAGAATGTTGTGGAAACTGGTGCAATTTTCTTATGCTATAAATAGTCAAAGTATGCTCTATGTATATTTTGATTATTACTACTCGTCTTTGGACGTCATTGTCTGGGCTTGAAGTTCCTTCAAGTTACTAAGTCTGGACACCTCCCTGAGTGAGACTGCTTGACAGGTGGTGGTGGTATAGTGGTGATCTGAGCTGCAAATCTCATGCCATGAAATGCCCCACAACCATTACAAATTTTGTGGTATGTATACAAAATAAATATTGCTGTCCATATTACAAGACAACTTTGTATCTATAGTACAACCCTCCAAATTATCTAGTAGATTAGTAGGTTACATGCTCTCCTCTGTGAAGTGGGAACAATCAGAAAGTTGTGGGTTTTACTTCCATACTTGAGTAAATACCCAACACTGCCTCTGTAGTGCAACAAAATGGGGATCCATTTCTCTTTCAAAATTACATCAGAAAAAAAAAAAAATTAAAACTCATTAGTTGATATTTTTATCTATACAACTCTTGTAATTAAAAACAAAGCAGATGAGCTGATATCATGCTATCAAAATCTAGCCAAATCCAGATGTTGGCATACTATGAAGTCATGGATAAGAAACTAAAAACTACTTTGTTCTCATACTAATATAAATAGTGTGCTGCCTTAGCTGGGAGTCATATACAAACAGCATGACTTACAGATAGCCACACACTGATGTTGATTTGTAAATTTAAATTGGAGCCAACAGCACTGCCATGACGGGGAACATGGGTATTGTTTTGTGATGCAGACATATTTTCTTGCATATCATGATTTTGTTTGACAATGATCATGATTTTTTCAATCTACACAAGTTTCTTAAACCAGCAGTGAAGCTACTATCCTCTTTCTTTTCTCATCTATTCCAGTTACATATAAACCAGTGACTGTCAAGGAATGGAGACCGCTCTCGATTACGAGAAATCTCTGCTTTTTTAATGTTATCATGTTCGAGAAGATGGTACATTATTTCCCACATCACCATTCCAAACACATACAGAACTGCTCCAATGCCATCTTCCTCCCAACACCAGTGATCTCTATGACAGCTAAAGCCTCTGACCCCCCCCCCCACGATGAGCAAACCATTCTCTATGGTTGGGGGGCACACATCCACCTTGAAATTTGGAGCTGCTATTGTGGTACCCTTACTTATTAATCAACCCACCCTAGCCTGCTGGACCGACAGTACAGGAGGTCAGTCAGCCTAGTTCTATGTCTGACAACCCTGATTCACAGCACATCACACACACAAAAGGTCTCAATAAAATTGACTGAAATGCAGAAAAAGAGTACACATGATCACAATGGGTACTTACAAGTTATGCTTGCTGGTGCCTAAAAAGTACAAGGTGATGCATATAGGAGTAATGAATCCTTAAAAGGTTTATTATGCTGATGCGACACCGGTGGAAGACATGGAGGAGGAAAGAGTTCTTGGGGTTATGAAAAGAAATACATTTTAAAATGTACTGTCATGGCAATAAGGCATATGGCAGGGCTAACAAGATTCTGAGGAGCATAGGGAGAGGGATTACTAGCAGAAGGAGGGAGGTGATACTGGCACTGTACAGATCACTGGTCAGACTACACCTGGAGTACTGTGTGCAGTTCTGATGCCTCATTCTAAGGAAGGATGAGGATAGATTAGAAGCAATGCAGAGAAGGGCAACAGAAATCATCCATGGACATGAAGGCAAAATGTACAAGGAAAGACTAAAATGTATCAACATGTACCCATTAATCTGAGAAAGAGAACAGCCACAAGGGATCTTGTTCCTTTTTGGTAACTCTGCTTTACTCAAGATTGTCTCATTATTATTCACAGTACATGATATCCATAAAAATGTAAATTACACTAACCAGATTTGAATTTGTGGGCTAAACAAAGCCCAAAAACAACTGAGATGCAATCTTTGTTTTTAGCTCAAAATGCCCAAGTCCTTTGGCCTCAGCATCCCTTATGGAAAAGTCTGTGTAAGATATTGTGTACCAGTTGTCCCCCATTAGGGCTGTTAAGCCCGAATGTATCCAAAATCCACAGTTTAGAAAACTGATTATCAGGCATCCATTCTAAAGTTAATTGCGACTTGTTCCATGTATTTAACTTCACTCACTTTCTCCTGACAGGTATGTATCAGAGAAGGAATGTCATTAAACCATAATAACACAGCGAATTTTGTTGCCACCAGAAATAAAATACCTCATATTGAACCATAATAACATAATGACTTTTGTTGCCACCAGAAGTAAAATACCTTGCATTGAACCATAATAACATAATAGATTTTTTTGCCTCCACTAACAAAATACCTAGCAGTCCCCACATACTTTAACTCATAAAATTTACTGTTGGCAGCCTCAGGACCATATCACTAAAAATAAATATGTGCTCCCTACCTATGTGCAGCCCTCCAATACTCTTGTAATATTGTACAACCCCAAAACATATATAGATGGTTTCCCGTCCCTCCACACCCCCACCAACAGGAATCTGAGCAGGTTGTCTGAGAGAGTTTTGCTATTGAAGGGCTTCAAAAATAAGCACACCATCAGCTCCCATGAAAACTCTCCATGAAGTGGAGGCTGTGACCCTCTGTCCCAGTGATTACCTTTTGTCTCAAAACGCCTTAGGATGTCATCCACACACTCTCATCTCTCTCTCTCTCTCTCTCTCTCTCTCTCTCTCATTGGTTCTATAAGGGCACCCAGTGCTTTTTAAACTATCTTGCAAACTTTTAAAATATACCTGAAGCTACTGTAGGTTTTAGGACCATTGCCCAATGCCAAAAACATTAAGTGGTGTTTGTTGTCTTTGTATAGTACTTTTTGAATACATAGATACATAGACAGTGTCGGCAGATAAGGGCCTATGGCCCACCCAGTCTGCCCATTGAAGTTTGTAAGTTCAGTTTATGTTTTCCAGGAAGTCTGTTGCCCCTTACCCCTGACCTCCAGAATTCCTTTATGTCTATCCCATGCATTCTTAAATCCCGTGATTGTTTCAGCCCCCACCACTTCCTCTGGCAGGGTGTTCCACTTGTCCACCACCTGTTCTGTGAAGAAATTCTTCCTCACGCTTCTCTGAATCGTCCTCCTCCAACTTCATCCCATGCCTCTAGTCCTGGAACATCTTTTCGCTTAAAAATAGTGCATTCCTGCACCCTGTTCCTCCCTGTAAGATACTTGTATGTCTCTATCATATCCCTCTCTCTCCTCCTTCCAGGGAGTACATGTTCAGTGCCTTCAACCTGTCCTCATAGAACTTATGATGCAATCCATGCACCATCTTTGTTGCCCTCCTCTGAACCTTCTCTACCCTGTCTATGTCCTTACATAGGTAAGGTCTCCAGAACTGCACAGTGTACTCCAGGTGCGGCCTCACTAGTGTCTTGTATAGTGGAATTATGACCTCCTTTTCCTGCTGGTGATGCCCCTGCCTATGCATCCCAGCATCCTATTTGCTTTACCTGCTGCCTTGTCACACTGTTTCCCTGCCTTGAGGTCATCAGAGATGATAACTCCAAGATCCCTTTCCTGCTTGGTGCATGCTATATCCTTACCCCAACTGATATATTGTGCCAGGGTTTTGTGCCCATATGCATTATCTTGCACTTCTTTGCATTGAATTTCAACTGCCAAACCCCTGACCATTCTTCAAGTTTCTGCAGGTCCTTCTCATTCTGTCTACACCCTCTGGTGTGTCTACTCTGTTACAGAGCTTTGTGTCATCAGCTAACAGTGAAATTCTGCCTTCTAGGTCCTGCGCAATGTCACTGATGAAGATATTGAATAGTACCGGTCCCAGCACTGATCCCTGTGGTACCCCACTGGTCACTCTTCCCTCTGTGGAGTGACAGCCATTTACCACCACCCTCTGTGTCCTGCTGCCCAGCCAGTTACCTACCCACTGCACTACTGTCCTGCCTACACCCATATTCCCCAGTTTGTGCAATAGTCTTCTATGTGGCACAGTGTCAAAGGCCTTGCTGAAGTCCAGATAGGCCATGTCCACTGCTCTCCCCTGATCCACCTCCCTAGTCACCCAGTCAAAAAATTCAATGAGGTTGGTCTGACATGACCTTCCCCTGGTGAAACCATGCTGCCTTGGGTCCTGTAGTCCATTGACAACCAGATGTTCCACCAATCTCTCCTTCAGTAGTGCTTCCATGATCTTCCCCACTACCGAGGTGAGGCTGACTGGTCTGTAGTTCCCCGCTTCCTCTTTGTTCCCACTTTTGTATAAGGGGACTACATCTCCCCTACCAATCAGTTATAGAGTTTGTCTGGGTAAATCAGGCCTGATACAGGTACTTTAACTATATATGTCTAAGTGTATTGCTTTTAGAGCAATCTGCTAAGTTAGCCACCACCTGTTCCAGATCTGGAGCCCAATATTCAAAAGTTTGCACAGGCACTAATCAGTGTTTCCCTGCGCAAACCTGGTTTTGTACTGGAGTCTAATGTTCAAAAGGCTCAGTTGTGCCCAGCAAACAAGGTTAGCACCTGTGCAAACCAAAATAAGGGGGGGGTATGCAAATGGTGAGGCAGGGATAGGAATATCTGCGCAAGCCAATATTCAGCAGATTTACAGCACGCAAAAGGGTTTAGTGAGGCCCTTTTGTGCTACACAAATACAGCCAAACAGAACCACCTCTTACTCTGTGCAACCCTATCTGCTGCCGGAGTTAATGCAGCTAACTAGTCAGTCAGACGCTTGGGGAGCACACCCTCCCATATGGTCCATGGCACCCCCCTCCCGATTGCCAGTCCTTAGGTCACAATAGCAATTCCTGGTTCTAGTGGCCATCCCCACTGCTGATCAGCAGCCCATATGTAACATAATTTTCTGGTGCTAGTGGTCCCCCCTTCCTCTGATCACCAGCCCATATATAAAATAAACTCCCTTGTGCTAGTTGTCCCCCACCAGTTACCAGCCTGTCATTATAATAAACTCCCTGTAGTAGTGCCCCCACCAATCCCCAGTTCATCTTTATAATAAACTCCCTGGTGCAAGTGGTCCTCCCCCCAATTTCCAGCCTATATCCAAAATCAACTGTTCTTGGTGCTATTGGTCCCCCTTCCTTTCTCACCAGCCTATATCAAAAAATAAATGTCCCTGGTGCCTGTGGTCCCCCCCGATCAATTACTGGAACACTTTATTGCCAGTAGTCTACAGGACCCAAGGCAGCATGGTTTTACTGGGGGGAGGTTATGCCAGAATAACCTCATTGAATTTTTCAACTGAGTGACAAGGGAGGTGGATCAGGTTGGACAGTGGATGTGGCATATCTGGACTTCAGTAAGATCTTTGACACTGTGCCCCATAGGAGACTGTTAAACAAGCTCAGCAATATGGGTGTGGGTAGGACAGTAGTACGGTGGGTGGGGTATTGGCTGGATGGCAGGACACAGAAGGTGGTAGTAAATGTCTGTCATTCCTCAGAGGGAAGGCTGACCAGTGGCGTTTCCCAGGGAACAGTGTCAGATCCAGTACTCTTCAACATCTTTATCAGTGACATTATGGATAACATAGAAGGGAGAATTTCCTTGTTTGCTGATGACACAAAACTCTGCAACAGAGTGGACATGCTGGAGGGAGTGGAATGAGGAGTTTCCTGCAGAAGCTTGAGGAATGGTCAAAGGTGTGGCAGTTGAGATTTAACGCAAAAAAGTGCACAAAAACAACATGTTACCTGGAGTGGGGGGAATATAGCATGCTCCAAGCAGGAAAGGGACCTAGGGGTTAGGTTGGGAGTCAGTGTGACAAGGTGGCAGGTAACGTAAATAGGATGCTGGGATGCACAGGCAAGGACATCACCAGCAGGAAAAGGGAGGTAATAATTCCACTGTACAAGACATTAGTGAGGCGACACCTGGAGTACAGTGTCCAGTTCTGGAGGCCTTACCTATGTAAGGATACAGACAGGGTGGAGACAGTTCATAGGAGGGCAGACAAGATGGTACAGGGTTTGCAGCACAAGTCCTACAAGGACATGCTGAAGGACTTTAATATGTACTCCCCAGAGGAGAGGAAGGAGATGGGGATATAACAGAGACATAGAAGTGCCTCACGGGGAGGAACAAGGTGCACAAAAATACTATTTTTCAGAGGAAGAGATGTTCCAGGACTAGGGAACATGGGATGAAATTGAAGAGAGGAAGGTTCAGAGGTAACGTGAGGAAGTATTTCTTCATTGAAAGAGTGAGGTGGTCAGCGCTGAAACGATTATGGGATTCAAGAATGCATGGAAGAGGCATCGTGGGATCCTAGCAGGTGGAGGAAAGGGACAACCCAGTTCAAGAGAAGCTTGAAGAGGCAAAATTACATGTGCAATTGAGCAGACTAGGTGGGCCAAAGGCCCTTATGTGCCATCAGTATCTATGTATCTATGATCAACAGCTTGTATCTAAAAATAATATCTATGGTGCTAGTGGCCACCCTCACCTCTGATTTCCAGCCTGTAGTACAACTTAGAACCCTACCTGGCATCCAGTGGTACCCCTCAGCACCGATTCATGGTATCACCACTCACTATGTCTAAATCCCTGGGATCTAGTGGCCCCATTGTGGCACCAAACAGCCACCCCCATCACCTTACCAGTATCTTCTTTGTTGTGGGTGCATATGGTAATTAACATACTAATTGCCAGCAGATTAGGCCATACGGTCCATCGTGTCTGCTCGAACCTCAGATCCCTAGTTGGGTACTGAGGTCTACTCCCCCCTTGTGTTCCAGAATGCCAATCATCCCTAGCCGCCCCCCTAGGACAGGCCTTCCCTTGATACTTTCCCTTTCTGTATCTGTCCCACCTTCTCTTAAACCCTTCCACCATAGAAGCCTTAAGCAGATCTCCAGGCAGCGCATTCCATGTTTCCACCACCCTCTCAGTGAATAACCTCCTCTTCTTCCCCTCCTCATACTTCCGCCTTCCAACTTCAGGTCATGTCCTTGGGTGATACCTCCCTCCTTTAATCTAAACATTCCCTCAGTATTAACCCTGTTTATTCTCTTGTGGTACTTGAAGACCTCGATCATGTCCCCCCGTCTCGCCTCTCCTCCAGTGACAACAGGCTGAGCTCCACCAGTCTGTTCTCATATGTCAGATCCCCTAGTCCTCATGTCATCTTAGTAGCCCTCCTCTGGACTCTTTCCAGGAGCTGTATGTCCCTCTTTAAATGCAGCCTCCAGTACTGCACACAGTACTCCAGGTGTGGTCGAACCAGCCCATTATACAGCGGCAGAATCACATCCCTGCTCCTCGAGGTGATGCCCCTTGTGATGCATCCCAACATTCTGCTTGCTTTAGCAGCTGCTCTCCTTCATTGCTCCGAGTTATTCATACTTGCATCCACCATGACCTCCAGGTCTTTTTCCCCAGCAGAGGCTTCCAGTGCCTCCCCCCCCACCCCGAGTATACACATGATTGGGATTTCCCCACCCTAGATTCAATACCTTGCGCTTAGAGGAATTGAAATTTAGTTTCCAGGTGTGAGCCCACCTGACCAGGATCTCTGTATCCCCCTTCAGGGACAATCTCCCCTCTTCCCCCTCAACTACTGCTCCCATCTTAAAGTCATCAGTGAAGAGACTCATTTCACTCCCTATTCCTTCCTTGATGTCAGATATGTATGCATTAAACAGGATCGGACCCAGGACCGAGCCTTGTGGTACCCCACTACTGACTCCACTAGGGTTCAAGAGCTCCTCGCTGACCACAACTCTCTGGGTGTGACCAGTTAGCCAGTTTCATATCCATCTTACCATCAGTGGGCACACCCCCAACCCCATCAGTTTCCCCACCAGGCCACAGTGGGAGACTGAGTCAAATGCCTTGCTGAAGTCTAAAAATAGTACATCCACTGGCCTTCCACTGTCCAGTTCAGATGTTACCCATTCATAGAACTCCAAAAGATTAGTTTGACATGATCTGCCAGGCACAAAACCATGTTGCCTGCTATCCTGCCCTCCCTACTTCTTCAAGAAAACCCCCAATCTTTCGTTCAGTATACTCACCATTAATTTACCCACCACCGATGTCAAACTGATGGGTCTATAGTTTCCTGGCACTTCCCTCGACCCCCCTTATGGATAGGCACCACATGTGCCTCCAGCCAATCCCTGAGTACCTTCCCTGTCTCGAATGACCTGTTGAAGGGTTCCACCAGGGGTGCTGCCAGTATGTCTGCCAATTCCCACAGTACTCTCAGATGTATGCCATCCAGCCCAGGAGATTTATCTTTCTTTAGGTCCTTTAAGGCTTTCCACACCTGTTCAGTGGAGATAGCATCATCAGTCCTCCCTCCTTACTGGCCTGTTTATCCATATCCGGACGTGACCCCTCTGGGTTTCCTCCCCCTCCCTCCTGCTCCCTATTAGTTTCCCCTTCTGTCCCACTCTCTACAACTACCAACCCCCCATGTCTTGCTTTTTTAGTATCCCCCCCCTTGCCAGTGAACACAGAGGCAAAGTACTCATTTAATACCTCTGCCTGGTCCCTCACCTCTTACACCCACCCTCCTTCTGTTTATTTATTTATTTGTTTTTATTAACCAGGTAAGCATACTAGACAACAAGTGCCTATTTTCAGGTGTGACCTGGGAGGTTACAATACAGAAGAAAAAAATTATGATACAGCAAATTACGATACAGCAAACATGGTACATTGTCATGGTAACACACGGGCCCACGTAACAGGTGGAGCCAGAGTACAATATGGAGACATGATACAGAATCAGAAATAGAAACATGATACAAATACAACTTGTATTAAATGGTAGAGAAGACAATAGCATCTTGCATGATACGGTAAGGAGGACATTTCAACCACAAGGTTTCATGGGAGCATGGGGAGGCAGGAGATTATCAGGTAACCACAAGAGGAGTGTAAATAGTGCAACTAACAGGGTGAGTTGTCAGGTAACAGATAAAGGGGAGTGTAGACAGTCCAGCATGCCAGTAGGGTACTTAGCTAGTATGGGGGGGGGACAACCACGACAGAGTCAAGGCTCCGGCTGAGGGAAGAGAACTGCCCCCACAGTTGCATCCTAGAGGGCAGGACAAGGTAACTTGGGGTCATCTAAGTGCTACTATGAAGGGAGCTAGTGGGCAAGGGGGTAAGTGCTGTAGTGGAGAGTGGCAGAGGCCAATTTTGGCATGGAGGAGAGGTGTCATGGGTGAGGAAGGGACTCCCCTGCATGTAGTAGGCACAAAGACAAGTGGAGGCTGCTTTGAGGAACTTCCATAGTTTTGAAGCCGGGGTGTGAGGCGGTGGCCTGGACTAGGGCGGGGAGGGAGTTCCAAAGTCTTGGAGTGTAGACGGAGAAGGCCTGGTCACCAGTGAGGAAGCGGGTCCTCGGGACCGTGCAAACCTGAGTTGAGCTAGACCTGAGGTGGTAGGCCGGGGTACAGTGTCTGAAGGGAAGTGCAAGAGCAGAGGGGCATGCAGTTCAGACTATATTATCTACAGATTTGCCGAGGACAAAGGCTCAGTGTTTTTCAGTGGGGGAGCCACTCTAGTCGGGCGTAGAGGTCACATCGATGTGTAAAGGCACGGCGCAGAGAGGGTGAAGCAACATATGTTGTTGTAAGCCGTATCCCACTTTTCTAGTCTGGCGTTCAGGACCGGCGCAAAGGCAACAAGCCCATAACAGAGTGTGGGTAGGAGAATCCCCCTGGCTATGGCGAGACGAGCAGCCGGAGTGAGGCAGTCCTTTGCCCTGTAGGCTAAACCAAGCTTGCTATTTGAAGCTTTGCAGATGTTCCGGAGATGCTCAGTGAGATCAAGCTGAGGATGTAGGGTCACACCTAGGTACCTGGCAGATTCCAGGACCGGCAGGAGGGAGCCATTGCCCCCATGAATGGCAAGAGGGGAAGGGCAGGAGGCGGTTTTGGCCACTGAACTGAATAACATGGCATGGGTCTTGTTTACATTAACGGTGAACTTGTGTCCCACGAGCCAGTTATGGATACGCCCAAAGTCTGAATTGAGTTGGGAGTTTATAGTTGCGATGTCCTGGGAGCTAGATAATAGTACGAGGTCATCTCCATAGAGTGTGGTGGACCCGAAGGTAGCAATGGAGGGGAGTTTGTTTATGTAAAGGGAGAACAGAATGGGACCAAGAACGGACCCTTGGGGGACTCCGCATTTGACTGGGGAAAGGTCCGATAGGGCACAGTTGAGGTGTATTGCTGTCTGCCCCCAAGGTAGTTGGAGAACCAGGCAAGGGCTCGGGGGGAGATACCAAGCGAGAGTAGAGTGAAGTGAAGGAGGTCGTGGTCGACCCGCTCGAAGGCCTTAGAGAGGTCGATGATGATGGCTCCAGTCAGTTTACCAAGGTCCATCACAGATCTGACCTCTGAGGTGACTACGGCAATAGCAGTCGCCATGCTGTGCCCCTTTCTGAACCCATGCTGTGCAGGGGAGAGAACTGCATACTCCTGCAGGTAATGGGAGATTTGTCCAGCTATGGCCTTTTCAAGTAGCTTGCTGGTAGCAGAGAGTATGGCAATGGGGCGATAGTTGTTCATCTCCTTGGGGTCGCCGTGCTTAAACACTGGGACAACCTTGGCCACTTTCCAAATGTCAGGTAAAATTCCCGGGGTGAGGGAAGAGTTGAAAATGTGAGTAATCAGCCAGGCGAGGAGGGGCGCCCCCAGACTAAGTAACTTCGGCTCGAGGTTATCATATCCCACCCCTGTATGGTGTGAAAGACCAGCAAGGAGAGCTTGAGTCTCTCTAACAGAGATTAGTTTAAGGTAAAAAGGTGGACGGGGGAAGGAGGGGTCCAGAGGTTCAGGGGTGGAGAGTGGGGGGGGGCTGGTAGTTCGGAGAACAAGCCGTTGAATGCTGAGGCTATAGTCTGGGGGTTGTTACAGTTGGCCCCCCCCAACATTCATGTCGGTGACCGAATTCTTGGCAGACCCTCCGACCATATTTTTAATGTTTTGCCAGAAGCTCCGGGGGTTGTAAGCCGAATTGAGCATGGCAGATTTACAGAACTCACTCTTGGCGGCACGTATGGCAGACTTGCAGGAGTTTCTAAGCCGTTGATATTCAAGGAGGTCGTGGATGTCACTGGAGAGTTTGTGGTTTATCCAGCACTTGTCTCTCTGCTTCATTAGGGCTAATAGGCCTCCATGGAGCCACTTTGTGACAGTGCCCCTCACCCTCCTTTTTGTAAGGGGGGCATGTCTGTTTTGCAGCGGGATGAAAGCCGCAAGGAAGTGGTCCAGTGCTATGGCCGGGTCATTGGTGCTAAGCACCCTAGTCCAGTTGGCGCAGCGTAGGTCCTCCAGGAAGTCATCGAGGATGAGCTTGGAGTAGTCCCTCATCTGTATCACTGTACTGGGAATTTTGGGGACCGCAGATCCCCAGATGCAGAATATAGGAGAGCGGTCAGAGATGGCATCCGGGAGTGTACCAGATTGGAAGATTTTTTTCCAATCTGTTGCTCAGTAACCAGTCAATTAGCGAGCCCTTGTCCCCCCGAGGGGAGATCCTGGTGGGTTCCGTGATGGTCTGACTGAGGGTGAGGCTTGAGAGAAGCGGCTCATATTGTTTGGTATTTGGCCCCAGCCAGTTGAGGTTGAAATCCCCCAGGATTAGCACCTCATTTGAACCTACCTTGTCTTTTAGGTGGTCAAGTAGAGAGGAGAGGAAAGTCCTGGCACGCCTCCCTTAGTGGGGTTGTAGGCACAGACCAGGTGCACCATTTTTGTGTTTCTGAGCAGGAGGAGGGAGTGAATGAATTCACAACTTGTGGTGTCAGGGGGTGAAGGAGACACCGGGGATACGTTGCGGTGCCACCTATAGTATAGGAGTACACCCCCCATGTTTCTTACCACCCCTGTCCTGCCTAATGAGGCTGTAACCCGGAATGGCACATGCGGTGTCAGGAATACAAGGCTTCAGCCAGGTTTCCGTAATACCCATGATGTCAGGTTCATACAGGGCCACCCAGGCTGTCAGTTCCGCTAGGTTATGTAGAATACTGCGGATGTTTAGATGTGCTATTTTTAGGCCTTTTTTGGATAGCCAGGCCGGAGGGGGCTTAGGAGTGTAGGGGGTTGCTGAGGGACCTTGACAGGATAGTGAGTTGACCGACAGCACGAGAGGAGCCATGGCCCAGTCTCATGGGGGCAGTGAGGTAACCCAGGAGGAACAGGTCCCTCCAGGCAGTGGGCAGAGGTAAGAGCCGTACGGACGTTATATACCTCACCCAATGGGCTGCAGTCCTTAGCAATGAGAAGGGTAGTACAAGCCTGCGTAAGCAGGGCTCCCTGGTGAGACGAGATCTTAAGGCACAGTGATCAGAGATCCAGGTATTATATGATTGTACCTATCAGCACCCCGTGGACGAAAGCTAGCATGTGAGGTGTCGATTGAGGAGCTACAGAAGGGGCAGAGTCAAGGCTTTTATGGAGAGGTCAAAGGGTAGCTCAAAACCTGTGATTTAATGTGCCTTGGTTGAGACTCTGCAATCAGTCAAGCCAGTGCACAACATAGAGAAGAAGAGATGAGCCCTCTGGTGGTGAGTAAATATAGCCTGCAGTTGGTAAAGTGGGCTGATAGGATAAAACAGCCCACGTGATCTGAGCTATATAGCTCAGTGACGACCACGGGTGGTGGTGGGGGCGGTGGGGCAGCCGGCGAAGCCAGTGGGGCCAGTCCTGTCCAGAGAGCAGAGGAAACAGCTGAGCTCCACCGCGTGGCTGCGAGCACACTCCGAGTAAGCAGGGACCACTGTGAGGCTCAACAATCCCCCCGAGTCTCTCCGGTGAGCAGTTTGGTGGATTTCTTTCAAAAAGAACAGACACAGCATTTCACAAATCGATGCCGCAAGGTTTCAAACTGGAGGTGGTGTACCTAAGTCAGGCCTGTATCTCTTTACCTTGATTATGGTGTGCTCATCCTTGGGGGGTTGGGGAGAGCAGTTGTCGGCCACCCTCGCGACCGATCAGGTGAGGCAGCATCCCTGTGGAGAGAGAATTGCAGCAGTGAGCCTCCTATATACCCAGGTATGCGGGAGGGAGGGAGTTCTGAGCAAGCAAGCAGCGTGGGGCAGAAAAATGCTGTGGGGGGGTCCAGGGTCAGATAAGGAACACAGGGAGAAAAATCAACTGTGACACAGGCACAAGTTGTTAAATTGTACAGTACAGTCTAACTGAAGTCGCATCTAAGCTAAAATAAAACGCAGTATTATAGAAGGAAATGTCCACATGTTCACTCTAATATAGGTCTCATCTAAGCAGAAACTAAACGCAGTACTTTCAAACAAACATGCTACGAGTGGCAGGAAATGCTGGGGGGGGGGTCCAAAGATAGGGAACACTGTATTGTATCTAAGCAAGCAAATGCAGCATTTCGGCAGGAAAGACCACAGGTACTGACTAACTCAGTTGCATCTAGGCAAGAAATAAATACTGTATTTTTGCAGGATTGACCACAGTTACTGAGAGAGATGCAGCTAGCAGCGGCAACTGGAATCCCAACAGTGTAGACCACCCAAACAACGCTGTTCTCAATAGCAATTTGAACAGGCAATGGCAGATAGTAGCCACAATTCAAGTCTGACTTAAAATAAAGTCCCTTGAGCCCATAAAACAAAGACTCCTTAATGAAAAACAGGCCTCAATTAAGGCAACAAGCAGGCTTAGTAGATAACAGGCAAGGGCTGGAATTTCACTTAGAATGATTTAAAGCACCAGGTAGGAATTAGGTAACACACAGGTAAAGGGCTGGAATTTCCTTTAAACAAAAACCTATCAGCACATCTACACTGAGCAGTCCTGTCCAGAGAGCAGAGGGAAGCAGTTGAGCTCCACCGCGTGGCTGCGAGCACGCTCCGAGTAAGCAGGGACCACTGTGAGGCTCAACATACCCCACCAAGTCTCTCTGGTGAGCAGTTTGGTGGATTTGTTTCAAAAAGAACGGACACAGCGTTTCACAAATCGATGCCGCAAGGTTTCAAACTGGAGGCGGTGTTCCTAAGTCAGGCCTGTATCTCTTTACCTTGATTGCGGTGTGCTCATCCTTGGGGGGTTGGGGAGAGCAGTTTTCGGCCGCTCTCGCTACTGACTAGGTGAGGCAGCGTCCCTGTGTTCTCAATCTGCCGAGCTGGACCTTGGTTTTCCTCTGCTCCCCTATGTACCTGAAGAACCCCTTTTCCCCTACCCATATCCCTGTGCCAATCGGTGCTCTTTGCTGGACTAGGCACCCCGCACCATCCAGGTGACTTTTCTAGATGAAAGATGGTAAGCTTCCTTTTCCCTTTCCCCTCTCATTGCTTTGTATTTTTTGTAGGCAGCCTGCTTCTCCCTGACCACTAGCTGAACCTCCCTAGACCACCAGCACGGTTTATGTGTCTGAGCTCCCTTACGCTTGACCTCAGCATGGATCCTGACTGCCTCATGTAGTCCTCATTTAATGACCTCCCATCTCTTTTCTACATCTGTCCTTGTTGTAACCCCCTTCAAGTGATCCTTGAGTATGGTTTTCATGCCCACAAAATCTGTCCCCCTGAAGTCCACCGTTAGTGTCCTAGAGATCCCCCCCACCCCTGTTAATTTGAAACCAGACAGTGTTGTGGTCACTCCCAGCCAGGGGTTCCTCTACAACCAGGTCCCTTACCAGATCCCCATCTGCCAGAACCACATCCAGGACATGTCCCTCCCTTTTTGGCTCCACCACATCCTGTATTAGGAACACATCCTGTAAGCAGTCCAGCAGCTTCTGCTCCCTGGCCATCTTTGAGGACATGGTTTCCCAATTTGTACCTGGCATATTAAGGTCCCCCATCAACACCACTCTCTCCCCTTTCGGTCCGCACTGGGCTATGATGTTGTCCAGCAAGCCTTCCTGTAGTGCATCTCCCAATCTGGGAGGCCTATATACTACTCCCATCTTGACCTTACCTCCTGCAGGGGTTCGTAATGTGACCCATAAGGCCTCCATATTTCCCTCTGCCTCCTCTAAACTAGCAATTTCTAAGCCATCTCTTATGTACATAGCCACTCCTCCCCCTCTGCCCTCCTGTCTATCCTTCCTAAGCAAAGTGTACCCCCTCACTCTCAGGTCCCAATCATGGTTTTTGTTTGCCCACATTTCCATGACTGCCACGACCTCCACCCCGAACAGCATGGCCTGGAACTCTGGTAACTTGTTTCCCAAGCTCCTGGCATTTACTAACACTGCCCCCACTCTTGCCCCTGGTCCCTTTTGCAGAACCCATCCCGGGTTCCATATGCCTCATCTTCCCTGAATCACCCCCCATCTGGTACCCCCTAATTGGCACAGCTCTCCTCACACCTCCTTTGCTGGCTGCCATATGTCCAGGCAGGGAGCACACCTCTTATTTATAGGACAGGGTGACATGCCCAGTCCTATAAATATGAAGCACACTCCCTAACTGGGCATCACGCAGCCAGCCAAGGAGGTGTGAGGAGGGCTGTGCCGGTAACCATATGCACCTGCAGCACCAAGGAATTGGTAAGGTGACTGGAGGGGGTACTTGTTGCAGCAGGGAGTTTGCTAGATGTCAGGGATTTGGACATTATGAGCAGTGGCATGATGGATTGGTGCTAGTGGGGGTAATCACTCGAAGCCAGGGAGGGTTATATGTTGTACTATGGGTTGGCAATCAAAGGGTGGGTATCACTAGCACCAGGGACATTTCTTTTTAGATAGGGGTTGGCAATTGGAGGGAGTGGGACCGTTGGCACCATGGACATTTTTTTCAATATAGGCTGGTAATTGAAGGGAGGACCACTAGCACCTGTGAGTTTATATTACAGACGGGCTGGTGATTGGAGGACGAAGACCATTAACAGCAGGAAGTTTATGTTACAGACTTGCTAACGATTGGAGGGAGGGGGGACAACTAGCAATAGGGATTGTTATTGTGACCTATGGGCTGGAAGTTGGAGGGAAGGGACCACTAGCACCAGGGATAGCTACCTCTCCAGCACTGGGGAAGGGGGCATCACCATACTAACCTGCCTCTGCTACACATGCAAATGGGCCCATAATGGGAATACAAATGGCTCCTTTGTGACTTGCATGCCTAATGAGCTCATTTGCAGGGATCCCTTTGAATATTGCAGATAGTGCTCTGGTGCTCTTTGCTCTTGAGGCCCGCTTTGCGTGCCATGTCCAGCCAGAGCTAGTTGACTTAGCGCTGCACCAACATGGCTCTATATCCAGTTGGATAGTGCCAGTGCTCTATCCAACTGTATATAGCATTGTTAGACCCCAGGGCAATTGCAAAGCATAGCACCAAACTTTGTGTTCTGCTTTCTGGTTTTCTGAATATCCGGTCCCTGATATTTTATGGGTGTTTCCAGATATTCCTCCCAGCTTTAGCTAAACATTTGTAGTGGGGGAGGGAGCCTCTCCCCATAGGACACCATAGTAAACCAAAGAGGGCTTTTGGATAGGTTGTGGTGCATACAACTCCTCTTTCATTTGAGACATAGGAGTTAATGAGCTGAACAGCTGCCCAGCACTGTCCAAAGTCCCATCTAGGCATATGTCCAATCTTCCAATATGCAAAGAACCCCTCCCAAAGGAAGATTCCACTCCCTTCACTGGCCTTCAAAGTCTCTCAAATGGTTTCCCTCATATAACTGGGCAAGTGTTCTGAGGCCTAGAGTCTCCTGCTTAAATAGAATCTGGTATAGGAAGACACTGTACTGTGGCAATACCTTCAGACCTATCTTTGAGGAAGTCTGTCCTGAGATACCACCATTCCAGCTCAATAGCTGGTGGAAGGCTATCCAAACATAAGCTAAGACCTTTGTAAAGTGGTTGGCAATATGAGGAGTGAGATGCATTTCAGGGAAGCCGACAGTAGCATTCTCAAATTATACTCCAGTTCTTCCTCCTCCTCCATAGGCATCGGCAGAGCAACATAGGCTGTTGCCAGTAGGGAGGACGTTTAGTTGCAAAGCCCAATACTAGCTTTTAAAATGCAGCAGATAACAACCACCCCCACTGGCTGGCATCATTAGAATGATTCTTTTCAGCCAAGTTGCTTTGCCTCACTACAAAACTTGTGTCTCACTCTGTTCAGTTGGTTGAAAAAGCTGTCTAGGATGTAGATAAGAAGAGACTTAAACAGTTAGAGGCATATGGGCATAATATAGCTTTTTACTATGCTCATTCTGCCTGTGGCAGAGAAGGGCAGGGGTTCCGATCTTTCAAACTCCACTTTAATACTGGCCAACGGGGTGGGGGCAGGTTGTACTGCATGGAGAGCCAAGCTAGGATTTTCACCCTTACAGTACAAGTCACCTAAAACTGTTCCTACAACTCACTGCTATTTCATTTTTTAAATGATAACAATGCAGTGGCAGTTTTAACTTCTTTGAATTTAAACTCTTTTCCATCCAAAGTTCACCTCACATGCAATGCGTTTTCAACCCTTCTATAGCTTTCCTTAAACTCCCTTTTAATCTTGATGCAATCAGTGATGCTTGTTTGCCTTTACTGTTCTTCATGTGAACTATAAGTCTCCTCCCATTCATTGCATTGCACACTGTCTTTGCACTGCTCATCTGCATGCTTTCTCTCTCCTGCAACTGTGTACAGCATGTCAGTTATCACTCCTGATGCATACTGTGCATTTATCGATTTGAGGTGACTTAAAAAGTTCATTTTAAGCTGCACATCCTGAATGCCCACCAACCCAATGCCTGTCTATTAATATAAGACAGTATGGCACTGAGCCACTTAGTAAACTCATTCATGAACAAGTTGGGCATTTTTTGGTGGCACATGAAAGCAACAGTGTTTTTGTCAGTAGAGACCTTAATGGACTTTGCAGAGTCAATCCAGATTGAAAATAAGTGCAGTAACATGTTAAATTTCCCATTTGAAAATTCTGGCCATGACTCAGGACATGCACATTAGTGCCAATGTGCATGTCTGGATTCATGGCATTAAGTTTTCAAACGTAACTTAAACATGTTACAGTGACCTTTTTCAAACAGGATTAACTTTGCAAAATTCAGTATAGTCTCTACTAACTCAAGCACTTCTTATTTAACATAAGTCAAACTTGTTCATGAACGAGTTCTCTATGTAGCACCTCAAGCATCATACAGTTTTATGCTAATAGACATTCAGGAGTATTGTCCAGCAGACATTCAGGATGGGTAACTTAAAATTAATTGTAAGCACATCTCATGTGGATAAATCCATCTTGTGCACTAGTAGAGACATAAATCAGGATTACAGGCTGACAGTCTACAGTACCTCGCTCAGTAAAGAGGAAAATCAGTTACACTGTGTACTGCACTGCACTGTACACAACACAGAACGTACCTGTGTAACCAAAATGAAACTCTTTAGCAGCGACCTTAAAAGTAAGCTGAAATGGAATACCAGCAAGTTAAAAACTATTATGAAACATTTAACAATTCACTGAACTGAACACTGCAAACATTTGATAACTCATTTGGGAAATGCTTAACCAGTGAGTTTGAGGAACAGTTTAATGTGACTTGTACTGACAGCAATTATTAGGACTACCTGAAACCCCATGGGGTTGTGCACCACCCCCTTCCCCATTGGTAGGATTTCACTTTTAGTCCCGTTAAACTGTCTGCACAAAGAGCAGTGTTGAACATTTGGGAGCATAAGAAAGTAGGCTTGAGAATGTGAAGTATCCAACTCAATAGGCTGGGGCTCTGGGTGGCCGCCAAGGCCCCCAGAAAATTATTTGGTTTTACATTCGTTAAGATGCAATCTAAGCATTTTTCTAACAATAAATTATGAAGAGTAACGAGCGAAGTTGCTACCCATCTTAATTGTAGCAAACTCCATGACCAAGTAAATGTGTGTATCACCCCAGGTAACCAACAAAACAAGGTGCTGACTGAACAACATGGCCTCAGTCCCCCCTCACCTCCCTTACAAACTCCATTGTTTCCCAGTCCTTGCCCAGCATGTCCAAACAGGCAGTGGGGCAGCAGGCCATCTCAGGCCTCTGAAAGCCTCTTCCTCTCCCGTCCCCTCACTATAAATATCTGTAACAAGAATGCATCTCACAGACAATGAACCATATGAACCAGGTACTGCAACAAATGATAAAAAATAGTAAATATTTAAACACAGTATGTGCATCACAAATCTAGGAAACAGAACAGTAGCATTACGAGCACTTCAATGTTAAAGTAGACCTCCACTCACTGAATAGATGGTACGGTTATGAATGGTAGGGCAGGCTCTAATGTGCTCATCTGTGCTTCCGCAATGGTTCACTTTCTGAGCCGTAGGTTGTTTAGACAGTCACAGTGGCAGATTTTCTAAAGCCTTCCCAGAAACTAAGTTAATGCTTTTAGACTCCCTGTCTTTCCCCTCTTCCTCTCCCTCTCCCTCTCTGCTTTGACGTTTAATGAATTGTTCCGAGCGCAGTGTAATCAACTACCTCCCAAGAATGGAGACCAGAGCTCATGAATCAGATGAGAGGCCAGTATTAATCCCATGCCCCCCAGAGCTGTTTTGTCCTAAGTAATTTGTCTCCAGATGATTCCATCACACCAATGTCCATCCCAGTTTTAGAGGTATTTGAAAATATTCTTTAATCAGCTTAAGGCCTATGCAAGTCCCAAGCCTACTCTTTAACTAAAATGATCTACAATACTGATCAGAAGCTGATTAAGCTGCATGTGGCAGGTTACAGATCCCTTATGTTTAACCTTAATTATTAATCTAGTCAGCCATATAGCTACTGTACTAAGATGTGCTCTGGAGCAATATTGGTGACCCTCCTCGGGCACACAGTGGGTGTGACATCCCACCAGCTATTAGGTTTAACACAGCCTCTCTTTATGTTCCATGACATTCTGAGTCTGCTAAAGCATGGGTTGTACCCAGAAAAAGAAAAAGTAGCTCTGTCCCTATTATTGGGATTTACGATCTAAACCAGAGGGCATACTGTGGCCCCAGCCATTATGCTAAATTCAAGTATGGTGCTGGCCAACAGAATATCACCCTATATACCACACAAAGCACCATCTTAAAGTGTTACACTCTATACTTCATGCTGTACTCCAGATGCCAGTTTTAAAATGCATCTCTCAGTGTGTATCCCAGCATTCGTAGAGTGCTGCTCAACTCCCCAGCTCTGGCATACTGCACCCACAAGAAAGAATTACAATATACACGTAAAATAAATATCACTTTATTTTTGGATCTGGATCTCATTATTTTTCCAATGACTTAAAAAAAAAAAAGAGGCATAACACAACCCCTTTCCTCAGTAGCAGCAGTGGGCACATATCTTTAAAGATCACCTCACTCCCCAAACCACATTAATTGAGTCATGTGCCAAAGTAAATAAAAAGCCATTTTATTTTTGCCATTTGCTTGTCCTTTCATCCATGCTGTGCCTCTGATTGTATCCCCAAAGGGCCTGCTTGTGATGGTTGATGCTCTAGGCATCATCGTCTCTCTTCAAGCTTGGTCAAAGTTTGTTTTGACTATGGAAACCAATCACTGGCCAGGCTTTCCCTCCTTTTCATCTGCCATTGTCTCCTTTCCAGATCTTGAATCCTTAGGGCTTTTGTAGTATCCTCCAGTATAACTCCTTTATCTGCCAAAAATGGTGTTTCTTCCATTATGGTTTCAAAAGGTTGAGGGCCCGTTTCAGAGAAAATGTGCAGTCTGACTGGAAATTCTAGAGGCAGTTTTATTTCTTTCCCTTTTAGTTCCTTCTCTACTACCAGTTCTCATTCTCTCTATTGCAGCATGAAGAGGAAAATTTGTGCTCAAAATACAGTTTCTAGTTGTCAAATACTAATCTCCTTATATGCCTATGCCTTTCTCAGAATTTCACTTTTGACCCTATAGACAAGGAAGGCCAGTCCGAAGGATCAAGAACAGGCATTTGGGTCACCTGATAGTGCAAGAAGGCCCTGTAAGCTCTCCTTACCTGTGTGCTCTCATTACATTCAATTTGTAGTCCATTTCCAGGCTCAGGAGCTCCTCAAACAAGCTTTTGGGGAATTGCACTTTGTCACTAGTTTCAGTGTTTAGGTAGCTCATGTAGCCATCAAATATTACACCTTTTATGCCTATTTTTCAAGTCCTTAGTGTTTTTCTCCATCTCTGATTTTTGCAGTATAAGCACAAAAAAAGTTTAGTGTGAAAGTCCATAGTTTCAGAGCATTCTGTCATGGAGGTCTCAAAAACTGCCATGTGCTGCTCTAGGATGTGCATATGCTGACAGCTGTCTGCTAATGCTGACTTGAATTTATGGAGTGATTCTCTATTCCCTGCAGCTCAGAGCATCATTTTCTTTTTAATGTTATAGAAAATGACTCCCCCACAAGTCCTCTAAGTCACTTTCGATGAATGAGAAAGTCTGTGGCCTGGATGGCCGATGAGCAGCTAGTGCTGTGGCTGTGCTCCTCCTCACTGTAAGGAAAACCTAACAAAGAACTCAAATTGAAATTCAGTTGAACTGACTGTGAGGATGACAACAGATTACAGTGGGTTAGCAGAGAGCTCCAGCCTGAGGCAGCCATTGCCTCCATGACAGCATCGGATGTCATAGGGGTCATGTTCTTAAGCTGGAAGGGGTGGTTCAGAAAGACTTTAAAAAGTACTATTTCACAGAATGGTGGTGGATGGTTAGAACAAGCTTCCAGTCAAGGCTGTGAAAGGCAAAGACAATATCAGGGCTTAAGACTAGTTGGAATCCATTTATGAGAATTATAAGATGGGATAATTGAGAAAAGAAAAGGGACTATGACAGGAAATAACACTGGGAAAATTCTGTGTAGGGAATCCTGAGACTAGCTAGGCTGTTCAGGTCTTTTCTATCCTTCTCTTTACTACATTTCTATATAGCATAATACACTGCTGATGAAAGCAGCATTGGTCATATGTTTTTCTTAATTTCACAACAGGCTAGCCTCATTTAGGTGCAACATCTAGTGTCCAAGACAGGTTTGTGGGATAGGACAACAGCAGCAGTGTAAGGTACATGGTTACTGGTCTGATATAAGTAAATGCACATTACTGACTTGAAACAGTTGTCTGATAGCTGACTGGGCATTGTAGGTACAATATACAATATGCATTTTTTTTATTATTGGGAATATTTACAGTGGAAGAATAGTTTGTTTGATCCAGTTGCTTCTGAAAGCCACTGTGACTACATATTTTGGTTGGAACTTAAAAAGTAAATTAGTAAAGTGATCTATTCTCAACTGAGATTGTTCCAAATGGAGTAGCAGCACTGTATATGTTATTAATTATAGTACTTATAGTAGATGGATAGAGAATCAATGTTCCCTCTAATTGTTTGACCCTGTGGGTGTATGTATCGTGCAAGTGTGTGTGTGAGTGTGTGTGTGTCACTGGGTGTCTAGAGAAAGATCCATGTGCACAAATTGAGTCTGTATAATGGATATAATTTATTGCCAATAATCACTGTAAGACATGAATGAACACTATAATACTCAATGGAAAGCATACATATACATTTATCACAACGACAACAAATACAGTATAGCACAATAAAAACCATAACTGCATAATATAACAGTGCATTCTGCAATATTCAAACTACAAATGTGCAGAAACTCAAATATTGAATGTACAAATAAAATGTGATGAATGCACCAGCTAATATGTGTTAATTTATTGTTTTTTTTCCTGTCTTTCCTATTTTTTTGAATGGACATTATTTGATCTGACTGAATTTTACTAAAACAACCAGAACAATTTCAACAATATGCAAGTGCTTATTAACTCACAGAACAACAGATTCATGGAACTTAAAAGATAAATTGGCTCAAGACATGAATGAAGATTTATAAGCAGATCTATGTCAGGGTATCAAATAAACCCTTACTGGCAACATCAAAGCATCTCAGCTACAACAGATTCTGTTCAATACACTACACAGGACCTATTACACCCCAGCAAGACTTAATAAAATGAATAATGCAATACCACCAGTATGTCCTAGATGTACAACCTTTATAGGAACACTGATACATCTCACTCACTTCTGTCCATACCTAACTTTTGGAGAAAAATAATTGACACCTTAACAAAAATATTAGGAAATAAATTAACATTTTCTCTACTACTCACTATGCTAAGAAATGCTGACCTTTTTTAAACTGTATAAAAATTAAATGTCATTAATCACAATATAATTGTTATTGTAAAGAAATGTATGCATATTAAATGGAAATACTCTACACCACTAACATTTGAAACTTGGGTGAATTGTATTATTAATATTATGAAACTCGAAAAGATACAGTACATCAAAAATAATAAGGAAACTTTTGAAAGTATCTGGGCCCCAATCCATAACACTATTCAGAAAGCAATTAATAAACAAAATTAACTGACTATGTATAATGCCTTTGAGTTAAGCTTAAATTCTTGTCACTCATTATGTGATGAATAAGTTATTAATTTATTGAGGATTTTGAGTTGAAAAATCTGTTCTTTTTATCTTTTTTATGGATTTTATAACTGATTGTCATCACATGGCTCTCAATAAAATAAAATTACTTAAAAAAAAATATCTAGGTCCATTTTTCCACCAGTTGATAAAAACAGTTTTACATGCACTCAAAAGATCTAAGTGTATTTCTTCTAACTGGTCTCGATTTTGCTTTAATGCTTGTCATAAGAATGATGCCTTTCGTACAGTCTGTGCTAGATGCTTGAAATGTTGCACACATATCTGCAAGCTGAGCTGCCATGCTGTATTATGAATTTGTCAAAACAAAATATGTCATGATTTTAAAGGAATTTACTGTTCCACCTCCAATTTTCTCTGCTATCACAAATCTGTAGTCATTTTCCTGGCAAACAGTAGTTGCCCAGTTCACTGATGAAAACAGGTGATAATATTTGTTGTACAGTCTAACATAACATACAGTATACTAAATTCAAAACTGCAGTGTGAAGCCACATCAAATCCAAAGCAGACCACTTAGCAAGGTCATCTGTGGAAAATCATCTGTCTAGATAATCACATAATAGGTAAATGCATCTCAAAACTGATGCTGTGCTTACTTCCGTCATACACTTAGCTAGAAGCAGTTGGAAAGGTTGACTTGAGTAGAAAGTATCACACAGGTACTACCTCCTGATCTTTGCTATTTTAGCCCTGGCAATCTGTGCAGTGTCAATTGTTGTCAAGCCACTTTTCTGAAATAGTTTTGACAAGACTGCCAACTCACCAAGTATATCATTTAATGCTGCTATGTCAATCTGGTATTCAGGGTTAGACAGCTTATTAAACAGTATTTAAAAATAGAATCACTTCTTTCATTTACATCTGTCTTAAACCAATATACCAGGACATCATAATTATGGATTAATGCCCTTGCTTTGAAAGGCAATTAACTTTATTAAGTGGGCGGCAAACCACTGTATCACAATCTTGGACCTGAACAAGTTCCTCCAACTTTTTTTTTTTCATTACAGAGAACCTACAGAATATAGTATATACTGTTCATAGTAAAGCCTGTGTCTTTTATCAGTGAAACTGTACCTGTTTCCAGGCACCATCAATTTCCATGTCTTCTCTGGGGGGCAACAATCTGCTGGTCAACTAAATAAGGTACACACTGTCTGACTTGTGCTGCTACATCATTATTTTTCCCTATGCATAACCAATGCTCCATCAGATGTAAACACCACCATTTTCATCAAGTCCAGTTGATGGGCTGTATAGTAGTCATTTACAGCTGTGGTGATGGCCTTGGCATTGCATGCTGTTAATTTAACAAGTCCTCAAAATGTTGTTTTACATAGTGTCTCATTTAATGGCTGAAACTTGAAATGCAAGATGAGCATCTTGCTTACAGATATATCTGTACGTTCATGCATAATTGGGGTATGAAAGCAGGTATTTGGAATTTCATTGAATATTTCATTTTGAAAGACAGCTTTAATGAAATGCAGGAATTCAAAGGCATTTACTTTGCCAGTTATCGGTCATAAGTTAGTTATCAGTCACTGACATATTTTGCCATACAATCATGTATTTACTGCACTGATAAAATAAAATTGTTCATCGTTATTCCCAATAGAACATTGTCTTTTAAAATGTTGACATTTTTTTCCTTAGACCATTAGTGTTCCATCAAGGCTAAATGATTTTCTATGGCTGCTGCAGTTTCTGTCAGCATTCTGCATATCCCCACAGAATTTCTGTTTCTGATAACTTCATCTGCTGTTTCGTATATTTTACTGAGTAAATGTCACTTTAGATTGTCCAGCTTCCTGCCATCACTCCATTTTTTTTTCTGCAAATTCTCCCCCAACTTCCCCATCAACACCAATTTTGTATATGAGCCCTGTATCCATACCACAGGTAATAAGGTGACATAGCTTTTACTTTTGTCTTCTGGAGTGATGTAGGTGTAATGGTCTCCAAAATTTCAATTAGCCATACTTAAAAGCAGAACAGCACTTTTTCTTGGATGCAGAACCTTCATTTGTGCCTGATGTGGAGGAGTGGATTAGTATTCTCTTCAGCATGTTGAATTGTTGATCTTCTGCAGCACTTTCTAGATTAACCTGCTTTAAAACCTCTTTAAAGAAGTGCAACAAATGTAGAGAAACACATTTGTTTAATGATGGACTCCAACAGGTAAGATACTATTCTGAAGCAGACACAATGAAGGACCTTGCTTTGCAGGAACTCCAACAGGTCATATACTTGTCAGCAGACATGGGAAAAGACCTTACTGTAGTTCCACTGCTCACAACAGTTTTGTTGCGCTAACTCATTCCATTATTCACATGACAAGAAATAATAAAGAGAACATACACAAACACTGAGCCAGTTATGCTTCCAGGGAAACTTCAACATCTTTTGTCATGCTCCTATAACCTTGTTTCTTTCTTTTCATGTATCCTTAGTTTCTATGCTATCTGTTCTGCCCTCTTGTACCTTCCTTATGGGCTCCTGATCCACAGCACACTCTCTTAACATGTCTTTCTTCAACAAATTTTAAGCACTTAACTATTGACTGTTGTATGAATTGCTTTCCACTGTACTGTTATATAATTCTTTGGTTAGGTCCATTGTTTCAGATGTGTTGCACTGCTGTAGCAACTGTAATTGATACTCAGGTTTTTGACTGACCTTTACATCATGTGTTATACTGTATTGTCACCTATAATGGGTGTTTATTCACCTGGTAAAGATTATTGTGTTAGTTGATATCCATGGCACTACAGACATTACATCATGGGTTTTAGCCCACCTGATAGGCTAATGATGCACATGACCCAGGATCAAATTTCATAGTATGCCCAGGTCCCAGGAGTCCCTGTTTCTCAGTTCGATTCTTCCACAGCTGAAAATAAGGTTATTTATGCAACATGCTACATTGAACCAGTAATTCAGAAGAAAACATTTAGGAGATAAGGCCCCAAATGGACCCCTTTATTACCCTATTAATACATTTCTAACTTTCAGTCACTTAAGGTGATCAACAGCAAGGCAGTCTAAATTTATTTTTCTAACTTATCTTTGCATTACACACACTGATGCCTCATCACCAAAGTGGTTGCAATTCAGTGTGGAACCTCACTACTACTTCTTTTAACATGGTATACCTTGTCACTCTGATCGCTCTGCAAGGAGGGCCATGGATATCAACTAACACAATCACCTTTACTAGGTGAGTAAACACCCATTGTGTTGAGTTGAATATCCGTGGCACACCAGACATTATATCATGGGTTAATTAATCAGCAGTACCATTCCAAACAGGGTGGGACAGAGTGATCGGAGAGTGAGTAGATGAACTGGCTGCTGAGAGCACCTTATTAGCAAAGGAGGCCCTCTGTTTGTACAGGAATTCAAGCCTGTGGTGTCTTGCAAAGGTATGAATGGAAGTCAAAGTTGCTGCTTTGCAAATGTCCTCTGTAAACACTTTAGCCCTCTCTGCCCAGGAGGAGGACACCGCCCTGGTAGAGTGTGCCTGTATGCCTTCTGGTGGGATGACGTTCTTTGTCTTGTATGCCTCCTGGATGATTCTCTTCAGACAGCTTGTGACTGTAGCCTTGGAGCCTGCCCTACCTTGTCTCTGTTCTTTCATTACACCAAACAATCTTTCTGTTTTGTGTATTGATTGGGTTTGTGTGATGTATGTCACTAGAGTGTTGCTGAAATCTAAGTGATGGGGAATGACAATGTCCTCTGACTTTGTGCTATTGTACAATGCTGGCAGCTCAATAGATTGCTCCTTGTGGAAAGTGGACACGATCTTGGGTTGGAAAGTGGGTACTGTCCTTAGAGACACCCCTTCTGGTGAAAATATGATATATGGTTCCCTGCAGGACAGTGCCCCTAGTTCAGTGATTCTTCATGCTGAGCAGATGGCCAGAAGGAAGCAGGTCTTGAGGCCCACCTACTATAGGTCTATCTCAAGAAGGGGTTCAAAAGGAGGGATGCTGAGAGCCTCGAGGACTAGAGTTAAGTCCCAAGAAGCTACGGGAGGTCTGGATCTAGGTCTTAGTACCTCAACAGCTCTTAGGAACCTTACCACATTCGGGTGGGTGCCTGGGCTATGTTGTTCTATGGGACCAAGAGCCACACCTGTAGATGATAGCTGTACCTGGAATGATGAGTGGAACAGACCCCTATCAAATCCCTGTTGCAGGTAAAAAAAGATGGTTGACATATTGCTTTTTTCTGGTTCTGTGCTCCTAGCTCTGCACCATGTCAAGAAAATGCTCCACTGCCTGCCATAGGTGGAAGTGGTGTAGGGTTTCCTGGACTGCAGTATAGTTGAGATGACCGAGGCATGATAGAGAGCCCTTAACAATCTCTACCTTTCAGGAGCCAGGCCTTTAGACTCTTGGTTTCTTTTGCAGGGTGAATCACTGGGCCCTGGCCCAACATGTCTAATCTGTAGGGAAGACTCCATCTGTCTATTGCTATGGCCATCACTGATGAGAACCATGCTCTCTGAGGCCAGTATGGGGCCATCAAGATGATGGTATTCTGGGACTGCTAAATTTTGGCTAAGACCTGTGGCATTAGGGGAATGAGAGGAAACACATATGCCCGGTCCAGTGACCATGCTTGGGATAAGGCATCGACTCCCTGGGAGTGCTGTTCCCTGTATCTGGAGTAGAACAACCTGTCTACTTGGGAGTTTGCAGTGGTTGCTATCAGATCCAGTGGTATGGTCCCTATGTCTTCTGAATCATCCAGAACAGGTCCAGATGCAGATGTCACTCTCTGGGATGCACCTGCTGTCAGCTAAGCCAGTCTGAACTCACGTTTAGCTTGCCTGCAAGTGGACTGCACTGATGTAGACAAGATTGGCCTGAGCCCAGTTCAGTACCCTCATCACTTCCCTTTGCATGGCCCTGCTTCTGGCCCCCGTTTGGCAATGTAAGCTACAGTGACCTGGTTGCTGGATCATACTAGGATTGACTGATCGGTGATGGTCGCATGGAAGGCTCTGAGAGTGTGATACACTGCCTTCATTTCCAGGATGTTTATGGACAGCCTGTACACTGACATTGTCCATTGGCCCCCACCCAGTCAGACTGCAGTCCATCTCCAGGGTGGTATCGTAGGACAGCTCCAATGGAGTACCCCTTGTGAGATTGCCCATTGAGGTCCATGAGGCCAGAGAGCCTCTCACTGCCAGAGGTAATGGGATCTTAACCCCTAGGTTCTATTTGGTAGGTGAGCCTTGGCTCAGGAGGTAGTTCTGTAGCAGCCTCATGTGCCACCTGGCCCATGGTACCAAGTTAATGCATGAGGCCATGCACCCCAACACCTGAGCTATCTGGCTGATGCTGGGGTGACTTTTGGACCTTAGCTGTCAGATGAGTGTGATGATGTTTTCCACCCATTTTTGGGATGGTCTTGTCATCTCCTCAGATGTGTTTATTTCTGCCCCCAGGTGCTCTAACTGCTGGGTAGGTGTTAGAGAGCTTTTGACCTGGTTCACTAGCCAACCATGCTCCTCCAGGGCCTGCAGGGCCAACTATGTGCTCCTCTTTGACTGATCTATGTATTGAGCCTGGATCAACCAGTTGTCTAGACAGGGAATAATGTCCACTCCTTGTTCCCATAGCTGGGCAACGAGTACTATAGAGACTTTTGTGAAGACCCTTGGGGCTGATGCCAGGCCGAAGGGCAGGGCCTGATACTGAATGTGCTGTACTAGGATGTGGAATCTTAGGAACTGCCATTGGCTTGGTTGAATTGGGATATGGAGGTAGGCATCATTTAGCTCTATAGAGGTTAGGTAGTCGCCCACCCTGATGCTCCTGGGGGTAGATTTTAATGTCGCTATTTTGAAATTTTGGGTAGCCATGTATTTATTTAGGAATTTTAGATTTAGAATGGGGCGAAGTTCCCAGTTCTTTCTGGGAACCAGGAAGAAAATTGAGTAAATCCCCTGTTCCTGCTCATGATGTGGAACAAGTTGAATGGCCTTGTTTTGTATCAGGTTCTATAATATCTGTTGGACTTGATAGGCTGAGGCCCTTCTTTTGGAAATTGGTGCCTGTACGAATCTGTGTCTTACTGGCCTTTGTGTCAGTTCTGTCGAGTACTCCCGTGACACTACCTCCAGAACCCACTGTCTGAGGTTGTGCCATGCCAATTGTGTCAAAATAATGACAGTCTTTTTCTCACTGGGGGATATTGGTGCTCCTGAGGCAGTGGAGTTCTTTAAGGTGCATTTTGGTAGTCACTGCTGTTTGTTTCTACTTCTTCTTCTTCTTCTGACTCCGAACCTAGAATTGTACCCTCTGAAGGTAGAAGGATGGTTGTTGGAGTTGAAGGAGGTATGGAAACTATTGTTAACTTGGTTTCCTCTACCACAAAAAGAGTTGGCCATGTAATGGTTAGACTGTCTGTGATTCTTCTGAAAGCTGTTCCCCCATTTGAAAACGCCATTTGCTGGAGGGCAAATAAGTGGACCTGTTCTTATTCTTGACAAGGTCTTTGCCCTCTTTCTTCTGTTTTAAATATTCATGTAGGCCCTCTCTGGACACATGTTACCCTTTAGAGGTAAGTTTTGCAGTAGGGTCTTGGATTAATCATCAGCTTCCCACAGTTTAAGTCATAGGGCTCTTCTGGCCTGGTTAGTGAGTGTGGTAGCCCTTGTATCAAGCTTCAGCTTGTCCACTGCCATATGACCCAAGTATGTTGCTGTGTTCAGGGTACACTCTAACAATTTGGACTCTCTAGATTTGGGGTTCACTTTTTCTTGGAGCTTCTCCAACCATCGGATCTGTGCTCATGTGGCATAGATGGCTGTTGTGGAAGCTCTTGCTGCCATGTCCACAATTTCAAACAGCTTCTTTAACATGTCCTCCACCTTTTTATTGGTGGGATCTTTCAAGCAGATGGTGCCACATGGCAGTACTGTCTTTTTACTGAGGGTTGTAATTTGGGGGTCGATTGTAGGAGCCACACACCAGACATTGACTTTGTCATCCTGGATAGGATACATCCTGTCCATATTTCTCTTTACAAACATCCTGCCTTGTTCTGTGGACTCTCATTCCTTGATGAAAGTGTCATCAATGGCTGGGCATACAGGAAAAGTTTCCTTGGTGATCTGTTTCTGATGCGTCATGGGGGTGAGTTTTGACTTGGCTTTGGCCTCCTCAATCTGAACCCCATTGTGGACTTGGTGGCCTTCACAATGAGTGGTATCAGCTCAAATGAATATAACTTGGAGGTGAGGGAGGGAGGGAGTGGACTGGCCAGTTTCCATCTCACCTTTGTCTGAAAAATTTTCTTCCTCGTTGTCTGGCAGCTCCTCATCACCAAACTCATCTCCTGGATTTGGCTCTGACAGGATAGGGGTGAGATTCCCATTCTCAGTATAATCATCTGGCTGTGGAGCAGGGGTTGTGGGGATAGGAGTGGCGGGATCTTATGGTGAGTCAGAACTTCCAATTTCTCTATTATCTTTAGCATAAAGTTCTGTTGACTCTCCATCATGGCCATGGTGGCCTGCTGATTTTGGAGAAGCAGCACCCCCGGGTTCACCCAGCTAGCTCCGCTGGTCCCTGGATTGTCAGGACCCAAGGTCGGGGACTGTTCCAGGGAGAGGCCATCATTGTCATGCAAGCAAGCTGGGCACTGTGGTCCAGCATTATGCAGCATCAAGGTGGAGCTGTAAGTAGAGCATTTCTTTGCCTTCACCATCTGGAGAGAGAGGAGAAGGAAGGGGACTAGGAGCAGGCTACAGAGAGCGTCCAGGTTGTGAACCCCTGGAAGCTCCACTAACATATACAGTGCATGTTTGTATATACGGGCACATTATAGACAGTGATATATGATGATACACCTTAAATAAAGCTCTCTTGTTTTGTTTCCAATAAGCACCTGAGTCCATAGGGAAAAGCTTTATTGCAAGCTAGTAGGTGCAGTGCCCCTTCAGTAGTGCTGAAGATAAGCCATCACAAGAAGACAGGGATAATCAAAATGGATGCCTGAGAGACACTCAAAATGGAGGGTGGAATGCTCTCGGAAGATGGCTGCCAAAAAACAGCATGCTGGGCTGGGAGTTAGGCCAAAAAAGCCCAAGAATCCATGAAGCAAAGAGGAATCAATGATGGCCCTTATAATCCCTGTTATACTCCCAGTTCATACTGATTCATGCCCCCTCATGTGAGTCCCCGAGGAGGGACTGGCATATGGTTGAACACGACCATGACCACGAGCCACTATGTTAGGGGCTCAACCATCCTAGGGGGCAGTGTCCTGGGAACCACCCACTCCCTTCCTTACATGACTGGTTGAAAAGACACATGGCTCAATTGCACTAGGGAGGGCGATCAGGTCCCAGAGAAAAAAAAACACTTTTGGCCACCAGTCATTTTGCCGGTCAGTCTCCGGCCGAGATCATTGGCTCCACTGATAGGGGAGCAAATGAAGGTGATGAGAATCCAACTCTTGACTCAGCTCCACTAATAGGAGGTAATAGGGGGCCCGGAAAGGTGACAGGAATCCCACTCGACATAGCTCCGCTCATAGGGGAGCTGGGATGAACGAGAGTCTCTGAGTTACCAGATTTGGAACGGAGGGCAGGGCACCAGTGCTTGATATGTAATCAGTTCTGCTGCCCCACTATGTGATGGGGGAAACGGCTCAATGAGTCACCAGAATCCAATCGGGTGCAGAAGGGAAACCCAGAGCTTAAAGTTGTATTCTCCACTGTGTGGAGGGGAGAAACAACATTGCCATGACAGCAGAGGTTTCTATTCATTACCTCTCTGAGCAGATGCTGCCACTTGAGCCAGGTAAAGAATTTAGTTGCATGGGGGGGATCATCACTCGGTCCTCTCGGCCTACCCCTTGCAAAAAAAACACACCTGGTGAGTTATTCCAGACGATACAAAAGCATGGATTTTAAACCATGAGAGGGCACCTGCTGCCAAGGAATTAAAAAAAATGCACCCTTCTCACGCTGAGCTCCTCAAGCTATTCCCATGCTAAGAAACAATTTTAACAGTAAGACTAAATAACCTTTACCAGTGCCTAACACAAGAGACCAATAAATTAAACCAAAGAGGCAATATTCAACTTTAAATGCTGCTTCAACAGCAGTCTGTGCTAAGAACAAATTCCATAGCCAGGCAGTATTCGACTTTAATTGCTACTTAAAAACAACAGTAGGGAGGTCCCTCCTGACGACGGAGGTACCACCAGCAATTATCCAATTAAAAACAGCAATTGAGTTACAAACAGACAATCTAAGGAGACTGAATGTCCCCTAATCTAAATTTACTGGTAGACCCAGAACACTCTAAATGCTGCAAACATGATTTACTGAGATTCAATCCACAGGCCTACCTAAACTGGAACACTGCAGACACACAGGGACTCCTGGAGTGCTAGTAGCCTGATCAGATGCACAATTAGAAATGAGGAGCAGGGACTCTTGAACCTGGGTATATTACAAAATTTTAACCTGGGTCATGTGCACCATTAGCCTATCAGGTGGGTTAAAACCCATGATGTATTGTCTGGAGTGCCATGAATATTCAACACAACACAATTTCTGTTCCTCTGTCTGTAACTCTCCCGGGCCGTACCTGAAAATATACAAAGTTTTCTGTCTATTGCATTTACCTGGTTAGCAAAAACTAAATAAGTAGTGCATGCCTTCTCCCTTCTGAAACATTGCATCTTTCTTTTCTCTGCCTGTTATACACTTTTAAGTTCTTTCCTTCCCTTGTTGCTCCAGACACATATCAAATAATTTATGCAAGTGCACCATTCTTAAACTTGTTTGTGCTCTGCTTGTGTGGAAAAAAATTGCAGCAGTGCATGAGATAAAACTGATAACTTTGCTATATATTTGCTTTATTGTATGTTTGATTGATTGCATCTCACGTCTTATCAAGGCCCTCCCTCCCTTGAGTGTGCTTTGCCACTTACTGTATTTCTACATTTTAAATAATAAAAGGATTGTTCCTTAAAGTGGTTTTGCGAGCTTCCGCAGACGCCTTGTTCACGTAGTATGCCATTACTGCCCATGCTTCAGATGCTGAAGCTGCAATTTGTTTTATAAAAAAATCTGTCATACTCCTTTTTATTTATGTTTTATCAGCACTGTGTCCTTCAGTTTTCTGTGTGTGGCTACCCCCCCCAGAATGATGTAATGCAAGGGAACTGTCAATGTTTCACATACAGAACTAATGAATGCTGGGTAACTTATAATGTTGGTATAAATGGTAGTTACTCAGAGGAGCAGTCACTTATTTTGGTGACAGTGACTGCACCTAATATGTAGATGTACATAGCAAGGCATTGTGGGTACAATAGGATGTTGTTTTCCAGTTCCCTTATTGTGAGGTGCAGTCTCATGCATCTGTAGTGACTTCATCAATAAAAACTCTCATATATTTATTTGCAAAACAAGGCATTGTGCATATAGCATCTAGCTGACAAGATTTTTTTACTGAGAGATGTAGTCTCCTATGTCAGTAGTGTAGATGTCTGCAGTGCCAAGACTGACCAACAGAGGTCTCTGTTTCAAAACAGTGCTTCAATCTCATTTGCTATGCAAAGGTGGCAAATTCACTTTAACATGGCTTGGTCCATGTTTTCATTGGCATTCTTTCTGTTGTTTTTTAAACCCCACTGTTCAAACTGATACTGCTCCCTGAACTTAAGGGACAATAAGTGTAGAAGGGCAGGTTAAATACATATTTAAACTTGGTCAGAGCAATATTTAAAGGCATTCCCCTTTTACTACTTCAAATGTAAAAACATACTAACACACACAATTAAAAATGGGAAAAAAACGCTATTGTATAAGAAGATAACATGGAATAACAGTCCATATAAAATGGAATAAACAGGTATAGGTCAGAATGTTCACTGTCCAATGTACTGCTCTTTTAAGTACCCTTTAACATTTGATCTTTAGGTATTTGTAGCCCAGTTCAATTCTGCTCGACTAAACTTGGCACTTAAATTGTCAAACATTCCTTAAGCCTTTAAAGGCCTTTAAAACAACATGCTGGCCCAGAGAGGTTTTACTCCGGAGTTATTTTTCTGAAGAAAAACATAAAATTCACTATTCATTGTTTTTGATGGTGTAAACATCCTTTTTGCTTTAGACAACACACTTCTTTATAAACCACAATGTTTTAAATCCCATTTATGTACCATATGTTCATCATTTAAGATTTTAAAAACACATCACTTTGCATATGTTTAAGTCACACTGCCAAACAAGAAGGAGATCCTCTCCCACTTCATCAGTGGTTGTCCCCTCCCACACACACACACACAAACACACAGTCATTAGAGGTGCTGACACCCCTTGGATATCCCAGTCCCTTCTGGACCTCATGGGCCACCGAGACAATCTCTGGCACATAGCCTTGGAAACTGGGAGGTCCACTGATAGGCAACACTACCGTGAGGCTAGGAACCGCTGCATCTGGCAGGTTCGACAGGCAAAGGCAGAATACCACAGAGCAGCCCTCACTGCCTCCTGGGGCAAGGGGCACAAATTCTAGGATCTTAGTGGCAAAATCTCTAATGCCCCCACCTCCCAGATACTGGTAAATGGTGGTATCTCCATGGACCCTGACACAATAGCAAATGCTATGAACTCCTCGTTCTCAGACCTCAGCGGTGTGCTCCCTGCCAACTTTTTTGCACCCAACCCCACCATAACATCAGCACCCACCCAAGTACCCCCTTTCCGCTTCAAGGTCATCTCTCAGTGTGATGCTGCCCCCCCATCTGTTAAAGGCACTCAGCAAATCCCAGTTCAGCAGTGACAATCTTGATCTTAAAATACTATGGCTCACTCTCCCTGAAGTACTCTTCCCCCTCACTGCCTTGCTAAACCGCTCAATTGCCCTGGGTCAATTCCCCTCCATGTGGAAAACTGCCCTTATCACTCGTCTCCTGAAGAGTGGTGACCAAACCCTGCCTAGTAATTATCGGCCCATCTCAATTCTACCCCCCTCTCCAAGGTTCTTGAAAAGATAGTCGCCACTCAAGTCACAGACTTCCTTGTTCAACACAATCTCCTCTGCCCCGAACAGCATGGTTTCTGAAAAAAAACATAGCACCACAAATGTGCTTTTTGAATATACCAACACTATCCATGCGACCCTGGATGGAAGCCAGATTGCTGGTGCCATCTATATAGATCTTTCCAAAGCATTTGACACCTTCCACCACTCACTTCTCCTAACCTCACTAACCCAAATAGGTTTCTCACAGGATACCACCACTTGGTTCTCAAACTACCTGTCTGACAGAATCAGTCAGACTAGGGCATACCTTATCATCCCCTCACAGAGTTACATCTGGGGTCCCCCAAGGGTCAATCCTTGGCCCCATACTTTTCACTCTATTCCTTAACTCCCTGTACAAGGCCTGTTCTGGGAGGGTCCTTCTATACGCAAACGATGTGGTTTTATTCAGCACCCACACCAACCCTACCACCCTCCAAGTAGCCCTCCAAGGGTCATTTAATGAGGCCAAATCCTGGTTTACTGACCATAGACTTGTTCTAAACTATAAAAAAATAAAGCCCATGCTGTTTGCCCATGCCCAAAACAAGTTCAGTAACCACCCCCTGCTCATCCATAACTCCCATAATGAGACCCTGGAACAAGTTTCTACATTTAAATATTTAGGGGTTACCCTAGACTCAGGGCTAACCTACCATGAACATATCCGCCGACTTAATATGGCTGTAAATATGCATATCAGTCTGCTTCACCTCTACAAGCACTGTCTCCCCCCTGAAGCCCTACAGCTAGCCATCTCCTCCCCTGTCCTGTCACTCATTGATTATGGGATTATCTTCTGTGGTGCTACCGGAAACACCTCCCTCAACAAAATTAAGGTTTCCCTGAATAAAGCCTGTAGACTGGCCACAGGATGTGACCAGCTTACTCACACCTGTATGCTGTATACCAGTACAAACTGGCTTCATTTTGATGATCGCCTAAAGTACCAGACCTGTCTCCTTGCCAAGAAAATCACAACTGACCTCACACCCCATGCTCTTGTCATGCTGTTTCCCCCAACAGCACCAGACGCACACGTCACGCTGAGAAATTACTCTACCATGTTTCCCGCTGTAAAACCTCCATGGGGCAAAGAACTTTCCGATACTGTGCCCCCAATTGGCTGAATTCACTGCCCATACCAGTCCTCCTGGTTCTTACCCTGGGACTGTTCAAATCCCTTCTCCATAGCAATATCTTGCGTGACTCCACCTGTGACTGTGCCTGACCTACCCACGACCAAAAAATGCCATGACAATGGACCCACTTGGTCCTGCTTCTAGAGTGCCTGTCCCTGGTTTCGGTCTTACCTGAGCCTCAGAGTAGCTGATACTCACTGGACTGCGCTGCATGCACATTCCAGTCATAAATACTTCTCTACAACAACTACTGTACTGTATGATTGCCCCTGTAGTTACTGTATTTATTGAATTTTGCCACTGTACTTCATTGTCTATGATTGTTGTAATTATCCTGTACCACATCCACCTGTTGTACTTTACCATGTATCATTTGTAAGGTGTGATATTTCCCACACCGCTATTTATACTGTGATGTCTGTACACCGTATGCTCTGTATTGTTTTCTATGATGTGGAGTCTTTGTAAAGGAGACTCTGACTCAAAGGTATTAATTCCAATTGTATTCAATAAATACATAAATAAAAATAAATTATAAAATTAACAAATTTTCGTCTGAGTTCCTCCTTTCAGTTCTTATTGTTTTTAAAGAGCCAGATCATCCACCCAAACAAATGACCTTTCCCATAATTGCCTTTATTTTAATAAATATGAGATGGACATATAACACCAAATACTGTATGTGATTCTCTTCCCCCCATGATGACAAATCATTTTTTTAATAAATTTTGCCAATTAGCAATACAAGAATCCTTTTAAAAAATGACAGATTTATGCCTCCCTCTACTCCAGCTGTTAAAGACCTCTGTTGCGTTTTATTGCTGTATTTTCAATTACCAATAGAGAATGGAATTTATGCAAAAAATGTACCCATAAAAGTACCCAAAAATAAGATACAAATACCAAAATGCTTCAGGTACATAATACTGCAGTAGTACCATCTTCTCCTTGAATCAAGATGCAGTAGACATTGGCCCAGATATTCAGAGCAGTTGCGCATGATGCAACTGAGTTGCTCTGGTGCAAGTGCGGAATTGCACCAAGGAGCCATATTCAATGGGAGCCAGTGCACAGCACACAATCCATTGCTCCAATGTGCAACTATAATGTAGGCAGGTGCAAGTGCAGTGGGTGGTCCCATGAATATCTAGTGCAGTGGCATATTCAACCATAAAACCATGGAGCAAGTTTGGAGCAAATCAAAGTTGCTCCGAGCAGACTTGTTCCTATAAATACAGGCCACAAACACACAGACAGCAGTTGCATTAGGGGTGAGAGTGAGAGGGAGAGACAGACAGAGAAAAAAACAGACAGACAAAGGCCACACACAGAGGGACAGAGACAGAGAGGTGGCCTGGGAGAGGGTGAGGGAGAGAGGAGCAGGAGAGAGAGAGAGAGAGAGACACACACACACACACAACCAGTGCACCAGGGTCGCACACAGCCAGCAGCCAACTGCCCAGGGGACAGTGGACAGCAAGGGCCATGGACAGTGTGCCCTTCCTGATGGAGACAGTAATGAGGGGTGTGAGGGGACAGGAGAAACAGTGATGCGGCCGAGGAAGGGCCTGTTGGTGGAATGCCTGACACAGGTGGTACCGTGCCCGCATCACCTGTGAGAACTGCAGCGACACTGAGATCGTGGGCTGGTACCACCTGAACAGGATCATTCTGAGGCAGCTCTGCAAGCTGTGCAGTGAGGAGCTGCAGGCACCCACCAGACGGAGCCATGCCATATCCGTGGAGATGAAGGTGACTACCATCATGTGCTTGCTCACCACGGGCACCTTCCAAAGACCAACACGGGACACCACAGACATCACCCAGTTGGCCACGTCACACCTCCTCACACAGTTCCTCAATGCTGTGCTTCAGAATGTATCCATTTCCTCAGCACATAGGTGGAGCATACAGCAACCATGCAGGACTTCCACAGGGTGGCATGCATGCCAAGTGGGATTGAGGCCATTGACTGCACCCACGTGGGCATCTGCATGCCACCTGGCCCTGAGGATGTGAGCATATATGAACAGGAAGGGGGAGCCCAAGTGTTAACTGCCAGGTGGTGGGTGATGCCACAGGGTGCATCACCAGTGTCTGCACCACACACCCTGGAAGTGCACATGACATGTTCATCTGGCACAGCTCTGAGTTGTGTCATAGGTCTGAATGTGGGGACATCCCCATGGGCCACCAAGTGGGTGAGTATGGCACAAGCAAGGGGTGATGGGCAGAGCAGACCTGGGGATGGGAGTGGGCAGGGTGTGCATGGTGGCGTGGGTGCCAGGGACAGGCAAGGGGCACAGCACAGAATAGCAGAAGGATAACCATATCATTCCCCACACAGATGACAGTGCATACCCACTGAGACCCTGGCTGCTCACCCCCTACCGGTGCCTGTTGTCCCTAGAAGAGGAACTGTACAATGAGGCAAATGCCAGCACACGCGGCATCATTGAGCATTTCCTTGGCATGCTGAAGGCATAGTCCCATTGCCTAGATAGGTAAGGCGGTGCCCTACAGTACAGCCACTCAAAAGCTTGTGGCCTATTCCTGGCCTGCTGCATACTGCACAACATGGCCATTGACCATGGGATAGCTGTTGAGGCTGATGAGGGTGACAGTAGTGGGGAAAACAGAGGCAATGGGCCAGAGGGTGGTGGACATCCACCCCCTAGGTGGAGGGACCACCGGTTGCTCCAGCAGGTGTGACGCCACCGTGACGCCATCACACAGGAGCACTATGTTGCACACAGGTAGGTGGTGCGGTACACATGCATGGGACACACAAACAGGTACAGCACACATGCAGGGGCATGCATGGCAATGGACATGCACACAAAGAGGTGTGATGCAGGGGTAGTGGAGTCAGTGGCACACAACCACACACAGCAACACAGACACACACACACACACACACAGACATGTACCCACGCACCCGGGCTTTGGTATGTGGCATGGATCAGACGCATTGCACTGGTGCACAGGCACAACCAGTGCTAGACTGCCCTTCTCACACCCCCCCGCCAAATGGTCCAGTGGCCGGGCAAGCACACACACAGGCAGTGTGCGGCGCGACACACAGGTGCGATACCAGTGGTAGGCATACACACACCATCCATGTGCACACAGGGCAGCAGCTGCAGACTGCGGTCAGGGTGGCCCACAGATCAGGGCTGCAGCATGGTACCATCACCACCACAGCCATGTAGTCCTTGTGGGGGTGTGCAGGCACCCAAACAGGCCAGCCCCAGGCGTGCCTGGGAGGCCTACATCAGAGCCTGGCATCAACTGTGTTGGGGTCACCTGACGCTGGGTTCATGGGGTGGACAGCGCATTGCAGGGGGTCACCTATGCATGGCCATGCCCTGTGGCAGCCAGCAATGCAAAGCCATCTGTGATCACACTGGCAATGTGATCCAAGGATACAGTCATGGCCTCCTGCATGCATTGCATCCACACCAGGATCTGTGCAGTGCCCGTCTCCTGCTGCTCAGCTAACTGGTGCACCTCTGCATGCAGTGCATGAACCCCAGTGGCAAGTAGCACCTGTTGCTGAATGGATGCCCGCAGCAGCTGGGCATGCTTAGCCAGATGGTCAGTGTTCTGGGGCTCCCGGTTGGGACACCAATCCTCTTGTGGTGACCGGACATGCTGCATAGCCCCCCTTTCCAGTGGATGTTGCACAGTGTGGTCTGCAGGGGGAATGGGCACAGCAGGCACACCGGTGGCGGACCCTGTGTCCGGCTGTCCAGTGGCACCCGTAGCCTGCAGCCATTGCCCATCTAGCCACTGTATGCTGCCCTGCACCTATGCAGCTGCACCACCACCACTGCAGGACACAGCTGTAGCAGTCCACACCACTGCACCCGCACTGGTGGCAGACAGCTGTTCCGCTGCTGGCAGAGCACTGGGCATGGTGCCTGTGTCAGATGCCAGCATGGGCGATACAACCACAGTGTCACCCATGCTGTCCAGGAGCTGAGAGCAGTCCTCATTGGAGTCGTACCCCACCCCAATCTGTGTCTCCAGAGACAGAACATCAAGGCTGGTATCCTGCAGGATCACATCCAGGGCCTCCTCCAACCCCAGGTCCAGGACATCCAACTGCACCGTGGTGCTGAGCTGCAGCCTGTCAGGCCCCCGGATGTCAGTGGATATGAAAAGCTGGTCCTCTGGGGTCATACCAATGTCCACTGGTGCTGCCGCTGCCAGTGCCTCATCCTCTGCATGGAGCTGTGCTGGTGCTGCAAGAGAAAAATAGCATGCCAGTGATGCAATGCCCACATATGACCCCCAGTACACTGCCGCTGCATGTGTCCTGCAGCATGGCATGCATGTGGGTGTGCACACATGTACATGACATGCATGCTGGCTGCATGCAGGCCAGCATGCCTATGTATGCACCCTCCATGCCACCATCTGTGCGTGTCTGACATACATACCATGCAGTGATGGGCTGCCACCCATCTGGAATCCTCCTCCAGGCACACCCTCCACCATGGTGCAGTGCATGGTGGCTGCCACCAACTCCTCCTGTGGTGTTAGTGTGGGTACATCCACTGGCCCTTTTCCGGTGGCAGTACAGGATGCCCAGATGGCTGCCACCTACTCCTTAATCCACCACTTGTCTGTTCCCACCTTTTTGTGGCATTCCTGTGCTGACCTCTGGTGGCTGCCTTGCTGGTTCATGTAGGTTGCCACCTCCTCCCATGCACCAGCCCTGGCCTGTGGTGTGCCCATGGCACCACTCAGCATGGGCTCCTTGTCCAGGTAGGCCTCAAACAGGGCATCAGACTTGGCTTTTGTGAAGTTGGGCTTACGATTCCATGCAGGCCCCCGCTCCTTGCCCTCCTTATGTGCCCACATGTTGCTGCCAGTGGACAAGGACAGCACAGTGTGTCAGTGGCAGCATCTCCCTGGTCCGTCCCACCCTGCAGTGCTGTCTGCTCCCAGTGTACTGCAGCGGCATGCACCACTTACCTATCACGGTTGCAATACCGGTTGTTGGTCTGTGCTGTTCCATGGTGCTTATAAGGTGCAATGCATGCAAATGAGGTTGAGAGCAACAGTAATGACATGCTAATGCACTCACTGCACCACACATTGGCTGATGAGCTCATTTGCATGTGGTATCTGAATATCGAGATATTGCTCCGTGCTCAATGAAATTGCACCTGATCAAGTTGCGGTGCAATGTCCATGCATGCGTAGTGCACAGGCCTGCAGTGCACATGCACGTCATGCTATCATGGTGTCAATTGCAAACTGTGCATGGACAGCGTGATGCAGTGGCAATGTGCATGGCCAGCTACGTACATGGTCACGCGTGGGGTATGTGCACTGCGCAATGGCGGGTGACCCCGACCCCTGGGTCAGACCTCTGACCCCGTGACCCCACTTAGCCATGCCCACTCTGTGTATCTCCAGCACTGCATGATGGGCGGATACTGTGCATGCTCCCATGCATCACACATTAGGTGCATGTTGCGGACACATGCACCTCCTCCTGCCATTTTAGTGCCGAACTCGCTACCATGAACATGGTGCAGGGAAGAGGCAGATGTGCCCCTAACTGGTAACAGGTGGAACTGGCCAACCTTGTGGCCAGCATGGAGCCCCACGCGCCCCCAGCTCTTTAGGCAGGTGCCCCTGTAGCAGGTCAGGGGCACTGTGTGGAAGGGGACTGCTGCCAGCCTGGAGTGAAGGACAGGGGTTCCCAGGACTGGGGAGCAATGCAGACACCACTATGGTGATCTCATGAGGTGGGACCAGGAAAGGCTGAGGAGGTTTCAAGCATGCAACAGGTGTGGGGCTGTGCCACAACCAGGTAAGTTATCCCATGTTGCATGTCTACCCTGGTGCTGCACTGTGGTGTTGGCTTGGCTGCTGGGTATGCCCTGCAGAGGGGTACACTGTCATTGCACACATCATGGAGTGACATTGCCAGCTTCCACTTGCATTGTGATGCAGTTGTGTAGGTGTGCAGGACATGTCTGGCAGGGGCACACCCTGTGCACAGGGGTTGGGGGGCAGCTGCAGTGATCGGTTACTGATGTGCCCCTGTCTTCTTTCCCTTCCCAGGACCAGGGGACTGACAGTGGGCCAGGGCTGCAGCAGTGCAGCAGGGATCAGTGCGCTCTGACAGCACTGGGCCAGCACCAGCAGGGCCGCAGGGGTCAGGTAAGCACTGTCATGGTCCTTTGCACCATACATGGGGGGTGATGGGTGGAGTGGGTGTGGGCATGGCCACCTATGCCCTGTGCTGTGGCAGATGTGTGTGTTGCACTGTGCATGGTGCATGCCACTGCGGCGCATCCATTGGACACATGCTCCGGCTGTTGGTGGGGTGGACATGCACCCAACTGCCACTGTTGTTGCTGTGGTGCTGCCGGTGCACTGTGCCACATGACTGTCATTGCAGGGTTGTGTGGCCATTGTGCAGCAGGACCACCTCTGTGCAATGTCATGGTGCACCAAGTTACTGGCTGGCATTGGCCCACCCACCTGCAGGTGGCTGTTACGGGCCCTTCAGGGGTGTGTGTTCCCGCTGCCCATTGTGCACTGTGGATGGGCATGGTTCCTTGGGCGATTGCACTGAACACCTGTCTTGTCTCTTGCTATAGGTGTCCAGCAGCGTAGACCACCAAGGGCTATGCTCAGCTGCCTAATGAGGGAGACCCTCCTCATCGTGTGCACTATACTGAAGTTTGTTGTGGCGATGTGGCATATGATGGCAGCCAGGATACAGGAGTGGAGGACTGCAAAGTTGGCAGGATCGGGCCAGTGCTGAGGCTGCAGCAGTTTTCCCCTGTCTCCCCTGTTTCACCTCCACCTACAGTCCCCCCTCCCACTGTATAGTCCCTGTTTCCTGTCCCCTTCCCTGGCTGTACCTACCCTTTCCTAGCCCCTGTTTCTCATAAAATGTTTATAGTTCAATATATTTTTTTCTGACATACCTGCCTGTGTCTGTCTGCTTTGCAGGTGGTGTTGCAGCCATGCTGCAGTGGCCCAGTGTCTGTCTATGTGGTGTGCATGAGACAGGGCTAGTGTTGTGCTTCTGTGGTTCGCTGTTGTGTGCTGTGGTGTGTCCCACCATTGTGGTGTCCATCCTCTGGGTCGGTGGCTGTGCCTTGCACTGCCTATGGGGTGGCTGTCAGGGGTGTGTGGCAGGTGTGTGTGTGGTGGTGGCACACTGCTATGATCATTGGTTGGGTACTGTCCACACACTGACTGTGCTGGGAGCCCTGCTTGGCATTGTGTGGCCTGCCCCATGTGGACTGCTACGCTGCCTGCCACCCAGCACATTCAGTCCCTACTGTGTAGGCTTCCTGTGTGCGTGTGTGGCATGTGTGTGCTTGGCTGCATGGTCCTGGGTGTGGCCTGCAACGGTCTGGGGGGGCACGGCCAGCTGCCTGTGGGGGGGGGGGCTCCCTTGGTGTCCCTCCATTGGCCATTGGCACCTCCTGTCACCTGCTATATGTACCACTGTTATGTTCTGAGGTCATGTGTCTGGGTACCTGTGTGTGCCCTGCTGTGCCCTGCTGATGGTGGCCTCCTGTGGCCTGTTACTGTGCTTCAATGGCTCTGTCCCTGGGTCTGTTCTCTGTGCCGTGCCCCCCTCTGTTGCTCTGCTGCTCTGCTCCCACAGTTGCGCTGGAGCATCTTTGTTTGCACCATGGCACAACTTTGCCATATTCAGCTGGGTTGTGTTGGCACAGTTCGGCCTGCACAACCTCTGAATATGGCTCCGGTTGGGCCATGGTGCATCAGATTTGCACTGCATTGGACTTGCTCCAGACTTTGGTGCATTTCTGAATATCCTGGCCATTATCTTTTCAGCGAGTTTAGCAATTAAGCAAGGCATATTGTCATCAAATGAAGTCCCCATTTTATAGCCATCTAAGTGGTGGCAGGTTGTCTGGCAGGTTTTAGATGCTGGTCAGATTTACAATGCAATTTGAATTTTATGATTGACTGCACTTCCAACAGTCTGTGCAAGTGAAGTCATGAGTTGACTGTAAAAATGCAAGATGCAGCCAAAGACAAACTCTCCCCAACCCCTCTCTGTGTGTATTTTAAGTTTTCCAGGTGGCTTCATTTGCACAGATGGTTGGAATTGGAAGTGCCAGCCAGAGCTGATCAGCTGTTTGAGTGCTTCCATTGCAGCAGTGTGTGACTTATTTATTGAAGCAGCACAGCTGCCCAGGTGTGCACCTGTGAGGGAACATAGGTAGAGAGTATGGAGAAAAAGCTGAAACACAATAAATGGAGAGCTTGCGGAGAGCATGCAGGGAGAAGATGGTTTAGTGGCAAGTAGGCACCAGATTATGAGTGGCTAGGAAAGTCATCGGGCAAATGTTAAATGGAACAAAATGAGTATTTTAAGTACATAATTCATCTACAAAACATAGTTAGAATTAACATTCAGTCATGATGTCTCCTTCAGGAATGGCTGATGAAGAAAAAAATAAAAGCAAATTATATTTTAAATTTTAAAATGAGCTCACTCTGAAATACTGACCAAATGATGATATAATAGAAGCATACTAATTTCATATAATTTATGTCATTGTGAAGTTGCACTGTGGACCACTGCTTCTCTAAAAATCAGTGTAACCAGGAAATGTGGAGGCCAGGCAGAAGATTTGTAATCCAAGGGGAAAGCCATAGTGGCATATTCTAGTGTCTCAATGCAGGCAAAGTCAAGGTATGAAGAACATGCAGTATATAGTAAATGATGGCGGAGATAAGGTTACTTGAAAATTTAGCTTATGTGGAATTTTGACAAAATGTTAAGGATAGAAAAATACTCTGAATTTCCTTTCAATTTTTTCTATTTGGAAACTAAAACCCTTACAGACTGATATAAGTAATGCAGCTGAGGAAAAGATGGTTGATTATGGTATCAAAAGCCAAACTTGGATCAAGAAGGGTAAACAAAAGAAAGTGCTTACTAGCAAAGAGGAGCTCACTTAGAGTACAGAAAAGGGAACCTGTCATGCAGTGGCCAAGAAAATGCCAGAAATAGCATTTTGAAGAAGGTCATGGTAATACAGGTGGCAAACCATTAAGGCAAGTAATCTATTCACAAAGTTTGTTTAAAATGTTACATTTCAGATTGGAATAATAATTAGATGTTATGATGCAGTGTTTTCTTGGGGGGGCAGGTAATGTATGGAATAGAAAATAAGAAAAAGGGGGACATAAAATGATGTATGTCATTTTGGGTGTCCTGGTCATGTTTAACCTCAGAAAAATAGGCACAGGCAGAAAATGAAAGGCAGAGGGTGTTTGAATAGCAGGGACTATAGCAAGGCAGAAGCATTTGTGAGTTGTGGGGAGAAGAATGCCCATTGAGGATTGATTTTGTAGCTGATTCTTTTAATTTGAAATAATGACTAAGCTGGACAGTAAAATCTATCACTTAATTTGTCTTGATTATAAACTAAGGTATGCAACAAGAATGAGGAAAACTGAGGCAACAGAGCACAGAGAAGAACTTGAGCACTCACCACCAAATAAGAGCAGTCCATAAAAGTTTCAGGTGCAGTGTAGTCTCTTTGTTTAGTTGCAAATACAGCAGAAAAGTAGAAGTACACCAGACTTGAGAAACAACCCAACCTTTCACTCCTTCTGGATCTTTTTCTAGTTACAGTTCCCCCCAACCTGTTGATCATATTTATACACACACTGTCACAGGATTTCACAATTTAAAGAGGCAGTGCATACAGAGCGAATAAGTTAAGACACACTTAAAGATGTAGTATTAAAAACATGCTACTGTATCTCCTGTGCTTTATGTAACTCAAAGATACACACTGCACTTATTATTTCTAGTAATGGTTCCAAATATATTTTCTGTGAGAGAAAAAATCACAGTAGGCAATGCCTAGAGACCACGATCCAAAAGCTATGCAAAAATCAACTTTTTCTGGAAACTCCCAGAATTCTTGGGGACCCAAGTCCTAGTGGTACAAGCAGATGTAACCAAGGAGTTATTGATAGATACAAGAACAACTTCAACAGAACTGCAAGAATCATAACCATGTCCTGATATTACAAAGGTCAGTGCCTTCAGAGTGCAGGACTTCTACCTTTGATTCCAAAAGGGTTAGAACTCCACCTGGTCATTTTGACCTGGCCATTTGCAGGCCTGCAATTTGTTGATCCAGAAGGATTTTCTCCATGCTAATACCAGGTCTCTGTTCCCCTGCCCTGGGGCCCAACTTTACATTTTCTATGTCTACAAACCAGGGGTGCAACCACAATCAATCAATATTTAGCCGGCATGACTCTACCAAGTCATTTGTGCCAATACCAATGCCACTGGCTAATCTAATCATATTAAATGTATGTATTGTTCATTTTGTATACAACTAAACTTATTTTATTAGATTCATTAGTTTAGCAAACTCATTAAGTATATGTATAAATTTACAGTCAACCATTTGTGATGAAGTTTCCATGCAAACTGTAACTGGTAAAGAAAGTGGAGCAATCATTTGTTCTCACAACATGAACTAGCAGTGCATATAACATTCAATCTTTTTATGTATTACACATTTCTATAATTGAATGCTATAGAGCCAAAAATGTACTTCATTCATGGATATTAAAAAAAAAACACATCCCGGCTAAATAAAAGCTTCACTGCTGAAGCAGAACGCCTCATTTATGTAACCTGATTGTTAGGAGCAAACTTGCACATGACCAAAGCAACACAACACTGCAAGTAGCACAAATAGTTAAAGACAAACATTGCGTGTGAATATATAGGGGCAAGACTCAATTTCCATATTAATGGTTTGTGGAGATTGCCTTGCAGTCATCAATAAATACAGCTATTCACTGTATTTGCAGAATCCTGGATATAAATAAGCACTGCACATCATAGCATCTGCCTGCCCTGCACTCCACATGTAAACAATTCACTCTAAACATCCAGATCCAACTAAGCAAGTCAATACATTATTATGCAATACAAACAGAATAATAAATAGGTTCTGGTGTATTACAAGGCAGTAATTCCATTGAGAGGTTCTAGGGACACAGGAAACCTCACGAGAAAAGCTCAAGAGGTTCTCTGTGTCCCCAGAACCTCAAGATGGAATTACAGCATTGTTATACCACAACATATATGTTATTTTTTGTAATACATGGATGAGAGGATTTTTTGAGTCCTTTCCTGTGTCTGCTGGAGCAAGGGAGGAGTCTTCAGTGAGGAAATCTTGTATGTGATCAGTGTTCTTCATGAAGCCAATGATTATGGCAGCAAGAAGTAAAATGTAAAAGTCAGACTTCTGAACATGTAAACAGTTGAAGAACCAAAGAACGAAAAGTCAAAAAAACCTTTTTTTTCAGCAGTGTGATGTTCTGTTTTTCACTTACTCAAACTTGGAGTCTGAGTACATGACATAGTATCTTTTCTTGGCAGGCTGAGGTGATTTTTGTATATTTATTGATACATCCCCAAAGAAACTGCAGTGGGAGCTGAAGATATTTCCCGAGGTTCCCGAGAACTGACCACTTCTATTGGTTAGGTGCTGTGCGGTGGACATTTCCTGCTGAAAAAATGTTGCAGTGCAGGAAGTGCTCTGTGCAGCAGAGGAAGTACTTGGTGTGGGCTCTTGGTCATGTCTTTTGGGTTCTACTGTGGAGACAGGATGCTCTCGATCACCAGAGATGATAGATCAGATTTTCTGTTTGGACTCAGATAAGGTGCTATAATTGTTAATGCTCTGGATGTTTTTGTGACCCGACAACTGTGCTACATCAGTGGGGTGGGGGTATTTGAATCTATCAGCATTTGAATTGCCATATTTTAGGTTGAATGGTTTGTTATCCTCTTGTCTAGTGGCAGTCCTGCTGATTGTTGCAACATTTTCATTGTGCAGCAGATTTTGTTCTCCCCAATCGTCACGTACCTGTACCAGTAGCTAGTTGCTTTTAGCTTGATGTTAGATGCTAAGTAAAATGGGGAGTCTGGTTGGTTCATGTCTGGAGGTCTTTTTGAGGCATGTAAGTGGTATGCGGCCAATGCATCACATTCAGTGTAAACTATGTTCTTGTAAAGCCTGGGTAGGACAGGTCTTTTATCTTGGAGAACAGGGGGCATGATACCCAAGGGGGGAGGAACTGAAGAAACAGGGAGGAGGGGGTGACAGATGGGGAAATCATGGAGGGCAGAGTTCTGGAGGGTTTGAGGGCACTGAGGGTGGACAAGGCTCCAGGCCCAGATGACATCCACCTCAGGGTACTGAAGGAGCTGGCAGAGATCATCCTTGTGGGACCTTTGGCAGACCTATTTAATGCCTCACTACACTCAGGATGTATACCTCAGGATTGGTGGATGGCACATGTGGTGGGCCTCCAGAAGAGTGGCCCCAAGGATGAATCAGGTAACTACAGACCAGTGAGACTCACATCCATCATGGGCAAGCTGATGGAGACTATCCTGAAGGAGAGGCTGGTGGCCCTCCTGGAGGCCAAAGGACTACAGGACAGCAGATAGCATAGCTTCATATGTGGCAGATCCTGCCAAATCAACCTGGTGGAGTTCTATGACTGGGTAACTAGGCAATCGGACAGGGGCCATGCAGTGGATGTCCTGTACCTAGACTTCAGTAAGGCATTTGACTCAGTGCCACATGGGAGGCTGGTTAGTAAGTTAGAATGCACAGGGTCAGGTGCAAAGCTGGTCAGATGGGTAGGGAACTGGCTTTAGGGAAGGCAACATAGGGTGGTGGTGGGTGGGGTGTTCTTATCCCCAAGGGTAGTGATGAGCAGTGTTCCACAGGGCTCGGTGTTGGGACCAGTGTTGTTTGGGAATTTTGTTGCAGACATATCATTGGACATCAAAAGCAAGATCAGTCCATTTGCTGACAACACCAAGATGGGATTGGTGGTGGATGACCTATGTGGATGGCAGGGGTTGCAGGATAATCTGGAAAAGCTGGAAACCTGGTCAGACACCTGGCAACTGGTGTTTAATGCCAAAAAGTGCAAGGTGCTGCATTTTGGTTTGAAGAACTCAAGCAGGAGTCACCAGCTGGGGGGAGTGCAGCTAGCCCAACACAGGAAGAGAAGGATCTGGGCGTGCTCATTATAGGGTCAATGAACAACTCAGCACAATGTAGGAAGGCAGCTGCAAAGGCTAACAAAATGCTGGGTTGCATTGCAAGGGGTATCTCCTCGAGGAGGCGGGAGGTGATTCTGCCACTGTATAGGTCATTATACTGCATCTGGAGTACTGCATACAGTACTGGTGCCCGTATCTGAAGAGGGACATTAAGTTACTGGAGGGGGTGTACTACAGGGCGACAAAGATGATCAAGGGGCTGGAGGACTTACCATATGAGAGGAGGCTGAGGGAGCTGAACATGTACTCGCTGGAGGAGAGGAGGGATGGGGGAACATGATTGAAACCTTTAAGTACATGAAAGGAATAAACAAGATGGGTACAGAGGGGCTGTTCAAAATAGGGGAGGGGTGGGATACCCAGGGCCATGATATGAGACTGGAGGGAGAAAGATTCAGGAGGGAGATGAGGAAACACTTTTTTTCAGAGAGGGTGGTAACTAGGTGGAATGCGTTACCGGCAGAAGTAGTATCCAGTAGAACAGTGGACTGCTTTAAAAGGGGCTGGAACAGAGCAAGGGGGAAGGTCAATCGAGTGGAAGGGTGGGAGGGAGAGGTAGTTGCAGAATAAGGGGTGCTAGCTGCACATTTGAGCAGACTTGATAGCCCTCTAGGCCTTTATCTGCTGGCAAATTTTGTATGTTCATATGTTCAGAGGTTTACTCCTGTCTGGGTCTTGGTTTGATGTTCATGGTACTAGAGGTATTTGTTTCCTTTGCTATCTGTACTCAGTACTATGTCCCCCAATCACAGCTGGTACTGCTCGTTAGTTCACAGAGCAAAGTAGAGATCAATATTGAAGAACAGCATGTGGAGTAGAGCCTTTGGGGAATGAAAGCCCAGTGTACCACTGCTGTATAAGAGGTTAATGTCAGTCTCTGTTAGTGGCTGGACTTGCCTGGGTCTGTTGCCCATGCCTAGCTTATTAAGGTTGTTTGTTTTGTGTTTAGCATTTGTAATGTTTGCTTGAAAACTGCTGAAGGGCTTTAGAATATGGACTCGGGGTAATTTTTTGGGGCCAGATGGCAGTTGATGCTGCCCAGTATTGCCCGGATAGTGCTGGGCTCATACTCTGTTTCATTTTGTTTTTAAGCTGAAATATAAAATCTTCAAATATACTGTCTAGCTCCTCATATAGGATGTTCTCTATTTCTTGCGACTTACCTATTTTAGTGAGGTGATTTTGAAGTAGCCGCAGGTCAAACATTGTATTTTTTTATAGTATTTATATGTCCCTGCTCTTGAATAAACTGTTTTCTGTCTTCTGTTGTGTTTTCTGGCTTTGAAAGTGTCATTTTTCTGTGACAAGTTGTGCACTCAGTGATCGTACAGTCGTTTTTTTCAGCGCTTAGAACGGTAGTATTACGTGGCCTGAACAATGGCTTTATGGCATTCAAGCGATGGTGTTATTGCCTGTGACCCGGTGTATTACTGGAAATTTGTTGTGTGCCTTTTGTGGGTATTATTTTGAAAATCCATATATTACAAGACAGTTCATCGAGGCCAGAGGCATCCCATCAGTACCAGCCGGGTCTACCAATTCAAGAAAATTCCACCTAATACTGATAACATTTTGAAGTTTGTATCTCTCTCTCTCTCTCTCTCTCTCTCTCTCTCTCTCTCGTATCATGTATGTATAGTGCAAAGTGTGCTAATAGGCCTGTGCATATGACAGACTGGAAATCAGTTAAATAGTCAGGAGACCAGCCAGATAGGCAATCAAAAGGTATACTCAACTCAGCAAACTTGTTGCCAGTATATAGACTTCAAGAGTGGAGGTGCACACCAAGGCACATTTCCATGCCACAGAGAAATGGATATCATTAACACAGGCAATAAGGAGCTTTTATAACGAGTTTTAAAGAAAACCCTCTGTCTGTCCTCTTACTCCTAATATTCACTATGTATTCCTTATTCCCCTATGAGTTAATTGAGGAGTTCTGACATGTACTGTGCAATGTGATCTATTAAATGCACCATCCCCTTAATTAAGGTGTATGCCATCACTGGCTTACAACAGAGCAATCATAAGGCTGTAAAGGAGCAGGTAAACATTGGTAGTATGTCAAATGTATTTTCAAAAATCAATAGTCTGTTACAATATTTTATGTTTCAAGAATTGCTGGTGTTTTGCTGTAGAAAGACTATGCTAATTATCCCGGAACTGGTTAAATATTTCTAAGGTGCCTTATTACATTACATTAATTAAGAAGAAGTCAAACATGTTTAGGCTACTATAATGTTGTTTATCTTACCTTTTGTTTTTACTGACTCTCCACTGTGAATCACACTATTTGATTCAGTCCTAGCCAGTGCATGGCAGGAGGTGGGTCAATTGATTGTTACTGACCTCCATGAGGTGGACTGCTAGGGTATATTTTTGATTGCCATTTTCCACTCCCCCATGTGATCACCCCCCTATTCTTTGAACTTCCATTTTGTTCTTCCTATGCAATAAACACCACAATAGAAGGGTACCATATAGACCATATCAGTAGTGTCACAATTTTTGAAGTCTTGAATCACTATTTCTCTACCATTCACTGGGCTTCGTACATATGTGCATGCATTTACTCTACTGCAGTATTTTCACCTTCTCCACTTTATACAGCCACAAGATAGTGTGTGTGTGGGGGGGCATTTCTGGCTCCTCCTCAGGTTGTAAGGAGTGAATAAGTAGGTCTCACAGATTATCAGTCCATTTGTACACCATATGAGATGGTTTTCCAGTGACATCCTTTAACCTTGGTTTGGATCTGAGCACATGCTGGTTCTTTTCAAGTACCTGCCTCACACTGTGAGCTCTTGTGAAGAATTTTGTGATAAAACTTACACTGTTGCTATCTTCAATTTGTTTCTGTTAAGGTTGCAACAGTGATTTCGTATCCATGCCATCATTTTATTCCTTTGCTTTAGCTATAACTCCTGCAGAACACCCTCTATTGACAAATGTCTCCTGAAGTATTCTGGACAGTTCCTCATATCCCCTCAGGCTACTACCTGTACATATTCCACAAACCCACAAAAATGAAATTTTGGAGACGTTATGTTGTGGCAAGGGAAGCAACTGCTAGCAAGTAGAGTGGAGTTCCTGTCTGTACTCTTGTAAAAGATATTAGGAGATCTGTGTCATTCCTGATTTTTTGTATTTTCCAGATTCAAGAAGGAGATTGTTCACTTGGGAGCTTAAGCAACAGGTTGGTAGAAAAGAGGCCAGGAGTTATATTTTGTTTTAAACTGAAATATTTGAATAGTTGTAAGTGAAATTAGTTCTATGTGTTAAAAATTATTACCTTGAATTTGAACTGATACTTGGGCTGTGATATTGTAGGTTTGGGGATAGATGTTTGGCAGGGAAAATTAGAAGGTAATTTAAATGTGTTGTTTGCCTGGTGTTTGGAGGAGGGCTATTAAGGCTGCAATTAACTTGTTCTTTAAAACAGGAATTACTGTGGCTTTCATTGTTCACTTGGGAGCTTAAGCAACAGGTTGGTAGAAAAGAGGCCAGGAGTTATATTTTGTTTTAAACTGAAATATTTGAATAGTTCTAAGTGAAATTAGTTCTATGTGTTAAAAATTATTACCTTGAATTTGAACTGATACTTGGGCTGTGATATTGTAGGTTTGGGGATAGATGTTTGCAGGAAAATTAGAAGGTAATTTAAATGTGTTGTTTGCCTGGTGTTTGTAAGAGCCTCCCACCCACCCTGTTTTGTAGGCTTTCTTAAATACTGAAAAGCCACTGGGGTTGGGATTGAAGGGCTGAGTATTTCTGTTTGGGACTGAAATTTGAAGCAACAGGAGTTGGTGGGCCTGTGACATCATACGGTACCTGGTGTCTGCTTACACACACTGTTATGGGACTGAACACATACTGGACTGTATGTGTTTGTGAGACTTGGGAACTTTGTTGGTGGGATTGAAATTGGGTTTGTAAACAACTACAGTCAGTATAGAGGAGAAACTGTACTCCAGGGAAAGGACTGAGAAAAGGGGTGTGCTATTATAAACAGAGGGGATAATCAGGGTGGCCATATTCCACCATGGCAGGCATCTTCGGAAGGGGTTGTAGGCTGCACAGGCTGTGGGATGGCAATAATTCTAAATTGGGCCTGGAGAGAGGGAGGCTGCCCACTCTGTAGACAGCTATCTTGTATCAGGAGTGAGGTATATTGGTTAAGGAGTAAGCTGTGGGAGCTGGGGGTGTCCAAGGATAAGGGGTGTGGATATGGGCAGCAGAAGGGTGGGGCTGAGGGGAGGCTGGGGCAACGCTCTGAAATTACAGGACATTATGCTACAGCAAGCAGAAGGGGGGATATTAGGGACAGAGGACCCTTAGATAGGGAAGTTGATGCTAAGGGGAAAGCGTACAGGGTGAAAATTCTGAATTCAAGGAGACTGGAGGGGGAAGAGTCAGGAGGGGCTGTTGTGCGGAAGCCTAAAACAGCAGACTGTGGGAAGGGAGCTCCTAAGGTGAACAGTGCAAGAGAGGAAGAAGAGGGTCAGTTTAGAGATGCAGTCAGGGGAAACTCGGGTTACTTGATGGAGGCTGACATAGAGTGTCACAATAAATTTGAGATACTAAGCATCCTAGAGGTGGAGGAAGGGGTTGGTGGAAATGAGGAAACTTATACAGAGGCCGGGGGGAGGGAGTCAGATACCCTTAGGGCATCACAAAACAGCTGTGGAAAGGATAGACATAGTCCCAGAGGGAGAAGGGGAAACATATATGTTAAGCAAATTGGGGAGATGCAACATATTACAGACATGAGGGAGGAGAGCATGATTGGAGAGAAACTGGGAGACAAGGAGGTGGGAGAGGAGCCCCCCTTCAGCAGGAAGGTCAGTACCAAGGATGGGGCCCTAGCTAAAGGGGACCCACAGAGAGCCTCTGGAGACAGGGGTACTATTACAAGGGGATGGGGAGAAGGGAAGGGGAAACCATCAGGGCCAGGATAAATGGTTCAGATAAGAGAGGGTTAAAGGGACACCTATTCAGAAGGGGTTTGAGTTAAGTGGGCAAAATAGCAAGGAGGCAGAAAGGAGGGTGACAAGGGGTCTCTAATAAGGCAGGAAGACTCCCATGAAATTGCAATCATGAATAAAGTGGGGGAGGCTGAGAGGGATAGTGGAGGTAACCATAAGGATGATGGCGGTGTTAAGGTTCTGTTACTGGGAGACTCGATGATTAAGGGTATCCATTGGGAGGGACAGGGGATGGATGCCATAGCCAGGTGAAGGTAGTGAGTATCTCTGGGCTGACAGTGCACAGAGCAAAGTTCATGGTGTATGAAATGGTTAGGATTGTGAGGAAACCGGATTTCCTGGTGCATTTGGGAACTAATGATCTAGAGGAAATAGCATTATGGAAATCCAAGCAAGGTTCCAAGAACTTGCCAGAGTCTGTCGGGATAATGGATGCAACATTTCCTTTTCGGAGATATTGCCAGTACCAAAGGCCTCAGTGGAGAAAAAATGAAGACTCACAGAGGTTAATAAATAGGCTTAGGAAGTGGGGTGAAGAGATGGGTTGGGGTGTTGGGAACTGGAATGGAGTTTGGGAGGATAAGGGACTATATGCCAAGGACAGGTTTCATCTTGTCCCATTAGGGAAGGAAGTCCTTAAACAGGGGATGGCTGACTACATACAAGAAAGGTGGGGTTTAAACTTGTAAGGGGAAGGGATAAGGGAGGGCTGACAGAAGCCCTCCTCCAGATGAGGGAGTAGCCTCAAGCCCAAGGGGGAGGGGAAACAGACTGGAGGTGGAGGTTTCAGGAGGAGCAGGGAGGATGGAAGTATAAGGAATCTGGGTGGGTTCGACAAAAAGGATCAGGGATAAGGTGTGGGGTTGGTGTTAGTAAATGCCAGGAGCTTGGGAAACAAGTTGCCTGAGTTCCAGGCCATGCTGTTCGAGGGGTGGATGTTGGCGGCAGTCACGGAAACGTGGCCAACAAAAACCATGACTGGGACCCAAATGTATGGGGTACACTATGCTTAGGAAGGATAGAAAGGAGGGCAGAGGGGTTGAGTGGCTGATGTTCATTAGAGATGACATAGAAATTGCTATGGTAGAAGAGGCAGAAGGAAACGTGGAGGCCTTATGGGTCACCTTACGATCCCCAGCAGGAGATAAGGTCAAGCTGGGAGTAGCATATAGGCCCCCGGATGAGTGATGTTCTAGAGGATGGTTTGTTGGACAAACATCATTGCCCAGTATGGTCCAAAAGGGGAAGGAGTGGTGTTGATGGGGGACCTTAATATGCCAGGTACAAACTTGGGAACCATGTCCTCTAAGGTGGCCAAGGAGCAGAGGCTGCTGGATGGCTTCCAGGATGTGTTCTTAACACAGCATGTGATGGAGCCCACAAGGGAGGGGCATGTCCTGGATGTGGTTCTGGCAGATGGGGATCTGGTAAGGGACATGGTTGTACAGGACCCCCTGACTAGGAGTGACCACAATACTGTCTGGTTTCAAATAAGCATTGGGGGAGTGGGGTGAGATCTAGGACACTGGCAGTGGACTTCAGGAGGGTAGACTTTATGGGCATGGGAAATATTCTCAAGGATCACTTGAAGGGATTACCTCAACGACAAGTGTGGAAAGGAGATGGGAGGTCCATAAACGGGACTTCATGGGGCAGTCAGGATCTGCGCTAAGTTGAACGTAAGGGAGCAAGGTCACATAAACCATGCTGGTGGTCCAGTGAGGTCCAGGTAGCAGTCAGAGAAAAAGAAGGACTTACAAAAATATAAAACAACAAGAGGATAGGGATAAGGAAATGTACCAGCTTGCATCTAGAAAAGTCACCTGTATGGTGAGGGGAGCAAAGTCCAGTAAAGAGCAACGGCTGGCACAGGGATACATGGAGGGAAAATGGGTTCTTCCGCACATTGGGGAGCGGAGAAAACTAAGGGCCATCTCAGCAGATTGAGATCAGAAGAAGGGTGGGTGGAAGAGGCGAGGGACCAGGCAGAGGTATTTAACGAGTACTTTTGCCTCTGTGTTCACTAGGGAGGGGATGGGATATCTACAAAGCAAGGCACAAAGGGATGGAAGCGGCGGGAGTGGGATCAGGGGAGCAACAGAAATGGAGCAAAGGAGGAAAGGTCCCAGGGGTGTCACATCTGGATAAGGATAAAAGACCAATAAGGTGGAGGACAGATGATGCCATCCCCACAAAAGGGGTGTGGTTTGCCCTCAAGGCCCTAAAGAAAGACAAATCTCCTGGGCGGATGGCATTCATCCGAGAGTACTATGGGAATTGGCGGACATACTGGCTGCACTCCTGGCGTGAGCTCAACAGGTCACTTGACATGGAGAGGTACCTAGGATTGGCGAGAGGCACATGTGGTACCAATCCACAAAGGGGGGTCAAGGAAGTACCAGAAAACTATAGACCCATCAGTTTAACCTCGGTGGTGGGAAAATTAATCGAGGTATACTAAAGGAACGATTGGGGGTTTACTTGGGGAGGTGGGAGGTCTGGATAGTCGGCAGCATGGGTTTGTGCTAGGTAGATCATGTCAAACCAACCTTGTGAGTTCTATGAATGGATAACATCAGAACTGGACGGGTAAGCCTGTGGATGTATTATTCTGGACTTCAGCAAGGCGTGACCTCTGTCCCCACAATGGTCTCGTGGAGAAACTGATGGGGTTAGAGAGGCCCTTTGATGGTCAGATGGATTGAAAACTGGATAGCTGGATGCACTCAGAGAGTAGTGGTCTGTGGGGAGCTCAACCCTACAGATGTTGGTAGTGGAGTACCACAGGGCTAGGTCCTGGGTCCAACCCTGTTTAATGCATACATATCAGACATCAGGGATGGTATAGGTGTGAAATGAGTCTCTTCATGGATGACTCCAAGATGGGAGCAGTAGTTGAGGGAGAAGAGGGAGGTTGGCCCTGCAAGGGACCTGACACCCTGGAAAGCTAGGCTCACACATGGAAATTTCAATATCACCAAGTGCAAGGTGTTGCATCTTGGTCGGGAAACCCTAAACACAGGTACACCCTGGGAGGGAGGTGCTGGAAGCCTCAACAGGGAAAAAGACCTAGGGGTCATGGTGGATACATGTATGAATAACTCTGAGCAATGCGGGAGAGCAGCTAGCAAGGCAAACAGGATGTTGGGATGCATCGCAAGGGGATCACCTCTAGGAGCAAGGAAGTGATTCTGCCGCTGTACAATGGACTGGTTAGACCACACCTTGAGTACTGTGTACAGTACTGAGACCACACTTGAAGAGGGACATACAGCTCCTGGAGAGGGTACAGAGGAGGGCAACAAAGATGATACGAGGGCTAGGGGATTTGACTTACGAGGACAGACTTGAGGAGCTCTGCCTGTTTTCATTGGAGGAGGGAGAGACAGGGGACATGATTGAGGTCTTCAAGTACCTCAAGGGAATAAATAGGGTAAACATGGAGGGATCTTTAGACTAAAGCAGGGAGGCATCACCAGAGGGCATGGTTTGAAGTTGGAAGGTGGAAGGGTGAGGGGAAAGGGAGGAGGTTTTCACTGAGAGGGTGGTGGACCCTTGGAATGCTCTGCCTGGTGAGCTGGTTCAGAGATCCACAGTGGAGGGCTTTAAGAGAGGGTGGGACAGACACAGAAAGTGGATGTATCAGATGATGGCCTGTCCCGGGGGGGTGGGGATGGATGATAGGGGTTTCTGGAGCACAAGGGATGGGAGGGTCTCTGCACCCAACTAAGGATCTAGGTTCGAGCAGACTTGATAGACCATAAGGCCTAATCTGCTGGCAAATAGTATGTTAGTATGTTAGTATGAAATTTGACTCACACCCACACCCACCGCTAAGTGAGAACCTGAGTTGCATTTCTGTGTTGTGTTGGAACTAGAGATGTTGTGAAGTTAATCTTAGCCTGCAAAGTTCATGCGAAGCATCAAAAATTCATGCTTTGCAGAATTCACGGAGTTTTGAAAACCCCCAAAACTTCAATTCCCATGAATTGCACAAAAAATTCCATCAAAATTCGCATCCCCACACACGCAAAGTGTAGATTTTGTGGGCAGAATGCAAAATTCATGAGTGAATTTTCACATTTCAGGTTGTAATCCATGAAATTCATGGCCATGTATTTCAAGAAATTGATCCACGAAATCGGCAGACTTTGCACACCTATAGCTGGAACTCCACTAATTGATACAATTCCTCACTGCTCCCCCAACCACACCATAAAGACATCATCCATAAAATGTCACCAGATCAGGCTTGCACTTTGAATTTATTTACTCTGAGGCACCAGTTCATTGAAGCAGCTATTGTGGTGTTGCCACAGAAAACATAGGCAACTTGCATATGGAGAACTAAACAATTTAATATGAGCTTTATTCCCAGGTCTATAAAATGTGTAGGTGATGTTATGGGGACTAATTGAGTGCAATATTGCTCTCTGGTCCTAAATAAGAGTTTGTGAATTCATGATGACATATAGTAAATATACCCTGATTAAAAAAAAAAATCTTGAGCATTATGAAAATGAGTTATGTTACTGCAGTATTATACCCCTTGTTTTTATTGGGTCTTTGAACACGTGATAATCTTTGTTAAATGTGTTTTAAAAGATTTTGCACATTGTGATGATGTATTTTCATTAGTGTACAGTCCATGTTTGTTGGATATCTGAACTAATGTGCATAGTAATGTTATTTCTTCAACATGAATTTGTTGTGGCAGAAAAATGTCTTTATGTACTGCATGTACAGTATGATGTTTTAGTGTTCCCCCATAAAATAGGAGTGTTTATTATTACTCTGTACTAAACTTTAACTACATCTTTTCATGGTTGCAATCAATAAAGTAATGAAATAATAAAAAAGTGAATGAGAGGAATGCAGACAGTTTGGTTTAGAGATGAGTGGGGAATGGAGAAAGGGAATTAATATTGGATCAATGTTGTTGTGGCTGTACTGTATTCCTGTTCTTGTAGGAACTTAAGCTTGATAGCTGGTAGGAATAGAGAGCCCCCACTTGGAAGGGGGGAAGTTAGAAAAGGAGGAGGAGGAATGGGAGGATGGTGGGTTATATTCCAAATGCTAGAGGGGGGCTCCTGGGAGTGGCTGGTTTAAATGAGGTGTATAGGAGGAATTTATTCCCCCACATTGAACCTTAGGCTAGCTTGTGGAATAAAGTGTGTTTCTGCTTGTGCAAACTCTGTTGTGGCCATACTCTGTTCCTGTTTTTGTAAGAAGTTAAGCTTGATAGCTGGTAGGGAACAGAGTGCCCCAAAATGGTGTTGGTTATCTCCTCAAACTCATGGAGAGTATGACCAGTAATGCACTAGAGAGTAAAGAACCCCTAGGAGGAAAACTTATGAGGACCCATGGGGATCTGCCCTTCCTCTGGGCTTACTAGAAGGAGATGACTGAAAATTGTAACCTTATTTCTGAATTCAGGTTTGTGATGTAGGTTTTGTACGATGATGACTTCCATCTTCTGAGCTTATTGATGATATGGTTGGGGATGTTATGTCTGGAAACTGATCAAGCTGCTTCAGTTCTGAAGGACTGCCTGGAATACGAATATAAACTGAGTTCCAGCCAGTGTAGTAATATTCTAATATGGTAAATAAACCATTTAATGGTCATTGGAGTATTATGGATTGAGATTAATAAGGGCAGATAATGATTTGATCCAACATGAAACTACTGGGCACCATTTGTTGTTTTAAGGAAACATGGGTATTGAAACTCCTTCATGAGAACAGTCTGTTTTTGATTAAGGCAGATGCAAAATATAGAAATCATCTTGTTTTTGAAGATCAGATATGTTGAGGAATGTAGAACATCTGGAGGAAGGGACTAAAAATGCACTGGGTGTGAGAAATCCATAAAAGGCTAGACTTACAGTGGTGGAAATCATCAAATTGGACTTTGGATTGAAAGGCTTGGAATCTAATAAGTCCAAGAGGCTTCTCATTAGAGGTTCTTCTATGGGAAGACTTTGAGGAATTTAGGCTAGAGCAACTCTCTGAAAACCCATCAAGAGAAGTTTCATGGACAGATTAGAATTGATGGAGCAGAAGGAGCATACTTGAGAATGAACAGATTGAATTCATGCAACATATTGTTTATGGTACCATGAGAGAGATGTAAGGCCTTATGGCAAAATGTCATGAATGCTAAAATATGATTAATGGAGATAGGAGTAGCACATAAGATGTGTGAGGTACAGAATGAAGCATATTTAGACCTGGCTGTAAAGTATGTAGATCTTGTGGAAGGAACATGATGGAGGAAGCTTGGTGCCAATAATATTCTAGGGCGTTATTAGATCCTGAAAGGAAGGGTGAGAAGTCATCTCTGTATCCACTTCTAAACATAATTTTGGAAATACCTGAAACTGAAAGTGAGACAATGCATGAGCAGCCTTATTAACATGAACAGGTATATGAAAACATTGGATGGTGAAATTATGGTAACATGAGAGCAAGGTCAATGTCCGCGTGAACATCATTATGGTCAAGGATAAAGAGTGACCTTTGTTGATAATGTCTACAGTACTTTGGTTGTCTGAGAAGATAAAGACTAACTGAAAAGTCCATAAATGATCCCATAGGAAAGCAGCAGCAATGATGGCATAAATTTCAAATAATGAAGCAGTAGAAGAAAATTCAGTTATTGACAGAATGTCTGAAGGCCAAGGTGTGACAAACCAAGCTGGGTTGAAAATTGCAGCAAATCCATATGTAGGTGAGGCATCAGTATAAATCCTGGGGTAGTAGTCTGTGGAAGGGTCTTTATAAAACATAGAACAGCCATTCCAATGAGCCAGGAACAAAGACCACATGGCTAGGTCAGATTTTGCTGAAGCTGTAATTTGAATGAATTGGTGGAGTTTGTCAACTGAAGAAGCTAGGTTTAAAATGTAAGATATGAGTAATCTACCTTGGGGTATGATTCTCATTGCAAAGTTTAAGTAACCAAGTAGGGAAAGTAAATCCTACTTCCAACCAGAAGATCGAGCTGAAATGGAATGGACCTTCTCTTGGATTCAAAGACAGTCACCACCGAGTGGAGGACAGAGCAGGACTCAGGAGAAAGTATACTGTATTTTCTTTTTATTTGTTCATTGCTCTGTGCTGTGTGGGGGAATGTACTGGATTGGGGGTTGTGGGGGACTAAAAGGAAGAGGGAGGATGCAGAGCAGATGAAGGAAGTGGGAGGAGGAGACTTAAAGAGGACACTGGACCGCATGACTCTGGGCAGGCAAATAAGGCCGAGGGGTGCTGTTTTTCTTTCCCGGGTTGTCAAGCAACCCCTTGTGTGAGCGACCCTGATGTGTGAGTGCCATGACACAGGAGTGTGATGTCTTGAGTGGCATCAGCAGGGCATCAGGAGAGAAGACAGCAGTCAGCAGGCCATGTTGCTAGAGACAGCAGGGCCTACAATTAGTGGGTAGACAACCAACATGGGGAGGCCAAGGTGGGGAGTTCCCAGGGAGTGGGGTGGTAACTGGTCATGGGGAAGGAGGGTGTATGAGGGCACGTGATCAGGGAGGGAGGCGGGAAGGGTTGTAGGTTTTAATGGATGTGGAGCAGCCATATTTCTGGGTATTGCATGGAGGGTGGGGAGCTGTGTAGTGTGTTGGCAGGTGAGACAGTTTAGAGAGAAGACTGGATGTTTGAAGGAGGAGTTGGGGGATGGGGGGCCAGGATGGGGGATATTACCAGTGGGAGGGGGACCCAAGGAGGCACCCAGCAGACCTCACAGCAGGCAAACAAAAGAGTAAGCTACACAAGGGAACAGAAGTAGCACATAATCAGGAGCAGCTGGGGTAAAGAATGACAGCTGGAGGAGGGTCATGGACAGTAGCAAGGCTAAAACTGGTTCAGGGCAGAGATATAAGCCTTAGGGAGGGAAGTTTGGAGTTGCTCTGAATAAAGACGCTAACATTACAAACAGAATCTCAGTTGTAACTACCTGGAGGAGCAGGAAGAGGCAGGAAGTGAAGAGAAGATACAGTAACAGTTATGGGGATGTAGACACTATGGGGGAAAAGGGATGGAACAGGGAGTTTGAAGACACTAGTGGTAGCCCAGGAAGCAGCAGAGGCAGCGGAGGTCACAAGGAATGGGGTGGAGCAATAGAAACTGTAGTGGCGTGGAAGGAACTGGTAGGCAAGGGGATGGGGAATCAGCAGACAGCTCGGGTAGAGATGGCGCAAAGGAGTGGAGGAGAAACATGTAGGGTATGAGCGCACTTCAGGGATGACACAGGTAGGCCGTAGCAGTGGGGGTGGTATGGAGAGGGATGGTGTAGCAGGTGTGGAAGAAAGGGGGGGAGTGCAGAGGAGAAATAATTCCAAAGCAGAAACTGACAGACTGGACAAAGTTTTTTGAGGGGGGCAGGGCTTAGACCAGGGGAGGCACAAGGGTTCAGTAAAAGTGGGGATGGAAGGGAAGATCCAGTTGTGGGGCAAACGATTGTCAGGCATCATGAGGTAGAACAGAATAAGAGTAAGAGGATCATAATTCTGGGGGACTCCATACTTAAGGGTGTAAGATGGGGGGATGGGGTGCCAGAAAAAGCAGCACCTGGGTGGAGTGCATGTCAGGTATGACAGCAGGAAGTGTGGGTCAGCATATTGACAGATGTGTGAGGAAGGTAGGGGTAAAATCACAAATTGTGATGCACCACGGAATGAACGACCTTGAGGGGAGAAGGATAGAGGAAGTACAGGACAGTTTCAGGGAGCTAGGGGAAATATGCAGTGAATGAGGAGGGTCAGTAACATTCTCAGAAGTCCTTCCAGTACCAAGAGAGAGTTCAGCCATGAAGTAAAGGATCATGGACTTCAATAATTGGCTGAGGAAATGGTCTGGGACCAAAGGCATGAATTGGTGGGGGAGTGGGGCAGCAAGTGGGACAACAAAGATCTGTATACAGATGATAGGCTTCATCTTAGTAAGGCAGGTTCACAGGTAATGAAGCAGAGGATAGGGGAATTTATCAAAGAGAAGTATAATTTAAACTAGGTGGGGGGCACTGGAGGTGGAAATCACCAGGAGAGGGGATCCATTGGACCTCTCCCCATAGCAAGAATGGAGCTAAACTTAAGTAGGGTACAGGAGGGTGGGGGGTAAGGGCATGGTGAGGATAGGACCAGGGCAGGGGTAGTATCACTAAATGCTAGGAGCCTGGGGAACAAGATGGCTGAGTTGCAGGCATTGATGGCAGAGGGGGAGGTGGACATAACGGCCATTACTGAGATGTGGGCAACCAAACACCATGACTGAGACCTAGTCATTCCAGGTTTCAAACTATTCCAGATGCACAAGGAAAAAGGGAAAGGGGGAGTGGCCATTTTCCTTAGGGAGGTGATCAGATGTAATAGGGAAGAGAGGGAGGAGGGCAGGACAGAAGTTATTCGACAGCAGCTACATAACCCGAGAGGGACTAAGGTCAGATTGGGGGTTGTATACAGGCCTCCAGCCCAGAAGGAAGAGATTGATAGGGAGCTAGGGGAGCAGTTATGGAGACTTAGTGGCAAAGGGAGCACTGTGATGGTGGGAGATTTTAATCTACTTGGGGTGGATTGGAGCATCCCAGCTACCTCATGCACTAGGGAGAACATCCTCCTGCAAGCCTTCCAGGATGGCTTCCTGACCCAGAGGGTGACAGAGCCAAAGAGGGAGGGGAACAGTCTAGACCTGGTGCTGGAGGATGGGGAGCAGGTCAGGGTGTTGAGGCGGAGGAACCACTGGTGGGTAGTGATCACTGCACAGTGTGGTTCTTAATGAATGTGAAGAAGGAGGTAGCCACTACTAAAACTAAGGTCATTGACTTCAAAAGGGCAGATTTTGGCAGGTGGGTAGCCTACTGGAAAGGCACATAGCTGGAATCTGCCCAGACATGGACGCCGAACAAAAATGGTCAGTCATCAAACTAGGACTGACTGAAGCCACTGACACTTGTGTCAAAAACCAGACCAAGAAATACTGGATAAAGAAGCCAAGCTGGATGAGTAGGGAGGTAGTGAAGAAGATGAGGGATGAAAGGACTGCATTTAGAACCTACAAGAGATTCAACAGGGCAGAGAACAGGGAAGAATATGTGATGAAATCCATGGAAGTAAGCAGAATGGTAAGGGTAGCCAAGGTGGCTAAAGAGCTGAAACAACACAGGGCATCAAAGAAGGGAAAAGGTATATATATATATATATATATATATATATTGAGAAAGAGCAAGGATCAAATTGCTAGGCTCAAGAAAGGCAGTTGTTGGGTAGAAAATGGGCTGAGCATGCAGAAATACTCAAGTACTTCTGTTCAGTATAAACCAGAGGGAAAGAGATGGGCCTGTACCTAAGGGGAAGGGTGGGGGGAGGAAACCACGGATGGGTAATCAAGGTGGAAAGGGTGATGGAGGGCATTAAAGCCCTGAGGGTAGAGAAGGCACTTGGGCCAGATGGAGTACATGCCAGAGTGCTAAAAGAATTGCCAGTAGTCCTGGCAGGGCCACTGGGAGACCTGCTCAACACCTCTCTGGAAACATCATACATGCCCAGGAATTGGAGGGTGGTGCATGTGGTTCCATGTGATATTAGCGACTACATGGTGGTGAATGGCAAAAATTAAAAAGCAGCTGCAATATAAGTGACTGTATATTGTGGCGACTATCATTGTTGGCGAATTTAGCACTACCAACAATGAAAGATCAAGTATTCACACATAAAATGTGAAATTGTATTCTAGCCCTTGCAAATATTCCATACGATCATGCCTAGCATACTCTGAAATGACCTTCTGAGATACCAGGTATTCCAAAGCAGCCATTACTACTAGTTACCTACTGCTAATTGGGCCACTTGATAGATGTGGGGGGCTCCACCACAACACCCTCATGGGGGCTGCACCCCCACACCCCCTGTTATCTCTAAATATCTAACTCCGAGGTGCTATTTGATTGTGGTCATAGGCTACAATTCAGGGTCGCCATACTAGTGTTTGCCTTATTTATGCTGCCGCCATTAGTTGCCAGTCACCGTTTATTCATGGTCACCATTTCAGTAGTCGCCTTCAGTTAGTTGCTGTTATTTTATCACCATAATTATTTCATTGTTATCATGTGCTATTGGTGCCCCTCCATAGAAGTGGGCCCAAGGATGTACCGGGGAACTACAAACCGGTAAGTCTTAATACAATTGTGGGAAAACTGTTGGAGACTAACTTTAAGCTGGTAGCATTCCTTGAGGATAATGATCTCCAGGATGGCAGACAACATGGGTTTGTTTCAGGCAGATCCTGCCAGACAAACTTGGTTGACTTTTTTAGCTGGGTGACACGGGCACAAGACAGGGGTCATATGTTGGATGTCCTCTACCTGGATTTCAGCAAAGCCTTTGATTCAGTGCCACACGGTAGGTTGACCAGTAAGTTGAGCAGTATGAGAGCAGGGTAGATACTGCTCAGACTGGTCAAGAACTGGTTTCAGGATAGACAGCAGAAGGTGGTAGTGAGGAGGGGGGGAGAAGCATGGGAAACCAGGGCAGTAACAAGTGGTGTCCCACAGGGCTCAGTGCTGGGACCAGTTCTGTTTAACATCTTCACTGCTGACATCACAGTAGGGATCAAGAGTAAGATCAGTATTTTCGCAGATGACACCAAGATCTGAGCAGAGGTGGATGGGAGGGGGTTAATAAAGAACTCCAGGAGGATTTGGTACATCTGGAAGAATGATCTCACACTTGGCAGCTTGGATTCAATGCGAAGAAGTGCAAAGTGATGCATTTAGGAGCCCGTAACCCAGAATACAGTTACTGGTTGGGGGGGGGGGTGCAGTTATCCAAGACCAAAGAGGAGAAGGATCTGGGGGTACTGGTAACCAGGGAAATGAACCACTCAGCCAAGTGCAGGAAGGCAGCAGCAAAGGCCAACAGGATGCAAGAGTACATAGCAACAGGATTACTTCTAAGCCTGGGGAAGTCATCTTGCCCCTGTACAGGTCCCTGGTGAATCTGCATCTGGAGTACTGCGTGTAATTCTGGCACCCCTACTTAAAGAGGGACATCAAACTACTGGAGGGGGTACAGAGCAGGGCAACAAAAATGATTCTGGGGATGGGGTATAAACCTTATGAGGAGAGACTGAGTGAGTTCACGATGTATACCCTGGAGGACAGAAGAGAGAGAGGGGATATGATTGAGACCTTCAAGTATCTGAAGGGCATGAACAGAGTAGGTACCAGGAGTTTGTTCAATCTTAAAGGTGGAAGGGAAACCAGAGGACACTCTGAAGTTGGAAGGGGGCAGGTTCAGGAGGGATATGAGGAGACACTATTTCACCGAAATGGTGGTTGTAGGGTGGAACCCGCTGCCAGAGGAAGTGGTATCATTACCGACAGTAGGGAGCTTCAACAGGGGGTGGAATGATTTCAAAGGGAGGGTGCAAATTGTTAGAAGACAGGGGATGGGTGAGCAGGAAAAGTGTGGGGGGGCAGCTGCCATTTAATGGACTGAAGTGCTGCACACTCGAGAAGACTAGATAGACCATAAGGCCTGTATCTTCTGGCATCTTCATATGTTTGTATGTAAGTTTGTCAGCAGGTAGGTGTTCTTCTATATGTACAGAGTCCAAAATAATGCCAAGAAATTTGAGGGTTGTAGACGGGCCTAAGGTTTACTCTTTGGCTAGAGGTATGCATAGAGTTGTGAAAAATTGAACAAGGGTATTTATACCTTGCTCTGGAATGGAGTCTGGAGGATCAATGAGAAGGAAATCATCCAGAAAGTGCAGCACAGATGATCTACAGTATATATTGAGTAAGGCCCACTAAAGGGCTTTGGCAAATTGATCGAACAACTTGGGTCTGCTCCTATATCCAAAAGTAAGTCAGACTGCAAAGTAATATTGATTTTCCCAAGACATACCATACAGATGCCAAAGCAAGGAATGGATAGGCAATAGTTTTAAAGTGTCTGAGATACCTGCTTTGAAAAGCCATGCTACTGAACCAAGTTGTTTGATTAGTGTGATGGCATTGTCTAAATGGGCATAAAACAAGGAATACTCATTGACTGGAATTAAGGAATTGATACTGGGTGTGGGACATATGAACATATGAACATACGAAGAAGCCAGCAGAAGAAGGCCATTTGGTCTATCAAGTCTGCTCATATTGCAGGGTCCACAGCTTGAGCTAATGTCCCTGCCCTCCCTCCCAACTCCTCCCATCCTCCCTACCCATGTTGCTTACCTTCCCTCTATGTTTATCCCAGCCTTTCTTAAAGCTGTCCACTGTCTTCAACGAGATGACCCCTTCTGGCAATGCATTCCAAGTGTCCACCACCCTCTCTGTGAAGAAGTGCTTCCTGACCTCCCTCCAAAGCCTCCCACCCTCCAGCTTAAGACTGTGCCCCCTCATGTTATGGTTGCCACTCAGCTTAAAGAGACTCTCCTTATCAACCTTATGTATCCCTTTCAAGTACTTGAAGGCCTCAATCATGTCTCCTCTCTCTCTCTCCCCTGTCTTCCAGGGAGCACATGTTCAGTGCCCTCAACCTCTGCTCATATGCCTTACCATGCTGACCTGCTATCATCTTTGTAGCCCTCCTATGGACCTTCTCCAGCAGGTTAGTGTCCTTTTTGAGGTGTGGGCACCAGTACTGAACTCCATACTCTAGATGCAGCCTTACCAGTGACCTGAACAAGGGCAGTATAGCCTCCTCTCTCCTACTACTGATCCCCCTAGATATGCATCCCAGCATCTTGTTTGCCTTTGCTGCTGCTTTCTTGCAGTGCGTGGAGTGCTTCCGGTCACTAGTGATCATCACTCCCAGGCTCTTTTCCTCCTCAGATGTAGATACTTGGACTCCACCCAGGTAGTGCACTGTCCTGGGATTCTTGGCTCCAATATGCATAACTTTGTATTTCTTGACATTGAAGCCAATGTGCCAAAATCTGGACCACCTCCCCAGATTTTCCAGATCTTCTTGTAAGTTCTGTATCCCTTCAGTCGTGTCTCCTGCAGAGCTTGGTGTCATCCATGAATAGGCAAATTCTGCCCATAATGCCATCTCCAGTGTCATTGTTGAAGACATTGAACATAACCGACCCCAGCACTGAGCCCAGCAGGACCCACTGGTTACCTTTCTGGTTCCAGATAACTCTCACCCCCCGAACCACCCTCTGGGTTCTGTCCCTTAGTCAGTTTTCCACCCATTGGGCCATCTTTTACCCAACCCCGAAGTTCTTGGGACTGCTTTTGTGGAGGGGCACTACATGTGCTGTTCTCCAGTCCTGCGGCACCACACCTGACTCTAGCGAACTATTAAATAGGTCTGTCAGTGGCCTGCCAGCTCCTCAGCCAGTTCCTTTAGTACCTTTGGATGTACTCTGTCCAGGCCTGGTAATTTGTCCCCCTTCAGTGCCAGCACCCCTTCCTCACTCTATCCTCCTTTACCGCTACATATGTGTTCCCCTCCTCCCTGTTTCTCTTTTCCATCCTGAAGGCACTGGTCTGTCCTTCTCCCTGGTGAAAATGGAGCAGAAGTATTCATTTAATATCTAGACTTTTCTCCCATTATCCTCCACTCACTCCACCCCTTTCCCAAGCCTAATCCCTCCTTCTTGTCCCTTTTCTCACTTATAAAGTGAAAGAAAGCCTTTCCCCCTCCCTAATTCCTTCAGCTATCTGCAGCACCTTCTCTGCCTTTGCTCACCGGACTTCCTCACTTGCCTTACTAGCCAATCTTAGGTAATTTTCCCTATTCACCTCTCTCTTGGTTTTCCTGAATTTTCTATACGCCAGCCTCTTTTCCCTTACTTCCTGGGTGACGCCAGAAATTAGCCAGCTAGGTACTTTGTTCCTTGTGTTCTTCCCCCTGAGCCTAACGCACTCATTTGTGGCAACCAGTATTCCTTCCTTAATGATGGACCACCTTTGATCCACCCCCATATTTGCTCTGATGCCCACCAGATGGCTTCTTAGCACTTCATCCATTTTCCTGAAGTCCGCCCTCCTGAAATCCAAAATTGTATTATTAGTCAGGATGCTTTCCCTGCTCATATCTAACTGGAACCACACTGTACAATGGTCACTACCACCCAGTGGCTCTCTGGCCATTATTTCCTGTAAATGCTCCCCATTTGTTAGCACCAGATCAAGAATTGCCTCAGCTACTGTTGGTTCAGTGACACCCTGAGTCAGGAACCCACTCTGCTGTCCTTCCAGGATCACCTGACTCCTAGCACATGTTGTGGAGGGTATGCTCCAGTCCACCTTGGGCAGGTTGAAATCACCCACAATCACCACCTCTCCCTTCCCAGCAGTATCCACTATTTGTGAGCTCAGTTCTCTGTCCCTCTTCTCATCCTGATTAGGTGGTCTGTAAACCACCCCCAATCTCACATTTTGCCATCTATGGGACCTTAACTGAACCCATAATGCTTCCACCTCCCTGACCTCTGACTCCTCCCTCATGCAAATTATTCCCTCCCTGATATAAACTGCCACCCCTTTCTGTCTACCCTGTCCCTTCTGTATAGTTTAAATCCAGGAATCACAAGCTCCCAGTCATGGTATGATGTTGCCCAAGTCTTGGTTACTGCAGCTATGTCCATCCTCCTGTCTGCTAATAGCATGGAAGAAGCATGAGGAGTGGAGAGATTGATGATGACACCTTTTGTCTGAAAACATCCATGTTGCAATACTGATAGGATTGATACTAAAAGTAGGGAACAGGCTGAAGGAATGGACCAATGATGAAGTTCTTTTGGCGCTCCTTCTGAAGTAGTTGCATCACAATATCTGGTTTGTGTACTGCAGATTGCAGATTTTGACAAATGTGCAATTCAGAAGGAATGATAGCTATGCCAGTATGAAAACCATGTTGAAACCCCAAAGGGGGGGTGAGCAATGGCAGGATGGGAGGCCAAAGCATCTGCTAAATTGGAGATGCTAAAAGGCATAGATGGATGGGAAAACTGTCACTTGGAAGACTGATGAGCAGCAGGACAAACACAGCAAGCATGGGCATCACCGAAATAACTGCTGGTGTGTAAAACACTGCAGTTCAGGCAGAAACATCTTCTGATGTTGAAACTGAAGCAAACTTGATGATTGACCAACATCTGGACAGGATGGCCAGTGGCATCAGAACGGGCTCTAGAATTCACAAAAGTATGAGTGAGCCCAGAAGCAGTAGTAGGTGGTGAAGGGGAAAAAGGCCTGTAGTCCAAGGAGGAAGCAGCAGAAAATGACACAACCAACAAGCACAGCAGAGCAAAGTGGTTAAAAGAACCACAAAGAGAGCAGGTGAGACCCCTCTGTCCAGCAAAATGGTGACAAAACAGTTCATTGTCGAGGACTGCCCAATTCAGTTTGGTATTATAGTAATGCAAGGTGGCAGCTGCCTTAACAGAAAAAGAGTTGTGGTAGTCATAAAACAGGGTACTGCCATGATGGGAACTATGATCCACCATGAGGTACAAGTAGGAGTCAAATTCAGCAAGGTGGTCAGTAAAAGCCCAGCAAATGATGTCCTGATAAAGGTTAAAGGCCAGAACAAACTCAGAGATAGTCAGTTTGCAAAGAAGATGGGGATCCTTGGATTTGAGTATAAATGATATGTCACCACAGGAAACAATGCGATTGTCCACGAATTCTTGAGAGGAGACCAGGAGGGATACCAAATTAACATCCTTGCCCTTGATGATGTCCTTGCAGAGGTGATCTGAGATGAGATGGACTGGAGAAATGACTGGGTCAGAAGAAGGAGGCAACATACCTGTCACAGCAAAAGGAACAGAAGCAGGAGTAGGCACAACCGAATGAGCTAGAGGCAGTAGAATGTTGCTTGGAGAAGGAAGATCATTAGGTTGAGGAACAGGAAAAGCCTGAGGTGGCTGGGTCAATAAATGGGCCTCGAAGTGGACATGTGAGACTGAAGAGCAGACATGGAGGAAGTCATTTGAGTCATGAAGACATGAATCTCAGACATGAGAGAGGAGGGCTGAGGAGCCACGGGGCAGGCGCCGCAGCTGGCACAGACTACAAACTGGATAAATGCAAATTTTTAAGGGCCTGCTTATGAGCAGAAGCAGGGTAAGCAATGCCACTACATTGAAGCTCTGCAGTTACATGGGACACAGTCCAATCAGAAATTGAGAGGCGGGTTTTAGCTATGCGCATCCTGCCAGCTGGAGGCGCAGGAGAAGGAACTGTAGTCATAGGAGGAGGAGCAGCTGTAGATGCATGAAGAGTGACATCAAGGTCCAGCACTGGAGCATCCAAGGATGAGGAGGAAGCCATGAGAAAACAGGTCCTGGAATGAAGAGGAACAAACATAAGGGAAGATAAACAGTCAGGGCAACATGAGGCCCAATCAGAAGAGCAGTAACACATGGTAGAACACAGCAGAATGAAGGATGGTATTCCCAACCTTTGGTACCAGAAGTACTGGCACAAGCATTCAGAAATGCGTAGGGATGGAGTTGGACCAATACATAAACTAGGCACACAGGCATGATGATGCATTATTCATTGCAAGGCTACACTTGACAAAAGCAATAAAGAAATATAAAAGCAGCAAGACTCCCATCTGATACAATCCACAGGCAAACTACAAATATAGAAACTGGGAGATGGAGGCTTAAACATAGTAAGCTACAACAGGGAACCCCTATTCCCAGCAGATGGCACCCTATCTTCACTCAATACCCCAAAGGCAGAGTTAGGAACAGGGCCCACAGACTACTGGAGAGTGCTGGGTGAAGGCCAGGAGCTGAAACAGAAGAGAAAGCATGAGAGGCAGGGAAGCAAGAAAGAAAGCAGAGTAGAAGGACAGCCTGGATGGGGGGAGACAGAAGAATCACAAAACAACAGAGGGAAACAACAGGGGCAAACAGGAGCAAGAGGACGGGGAAAAGAGTGGTGAAGACAGCAGTAGGAACATGAGACATGAGACCACAATGGGCCATGACTCTCCAATATGACCCCTATGGCCTCCACTGTAAGATAAACAAGAAGTCATGGTAAAGTGCCGTGATCCACAACTGGACATAAAACAGGTAAAGGAGACAGCTGAACCAGAGCCGAACATCAGAAGGAAGGTGCGGGAGTAGGGAAACAACCTTCTGCAGAATAGGATTGCTTTTTTTTTTCTTGTGTTCTTTGTGGATTGAGGCATGCTGAGGTGGAGGAGTGCTGTAAACAGTGAGCAGAACACAGGCATGCAGCACACAAGCAACCCGAGGGACTGTGGGAGACTGCAACAAGGACCACAGCAGAGGTAATAGAGACAGAAGCCTACAAGAACTCAGGTCCACCACCAATGAAAACAACTGAGAGTTCCAACACTACAGGCAGCTGGTTCCATGAACAAACAGAGTATAGTATCACATCCAGAAATAGCAACACCCCCACTTGGAATAATCAGGACTCTGTACATAAAGACTGCCACACTAAGCAGTGGTCCAGAAAGACTGCAAATAATAAACACAGGGAAAACCAAACATGAACAGTGGCAGTACCCAAACTGCCAAACGAGAGAAAAACAGACTGGAAGAAATAACATGTAGCTAACTGGAGCCGCAAGAGGGCAAGTGAAATGGCCAGCGCAACACAGCAAGGGGTGCAAAGGTAGGAAGTACAGCCACGCCGTACACAAGTCATGGACCTCTGGTAGGCACAGTCGCCCCACACAGGGCAGGTTAAGACACCAGGGCAGAAGGAAAGAAAGGGGAAAATTAGCACAACAAGCTAAGGAGGGAAACAACGGGGGCCTGGACAAAAAGAGACAAGGGAAGAGGGGCGGAGTGGAGCGAGGCACTGCTGTAGTGGTGGCCACTGGACTGAAGGGGAAAATGAGCCCCAAGCAGTGCACTCGGCAACATAGTTGCACCCCGAAGTGCAGCACTGGGAGGGGAGGGTTGCCAAACATAGACAGGAGACAAAGTAACCGGGCAGGCAGCAGCCAGGCAACTGGAGGAGATGGAAGAGCAAGGATGAGCAGGTAACAGAAAACCAAGAGACATAGATGGGCCAGCAGGGTCAGCCAAAAGGAATGCAATGCAGCAGATTCCAGGGATGTTGGCAGGAATGAGGAAGAAAAACAACAACAAGCAGGAGAGACTCAAACTCACTGGACCACTGGTCCCCCCAAAAAAGGAAAGACGAATGGCACAGGCAAAGAAGAACAAGTAGGGGTAGCAGGGCAACATGAAAAGCAGAAGGATTCCAGCACACATGCAAGAGCTCAGGTAGAAGAAGACTAGTTTTAGAGCTGGGGGTCCTGGGAGTGGCTAGTTTAAATAAGGTGCATTGGAGGAGTTTATTGCCCCACACTGAACCTAAGGCTAGCCCTCCCATTTATTTCCCTCTTAGTAAGGAAAATGTCAGGAAATTCTAAGCGTGTTCGGCTGAGTTACTGGTAGTGGAAGTAAGGTAAAGGAAGATGAAGAAAGTTAATATTGAAGGAAAGGGTTTGAAGATTTCCAATACTTTCAGCCAAAACATAAGAGAAGAAACTGAATTTGGCATACCAATGCTCTCATGGAAGGACTGATGCCACTGTCAAGGTTGGTGGTGTACATGGAGGTACTGTAAGGTTAGTGTTACTGATTATATGAGGAAATGTCTAACTGTTTAGCAGCATTCTGGCTGGCAGTGGAGCTCAGCAGGGAAAAATCATTTAGGGCATTTGATGTAAGCTTCAAAGCTGCAATGGAGAGAAGGGGTTGAAGGAGTGCTCAAAGCCAAGATTTTGTGTAAAGAAGAGTAAGGTGCTTGACTATACAACTCTTCATGAGAGCTGTGCATACAGTTGTGCACTAATCTCACATAGAGTTGTACATATAGGGGGCTATGCACTTATGTGAGGCCAGGTAAGGACTGGAGGACACAAGCAAGCATTCAATCTGTTGCCCAACCTGGTTGCATGATACATACCTTGCTCCATGCAGAGCAGAGAATTGTGGGATGCTGCTTGTCTGGTATATTACTAAAGAATGGGAGCATGCCCGAGTAGCCACCCCCAGCCCTCCCTGCCTGTCTGGAGGTTTGGGGCTACAATGGTGGTGGTGGTGGGGAATTAGGCTTCACCATGGGCAGTGGTGTGCTATGTGTGGGGGTGCACAGCAGCAACAGTAGGCTACTCGCCTGCATAGCCTGTGCCTCCCAAATCTGGTGCTCCATGCCATTGTGAATGGTGCAGAGTGTGAGCATCCCTCTGACACTCCACCGGACCATCTGCGCATGTAGCTTCACAAAGTGGCAGGGGATTGAGTACTGAAGGGGTACACAACTGTTCCATTAATGCCACCAGGGGGTCTGCAGAAATCCAGTGCATGGCATTCTCACTTAGAGTTGCCTACACACTGCAGATGTATGGCTCATAGACAATTGCCCATTAATGCATAGGCCCCATTGTGCACTACCCTATGTGAAAGTTATTGCTACAATATCACTGGATGGTGGTTCCAGTTTTTAGCCAGAAGAAATTAACAGAATTGAAAGGCCCTATTTAAATGTAAATATAATAGTTGATATTTCTATTGAGAGTAATATCATGATGAAGTAGCAGATATTTATTAGATTGAAAGCAAGCATTTTATAGAACAAATATTTCAGGGGGTAGGTAAAGAGTTAGGAGTGAGGGAAAGAATATGAAATAAGGATGACAAGTTGACGAAGCTGAGTATGGTGTAGGCAGGTCTGTATGACACTGGGCATTTGACAGTTGATTTTGTGTTAGGAAAGCTGTAATGTGGGATAGATTATAAGAAGTTGACAACAGTTTAATACATGATATAACTTCTGCAGTATTTGAAAATTTAGAGTACACATTAAATTACAGTTTACAAAATGTTAACTCGAGGAAACCATTATATTTTTATTTCATTTCATTTTGTTTATACTAGCGAGTAAGATGAGATAAAATAATATGTTTTCACAAGTAGCCAGTTGTAAAAACAAAGTAACCTGTGACAATGTAATACACATGAACAACGTGACACAAGTATATGCTGGTAACCATGGTACAAGTCGTAAAATAATTAGGTACAATTACAGTGCATTTTATCAATCAAATGCTGATGGAAGCTATCACTGAAGGAAGGGATGCTGACTTCTAAGGTGGTTTGGAAAGGGAGGAGATTGTCGTGGTCAATTGCCCTGAAGGAGAGACCTCTTTGCCCTGCAGTGAAATTTATTAAGGGGAGAATGAAAGAGAATTTGGACTCAGTGTTTGTCCCTAGCTTGTAGGTAGAGTGGTAAAAGAACATGGAAATACAACAGCAAACTTTTTCTAGTGACATCTTGTATAGGAACACCACCAACATGTGGGCAAAACGATCCACCAGGGAAAGGCAGGCAGTGGATATTTATTTATTTATTTATTACGGTAGTTTATTTATTTATTCAACATTCAGAATTACAACCTTTGAGCTAAAAGCTCTTTTACAAAGGATCCACATAATATAATGGAGGGAAAACATGAATAGGGTAGACAGTGACAGCTGAATAAAGCTTTGTCCAGGACAGAGCAAGGAGTAAACAGTTGTAAAGGGGTAAACTAGCCATGGCAACACATAATGAAAGAGCATAGGCAAATATCATCTAATACACTACATAGATATCACATAGAACACAGCATGTGCATAGAATACTAGCAAATGTAAGTGCGATAGACCAAGCATGTCCTCGATAGAGGACTCTAAAGCAACTGCAAAACAGCATTGTCAGTACCTAAGTGAGCATATAGCAGCATCAGCCAGGGAGTGTAGAGGCAGACGTAGTGGGGAAGTGGCGAATAGGTAGGTGGGGGGAGGACTGAAAAAGTGACATAGGAAGAATCAGATAGGGTGCCAGGGTGCCAGATGTGGGATTAGGAGTGGTTGAGAATGGGTAGATGGGGAAGGAAGGGAGAATGCTACTAGGTAGGTAGGTAGGATGGGCTCTAACAGTGCCTAAAGCACACTGCAGATCGATGCAGCATGGTTAGGCATGACAGAAGCAGTGACCGGGGGAGAGAAGACTTTTCTGAGTTCAGACTTGAAGGGGCCAAAGCGTGTAAGACCTGTGGTAGCAAGTGGGAGCTCATTTGTCCAGCTGGGAGCCCTCACTGCAAAGGCTCGCCTCCCTAGCGTAGTCCTTCTGTATGGCACTGCTAGTGCTTGCTTGGTGACACTTCTAGTGGTGTGCTGTGAGGGAGCAGGGCAGAATAAGGCTTGCATGGAGGGGGGTGCAAGGCCACGGACGTCCTTTTTCCCCAGCAGGCAAGTATGAAGTTTAATGTGATCCCTAAGTGGGAGCCAATGTGTCCTAATATATAGATCACACGTATGTGTTAGGCAATCAGTACCAAGCACAAATCTAGCAGCTTTATTGAAAGTCATTTGAACTTTGACCAAGCTAGAGTCAGAGGCTGCACCATATACTACATTCCTGTAGTCCAGGATGGGTAGGATAGTGCCTATATCTGCCTGGTCCCTAGTCTCAGGTGTGAGGCAGTACCAGAGCCTATATAGGGCTCCAAGCTTCCTGTTGGCTGTGACGGTAATATTGTGAATGTGATTGTTGAATGACATGGATTCATCAAAGGTTATGCCAAAATATCAGAATGACATCACCTGTTCCAGGGTGGAGTGAGAGCTGCAGGTAGTTGAGAGAATTATGACAGAGCTCCTCTTTTGACACACGGAAAAAGAGCATAGTCTTGGTCTTTTTGCTATTGAGCACCAGCAGACTATCTTTGAGCCATTCCTGTAGTAAGTTGAAGTTGTACTGCAAATTCCTAGAGAGGACTTCTTGACAGGAGTTGTAGGAGAATACAACTGTGTCATCTGCATATAGTAGGATCTTGGCCTTGGGGCATGCATATGGGAGATTGTTGACAAGGAGGCTGAACAGAAGTGTGCCCTGTATGGACCCCTGAAAGACCCCTACTGTTACCTCGCAGGAATCAGAGATGGAACCATTTATCTTTACTTTCTACGACCGCCCAGTTAAGTAGCTGGAAAACCAATTGACTATGATGGGAGACAGCCCTAGGCCATGTAGCCTGTGAAAAAGCAGCTGGTGATCAACAAGGTCAAATGTCTTGGTTTGGTCAATAAAGATTGCCCCAACCAGGTTGTCTTGGTCGAGTGCATCATGTACACATCCACAGAAGTCAATTAGTGTGATGTCAGTGCTATGCTGCTTGAGGAAGGGGGGGACATAAGGTTGCATTTATATAGGTGTTCTGTGAGCTGGTCAGCAATGATTCTTTCCAGTGCTTTAGATAGCGGGGATAAGATTGAAATGGGTCTGTAGTTGGTTACTAGTGACTGGTCACCCCACTTTGTGCACTGGTGTGACCAGAGCAGTTTTCCAGATGGAAGGTAAAGCAGATAGGTGTAGGGACAGGTCCTAAAACCTCAGATAGGGCGATGGAGATCAGTTTCATGTTAATCCCATTGCCTCTCATTCTTGTTTTGTACAGGACTCTTTCTAAGTATTTTCTTGTTTCGCTGATTGAGACCCATCTAAAGTAGAAGACTGGGCAGATCTTGGCATTGGGGTGGGAGGATAGGTGGTCCATGCCTTGACTTCCCTCTGGGTAGGTAGCTAGCTTAGGGGGGAAGACTGCACTGTAGTCCGTGAAGGCCTTGATGAAGATATTGTCCACAGTGTCATCATCAAGGATGACCTCATCATGGTGGTGAAGCATGGGGGGGGGGATCTGTCACCTGTTCCGGTGAAGTTTTTTATTGAAGCAAATAATTTCTTCCCATCACCCCAGCATTGTGATTGTTGGTTCCTGTAGTAGGAAGCCTTGTCCTGTAGGATTGCCCAGGTGCTCCTGTTATGGGCCATCTTGTAGGACTGGACATCTGTTGCAGACCCAGTTGCCCTAGTTGTGTTCCAGAGTAGGTCACGTTGTCTCATCATACTCAGAAGTTGAAGCATGATCCAATCTAGGCTAACTCCTTAATCAACTTTTTTACAATATGGTGCAAACTTATCAGCTGCTGCATTGAAATGGTTGAGGAAGAGCTGTAGGGCTGTGTCTACACAGGAGCATGAGGTAAGGAAGCTCCAGTCTATTGTTTTGAGGTGTTTTCTAAAGTCAGCCATCAAGCTTTTTTTAATAACTCTGTTCCTCACCATTCTTGGGGGAGGTTTGGCCTGTTTAGTCAACCACTCAACTGGATAGGTGTGTGGTCGCTGAGGGTGTCAGCACCTGTACATCCTTCAGTCACTCCAGGTGTGTCACTAGCACCCAGTCAATCAAGGTACTGGAGTCTGTTTGTTAGTTTGTTTGGGTACAGCTCTTGACTATCTGTATCAGGCAGAGACCCGAAATCAGTTCCTTGTGTTTGGCACTGGAGCTGGCAATCCAGTTTGAGTTGAAATCACCCAGAATGATAGTTTCTTTATTTTGGCTTGCCTGGGTTTAGAGGATAACAAAGGCTTCAAGGCCTGCTTGTTGCCAACCTGGTGGGATGTAGACCACCATGACAATCAAGCCTTTACACCCGTTGCCTGGGTGTAGAGGTTAACAAAGGCTTCAAGGCCTGCTTGTTGCCAACCTGGTGGGATGTAGACCACCATGACAATCAATCCTTTACACCCATTGCCTATCAGGATTTTGATTGCTAAGTATTCACAGTCATTGGTGGTGGCCAGGTGTTGGGCTCTGTGACATTGCAATTGGCTGTGGGTATCTATTAAGCATCTGCCACCCCTTTTCCAGCAATGATCCAGCCTGTGCAGGTTGTATCCGGGTATAGATACTGTGGAGTTGGGTGTATACGAAGAGAGCCAGGTCTTAGTTAGCATAGCGATGTCTGGCTGTGTTTGTGCCATCCAAGCCTCAAACTGTGTCAGCTTGTCTAGGATACTGCCCATGTTCATAGCCATAATCTTTAGCAGCCCATTGGACGTGGGGCCCCAGGTATGTGTAGTCAGGGGGCCTGGATTCGAATGGATGTTTCCAGACATCTGCAGGAGGATTAGGATGAGTTTCCTGCATATTTTAGGGAAGCAAAATGTTCCTTTTGGCAACAGCATTTCCTGGGTGTGGCTAGTAAGACTAGGGGTTCTAAGGGTAAGTTGGAGACCAGGAATTAGCCAAATGGTTGGGACAGAGAACCTTATGATAATTGGGGAACCACTGGGGTCATTGCAGGGGGCAGGTGGTAGGAGGCACTTTACTGCTAATTTACCATTGTGCCGGAGGTCCATTTTATATGACCTTGTGGTAACTGCTGAGAGTGGGCACCACAGTGGTGTGGTTATTTGTCAATATGAACACCAGGAGGATGAGAAGTTGGATAGGGAGGCCTCTCAGTGGACGGAGGTAGATCACTCTGGTGGTCATTTTATGGGTGGGGCAGCGGACCTACTTGAGCTTTCCTTTCAGTCTAGATCACCCAGCAGTTTACCCTGGACAAGATGCGATATTGATGACAAGCACACTCCTTCACTCTGGATAAACCAGCAGCTGTCATTATTTCAAGTGTAGGATTCTTCCTAAGTATTCCTTGCAGTCTTGTATACCTGGAATTTGCAGTGGCAAGGAATGGCAAACAGATGACAGTAGGAGTTTAACAGGGAGGGAATGACAAACAGTTGACAGTAGGTGTGTGCAAAAATTGTGGCAGTAGCTTTAAGGTGTGGTCTGCAACCATATGTCAGCAACGATAGGATAGGTTTAGTGGATGGGACAAGTTATAGGGAACAGCATTTAATAAAAGTCGAGGTCGGGGCCAGGGAGGCTGGGCAGGAGAAAATATTGCAGTGGTATCCACACTTCAGGAGAAGCCTTTAATTTAAAGTAGGTGCCTGAAGCAAGTGAAAAAGTCTTTTGGAGCATGATTCACCCACCATCAATTGGGGCACAGCTTAATAGCAAAGCACTCTAATCGGATCAATGGCTTTCAAGCTAATCTTCTCTAGGGGTTCATAGCTGTAACTGTGTTTGAGCTGGCGGGCAGTGGGTTGTCTGAGGAGAGCTCACGGCCAGCTGGAGACAGGGCTGGAAGGCTGAGCCGAGGAGCGCCCAGTTGTGTCATGGAGGCAGCTGACCTGGAAAGGAAGGGGAGATGGCAATGGGTCAGGTAAATAGAAGTGTGACACAAAGCCAAGTTAAATCAGTGGGAGTGACTAGGGCTAATGACCTGCTATGGGTGGGGGTGAGAGAAATTGGAGTGGGCAGAAGACAAAAGACCAGCTGGTTGCCATCTGAAAATTCGGTGCCAAGACTTAGCAAAGGAGGTAATGGGAAAGTTTGTGGTTATGAAGTTAGGGGACCAAGGTCAGAATACCAGGGCAGACATTTAGTGGGGATTGGGTTGGGGGGGATTTGAATATACTTTGGTATCCCTAAACTTAGTATACTGAGTCTCGGGTTACCTACCTCACTGGCTTGAAATCCATCCTGCCTAATCAATCAGATGCCTGAAAATATGATTTTGGGCATCTGATTGAAAAATACATAAGGCAAATCAGGGAGCTTTTCTCCCATGAACCCACCATGTGGGGAGCTCCACCCCCCACCTCCCGTAACTAAAATAACTAACTCTCAGGGGGAGCAGAACTGGGAGTTATAAAAAATTAGTTATGGGGGTATGAGCAGTAAAATGTTTATCGGCCTCACCATGGATTGAACCCGCACCTCCACAGCATGCCTGCCCAGCCACCAGTGGTGTTGTCCTCAACACCCACCGGGACAGCTCAGCCAGTCTCCTGATTCCTCCAGAATTTCAATCCCATGAACAGGGGTTAGGTAGCAGGCCATCACATCTGCTACCATACCTCTGTAAATATCTCTCAGGTTTATTAATGCCGGGATGCTCACTATCCAGATACTGAACCTGTAGGGCACTACTTCCCGGGCAGGTCAATGTTGGGATAGTGAGCCTCAGCATACCATAAGGGTACCGAGGATTTATACAGTTGGCAATGATGTGTATGATAGGGCAGGTCAGTCAGGAAAGGACTGTTGTAAATGGTACACACCTTGGTGAGGGCCCAGGAAGGATCAACAGCATGCACAAGGAAAGGGAACAGCAGGCTGCATGCAAGTAATATGTTTAGTTTCAGGAAACAATAACCTTTTAACCCATTGTAGAGAACAAAGTCTCTGGTGCACTGTTTTAAAATGTTATTGAGATGGATGTCAAAGGATAGTGTGTGCCAAGAAAGATACCTATGTATTTAAGCTCTGAGACAAGCTCCAGAACAATGCCACCTGAATCTCAGTTGGAATCTCATCTCATTTAAAATCTCATTTTGGAATAATAGTTAATAAAATGCCACAATGTCAATTGCAGTACTTCCTAAAACTGCAGCCTTTGGTATAGTATGTCTTAATTCACATAGACACAGCTATTCATAGAGAGAAATTGTTCCTCTTCAATATTCCAGTTAGAACAAACTCAGCATGCAATGCAATTCAATTTTTTTTACAGAATACTGTGCATGAAGACATTTTGTTGTTAGCCTAAATGAGTCTGTTCTTTATCTAATGATGTTCATTGCCAGTCACATTAAATCTACTTTGTGTTCAGATTCTATAGTTCTCGAGAAACAAGCTGTTCTGCCTGCTAGCATATTAACAACGGTTCTACCTTTTTATTTTCATGCAATTAGGGATACATTGTCTGTAAAAGCAAGCATAAAACAGCTATACATGAAAGCATTCTTGCACTAGCATTGTTAGCAAAATAACAAACCAGAACAAATTGTATGAAAACATGAATTCTTCATTGTCATGACATCAACCTTTTGAACTCTTCACTGAAGGGTCAATTAAAGCTCACATAGAGAGAAACTGTGAGACTTCATAAATGCATGGGGATTACAAATCAAGTTGACTTCAAGAACACATGTTTCTTAAAATAAAAACTGCTTCCTTTAAAAAAATGATCCTCAAAAGACCTACTTTAGGAACAGCAATTATGTCTCATGTTTTGCTACTACCAACACAGATGTCTAAATCTTTCCCAAACATACATAAAACACTTGTGTGCTACAAACTGACATGAGATACTTCATGAGCAATAAAGCATATAATGATCGAAGCATGAGAATTACATGTTGTAATGGTTACAGCTAATTCAGCTAAAGTAACTGAAGTACTGTTAATAAGTACACTCTAATTATTCAATGAGCCACAGAAAATGAGGTAAAAGGCAAATAAGTTTGAAACTGTAGAGGTTAATTGTTTTGTTTTGTCTCAGATGAGAAGCATCTGGAACAAATTGGTTTCTTGCACAAAACACGTAAGTATAGGCAGTATATAGGATTTGAAAATGACCAAGTTTTATCAAGTTAAGCATGTAAACCTAACCAAAGTGAACCACATCAAGACTTTAAATGAAAAAAAAAATCAAAACTGCATAAAAAAGGGAATGTATTCGATGCATAGGCATATGAATATAAGAGGAATTATGAAATGGTTAGAAATAATCTAGGAAATTGATTGTTTGCCAGCTCCTCACCAAGATTAAATGTGTCAATAATCGTGTCTGCATTTCTTATTTGGTAGCATATTCACCTCTGAGCCAGAAGGTCAGAGTTCCAGTCCCATACTGAGATTGGACTCATACAATAGAAAGCAGGTACTCAAGTGCTGTATTGGGGAGTTGCTGTATTGTTGGTATGAAGGACTCTCCCTTTTGGACTGGAACAGTCTTCAGAGAGTTGTCTGTTTTCTTGTTTTTCAGCTGCCACCAGCCTGGTTTTCCAGGACTTTAGTTTTCCTTGCACAAGGTTAGAAAAGTCACCACAAGTCAACTTTGGTAGTATGCTGTTCTGATAACAGAGACCAAAAGAGGTTTTCCCTTAGCCAGTGAAAAAATAAGTCACAGTCACAACTTCTATGTAAATAAAGGTGTTTATTTTAAAGAGTTAGGGTGCAATTCCAGGATATTAACATTACAGAATAGAGAAAACACTGACAGGAAAAATAAACAAATAGTTTTACATAGCAGGAGTGAGAAAGGAAAACACTACAGCCTTCTTTAAACTACCATAAAAGATACTTGGGTCCCACTAAGTTGAAAGAGAGAACTGATATCTAAACTTTCCATCACTCACCCATGAACCTTAGCTGAATGGTAGGCTCTACTTAACACAGAGGGTTCCAGGCAAAAAGCTCTCCTTGAAAGTAATTCTCTAAATTTATAGCTCACATCTGAAACTCTGTGAATCCTTTGACTCGACCAACCATTTTAAATTATGTATAAGTTTGAATTCCCTTGCCCAAATCAACTTAAAAAACCTATAGATGTCCAATAAAGTCAATTTAACTACCAGTTTGTATTTGAATGGGCCAATCCTTTCAAAACCTGTGTGTGTGTGTATGTGTGTGTCTTCACCGTACCCATTACATTGTCCAGAGGGATAGCCTGCAAGTGATGTAGAATCCCAGTGTTTTTTTCCCTTGTTGTTAGCAAGCCCAGGAAAACCTCTGTTGAGACTCAGAAGACCAGAAAATAGTTTTAGTAAATCCAAACATTTAACTACATATTTCCCATTTCTGTCACATCCCCCCCCCCCGAGTGATGAAGGCACATTCTTTTGTGCCACCCCAAGAGACATGGCCATTCATGCAGATGCTAGAAGTGTCCACAGTACCCAGTCATGCTGCTAGACTTGCCTAGACAGCCTGTCCTCATTGGCATTCTGTTTACCACTGTGGTGCTGGATGGTCATGTTATATATAGGCTTGCAGTAGCAAGCTCCAGTGCAAGAGTTTCCCATTTTGCTCACTTAATCTATGAAGTCAGATCAAAGGGTTATGATCTGTGGCCACAGTATATGCTCACCCATACATGTAAGACTGTTGCTTCTGAAGGGCCCACACCATCTCCAATCATTCCTTCTCAATCGTGGCATAAGTCTCCTCCCTGGGCAGCAGTCTCTGACTCAGATACACTATCAGATGCTCCTCCCTCTGGGTGTACCCTGGCTCAGCACAGTTCCCAGCCCATGGTCTGAGGTATCCACAAGGACAATAAACTTCAGACCATAATTAGAGTTTGCTAGCACAGCTGGACTACTTAAGGCCTTCTTCAGTTCCTCTGTCCACTGAACCTTCTCTGCTTTTCTCTTTTTTGTTAAGCCTTTCAGGGGTTTGACCATATCACTAAAGTAAGGGACAAACCTCCTGTAGTACATAGCAGTCCCAAGAAATGCCGTTACCTTTTTCTTAGTGGTAGGAGTGGGCTAGGCAAGGATGTCATCGGCCTTGGCAGGATCTGGACAGATGCATCATAGGACACTTGTGCTATGCCTTTCTGGCACTTTTCCACCTTGACTGTCAGATGGCAGCCTTCAGCCTGCGGAACACCTCTCGCACATGCTTGATGTGCTCTTACCAGGTCTTCCTGTATATGGCTATGTCATCCATATGTGCCAGTGAAAGATCACCTGCCCCAGACAGAATTGGATCCACAAGCCATTGTAAGGTTGAAGGTGTATTCTTCATCCCAAAGGGCATTACTTTCAATTCATATAAGCAAAATGGGGTGAAAAAGCTGATCTCTCCCTGGCTACAGAGGTCAGAGGTACCTGCCAGTAGCCCTCTGTTAAGTCTATCATGGTCCAATACTTGGCTCCCACTAGTTGCTCCAGGGTCTTGTCTGTTCTGGGCATGGGGTAGGCGTCTGATTCCATGCAGCTGTTGAGCCTCCGGTAGTCAATGCAAAACTGTTTGGTACCATCTTTTTTAGGGATCAAGACCACAGGCGAGGCTCAGGGGCTGCTGGATTCAAGGATCACTACAAGTTCCAGAATATCATTGAGCTCCTCTTTCATGGTCTGCTTAATCTGTTCTGGTACCCTGTAGGAATACTATCTCAGTGGCACCTGGGTTCCAGTATCCATGTTGTGCTCAGCAGACATGGTGTACCCCATTTTCCCTGTGAAAATGTCCCCAAATCCTCTCAAAACACCCTGGATCTCCTGCACCTGTGGTGGCATAAGCTGACCTGAGAGGGCAAGCCTTTCAATGGAGTATCCCACTCTGGCCTCCCAGAGAAGGTCCACCAGGGAATCAGCCTCAGTTCGCTCTTCTGAGACACTACACACATCAAGGACCTGTTCTTCCCTATCATAGTAGGGCTTCATCATGTTAACATGATGCACTTTCTGCCTGCACCTCCTGCCAGGTAGCTCTATCATGTAATTCACATCACTAATCTTTTGGACAGTGGAGTATGGCTCATCCCTTGCGACCTGTAGTTTATTCTGATGGACAGGAATGAGTACCGTCACTCACTGTCCCACCTCCTTTTGTCGGGATCAGGCCTTGTGGTCATACCAGACTTTCTGCCACTGTTGTGCAATGGCTAAGTACTCTTGAACAAGCCCTATGAGCTCCATAAGCTGGGTCCAGAAGCTCAGGATGTACTCCACAACTGACTCCTCTTGGGATGAATGATAACCCTCCCATTCATCCTAAACTAAATCTAGAAGCTCCCTTACCCTATAGCCAAACAGGAGCTTGAAGGGTGAGAACCCTGTGGACTCCTGTGGGACTTCACTGTATGCAAAAAGGAGGTAAGGCAAATATTTGTCCCACTCTCTCATACTGGTCTGAGAATGTCCTTAAAATGGTCTTACGGGACAATTTAAATCACTCTACCAAACCGTTAGTTTTGGGGTGGTATGGGCAGGTTAAGAACTGCTTTACCCCACACTTCTCCCACAAGCTACTCATTAACCCAGACATAAAATTAGCACACTGGTCTGACAGTATCTTCTGGAGAAAGCCCAGCTGGCTAAATATCCCCAAGAGTGCATCAGCCACCTCCCCCACCTCGATGGATGATAAGGCCACTTCCTCTGGGAATTATGTGGAATAATCAACTACCACCAGGATATACCTCTTATCAGTCCTATTCGGGGTGCTAAGTGGCCCCACTATATCCATGACTACCCTCTTGAAGGGTTCAATAAAGGGCAAGGGCACCAAAGCTGCCTTGACCTTTTTCCCCATCTTTCCTACCCTCTGGCACTGTGGACAAGTCTGACAGTACTTTGCCACATTCTGGCCAATGCCAGGCCAGAAGAAATTATTGGTCAGCCTTTTTTTAGTTCATCTCATACCCAAGTGGCCTGAAAAAGGGATATCATGGACCAGGGACAAGAGCTGCTGATGGTAAACCCTAGAGGGTAACAGCCAGGAAGAGCGTTAAATCTACAGCGTGGTAAGGGTGGCTGATCACTACTGAGCAGCTGCCTAAAGTTCAATTGCCAAAATACACAGAATGGCAGTACAAGAGTGCCTGTAGCTGCAGCCCAGTAAGAGTGAGACCCAGAGCAGCTACAGGTGACTGTGCGAGCATACCAAGCCTCTGCAGCATAGAAGCGAGTGCAAGGTGCGTTCCACAGGAACGGTGAGTGCCAGCAAGAAGGGGCCTGGAAGGTGCATAGCACAAAAGTGCCCATGACTGCACAGGGTGGACAGGTGGCATAGAACAGCCATGGGCAGAGTAACGGGATGACAGGGCTCAAGAACCAGTTACATATGGCTGGACTGCACAGACCTTGGTCCCCCCCAAGCCCAGTGGACCACCACCACCATGGCAGAGCCCCCCACAACAGCAGACCCATGGAAGCCCCTACCATGATCGGGCCATAGTCTGCACCTGTGCAGCACTGCTACAGATGCCCACCCACATGGCCACTTCTGGGTTTGCACTGTGCTGCACACATTACAGGCACCATGCCCTGTGGCTGTCCATTGTAGTCTGTTGCAGCCCCCCACCATGCACTGCCTGACACAGCCCTGCCATGGCATGCCTGCCCTGTGCACAGGTATGCTGTACAGTTCGCATCCACCCATGGAGGTCTCGTACCTCCACCTGTGCAGTCCATGTCTAGCCACCCCTGCACCATCCTGCTGGATGCCCAGGGCATGTCACCTTGTGCCACTCACTGTGTCCCATCACCCACCAAAGGGCGTTCTTTTCCTGGTGCATTGGTTCACACACTCTGTGCCCATCGTCATGGTGGGCTCACCCATTACCTGTCGCCCCAATGCACTGTCGCACACTGCAACACATTTTCTTGCAGCCTCTGCCTCCTGTCTGTGCTATCTCTCTACTGCTTGCTATATTCCACCATCACCCTTTCAGCAGTTTGCATCCTGCATTCAGCCTTTGGGGACTCACTCACACGGAGTCGCCCTTATCACATAAAACCACCCTAGGGACTACCAACTGCTGGAGCACCTCTCCCTTAAGCCCTTCCACTGATGTACACTCCCTGTACAACAGCCCATTCTCATAGTAGGCTAGCTCCTTAGTAGTCTGAGAGCCCTCAGCCCTGTCAGCGATTTACCTCAGTTTCCAGAGGGTAGGATCAGCCAGCTGTGCAGCACCTATCTCCTCTTGTTTGACCTTTCCCAGCTCCCCTTCCAAAGGAAGTTCTGAGACCTCCTTTGTCTGTGACTGGGTCCCAGGGCTGCTGCTCCTAGCCAGCCCTTCATCCATACTAGCCACTTCATCAGCCACTGAGGGAGAGGCTGGCATTGGCTGGGTCACCTCCATTTCACCCTCAGAAGCTTGCCCTCTTGCCTTGCTGTGGGTAGTAACACACACCAGAGATTCTCTGTGGTCAAAATCAATTCCCATGATCAAACTCATAGGTAGATCTGGTACAGTTCCCACCTCCTTTTCTCCTTGGCCAACCTCCCAGCTCAGGATGACCCAGAGCATTGGAATTTGGACCATTGGACCTGGGACTCCCTGAATTGTGGAGTATTGCCTGGGCAGAATCTTCTGTACCTTTACTAAATCATGCCTCACCAGTGAGATGGAAGTTCCTGTATCCTTCAAATGCTATATTACTATCCCATTAACTACAATAGGGTGTATATGTTTAGAGGAGGTAAGTGGTTCTGCAGCCTGTACACAGGCCACCCACTGTGAGGAGCTAGTTTAATCAACCCCTTCCCCAGACTTTTTCCTCTTAACTATTTTCAGAGGGCAGTTATATCTCAAATGCCCCACTTGATTACAAATATGACACTTCCTGGTCCCTGGCTCTTGGATCCCTTTAGAACCAGAGGGTTCTACTTTGGGCTCAGGTACAGGCTAGTTTACATTAGACAGCCCCCCAGGATCCCTTAGAACTACATGCTGCCCAGCATGGGTCTTTGCTGCATTTTTGATTTCCTGGCCATGTACAGGTCACCACTTTGTGCCACCTCTTTTGTAGAGCTGCATGCCCTGTCCAGCAACCATATGTGCAGTTCTTCATGTAAAATTTTAAGTAATTGTTCTTTCATAACCAAATATTTTATCAGTTCCACAGTGTCTGCTTTTGCCCCATCCACCCACAGGTCAAGATAAGCATAGAGTTGAACATGCAGTTCCACATTAACTGTCTTCTGGGCTTTTCTTTAACCTCCTAAATTTCTTTCTGTATGCTTCAGGGATTAATTCAAAACATTTTAATAAACCATTTTAACCTTATCATAGTCAATACAGTCTTCATTATTCATTCTTCCCACTGTCTGCAAAACACATCCCGTAAGTAATGAGGTGAGATACACCATCCAGGAAGCCCTATCCAACTGGAATTGTGTACACACCTTCTCATGTGACTTTAAAAAGAAATCAAGATTGTTTACCTCCTTATACTGAGGAAACAATTTAGAATTAATTTTGGCTTCTTGGTGTGGGCTCCCCCCAATAGAGATGAGAAAAACTGCCATTTTCTGCCCCGTGGAACTTCTGTGGAACTCAAGCTGTCTACGAATGAGAGCATACGCACTTATTCATTGACAGCTCAGTGGGTGGGAGGGCTGGCTGTGGAGGAGAGAGGATGGCTGTGCCAGTCCACCCACTGCTGGGGTTTACAGGATGGGGTGGGAGTGGGGTGATGGGACACCTGGCTGTTGGGGAAGCTGGGTGGGGGCACTGGACCACCAGGGACTTGGGACTAGGGATTCGGGATGGGAAGGGGTTAAATTTAAAAACCAAAACCCACTAGATCACCAGAGATTTGTTTTTTTAAACTGGAGAAGTGGAGATATTTAGGAATGCGGGGGTTGGGGGTTGCTGTACATTTTGGGGTGAGTTACTAGGTGGAGGGGAGGGACCAATAACCACCAGGGATATTTTTTTTTTACATGCAGGGTGGTTGGGAGGAGGGACCAGTAGCCACCAGGTCTTTCTGGGGGGCAACTGGCACTTGAAACTTGAGTGACGATCTCAGGCGGAAGTTCAGAAATTAATTTCTGAACTTTGGCAGAAGCCAAAGTCAGACTTTTGCTTGCATTCTGCCCACAAAAGATTTTTTTCACCCACCCCTACCCCCCATTACTTAAGTTTTGCTTGCAGTGTCAACATCTCCTTTTTGTGCTGTTCTTCATTCTCTCTGTCCTCCAGTCTTTTCACCTCCAGTTTCAGTTCCTGCTGGTGAACCTTTACTCTGCCTCCAGTCTCTTAGTCTTAGCCTCCAGTCTTTTTGTCTCTGCTTCCAGCCTTTTTGCCTCCAGTTCCTTGTCTTGCAGCAACAGTTGCAGTTTCAGGGCATCAACTTGATTTGGAGAGTTTCTACCCCAGCTCCTGACTTGCCCACAGGGACATTTTGCATCTGGTCATGTGCCAAGAGGGTGGCTATAAGATCTGACTTCTTTTATTTTTTCAGACCCTCAAGTTAGCCTCCCTTCTCTTGGCACCTCTCCTGAAGCTGTGCCACAGAAAGCCTATCACATTCATGGGAGTTCATTCACTCTATCTATGCTAAGCTGTGTTGCTAGAAACAAGAACAACAACAAAAATTGTAAAAGTGTACTCTTTTCAATATCCTGTTTTGTGACTGCTAAGGTAGAATTTTCTACTGGCAAACTGTGTCTCTCAGTGTGCTAGAAGGTTCACTGTAATCCCATGATGCAGCCTACCAATTTATGACAAACTCTATTGGACTGGAGCAGTCTTTGGAGAGTTGTCTATCTCCTTGTTTTTCAGCTGCCTATCTCTCCAGAGCATTAGTTTTCCCTACACAAGGCTAGGAAGGTTACCATAGGTCAGCTTTGGTAATATGCTCTTCTGATGATGGAAACTGACAGAGTTTTTCCCTTAGCCAGTGAACATAAGTTGAATACCTTACAATTAAGACTCAGTCATGACTGCTATATAAACAAAGTTGTTTACTTTAAAGATTCAGGGAGCAACTCCATGGTATCAATGGCACAGAAGAGAGAAAACACTTTAACAAGAAAAATAAACAAATGGTTTTACATAGCAGGAGTCAGAAAGGAAAACACTACAGACTGCTTTAACCTAACGTAAAAAGATACTTGCTTCCCATAAAGAATTAAGAGAGAACTGATGTCTAAAACTATCCATAACTCCTACAAGAACCTTAGCTAAATGGCAGGCTCTGCTTAACACAAAGGAATCCAGTCAAAAAGCTCTGCTTGAAAGTAATTCTGTAAATTTATAGCTCACATCTGAAACTCTGTGATGGGTCATCCCTTTGAATCGACAAACTATTTTAAATTCTGTATACGTTTGAATTCACTTGCTCCAATCAACTTAAAAAAATAGATGTCCAATAATATCATTTTAACAACCAGTTTGTGTTTGAATGGTCCAATCCTTTCAAAGTGTGTGTGTGTGTGTGTGTGTGTGTGTGTGTGTGTGTGTGTGTGTGTCCATTCACCTTATCTATTGCACTGTCCAGAAGGGTAGTCTGCAAGTAACATAGACTACCAGTGTTTTTTTTTCTTGTTGTTAGCAAGCCCAGGAAAACCTTTGATGAGACTCAGAAGACCAGAAAATAGTTTTAGTAAATCCAAACAATGAATTACTTAGTTCCCATTTTTGTCACAGTTGGGATGTGCCATTCGTCAGATGAGATATTAAACTGTGGTCCCTTCTACCCATTCCTGGTAGGTGTCCAGATGGAAGTAAAAGAACCTAAGACAATTTTCACAAGAGTGGGGGCATTTTTTGTTACGGAATCTAATAAAACACAGTCATTAAAATCAAAACATCAATTCGATATGCTTACGCGACTGAATGAGATAATATGAGATGATGCATGTGCAACTTGATTTGTTTTGTGGCTTTCCACCTCTCTATACATGGGATATACCACCCTGTAGGAGTATGACGCAAGGAACCCTAGAGGAGGATTCCCCCCCTACAGGTGCCAGGAATGAATGAGTCAGCTAAAGGTGGGTTAGGAAGAAGCCCATGGGGAAGAGAGATGAGCCGCTGGAGGAGGAGGGGAAGATGATGGGCAATGAAAAAGAATCCTGGCAAGCCCAGTATGTTTGACATGCTTTAAACTCGATGGGGGAGTGACATTTTCTGCTCCATCCATCAAACCACAGGCTTAAAGTCCTCCTATTCGATGTGTTTACACAACTGAATGAGATAATATGAGATGATGCTTGTGTAACTTGATTTGCTTTGTGGCTTTCCACCTCTCTATCCATGGGATATACCACCCTGTAGGAGTATGTTGCAAGGAACCCGAGAGGAGGGTTCCCCCCTACAGGTGCCGGTAATTAATGATTCGGCTAAAGGTAGGTTAGGTGAGGATGATGAATGAATTCTGTGAAAAGAAGGGCTAACTTCCTGAGGAGAGAGGGGAAAACCAGGCCACCATCCACCTCCATCCAACAGCGGAACCTAACTAACTAACGAGAAGAAAGCACTAACTCTAACTAATATTATGACCATTGGCACAGAGGAGAAGAAAAACCCCCTCTGGGGATCCAAGGCCTAGGTCGCCTTCCCTTCAGGCTGACGGCATTTGACTTGAGGATGTTTATCTTTAAAAGAAAGAGTTCAGTAACTAGAGGGATATGAGTAGGGAGCATGATTATGGAATAGAGAAGATCCCTAAAAGAAAGCACAGATCGAAGATGGAACATGAGGCTGCTCACAGATCGAATACAAACATGAGGCAAAATGAATACTGATGGTGATGATCACTACAGGAGGTTGGCAGGTAGATGAGAAAGCATAAGATCCAATAATATGTATGATCGATTAAGTGAGGTGAGGAAGTAGACACTGAGGTCAATAAGGCATGATTATGCGATGTGAACAATTAGATCATTTTGTTGTGGTCAATGAGTAGCATCAGAGTCAATGATGGAGTGTGCGAGGGAATGATGAAACTAGATGAACCTTGCTGGACCCAAGGAGTGTATGGTTGAGTAGTCGATAAGAGATAGTAGATCGGGGAGCAGGGATGAGAGGGAGAAAATCCATGCATGAATCAGAGCAGCAAGGGGTATCCAGATATGCTCACAAGGATATTCCAGATGTGCCGATGTGGAGACCAATAATACTGCAGAATGGCTTGATGGAGCGATGCGCTTGATTAAACAATGCAAGTGAGCAGGCACAGAGGTTGAAGAGACATGATTGATTAAGCGATGTAAATGATTAGATACTGAATGATTAGACCCTTTGGTTGTAGTCAATGAGGTAGTATGGAATTGAATGATAAGAATGTTAGAGTAAGCGACATAAATAGATAAGCTTTGAGGTAATACTGTACTAAGTGAATGATGACTGGATTTATGAACTCAATATGACTGGAGTTATGAACTCTACACATACTGAACGATGGCCGTGGTTGATAGGCATTATAGGAGTTATGTTAGGTATGCCCAAAAGAAATATCGACATTAGGCCACGAAGTGATTGAATCTGGAAGAGCCGATATGGAAGCGGAAGAATAGGAGATGGGAAGGAACAGAAAAACAATCTGAATGAAGGCATTGTGCACCATGGAGTGACCCGAACCATGCTGCTCCATGAAAGGATGCAGATTCCGAGGCCAAGAAGGCGTGACAAGAACCAAATGGTATACGAATCAGAAGGGAAGTACAGGATGGCGATCACGGGGAAACATGTCATATGATGAACGATGAGGAGGGAAGCCATGAGTGGAAATAATACACTAAGGACAGAACTAGAATAAGTGATAGGCTGAGGAAGGTAACAGGAACGGATGAGGAACGAGAAGGGAACGATGCCATGAAAACAGGTACAGGAATTGAGGTGGGAAAGGATGAAGGATGAGAGGGAGGTCAATAGGGAAGCATAGAACACAGCCAGTATGGGATGAGAACTTCACAGAGTTGAGCCAGAGTAGGCTGTATAAAATCCATAAGAGATAAGGCCAGATGGAGCAAGGGGATAGCGCAGATGTGGCAGCAAGCCATGCCATGGCATACTGAGAGAGGAATCAAATGAGAGGAGCAGGTTGAGGCCCGGTATCAGGAAGCTGAGGGGGCAAATAATTTGAAGGATCTCAGATGAAGGAATTGACAGAGGACACAGAGCAAGTAGACTCCATGAAGGAGGAAGACTTCACAAGGGGGCAGGAGGGCAAGCCGGATGAGGTGGCACTGAGAGCCGGTCAGATGGAAGGTTGGATGGAGGCAGCCATGGATGGCTCAAGGGTATGAATGGCAGGGTAACAATAGAGAAATTGTGGCATGAGGAGAGAGAAGCCCTGACAGGCTGGAATGCGGGACGGCAGAGTTTGGTGATAGTGCCGAGGAGAGGGAGCAGCACAAGGGCATGCCAAAGCAGGAGTGGTCGATGGGGAAAATTGAGGTATGAAACAACAAAGTTTGGAAGCAAGTGAAGAAGATTGGCACAGGACGACCTAGCCAAAGTGCTGCTTAGGGAACAAGAGCCATGCAAAAATACTGAGTGTAGACAAAGTAGTAAGCCTAGTAAAGAGAAGGGTGAGGAGAAACACAATCAAAAAGGTCTGAAAACTAGAAGGAATTGACAGGGTGAAGCATACGTGCTGATTGAAGCTGGTAAATGCAAGCAGAACTACAGGGTGGATCCTCAAGGTGGGAGGGAGGAAGATAGAAGGCAAAACATCGGAAGCATCAATGTACACAGAGGGCAATGAACAACGTGTGGAGCAGCCCACTAGGTGAGGTACTGGAAACTAGCAAGGGTGAGACTGTCAGTGCAGACTTAGACAGATTCCCAAGGGGGACTAACATGGAGGAAAACATAGAAGGATGTAGCTGGTAGCAATAAATAGAAAACCTTGAAGTAAGAATGAGAAAACAAGGGGAGGTAAACAGGAATGAATCAATTAAAATGATGAGTGGCGCAGGAGGGCAGTGGTTCAAAAGAGCTGAGCAGGAAAAAGGAGACTACAAATGAACATGAACAATGCTGGAGAGAAGTCAGCTGGCCCATGGCAAAGGGCTACAGATGAAAAGGCAAGGTCTGGAGCAGAGATAAAGACTAATCGAGGTGACCAAGGAAGAGGAAGACATACTATGAGGAGCACTACAGGAACACAGTAGGTGGATTAGGGAGCATGGGACCTAAGGGGAGGTGGCCCAAAGAAATACTGAATGCAGGCCAGATTGAGACAGCCAAGGCATACTGAATGAGCAGTGGAAAAGTTGAGCAGATCGATGTAAGGTAGCTGGGACCAGCCCGTCCGTGACAGGATGTCGAATCGATTGGAGGAAGTATGGAGATGAGGCAGCAAATGATAGGCATGCTGAAAAAAAATCATCAAATGTAGGCTACGATGGGAAGCAGACTCCGATTGAGAGGTCAATGAAGTAGCACAAGATGTAATCATGGTGCAAGCAATGAGACTCCACTAAAGGAGGCAAACAACAGCCAAGAAGGTGATTCCAGAACCAGAGGGTAGGTGAACAAGAGGGGAAGGACGAGGGATAGCATAGGACCCAGCCAATGTGGGAGAAGAATGGCAGGAAGGTGATCAGAATGAGGTAGCATCAGGAATGGAATGAGAACAGTAATAGGTGAGTAGGAGAAGATTGGATGGAGTCCACCAGAGCTGGAGGCTATAAAGGCTGGCATGCAGGCCAGATTGAAGCAGCTTATACATGGTAGGAGAGGAGAACCTCAAGAGAAACGCATGGGTGGAGCAGAGGAGTAGGTAGGCGAAACAGATGAGGGGGCCCAGAAGCAGATGAACCACGATTGGGAGTAGGGAGCAGAGGAGATGGACACTCAAGCAAGGAAAGGAAATGGGAGAACAGCATGGTGTTGAGGACGAGGAAAGGAGGAAGGGAAGGAATAGGTGCTGATGAAAAGATAGACTGTAGGGAGGTCAGGCGAATCCAGGATAGGTGCAGGCTTGACTGGAATGAATCCTTGATGGTTAGCAAAAGAAATATTGATAGTGGGCTAGACGGAGCAAGGGAAAAGTGCAGACTTGACAACGAACCACGCCAAGGCAGACAGAGAGGAGTAAAACAGGAACAGATGAAATATGATGATGGCTGGAAGCCATGGAGGCTGGTACGGGAAAGCAATGCAGGAAAGGGTGGAGGATGATATTAAGGTCAAGGGAGAATCAGCCAAAAAGAAACATTAAATGCAAGCCACGATGGGAAGTGAACCCTGATACCGAAATGGATGAGGTAGCACAGGGAAGGCAAGACAGGGGCAAAGGAGTCAAGGTGCCATCTAGCAGTGAAGAGAGGGATTGCAGCATAAGCTGTGAATAAACAAAATTACACAAAGGGTTACGAATAGAAAGTGCAAAGCTGCCAGAAAGTGTAGCACAGTCTCAAAAAAATTTTTTTCATTAGAACCAAAGAGCAAGTGAAGAGGGGCAAGTAACGGGCAGCCCTGACGAGGAAGGGAGACCACGTAGCATGGAGAGGCAGAGACCCCACTGAGGTAGAGAAGATTCACATGGTAGAAACCATGAAAGAGCAAGGTGTGCTCAATTCCAAGGGAAGGTAATTGTTTGTGACTGGGGCAACCTTAAAATCGCTAGCTGGCCAAAAACAATGTTCCAGGAAATCAGTGACAGAGATTGTGATACTCATAAGTATATGCCACAGATTGCTGCACCAAAGAATAAAGTGAGGCAAAGAGCAGAACATCCTGGGAAAAATTCCCATAGTGGCAGATGCCCCAGCGAGGAGCAGGTCAGAATGCATTACTACGAAGATTCCCAACCCATAAAAGGACATTAAGCCTTACTGGAATGGAACTGGAAACCGACCAAGCAACTGCAACCCAGAAATAGCAAATGCAGCAGCCACGAGAGAAAATGGCTGAAAACAGGGTGTTATGCAGCTCAGCTCATCAGCGAAATAATCTGCACATTCAATGCTGACCAGGAGTCGGTGAACCCTTGCACCAATGCCAACAGCAGACAGAAGGGTTGAGGCGGTGCAGCAGAGGTGGAGGGCGACGAGACAAGCAGAAAGGTGCAGAGGAAGGGCAGGCAAACAAAACAACTGCAATGGATGGAAGGGGCCCAGGACATAGCAAATGTGGCAGAGTGAAAGGACGAGCCGAGAAAAAGCAAGGTCCAGGGAGAAGGTGTGGGGTTCGAGCAAGGAGAGGGAAATGAGTGCTCGAAAGCACCAATAGAGAAGGGGGAAAGGAGCACTCAAAAGCACCGACAGAGAAGGGGCCAACAGAGGAAGCAGCAGTAGCTGCAGGAAGGGAGAGAAGGCACGGTGAAAGGAGCCAAATAATGCGATGGGGAAAAAAACAAATGGGCAAACTGCTAAAGAAGGAAGGGATGACCAAAGGCAACTGGAGGCAGCTGCAGAGAAGTCCAGAGAGGTGGTGGAGGAGAGCAGCACCTCCGGCTGCAATGAAAAAGAAGCCTGGCAAGCCCAGAATGTTTGACACACTTTATGCTCAATGGGGGAGTGATATTTGTTGCTCCGCCCATTGAACCACAGTCTTAAAGCCCTCCCATAAACAAGTGAGAAGTATATACACAGGCTACAAATTATACTTTACAAAGAAAAACAAAAACAAAAAAAGGGAAACAAGGTAACAACAAGCAATGTCAAAACAGTCACTGGAGCCTGAGAAAGAAAAAAAAAAGATCTCCACCAACCTTTGACAAATGAAAACAAAACCCAGTGATACCTTCATTTCAACCATGAAAAAGATCTCCACCATTCACTAAATACTGTAGATACCACATGTTGTTGCTCTTTTTCTTGTATTTTATGAATTTAATTCAAAATAATATGGAATAATTCCTCTGGAGATATGTGTTGCTGCTGAAGCATCAATCTACAAATGATTTGCCAGATCCAATATTTGAAACACGCTAATATAACCCTTAAACTATTAATATTATATTTGTACCATCTATGTTGAAAAATCTTCCCAAACAAGACTTTAGATGATATTTTGTGAAAAAGAGGGTTTTCCATCTGTTGAGAACCAAGGACCAGAATTCCTGAATATAAGGATGAACATATGAAAATGCCAGCAGAAATAGGCCTTATGGTCTGTCGATTCTGCTTGATTGTGCAGCTAGCCCCTCATCTCACAGCCGCCCCTCCCACTCCTCCCCTCCTTTAGAGTGACCCTCCCTGTCACCCTGTCCCATCCCCTCTTGAAACTCTCCACTGTCTTACAGGCCACCACCTCCTGTGGTAGAGTGTTCCACTTGTCCGCCACCCTTTCAGTGAAGAATTGTCTCCTTACTTCCCTTCTGAATCTCCCCCCCCTCCAGTCTGAGACTGTGTCTTCTCATGTTCCTTCCTCATCTTAACTGGAAGATCCCCTCTGTTCGAGTCTTGTTCATCTCTTTCAGGTACTTAAAGGTCTTAATCATGTCCCCCCATCCCTCCTCTCCTCCAATGAACACATATGCAGCTCGCTCAGCCTTTCCTCATAGGACTTGCCCTCCAATCACTGGATCATCTTTGCCACTCTATGCTGCACCCCATCCTACAATCTGATTTCCTTCCTCAGGTGCGGGTGCCAGAACTGCACAGAGTACTCCAGGTGCAGCCTGACAAGTGACTTGTACAGGAGGAGGAGGAGGACTACCTCTCTACTTCTGGAGGAGATTCCCTTCACTATTCATCCCAGCATCTTGTTGGCTTCACTGCTGCCTTCTTACATTGAGCAGAGTTGCTCATGCTCCCCGTTATAAGTACCCCAGGTCCTCCATGATGCTATCCAACTGTACCCCTCCCAGATGATAGTCCCTTCCCTGGTTCTTTGCTCTGAAGTGCATTACCTTACACCTCTTAGCATTGAACCCCAGCTGCCATGTTTCTGACCATTCCTACTGTTCAGTTAAGTCATTCTGTATCCCCTTCCATCCCTCAATGTAATCAACCACCACCCCCATGTTGGTGTTGTCTGCAAACAGACTGATCTTACTTCGAATCCCATGTGAGATATCAGCTATGAATAAACTGAACAACACCAGCCCCAGCACCAATCCCTGTGGCACCCCACTCATCACTGCCCTTTGTTCTGAGAGTTCCCCTCCCACTACCACCCTCTGCTGCCCACCGCTTAGCCAATTCCTTATCCATTTCACTGTCTTTGCTCCCGCCCCCACAGCTTCCAATCCCCCCCCCCAGCCTCCCTTGCAGCACAGAGTCAAAGGCCTTGCTGAAATCCAAATACAGGACATACACTGCATGGCCCTTGTCTCGTTCTCTTGTCACCCTGTAGCAAGTCAGGGGGTCAGTAGCAAGTCGGGGGTGATATCAGGACAATCAAAGTAAAGATGTTCCATTGCTTCAAGTACATGATTACAGTGAGTCATTGGACAATAACATTCTCTTATGTCTTTGTGCATTAAATTATCCTTAACATTCAACTTTCCATGGGCACACAACCAGAGAGTTTCACATCTTAGTGGGGATCCTAGGTTCCATCAGCAGTTTCCCAATACAACCCTTATCTGTTACAGAAACATTACCTAAGGTAGGATGGTCAAAAAACAATCATGCTGTACTGTCCTGTAGAAGGATTTCCTAGACAGTGAGCAAAGTTGAGACCTCTGTATCCACCATTGTTTTATCTTATCAAAACAGGTATTAGAATAAAATGGTCATTTATAGGGTCTTTTACTTTTGTGCATAAAGGTGCCAGTACTCAACTCTTCTGAAATAAAAGAAGCCTGATTTACTACCCTTAAAAGCCATTCCTGTAAAGATTACAGTAATACCAGTGTAAGACTAGCATAAATAAATATACTGTACCATAGAAAATAATATTGGGTTCAGCATGTTCAAACAACCAGAAGGAATATCTGAGTACGTTACTCCCTGTTTTATGGGGTTTAGCCTGCTCCCCCACAAGCACTGAAAAAAAAACAGCTTCTAACTGTTTTGGGGGTTGGTAAATGTAACTCAGATACGTACCACATGTTTTCTTGCTCATGTGCCATTTCTTCCATTGACCTTTCTTAAACTGACATCCAATTGATATTCCCAGTTCACCTGTGCCTTATTTCCAGGACCAAAGAAAATAACCAATGTCTTATATGGGCCACTTGTAACAGTAATCCAAGCTATAACCCAGGATTGGGAATCCTGAACCCCAGGATGCATACAGGAACTTTTCTGAAAATAAATAACAACCCAAGTAGTATTTGAAAAAGTCCAGAGAATATGCTTAACTCTTGCTGTGCCACGGACTGGTATTTAACAACATCTTCTGAACAGCAACCATCCACTATTAGACACACATCATCTACATAAGCTAGGGCCCTAATCTCAGAAGACTGTAGTGACAACGAAATATCCCTAATACTAGAGGACAGGTTCAAACTCCTTATTAAGGGATCCAGAGATATAATATATAATGCACTGGGTCCAAACAGAGCTGACAACAATAGTGTCGGAAAGGAGCACTCAGAAAAAAGGGTGCTGATTTTCTTTTTTGGGGAGGATCTACCCCCCAACCTCCCCAGAACAAAGGATTCTTATGCTGGGGGGAAGCGTATCACTGGGAAAGTTAAAAATCATGGGGCTGTGGAATACAGTTTCCATGGCCCCATGTAACAGAGTCTAAGTCCCAATTGCAGTAAAATTGTTGGAGACCAGGTTGGAAACCAGGCTTTGAACCCTGGTCTCCAATGGTGCTGGCTGAGCTGCTCAATGCTCCAGCTCTCAATATCACAGGAACAGCTTGGCCAGCCTCCTGGATCCTGGTGCTCTTGTCTGTCCTCAGAACTATGGACAGCAACCAGAGGAGTGCTTACAGCAAGCCCTGCAAATCTCCCCTTGCTGTCCATTGTAGTGCTCACCAGACTAGCACTGTGAATTGTGGTGCTATTCTGGTAGCACTCTTCTGACAGGGTCCCAATATATAAAAGTGGGCTAAGGGGACAACCCTGTTGGACTCCTCTTTTTATCATACAAGCCTGTCCTAGCCACCCATTCACATATGGAGACACTGATGCTGACTGGTAACACAGCTGTATCCATGTGATAAACTATAGATGTATTCCATATGCTTGTTATCATTTCCATAAGTAATTATGAGATAGTCTGTCAAAGGCTTGGTCAAAGCTAAGCATATATTTATTTATTTAGTTTTTGTTGACCAGGTAAGTGCACTAGACAAATCCTGCCTATTTTCAGGCACGACCTGGAGAGGGGGATACAGATGAATGCCAACTGACCTTGAACCAGATTAAGCTGTTGGTGGTATTTTTAGTGAATGAGGGAAATTTGGCCAGGACACCAGAAAATTTCCCCTACTCTTTTCCATAAGTGCCATGGGATCTTTAACATCCACCTAAACTACCATCAATCCAGGCAGATGGGACCTCGGTTGAATGTTTCATCCAAAAGGCCGAAATGTATCCCTGCATTGGCTGGGATATATCCATTAAAGGTACCCATATTACCCTTTTCTACAATTTTTCTTAACATTATTAAAACATCTGTAATTTTCCATCCTCGCGTTCAGTATGATTGACCTGGATTAATTGTCTGATCTAGAACTGAAGCAAGCCTTTTACTTAAAAATTTAGTAAGTATTTTAAAATCAACATTTAACAATGAAATAAGGTGCCAATTAGAAAGGAGTGATTTGTCCCCTTTCTTAAATAAAAAGTTAAGCAAGCCTTTGTACATGTTAACTTGTAAGGTACAGTAGGTGCATGAAGAAGGAAATAATACAATTTCAGCAATTCCTGGGACATGTACTACCATGGCCATTTACAAAATTCACTTGCTAGGCCGTTTAATCCAGGAGCTGTGTCAGATTTTAAACTACTGATTGCCCATTCCAAGTCAGACAAGAAGATTTGTGCAAGCAATGCCAACGCCTGCTGTGCAGGAAGCAGAGGAATGTGACTATCATGCAACAAAAAATCCATCCTGTTTGTATCCAGGAAGGAGCAGCCAAAATTATGCTTAATGTGATGTTCTAATGTATTAAGTATGTCTGGTTTATTTGAGATAATGTTTCCTTCACTATTGCAGATGTATGAATACATTTCTGTGATATACACTGGTTGCAACTTTCAAAAGCATTCACCTAACAGCATTTACCTTGGGTACCAAATATTTGTTCCAGTTTCAATGATTCTAATTTGTCATACTAGTATTTTGCAATTTCTTATTTCATTGTGGGAATTTGTTCCAAATAGTCATGAATTCCTGCATTTTGCAGAGACAATAACTAATATACTTTTGCTAACAAGTCGAAATATTTGAGACATTTATTTTTCCCCAATCTAGAAGTAACATTTTTTTTTAAATGCTGAAAGTCTGTCTTACTATCATCCCACCAATGGATGAGAGTCATAAAGACAGAAAACTGATCTTCTAGCTTCAGTAAACTGCTGAAGTTCGGCTGTAATCTAGGTTCATAGGCATTTACGAGTTCAAATAGGCATTAGCCTTTAAAGGAACTCACCACTAGATATTAGTGGTGATATAACCATTTTTTATTGCCCATGTAATTATCTAGTTCTTTTTTAAACATAGCCATGTTATTGCTGTCTACTATGTGCTGTGAAAGTGTATTTCAAACTGTAATGATTCTCTGTGTAAACCATTTACTTCTTTTTTACAGTTTTATTCTTTTCCCCTAACAGCTTCATAATATTTGTATGCATAATTTTGTTAGTGTTGTGTTTAGCCAATCCAATTGTCTTCATCATTGCTTTGTCCTTTATGGCCTTGTACTGTATGCCAGGCAGAGGTCTCCTCAAAGTCTCCTATATTCCAAGGAATACATTCCAAGTTCTCTTAATCTTTCTGGATAACTATGATTCTACATATTTCTAAATTTCTTGGTGGTCCTTCTCTGCACTCTTTCCAACTATTTATTCCCTCCTATGGTTTTAGGGGCACAAAAGGGAGAGCAGTACTCAAGATGAGATTTAACTAAACTTGAATATAGTGGAACTATAACTTTAGGATCTCTACTTTTGATGTTGCTAAAAATACATCCTAATATTCAATGCCATTTTCTTGCTGTGGTTTTAGTGTGCATGTTAAATGTTAAGTCATCTGAGACAAGTACTGCTAGATCTTTTTCATGGGTTTCTGTCTGGAGAGTCACATTATTTAGTCTATATTACTTTTAAGGGTTATTATACCGTAAGTGCATTACCTTAGACTTGGTTTCATTAAACATCATTTTGTTTCTTTGGCCCAGTACTACAATTAGTTTATATTTTCTTGGAATGTTTCCACAGATAACACATCTTTAATAATTCCTCTGATTTTGCAGTTGTCTGCATATTTGAAGATCCATGCATTGCTGGATATTTGCATAAATGAAATTATTATGTTAAACAATGTTGGGCCCAGGACAGAGCCCTGTGGGACTCTACTTGTAACATGTCACCAGGTAGACTGGTGAGTGTCTTTCAATAAACTGATATTTAAACACCACATTCCCTTGCCTAGTATGAAAGCTGAAAATGCTGACAATCTGGCACCTACTAAATCATGATCTGAAGTTTTCACTGGGATGACCTCCATATAAGAAAGAGGTAGAGTAGCTGAAATAAACCAGTAATCAATGTGGGTGGACAAACTCCCCCTGAAAAATGAATGTTTAGAGAGTGATATTTTTGCACCATGAGTGTCAATTAAACTTGCTTATGAAATTAATGTTTGTAGAAAAGAGGTTCCACAAAACACTTTTTTAGTGTGTGTGCCTTTATCAGTACTTCAAAGATTACAATTGAATTCTCCTCCTAGTAGAACTGGGTTACTAGTATACAATAGGGTTGAATTTGCTTATACAATTCAATTCTGGAAGCCTTGGTTTGGTGGGCATAAATATTAATGAGGTGATAAACCTTGTTATACAGGGAAACATCTAACAATAGAGCTCAACCGGGGTGTATATCTATCAGTCGGGTAACAAATATATCAGGGTGTTTAAAACAAATAGCAACACCACTGCACAAATCTTCTCCCATAGATCAAAATAATCTTCCCCAAATCCAGACTGTATGTGCTTCCTGAATGTCTGAAAGTGACCTTAGCCCAATGTCCAGTAAAAAAATAATATGATATTGAAAGCATTCAAGTACAGCAAAAATAGCAATCCATTTCTTTTCAGCTTTAATGCTGTTGATGTTCAAGGAGGTGACGGTCAATTCAGGAGGAGCAGCAGCCTTGAAAAACAGTTATTGAAGATCATTTCTCTGTGGATAACCTGGTATTTGATCCTGTATCTCCTCTTTTTCCCCAGAGTCTGGAGCAGGAAGGACCAGGGTCATCTAAATCAGAAGAAAAGTCCTTTTGTGAGGAGTCAATTGAAGAGACATTCAAGTCCTCCCCTTTGTCGATGTCTCTCCACTGTTGTAAAGTGGCATATTTATTTTCAAGGGGTACAGGTTCAGATCTCACAACTGCCTTTTTCTTCTTTTTCCCCCCTTTCCCTCTACCCAGTTTGAAATATTTCTGCAGTAGCAAGTTGGTGGTGGGGGGGGAGGATATCAGATGTAGCATCAATAGGGATAAGTTCAGCATCAGAAGGGGGAACAGAGATGCGAGAATCAAAGTTTTCAGGATGCATATCTGGGGTATTCTCATTGGGTGCAGTAGAAGGCTCATTTTGAGCAGGCAAAGGCAGTTCCATGCTAGGGGTTCATGAAGGATTCTTAGTCTCTCCCATTGTGCTAATGATTGGGCTCAGAGTGGCAGGCTGCCCAGATGAAAATAGGACCTTCAGCTTTGTAGCAGTATGAATGTAGAAGTCCTGCTCCATTTAGTCAGAGGTATTATGCACTGCCCAAGGACAGGATTGGAAGGTATGGCCTTCCTCATCACACAGATTGCAATGGGGGGTGAAGCTGCAGTGCAAACCAGAATGTCCAAGAAACCCACAAAGAGTACATGTTATCTGGTCACATGAACTACTTAAATGCTGAAGAAAGCCACATTTACATAGAAACATAGAAACATAGAAGTTGACGGCAGATAAGGACCGCAAGGCCCATCCAGTCTGCCCATTTCTTTTTCTACCTTATAAATGTGCCATTGGCCTTTGCTCTGTCAGTGGCCTATCTATTCATACTCATTTGTATTGCTTCCTTATGCCTATCCCATGCCTGTTTGAAGCCCTGCACTGTATTCATAGCCACCACTTCTTGAGGTAGGCCATTCCATGCATCCAGCACCCTTTCTGTGAAAAAGAATTTCCTCACATTCCCCCTTAATTGGCCCCCCCTCTAATCTCATGCTGTGTCCTCTTGTCCTGCTATTTTTCTTGTATTTAAACATGTTAGACTCTTTCACCTTGTTAATGCCCTTAAGGTGTTTGAATGCCTCGATCATATCACCTCTCTCCCTCCTTTGCTCAAGGGTATACATATTGAGCTCTGTTAATCTGTCCTCATATGTCTTCTGATGCAGTCCCTGCACCATTTTGGTTGCCCTTCTCTGGACTGCCTCAATTTGGTTAATGTCCTTGTGAAGGTGTGGCCTCCAATACTGCACGCAGTATTCCAGATGGGGCCTAACCAGTGTCTTGTAAAGAGGAATTACTACCTCCCTCTTACAACTTGTGATACCCCTACTAATACACCCGAACACCCCCCTAGCCTTACCTACTGCTTTAGAGGTCTGCTTGGATGATTTCAGGTCATCAGTGATGATGATGCCAAAGTCTCTTTCTTCCTTTGTGACTGCTAGCAACTCCCCTCCCAGCCTATAGGTGGCTTCAGGGTTTCTCTTCCCTATGTGCATGATCTTGCACTTCTTTGCATTAAATCCCAGTTGCCACTCTTCTGACCATTTTGCTAGTTTATCCAGATCTCTTCTTATTCTGCCCACCCATCTGGATCATCTACTCTGTTGCAGATCTTGGTGTCCTCTGCAAACAGACAAGCCTTACCCTCAGTCCATCTGCAAGGTCACTAATGAAGATGTTGAAGAGGACTGGCTCCAGGACTGATCCCTGAGGTACCCCACTTGTGACTTGCATCTCTTCTGACTGTATACCATTTACCACCACTCTCTGTTTTCTGCTCTCAACCAGTTTGCCAACCAGTTGACCAACTTCTGACCCATCCTGAGCCTACCCAGCTTATTTATCAATCTTCTATGTGGAACAGTGTCAAAAGCTTTGCTGAAGTCAAGGTAGGCGACATCAACTGCTCCCCTTTGGTCCACCACTCTGGTTACCCAGTCAAAGAAATCTATGAGATTAGTTTGACAGGACCTTCCTTTGTAAACCCATGCTGTCTTGGATCCTGTGCTCCTATGGATTCCAGGTGTTGCACTATCCTTTCCTTAAGGAGTGCCTCCATAATCTTGCCCACTACTGAGGTAAGACTGACTGGTCTGTAGTTCCTTGCCTCCTCCCTGCTACCACTCTTGTGGAGCGGGATCACATGAGCTCTTCTCCAGTCTTCTGGGACCTCTCCTGTGCTCAGAGACTCACTAAACATTTATAGCACAACTGGCTAACCTGGATAGAAGAGTATACACCTGTCTCTTCCCCAAAAAGCAACTTGGCAGGTTTTGGATGTCAGATTCCATGTGATGAAGTTTCACTAAAAATTTCTACCCGCTCATCCAAACAATCTGTCAGGTGGCAGCTCCATACCCCCCCCCTTATATCTGAGGTGGTCTGCATTCCTCCTTTTTTCTTGTCCTATTGGATGGTGGAACAGACTAGCATAGCTAGATGGTTTCTGCCAATTGGAATGGTCTGTAAAGGGAGGATCAGCAGAAAAACTGGTAGAAGAAATTGGCTCTGGTAGAACTGGCAGTGCCATACTGTCCGAATCCATGGAAACCAGATGAGCAGTAGCCAGCTCTGAAGTGTGATTTACAAGAACAGAATTGATCTGTGTTTCTGTAACAGTAACTACAGGTATCAGGCTCACTACATCAGTCTTTAAGGTATCAGAAGGAGACACAGCCATTCCTGAAAGGTGGGAAGCTCCATTTTGCTTCTTCAGGCTCAGTGTAGATGCAGCAGGTGGTGGTGGCATCTTGTGATATTCTAGCAGCTCAGCATAGCTATCGGTGGCATCAGCAGAAGTCTGACTATGTGGGCTGGGCCCAGGTAGTGAGATGTCTGGATACAGATCCCAGCTACTATTCTCTACTTGAATCCATCCAGCTCTATTCAATGCAACCTCCAGTGACCAAGGGCCATCAGGCCCATCCACAAGGTGAGCTTCATCCATATTCTGCTTAGTCAGATTCTAAGGTTTGGTGACAAAAACAATGGAAGGATGACCATGTAAAAATTTCTTTCCAGAAAAAAACTGGAGAAGTGCAAGGATGTCTTTACGTTTTTTCTGTTTGTCAAATTTACTTTTTTCTTTCACGAATTTCGATTCCTCTGCTGCCATCAGAGCATACAGCTGTCATTTTTTTCTTGCAAATCATGTTGCAGCTTCTGTTCTGCAGCTAGCAGATCTGTTTCTGAAGCATCCTCAAAATCAGGAATTGAAGCTTGAGTTGAGGTCAAAATTGGGGGGGGGAGGCAATACCCTAGGCTCCATAGCTCCACCACCACCATCATAATCCTCCACCACTGAGATAGGTTCCTCCATCTTCCCAACAGGAAGCAGACTACACCCCCTGCAGCAAGAATAGGGGAATCCCCCTATACCCTGGGCAATGTTCTCCTTCCCATAAAACTGGTTCATGCAGTTGTCCAAGCCAGTGTGTGGATGCTCATGTGTGAAATGGGTGCCACTACATGTTCACAGTCACTTCACTACCAGACTTGTATTGCTTACGAAGTGCTTTTGGGTGCAATGTGTATGAAAAGTGCTATATAAATGCTGATTCTACTTCTCGGGTGAATTCCACCCTGGGCTCAGTGAAATTTATCTTCTCTCAGCAAAACACTGGCAAAATTACAATTTTGCTACTGCATAATTTGGCCAAAATGTTGCCAGAACTGTGATTTATCTTATTTCAGTCTAATTTAATTCATCCAGATTGTGATAAATTTGGTATGATGACTTTGCTAAGGACCATACAATGTACAATGTTTCAAATCTCTACCTTTAAAAGTGACTGTGTTATAGGTCTCCAAATGTTAGGACATTTTAAAATTATATTTCACAATTATGTAAACTGCAGGATTTTAAGCCACTGTAACCTGAAAACTAAAGAATGGAATATCACCAATTTTTTAGGTCCATTGACCCTAAATATTAAGCTTTGAGGACACCCACCTAGCCCAGTAGCCGAGCATCATGCTGCTATGCTGTTGACCCGGGTTCAGAAGTAACCTGAGAAATTAAGTTGGGAGGCAGGCTATGGCCAAGAGAGCAAATGCTTGGTAGTGCATCTTTGTAGGAGAATGTAGTTGGTGGGTTCCACCAACAAAGCAACCCCTGCTACTGGGCCAGGGAGCTTGATCTTGCTTAAGGGGAAGCTGTGGCTGTGCAAAGCTAACAGAGACACTGTTCCGCCAGGGGAACTGTGTGGGAAAAATATGTTGAAGAAAAACCTAATAGACAATTAATGATGGCTGGTTTCAGCCTGATCAGGGTATATCACTGTGAACAGGGTATATTATTGAGAGACAAGCTGCCAGAAGGGAGAAAAAAACAATATGGAAAAAAAAGGCTGAATGTGTCAACTCTCTAAACTCTTGCTCAAAGGCTGGCCAGGTTATAAGCAGCCAAATATTCCAAACTAACATCAGCAATTAAATTTGAATTTCATGAGCTTTTGTGAAATTGTGGAATGTTGTGATACTTGTGTAGGAGCCAAGGCCATATATTTTGCTCAGTAATACACTTGAGTTGTCATTGTAGAGGATGCAAAAACCAGTTCTCTTTATCAGGGTGGGGTGGGGGCTGCAATAAATGAGCTGCAGGCAGTATTTGTTTTAAATAGTAGAAAATGCACTTTTTATTTTTCATGCAGCCCACAATCCTGTCATTTCACCTACAAGGTAGGCTTCATCAGGAGATGCCTTTTAACACCTAATAAACATACAAATATATACAAATCAATATACTGTCCACATATAATATCCCAAATAGCTTCAAAGTCTTATGTCTGAAAAATGATGCTACTCACAAAGTGTGGTGCATACACAACACTTTCTTATCAGACTGACTTTGATTTGTCTGTTGGGAGCTGAGATCCTTGCTACACTGCAAAGAACAAACTATAACTCCATTTAGGACCTGGAAACCTGGTGAGGCATAATACTGGTGGGGACTTGTTAAGAAAGGGAGCTAAGCTTTCTACAAAAAGTTTCATTTTTCTTTTCCTTATTGGCATTAAGCAGAGAATTGCAGGATTCCATTAAAAGTGTAGTAATTTTATAACCAGAGGGAGTGAGATACAACTGAATTTGCTTGATTGCTGGGGTTGAGAGGTAGGATTTGGAAGGATATTTTTGCAACATTTTAAAAGTGTCCTGCTGGCTGAGAAGTTAAATTGTTATCCTTGGTTTCACTGAAAGTTTTTTTGTGTATTGGAATCAGACATAGCAGAGTGCCTACATTGAAAGGCCTGCTTACATCACAGGTGTCACTTGTCAATCAATTGGCTCTGGGTTGGGTTTTATCACTGTGCTGTCTTAGGCATCCTTCACAGTTAGAAGCCAGTCAGACTGACTTCGATTTGTCTGTTGGAAGCTGAGAACCTTGCTACACTGCAAAGAACAAACTATAACTCCATTTAGGACATGGAAACCTGGTAAGGCATAACACTGGTGGGGACTTGTTAAGAAGGGGAGCTACGCCTTCTACAAAAAGTTTCATTTTTTTTTCCTTATTGGCATTAAGCAGAGAATTGCAGGATTCCATTAAAAGTGTAGTAATTTTACAACCAGAGGGAGTGAGATACAACTGAATTTGCTTGATTGCTGGGGTTGAGACCTAGGATTTGGAAGGATATTTTTGCAACATGTTAAAAGTGTCCTGCTGGCTGAGGAGTGAGTTCATTTTTATCGCTGGACCCAGTAGAGTGGTTTGTGTAGGAGCCGTGGTCTAGTAAATTGTGGAGTTAGTTGAATTACTATAAAGGGCAGTACTCACCAGGTTGGTGGAGCCATTGTGTATTTGATTGTTTCTAACAGTCACCAGTGGCTGGGACTACCCACCCACCCTTCCCCACCCCACCCCCAGGCATGGCATTTCCTTTATAGCCACAGTTCTGACTTCACTTCCTCAACAGGTCTTGGGGCAGAACTGTCATATTCTTAATAACCCAGCACAGTACAAAAAGGGTAGGTACACACCACAAATAATAATAATTATATATATATATATATATATTACACATTGTATATTATAAGGGAGAGGGACATGTGGGGAGTGGTGCAATGCACTGGCTGTGGGGCAGCAGTTTTCCGGGAGACATTCTGGAAACTGCATTTCTGTCCTATTTGCAGGCAACTGTCAGCTCTGAGGGAGGAGGTTGCCACCTCCAGGTTGAACTAGCAAGGACTAAGAGGCCTCTTCCAAAGAGCACCACTGCCACAACCACTGCCTCAGAGGTTGCCAAGTATGAAGAGCAGTTGGACCACAGTGGGTTCTGGGAGGGTGCGGGTGGTGGACCAGAGGTGAAGCCCCCTAGTTGTACCACTACACAAATCATATGCCATTCTGGCAAAGCAAGGTTCCTCTATGATGGCACCCTCAGTGGAAACCCAGAAGAATGCTGAGGACATCCGCAAGGAAGACCCACAAAAGGGTGGCAAGGGACACCACAGGGGAAGGAAGCAGCTTCTGAGAGGGGACTCAGTTGTTAGGGGGTAAAACTGGGGAAGTGAGAGGAGAACGAAGTAAGGTGCCTGCCTGGTGCCATGGCTTGGAAGGACAGGAAGCAAATCCTCATGATTGCAGAAGCAGCATCGCAGAAGAGGAAACTAGATATCATAGTCCATCTTGGGACAAATGATCTAGCTAGGCATGGGATCAGTGCAGTGCAGAATGAATTTGTGGAGTTGAGGAGGGGCCTCAGATGGTTAGCAAGCACGGTAACCTTCGCAGAGGTGCTACCAGTCCATGGCAAGAGTGAGGCTAGGGTACTGCACACCATGCAGTTTAATGAATGGTTGCAAAACTGGTGCAGAGCACAGGGCTTTGGCTTCATTGGGGACTGGGGGTCCACCTGGAGAGATAGAGGTCTATATTGGCATGATGGTCTGCATCTGTCCATGAAGGGAACCAAGCTCCTAGGTGACAGGTTTAAATGCTTCCTTGGCAAGCTTTTAAACTAGCCAAGGGGGGAGGCACTGATAAAAGGCAGGAAATTTCAAGCCTCCCCCACAAAACATGGCAGGTAGTAAGGTAAACACTGAGGTACAGAGCTCAACACAGGGCAGGACAGGGGTAAATGGAAAAATAGACAAGGGAAATAATAGCAGGGATGGGGAAAAAAGGATAAAGCCAACATTAAATGGAGGGCAATGAGTACCAATGCCTGTAGTCTGGGAAACAAGCTTCCTGAGCTAGTAGCCCTGATAGAAGATGAACAATTGGATATTGTGGCAGTCACGGAAACATGGTACACCAAGAACCATGACTGGGATGTCAACATACCAGGGTACACAATCTACAGAAGGGACAGGGAAGGTAAAAGAGGAGGTGTAGTAGCTCTATACATAAGGGAAGGGGTCAAAGCTACAGAACTAAAAAGTAAAGGGGAGGACAAGAGGCACTCTGGGTCACCTTGGAGACAGGGAATGGCATCACAATCTGCTCAGGGGTTGTATACAGACCCCCGTCTCAAGGGGAGGAAATGGACAACAAAATGATAGAGGATATTCTCAAAATGGCTGAAAAAGGGGAGATACTGTTGATGGGGGACCTGAATATGCCAGATGTTAACTGGATAACATGTACTGTAGCCACATCCAAGAGCAGGGTCATTCTCGATGCCCTGCAGGGGGCAGGCCTTAGACAGCTAGTGTTGGAACCCACTCGAGAGGGAGCAATACTAGACCTGGTACTCTCAAATGGAGAGAGGATCACAAATTTAGAAGTCAGTAGACATTTAGGAACAAGTGACCACTGCACAGTGTGCTTCACAATGAGCACAACCATGAAGATAAGCCATACAAAAACAAGGATACTGGACTTTAGAAGGGCTGATTTTGGCTAAATGGGTGAATACCTGAAGAATGTACTAGCAAATGACCAGAAAGGAGGGGTGGAAGAACAATGGAGAAAAATCAAAACTACCATCATAGAGGCAACAAGCCTTTGTGTGAAACAAATAAAGAAAACAAAGCGGGGTAAAAAACCACCATGGTTCTCAAAAGAGGTGGCAGGGAAGGTTAAGGAGGAAAAGGCTGCATTCAAAAAGTATAAGGAATCACAGAAGAAGCACAACAGGGAACTGTATCAATTAAAGCAGAAAGAAGTGGGGAAGGCAGTCAGACTAGCAAAGGCCCAAACCGAGGAAAAAATAGCCAACTCAGTTAAGAAGGGGGATAAAACCTTTTATAGGTACATTAGGGAGCATAGAAAGGTTAAGGGAGGGATAGTGAAGATTAATAAAGGAGAGAGAAGGTGGGCAGAGGGAGACAGTGAAAAGGCAGAGATATTGAATGAATACTTTTGCTCAGTATTCACAAAAGAAGATGAGGAAGAGTTACCTAAACCAGACAATAGAAGCACTCTGGGTAGGGGTGCTGACACCAGTCCATTCACAGAAGAAAGAGTCCTGAAAGAACTCCTAAAACTCAAGGTGGACAAAGCAATGAGGCAGGATGGGATTCACCCCAGAATCCTAAAAGAACTAAGGGAGGACCTAGTGACACCACTGACCATGCTTTTTAACAATCATGGCAGGATGGGGTGGTACTTGAGGACTGGAGGAGGGCAGATGTGATTCCCCTTCACAAAAGTGGGAGCAAGGCAGAAGCAGGAAACTACAGACCTGTAAGTTTGACCTCAGTGGTAGGGAAAATGATGGAATCACTTCTGAAAGAAAGAACTGTTGAGTACCTAGAGGCCAGTGGGGCATAGGACCCAAAGCAGCATGGATTTACAGCAGGAAGGTCATGTCACATGAATCTAATTGATTTCTTTGACTGGGTGACCAAAGTAATAGACCAGGAAGGGGCTGTGGATATGGCCTACCTAGACTTTAGCAAGGCATTTGACACAGTCCCACACAAAAGATTAATAATCAAGTTAGCCAGCCTGGGAGTGGGTCCCAGGGTGGTAGCCTGGGTAGCAAACTGGCTGCACAACAGGACACATAAGGTAATAGTGAATGGAACACATTCCGATGAAAGGGGGGGTTACTAGTGGAGTACCTCAGGGCTCAGTACTGGGTTCAGTCCTCTTTAACATCTTTATAGGTGACATTGCAGAGGGTCTGGAAGGAAAAGTATGCCTCTTTGCAGATGACACAAAGATCTGTAACAGAGCTGATACACAAGAGGGGGTAGAATAGATAAGAAGGGACTTGGCAGGGTTGGAGGAATGGTCAGACATATGGCAAATTAGATTCAATGCAAAGAAGTGCAAAGTAATGCACCTGGGAAACAAAAAACCCAGGAGAAGAGTACACAATAGCAGGGGAGGTACTAACAACAACAAAAATGGAAAGGGATCTGGGGGTAGTCATATCAGATGACCTAAAGGTGGGTAAGCAATGTGAAAAGTCAGTAAGGAGAGCCAGGGGGATACTGGGATGCACAGGAAGGGGCATCACAAGTAGAAAAAGGGAAGTGGTTATCCCTCTATACAGGGAGACCTCATCTACGTAAGACATAGACAGGATGGAAGCAGTTCAGAGGAGGGCAACTAAAATGGTGCAGGGTCTGCAGCAGAAACCATATGAAGAGAGAGACTGAGAGAGCTTAATATGTATACTCTTGATGAAAGGAGGGACAGCGGGGACATTATAGAAATGTTCAAGTATCTCAAGAGAATCAACAAAGTCCAGGAGGGTAGCATCTTTCAGAAAAAGAGATGTGTAAGAACATGGGGGCACAATTTAAAGATAGAGGGGGGACGGCTCAGGGGTAATGTGAGGACATTTTTTTTCATGGAGAGAGTGGTGGATACATGGAACAGCCTTCCTGAGGAGGTCTTTGGGTCTAAAACAGTGGGGGAATTCAAACATGCATGTGACAGACACAAAGCAATTATAGTGGGGGGTTGCAGGAAGTAGGCTGTTGGTTAACTAGAATCTGCAGCTTATCCAGTAGGTAGGGAAATGGGCAGACTGGGTGGGCCAAGTGGTCCTTATCTGCCGTCAAAGTCTATGTTTCTATGTTATGTCAGTTTCTGTTTTATACATAGTTCATTTTACCTAAAATAAAAACAGTTATCATAAACAAACCATTGTATGGTGTGTAATAAAATATGGTGCCACCACCACTCTCCAGTAGTGTTCCAAACACATGCTGCTAGTGTTCTTCCCAATGTTTGAAAAAGTAAGTTAAGATGCTTGTTCAATTTTCCACCATAAAAGCCACGCATTCACAAATCACCAAATGCAAAATGCCCAAAACAGTAGGTGCATCATGCTACTAGATCATAAAATGGCATTCCTACTCAGCTTACTGTGTGTCCACAACACTCTAACACAGTTAATAAAGACATTTGTTAAGTTGTTTTTCCAAGGTATAAAAACATAACGCAAGGCAGAAAGAAAGACATACAAGGTCCATAGAAATCCTTAAGGACCGTGGAGTCTCAAAAGACAGAGGAATGCACAAAATACCCAAGGAGTTGAAACAGAATATTGGAAAACAAATGAAGGGGTCAGCAAATAAAAGGCTATAAACTCATTCAAGCTTTATTACCAAATAGTTTTCATAGAGAATTCTCTCAAATAACAGCATGAAGTTGTTCACACCACAAAAAAATGTATATGCACAGGTATCACATAAGTCGCATACGGCACATTACCACACCGGTCAAAAGCGAGGAGCAGAAAAGGAAAAGTGGCAAGCACCAAGTGTGTCGTTGACCATTCAAAAATGCAAAGTTAGTAAAGCATAAAACACCTACAGGCAGTGGCAAAAAAGCAAAGCGTCTCACGCAAAGTGCATACCACAAAAAAATGCTTCACAGAATATGCAAACGCAAACAGACATACCACCTCACTCAAGGGCTGTAGAACTGGTCGATCACAAACTTGTGGTGCAGAAATAGAAGCCAATACGCCTTGTACTGCTCGCCATGGACCGGCGCCAAGTTGATACCTGAAGAGACAACAAACGCCGAACCGACACACGCTTACACGACGACTAAACAGTCTTCATCAGAGCATGGATTGGGTACAATGACCCTTAAATATAGAGAGACTTAAAGGACAGATCCAAAACTGCACCATATACCTCCATAAACCTACAGCTAATAAAACAAAATAACATAGAATCAGATTACCAAAATACAAAGAACTGCACAATCTTACACAAGAGGAAAAGAGCCGGAAAAGTCATAATCCTCACTGATCATGGCTAGAGCACGAAAAGTCATAGCCATGAAAACTACATAAGTGCCACCATATACCCATAACAATATAGTGAAATGACAAAAATGTAATAAACTACTGAAATGATAAACATAAAAATAAGAAAAGCACCCAAAGGGAGTTAGAGCCGAAAAGTCATACCTCCCACTTGTGGACAGAGCACGCACAGGTCATGTCCACAAATGCTACTGTTACCTGTAAAAAACTATAAATAACTATATATAGGGAATTCATCATTTAAACCAAAAGGGACCATAGCATTTAATTCGAAAATCCAACAGGCTTCTCTTTGCAGAATTTTTGAATTCAAATCTCCACCTCGAAATCCAACTTCCACCTTTTCCAAACCAATAAATCTCAATGTGGCCGGAGACCCATGTTTAGCCTCATGATAATGTTGTGCCATAGCATAATCCATATTAGCATTTCTAATGGCTCCTTTGTGCTCGCCAATTCTCAGTTTTAAATTTCTTTTAGTTTGGCCCACATAACACAATCCACAAGGACAAATTAACATATAGATGACTCCCTGAGTATTACAATTAATAAATGTTTTAATCTCATAACTTTTACCAGATCTCGGATGGTGGAAATATTTTACATCAGACGTGTTGGAACAATGTACACATCTTCCACAATGATAATTTCCTTTGGGAAGAGAAGGCAGCCAATCTCGCTGTACATTTTCTTTTTTGCATGGAATATAGGAATGGACCAGCGAGTCCTTTAAATTCTGTCCCTTGGTATATGAGATCAATGGACGATTCTGGCCTATTTGTTTCAATCTCAAATCAGAATTGATAATGTTCCAGTGTTTGTGGATAACGTTACCTATTTTAGGTGCCAAATGATTAAATTCAGTGATAAAAATTACTCTGTCCACTTCACTTTTATTATGTACATTGGGATTTAACAATTCCTCTCTCTCAATATTGTTAACAAGATGTATGCTATTCAACAAAACCCCTGGTTCATAACCTCTTGTTATGAATCTACCTGTGATTTCCTTTTTAGCTTCTACATAGGATCTGTTATCTGAGCAAATACGTTTGGCTCTGATATACTGTCCTTTGGGAATATTGTTAATCACAGATCGAGGATGGCAGCTATCAGAACGTAGCAGGGTATTCCTGGAACTATGTTTTCTATATAATTTGGTCGAAAGTCTCTCATCCTTCTTCTCTATCAAGACATCTAGAAAGGGGATGCTTTTGTCACTTTTAGCATGTGTAAATTTCAGATGCATGCTGGTATGATTTATATATTCAATAAAATGTCCCAACTCAGCATCGGAGCCAGTCCAGACCATTAAGCAATCATCTATATATCACTTCCACAACTTGATATATTTCAAAAAGATGTTATTAGAAGGATTATAGATATTGGTCTCCTCCCATTCCCCCATATATAAATTTGCTAGACTGGGAGCAAAAGTAGTGCCCATTGCAGTCCCCTTTATTTGGATGTAGAAGGAGCCATTATACCAGAAATAGTTCTGTTCCAGTACAAATCTTGCAAGCTCCAACACAAACTCAGAACTTGGTTTCTTTTTCTGCCTCAAACTTAGGTGTCTAGATAGAGACTGTAGACCACCCTCATGGGGTATATTGGAATATAGGCTTTCCACATCTATTGTAACCAATATATCAGACTCAGAGACAGTGACATTACGAAGCATCAATAAAGCATCTTTTGTATCTTTTACATATGACTGAAGGTTTGGAACAAATTTTTGTGCAAAAAAATCCACATACTTAGACATATTTTCAGTAACAGACTCGTTTGCTGAGACAGTCTACCTGTCACAGGCAGCACACCTTTATGTACTTTTGGCAGAAAATAAAGAACAGGCATCTTGGGGCTAAATATTTTGAGGAAATCAGCTTCTTTTTTTGTGATTTCACCTGATGCAAAACCAAACTCAATTAATGCATCAGCCTTATTTTTGATGAGCTCACCCAGATCTCTATTGATCTTCTTATAAAATTCTTGATTACTTAGTTGCTTCAGAGCAATCTTATCATTTATAATCAATTTGTGTACATCATTAGAGACCATATTACAGAACGTGTGACAGGTAGACCGATTGTCTCAGCAAATGAGGGTGGTCTACAGTCTCTATCTAGACAACTAAGTTTGAGGCAGAAAAAAGACCAATATCTATAATCCCTCTAATAACATCTTTTTGAAATATATCAAGTTGTGGAAGTGATATATAGATGATTGCTTAATGGTCTGGACTGGCTCCGATGCTGAGTTGGGACATTTTATTGAATATATAAATCATACCAGCATGCATCTGAAATTTACACATGCTAAAAGTGACAAAAGCATCCCCTTTCTAGATGTCTTGATAGAGAAGAAGGATGAGAGACTTTTGACCAAATTATATAGAAAACATAGTTCCAGGAATACCCTGCTACATTCTGATAGCTGCCATCCTCGGGTGGGATAGAGTATGCATAACAGGTTCGATCCGGGAAAAAGGGACTGGGAGTAAGTGCACGAGGGGGTTGGAGGGTGCACAGAGGATAGTTAGGTACTAGTTACTCGGCGAGGTGCATGAGGATAAGTGCAGTAGGCGCTAAGGCCCCCACCCTAAGATTTAGCCTGGGTGGGAATAAGTGGGCTATGCTAGAAGGCTACGAGGTGCAGGGACACGCTGAAGAATTTGGTACCACTATACTTTTACTGTGGAATCTTCTATGAATGCCACTGTATTGCCACTTTATACAGCTTTTAACATCCTCTACAATCACACAGGTCTCTGGTAACAAGCCAGAAAATCCAAAGTAAATGAGCCTTCCTCTTGCTTCAATACTGGCTCCCCAATGTGAGAATGCAAGAACCAGTTATTTTTATCAGAGTGGAGGTGGGAGGCACAATAAATGAGCTGCAGACAGTATCTGTTTTAAATAGTAGAAAATGCACTTTTTATTTTTCTTGCAGCCCACAGTCTCGACGTTTCATCTACAAAGTAGGCTTCATCAGGAGATGTCTTTAAACACCTAATAAATACATAAATACTGTGTATACAAATCAATATACTGTCAACACATAACATCCCACATAGCTTCAAAGTCTTATGTCTTATTAATTTGGCTAATAAAAACATGTGTGCCCCCATTTCTCAGTAACTAAGGGGTGGTCATGTGCTTGGACATGTCTGGCAAGACAGGCTGTAATAGTAAATTTTACCTATCAGATGGCAGAGCACAGATAAAATATTTTGGATGGGAAGGGATAATGTAGGAGTGTACAAGCATAACATATGCTCAAATACAAACATCACTACAGTGAATGTTCATGTATATGCTCTCTTCCTGACGGGCAAAGCTTATTAGAGCAGCTCACCCTAGAAAGGTGTTACTATGTGCACCATCATCCTACTTCCAAAATTACCAAGCATAGTTGAGGTGTGTCAATAGAATTCAGCACACACAGGTGTGCCCTATAAGATTTAGAGCACATTTCTATTTATCAGATTTAATAACAAAAATATTTTTTCTTTTTGTTTTGCTATAAACACTTAATATCTCCTTGGCCAAGACAAGCTTGGGCTCCCTTCAGCCCTGTGCCTGCTGACCCCTACCATTCAACACCTCCCCTAGATTTCCCATAAGGCATAAATATCCCCACAGTTTACCCACTATGTTGGAGCTGTGAGGAGGAGGTCCGTCCCCCCAAGAACAATCCAGTATCTATCACCCAGGTCCCTGGTGGTGAGGTGTGTTAGGAATCGGTACACACAGCATCATAAATGCTTGCCTCACCACCATTCCCCATCACTTTTACTCCCTGGAAACCCAACTGTGGTGCACATATCAGTGTGTGTATGTGTAGGCATGCGTACACCATAGATTCCTGCAGCACCAACCCTTTTCCAGCCTCTCTTGTCCTGCACTGCCACTTGGCCTCCACTTGATGGCAGTCATCCCTGCCCTGGAGAGGAGAGCAGTTCCTTAGATGCTCAATTCTCTCCTCCCTCCTGCATCTTCCCACCCCCCAGCAGACCCCCAGCAAACCATGTTTATTCCTGAAACCGGATAGCCAGCATTGAGTGAGCTGTGGTGTCCAGTGCCTCAACCCTCAGAACCACTGGACCAACTAATAATAATTTATTTTTCTTCAGAATAAATGGATTTACCATTGAGTCCTGGACTCACTTACAATGTCCTGGACTCACTTACAATGAAAAGACAGAACACCAGGAGGAAGGAGCTACTGGTATAACTAAAACTTATCTACCGGGCCTAAGAACTAGAACTCTTGTACTGGGACCTTGAATTTATGGTAAAAAAAGAGTTATTGCATTTGTCAGAGGTAGTTGAAGTAAATTGTTATCTGTTATCTGTGTACTTATCTAGGTGCTTGTCACAGGTGTCAGAAGGGAATTGTTATCTGTGAAATTAACTAAGTGTAGAAAGATTTGCAAAGTAGGGGGAGTGGCTTAGCTAGAAGGAGCCAGGTTAAAACCAGATTTAAACACTGCCCTAGATAGCTTCTGCCAGAGAACAGACAGAACACCAGGAGGAAGGAGATACTGGTATAACTAAAACTTCTCTACTGGAACTATATTGCCTCCTTCCCTCTCCTCCACCCCACCACCCTAAACCAGTTCTACTTTTATAGGCACAGGATTTAACTGACAACAGGAACTTCCTGTTTGGGAGCAGGAAGTGAGTGATCACAGAGCCACCAAAGTCTCACCATCCTAGAAGGGCAAGAGTAGCTCTCTGTCACCCCCCCCAGCTGCTGGAGGTCTGACTCTGAGCAAGTAAGGAGACTACTGAGAAATATAGGAACTTCTTGTCTCAGAACAGGAAGATCAGGAGCTAAAAGGGCACAGAGGCAGTAAGTAAGTAGGGAGAGAAAAAAATAAACAAACAGAGGAAAGAGTAAGTATTCCAAACTACAGATAGGGGGCCAGAAAAAAGACATGATGGGAATGGTGCAGTGCAGTGGCTGTGGAGCAGCAGTCTTCTGGGAGATGTTCTGGAGGATGCAGTGTTGTCCCATCTGCAGGCACTTCTCTGGGCTGAGGGAGGAGGTTGCTTATCTCCAGGCTGAGTTAGCCAGGATTTGTGGGACCTCTCCAACCCACTGACCACCAGGGTCAATACCGTTCCCTCAGAGGTTGCCAAGAAAAAGGAGTGGTTGGACCACAGTGGGCTTAGGGAGGGTGAGGATGGTGGAACAGAGGTGCATCCCTCCAGTTGTACCTCTCCACAATTTCTATGCTGTTCTGGAAAAGTGTGGTTCCTCTATGGAGGCACCCACAGTGGAGACCAAGGAGGGTGCTGGGAACCTCCACAAAGAAGACCCACAGGGGGGTGGCATGGGACCCCACAGGGGAAGGAAACAAATCCTGGTGGGGGACTCCACTGTTAGGGAGGTAGAACTGGGGGAAGAAGGGGAGAGAGAGGTAAGGTGCCTGCCTTTCACCATGGCTTTGAGGGACAGGGAGCGAATTCTCAGGATCGTAGGACCAGCTGCACAGGGGAGGGAGCTGGATGTCATTGTCCACCTAGGGACACCTAGCAAGCAGTGAGACACCTAGAGAAGGCAGTAAGGAAGGCTGGGGGGATATTGAGATGCATAGGGAGAGGCATCAATAGTAGAAAATGGGAAGTTGTTATCCCACTGTACAGACAGTTGGTGAGACCCCATCTGGAGTACTGTGTGCAGTTCTGGAGACCCCATCTCCGCAAAGACATAGACAGAGTGGAGGCTGTCCAGAGGAGGCAGCAAAATGGTGCAGGGTCTGCACCAGAAGACATATGAAGAAATACTAAAGGAGCTTAATATGTATACCCTTGAGGAAAGGAGGAGAAAGGGACATGATAGAAACTTTCAAGTACCTCAAGGAGTCAACAAAGTCCAAGAGGGTGGCATCTTTCAGAAAAAGAGATGTGCAGAACAAGGGGCACAATTTGAAGATAGGGGATGGCCAGAGGTAATGTGAGGAAGTATTTTTTCACAGAGAGGGTTGTGGATGCATGGAACAGCCTCCCTGAGAAGGTCGCAAAGTCAAGAACAGTGGGGGAATTCAAGAATGCATGGGACAGACATAAGGCAGTCCTAGTGGGGGGTAGGAGGAAGTAAGCTGTTGGTTAATTAGGATCTGCAGCTTATCTGTTAGGTAGGAAAATGGGCAGACTAGGTGGGCCAAGTGGTCCTTATCTGCCGTCAAATTCTATGTTTCTATGTTTCTATGTTAGGGACAAATGACCTGGCTAAGAAAGGGATCAGAGCAATGCAAGAAGCATTTGTGGAGATGAGGAGGGGCCTTAGACAAACAGCACACAAGGTAACCTTCTCGGAGGTGCTGCCTGTCTATGGCATGGATGAGGCTAGGGTGCTCCACACCATGGGATTCAATCAGAGGTAGAAAAACTGGTGCATAGCTCAGTGATTTGGCTTCATTGGGGACTGGGGGTCCATCTGGAGGGATGCAGGCTTATACTGTTGTGATGGTCTGCATCTGTCCAGGATGGGAACCAGGATCCTAGGTGATAGGTTTAAATACTTCATTGGCAAGCATTTAAACTAGCCAAGAGGGGAGGCACGGGAAAGGAGCAGGGAAATCCTAGCCCCCTCCAAAAGATCAGGGTACGAAGTGAGGTAGACACCAACATAGAGATGTCAATAGGAAGAAGCACAGGGGTAAATGGAGAAAGTGACAAATGCAGTAAGGACAGGGATGGGGAAAAAAGGAGTAAGGCCGTCAAGAAAAGGAGGGTAATGAGTACCAACGCCCGTAGTCTGGGCAACAAGCTCCCTGGACTGGTGGTCTTGATGGAAGAGGGATGCCTGGATATCATAGCAGTCACAGAAACATGGTACACAGAGAACTATTACTGAGATGTTAACATACCAGGGTACATAACCTATAGGAGAGACAGGGAGGGCAGAAGAGGGGGGTAGCTCTCAATGTAAGCGGAAGGGATAAAAGCAACTGAACAAAACAGTAAACAGGGAGGAGAGCAGGCACTGTGAGTCACCTTAGAGACTGGAAATGGCACCACAATCTGCACAGGGGTTGTATACAGACCCCCATGTCAGGGGGAGGGAATGGACAAGGATATGATAGAAGGCATACTTAGGATGGCAGAGAAGGGGAGATACTGTTGATGGGGGACCTTAATATGCCAGATGTTAACTGGAGCACCTTTGCTGCAGTCACATCCAAATGCAGGACCATTCTTGATGCCCTTCAGGTGGTATGCCTCAGACAGCTAGTTTTGGAACCTACTCGTGAGGGAGCAATCTTACACCTCATACTCTCAAATTGGGACAGTGAGAGGATCTCAGATCTAGAAGTAGGTAGCCATTTGGGAACAAGTGACCACAAAACAGTGTGGCTCATGATAAACTAAGCTACAGATTCAAGCCATATAAAAGTGAGGGTTCTAGACTTCAGGAGGGCTGACTTTGGCAAGATGGGAGAGTGCCTTAGAAAAGCACTAGCAAACAGGCTAGAAGGAGGGGTGTAGCAACAATGGGGAAATATCAGAACTGCCATCACAGAGGCAATAAGCCTTTGTGTGAAGCAAATAAACAAATCAAAATGAAAGAAAAAGCCACTATGGTTCTCAAAAGAAGGGCAGTGAAGGTTAGGGAGAAAAAGATAGCATTTAGGAGGTATAAGGAAAAACAGAAGGAGCAGGACAGAGAACCAGTTAAGGCAGAAGGAAGCAGGGAGGCTAGTCAGAGTAACAAAGGCACAAACAGAGGAAAAGATAGCCAACTCGATTAAGAAGGGGGATGAAACCTTTTATAGGTATATCAGGGAGTGTAGAAAGACAAAGGGAAGGATAGTGAGGCTGAATAGAATGGATGGTGGGTGGGCAGAGAGTGACAGTGAGAAAGCAAGGATACTGAATGAATAAATACTTCTGTTCAATGTTCACAAAAGTGGAATTGGGGGAGGTGCCTAATCCAATTAACAGAAGCACTCTGGAGGGAAGGGGGGGTCAATCCCAGTCCATTCACTGAAGAAATGGTTCTGAAAGAACTCCTAAAACTGAAGGTGGACAAAGCAATGGGGCCAGATGAAATTCACCCCAGAATTCTAAAAGAATTAAGCAGGGAACTAGTGACACTACTGACTACCCTTTTTAACAAATCATGGGAGGATGGTGTGGTACCTGAGGACTGGAAAAAGGCTGATGTGATTCCCTCTCACAAAAGTGGGAGCAAGACAGAGGCAGGAAAATACAAACCTGTCAGTTTGACCTCTGTGGTAGGGAAAGTGATGGAATCACTTCTGAAGGAAAGAATTGTTGAGTACCCAGAGGCCAGTGGGGCCCAGGACCCAAGGCAGCATGGGTTCACAGTGGGGAGGTCATGTCATACAAATCTAATTGATTTCTTTGACTGGGTGACCAAAGTAGTAGACCAGGGAGGGGCTGTGGACATGGCCTACCTAGACTTTAGCAATGCATTTGACAGAGTCACACACAAAAGATTAGTAGTCAAATTAACCAGCCTGGGAGTGGGTCCCAGGGTGGTAGCCTGGGTAAAACATTGGCTGAACAACAGGACACAGAAGGTAATTGTAAATGGAGTCCACTCTGAAGAAAGAGTGGTTACTAGTGGGGTACCACAGGGTTCAGTACTGGGTCCCGTCCTTTTTAAGGTCTTTATAAGTGACATTGCAGAAGGACTGGAAGGAAAAGTATGCCTCTTTGCAGATGACACAAAGATCTGCAACAGGGTTGATACACAAGGAGGCATGGAAAGGATGAGAAGGGACTTGGCAAGGTTGGAGGAATGGTCAGAAGTATGGCAGCTTGTATTCAATGCAAAAGTGCAAAGTAATGTACCTGGAAACAAAACCCAGGGAAGATTACACAATGGAGGGGTAGTAACAACAACAAAAATGGAAAGGGACCTGTGGGTAATCATATCAGATGACCATAAGGTTGGCAAGCAATGTGAGAAGGCGGTAGAGAGGGCTGGGGTGATACTGGGATATATAGGGAGAGGCATCACCAACAGAAAACAGGAAGTTGTTATCCCCCTGTGCAGACAGTTGGTGAGACCCCATCTGGAGTACTGCATCCAGTTATGGAGACCCCATCTCCACATGGACATAGACAGGATGGAGGCAGTTCACAGGAGGGCAACTAAAATGATGCAGGGTCTGCAAGAGAAGCCATATGAGGAGAGACTAAAGGAGCTGAATATGTATACCCTTGAGGAAAAGAGGGAGAGGGGGACATGATAGAAACATTTAAGTACCTCAGTGGAATCAACAAAGTCCAAGAGGGTAGCATCTTTCAGAAAAAGAGATGTGCAAGAACAAGGGGACACAATTTGAAGATAGAGGCGAGACGGCTCAGGGGCAATGTGAGGAAGTATTTTTTCACAGAGAGGGTGGTGGATGCATGGAACAGCCTTCCTGAGAAGGTTGTGGGGTCTAAAACTGTGGGAGAATTCAAGAATGCATGGGACAGACATAAGGCAATTTTTGTGGAGGGTAGGAAGAAATAGGCTGTTGGGTAAATAGGATCTACAGCTTATCCTCTAGGTAGGGAAATGGGCAGACTAGGTGGATCACGCTGTTCTTATCTGTCATCAAAGTCTATGTTTCTATGTTTCTAATGGATCATTTCCAGGTGTTTCCTGGGAGCACAGAACAGTTAAATGACTTGCTCAGGGACACACAGTACACAAGTGGTGGGTTATGGGAATCAAACAAAGGGACTTCTGGATGCATCAAGCTCATTCACCATGTGTTACTCTAACATCTAGGCTATACAAACAACCAGATTTGTTGTATGGAGTGTTATTGGGGGGGGTGTATCAAATAGCAGGGATGGGCAAATACTTTGTTTTGAATGCACGGCTGAATATTCATACTCAGGGACCCTAAGATTTGGAAATTTAGTATTTGGTTTTGTTATTTGTGTACCTGTTGGGAGTGAGAAAAATGCACATGATCAGCTGTTTTACTAGGGGAATAAGTGAAAGAGTAGCATTCACAAGAACACAGACAGACATGGATAACAGCAGGTTTTGTCAGTCTCCTTCTCCCACCTTGTGGGGGGGGGGACTTGCTAACTAATTTAATGAAATGTGGGTGCTGTGGAGAGGAGGGTGGGACATGGAGGATGCTGCTGGGGTGGTGGGATGGGGGAATGACTTAATTAACTCACACAATGGCAAGAGGAGACAGTGGCTGGCAGTGGAGGTGGGTGGGATATGCCTGTCCATTGCCCATTGAGGGAGGTTTTTGTTAATCTTAGTTAAAATTGTGGGAACTACGGGGAGGGGGGCTTGTTGCAGAGGGTGGTGGGACTACTTTCACGTGATTTGGCTGAGGAGGAAGGTGGGGGGCTGTTTTTTTCCTTTTTTTTTTTTTTTATTTGAGTGTTTACCAAATATGAATAGGCATGAATAGTGGGATTACTCATTATTTGGATCCAAAAAATGAACTGTGCATTATTCATGGTATTTGGGAAATGCAATTCATTACCTGCACACCTGATCACATATAGGTAGTAGGACATATTACAAGCAGCATGTGTGGCTGGTAATATAAACAACAAAAAGGAATCTACAGTACATACCTGCTCCTCTCCTGCTGCACCTCTTAAGTCTAACTAGGTATAGGAAGGGTAGAGGTGTAGGAAGAGTTGGGGAACCATATGTACAGGTCAGGGGTTAAATAATTCACAAGAAAACTATTTTTCTTTTTGAACTTTCATCTACAGTGCTGCCACTGGGATGAAGAACAACATTGTAGGGTTCTTCATTAACATTGTTGCAAGCCCCTTACAATGCATTGCAAAATATTATAGGAACTGTAGTGCTCTGTATTGTGGTTTGCCACTTTCTTACATCAGATGGTGTCTAGAACAAGGATGAACCAATGCCAAATTTTTAATCAGTTAAGATGACAGGTTAGAAGGAACACAATTTTCCTTTGGCACTTTGATGACATGATACAGCATTCAATAATAATATGCCAAGAGGGGTCTGCCAGGATGCCACAGGACTGTGTACATAAAGGTTTCTGACTTAGGTGGGTGGCACAGCTCTATTCACATTCACTGTGCGGGAATAATGTTATGAATAGTGCTTGGTGCCACTTGTATATATTGTTTTGTTTTGGCCTTACTCGTTCCCACCTTGAGTATGAGCTGATAGCTGGAAGGCCCAAAAAGAATAGTATCCACCTCCTCCAACTCACAGAGAGTATACCTGGCAGCACTCAGGAGAGGAAAAACCCCCTTTAATGGAGGAAACCTCTGAGGAACCATGGCTACCAAGTTGCCTTCCTTCTAGGCGTACTACGAGGAGATGGAAAGAAAAGCTGAACGCATTTCTGCTTAAGGATTAGGAATGTATGTCTCAAAACAAGATGATGTCCATCTTCCCAGTCATTTTATTATGTAAGCTGGAACTTTCTTTCTTGAGGCAGAAGTAGCAGCACCAATTCTAAATGAATGGCCAGAATAAGTGAAAGGATCAAGTCCTAGGCGTTGTAGTAGTGAACAAATTGAATCCACAAATTCTTTGGTGGTTAGAGGTACATTATTATGAGAGGTTAGAAGTGGAGATTCAGGACTGGATTGACTATGAAAACTGCATAGAAGTAGACAGGGCACCAAGCAGTATTTGTAGGAAAATATTGAATGTCCACGCCTTCTCGTAGCCTGTCCGATTTTGATGCAGGAAGATGGAGAACATAGTAATCAGCCCACTTGGTAAGATGTTTGACCTTGAGAAAGGATGTTGCAGAAAGTGATGAAACTGTAAATTCTCCGGGACGTAGAAATCCATAAAAAGCCAGACAGATAGCTGCAAATAGGATGGTGGAGTGAGAAGTAGGAGGTTCGGACTCAGTAGATTAATTAGCTGTTTGAAGATGGTATCATCGATGGGTAACAGTAGGCATCCTTTTGAATGAGAGTTTTGGATTGCTGTAAGAAGGAGCTTAACTGCAGGATATGATGTCAAGGAGACATAAGCTGGATCTTGTAAGCAAAGGTGAAATTGAATGCCAGCTAAGTATTGTTGAATGGTAGAGTAAGATAATTTACTGGTTGTATGACAATAGGTCGTGAAAGCTAATACGGAAGGCAGATAAATCGGAAATGCAGAGTAGGCTGACATGGAGCAGAATGCATTGTATTTTCTCCAGGCTGTTCTGTAAGCTGATTGTGTGCTGATCGATAAGGCTGACCACATGAGGTTTTGTGCTGTAGTAAGATAATTAATCATGGCATGACTAGATTCTTGAACTGTGGAGCTGGAGTTGGAAGAGGATCTGCAGTAGGAAGGAGAATACTAATTTCTGAAATTGAAAACGGAAAGGTAGTCAGCGGCTGAATTGAGATGACCAGGAATATGAAAACATTGAATGCAAAATTATGAATCAGAGAAAGCCATGTTAATCTCCGAAGAATAGCATAATTGTAGGAGAAGATGATCTGCCTTGTTAATAATATCTACTGTTGTTTGATTATCTGAATATATTAACACTATAGACAAAGACCATCGATGACCCCAAGTAAAAGCTGCTGCAACTACAGGATATATCTCAAATAAAGGGGAAGAGGTCAAGGCTGCAGGCAATTGTAGAAATTCGGAAGGCCATGTAGAAAAGATCCATGATTGATGAAAAATAGCAGCGAATCCGTGAGTAGGTGAAGCATCTGTGAATACTCTAGGAGAAAATTCTGGAGAGATGTCTTTGTAGAATGTAAAGTTACCATTCCATTGGTTTAGGAAGAGGAACCATGTGGCAAGGTCAGATTTTGCAGTAGCTGTAATGGAAATATGATGGTAGAGAGCTGACGCTGAAGGAAGCAGACCAAGCAGATATGCTATGAAGGTACGTCCTTGAGGAATTATACGTGTAGCAAAGGAGAGGTAACCTAGCAGAGACAAGAGTTCGTGTTTTGTGCAGGATGAGCAATTGGAGAATGAAGGAACCAGAGTCTTGATTCTGCGTAGCTTGTCCATAGGGAGTCTGGCTTCCATGCGGACGGAATCGAGAATGATGCCCAAAAATTCCAGAGAAGTGGCAGGACCAGAAGTCTTTTCCTCCAAGACAGGTACAGCTTAATGATGAAACAAGTGGTGTAAGGCAGAAAGTGCTGCAGCTGGAGGCGCAGAAGGAGGCTTGATGAGAAGAAAATCATCAAGCAAGTGGATCACTGAGGTTACCCGACAATGATTCAATAACAACCAGCAAAGCGTAGAAGAAAATATATCGAACAGTTTCGGACTGCTTTTGCAACCAAAAACTACCTGCACAGCAAAGTAGTAGGAATCCTCCCATTTGATGCCACAGAGATGCCAAAGGGATGGATGAATAGAGAGGAGTGTAAATGCATCGGCAATGTCAGCTTTAGAGAGCCATGCGCCCCTGCCCACTTGTTTGATAGTCAATATAGCATCATCAAGCTTGGCATAGGCCAGAGAAAAATCCTGAGAAGGGATAAGAGAGTTGATACTGGGAACGTAAGTGGCACGTGGAGCGGATAAATCAAAAATAAGGCGCTGTTTTCTTGAAAATTTGTGAGTAGCAATGCCAATAGGACTGACACGAATGAGAGGAAATGGCAGATGGAGGTATGGTCCGATGAGATATCCTTTGTCTACCTCTTTCTGCAAAAGGGAGGAGACCAAGGCCAGTTGAGTGAGAGCTGTTTGTAAATTAGGAGATTCGTAGGAGTCCTGAGGAAGAGAACAGATGCCAGTATGAAATCTAAAAGTAAATCTGGAGATGAGAAACTGCACTAGAGAGCGAGATGGATGAGTGGCGAGCAGACGGGATAGTTCACTGACGTTGACAGGAGTAGAAGGATGATGCAATAGTCAGGGTCTGCTTCTTAAATTAGGGCAGATGGATTTTGCATGAGCTTCACCACAATGACTACAAATGTGCAGCAGACAGCAGGGATGAAGGGAGCAACCCATATCGTTGAAATTATTACAGACAGATCTACCAGCCACGAAAGTAATAGGACGACCATGTTTATCGTAGGACAAGCGAGGCATAGCAATATGATTGCGTATAGTCCTGGTAATAGTGGAGCCAGAAGTGGTAGTACGGGATGTAGATGAATCAGGCATGGATAAAGGGCAGAAAGAAGCAGCATGGGAAAGGGAGCCGCAGATCTGGCAAGAGAGAGCCTGTTGGCCAGCGAAATGGCAGCAAAACAACTCATTGTCAAGTGAGCCCCAGTGAAGGCAGACATTCAGGTGAGAGAGAGCAGCAGCAGCTTTAGCTGAAAAAGATTTATGGTAGTCAAAAAAATGAGTACCACCATAACGGACGCCAAGGTCAACAACTAGATACAGGTAGGTATCCAGTTCCTCCCTGCGAGACGGAAAAGCAGAACATAAAATGTCTCTGAATAGACTAAAGGCCAAAACAAATTCAGGAATAGTCAGTTTTTGGAAAGCCTGGGGTCCTTAGAATGAAGAACGATGGAAAAATCACCACAGGAGACAACTCTGTTTTCGATGGTATCATGGGAAAAAATAAGCAATGATATAAGGTTGACATCTTTCCCTTCGATGATATCCTTGCGGAGATGAGCGGGAACTAGATGAACAGGTGAGACAGCAGGCACAGAGGAACTTGAAGCTAGAGTACCTGAGGTAGAAGCAATGGCAGGTGCAGAAGGAGACGGTTGAGGCATCGGGGCTGGATTAGGCTGAGGGGAAGCCAGAGCCTGGTGGCATTCCAGAATATCCAGGCGATTGGAAATATCAGACACGGAAGAGGCCAGCTGAGAAATGAGATCCTTCAAGTCAGCAAAGGCATCAGGAGCAGGTGTAGCAGGACGAGCTGGCAGAGGAAGCGGATTGAGATCCTGATTCACAAGCCATAAATCATACAGCTCCTGCTTCTTGGCACCAGCAGGAACAGGAACTCCCAAAGTCTTTAATTCAGCCAGGAGATGAGGAACAGTCCAATCCTTAAGAGAGTGCTTAGATTTTGCAGACTTCTTCCGAGGAACGGGGGGTCCTTCAGGTGTAGCAGGAGGATCCATGGAGGCTACCAACAGGCTGCATTACAGGCAGAGGCCGACAGCAGGAACAGCAATGGCAACAGCCCAAAGCCAGAACATACAAGGGAAACCAGCAGGGATTCCTAGAACATGCCAAATGAGTTCAGGATAATAGCAGGCAATACCAGGAACGAACCTAGAGCAAGCAAGGAACCGCCAGGAAAGTGACACGCCAAACGAGGGAGCCAGGAGCAGTCGGACCAAAGCAGCAGCCGAACCAGGAAGGAAGCAACTGGGATGCAATTCGGGATGGGATGGGCGACGTGGAAGAGGAGAGAGAGAGAGAGAGAGAAGGAGCGAACCAGGCAACCAACACCTGAATCCGCGGAGTAAAGGAGGGGGGGAAGCGAGGAGGAGGAATGGCAGAGAACGCCGAAAATCACCGCAAGTGGCGAGAGAAACGCTGGCAAGGACAAGGCAGCAGGCAAGTACCAGTGAGAAAGAAAACCACGCGCCCGGCCCAGTGCTCAACTGTGAACGCTAAACAGGAGGAGCTGAGCTTGTCAGAATGCTTTATAGAAGGGAATCCCCGTCCATTGAATTACGGGCGGGCCCTTCAATTATGGCTGTCCTAGGCGGGCAGCTGTTACTGATGTATTGAACTGGATACCAGCACTTCAGTGCAAGCTCACTAATGAAGTTTAACTGCACACAACCCCAGAAGTAAATCAAGAACAAGCAACAAGAGATAAACACCAGGAACAGCCAAACTTTTTTCAGGCTGAAACTTTTTATTTATTTAGACTTGGTAACCGGGTAGAGCTAAATGGAAAATAACATGAACATCATTAATACTAAACTCAACCCATCCATAATCAACAATAAAAGAATAACAAAAATAAGTTTTCCTTATACCCAATTCTTCAAAATTGTGGTCCTTTTTATGCAAAGGGCAATTTTCAGACCAGTAAAAATTTCTAAAGAAAATAATTACAAAACATTTAGAATATCCTTTTATAAAGAATTTAAACCTAGATTTAGATTTTTTTCTGCAATAACCTATTCAATGTCATGGGATGTCATGGGTATTGCACATGCCTGTGCAAATCCATTTGTGTTACTTTTCCATTATATTATTTACAACATCAAGTAAAAATAAATGATTTCTATTGGTAGACTGACATTTTTATAGGTAGTAATGTTATGTCAGCATCTGATCATATGACTAAGAAATACGGCCAGAAATGAAAACAAAATGCTATTTATACTCAAACAATGTTGCAGAAAGGACCCTAGAAAACCTATTACTTAACAAGAAATGGAGAAAGGAATATGTTTAAAAACGTCTTTGAGACTACACTATATATGCAACAAAAGACATTTGGCATATATAGAAGCATGTTATAACGATGGCACTGTAAATAATTTCTAAGAAAGAAAATGTGATATGGCAATATGCAACTTTGATTCCCATTTCTTTATTATCCTCTAAACTGCATGTAAAAATGAGGGTCTGTATAAAGACTATCATTTTTAAAAATTATCCTGGCATATGGCTAATTATTCAAAAGTTTGTAAATTTATTCCAACTAACAGAGGCTATCCCTGGTTCATTCAGTGATGGCAGATTTGGAGCATGTTGTGCAAAGAATTCTTTTGAAGAGGTCATGTTTTTAGTGCTTGCACAGTCAGTACACCCTAGAGAGCTTAACATTGACTGATTTTATATGTGTAAGATAAGGTAACTATTGAGGCTGAATAGGGCCAACATGCTTTTATTTTTTTAACTTATTTTACATGATCAATCATGGCTAATCACTAAAAGAATTCTGTAGTCTGTCTGATTGTCCAAAGTGCCCACCTTTTAAAAAGGCATGATGCTATGGATAAAGCTAGTGTAATTGAGTATCACTAGATAACTGATTATGGAGACTGCAATGACCAGAAATTGTTAAACTTATACATTAGAAAACCGGGGGGGACCATTACACCCCTATATAGAACCCTGTAAAAAGTATCATTTAACAAACATTGATTTTCAGAATCAGGGATACTCAATTATGGTAATCAATGATGCTAGAGGTCACATCGACAAGCAAAGCCAAATAACATTGTCCAAAATAATTAGAAATCATGTAGCCCTGCAGTAACCAAAGAGCATCTCCTCAACATCTGAAAAACAGTTGCTGTAAGTATAACCCTCTTAAAAGAATGTACTCATCCTGTTCTGAAACATCACAGGAAACAAAAACACACTGCAAAACACTTTAAATACTTAGTGATTGACTTACAGAACCAACATTTAGCCCTTTTAATTACTGTCCATAATAGATATGAAGGTCAGATACTCCTCCAGTTAATTTGAGAATAAACAGGGTAGCATAACACAAAGGGTCTTTCAGTCTTCCTCCTGTTCTTTGGGTATTGCATCCTGTTCCCTCTCTAATCTCTGATGGGACTGTTGGAGATTCATTGCCCCTTTCCCCATGTCTGAAGGGTCTGTAAAAACACAGACCTTTTCCTGATGCACTATGCAGGGTTTAACAAGGAACAAAAGTGCATGTGGGACTGCTTTTTTTCTGAGCATGGTTCAAACTCAGTCAAATTTCTTTCTGCACTGATGAGTGGCATGTGATATGTCAGGAAACAAGAGAGTTGCATTGTCCTCTTATAATAAAGGATGGTGCCTTCTAGCCAATTGTAGCAATTTATCTCAAGTAACCAGAGTCCAGAACCGCTATAACAATATGACTTATGTCACCATCTTGCCGTCCATGTGGCTGAAGTCTGTAGACTTTAAGAATAGGCCATTCCACAGTCCCTGAATATTCCTTCAATTGTTCTTTAAGCCAGACATTAAGAAACAGTCGCAGAATGCCCAGAAACTGAACATTAGCAGACTGAATTTGATTTTCCAGTATTTCTGGTCTGTTTTGGGTAAGCTTTGATTACTCTGCAGATTGAGCAGAAGCAGCACTGTACCATTCTGAGTGTCTCTTGATGTCATCCACCTCTGTTGTTAGGACATCCACGGTAGTTTCCACTGTCACCATTTGGGAAGTAAGGGAATCAAAATTATCATTCATGGCACAGGTTGATGCCAGTAGCTGACACATTTTTTACCCAAGGACTGCAGAGTTTCTTCCTGTCCAGTTTATGTTGCTCTATCATTGCGGCATCAATTGGGTGGTCAGCCCAGGTGCCCCAGACTTCGACTGTTGTTTCTTGCTTTCTGCCGCTGCTTGCACAAATTTAGATTCATCCATTATAATCTTTATGTTGCCCTTTTTTTTTTTTTTTAAATAACTTGTTTGAAAAATAATTTTTGCAGTTTTAAGTCATTGTATTGCAGAGCTCTGTAATCAGGCTTCCTTCTCCTTCAGGTTCCCTTCACCAAGATGCTTTTAATTCTGTATTTTCAACTGTGTGGCCTCATTCAAGGGAAGATTATGTTAAGAAAACCTTTTGCAATTGAAGCTTGCTGTAGCTGAAGGGGAGATTTTTTTTTTAACCTGGGAGAGGAGTGAGTTTGCAAATTCCAGCAGCATTTTTGTCTGCAACCCTGCCTCCTCCCCAGAAGCATGTGACCCTAAGTAGCCTGAGTACCACATCAACAAGAGAATGCCATCTGTTCTGGGACATCTGCAGGACTTTTGCAGTTAAGTCCACAGTGAACACAGATCTGAGAGGGAAAGATAGGGTAAATAGGTTACTGGGGAAGGGCAGTGAAAAAAAAATACTGGACAAGCTATACCCTTTCTGGCATAAGCCTACATTTGGTATAAAACAGCACCAGTAGGCACTACACCCTATCTTGGGTAGCCCTGTGAAGGGGATAGCATAACACCACTTGGCACTGCACCTTATCAGGGGCAGACCTATGCAGGGGCCTGCAGGAAGGTAGTAATTCACTAGGTGAAACAGAATTTTAGGGGATACCATTAGATATTTACTCAGCAAATACCTGTGCAAAGAAAAAGATCATAAGGATTAAGAGTGGACATGGGGGGGTAAGCCAACTGTAGGGGTTGTGGGGCAATCATACCATGAGACGGTTCCGAATCATAACGATCGCCATCATAGCGATCGCTGTTTGGGCGAGTGTACATTGCTGAAAATAACTAATGGCGAATGTACGCTCATGTCTGCTACAATTTTGGTGACAGGACTGCAAGATATACGGCGGGCTGCACCCCCCATAACTAAAGATTCTCAACTCCAGGGGGTTGCATGTTGGGGGTGTAAAACTTAAAAAATTAAAAAAGGCCTGACACAAAAGGTGACGCCCTCCCCAGAACCAAATGTGGCACCCTCCCAACCCCAGCCTGCCACCCTTCCCACCATGCCACATGGCCAGCTCATCAGCTGACCACCACACTACCTCCCACATACCATCACTCCGCTTCTGCCCCTCAAGTAGTGTGGTCCCTCCCCCCCACATGCGAGTATACATCCTGTCACCATGTTTGCCCACCATGGTATCTTGTCACTACCCTGCCAGGTAGCCCAGAACACAGGCACCATGATTGAGTCACCCTTTTTGTAGTCACTCAATCATGGTCATTGTGTTCACAGGATACTCTCTGAGACATGCTATAGAGTATGGGGTTCTCCCCTATTTTTTTGGGGGGGGTATTATTTTTCTCTCCTCCAGAGCTCCGGCTACAACCCCTGCCCTCCGTTGTTCCCCCCAGCGCCATCCCCGGACATCAGACCCCCTCCCTTGTGCACCCTGCGACTTACCCTTCGCGGCAGGGTGGTGGGGAGTGACTCAACCCACCCCAACGGATCTATGCCAGGGAGGCACCCTTCCAGGAATGGCGCAGCAGGGGAACAACTTTGTGCTGCCGGGCTCACTTTTTCGCTGTTTTCCTCCCGGCGGGTCATGGCGTGCAATGACACCAGCGACTGGAGTGCACACCACACTCCCGTGCGTGCCCCAATCAGCGTCTGCCATGACCGCCCCCAAGCTTGCAGCTATGTGCTGTTGACCCCCAGCCTCCGCTAGGGGTCAGACAAGCCCTGGCCACCCAAATCCCCCCTTCCCGGAGATGGAGAGCAGTCCCTTGGACACTCAATCTATCTCCTCACTGCTGACCCACGGCAACCCATGCCCGTTCCCAAACACGGGTCGCCGGATTGGCGAGAGGTGTGGCGACCAGCGCCTCAACCCTCAGCACCACCGGGCCGGCTGTTCTCCCCTATTTGCAGGTGATTTGAGGAGCTCCATGCACTGCTGCAGTCAGCTCAGGAAGAAATATTACTGCTGCACAGTTGAGCTGGAATCCTGAACCACTGCCCCATTGCAGAAACCCACTGTCCCACAAGGATAAAGCATGCTAGAAAGGAAGAAGGGTGGTAAGGAAGAAGGGTGGGAAGGAACAGTCTATATATCTGAGACTGTGTCCTCTGGTAGTGACTACAAATAGATTTGCACCCTTGGAAGAGGCACAGTTACCACACTTCACCAGGGGAGGCTGCTTGACAGTCATGAAGGAGGGTGATGCAAGGGGAGCATCACCCAGCAGGGCAGAGAGAGGAAAGAAGGTAACAGACAGAATATTCATTGTAAGGAACTCTATGGTTAGTTGAAAGTGTGGATAGTGTTGGAAAGAAGGAGGACGGTGGTCAGACACATGCCAGGTGCATTGGCTGTTAGAGACAAGGAAAGAATAGAGAGGATAGGGGAAGTACCACAGGACTTTATACATTTGGGTACAAATTACCTGGCAATCAAAGCTTGGAGGAATTTAAATCTAACTTCTGCAGGCTGGGAGGGGAACTAAAAGGTGGGATAACTTTGCTAGCCTTCTCAGAAGTGCTACCAGTGTGGCATACAAGGGAGAGTATTGTAAGGCAGGAGGAAACTGAGGCATTCAATGCCTGGTTGGGGGGGTGCAAGAAGGAGGGATATTTGGGAGACTGGAGTAGCTTCTTGGATATAAAGTTATTTAAGGAAGATGGCCCTTCATCTCACGAGAGAGGAAGCAAGCAGGCTATGGCAAATGTTTGATGTTTTCGTGAATAATCATATAATCTGAAGGAGGGCAGAAGCTGGGAATTCTCTAAAAGGGGAGAGAAAAGGGATTACCTAGCAGGGACTCCCCAAAAAATGGGAATGATTCTATCGAGTAAGAAGGGGAGGAGTTTAGGGGTCACAATAATTCAGCTAGCTTGAGGAGAAAAGGGAGGCATGAGAAGGTTGCAGAAACAAGGACCTGAAAACATGTAATGGGAAGGAAAATATAGGGGGAGGATGGATGGGATCTGCCTAAATGCAATGGGCATAAATAACAAGATTAGTGATCTACAAGCAATGAAGGCAGAGGGTCGCCATCACAGAGACATGGACCAAAGGGGACATCTGTGAGTCTCCTAAATAGAATGTGAAAGCATCCTTTTTTTTTTGCATTTTGGTCCCCACAAGAGCCCCCCCCTCATCTTTTGCAGGAAGTCTCCCATCCCAGTTGGCATACAATGAAACTATGTGGGCCACTTATGGAGTGGTGCTGCTAAAATACATTACAACCTGGTAAGCAGCTCATATATGTCTTAAAGAAGGTAGATATGCATTAATCAGGAATACAGAAGCTCAAAGAAGGGGACCCTTTGCCTAGTAAAGGTAGACTCCTATAAAAAGGGTGGCTGCAACCCCAAACTCAGCAAAAATGGGGCAGCACAACTACTGACTTGTGGCATGCATGGGTCTCTGGCCATTTACAGTGTTTAGGACGAGGTAGAGCTTTAGTGCAAAATAGATATCAAGACCCAATACCAGGAGAAAAAAAGTTGCCTGTGCCAATTTTAGTTGGGATAAGGCATGAAAAACAAGACAAATCATTGAACAATTTTTTATTAAAAATGGCCATTTAATACCAAGTATGACTTGTTTTTTTTATCTGGGACTGGGATGAGGACAGGCCATTGTTGCTGCTGCTGGTATCTGTGAGTCTGGTGTTAGAATGCAGAATATGGATTTTAATTGTCTTTACCCATCAGTATACCCTGGACCCTGGACTCTATTCATTCACAGGTGTGCCTCCTCTACTTATTTTTACTCTACCCATGTGACTATTCCATGCATGTTTGAAGCTCCCCATTGACTTTGCCCCACCACCTTTTCTGGCAGACTGTTCCAGGTGCCCACCACCCTTTTTGCGAAGTATTTCCTTGTATCCCCCTTCCCCACTTACACTTCATAGCATGCCCTGTGTTCGAGTTTTCTTCCTCCAGTGAAACATACTCCCCTCCTGCACCTTGTTCACTCCCATGAGGTACTTATAGGTCTCAATCATGTCCTCTCATGCTCTTCTCTCCACCAGGAAGTACGTGTTGAGCTCTCCCAGCCTCTCCTCATGGGGTTTCTCATGCAACATCTGGACCATTTTTTTTAGTAGTCCCCCCTCTGGACTGGTTCTGCTCTGTTGATGTCTTTGCAGAGGTGTGGCCTCCAGAGCTGGTCACAGTACTCCAGCTGGTGCCTCACAATTAAGCAAATCAGAGACAACACCATTTTCCTTCTCCTGCTAGAAATCCCTCTCCTTATTTACCCCAGCATCTGGCTTGCCTTGTCTACTGTTCTGTCGCACTGCCTTACCACGAGCTCATCAGATAGGATTTCCCTCAGGTCCCTATTTTTCTGGGTAACAGTAAATACCTTCTGCCATCATATACACAGCCCCCAGGATTCCCCACCATAGGTTAATAACATTGCACTTTTTAGCACTGAAACCCAGTTGCTGCTCCCTAGACCACTCCTCTAGATTCCCAATATCTCTTTATATAATGTCCATCCCCTCCTGGGCATCCACCCTGTTGCAGATGTTTGTGTCATCTGCAAAGAGATGCATGTTCTCCTCCAGTTCCTCACAAATGTCACTTATGAAGACATTGAAGAGGACAGGAACCAGTTCTGATCCCTGTGGTACTTCACTGGTCGCCCACTTATCCTCCATGTGACTGCCATTCACCACCACACTTTGCCTTCCACCTTTCCACTGGATACCCAGCTCACCCCTTGTCCCCCACCCCAGGCTGCTAAGTTTCTTTATCAGCCTCCTTTATGATACGGTATCAGAGGCTTTACTGAAGTGTAGATAGGCCAGATTCACTACCCTCATCTGATCCACCTACCTAGTTACCCAGTCAAAGAAATCTATGAGATTTGTTTGATATAGGTTCCCCTCTGTGAAGCTGCACTGCCAGTGGTTCTGCACCCCATATGTCTCCAGGTACTCCATCAGTCTGTCCTTCAGCAGGAACGCCATTAATTTTCCCACCACTGATGTGAGACAGACCTGCTAGCCTCCTCTTTGCTGCTGCTGTTGTGAAGAGGGACCACATTGGCCAGCCTCCATTCCTCTGGGACCCCCCCATCTTCAATGAGGTGCTAAATAGTGTTGCTAATGGGGCATTTAGCATAGTGCTCAGTTCCTTAAGTACTATCTGGCTCCATTGCCTTGTTCAATCGTTCATAGACTCTTTCTTCTGTAAATAAACTTGTGTCTGCCCTCCCCCCCAGTGCCTGTTAATGTATGTCAGCCCATCCCACTACTCCACTGTGAAGACCGAGTAAAAGTATTTCTTTAAAATGTTAGCTTTTTCATGGTCTTATTCTGCACAGTTCCCCTTTCTTGATTTTCTGATCTTCACAATAGTTACCTTCTTATCTTCCTTTTTTCACTCACATACCTGAAGAAAGTCTTATACCCATTCTTGACCTCTTGGGCAATGCTTTCCTCAATTTGAGCTTTTGCTTTCCTTTCCATCTTTCTTGCCTCCCTTTGTTTCTGTAGAAAGACTTCCCTTTCCACCTCCAGTTAATTCTCCTTGTACATTCTGAAAGCTGTTTTTTTTCTCCCTTACTGCCTTGGCTACCTGCTTTGAGAACCACAGTGGCCTCATTCTACTCTTACCCTTGCATACTACCTTTAAACAGCTTGCCCTTACCTTAGTTTTTCTGTATGTTATTTTTCCTTTTCATTGTGCCTCCACCCCCAGCTGTCTCCCCCTTCAATGTATTTCCTAAGGTAGTCTCCCATGTCTTAAAAATCTGCTCTCCTGAGGTCTAAAACCCTCATCCTAGGATGGTTCTTCTTCTGTCCAATCCATATCCAGGTTTGCACATCAGATTGCATTCATATGTATGCTGATGACGCAGTTATATATACAACTGGCAAATCTGTCACTGATGTCACTACCAGGCTTCAGTTCAACTTCATTAAGGTCCAACTCTGGCTTAGTTATCATCACATTTTCTTAAATGCCAAGAAGACAGTTTCCATGATTTTTGACACAAGGCAGAGACTTGCTAGACTAAGCTACAGTACTTGCCCACCATCCACACCCTTAATGGGACTGTATTAGAGAACACCTCCTCGTTCAGGTACCTTGGTGCCTTGCTCGACCAGTACCTCAACTTCTCTGTACATATAGATACCATTCTGAAAAAACTGTGGCCCAGACTTGGTGCTCTATACAGAAATTCATAGCTGCATCCTGCTTACGGCCAGGTGTGAGTTAGTACAGAAGATGATACTACCCATATTTTACTACTGCAACGTAGTCTACAATGCCACCCCACGGTCCTCCTTAGCCAGAATGGATACTCTCTTCAACTCCTTCTGCAGCTTTGCCCTTGGTTCCCCTTCCCTTACCCACCATTGTGATCTCTATCACTCTCTGAATTTTCTTACTCTTACTAAGAGATGCGCACTCCATGGTGCCAAATTCCTCTCTAAATTTTGGCTTGGCTCTTTTCCTTCTAATATCTCTTCCTCCTTATCCACCCCTCCTCCTTCCCAGTATTCTTTAAGATCCTGTTACTCGAGGCCTCTGTCAATATCATGCTGCTCCACTACATCTGGACAAAATGCCTTCTCCTATCACCTGCCAAAATTATGGAATGCACTCGCCCAAAAATTTGGCACACCTCTACTATAGGTTCACTCATATTGGCTTTCACTAAACTACCTACTCACCAACTGTGTGTGCAACTGACTTCCACTGGTGGTCAGTAGCTATCCTCATGGCATTAAAGGCCATTTGGTAGCAGTAATTGTTTCACCCTCACTACTGCCTGCACCTTCTAAGCACCTACATGCACTTTCTTGCTCCTAGCACTGTTGGTGACTAAATGTCACCTAGCCCACTTGGGTATATGTTTACTTGTGGTAACTCCAGAACTTCTAGTATTCTGTTTCTATCCCTGCTATTTGCACTAGTTCTATACTCTGACCTATTGCTGTTATTCACAACTCTGTATGCCTGTATTATGCTCATGTTACTACTGTATGGCTCTGTAAAGTTTTTGGAAGTATACTGTAACTGTATTATGGCTAAAGTAACTACTGTTTTACTCTGTAATGTTTTTTTAAGTTGTATTGATTTTGTACTATCCCAACTACCCCTTCCCCCAGTATGTGCCGTGAGAAGAGCAACTTGTTTGCTCAGTGTACTTTTCCTGTTGAACCTTTTCAATAAATAAAAAAAATAAATATGCCAAACCACCCTGGAGAATAATTGCTTTTACTGAGGGGGCTACCCACTGTCACATCAGCAGTGCTGTCCCTGTTTGTAAATACCAGCTTCAGCACTGCACCATCTCTAGTGGTATCAGTAACCAACAGCCTAAGAAATGTCCCTTGAAAGGAGTCTAGGATGTTCCTGCTCCTAGTTATAGCTCCAGCCAGGCTGTTCCAGTCTTCATTCATCAAAATAAAGTTCCCCATAATTACTACTTCCCTTTTCTCACCATTTTGCCTATGGCCTGCCCCCAAACCCTGTCTAATTCCTCACCCTGTCTCGGTGGCCTGTACACCACCCCACATGAATATAAACCCCAGACACCAACTCTAAGCCAACTCAAAGGACCTCCAGCACCTCCTCTTCCCCACTGTGCCCTTGTATTTACATTGTCTTTATACCTTCCCTTACATGTTAAACAACCCTCTTTTCTCCCTGCCCTATCCATTCAAAACATGCTGTAACCCAGTATGGCCACTTCTCATCTGTGGTTGTTGGTGAACTATGATTCTGTCGTGGCCACCAGATCCAGTTCACCCTGTGCAATGGTAGCCCCAAGGTCAGGAATTTAGTTTACTAGGCTCCTTGCTTTGGTGCATATAGATGTCCACTCCTTTTGCCCCTCCCTCCCTGCTCTTACTTTGCCCTAGTGGCATGTAATTCTGATTACTCCAAAATGACGAGTCCACAAGTTGGCAAGGAAATTAGGTGAGGAAGAAACAGCAACATAAGCTATTCCCTCTCTATGAGGTGCTACAGTCTCAGAGTTGGTTATTTAAGTCAGGGGGTGCATGGGCAAAGCCCCCCCCCCCCAAAAAAGTCACCATTTGTGTCCTGGCTTAACTTTCTTTGTGATTCTGGACTCACCATTCTGCAGTCACTACTATCACATAAAACCCTTTGCCCTCCCTTCTTACTTCAGTTTTCCCTGGTACTGTCCTTCCTTTTTTTTATCCTCCCCGTCATCCCTAATATTTTGCTCACCCTTAGATCAATCATTCAACCCTCCCATCCCTTCCCCCCTTGCCTCTACTCGCCACTACCCCTGGGTAATTTATTTTCCCTGGCTATCTTCACTTCTGTTAAATTATTTTGAGGGGGGCATTCACTGCCTCCCTCATTTCTTCTGCCTTCCCCCACTTGGCTGGTTTAAATGTCCATCAAAGTAGCTTTTAAACCTTCTACCCAGGACTGCTGCTCCCCTCCGGGGTGGATGGAGGACATCCCATTTGCACAGGCTTTTATCCCTCCAGGTAGAACCCCAGTCCCTGATGTAGCCAAAACCCCTCCTTCCTGCACCAAGCCTTCAACAAGTAATTGAAGGCCTTGGTGCAATGTTCTCTTTTCTTCCCCTGGCCAGGGACAGGTAGCACTTCAATGAAGGCTACTTGCTTCATACCCTTCCTCAGCTCCCTAAACCTGTCCTACTCCACCCTTGCTGTGTCCCCTGCCAGGTTATTTGTCCCCAGATGGACAATGCCATCCAGCTCCCACTTCTGCCCCATGCCCTAGTGATCCTAAGGATCTGCTCCCCATTCCTCCATACCAAGGTGCCAGGTAGGCACTTCACCTTTCTAATTTCCTCCCACAATATTTCCAAAACTACCTCACTAATGATTGACTTTCCACCAGAAGTTGCTTTTTCTTCCACTGAGGTCCTCTGCCTCCCAACTTGGGGCCTCCACTCTGAAGGACACTCACATCCTCCCTTGCCACTATCATAGGTGTTTCATGCCAGCAGCCCTGTCCCACCATAGTGGTGAAAGACTTGTGTAGTTGCACCTGCTGAGGAACATTTCTCCTTCTCTGCAACACCACCCTCCTACAGCCCAACACAGTCCTGCTAGACCTCCTTTTTGGCAACCTCTGGTGCAATGGTAGCAGACTTGGTAGCCCTTGGGTGGGGGGGAGGAGAGTTACCTAAATCCTAGCCAACTTGGCCCGGTGTCCAGGAACCTCCTTCCACAGCCCAGAGAGGTGCAAACAAATGGGGCAGCACCTCAGTCTTCGGTTCTCCCTGAAGATTGTGGCCCCACAACTACTGCACTGCACCACTCCCATTATTCCCAAATGCACTCCCTCTATGTACGGAAAAATAATGTATGCCCTTACTCCATATAGAAAGTTTTTTGATTTCCATTTTTTGTTTGGCTTACCCATTTTGCTACAGCTTAGGTAGGATCCACTCCAGTTCTTTAATCATTTGCTGAAGTCACAATCTTGATTTTATCCCATTGTCATATTAGCCATGTTTATGTAGTTGACTATGATGTACTATATCAATTTGATGTCTGTTGTAATGTTTTGTAATGACTTGTTTTTGTATGTAACCTACATAACATGGACACAAACTGGCCTTTGCCATCAGGTTGCTGTGCAGTACTGAAAGATGCCGAAAATGACTCTAACACAAATTTTTTTTAAAGGAATAGCTTCCTCTTCACTGAACAAGGCATAAAAAATATCTCTTATTTAAAATAAAAGTACAGTATAAAGTGAACTGTGTGATTGCTCTGTTCTCGATATTTCCTATCTGGTAAGTGCCTGAATTAATGAAGTGTACCCAAATAGGAGTGTGTAGGGAGGCTGTATATGTACAGACGTCCCTCTTTGCACCTGCAGAGAGGCCTGTGAATCCAAAGACCCCAGTACACACTTGTTTGAAGCCTACCCTGACCTGATCCATGCCAAAGTACATGTAGCCAGGTTAGGGGTGGGATTGCTAATGGGGACATGCTTCAGAGTGAACCATATAAGTGCTTGCACACCTGGGAGGGGATTCAGAGTGTGGTACTGTTATGCAAGGGAGGGAGAATCTGAAACACCAGTCTGCTCTCTCTGCATATGTTTCTGAAAACTCCCTGTGCCATCACAGGTCCCAGCTGTCACTAACACTCATTACAACCAGCTGTCAAGCTGGCATGGAGGGCTGGGGCCATGTCATTCATTTTTTGTTTTTCATTTTTAAGGGAAAGACTGTGGTCTTTAATGCTTATGGCAGTCCGTGTAGGACTGCCTTATCCCATAATATCCTGCCCTGTGTGGAGCAGGTGATCCACTCTAGTACTAAGCTGGACAGCTAATTGGGGCCCTCATTGTGGTTCTAACATTTAACACTTCTCAGACTGCCCATGCTCTGGTTCACAAGTGTGGGCGGGGTTAAGCGCTGTGCATGCTGCCATTAGTGCTGCACTCCCTTGGTGCATGAGGTCTGTGCCAGGATACATGCTTTGGTCCATGTAAGATTAATTTCTATTGATTGGGCCAATAATCTGTAAGACAAAATGCACACCATGACTGGTTGGCTCTTTAACAAAATGAGGTTATTTGTTTAGTGATTTGTAATGTTTAATCAGGAAAGTGACACAAATCTACAATACTGTAGCTGGTATCCAGATACAACATGGAGGGTAGGTTACAAAAGACTGCTTTTTTGACTGGGAGAATGTTGGTTATGACACTCGGTGAAACTCCACTACTCTTCTTTGAAAGTGCACTACTCTTCCTTGATAAGTGCCATGGGATCTTTAACTTCTGTGTGGAGAATGTCAAGAGAAGGGCAGATGGGACCTCTGGTTAAGATCTCATATTAACATATCAGGTCGCAGAACCTCAATATGTACTCACTGGAAGAAAGGAGAGAGCAGGGGGACATGATAGAAACCTTCAAGTACCTTAAAGGCATAAACAATGTGCAGTGGGTGGCATCTTTCAATTTCAGAGCAGTACGAGAATGAGGGGGCATGATATGAGAATTGAGGGGGGCAGGTTAATGGGGAATTGGAGGACACTTGCATACTGTGTGACTCTGAGCAAGTTACTTAACTTCCTTGTGCTCCAAGGTCACACCTGGAAACAAGCTTTGGCTTAGTGTGCCTTTCCTGGTTAAACAATTTCCCCTTTCCGTGTTCTTCACAGAAAGAGTGGTGGATACATTCAACAATCTGCCACAAGAGGTGGTGGGCACAAATACAGTGGGGGGCTTCAAGTGGGCTTGGAACAGACATAAAGGGGCCATTAGGGTGGGAAGGGCAGAAGATAGCTGCTGACCAAGCAGGGTCAAAGGCCACAAACAAGGATAAGCTTAAGGGCAGACTAGATGGGCCTGGTGTCCATATCTGCTGACAACTTCTATGTTTCTATGTTTCATTTATCATGCCATTATTTTACCACCTTTGCAGACCTGGCAGTGGCTATGACCCCCCCTTGGAGGGGTATGTCCTCCAGCCCATTGCGGCCATCATGGGTCCTGCTGGGTCCCGATATTTTCTGTTTCTTTTATCCCCCATGCCTGTGCCTGTGCAATGTGCACAGCAGCTGTCTCCACCTCTTCGGAAGCCGCCAAGCACCCTGGGCATGGACCAAACTCTTTCTTGCTGTTCTGATGTGTGCAGCACAACCCCCCCTCGAGGAAGGAAAGCAGTCCTCTGGGCACTCAATCCTGCCTCCCCGGCCAACCCACGAACAATCTGAGTCCATTCCTGAACCCAGGTCACCGGTGTGTGTCCCGCACCTCAACCCTCAGTGCCACCAGGCCAGCCACTCTATGTTTCATCCAAAGGATGGAAACCTCAACAGTGCAGCCACCCCCATCCTGTATTGAAAGAGCAGTTATGAGTATTACCCCAAGTACCTGATGGGGAGCTACAATCAATGACATTCCAGTCTTCTGACCCCAGAGGTGAGCAAGTTACTTACTGAGACAGTGATATGGATAATCCTGTTTGGTACAACCTACTGTGTATCAGAAATAGTGGAAAACTGCAGGACAAAAAAACTCAGACTTCCGTTGATTCATGTACAGTAGAACCAAGTTCTGCAATGAACACTAAGGAGCTCAGTTCTATTTACCTGCTCATATGTTTCTTGCAGATTTCCTTTAGCTGCATAGAAACTGTTACTACAGCTAACAAGGGGACTTTTGGTCAATGAACCTGTGAAGCCTGTGTGCATCTTTGATTGGTGATAGCCCATGACTTGAATACTATATACTATGGTTGTAATATCAGAAGTAGAATTCATAATTATGAGAACAGTATAATAGCAGCAACATCAATCTGTTTTTCTTTTCATTGCGTTGGTAGCTTGCAAAATCAGATAATTAATCTTGTGTAAGCCAACCTGTCAGCAAACCACTATAGCAAGGTTCCCAAGCAGCTCCTGCAGCATACCTGATTGAAGATTGAACACGTTAATGAGTTCCTGGGGGAATATCTGGAGCTGACCCTTCTGCTACAGCAAAAGGAAATCTTTATTGCACTGAACTACTACTATAGCATCCTCCCTGAGAAAGGAAGGAAGGAAGGAAGGAAGGAAATAACTAAAATACCTATATACACACACAAGCATTCTGATCACAGGTTACTACAAATTAAAACATTTTTACAGGAAAAATCTAATTATACTGTATTTAAAATATTGCTGTAAAATTGTAAACAGAAAAAACAATCACAAGGGTTTAATTTGCTAGGCTATTGAATCTCTTTCTACAAGCATTTACCGTCTGTTCTGAATCAGGGTTATAATAATGCATCTAATGAATTTGAATATGTGTATTGGACATAGTACGATGAAAGAGTAAAAAAAAAATAGCTATTCTAATCCTAAGATCACTTTGATACCAAAATTCAGCACTGGCTAAACCTCGTTATAGATCATTCTTTAAATGTATTACAGTATTAGGTGTGTGTTTTGTTCACCATGTGTTTCATTTGATAGGAGTTAATGAAGAGCTGACTGTTGTGTACCCTGGCCTCTCCAATGAAGGAAGTCAGCATTTGTTTGAGCCTGAAGCAAGTATGGTATTTTAAGTTTGCAAACAGTCATAAACCATCCTCTCATAGCTTCAAAAATTAATAGGAAAATGTAAATATGAAAACATAAGACGTAATCAAAATGAACAGATCCTATTCACTTTCTTCCAGAATCACTCCAAATTACTTATTTTTACATAAACTTCAAATGAAAAATTGTCTAATCATGAAGATGCTGTAACAGGCTAAATGTAATATTTTTACTAAGGAACACACATACAACATTATACTATCAAATATAATATTCGTCTCATGCTACAATACTGTATTTCTCCTCTAATATTAATCAACAGAAGGGACACACTCCCCAGTTCTAATCAGGGTGCAGACATAAAACAGAACTTGAAAATGCATGCAAATAAATCTTTTTTGCCACAGACTTCAGTAGTAAAGGCCTGACATATCTCAATGGCCCTATAAATTGTGTAAGCATACAAAAATGCCACAAACATGCCTAACCTAATAGCCTATTGATGGCTGCCTGGGGCAATGATGATTGATTGATCACTATAATTGCTTGCAGCAGCTAAAAAAGATTTATAGAAAGTAAAATTAGTAATTCTGTTTGCCACAGCTGGGTCTTTTGTCACGTTATTAGTGTTATTGTTTAATGTGAAAGACTCAAGACAAACATGTCTATTCTGTTTTTCAAAAAAAAATTGCCCTTGGTGACATTTTGCAATATTTTCATTTGTACAAATGTTAAAGAAGCTGATATAAATATATTATTTAAAAAACGAACAAAGTATTGAAAGAACAGATTTTTTTGTGTTGTTACTGAGTATGGGCCCCATATTCAGAGCCAGGCATGCCCACTGCTCAAACAGAAGTGCTGTGCAACATTTAGTGCACGGCAGGTTTGGGGTAATATTTGGACAAGTATTGCACTCCAAACAAAGCACATTAACTGTCTGAACATGGGGCAATACCAGCACAGTTCATAGTGATAGTGCACTGCCCTGACTCAGCCCAAGACTTAAAAGAGGACACATCAAGTCATCTTGGTCACCTCGCTGTGCAACTCCTCACCCCAGACTATTAGTTCCAGCATGAATCACCACCTTGCACAATTCATCCCCAGATGAATTTGTTTTATAATATTTATGCTGGGATGAATTGTCTGGGGATGAATTGTGCAAGATGTTGATTCATGCTGGAGCTAAGAGTTCAGGGCAAGTTGTTGTGCAGTGATATGACCAACAAGACTTGTCATGTAGCTGACTTAATATGGCCTGAAGGTGAGTCTAATGGAGATAGGGCAGCCCAAATGAGCAAGCACCAGTGCTGCTGTGGGCCATATTCAGATCTGACATGCAAATGAGCCCATTGAGCATTAAAGGTGCTAACAGGCTATTAGCATGCCAGTTATAGGCTCATTAGTATGTGTGCTCACTTCCCAGAGTGCCCACCATATCCATGGTACAATTATAGATACCTTAATCCTTGTGGTCTACCAGTCCCCCAACCCTCATCACCCAAGATGTATATAGAACCCCCCTACCTGATGGTATAGTAAACCCTTGACCCCTGATCACCCACCCGCCCATGTTATCATTTTATTCTCCATCCTGGTGGTCTAGTGGCCTCCTTGCACAAAGATCAACTGGCCCCACCCAAACTGCCTGCATAGGACATTCTGGCTGTACCCATCACCTTAATCACCAGGGCTGTTCCACAGCATTCATGTTGACTACTGGCAGAGCCCTCAACTCACTTTCTCTGCTCACCACCATTTGACAGGCACTGTCAATCATGCCTAGTGTAGAAACAGCTACACCATGGGTGATCAGGGTTGTGGCAACTTCTAAACCTCCAGATTAGGGTTTCTATATATACCGTAAGTGATCAGGGAATGGGGGACCATGAGATGATCAGGATAGAGGGCTTTATAACTGCACCATGTAATGGATGTGCAATTAGGTAAAAGCACACTGGTGCATAGGCTTAAGAGCAAGGGTTCAGCAGTGTTAAACAACATTACAATGGAAGCTGTTCAGTGCTGCGAAAACTGATGAACATATCACTGAGGTCAGTATGTTTGGGGATCCCTCATTTGCATGGGTGCAGTGGTATATTTTGTGTGTTGCTGGTATTGTGTTATCATAGCACATTGCCCTTGAATATGGTCCCTGCCCCATTGGTTAGCACTATTTACGGTTAGTGCAGTGCTTACACCATTAGTGCAATGCTAACACTGTATCCCAAAGTTTTTCATAAGACAGAAATAGTTACATCTGCAATCAGGCAAAAACAGGAGGTGAAACCAAGGAGTTGAGGATGTCGCTATACAGTTCAGGTGCCTCAGTGAACAAAGCTACAAAATACAAACAGAACAGGGAGGAGGAGAAGTGAAACAGAAAGAGGATAAGACAGAGGATCTTCCCCACAGAGATGTTAATTGATTTTCTTAAACTAATACTGTAAGTGAAAGTGGTAGTAGCATGCTTGATTTTCCAGGTTAATAGATTTACAGTAATGGTCTCAGCAGTTCTCCAGCATACAGTGTACCATTATCTTTAAGGATGCTATTGGGATTCCAGTTTCTTTTTGAGTTTTTCTTTTCATTTTTAAATTGATTTTGATTTATTTTCAAAGTAACTCATACAATGAAAAACACTTTTTTGGTTCTGATTACAGCAATTGATTGAAGCTATTGATTTACTTGGATTACATAAGCTACTTCTGGAGTTACACATAAGAATTGCATTTTTACATATCTCATGAAACAGAAATTAATCTTGCATTAGGGCTGTGCGGAATTAAACTGCTACCGGTTGAATTTTGGCGAAAGTCAGAATTTTGATTTCTCAAAATTTTGGAATGCACTTTGATGAGTTTTCCTGAAATTCTGACACAGAACAGTCAAATAAATGCATGAATTGCAGATTATTATATTAGGGTGCAGAAAAAAATTTTGCAGAACTGATCACTCTAAGTGATTGGTTCTGTAGAATTTTGTTCTGCAGTTTAATCCATTAATCAGCAACTCATTCTTTCATTTCACAGTTAAGTGATTCACTGAACTGTGGAATGAATGTATGAATTGGGGATTAATGAATTATTCTGCAGAAAGAAATTCTGCAGAACTGATCACTGAACTGTGGAATAATTACATGTTTTGCAGAATAACCTATTAAACTGTGGAATAAAATTCCTCAGAACTGTCATTCTTCAGTTTATGTGCATTATTCTGCAGTTCAGTCAACAAATTCCATAGAAAAGGGAAAAAATCTGCCAAATACATTCTGAATATTATGATCCCGTCAATGGCGGAAGTCCAGAAAATGTTTTGGAAATTAAGAAATTTTGTGAAAATTCTGCAAAAGCGGAATTCGCAACTTTCACCCACCTCTGCATGCACTTTACAGCATTTAATGAGAGCATATCCTAGTAATTTATAGTCCCAAAGACTGAGTCTCAGCACAATATACTGCACTGCAAAGTACTACAATGTATAGCGTTGTGGTCCATACATCCCTTAAAGAACAGCTTTGCACTTCAGCATGTGCTTTCATAAATAAGATGTTTCTGCTGTTACAATTTACCAAAGAATACATTTTTTTTCATTTGAAATGTTACTTTCCAGGATTTACAGCATATCTTTGTAGTCTGTCTAAAAGGTCTGTACAGAACATATTTTAAAACATTTGCCTCTTCCATGTTAACTGCACAGTTCCTTTGTTTATGACATCACGGTGCTCACCATCACAACAGACCTGTAATGTTACAAACAGCAACTGTGTGGTTTGTAGGGGAGAGCCAGATTCATTTTGAAAGACTCAGTGAAGTAATTGCTGCATTATCTACGATATGTAGTAGTCCAACAGCAGGGGAAATTAAACAAGCATTTGTCAATGCCGAATGGTTGCTTGCTGGTATTAGCATTGGAAACGCAGGAGTTAGAGAGATGCAGAGTAGGAATGACAGTGAAGTATTGAACTTCACGCTAACCCCATCCCCACCCTGCAGAGATGGACAGCCATTGGGGCATGTGTTTGGGTTGTTGCCCATAACGTTCATGCCATTTCACCTCACCCTATCCTACAGACACTGACAAGTGCTGAGGTGTGCCTTGGGGTGTTCAGCTTTAAAGTCACCCCACTCCATAAGGATATACAATGAAATGGGTGCAATATAGAATGGGGTGAACCATGGGGCCAAAGAGTCCAAGGCACAGCTCGATGCCTATCAGTGGCTGCAGGGTAGAGGGTGGGGTTGGAATGACATGAGCATTACAGTCAACAATCTAAAGGTGCACTCCTGATGCCTGTCAGTCTGTACAGGGTGGGCTGTTATATTTAGATACCGTAATGCCCTGGGCATGTGTTGGTAATTGCTGTACAAATTTTCAGAATGGGCATTTTGTGGTCCCCACCTCATGAAAGCATTTGGGACCTCTTCTTATGAACAGTGGCACTCTGATTTTGTCAATGTGTCCCAAAATTTGAGTTTCCACAGTGACCATGCCATTGTGCGCCACTTGTATGAAAACACAGATCAGGCAGGATGTAAAGAATGACAGCTGTACCATTCATAGGGAGGTGTGAAGTGATGGCAATGTTGAAAATCTGTAGTGAAAGTATTAAAAATGCTCAAACTTCTGAGCATACATGGAAACAGAGCAATGCATACATGTAACACAGTCATTTAGTGGAATTATTTCACCAAATTTTCAACATAGGCATTTTGTGACCTCTGCTCATGAACACTGTCATTATGATTTTCTTAATCTGTCCCAAACATTGATTTCCCACACCAACCGTGGTATTCTGCGCCAGATGTATAAACACGTATTTCAAGCAGGATGTGAAAAATTATAGCTGTACTGTTCATAAGGAGGTCTTAAAAAATGGCAATGTTGAAAATCTGGAGTGAAAACACTGTAAATTTGTGAAGTTATGAGGGTGTGTGGAAACTGCATCATGCACGCTTATAACGCAGTCATTTTTGGGACATTTGTCACTAAATTTTCAACATAGGCATTTTAGGACCTCTGCTCATGAACACAGTCACTGTGATTTTACATACGAACATATGAATCTGCCAGCAGAACACACCAATCGGTCTAAGTAAGTTTGCCTGAGTATGCAGCTAGCACTCTAGATTGCAGCTGCCCCAGCCTCCTTCCCCTCAGTTCCTCCCCCGCTTGTCCCAACCCCTGCCCCTAACTCTTCCTCTTGCTTTATCCCACTCCTCCTTAAAGCTTTGACTGTCCTACATGTTACCACACCCTCTGGCAGTGCATTCCAACTAGACACCACCATCTCAGAGAAGTAGTGCCTCCACATTTCCCTCTTGAAATGTCCCCCTTTCAACCTTAGTACATGCTCGCTCGTCTCTCTTCCACTCCTAAGTTTAAACACCCCCTCAGTGCTAGGTTTAGTTACCCCCTCTGGTATTTAAATTCTTCAGTCATATCCCCCCATCCCTCCTCTCCTCCAGTGTGTACATGTTCAGGTCCTTCAGCCTAACTTCATATTTCTTTCCTTCCATCCCCTTTAACATTTTTGTTGCCCTCCTTTGCACCCCTTCCAGTAACTTTATATCTCTCCTCAGGTATGGCCTTCAGTATTGCACATAGTACTCTAGGTACAGTCTGACCAATGATCTGTAGAGAGGTAGGATCACATCCCTGTGTCTGGATGAGAATCCTCTTGCGATGCACCCCAGCATCCAGTTTGCCTTCGCTGCTGTTCTCATGCAGTGGGCTGAGTTGTTCATGTTCCCAGTTATCAAGACCCCTAGGTTCTTCTCCTCCTCTCTGATCTCCAACCAATAGTCTCTCTTCTGGTTCTTAGCCCTGAAGTGCATTACTTTATACTTCTTTGCATTGAAACCTAGCTGCCACTCCACTGACCATGTCTCTTGTTTGGTTAGGTCCCCCTGCAGTTTTCCCCATCTGTCCTCTTCATCCACCACCACTCCCAAGTTGGTATAATGTGTGAACAGACTAACCCTGCTCCCCACTCTGTGTGTTATATTGGAGATAAAGGCCCAAATAGTTCCAGTCACAGCACTGACCATTGCGGCACACTGCTTGTCACTGCTCTGGGTGATGAGAGCCCCCACCACCACCACCACCCTCTGCACCCTCCCCGTAACCAGTTCTCTATCCATTTAGTCAGCTTTTTCCCTAACCCCAATGCTGTCAGCTTCCCCCCCAGTCTCCCATGAGGCACTGTATCAAAGGCCTGACTGAAGTCCAAGTACAGGACATGTACCGCATGGCCCCTGTCCAACTCCCTTGTCACCCATTCACAATACTCTGTTAGGCTGGTTTGACAATACCTCCCTGTGATGAACCCATGTCGCCACCCATCTTGGAGACTATTACTGTCTAGGAATGCCACTAGCCTCTCCTTCAGTATCAGCTCCATAAGCTTACCCACTATGGATGTGAGACTTACCGGCCGATAATTTCCTAGCTCATCCCTTGGCCCACTCTTGTGTATGGGCACCACAAGGGAACACCCTCCAGTCCTGGGTCACACATCCCATTTCCAGGGAGGTGTTGAACAGATCTGCCAGCAGCTCAGCCAACAGTTCCGCTATCTTCCTCAGTATCCTGGGGTGGATGACATTGGGACTTGGTGCCTTGTCCACCCTTACTGCCCTCAGCTCCTCTAGCACCCTACTTCCTGTGATCACTTTGTCCATCACCCCCCCTCCTTTCCCCACCGCACCAGCCCATTCTGGTAGTGGGCCATCTGTCTACTTAGTGAAAATGGAGCAGAAGTAATCATTTAGAATTTCCACTTTCTCCTTCTCCTTTTCCAGCTAATCCCCTACCCACTTTATTCTCACAATCTGTTCCTTGCACTTGCTTTTTTCCCTGACACACCTAAAAAAGTCCTTTTCCCCTCCTTTGATGCCCTGTGCGGAACTTAATTGCCTGGAGGCCTTAGTTTTTTTCACCCCCCAGCAACCTACCTTGACCAACTCCTGAAAGCCTACTTATCCTCTGCCTTCCCTGTTCTCCTGTATTTCTGGTTTGGAGCCATCTTTGCCTTACCCTTTGCAGCACTTCCTTGTTCAGCCAGTATGGTTTCTTGCCTTTGCTCTTCTTACTCCTGGCCCTGATGCAGGCTTCTGTGGCCTCTGTCAGCCAAGTCTTTATGACTCCCCACTTTTGTTCTGCATCCATCCCCGACCTTATATTCTGGAGTCTTCCTTACGGTAGTGCTCCTATCCCCCCAAAGTCCACCCTAATAAAGTCCACCACCTTAGTGTGCATGCCTTCTGTCTCCCTGCCCAGCACAACAAGCCACACTGTTTGGTGGTCATTACCTGCTATTGGGTCCTCCACCCTTACCTCCCTCACCACCTACCCATTTGCCAGTACTAGGTCCAGAGTGCAACCAAGCCATGTAGGCCACTTACCAATTGCATGAGACTGCCATCTTGGAATGCATCAAGGAGCACCTGCTCCCTGGTACTGCAAGTGATGGGGTGCTCCAGTCAGCCAGTGGTAGGTTAAAATCCCCCACTTTCACCACACTCCTCCTTCTACACACCCTCCTTATCTGCTCTGCCAACTCCCCATCCAGTTCCCTGGATTGGGCTGGTGGTATGTACACCACTCCCAGCCTCAGCTTTCTGCCCTTGGAGTGCAGAAGCTGCACCCAAAGTGCCTCTGTCCTCTCCTCTTTTCCCTCATCCCTCATGCATTTAATCCCACCCCTCACATAGTGTGCAACCCCCCTTCCAACCCCCCTGGTCCCTCCTGTATATCCTGTATTCCGGGATTGCCAAGCCCCAATCATGTTACTCTGTGGCTCAAATCTCAGTTACTGCAGAAAAGCCCACCTTCCCCTCTGAAAGGAGCACCTGAAGTTCTGCAGTTTTGTTCCTCAGGCTTCTTGCATTGAGAGAGACCACCTTCCAACTGTACCTCTCCTTCTCCTCACTCTTCTCTTCCTTGGTCTGTGTCCCTCCTACTGGTAGTCCACACCCTTTCTCCTCCTTACTCTTACCCTGTGGTGGTGACTTCTGTATTACACTCAGACCACTCTGCCCACCCCCTCCCAGGGTTAATACGCCTCAGCTTTTACCTATATCTGGCGGGGGGGATCTCATTAGGCTCCCCTGTCCAGACCTTTATACTAACCTCAGTGTTTTGACCACCCCCCTCACTAGTTTAAAGCCACCTTAGTAGAGATATACCCCACTAATCCTGCCTTTAATACTCCCCGCCCCTTCCTGCTCAAGTGTACCCTGTCCTCACATATAAGTCACTATTTCCCCAGACCCTACCCCAGTTAGTCACTAACCCATCATTTTTGGTGTGGCACCAATCCCTTTGCCCCGTGTTGAACTCCTCAATCCTACCCTTCCTCCCCATGCTTGCACATGGTATGGGGAGTAACTCTGAGAATGCCACCAAGTCCCCCACTTACTCACACTGTTTGCCCAACTACTCGAACATCCCCCTCACTACTTCCACAGTCTCCCCCACCAAGTCGTTTGTACCCACATGCAACAGTAAATGAGGTTTCTTCCTCCCCTTCACTGCACAGTTGAGCAGTGCCTGCCCTGCCCCTTCTGCAGTCAACCTGGGGATATCTTCAACCCAAATACGGCTGTGCCTTCCTCACTTCTGCTCCATCTCACCACTTTCAGTATACAATCCCCTAGAATGAGTACCCCCCCATCCCTTTGCCCCTTTCCCTTCTAATAACCCTTCCACCACCCCAGTATTTGATCTTCCCTGCCCCTTACCCCACCAGCTACACCCTCAGTGACTTCTGTATCTGTACCCCCTACTTCCACCTCACCCCTTTTCTCTGCCTTATTCCTCCCATCCCCTTGAACGCCTTCCCAGCCTGACTACTTCTTACTGGGCTTCCCATGTCGACGTTCCCTCCTCCCATTCTGATTTCCAACCCCTCTCTTAATCCCGCTTTTGTTGCTTTAGGGTCCCTATTCTCTTCTACCTTGATAGTGATGCCCCTTCCATCCATCCCCCTTCCAATAGCCTTCTCTCCTCCAGTCACCACACCCTCTTTCTTTGCTAGCCCACCTTCTACCCTTTCATCCTCACTATCTCTTCCCCTATGTATTGCCATCCCTCTCATACCCCGCTCGTCCTCTCCCCTTCAGTATGTTCCTGCTCCACCTCTCTTTCCCATAGCAGAGGCTCAAATCTATTACTATTTGATACCCCTCCTACATCTCTTCCCCCATCAGTTCCACCCTCCTACTTGTTCCCCTCTGTGCCATGCATGATCCCATCCCTGGTCCCTCCCTCCTTACCCGCAGCCATCTGCTCTCTCCCCTGGTACTCCTCGTGGTATCTTCCTTCCCCAACAGGAGGCCCTCCCTTCTACCCTTTCATCCTCGCTATCTTTTCCCCTAGCTGTTGAGGTAGAAGACTTGGTTTGCTGGCCAAGGCACCTAGCTTCACCTGAGCTCCTTCCTTCTAAAACTGCTTGAAAGGCAGAGTAGAGAAACTTACCAGAGCAAGGGAAAAGGATTAAGACTTATTTTGCCCAAACAGATTTACTGTGTGGTGGTGTTTTTAATTTTTACTCACAGGGATTGCTACTGTTTGTTGCTAACATTTCATTGCTTTATTTTTCTCTGTAGCAAAGTGTTTCTTACAGCGTATATCTTCTCTGAAATTATTACAGGTGGTGCTTTACAGGTTTTACAGTTTTATCTAACATTAGGATAAGCTTTCAGGGTTACTGCATTTGTTGTTGACTGATTGTTTCTGTTCTTACCTCCTTGTTCTTTCGTCCGTCGGTTCTTCTTTTTCGGCAGGGGAAGTGCCCAGCCACCCCACCCCATCCCCAACCACCCCACACTACACTCCTTTTATAGGGTACCACAGTTGTGACATTTCCTGTGGCAGAGCAGGAAGGGGTGGATCAGTGGGGCCTCCACAAGGTGAGCTCATTTACAGGGGCACTAGTAATTTAACTTGTTATAACAAGTTAAACAAAACACAATCAAACCATTACTTGCATTTTTTTTCCTTTTTTTCCTTCTAATTACTCCGACTAGGTTATAAACCCAGCAACTTATCTGGAATGGATATCATTAACTGCAGGTACTGTGGAACAATTTTCAGAAGGACAGTCTTACAGGATTTAGGACACTGTCCTACATGCTGGGCCTTTGGAGATCTTAGGGCTCAGCTCCGGGCAGCGTGGGCAGAGATTGCATGCCTCAAATTTCATATTCAAGAGGAAATACATTATAAGAACCACCCACCATTTCCCCAGCATCCAACAGAAAAACCTCGACCGCAGAGGGTAGTTGGTCCAGGAGGTTGGCAGGTGGTTAGGAGGGGCAAATCGGGTGCCCCATCACTCTCTGCTCTCCAACATATTACCTCCAAAAACCATATAAACACTATAAACAGGTATCTGCCTCTATCTCTGAAATCAAACAAAGAGGCAGAAGACACTGCAGAGCAGGACACTGCAGCACAGGAGCTACAACAAAACTCACCCAAATCAGGAATCAAAACAAAAGCAAAAAGGAAATCCAAAAAACTTCTGATCATAGGAGACTCCATGATTCGGGGAGTTGATACCCATCTCCAGCCAGGGGTAATGGTCAGATCTCTCCCAGGTACATCAGCATGGAGAGACACTGACCGCATTGCTAAAATTGTTCACAAAGCAGGAGAAAACATTGATGTCCTAGTACACATAGGGACTAATGATCTCGCCAGCCGGTCAGTTGTGGAGACCAAGGAACACCTGACCAGTCTGGGTGACAAATTATCATCTATTTCATCCGGCATCTCTTCTCTGAGATCCTGCCAGTCTGGGAGAGGGGCAGATGGACGGAAGGTCAGAGAAGGGATAGGGGAGCTAAACACGTGGCTCAAGGGCTGGTGCCAGGAAAAAGGACACAGATTTGTAGGGAACTGGCAACAGTTCTGGGAGCGAAAGTTCTTTAAATTTGATGGACTGCATCTGACTAAGGAGGGAGTCAGTGCATTGGGGCAGAAGTTTATCGTCTTTGCAGAATATTTAAACTAGCAAATGGGGAGAGGGGTGCAGCACCCCATACGTCGAATGGGAAGAACACCCCTCCCCCCTCAGCATGTGGTCAAACAGGGATTAAGCATGTTTGCAGTTCATTTGCATCAACAGGTAAGAAAAAAGGTTTGTCTCCCCATACGATGCACAGCTAATGCCAAACCTCACCCAACAACTAACACACCAAAATCTGGCCAATGGAAAATCATGTACACAAATGCTCACAGCCTGGGAAATAAGATCCCAGACCTGCAGGCAATAATGTCAGAGGCTAAACTGGACATAGTAGCAATTAGTGAGACGTGGTTTACCAGTAACCACACCTGGGAGACTTCAGTACCTGGCTATGTATTGTTCAGAAGACACCGAGGTGCAAAAAGTGGGGGGAGGAGTGGCCCTGTATGTCAATGAAAATATCAAAGCTACAGAAATTCAGAATATACATAAGGAGCCGTAAGAACTGTGGGTCACCCTGGAAACAGGAAATGGGACAGCCATAAGAACTGGAGTTGTCTACAGGCCCCCAGACCAGGGGAAGGACATAGACACATTACTGTTAGAAGATATACAAAACATGACAGCTAAAGGGGAGGTTCTGATAATGGGAGACTTCAACATGCCAGATACAGATTGGTCAATACCAGCAGGAACATCTGCCAGAACTAGACACATAGTGGATTCCCTGCAGGGGGAGGGCCTCAAACAACTGGTAAAGCAACCCACAAGAGACAGGGCTATCCTAGATCTAGTACTGACTAACAAGGAAGGGATCACAGATCTCAGGTAGAAGGTCACCTAGGGGCCAGTGACCATCACATGGTATGGTTCAATTTGGCTACTACATCTAAATCATCCCATTCCAAGGCAAAATATGGGACTTCAGAGGAGCTGACTTTGATAAGATGGCCAACAGAGTTAAGCTAGCCCTGGCAAAAAGAAACACAGGTGAGGGTACAGGCAAAGTGGGCAAGCATTAAGGATGCAATACTTGAAGCAACATCCCATTGTGTTAGACAGAAAAGGAAGTGCAAAGAAGAAGGAAACCACTTTGTTCTCAAATACAGTAGCAGAAAGGTCAGAGCCAAAAGACTGGCCTTCAGGAAATATAAGGGAACACAGCGGGATGAAGATAGGGAGGCATACCAAACTGCCCTAAGGGAAGCAGGGAAGGCAATAAGGCAGGCAAAGTCCCAAACTGAGGAAACACTACCACGAACAGTAAAAGAAGGTGACAAGACTTTCTATAGATATATTAGTGAAAGGAGAAAGTCCAGAGTGGGTATTGCTAAGCTCAATGGGGAAAAGGAGCATGTGAGGAGGAGGACCCTTAAAGGCATCTATCCTAAATAGATACTTTTGCTCAGTATTTACTGAAGAGAAGGTAGGGCAGGGCCCACAGCTCAGCATCATGGACATGGGGGGAGGGAGGTGAGCACTACTCCCTTCACAAAAGAAAGGGTCCTACAAGAGCTTGCTAAGCTTAGGATGGATAAGGCAATGGGACCTGATGGCATACATCCCAGGGTACTTAAGGAGCTAAAGGTGGAACTAGCAGAGCCATTAGCAGAACTGTTTAGTGAGTCTCTGAGCACAGGAGAGGTCCCAGAAGACTGGAGAAGGGCTCATGTGATCCCGCTCCACAAGAGTGGTAGCAGGGAGGAGGCGAGGAACTACAGACCAGTCAGTCTTACCTCTGTAGTGGGCAAGATTATGGAGGCATTCCTTAAGGAAAGGATAGTGCAACACCTGGAATCCATAGAGGCACAGGATCCAAGACAGCATGGGTTTACAAAAGGAAGGTCCTGTCAAACTAATCTCATAGATTTCTTTGACTGGGTAACTAGAGTGGTGGACCAAGGGGGAGCAGTTGATGTTGCCTACCCTGATTTCAGCAAAGCTTTTGACACTGTTCCACATAGAAGATTGATAAATAAGCTGGGTAGGCTCGGGATGGGTCAGAAGTTGGTCAACTGGGTGGCAAACTGGTTGATGGGCAGAAAACAGAGAGTGGTGGTAAATGGTATACAGTCAGAAGAGATGCAAGTCACAAGTAGGGTACCTCAGGGATCAGTCCTGGGGCCAGTCCTCTTCAACATCTTCATTAGTGACCTTGCAGATGGACTAGAGGGTAAGGCTTGTCTGTTTGCAGATGACACCATGATCTGCAACAGAGCAGATGATCCAGATGGGGTGGGCAGAATGAGAAGAGATCTGGATAAACTAGCAAAATGGTCAGAAGAGTGGCAACTGGGATTTAATGCAAAGAAGTGCAAAATCATGCACGTAGGGAAGAGAAACCCTGAAGCCACCTATAGGCTGAGAGGGGAGTTGCTAGCAGTCACAAAGGAAGAAAGAGACTTGGGCATCATCATCACTGATGACCTGAAATCATCCAAGCAGACCTCTAAAGCAGTAGGTAAGGCTAGGGGTGTTAGGGTGTATTAGTAGGGGTATCACAAGTCATAAGAGGGAGGTAATAATCCCTCTTTATAAGACACTGGTTAGGCCCCACCTGGAGTACTGAGTGCAGTATTGGAGGCCACACCTTCACAAGTACATTAACCAAATTGAGGCAGTCCAGAGAAGGGCAACCAAAATGGTGCAGGGACTGCATCAGAAGGCATATGAGGACAGATTAACAGAGCTCAATATGTATACCCTTGAGCAAAGGAGGGAGAGAGGTGATATGATCGAGGCATTCAAACACTTTAAGGGCATTAACAAGGTGAAAGAGTCTAACATGTTTAAATATAAGAAAAATAGCAGGACAAGAGGACACAGCATGTGATTAGAGGGGGGCCGATTAAGGGGGAATGTGAGGAAATTCTTTTTCACAGAAAAGGTGGTGGATGTGTGGAATGGCTAACCACAAGAAGTGGTGGCTATGAATACAGTGCAGGGCTTCAAACAGGCATGGGATAGGCATAAGGGAGCAATACAAATGACTATGAATAGATAGGCCACTGACAGAGCAAAGGTCGATGGCACATTTATAAGGTAGAAAAAGAAATAGGCAGACTGGATGGGCCTTGCGGTCCTTATCTGCCGTCAACTTCTATGTTTCTATGTTTCTATCCCTCTCATGCCTCACTTGTCCTCCCTCCTTCAGTATGTTCCTGTTCCCCCTCTCTCTCGCATAGCAGAGGCTCGAATCTATTCCTAGTTGATACCCCTCCTACATCTCTTCCCCCTATCAGTTTCCCCCTCCTACTTGTTCCCCTCTGTGCCACCCATGGTCCCACCCCTGTTCTCTCCCTACCCGCAGCCATCTGCTCTCTCCCCTGGTACTCCTTGTGGTCTCTTCCTCCCCCAACAGGAGGCCTCCCCTTCACCTTGAGCACCCCCTCCCTTGTCATCTCTTTTCTGCTAGTGCCTCTGATACTGGGGACAGTTTCAGTCCTAGTTGTTCTTCCTCTATCCCCCCCTTGCCATCCCTATCCCCCCCAGCCAGGATGCCTACCATACTCATCTGCCCTGCCACTTAGACTCCTCCCTAACCTCCACAGTTCCTTCCTCAAACTATCCAGCCATCTACAGACCATACATCCCCCATCCTCCAAGTCCAGTCCAGGATCATGGTGTACCCACACTCTATACATCCCACCACCCTTCCAAAGATGCCCACCCTATTGACATGTGGCACCTGCCCCATTTTGGCCCCATGTTATTGGCTCTTATTCCCAGGCTTCTGTACCCTACTACAACTGTTAGGCACCTATTTACTCAAATTCCTGCCCCCCACACACTAGGCCCCCTACTGGCTCCTTGCCAATGGGGGTAATTGAGTCTCAAATCTCATCAGTTAGATACTGTATTACTGTAGCAATCCTAAAGCCTCTCTGTCCATTTTTCACCCCTCAGCTACCATACTTTTTGTTCTCAGCTCTCATATAGTTTCACTTAGCCTAGTTAGAAATCCTATTGCACTCCTTCTATTTCTCCCAATACTGCAGGCTGACCTATTATACTGGGCTCCTGCCTGTGTTGGTGCCTTTTTCTGCCCACAAAGAAATCTGCAGCAGTCCTGACAGAGCTCCATTGAGCTCGCTCACTCCTCCTCTCTCACTTGCTCGTTCCATTTCTCCCGCCGCTGTAGGCTTCCCTTTTGTATTGGGCCCCTGCCTGCACTGATGCCTTTTTCTGCCCATAAAGAAATCCACAGCAGTCCTGACAGAGCTCCATTGAGCTTGCTCGCTCCCCCTCCATCACTCGCTTGTTATTTTTGTCCCGACGCTGCAGGCTGCCCTATTGTACTGGACTCCTGCCTGCATTGGTGCTTTTTTCTGCCCACAAAGAAATCTGCAGCAGTCCTGACAGAGCTCCATTGAGCTCACTCACTCCCCCTCTCTCATTCGCTCATTCTGTTTCTTCTGGTGTTGCAGGCTGCCCTTTTGTACTGGGACCCTGCCTGCACTGACACCTTTTTCTGCCCACAGAGAAATTTGCAGCAGTCCCGGCAGAGCTCAGTTGATCTTGTTCACTCCCCCTCTCTCACTCGCTCAATTATAATCTGTCCCAAACACTGATTTCCCACAGTGACAGCGCTATTCTGTGCCAGAAGTGCAAAAACACATTTTGGCCAGGTTGTGAAAAATGGCAGCTGTACTGTTCATAAGGAGGTATGAAAAAATGCCAGTATTGAAAATCTGGCGTGAAAATATTACAAATTTGCGAAGGTACAAGGGTGTGTGGAAACTGCGCAATGCACACTTGTAACACAGTCATTTTATGGACTTTCGTCACAAAATTTTCAACATAGGCATTTTAGGACCACTGCTCATGAAGAGTGTCACTGTGATTTTCTCAATCTAGCTTCAAAACTGATTTCCCACAGCGACCGCGCTATTTTGCGCAGGAAGTGCGAAAACACATTTTGGCCAGGATGTGTAAAATGACAGCTATACTGTTCATAAGGAGGTGTGGAAAAATGCCAATGTTGAAAATCTGGACTGAAAATATTACAAATTTGACAGGTTTTGAGCGTGCATGGAAACTGTACAATGCAAGCTCATAAAAGTCATTTTTTGGATTTTTTTCACCAAATTTGCAACATAGGCCTTTTGAGAGGCCACTTCACAAACAGTGGCACTGTCATTTCATTAATCAGTCCCGAAAGGTGATTCCGTGCAGTGATGGCAAAATTACCTTTTCTGACCGAATAATGCAATGACAGTGACTGAATTCATGAGGAGGGGTCCCAAGAACTCCATGCTGAAAATTTGGTGCCAAAATTCCCCAAAATTCCCAAGATATGCTCCAAAGTAAAAAAAAAACCTATTTATGCCATTGTACAGCTTACTGGCATTTCTTCGGTTCGCTGTCGGCTTTGAAGAGTGCAGACATTCCCGGTCCACCGAAGATCGTTGCACTGGGTTCTGGAGGTAAGTATGGGGTGAGGGGGTGTGGGGAGGTGGGGCGCGCAGAGGATGGGCGCGGGTTGGGGGAAGGGTCACCAAACTCTATGAGGGGCCATTTTCTGTTTTACAGGTGTTCAAAAAAAAAAAACATTGCGGGACTGTTTTTTTTTTTAGGGACTTTGGCACACTGGGGTGGCTCCCAGCTTGCCACCTGAGTTTTTTTTAGGAGGTTGTTGCCGACAGGTGATTGGGCACCCCCGTCAGCACATACCAGTGGGGGGAGAGTTGAGGGGGATTGGGCACCCCCTTGGCACACAGCAAACTGGGGGGGACATTATGCCGATGGGGATTGGGCCCCCCTGTTGGCAAATTGAACCTGGGTGACTGAAGCCAATGGGGATTGGGGCCCCATCAGCAAAGAAAGACTGTTGTGGGGGTGCATGCTGCAGAGGGGGCTTAGGCACGCCGTCAGCACACAAACAAATGGGGGAGGGGCTACAGTGTGCCGATGGGGAGTGGGCTCCCCCATTGGCAAATGTACTGGGTCGTGGGCGGCATACAGACAGCAAGGTACTGTCCTGCAATGATAGGTCACTTTCTCATTGCAGCGAAATGGCTGATGCTGCATTGATGAGTCAGCCCTTGATAGCAGCAGTGAAAATGTTTCAACTTGGTGGCACTTCTGCAGAACCAGTGTCATCAAGACACTGGGCCTGCATTGGTCCACCAGTGCCAATCCCCCAAATGCAGAGCCCCCATTGGCTGTCAAAGTGCCATACCTCCACAACCCACTTCCTTCCTAAGCTGGCATATAATAATGTTTCTTGTGCACGCCGCAAGCAAGCATAAAAAAACACAGATAACTAGAAAACAATAAAATTAAAACATAATCGGTGTAACTCTAGTGTTTTTAAGCTTTTCTTTATATTAAATAGTTGCTCTTTAACAAATTGAAATTTTTCAAAAATGACCAGCAGATGTTTTTTTAGTAGCTCTGTCCCCACCTCAAGACAAAGAGGGTTGCCCAAAATAAAAGGAGCAGGCCCCATTGTTCCATGGCCCAAGCCAAGAAAGGGGGAAGCTCAGAAAGAGAGGAAGAGGGAGGGGAGGGGGCGGTGTTAGGAAGAGAGAGTCCCAGTGACATCACAGAGGGGGCAGGGCAAAGGCCAAGAGAGTGATGATGTGACAACAGAGGAATGGCCAAGGGAGTTAAGGGGTGTGGAGAAAAGAAGCAGCTAAAAGGGGCTGTACACCTGGGGTAGCTCACAATTTTGCTCCATAAGGAATTTCCTGTGGATGCACATCAGTCAATGGTAAAATTTGAGCCATTGGGCATTTGATTTGGATTTGGAGTTAACATTAGTGGGTGAGTTGAAATAGATATAAAAAAAAAATAAAAAATCTTTAAAGAAAAGAAGAAGTTATTGAGAACAGCATCGAGAGGACAATCAAGAAGCCTGAGGTAAGGTGATTTAAAATGATTATGAGACAGGCAGAGAGCCTGTGGAGGCTGCAAAGATAAAAGCACTGAGAGTTGTGGTCAGGAGGCCAATTTTGGAATGGCTTCCTACCGCGTTGTTTTGTGGGCCGCGGTGAGCGGGCAAGTGGGTCTGAAGGGGCATAAGAGGGGGAGTTTTTTGTGGAACGTTTAGGGTGGGGGGTTTTGTTTTAGGCAGCCCGCGAAGTTGCAGACAAGAGGACAGGGCTATTTAGGCTTTTAGCATAGCCTAGCAGTTAGAGTAATCAGCTCTAAACAAGCTTCTTAGCGGAAGATAGGAAGCGAGGTGCGGCAGCGTGGCAGTCACCAGGTCAGACTGGGGGAATAAGGTGAGGCAACCTGAAAAGTGGGCAGGTAAAAAAGAAAAAGTGGTGCAGGTGATTGGTTGCGAGGCTGCAGACCGGGGGGAAAGCCCCTGGAGAAGCATGAGAAACTGTTGTCTGAAGGCAGGAGCCTGGTTACGAGGGTGTGGAGAACAAGTCCCTCATAAGGAGGTTTTGTGGCACAGTGAGCTAAGCCTTCAGCGGAAGGGCTAGTTTCAGTGGCCGTGGGACAAGGATCTTCTGGGTCAGAGTCACAGCGCTGGCTGGAGGTGCGGCCTACTGGCAAAATCAGGCAGGCAGGCTACATGGTGCTGTTGCCTGAAGGAAGGAGCCTGGTTAGAAGGAGAAGAGCTGAGGTGCACGGTTGTGCCAAAAGGGTTTTTTTTGAAGGATCCTTGGCACAAAGGGGCAAGAAGGAACAAAAAGAAAGGGCTACGAGAACACAGAGCCCCATCTGCGAGTGATGGCATACGACGCCACTCCGCCACGTGGGTCAGAAGGAGGCGTGGACCTGAAGACGGGGAGGGGAGTGAAAAGAAGAGTCAAAGGGAGAGAGTGGCAAGCCTAGAAGTAGAAAAAGAAGTTAAGAGGGGCCATTTTCGTTCTGTGAGGAATTGGGATGGCAGGGCAATGGTGGAGGATGCCTGGGTAAATTAGGCCGGAAGGAGAGCCATGGAAAAACGTGGTGGGGGGAGTGCAAAAGAGAAGAAGCACCACAGCAGTAGGGGAAGCGGGGGGGGGGAGTGGCAGGCAATTTGAATGGTGTGGTTTGGCTTGGCCCAATTGAAAGCAAGGGTACAGTGGTCTAGAAGATAGGCATGAGGGTTTTTTTTCAGTTAAAAGTTTGTGCTGTAAGTGCAAGGGTTTGGTGAAGGCTCACAGGAGGGCAGAGAAGGGGGAGACAGCAATGTAGACACAGCTGGCAAGGTCAGCAGGAACAAGTCGCAGAAGGTGGGGGACAAGGGACATTAAAAAAAAAAAAGCGGAGCACCATGAGAAAGGAAGGAATTGTATTAGGGGAGAGAAGCCAGGATGAAAAGAAAATGTGATTCAGGGATGCAACTAGGGTACAGCATGCTATGGATCCCCAAAAAGTTTAATTAATTTTTTTTTTTATGTTGCGGAAGGAAAGCTCTTGGGGAATTCCAGCCAAAACAAGTGGAGCAATGGGGTGGATAGAAAAGTTTAAAAAATATATATATATATATATAAAATAAGAAAGGGGATATGGTAGTGGTTTTTGTTAACAGATGTTTGTCATTGTAGATACAGATGGAGGATGGCACCAAGAAAAACAAAGCCCAACAAGGAGGAATGCTTCAAGGCGGTGATGGATTTGGTGGAGAAGGTGAATCGGTTGCTGGAGGTGGCAGAGCCCGAGGGTGTGGAGAAGGGTACAAAGCGAAAAGGGAAGATGGGGAAGGGTAAGGAGACTAACAAAAGGGTACCAGCATGGGTCACCGCTAGGGAGCCCAGTGGGGTGATACCAGTGATGGAACCACGGACCCCTTCCCTGAAGAGCCCGGTACCTGAGCCATGCCTGGATCACACCCTGGGGCCAGAGGTAAAAGCAGACCCAGCAGTACCAATGTGCCAACCTACCCTACTAGTACCAAGTTTAGCGCCATCACCACCAGAAGCGAGCTGTCCCCAACTGCCGGGAATACCGACGATAGGGCTCGGTCCTTCACAGACACCCGCACCAGGTAATCAAGGGGTGACAGTGGAGAGCAGCATAAAGGAATATATAGAGCAAATGGTAAAAAGTATGGGGGAGAATGGCATTGGTCAGCTAGAAAAGGCATTGGGTGAGTTAAAAGGGGGTAGGGACGATGGGGGGAGGGGTGATGGTGGGTAATCAGGGGGTAAGGAAGGAGGTTGGGGATCCTGGAGTCCACTTAGCAGACCATGTTCCTGCAGCAGTGAAAGAGAAGATATGGAAAGGGGAATATGTGGATATTTTTGCATTAGCAAATGTAGATGGCTTGGAAAAATATGAGGAGAAAGATAGCTTTGAGATGAAAGACATGGCAGCGGCAGTAGTGATGCTCAGAAAGGAAGACAAGGACAAAGCATGGACGAGGAAAACGTGGGATAACTGGTCCACGGGTTTTACGTATTTCACAGCCATTGTGATAGAGAAGCGGGTGGAATTAGCTATCCCCCTTCTCACCTATTCCCTCATTATAAAAAATGGATACAAGAAGAGGGGGCATAGCTGGTTATGGTACGATGAAAAATTTAGGAAGAGAATGGTACATTTTGGAGAAGTACAATGGGACACCAGACAAATAGATTTGTTGTTGGAAATTTACATGGGTCCTTCAGACAAAGAAACAGAAGGTGAGAAAAGGGCGTTGGCAGCAACAAAGGCATGTTGGGGATACAATAGGGCAGCCTGTTCCTGGCTGAACTGCCGATTTTGGCACATGTGCTCCAAGTGTGGTGGGCATCACCCAGCAGCCAAGTACAGGTACAGCTGGGAAAAAGGGAAGAGCAGTCAGGACAGCACACATCAACCATCTTTTCAGAAAGGGCAGTATTCCTTTCGGGGGCAGCACTGGGGGAGAGGGAACAGGGGTAGAGGAGCAGGGGAAAATGGCAGGCCTATCAGCCCCGACACCAGAACACATAGGAGGACAATGAAGGGTGGTTTCCAGCTGGCATGGACACCCATAAACATAGGAAGGATGAAAAAATGGTTAGGGGGATATCTGGACAGGGTCGCAGCAAAAATATTGGGAGAGACGTTTTAAATATGGTTTTAGCTTGCAGTTTAAAAGGTGTAGGAAAAAGACAGTGGCAAAGAACTTAAAATCTGTACAGGGGAAGGAAGGGGTGTTGGCACAGAATATTCAGAAGGAAGTAAAGCGGGTAGGGTCGAAGGCCCGTTCACAACCCCGCCACTAACCAGCCTGAGGGTTTTGCCTCTGGGTTTGGTCCCCAAAAAACAAGAGGGTGAGTATCGTGTAATACACCACCTGTCTTACCCAGAGGGGGATTCAGTCAATGATTCCATATGGAAGGAGGCCAGCATAGTCACCTACACCACACTGGAGGATGCAGTAAAACTGATTAGAACAAAACGGGAAGCATAGGTGGCAAAAACAGACATAGAATCAGCTTTTCGCCTTTTAACGGTTAGGCCAGAAGACTGGGACTTACTGGGTTTCCGGGTGGAAGAAGAGTATTATTTCAATAAAGCCATGCCAATGGGGTGTTCAATAGCATGTGCGAGATTTGAGATGTTTAGTACCTGGCTACAATGTGTTTTTCAGAAAAGGTTTGGGTACCAGATGAAGGTGCACTACCTGGATGATTTCCTGTTCATCGGGGAAGGAAAGGTAGAGACCCAGGTCATACTTAAGAATTTCAAGAGATTATGCCAGGAGGTGGGTGTCCCATTAGCCGAAGACAAGACAGAGGGACCGAGTCGCATAATTGAGTTCTTGGGACTAGAACTGGACACGACAAAGGAATTGTTCCGTCTGCCCGAGCAGAAGGTTAAGAAACTTAAGGAACTATTGAAGGCAGTAAAAAAATGCAGAAGGGTGAGGCTGCAGCAAGCACAGCGGCTACTGAGTCACTTGAACTTTGCATGTAGAGCGATCACACCAGGGCATACGTTTACACGGCGTTTAGCCTGGGCTACGTGAGGGGCCACACGGCCTCACCACTGGGTAGATCTTAATAAAATGACTAGGGAGGACATGGCGGCATGGGAGCAATTTCTACAAGAATATAACGGGCGCACATTCTGGCAGGATGAGCGGGTTTATAACATGGACTTGCAGCTATATACAGATGCTGCGGGGGTATAGGGATGGGAGGTACCTCCAGGGAAAATGGTTCACAGAACCTTGGCCGGTGGTTTGGAGACGGGGGGGGTGACAAATGACATCACCTTTTTGGAACTATTTCCCATATGGGTAGCTATGATAGTATGGGGGGAGGAACTCAGGAACAGGCAGGTCACATTCTGGAGTGACAATAGAGCAGTCGTGGAAGTACTGAACAAAAAAAGGACAAAGTCAGAGAGAGTCATGAGAGTATTGAGCAGAATGGTGTGGTTGGACTTGTCCTTGAACATGTCTTTCAGGGAAAAACACGTCAATGGAGTTGACAATGTGATAGCTGATTGCCTCTCCCGACTGCAGATGGACAAATTCAGGACCTTTGCACCCGAAGCAGAGACAAAACAGACCGCCATTCCGGATCACGTATTGGCGATTGGATTGGGGGAGCTGAAGCATTGTTCCACAACTCCTGGGCCCCTCGGACCCTGAGAGTGTATGAGACCTCCTGGAGGGCTTTTCAAAAGTTTCAGGATGAGTACTCTGGGCAGGTAAGTGCTCCAGCAACAGGGGAACAAGTGGCACAATTTATAGTCAAGGGTTGGAACCAGAACATAGCACACTCAACCATGGGGGTGCACTTGGCAGCCATAGGGCAAATCTGCACAATGAGGGGCTGGGAGGACCCTACAAAAACTAACATCATTAGGAGAATGATGCAGGGCTGGATGAGAGGGACAGGGAAGAGACAAGATAGCAGAAAGCTGATATCAGAAGGGCTGATGGTAAGGTTACTGGGGGCTTTACAGCATATCTGCATTTCCACGAGGGAGGCGGTGTTATTTCAGGCTCTATACACCACCAAGTACAGTGGGGCCTTCAGGCTGAGTGAAATAGTGGGTCACAGCAAGAAGACGGAAGGTGGGGGTTTACGATGGGAGGACATGGAATGGAGGAGTGAAGCCATAACAGTCAAGTTACGGGAGTCCAAAACCAATCAGAGAAAACAAGGGAGGAGGGTGTGGTTGTGGACACATCAAAATAAAGACATTTGCCCGGTGACAGCGCTGCATGTGTACACGGCAGACCAAACAAATCAGGGTAATGGAAGGATGTTTATACATGGGGATGGCAGGCCAGTCTTGGGGTACCTGGTGGCTGTGGTATTGAACAAGGTACTCCGGTTTGTTGGGGAGTCAATGGAGGGATATTCCTCACATTCATTTAAAATTTGGGCAGCGTCAACAATGTCTGCTCAGGGAAAAGGAGCCGAGGAGATCAAAGAGAGAAGAAGATGGTCATCAGGATGTTATAAAAAATACATATGAGAATTACAATACTAAAATGTTTGTTTTTTCTCTCCCATAGCAGGTGCATCAAGAAGAAGGGGATGGGGGGAAGGGGAAGGAAGGGCATGGATAGATATTCATTCTTTGTGCTTTGATCAACCAGGTGCAAACAAGAAGCTCGAGGTGTGGATTTGCAGGCACTGTTTTGTGCATTGGGTGGAAAAATGGGCAGCCCAGAGACAAGGGGAAAACAACTGTACCTGGATATTGACACAATAAGGCTGGTGTGGAAAGGCCGACGGGGCATGCAATGGGCGCAGCTGCTGCCAGAGCTCAGGGAAATCAGGAGGAATCATAAGCGACCAGACCTGATTGTGGTACATCTTGGGGGCAACAACTTGGGAACAAGGCCTTGGCTGGACATTTTTTATCAGATAGAACATGATGTTAAAATAATAAAAAAATGGTGGCCAGAGGTTACTTTGGAATGGTCAGACATCACTTCTCGCAGGGTATGGAGGCAGGCGGAGAGCTACAAGAGCATAGGCAGGGCCAGAAAATGCATGAATGTGAGAGTGGGGAGAGTATTCCAGGGTATTGGGGGAGTGGTTATTAAGCACAGGATCACAGAGGGGGTAGACGAGTATTACAGAGGGGATGGAGTGCATTTGTTGGGTCTCGGCCTGGCCATGTATAGCACCGAGATTTCGAATGCAATAGAGTCACGGCTGGTATGCGAAATAAGGGTAAATAAATAATTTTTTTTTTTTGGGTGGGGAGTGAGAAGGAAAGGGGAGTCCATCGTCCATCGCAAGCTGGAGGTGGACCATGGAAATATAGCTAGGCACGTAATGGCCATACCCAGTGAAGGACATAAGAATAAGAGGCCAGGATACCCCCATGATGTACTGCCGGGATGGCAGCAGAGATTGAGAGATCTGGCTATTAATTAAGAGAACAACAAGAGAAAAATTATATAATGTATGCACCAAATGGAAATGAAAAGTTTATGTACATATGATGTGGAATATGGAGAGAAAATGTACCAAGGTGAACAAATGGTGAATTATCATAAATATATAAAATCAGTAAAATTATTGCCAAGACTGAGCAACCTCACACTACTGGTCCGTGTATTTATTGGCGGGGTTCTGGGGTCAAATCCATTTTTACCCACAGTCACCAACTCTGCAGGCATAGCAAATGCAGAGCATTCTCCTTATCTTAGTTAAACTTGAAGACAATTAACATTTTAAACAGCAACATTGGTTAATTAAGTATACAGACAGAAATATGACTTATACCATGAGTTACCCTAATTGGGTTACACAACACCTTAGAGTTTTACTCACGCAACAATTTGAGCAATGGCTCAGGCTGCAAGGACACAAGCTATGTGGGAAGCTACCATCATGCAAGCATGTAGCTTGCTCTCCTGGTGACAGCAACCATTCTGAAACTGCTGACTACTCAGCTACCCCAATCCAACCACCCATGAACCCGCCAACATATTTTATTTATTTAAAGACTGTCTACTCTCATCTTAATGTTTTACACTATAAATACATCAAACAAGTTATTCTGCAGATACATCTGGCATGTATATTTATTAGTTGGAAGCACTGGATTCTCCTTTTGACACTCCCCCTTTTAGTCCTCTTCTCCTTTTCTACCTCTCACTGCTGTCAGACAAAGTCTTCCTTTATTAGGTCCATTGTTTTCCCAGCTTCAGCCATATCAGAATATAAGAAGGTTTTATCTGCATAAGATGCTCTTAACTGCACAGTGAACTGAAGAGTATGTGCAATCCCCAGGGTGCGCAGGCCTGACCTGAGACATGTCAAATATCTTGCTCCTTTGGCAGGTTGCATAACTGATGCCTGCGGAGAAATGTATGGTGTTCCATTGTCCAAACTCACTTTTACCTTGGCCTTAGCAGCTGCTAAAACCCTGTTTTTAATATGAGGTCCGCTGGTCACCAAGTGGCTGATCCATTGCAGTGGGCACCTTTTGGGAATGATCCTGTAAGTTTCCATGATACATCCTGATATGTTAGTCCCAAAAATGCTTTTAAATTAAATCCACTAAGTTCAATTGCCCCTATCTTCTGATTGTTTCAGTATGCCCAAAAAGTGCTGATTAGCAAATTAAACACTGTTCTCTAAATATTCCATCTGTAAACAGTGAAGTTAATTCTCCAGCAGTATACCTGTAACAACTGTGGCTGTGTTACTAGCCATTTTAGCCACCAATTCTGCAGTTGCTATTGTTATTTCAACAGCTGCTGTTCCCTTTCAAACTTTGATATCTAATGTGGAAATTCTGGCCACAGAATTGTCCACTTTCTTATCTAGGTCTCTAATGGCTTGAAGCAATGCACCATTTGTTGGCTCTCCACTGATGTCTGCCACGTGGCTGGTCCCCCCACTCCTGGCAGTTTGAGCAGCTTGCCTGACCTCATGCAACTGCCAACATGAGAAGCCACTTTTTAGGTTTCCTTTTCTGGTTATAGAAGGGTAAAAAGTAGGCAAATCCTACTCCCAATGAGCTGAGCCTTCTTATTGGATCAAATATAATATTTAATTACTTTTTAAGGGCTCATTTGGAATTAATCTAGTCTCCCCCAATAACTCTCTAGAGAGTGTCTGTTCCTTTCAGCTCTTGGCTGTCTCCTCCCATTTGTTTTTTGAGAAAGTGTGGCTTTTGATCAGAAAACATGAATATTTTAGTGAAAATTTGTAAACTTCTGCCATTAGTAAGATTGGAATCTTTCAAATGTGTTTGGTGGCTTTTCACCCTGTTACGTTGAATTTTTTTTGCTGAACTGCAGAATAATATACATGAACTGTGGAGTGACATTTCTGAGGGATCTAATGGATTATTGTTTCACAATACTTGTAATTATTCCACAGTTCAGTGATCAGTTCTGCTGTGGAATTTGTTTCTCAGAAGGGATGCCCTTAAGCCATACAATCCTTAAAAAGTGCATTGTAAGAATGGGCTTTTATAAGGGCACAGTTGGTAAACCAGTCAATACAATCCAGCACTTGCCCCCCCCATCATCCCCATCTTTGTTCTTGCATCCTGTATGTGAGTAGCTTATAGATTATCAGCATTAGCATGCATTAATGAACTACCATAAAACAAGAGCTATATATGTTGTCTCGCAGTTTTCAGTTCCTTTCCCCTATCACCCCTCCCTTACCCTTACCCTCTGACTTTTTATGTTTTTGCATCGTCAGTAATATAGATACACCTGTTATGAACAGTGTATCCCTGCCCTTTGCTAGACATTAGTGTGGGTTTGTATTTTCCTTTTCATCCTTCCAAATATACATATTGTGAACTGTGCTTTCTGCCCTATTTTAAGAATTTTTAGCAATCTGCCAAGTATCATATATTAGTACAGCATAATATAATGGTTTTTACTAAGGTAAAGCAGCCTAACTGTTCATTAATCTTACATTTTCCATTTTCTTCCCTATCTCTTCCCTTCTCTGCTTTTTCCATAGTCTGGCCTTTGACTCTGCCTTTTAGCATTAGTAGTGATCATTAGTAATTGGTGCATACTAAAAATGAACATGACAAGGGCTTTTAGTGTCATAGTAGATTAGGAAATGGAAAGGGAAAGGGAAAGGGAACAGTGTTTAACCAGGAGTAGCACACTACGCTAAAGCTTGTTTCCAGATGCAACCTGGGAGCACAAGGAAGTTAATGGACTTTCTCAGGATCACACAGTATGCACCTAGGTGGCTATGGGATTCAAACCCAGGTCTCTAGATCTGCAGCTCAGAGCCTTAACCCACTGCACTATACTGCCTCCTTTAAAGGAAAAATTAAAGGAAATAAGAAACAAAATTGCTGTATTTAATGTTAACCACTCATTTCTATATTGCTTCTTTTTCTATTTATTAAAACAAAATCCAGTATGGATTTGTAAACACCACAGGACCAGCACAGCACTGGTGCTCCTCACCTCAGAAATATTCAACGTCACTGACAAGGGAAAAGCTACAAAAGCCATCTTCATTGATCTCACTAAAGCGTTTAACTTGGTGAATCATGAACTACTACTCTCCAAGCTTGAGAATCTGGAACTGGACCAGCAGCGATGTAGTAGGCCATAGTCAAGCTGTTAAATGGAACACTGGCCTATCCTCATGCTGGACAATCACCAATGGAGTTCCATAGGGGTCAATCCTCAGTCCATTACCCTTTTCTCACTTTATCAACAACTTGCCCCTGAACTATGGAGAAGCAAAAACAATCCTTTACACTGATGATGCTATACTGTATAGGGACAGTAATGTCATTTCAGACATTTAGCAGGGGCTCACCAAAGACTTTGCAATGCTCAGCAGCTGACTATCATCTAATCTCCTAGTGCACAACACCAAGAAAACAAAGACCATACTCTTAGGGCCCAGAAAACTAGATGCCAGCAGGGCTGAGCTCTTAAAGATTGTTGATACCAATGGGACCATACTGAAAATCATGGACAGCTTTAAGTACTTTGGAATGTACCTTGACCAAGAGCTTACATTAAAGCAGCACATTGAACACACATTCAAAGTTATATATCAGAAACTAGGTCTTCTGTACGGAATAAGGGTGTATCTCACCAAAGAAACCTGCCACATGATGGCCCACACTGTTCTACGCCCAACGCTCCTCTATGGCTCTCCAGTGTTATCATCCCTAAATGAAACAGAGCTCAGCAAGCTCCATACACTGTATCACAAGATCAGCAGATTAGCAGCTCAGGCTGACAGCAAAGAGTACCATTGCAAAGCACTCTCCTTGCTAGACTGGCTCTATCTCGACAATAGATTTTTTTTTTGTTTGTTTCGTTGACCGGGTAAGTGCACTAGACAAATTCTGCCTATTTTCAGGCACGACCCGGGGAAGGGGGATACAGATGAATGCCAACTGACTTTGAACCAGATTAAGCCATTGGTGGTATTTTAGTAAATGGGGGGAAATTTGTCCAGGGCACCAGGGAATTTCCCCTACTCACATGTAGGAGGACATGCTGGCAGGCTCAGTGCCAGTCTTGGCCTGAACTTGGAGAGGGAAGGACATGGAGGAGCTTAGAAAGATGGCCGCTCTCCCACAAAATGAATCCGGAGAAATTGAGGCCTTTTATGTTGCAGAAGTGAGTCTAAAAATAAATGAAACCGGAGCTGAGAGAGTGAATGACCAGACAATGGAAATGAATGGAAAGGCTCTAAATTCAGCAACGGAACATCAGCTTCAATCTGCAGTGGTAATGGCAGCTTTATTACTAAACACTGAAGAAGTATATGTTAAGAAGAAAGAGGAACTGTGTAAAGTGATTAAGACTGTTAAAAAAAGAAAATGTTAGCTTCTGCCAGAGAACAGACAGAGCACCAGGAGGAAGGAGCTGCTGGTATAACTAAAACTTCTCTACTGGGACTAAGAACTAGAAGTCTTGTACTAGGACCTTCAATTTAGGGTAAAAAAAAAGAGTTAGTGTGTTTGTCAGAGGTAGTTCAAGTAAATTATCTGTTATCTGTGTTATCTGTGTACCTATCTAGGTGCTTGTCACAGGTGTCAGAAGGGAATTGTCATCTGTGAAATTAACTAAGTGTAGAAAGATTTGCAAAGTAGGGGGAGTGGCTTAGCTAGAAGGAGCCAGGTTAAAACCAGATTTAAGCATTGCCCTAGATAGCTTTTGCCAGAGAATAGACAGAGCACCAGGAGAAAGGAGCTGCTGGTATAACTAAACTTCTCTACTGGGACTTTATTGCCCTCCTCCCCCCCACCCTAAACGAGTTCTACTTTTATAGGCACAGGATTTAACTGACAACAGGAACTTCCTGTTTGGGAGCAGGAAGTGAGTGATCACAGAGCCACCAAAGACTCACCATCCTAGAAGGGCAAGAGTAGCTCTCTGCCCCCGCTGCTGGAGGTCTGACTCTGAGCAAGTAAGGAGACTACTGAGAAATATAGGAACTTCTTGTCTTAGAACAGGAAGATCAGGAGCTAAAAGGGCACAGAGGCAGTAAGTAAGTAGGGGAAGAGAACAAAAGAAAAAAAAAGAAAATAAACAAACAGAGGAAAGAGTAAGTATTCCAAACAACAGTTAGGGGGCCAGAAAAAAGACATGATGGGAATGGTGCAGTGCAGTGGCTGTGGAGCAGCAGTCTTCCGGGAGATGTTCTGGAGGATGCAGTATTGTCCCATCTGCAGGCACCTCTCTGGGCTGAGGGAGGAGGTTGCTCATCTCCAAGCTGAGTTGGCCAGGATTTGTGGGACCTCCTCTCCCACCCAGGGACCACCAGGGTCACTGCCATTGCCTTAGAGGCTGCCAAGAAAGAGGAGCGGTTGGACCACAGTGGGCTCAGGGAGGGTGAGGGTGGTGGAACAGAGGTGCATGCCTCCAGTTGTACCTCTCCACAATTTCTATGCCATTCTGGAAAAGTGTAGTTCCTCCTTGGAGGCACCCACAGTGGAGACCAAGGAGAATGCTGGGAACCTCCACAAAGGAGACCCATAGGAGGGTGGCATGGGACCCCACCGGGGAAGGAAACAACTCCTGGTGGGGGACTCCATTGTTAGGAAGGTAGAACTGGGGGGAGGAAGGGGAGAGGGAGGTAAGGTGCCTGCCTGTCTCCATGGCTTGGAGGGACAGGGAGCAAATCCTCAGGATTGCAGCAGCAGCTGCACAGTGGAGGGAGCTGGATGTCATTGTCCACCTAGGGACAAATGACCTAGCTAAGAAAGGGATCAGAACAGTGCAAGAAGTGTTTGTGGAGATGGGGAGGGGCCTTAGACAAATAGTACACACGGTAACCTTCTCAGAGGTGCTACCTGTCTATGGCACGGATGAGGCTAGGGTGCTCCACACCATGGGATTCAATCAGTGGTTGAAAAACTGGTACAGAGCTCAGGGATTTGGCTTCATTGGGGACTGGGGGTCCACCTGGATGGATGCAGGCCTATACTGACATGATGGTCTGCATCTGTCCAGGAGGCAAGTGCTGTATGCCTCTGGATCATCCCCCACTGCCATGGCAGCATGCCTGCTGCAGGACTTTGACTCCATCCAACGCTGGTTCCGTTCAAATCAGCTATTTCTAAACCCTAAAAAAACTGTCTCCCTAACTTTCGGCACTCGGGCCAAACTGTCCCGTCTCCCAGCCTCCCCAACTTTCCACACATTAGAAGGCTCCCCCGGAGGGTTGCACTACCTACAGATATCTCGGGTCTGTTAGACCAACATCTTGACTTCTCTGTGCATATTGATGCTAAACATAAGAAGCTACACCCCATGTTAGGTGCGTTATATCGTAATAAAAGACATTCCCCTGCCCACACGCCTGGCTATCGTTCAAAAGATGATCCTCCCAATAATGGACTACTAGGATGTAGTCTACTGTGCAGCCCCTAAATCCTCCCTGATCAGACTAGACCCTCTCTTCAACTCCTTCTGCCGTTTCTCCCTGGACTGCCCTCCCAGTACACATCACTGCGACCTCTACCACTCCTTAGATCTCCCTTCTCTCCATAATCGGAGATTGGTACACTGCGCTAGAACCACTGCAAAATTCTGGTCGCAGTCCCTCCCCTCGTACCTTGTGACCACCCTGAATGTTCTTCCCCCTCAAGCCTACTCGCTCTGGAACATTGACTCTTGGCTACTTCACATCCCCCACAGCTCCGCCAGGTCTGGACAGGCTGCTTTCAGCTTCCAGATGCCCAAATTATGGAACTCCCAGTCAGCCGATATTAGACACACTGCCAGCACTCCGCACCGCAATGCTCTACTTAAGAGTCAGTTCTCCACTACTTGCTCTTGCATTCTGCCCCACTGAAGTCCTTGCAGCCTTGATGTCAGTTGTTTACTTGTCTTCGCTATTTTCATAATGCTGTTGACAACCCTACCTATTGTTATGATGTGGGTTGCTGTGTTATATGTAATTCTGTGCATGTTGCTACCATGCCTTTACTACCCTGTCTGTATATCGCTCTTTATGTATAAGGATTTTTGCCTGTTCCATTATGATTGTATTGAATCATGTACATGTGTAAATTCTACTATTATTGTTTCCTGCCCATCCCATATTCCCCCAAGGCGCATCTGGAATCGAGTGGTACACTGCTCAGTATGCCTTTCTGGTAAAACTCTTAAATAAATAAATAAACTCCCTTGTGCCAGGTGCACCCGACTTAGAATTGGGACCACAGAGTCCACTATTTGTTATTTATGATTTATCCTTCAGGTGTGAACATCACAGAATCATTTCCTGTTAAACAGCAGGGCCCACTGAGGGAGAACTCATTGACTGGCAGAATGAATGAATTACAGATTGATTCATTGAACTGCAGGGAAAACAAATTCCACAGAACTGGCTACTCACAATGATCAGTTTGGCAGATATATTTTTTCTGCATTTTAATACAATAATCCACATTTTGTACATTTATTCTACTGTTCTAAGTCAGAATTTTTGTGAAAGTTGCTAAAGTGTCTTCTGAAGTTTCATGGAAATGAAAGTCTGACTTTTATGCAAATTCCACTGGTGTAAGATTATTTTCACACTGTACTAATGAATATTGAATTCTTAGCCCTTTAGAAACTCAGCTTGTCAAGGATCAGCTTTTATACTCATTCAATTATTCACGTGTACAATAGGTGATGTCAACAAATATCCTACTCTTCATATTCTGGTGGTTAGACTTCGCAGACTGCTCCCACTGGCACTGGTACCACAGTCCATATCACATGCACCAAAAAGTCAAAAATTGCCCTTCACAATCCAATAACATAAAGTATGTTCACAAGATCCTTCCACGTGCCATTCAAATAAGTATTTGGGAAACAGTGATGGTTCAATTCTGGTTTAGCCCAATTGATTGCATATTTATATGTCTACCTAAAAATGTAAAATGAAAGTTTTGTGTCTGACACACCACACTGTGTCAAAACAATGAGTGATTACTGCATAACTTGATCAATTCACAAAAGATTTTTTTTTTCCAGAATGAGTTCTGTACTGGATAATATATACTCACAGTATAAGATCAAATCATGGACTTCTTTATACTGCATCCTATGTATATGTCAGTGTCAGTGGCTCAGTAGGTAGCACGCACATCTCTGAGGCTGGGAGATCAGAGGGCTGTGGGTTCAATTCCCACATCTGGCACTTGGGTTAATATCCCAGTACATACACTGTAGTGCAGCATGAGAGGGGTGCTGCACTTCTGAGGTGTCGTCTTTCGGATGAGATGTTAAATCGAGGTCCCATCTGCCAGGATTGGTGGTAGTTCAGGTGGATGTTAAAGATCCCATGGCACTTCTCGAAAAGAGTAAAGGAATTTCCCCAGTGTCCTGGCCAAATTTCCCTCTTTCACTAAAAATACCACCAAACAGCTTAATCTGGTTCAAGGTCAGTTGGCATTCATCTGTATTCCCCTCCCAAGGGTCGTGCCTGAAAATAGGCAGGATTTGTCTAGTGCACTTACCCGGTCAACAAAAACTAAACAAATATCTGATACTTACAAAGTGTTCTGTGGCAATGTCTAAAAGTGGCCAACCTCTGAGCTTATCTGGAGATCACCACTACTAGCAATAGTGGTGCAACTCCTCCTTCTGATGACATCTGTAAGATGTTTCACTTTGTCATTCCTAGCATGTTCAATGTCATCAGGTGTGCCACTGAGTCTGAACACAGAGCAAATACAGTCGGTATCAGTTAATGAAGATCCATCAAAAGCAATGTAATATATACAGTATATATATATATTTCATGTCTATTCATTTCTTTTTTATGGTTTTGGATGCATAACTCACTTGTTTAGTGGGCTTTATTGTTATAGAATGTGACATTCAGTTGGACTAGACTCCAGAGATAATATAGTAATTGACCAAACAGATACAAACCAGGCACATACCACCACATATGATGCTGGCAACTGCATAAAATATAAAAAAGCTTTAATTACTTAAGAAGACACATGGCAACAGTTTTGCCCACCTAATGCAATGGAGGTAACGCAGAGACTACAGGGGTTATACTTCTTGGGGTCAGCAAATAACAGTAAATATTAATGTAGCTCACTCTTTCAGCTGTCTCCAGTGCCCAAATCTCATCCAGCCAAAACCCTCCTGCTTGTGATACTTCAGTTCCCCAGTCCACCCATGACACATATGGTGGCCAGACACCTCGGCTTGCTTCCTGAGGTTGAGTTGCCTTCAGTACCTCACCAAACTCCCCCATACAATTTAAAATGGTCGCTGGTGGAAATGAAGGCCAGGGGCATCCAGCCCAGAGCAGGTCGAATCCAGCAGAGGAAGTGGTGGCAGGAGCAGCATCACCCTGCCATCCAACAGCTGTTTTTCACCCTCAATTCCACCCTGGAGAAGAGGACATGCAATGATGTCCCAGTGCTGCCAGGTGTGCTCCCATGCCTGATGCACTGATGCCTGTCTCTTCAACAATTCCCTTGTTCCTCTGATCTCTAGTTCACTGCCCCCCAACCAACAATAGTGATCAGACTATCGCTAAGCACTGCAATCCATCCACCCCAGAGGAGAAGAGCTGTCTACTGAATGCTTGATCTGCTTATACCTGGCTGACCCTTTGACTCTGATGTTCTGGGATCATTTGGGAACCTGGGTGATCAGCATTGCAAGTGGTAGCACTACCACTTACATCAGTGGGTCAGCCACTAGTGGGTTTTTTTTACTCAGTCACATCACAGCAAACAGTAATCCACAGAAGATGCATATCAAAAGCACATGTCACAAGTAATCTACAATACCTACTGGTTGCAGTGTTTATCAATCGGCAAACCATGTCCATGAAAAGCTGTAACAACTAGCTTAAGTGAAGTCAGCTAGTTACTTGGTTTTTATGGAGCTTCATAATAACCGAGCAACTGGTTGATATTGCCAAAATGCTCAATTGCTAAGACTGACATTTTTCAGCTTTACAATTCATTTTCAAAACATTTCTAAGTAAGCAAAATGCACTTTTCACAAGAAAACTTTGTATCTGACTTGTTACTCTTTTCAATACACTTGATAACATTTGTCCCCCCACATACTCGAGACAGGGCAGTAGTTTACCTCAAGTCTGTGAAGTCTGCTGCCACTTGAACATCTCTAGTCACTTACATCTGAGAAGTGTGTCCTTTGATGTAAACCATGCATACTGAAATACAGACTACTAAAAATACAAATGTTACAGCCCTAATAGAGTAAATAAACTGCCTGTATGTGCAGTTACACACACAGTGAGTTCTGGCAAAATTACAGCATGTGTGTGAAGTGCACTGTTGTAGGAATCTGACTGGGCCATTTCCAGTGTGTGTCTGCAAACAGCAGCTGTGGGACAGTGCAGAAGCTATGAAAGTATTGCAGGCAGCCTGGTTCTCCCTACACCTTATGTTTTATTTATGTTCCTGTGCTGACTTTTTACATTGCAACTGCACCATTTCAGGTGGTGTGGAGTGTTTACAAAAGCAACCCAATATTCAAAGTGCATTAGAGGGACCCATGGGGACATGCGGGCAAGATTTTGATGCAAATGGCAACTTGCGTCAAACAAGGGAGTTGGAGTGAATTTAGAACTGTGGCACTGCAACTTCTTGATGCAAGTCCCCCTCCATCCCCACAGCAATGTTACACCAGGTCCCCCCCTGACATACAATTTCATCCATGGTATGGGATTTGCACCACAGTTCAGGACACAAGTGGCCATAAATGGGATCAGCTGTCACAACTGCGCCAAATGTATTAAAATCTGGCACGTTTTGCATCCTTGCATTTTGTACAGTTGCATCCTACACTGCAGCAGATGTAGGACTTGTGAAAAGCCCTTTGAAGATTGGGCCCAGGGAATTAAAATACCTGCACCGTTTCAGCTCCCTACCACTGCAGTGTTTAACAGGAGCTGAAACAAATCAGATTATGCCACTCCCAAACATGTTTACACTTATCAACTGGTAATGGATCAGATAATCTGCACCTCTCACACTGGTGCAGACTGCTTAGTGGAAAGAGGCCTTGTGAATCCTGTAGTTGACTTTCTTGGTTTCCTTTCATTCCTGTTTTCATTTTGGTGTTACATGGACCTTTTCCAAGCAGCCTATACTTTTACCCACTGATGACTCATGTCTGATCAGTATAAAACAAAAACAAGTGTCACGGTGTTGATATTTTCATGCATTACTGCTTGTCTGAATAAATACATTTTCAATTCTAAGATACTGGTTCTGTGCTTTTCAAGAAAACATTATCTTGTGGTGTTGATAATCACTGCAAATCAGTAAATTATCTAAATTAAAATGTGCAGATAAGTATCATTTATTTTTTTGCACACACCCTTGGTGTGTGATGCCATTTTAAGCCCTCAAGCTTCACTTGTGGGGTTTAAGTGGCATCGCACACGTCAGGTGTGAGAAAAAACTTGTAATACACATCTGCACATGTATAATCCTATATGTAATTAATATTCATGCCTGACAAGGCACCCCCTGTCCCATTTGATGTCTGCTTTACCCCATGCCAAGTACTACATTGGGAGCTAAAGTAGTTTGGCTAACATGTCAAAGACAAACTGAATTAATTGATCCTACTGTAATTCAAAGCCACACCAACGTTGCCAATGCCAATGACCCACTTCTCTTGCACTTACTGCAGCAATCATGCAGTTTTATGGCTTACAGTTTCTAATGAATAATTGAGATAGCTGTATCTTTCTTTATTTCCCCATCAAAGACTGCAAGAAAATGTTGTAGTATTTGGCTACCCTTTGTTGTGCACTGATTTCCATCCTAACTAAAAAGCTGTTGTTTCACAATTGAAAGATCATGGAATGCTGTTGTACTCTTCTGAGGTACAAAAAATATTGAAAGTGCAATGGAAACTTTATTCACCTGCCATTTTATTTTCATTTTTTCTTACACACACAGAGTATATATCTTTGTCTTAAACAAATCAGTTTTTGCATCATTTTGAAAAACAAACGCCCATCCCTTACTTGGGTGGATTTTTAGCAACAACATTAAACCAAATATTTCTTAGTAAGGACAAAAAGCTTTTTTTTTCAAAGTTTTTGTACCAAACCATATAATATACAAAAAAACACGTGGGCACCCAAGCACAATTTGGCTGTGTTTCCATCTTGAGGTTTTTATGACATCAGGAACTTTTGAAGCTTCACTCATGAAATCCCTATGATGTCATCATAACCTACTGAAATAAGCACAACCTTGCTCTGCATGGTTGCCTTCTATTATTTTCTATATTGTAGTATTTTTTACATTGTTTGACTAGCAGCCTTACTATTGTTTGTTTGTAAACCAAAACTATCAGAATGTAATTCTAGACCTTTAATTGTCATGTCACCATATTCCTCACAAACTACAGTGGGGGTACCTTATGAAACCTGATCCTGGTGAAACACAAGGCTTAGGGGATCTGCAACCAAAGCCTACAGCTCAGAAATGCACCAAACAGAGGCAATCACCACCAAAACAATAATTTTCCATTAACAGGAATGCATATTACAACTGGCAGCAGGTTCAAAAGGAGCCTGTGAAAGAAACAGGATACACAGATGTATGAGCCCTTATAGGAACCTGAGGGACACTTCCAAGTGTGCCACAATCTTGTCCTCTGAGCCATTAAAGGCCTACTGGCCAAAAGGCACACCTTAACAAAATAGTACAGGAGGCCTGAGTTCATTAGTGACAGGAGGTGGTCCAATACTGGCTGCACAAAGCATAAAAACAGGTCATGGGAGAAAGAGACACACCAAATACTTAAACATTTCCATTTTAGGGATTAAGTGTGCCAGGTAGATGGCTTATGATCCACCAGCAGAATATCTAAATGAGCATGGGAGACCCCAAAGCAGGAGAGTTTAATATCCTCAAGAGCCAGCCATGTAGCTGTAGGGACTTCTTGATGCAGCAAACTTTCTGGATCCTGCAACAGCAAATCTTCTCATTGACGGAGCAGGGCAAGTGATTCAACTGCAATTTGCCAGAGCAGAGGGAGCCAAATTTGTCTGGGCCAGAAGGGGACTACTTGTATCTGTGTCGACCTGTCTACCCAAAGCTGGGCCATAATGCATTCAGTAAGAGGGATTAGAGGAAAGGCTTATAAAAACCTCATTTTCAGGAGAAGGCAAAGCATCTTGGCAAAATACTTCAGGCCTGAGGTGAGTAAGCAAAAATGTGGCTGTTTTGCTTTGTGTGGGGCACAAAAAGATCCAACTCAGGATAACCCCAGTGGGTGGAGAGGTCCTAGTTCACATCATCCAGGAGTTTCTACTCAAGGGACTGAGCAACTGACCTTTTGAAAGAGTCTGCCAGGACATTCACAAAGCAGGGCAGAATCCTGGCAATGAGCTGTAAGTTGTGTGTTGGTGCCCACACTCACTTTTGTATGGCTTCTTGGCAAAGTGAGGCAGAAGTGAATTCCACTGTTTGATGAGGCAGTGCTTGACACAAATGTTGTCATTCCATACCAATGGAGGACAGCCCTGAACATGAAGGACAAAGGCCTGCAGGCCAAAAACAAAAGAAAAGCCCTCATCTCTAGAATGTCAATGTGGCGAGATCAGTCCAAAAACTTGTTTAAGGGACTAGTGAACCTCAGAGAGCGTTGTTATGAACATTTTGTTTTCTTTCTCTTTCTTTTATACTTTATTTCTATTTAGTCATATGATATGGTGTACATAATTTAAAAAGGTTCTGCTTCTGTTATGGAGCTCAAGGGCTCACTAGGAAATGGGGGGGTGCCACTTTTAAAAGGGTCATTCTAAGAGGCATTTTTAACCTTGGACATCACTTTCACTTATACTTCATATACTGTATTTTGTTTTAGAATAGGTATGGGGGCAGCACTGATAGTAGTTAAGGGTATTTTACAAACAAGGGAGGTGGGGGAATATAACACTCTATTCATTTTTGTGATAGAGGAAGGGGAAGAGGATGGGGCATTAAAAATTATAAGAGTTTTGGTGGAAATATGAGATGAAAAGTGTTGTGTATGAGAATATATCATGACTGATCATAAAGGAGTTATAAAGTGTACCTCACTTAGTGTGAATGACATAAATACACAGGTTAAAAAATGCAGGAGCCTATCATACCTGAATCAGATTAAGGCAGACATAATTGCATTGCAAGAATCTCATTTAGATCAGCGAGACGCCTCTAAGGTAAAGAGGAACTGAATATCTAACAATGTTTTTTTTCCATGGAATGAAAAAAAAGAATGGAATGCATATTCTGATTATAAAGAGATTACAATTGTTGTTGCATAATAAGTGGGTGGATGAGGAAAGCAGATTAATTTTAGTTAAAGGGACAATTTTCAACAACATCGTATGTACCATAGGCTCTGTATATGGCCCATTTAACAAGTATGAGGTCTTCCTTGCAAATATTACCAGAGGTTTAGCTGAAATGCAAGCTATGAATCTTATACTCATGGGAGACTTTAATAGCCCCGCAAATCCTTATTTAGATAAAAAAACCATATAACCAGGATACTATTAAAGTATCTAAACAACTAAATAATTTTCTTTGGGAAAGCAATTTGATAGATCCATGGAGACTTCTCAATTCTAAAAACAGAGAATATACATATGTAGACAAAATAAATAAGAATTTCTCGAGGAGAGAATACATCTTTATAAATAAATCCCCTGTATCCGGACTGCTCACATCATCTATAAGATCTATCACTCATTCAGATGCTGCTGCTATTGAAGTTACTTTGATGATAACCCCTAGTAAAAAAATACAGAGATGGAGATTTAACAATGATCTTCTGAAAAATGAACAATTTAATTAAAAAATCAGTAAGGAAATTGATGATTACTGGCAATTTAATTATATAAGTCAACAATCCATTACATCATTATGGGACCCATTTAGGGCGGTACTCACAGCGACTAGGATATCTTCCCACATTTGGCACAATAAGCAAAATACTCAAAAGGATCAAGCATTGGAAAACAAATTAAAAAGATTAGATTACTTAATCACTTAAAACTATGATTAATATATACAACAATGGTTAAACTGTAGCTTGGAAATTATACTAAGGCAAGAAAACTCAACTATAAATAAAATTTAGAAGATATTTACATGGGAATAAGGTAGGGAAATTATTGCCCAACTTACTTAAAAAAGGTAATGTACAGAATCTTCTAACAGGACAGAAAAACAAACAAGGGACAGTCACTAATAATCAAGAAGAAATAGAAAGTATTGCGTTAGATTACTATAGAGAAATTTATAAAAAAAAAGATGATAAAATTAATCATCATGAGACTGAAAAATACTTAGAGGAGGCCAATGTTTCACCTCTGGATATAGAAAGGGACATTATAAAATTAGAAGAGATAAAGAAAACAATAGATTTCCTCCCTAAAAATAAATGCCCAGGCCCAGACTAGATAACTGTGGAATTTTATCAACATTTTAAAGAGGCACTGGGAGCAAGATGACTGACATAACAGTTGCCTAGGTGCTTCATTCTGTGACCTCAGAGTTCAAAATTGTTGAGTTAGTCGGCATCTCTTCACTATTTTCTGCCAATAATAACTGAAATAAGAACTCCATTAGATGCTTCTTCAGGATTACCTTTTATTTTCATGGTGCTATCGATCAACGAAAAGGTAGAGGTGGCACTGCAGTTGCAGCCCCTGAGTTTGTCTCTCTGAGGTCAGCCCCGCTGGATCAGCACTTTCTCCCAGCCCAACTCAGCCCGGAATACGGAGCGGGCAGCGTGGGTATTGCTTCACTGGCTCCACCGCTGGAAGTTAATAGGATAACTTCAGGAACCCCTGCTAAGAGGTCTCAATGGACAAGGGAGCAAAATGGGCAATTGGATCTATAGCCCATGCAACAGTCAAAGCAGCTTGACCCCTCTTTGCATTCATCAGAAGATAGTGATAATTACAGAAACGCTGACGGCTACACTATGGATAGACTTGGAAAAACTTTGGATAAAATCCTGGCATGGACAGAGAGGAGTGAAAGGTGTTTTCATGCTCTTCTAAAGAAGACAGAGTTTTTACAGACTGGAAATAACTAGGCTAAAGAGGATGTGGTGGTAACAAACAAGATAGTGGCAGAGCATGCAAATATATTTATAAAGCATGAATGCAAAATTAGCTCAATAGAAGCAAACTGTGCTGCATTAATGAAAGAAAATTATAATATACAAAGAAAGCTAGAGAATGCAGAGAACATGTTAAGATGCAAGAGCAACCGTATACTGGGGATTCCAGACCATTTTGATTCTGACTACATTAATACAAGGGAGCTATGAAGGATATCTTAGCAAAAACATTTGATTTTCCAAAGGAAAATCCCCCTTTGATTGCCCCTGCAACTTGCAACATGCGGCTAGGTATGACGCACTGGGGGCTTACCTGGCCAGCATGTCACAACCCACAGCCGATGGTCACAACTGCACCCTCCACCCAGCAAGTGACAACAGCTGCCCTGCACGGCTGCCCACACCCCCTACCCCTCCAAGCCTCCAGTAATCACCCTGCAGGGCTGGACACACCAACTGGCCCCCAAAACATCCTCACAGTGCCCCGCAGGGCTGGCCACACCAACTGGCCCCTGAAACACCCATAGGAATGCCCCACAGGGTGGTGCAGCCAGCCTCCCCACCCATACCCTGCCCCGAGTCACCCGCTGCAAATGAGGCAATTACCCTGACATGTCTTGGTAGTCCTAGTGGCCCCCCACCCGGCCGTACCAGCCACCTAGCACCCCACCATCCCAGCTGGTGAGCTGACACAGCCCACCTCTCACCACTATGGCCAGCAGCTGACTGAGTTCCAGTATGAGCAGGTTCTGTAAAGACGCACTGAGAAATTAATTTCTGAGTGTGTTTTTTCAGTACACACTCATACTGAACTCAGTCAGTGGCTGGCCATGGTGGTGAGAGGTGGGCTGTGTCAGTCACCAGCTGGGGGGGTGCTGGGTGGCTGGCTTGTCTGGGTGGGGGGCCACTAGGCTGCCAGGACAGGGTATTTGCTTCAGTTGTGGCCAGCGACTCAGGGGTCAGGGCACAGGTGGGGGGTTGATTGTGCCACCCTGCGGAGCTTATTGGAAGGATGGAGTCAGGGACATGGGGGTGTGGGCAGCCCTGTGGGGCATTGAATTCACTGGGTATCAGGGGGCAGTTGGAGTGGGCAGCCCTTTGGAACTGGTACTGTGTGGGGGTATGGGGTGCATGTACAGAATGGGCGATGGGGTGGGGGGGTGTGATGCCCATTGGGGCAACAATGGAGTCTGGTCATGGGGGGAGGGCACATGTCCTGGGTTCTACAGGACCCTCGGAGGATGGATGTAAGTCACACCAGCTTAGTGCAGGTGTAACTTACATTGCTGGTTCTCCTCCGGGGGTTCTCATAGAATCCCAACAGTGGTGACTTTGTTGCTGCCCTTCTGGAATGGGGCACAACTGCTGTCGTAAACCCCCTAGCGCCATGTTGCAGGGGGTTTATAGTGCAACTACCGGTGTAACAGCTGTCTGGCGCAAGTGGCCTGTATCATGTTGTAGGCCACTTTGAAGAACAGCACTAGTTGCAACTGCTGGTGTAAGTTGTTACTTGCACCATTCTACTTGGTGCTAGTGCCGTTACACCAGACATAACTTTTCTAGAATCTGGTCCAATATCTTCAAATTAGCCAAACTTAGAGGCTTTTTGGAGTACAACGATTGCAAATATTACATCTATCCAGACTATTGTTTTTCCACACAACAACATCACAGGAAGTTTTTGGTGTACTGTCAGGAGATCCTGGGGATGGGTGCAGAGTTCTTTTTGTTGTCACCTGCAAAAGTTAAAATCATTAAATATGGGAAATCATTTATTTTTTTTGATGTTGATCAGCTTGTTACATTTTTATGTTCGCAGTGCTCTGCACAAGAGACTGTTGAATCTCCAACATCATCAGACCAGGATATTTTGGACAATATAGATAACATTTTTTTTTGAGGTTATCGCTAAAAAGGGTTTATGGATTGGGGAAGGCTGTGTAGGACTGTGAAAGGGCTTACTATGATACTTATGTTATTTTTTTTCCTTTCTTTGCACTTACAATGTATGCATTGGTATTTTGAGTGGGGTGAATGTTGTTTTTTATACAAAATTACATGTACTGGATAAGGGATGTTAACATATATTGCAAATGTGATGTCAATTTGTCTAATCTTTGTTTTTTTTTTTTTCTTTTCTCTCCCCCCCTTCTCAGGTTGAATTGGACTAGTGGTATCTTTATGTTACTATATATAGTATTATGTACGTATGTATATTTCTTTTGGAACTAAGAACGTAATTATTTTATAAAACTCAAAAATAAATATATGAGAAAAAAATTGTAATGTGGTACTGGCCCTTTGGCTTCATTGTATCATTAATGAAGTAGCTGAGGAAGGAAATTCATTTCCTCATACTATGTCTGAGGCCCTTATTACTTTGATTCATAAAGACAACCAACTTAAGGATGCAATTGAGAACTGTAGGCCTATAATCTTACTCAATGTTGATAATAAAATTATAGCAAAAACAATCATTCGATCAATAATGAGTAAATTACCACATTACATACATACATACATACAGATCAGTCGGGATTCATTCCAGGTAGAACCGTGGTGATGGCAGTAAAAAAAGTACAACTATTAATTAAATATATACAAATGAAACAAGAAGTATATTATGCATTAGCATTGGATGCATCCGAAGCTTTTGATTTATTACAAAGAGAATACATGTGGGCAGTATTAGACAAATGGGGATACCAGGAAAAATAATAAGGTTGATTAAATTATTATACAAGTGCCCTACAGCCAAATTAATTATTAATGGTAATCCAACACAAGAATTTCATATGGCTAGTAGTGTGAGACAAGGATGTCCATTATCACCAACTTTATTTGTTCTAAGTATCAAACCATTACTTATTCAATTAAGAAATAACAATGTCTCTGGTATAGAAATGATGGGACAGGAATATAAGTTGAGTGCATACACAGTCAACACTTTAATTTTAGTCAAACATCTAGTTAATTCAGTGTCAGCATTATTTAAACTAATCCAAACATTTTCCACAATATCGGTCCAAATTAAATCTACAGAAGTCCCTTTTGATGCAATTAATTGAAAGAGAGGAACAGGAGAAAAATAAAAATATGAAGGAGTTCCAGAAAATCAAACAAATACAGTATCTGGGGATCATTTTAACCAAAATATTTGAAGAAACCATTATATCAATTACAATACAGCAAAGGAAAAAATTACGCTAAAGTTGCAGTTATGGCAAAATTTAACCATCTCATTATGGGGAAGGATATAGACAACAAAAATGATGGTCCTATCACATTTAATATACGTCATGCAAGCATTATATGGAACATCAACCTGAAATAGTTTCAGGATATTAGAAGGATTTTTACTAAGTTTTTCTGGAGGGGAGGTAAACCCCTGATAGCTTGGGCTAAATTATGCACTCTAATAAAAGAGAGAGGTTTTGGATGTCCAGATCCTTTTTTATACAATGAGGCACACCATTTATCAAATATATGGGAATGGGCATTTTATACTAATAAAGATGCATCAACAATGCAGGAGCTTCTAAGGAGAGATGGTTATGAAATAGGAATTGTTAGAATAATGTTCATTAATAATTCAAAACTAATTAAAAAATCTATAATTTTTAAAATGTCTTTTGGACATATTGACCAATCAAATATAGTACAAAAGGAACCAAGTTTTCATTGGTTACATGCTCCATTAAAGGTTCAGAACAGTACCATTGTGATAAATGAAAAAAAAAGTATTACATTTATTAATGAAACAACATGTTACTAGTTGGATCAGCTAATATTAGGAAATGTTATGATTCCAAGATTTCTTCAATTTCCTCTTATAATACAGAATCCAAAAATTAATACTTTTTTCCATGATAATGGTTTATATATTAAGCTTAGATTATAGATAACAAGGTATCAAAGACAAGAAAAATAACTTTAATCACAGATTGATAAAGAGAATAAAATGATTGGTCATATGAAAGTCAAAAGATTATCAAAGTTTTACTCTCTGTTGGGAACACCATCTCTCTACAGGAAAACCAAAAAACAATTATCTTGGGAAACGGATATACAGTAGTAGTTAAAATACAGATAAGCAAATGGAAAACAATAGTCATGGATGCCAATAAATATCTAATATTGGCTAAAAAATAGAATATACAGCAAAAAATATTGCATAGAGCTTACCTTACACCCTACCATATATCAAAATATAATACCCCATACAATAATATGTGTTGCTATAACAGCGGAAAGATTGGCACATTATTTCACAATGAATGGGAGTGTACAGTGATACAAAAATGATGAAAGGAAACAGCTATTAATATATCAAGAATGATACAACTAAGTATCCCTTGTAAGCTGTAAATACGGTTATTACATAATTATAGAAATATTAAGTTAACTACAGAACAGACTATATATACACTGTATATTTGGGATCCATGGCAACTAAAAAAAAATAATTCTAAAGAAACAGAATATCTGGGACCTCCCTCTGTATATATATAATGAGTGGTGGTACACTTCAAAAGAATCTGCTAGCTTTGAAAATATAGCTTATTTTATAGAGGAATTGGACTCAGATCAAAATATTGCATGGAAGGAACTTGATTAGGATATTTCTTGAGTGTACCCAGATGGACCTCCCAACTCATTCTGGAGGCATCAGTGGTGAGGAATTGCTATGGTGAGGGATGTAAATATTGGGACCCGAGACGCAAATTGGAGTAATCTTGACATGAGGAAAGGGTCTCGTGAAAGGGTCCATGGCCATAACAGAATGATCCAAGAATGAAAAGCCATGGCTTACTGGGCATGAAACATCCACAGTGGAATGCACTTGTAGAATCGGGCCATGGAAACAGTCACAATCACACGTGTTGTTGGGCTTAGGTGTTTCAGAGTGGCTCATTGAAGGACCCATGCACTAGAAGCAACTAGCATCACCTAGACTATCAAAGTGTTGGATGGTAGTCCAGAAGGAATGCCTAAACTTGAGTTGTGTCCAAGAAGGTGCATATAAACTGAAGCCATGGATCAGGGGTCAGAAATGATTTGAATTTACTGTACAGGAGACCAAACTGGTAAAAATAAAAATGGAGAGTCTGATACAATATCTGTAGAACTGCAGCTCTGGACTTTGATTTGAGGAGCCAATATCAGGTAAGGAAAGGCATACAGCAAAAGGCTACTCAACATAAGGCTGTGGCCACAACAGCTAAACACTTTGTGAAGACCTGTGGAACTGTAGGCAAGCCGCAGGGCAGGACACAAAACTGATAGTCCTGACCCTCCAAAAGGAAGTGAAGGAATTGTCATGATTCCAAATTGTTATGTGCAGGTATGCATTCTGCATATCCAAAGTATATAGCCAGTACCCCTGGTAGACCAAAGGGAGACTGTAAAGAAGCCATGCAAAACTTTTTGCCATGCTAAATTTTTGGTACGCAGTGTACTTATTCAGGCCTCTGAAGTCCAGGATGGTGCACAAATGAGTTGTCTTGCCTAGGATGTGGAAATATCTTGAATAGAAACCTTGGTTCAGTTCAGCCAGGGGCACATATTGAATGGTCCGTCTGTCAAATAAAGTGAGAATATTGGTCAAAAGAAGCAACAAATGCTCTGAAGGGCAGTGATAAGGTCTGGGAGAATGCACCATAGGGGGTGCATTCATTTTCAAAGCAAGACTCACATGAATAATATTGAGGACCCATATATCTGATATGATCTCCTGCTATTTAGTCAGTAAAAGGGAGATCCTATCCTCTACCTGAATCCTCAGTACAGGGGTGACGTGGCAGATGGCAGTCAGATGCTGGATGGACAGCAGGGTATCACTGGCATCCCAATCTAAAATGGGCAGTTTATTCATGGGTCTTGGGTTGGTGGCACATGTAGCAGCCTGACCCATACCCCACAAACAGAAGAAGTGGGAGCCCCTGCAACTATTCCCAAGGGAGGCCAGGGAACAAAGGATTTCAAGAAGTGAAGAGTCAATTTGAAAAACTGTTAGTCCTTAAGAATGAGTTCTACATAATGGTCAAATAATTTCTTGCCACCAAAGAGTGAATTAAGAGCTAACTGTTGAACACCTATAGCTAAACCAACCACACATAGCCATGAATAGTGGCAGAGGCAGATGCATGAAGTAACTATGAGTGGAAGCATCAGCATAATGCAACAAATGCTTTCCCACCTCAAAACCATGTGTAACGCATGGCTGGACTTCAGTCTTAGCATAACCATACAGCAGTTTATCCACCATAGTAGATAAAGACTTCCACAGGTTATTCTGATATTTAATCATGTAAACCTCATAACTGGCAACATACAGGCCAAATTAAATGGAGGCATAAATCTTTTTTGTCCTTAATGCCTATCTCCAGCAAGGAAGAGGTGGGGAAATTACAGGCCTGTCAGCCTGACATCTGTAGCAGGAAAACTGATGGAAACACTATTAAAGGAAAGAATCATGGAACACCTGGAATCCAATGGACTGTAGGACCCGAGGCAGCATGGTTTTACGGAGGGGAGGTCATGCCAAACAAATCTGATAGATTTGTTTGATTGGGGCCAAACAAACCTGATAGATTTGTTTGATTGGGTAACCAGGGTATTGGATTGGGGGGAGCAAGGGACATCACCTACTTGGACTTCAGCAAGGCCTTTGACACTATTCCACATAGGATGCTGGTAAATCAGCTCGATAGAATGGGGGTGGACAATAAGTCGGTAAAGAGGGTAAGAAATTGGTTAGGTTTAGGTTAGGAGATAGGAGGCAGAGGATGGTGGTAAATTGAATTTGCTCTGAGGAAGGGACGGTGACCAGCGAGGTAACACAAGGGTCAGTATTCAGGCCAGTCCTCTTTACTATGAACATACAAAAATGCCAGCAGATACAGGCCAAGTGGTCTATCATGTCTGTTCAATTGTGCAGCTCACAGATGAGACTACTGCTGCTACCCCATCACCCCATGACCAAGCCTCATTGTTATTTCCCCAGCTGTTTCCCTCTCCCTGCTCAACTTCCTTCTACTAGTATCTTGCCCCTGACCCTACCCCACCCCCTCATAAAGCTTCCCACAAATTTCAGAGATATCACTTTTCAGGAAGCGTGTTCCAGCTTGCAACCACTCTCTCCATGAAGTAATGTCTCCTCATTTTCCTCTTGAACCTACCCCCCTCCAACCTCAGACTCTGCCCCCTAGTGATCCCCTTCCCTTTTAAATGAAACATGCCCTCAGTACTAACCTTGTTCATGCCCTTTAAGTACTTGAAGGTCTCCATCATATCACCCCTTTCCCTTCTCTCCAAGCAGTACATGTTGAGCTCCCTCAACCTATCCTCATAAGGTTTATCCCCCATTCCCCTGAGCATTATTTCACCCTCTGCTGGACCCCCTCCAAAAGCTTGATATCCTTCCTTAAATAGGGGCTCCAGAACTTCATACAGTACTCCAAATGGGACCTAACCAGTGATCTGTATAGTGACAGAATGACTTCCTCCCTCCTAGAAAGGATTCCTCTAACAATGCACCACAGCATTCTACTGACCTTTGCTGCCACTTTCCTACATTGAGATGATTAATTCATATTCCCTGTGACCATCACCCCTAGATCCTTTTCCTCCACAAAGATGGATAACTGCTTGCCTCCCAAATGGTAGCTGTACGCTGGGTTCCTGGCTCCAAAGTGCACACAACCTTGCACTTCTTAGCATTGAAACCCAGCTGCCAATGTCTTCATTTGGTGACATAGCAGAGGAACTGGATGGGAATGTCTGCCTGTTTGCAGATGTCATCAAGTTTTGCAACAGGTTAAATACTCCTTAGGGAGTGCAAATTATGGAAAGAGACTTGCAATGACAGGAGGAGTTTTCAAAAGGTTGGCAGCTAAGGTTTAATGTGAAAAAGTGCAAAATAATGCACTTGCATCCCAGAAACCATGGAGTGTAGTATAAAATGGGAGGAGAGATACTAGCAGCAACCTAGCAGGAAAGAGACCGGGAGGTAATCATATCGGATGACCTGAAGGTGGCCAGATAATGCAGCAATACAATTAGGAGAGCTAGTGGTATGCTGGGATGTATCAGAAGGGGTATTACCAGTAGGAAGAGGGAAATAGTGTTGCCACTATATAGGTCTTTAGTAAGAACTCACCTGGAGTACTGTGTCCAGTTTTGGAGGCTACATCCCAGGAAGGACATACACAGGAAGGAGACCATCCAATGGAGGGCCACCAAGATAGCCCAGGTTCTACATCCAATGCCCTATGAGATGAGGTCAAAGGAACTGAGCATATACACCCTTGAGGAGAAGAGGGAGAGGGGACATATGCTCAAGATTAGGGCTGGGCAAAATTTATCTTCCAGTAATGGAATTCTTGTGTAATGCTAATTTCACTTCCATGAAAACTTGTGATTTTGGTTATTTCCAATTCATTTAAAATGTGTATAGACAAATTGCACTAACTTTGGTACTGTGATTTTGCCAGTACCCTTACAGGACTCTACTAAGTTGCAGATCTCAATTATTAAAGTTAACAGAGTTATAAGTCTTCAAACTTTTTGAAATTTTAAAATTATAGTTAACAACTACATAAACTAAAAATGTTTGTCCATGTTACACCAGATGTGGCACCTTGACTTTACCAGTACCCATACTTATGTGCACCAAGAAGTGATGGGATGAAAAAAATATTTCACCTGCAAAATTCCCGTGAAATCGGCAATTTAGCCATGCAAAATATTTTGTGACATTTTAGCATTCCGTGAAAATTTTCCACACAGCTAAATTGCTGATTTTTTTCATACCCAGCCACTTAGAAATGGCCCCTCTCACTTTCCCTGATGTCCCCATACAATAAAATATTTACTGCCCTGGTGATCTAGTGGACTCCCCTCCCTATCACCAGTCTCTCCTTCACATATGCACTATCCTTCCCTGGTGGTCTAGCAGTCCCTCCCACATCTGTGATGTTAGTCGCCTTGTCTGTATTAACAAAACAAACAAAAATTATCTTTGTAGTAGTCCCCCCCATGCCCGATCCCCTCCTCTGAAAATGTATTTATACATTTACATTCCTGGAGGTCTAGTGGCCCTCCCATACCCCCTCCTTCTTAACTAATGACTCAGTCACCACCCCGCACTCCCATACCCATTCCCAGTCTGGGAGACTGTGACCAGCACAGCCCTCCTCTCACCTCCATGACTGGCCACAGACTGTGATATGGAAAAGCTTCATTTGCAGACTGCAGCTATGAATGAGCTCATTCACAGCTGCAGTCTGCAGATGGGGAGCTATCATACTGCAGTCTGTGTAAGAGGATGGGGGGTGGGAGGGCCACTAGACTACTAAGAATATAAATATATACATTTTCAGAGGAGGGGGTGGGCATCGGGGAAGGGACTACTACAAAGATTTGTTTTTTTATTTTTCTTTAATATTGACAAGGCAACTGACATCCGAGAGTGGGATGGTCATAGACCACCAGGAAGGTAGCTCATATGAAGGAGATCAGGGATAAGGAGGTGGTCCACTAGACCACCAAGGATGTGGAATTTCACCTGAAACAGTGGAATTTTACCCAAAAGGGGTGAAATTCTGTCATTTGCAGTCAAAATTTCACCATTTTCTGGTGGAAATTTTGCATTTCGCTCCCACAAAAAATGCCACAAAATGCACAAATTTTGCAATATTTTTCATAGGGTGACATATGCTAATTTTGCCCATCTCTAGCACCAAGTTTCAGATCTCTAACTTGAAAGATGACTGAGTTATAAGCCTCCAAACTGTCAGGAAATTTAAAATTACATTTCAGAATTATGTAAACTGCTGAATTTTAAAGAGCTACTGACACAGTTAAGAGAACTTTGAAAAAATTTAATAGTCAGACATAACTGTAGCTTATATTTTGTATTTTATTCTGTAATTCTCACCCTTATTTCCTTATTCTAGGGATATTTGCATCAATATAGTATCTCTTCTCTTTGAGCTCTGGTTAGCTGCCTACATCTGATATCATAATTCTGTTTAGAAAATGGGCTTTTTATTTGCTGGGATCTGATTGTCTGGTACCCCTGCAAGGTGGGAGTACATTAACTTTCAATAGATGCCCAGCAAATAAAAAAATCCCAGTCACATGGCCTCATTACCAGGTGGCACATCACTGTAACCAAGCACCCACTTCAGTATTCACCTGGTGAGGTGATAGATTCATCTGATAGAAAGCGTGTCTGTGAAAGTAAAAATGTAAGATGAGTATACAGTAAACTTCAACCTAGCCAGAATTTTGAATGTGCAGCATCTACTCACCGAAGAAGAAGAAACACTAATTCCACCAAAAAGAAGCCGTCCCAAAGAGTAAAACAAATAAAATCAAACTGTAAGTCAGAGGTTTGTGATAGTCAGTCACGACAAGCTAGATCAGATAAAGCAAGACAGGTAGGAAGAGAACACTGTCAAAAATAGTAGATGGGCAGGAGCAGTTTTCAAAAAGTGGGCTAATTATCATAGCATATCTGTGGACTGGCACACCATTCCATTTGAAGACTTAAACAACCACCTCAGACGCTTCTACTCAGAGGTGCAAACAGACAACGGTAAAGAATATTCAGTGGCAGGCTACTGTGCCTTATGAGCAGGAATCAACCGCCACCTGGGCACCACTGAAATCCTCTGGCCAGTCAATTTAATATCAGACCTACTCTTTACTACCTCAAACAATGTGCTGTAGTCAGTCCTCAAAAGGGTAAGAAAAGAAACAATCATTTGTTAATACCGAATGTTGTTGCACTGGCATTGGCAGTGGTGGAGCTAGAGACGCATAGCGCTTTGATTTTGTTAATGTGTTGCAGAAGGTGATTTTGCACAGTGAGCACGCCATTGAGTGCCACAGCTGCGGAAACGTGTTTTAGCTAGGCTGTGAAAAATGACAACTGGACTGTTGATAAGGAGGTGTGCACAAATGCCAGTGGTGAAAATGTGGCATGAAAATATTGCTGATTGACAAAGTTACAAGGGTGCGCGGAAACTGTGCAATGCACACTTGCAACACAGTAATTGTATGGACTTTTGGCACCACATTTTCAACATATGCATTTTAGGACCTCTGCTCATGAATAGTGTCGCCGTCATTTCCTCAAACTGTCCCGAAAACTGATTTCACACAGTGACGGTGAAATTCTGCACCGGACAAGCAAAGACACATTTCAGCCAGCTGTACTGTTCATAAGGAGGCATGAAAAAATGCCAATGATGAACAGCTGGAGTGAAACTATTACAAATTCACAAAGTCACAAGCGTGCATGCAAACTGCGCAATGCACATTCGTAAAACACTCATTTTATTGACTTTCATAGCCAAATTTTCAACATATGCATTTTAGGACATCTGCTAATGAACAGTGTCACTGCCATTTTCATAACATGTCTCAAACATAGGCTTTCCACAGTGACCGCGCTATTTTGCGCCGAAACTGCGAAAACAGATTTTGGTCAGGATGTGAAAAATGGCAGCTGTACTGTTCATTAGGAAGTGCAGAACAATGGCACTGTTGAAAATCTAGAGTGAAAATATAAGTTTGCAAACTTATGAGCTTGCGTGCAAACTGCGCAACACACGCTCGTAACGCAGTCATTTTATGGAGTATATCACCAAATTTTCAACACAGGTATTTTAGGACTTCTGCTCATGAACAGTGTCACAGTCATTTTCGTAATGTGTCCCAAACACTGATTTCTCACAGCAACTGCACTATTCTGCTCTGGAAGTGTGAAAACACATTTTGGCCAGGATGTGAAAAATGACAGCTATACAGTTCACAAGAAGGTGTGGTAAAATGCCAATGTTGAGAATCTGGCATGAAAATATTGTGAATTCGCTAACTTTTGAGCGTGCATAGCAACTGCACAAAGCATGCTCGTAACACAGTCATTTTTTGGGATTTTTTCCCACCAAATTTGCAACATAGGCTATTTGAGAGCCCCGTTCATGAACAGTGGCACTGTCATTTCATTACTCGGCCCCGAAAGCTGACAACGCATTGACCGCAAAAATCTCCTTTTGGGACCGAATAACACCACGACAGTGCAAGAATTCATGAGGAGGGGTCCCAAAACCCCCATGCTGAAAATTTGGGGCCAAAATTCCCAAAAATGCCTGAGACATGCAGCAAAGTTGAGAACACCTTATTTATTCCATTATACAGCTTACCAGCATTTCTTCAGTTCGCGGTCGGCTTTGAAGAGTGCAGACATGCTCCTGGCCCATTGAAGATCATCACACCAGACTCCGGAGGTAAGTATGGAGTGAGGGAGGGGTGTGGGGAGGCAGGGTGCACAGAGGTTGGGTGTGGGTGGGGGGCAAGAAGACTACAATGGACCATTTTCGTTTCACAGGTAAAAAAAAAAATTAGACATTGCGGGGCAGTTTTTTTAGGGTATTTGGCATGCTGGGGTGGGCTCCCAGCATTCCACCTAACTGTTGGGAGGATCTGTAGCTGAAGGGGATTGGAATCGGCACACAACACGGGGCCGGATGTTATGCCTGTCGGGATTGGGCACCTCACAGCACACAAAGCTAGTGGTGGCCGAACCAAAGGGGATTGACACCCTTGGCATTTAACAATGGAGGGGTTATTATTCTGATGGTGAGTGTGTTCCCGTCCAGCACACACAAAAGCGTGAGGCGAGCCAAAGGGGATTAGGTACCCCTCAGCATTTAACAATGGGGGAGTTATTATGCCCGACGGGAGTGGGCTCCCTGTCAGCACATGCAGAGGGGCAGGAGTAAATCCCATAGGGGATTGGGTACCCCTGAAGTCAGTAGTTTTGCCACACCAGCAGTCATGTTCATAATGTGGTAAGCACGTCAAGGGAAGGCCCGCTGCATCTGACAAGCTTTGCTGGCATTGCAGTGGACCTTTTCTTAGATGTGCTCACCACATTATGTATGCATTGTGTGGCGCCGGCATGCAGTCTGATTGGGGAATGCAGGACGCACCTACTGTTGCATGCCCTGCATTCGCCCAACAGCGACCATGTCTCCAAATCGCAACTGCCGCAAGATGTTGGCTGCGCAAGTGCGCCAACATAAAAAAGGACGCTTCCAGCCACTACCAAGCAATAATGGAGGCAGACCTCCAGAAGTTAAGAACCAGCCCCACTCTGTCCCCTGAAACTGCACCAGGCTTAGTTCACAAAATATTGTTTGATGTGCAACTGCGCATGGCCTGGCATCATCTGAAAGAGCTCTGAGAGCTGACATGGCAGTCTTTTACAATGAAACAAAATGACACTGGGGCAAAATATTTATTTACTTTATTTATTTAATAAACAAATTGGAAAGATCTTTGAGCCAAGGGCTCTTTTACAGAGGTTCCATGTCAAGTCACAGAATAACAAATTACAATGGTTCAGTAAGTAGTACAACATGAGGAAAGTAATTACATAAACATGGAATAATATGTCAAGATACATATTGTGTCAAGTGCAGTCAGTGGCCTTGCCTGAAGAGGGTTAAAGGGATTACAAGGAGAGAAGAACAGGGTGAATTGGGGGGTGGAAGGAGCAAAATAAGAGCAATGAGAGAGTACCAGAATTAAGCTTATGCAGGAAAAGACCAAGGGGCAGGGGTAGAGGAAGAAAGAACAAGGTGAGAAAACAGAGGAGGGGGGAAATGGGAGTGGAGGGTAAAGGAAGGGGGAATGAGGTAGGAGGAAAAGAGGGCAGGAATGGGGATGGGAAAGGGATGAAGGAAGGAAGGAAGTGCTTTAAATGGAATAGTGCAGCAATAGGGTAGGGCTATATGGGGTGAATGGTAAAAAAAGGAGGTCCCAGTGCATTTAGCTGTCAGCAAGGATTAGGTATAGCAGTCACACAAAGCTCTGGAAACTAGGAACTGATGCAGCTTCTGCTCAAATGGTACCAAGGTTGCAGTCATCACAATCTCAGGAGGAAGGGAATTAAATAAATTAGCAGCTCTAACCGCAACGGATCGCTGTAGGAGTGAGGTTCAACAGCGAGGGACAGTAAAAGTTTGGCTTACAGAACTTCATGTGTTACGAGTGCCCCAGAAGGGACTGAAAAGCTGAAGGGATCCTGATGGTAGGAGACCAAGATCTGCCTTCTTTGCCAGAAGGCAGGCTTGATATTCAATGTGAGCCTGGAGTTGAAGCCAATTTGCTTTCCCGTAAAGGTCACAAGTGTGAGTATGATTTGCTGCACCAGTTAGTAGACGGCATGCCTTATTCAGAGCTGTGGCAAGCCAACATAGGGTTGTGTCTGTGGCGGAACAATAAATGCTCAAACCATAGTCAATAATAAACACAATTGAACTTTGAATAGCCAATCTGAGGACTTCGGTAGTAAGGCAATGTTCATGCCTGTGTAGAATGCCTAGGTGAATGTTAACTGCCTTGGCAACATTCTCAACATGGTTGGAGAAGGAGAAAGTACTATCCAGAGTAACTCCTGGGTATTTAAAAGATTGAGTCTGATCAAGGACTACACCCACACTGTTTTTAATCACCAACTGTTTGGCTTTGTGCTTGCTGTGGATAACATGGAAGAGCATGGCCTTTGTTTTTGCAATTAAGCACCAACTTATGAGAGGTGAACCAGGCTCAGCTTCAGTAAAACTTTTCTGAAGTTGGGCTTGAAGGAGGGCGGGGTCATCAGTCTTTGAGAAAATGACTGCATCATCCACATAGAGGAGTACTGGTTTAGAACAGGATGCTGGAAGATTTTTGAGGAAGGTGCTAAGTAGAAGGGGTCCCTGTATCAATCCTTGAATAACCCCAAAGCAGACAGGCAGTTTAGCAGAAAGGGTAGACCCTGTTCTCACCTGTTGTGTGCAGTTTGCTAGATAGCTGGGGAACCACTTTAGGTCTTTTGAAGATCTACCAAGCCCAGCAAGTTGATGTGTCAACAAATGGTGATTGACCATGTCAAATGCTTTAGACAAGTCAATAAAGGCTGCGCCAACAAGTTGACCCTGATCAAGAGTATGGTGAATGAAACCTGTGAATTCCAGTAGGCCAGTAGATGTGCTGTGCCTTTTCCAAAAACCATGTTGTTGGACACATTTTAGGTTGAATTTTTCCAGGTACTCCACCAACTGGTCAGCAATAATCCTTTCAAGTGCATTGGACAATGGGGGAAGAATAGATATTTATTTATTTATTTCAATCTAGGATTACAATACTTTGAGCCGAGGCTCTTTTACAAAGGTTCCATGTTAGCGTGTGCAGCAGTCATCATTTTTAGTTACAAACATACAGTCATTGACTTACAGACATGTAATAACCAGTAAAAAGACTTGAGCTATGAGCAAGACAAGGGAAGGAGGGGCGGGTGGGGGAAGTGAGGGTAGGAGTGAGATACAGGGAGAAGGTGGGCGAGGGTGGGAGACGGTGCAGCTTGGGGGCCTTGTCGAGGGAATATGACAGGTAATGTGCCAGGGGTGCAAAGACTGATTGTAAGTGCTGAGTGCTGGGGCATGTGCAGCTGGAATGGTGGAAATGATAAGATGGGCAATCACAGGATACAAGCAGTGAGAAGCGCAGCTTGGACTTGAAGAGGCCGATTGTTGGAGTGGTCGCTATGTCACTGCCAAGAGAGTTGAGCCAGTTGGATGCCCGATAGGTGAATGATCTTTGTCCTTGGGTCGTGCAACATCATGGGATATGTAGTAGATGGGAACTGATCTCCTTGTAGTGACGTTTCTATGTCTAGGCTTAAGGAGGGCATAGACACAAGGTGGCAAGCCCCATTATAATTTTCTTGGCTGTGATGCAGGTTTGGTATTTTATGCGTTTGTCCAGTTGAAGCCATCCAGATTGGGAATAAAGGTCACATGTGTGGGTACGGCGATGTGAGCCAGTGATGAGATGACAGGCCTTATTCAGGGAGGTCGTGATACATTTGAGAGCAGTGGTAGTTGCAGGCCCATATATGATAAGACCATAGTCTATGATGCTGACGATGGAGCTTTGGATGGCCACTGACAGTGCTTCTGGGGTTAGGTGTTTCCTGTGCCGGAATAATATGCCTAACCTCACATTGGCAGACTTTGCAACATTGCTGATATGGACAGTGTATGAGAGGTGGGGATAAAGGGTGATGCCGAGGTACTTGAATGATTGTGTTTGCTCTAGGATGGCTCCTTGTTTGGTTGCAATGGAGAGGTGGAGTTGTTTGTTTTTGTTGTGGAGGCTGCAGAAGACCATAGACTTGTTTTTTTTTCTGATTGAGAAGCAGTTTATGATTTAGGAACCAGGAATCGATGGAGGAGGAGAAGGCCCGCTGAAGTTTAATTGTAATTGCATTGGATCAGGGTCCGAGGTGAGGATCACAACATCATCGGTGTAGAGAATTATTTGTTCTGGGCAGCTGTCTGGTAGTGAGTTTAAGAATAGGCTGAAGAGGAGGGGGCCCAGAATGGAGCCCTGGGGGACTCGCGAGCGGACCGGTCCAGGGTCCGAGAGTGTATAAGCAATTCTTACTGTTTGGGACCGTTCTTCAAGGTACCTCTTAAACCAGCCAATGGAGTCAGTTGACAGCCCAGTGTTCTGAATCTGGACAAGCAGGAGGCGGTGATTGACGGTGTCGAAGGCTTTAGTTAAGTCAATGTAGATTGAGCCTAGTAGTTCACCGGGGTCAAGTGCATTGTGGATTGCACCAGTGAATTCAAGTGGGGCTGTCGAGGTGCTGTGACCTTTGTGGAACCCGTGTTGTTGCTTGCACAGGATGTTGTACGTATCCAGGTATTCTGTGAGCTGGTCCGAGATGATGCGTTCTAGTGCCTTGGAGAGTGGGGGTAGTAGGGAGATAGGTCTGTAGTTATCGTGGGCAGTTTTGTCACCACTTTTATGGATTACGGTGACAGTGGCAGATTTCCATCTGGCTATGCTGAGGGAGGGTTGAAAATTCTGCTCAGAGGACTAAGCACTTCATCAAGTGTGAGAGACAGGATTTTGAGATCGAGGGAGTCATTACTGAATCTTGATTTACCAAGGGCTTTGGTAACATATTTGCATACTTGGTGAGCCTTGGTGAGCCTTGACTGCTTTGAAGTAGAAGTGGGGGGAGCTGGTGGGAGTAGTGTTCATTGCGGACAGAGGGGCTTCACCATCTTTGAAGTAGTCCTGGGGTAGGACAGTGCTGTGGTTGGTAAAGGTTTTGTTAAAGGTATCCACAATGGTTTTGAGTTGAGGGTTGTGGTTCTGTTGATGTTGAGCATTGATGGGAGGGGTTTTGGGTTTTGGGTGGATTCCCAGTGAGTTCCTTTATGTTCTTCCTGAATTCCCAACCATTGCCCCAGGAGTTTGTGAGGGCATGCTTATAGTAGGCGGACTTCATTTGCCGGATGGTTTTGGTGCAGTCATTGGGAGCACGTTTGTAGTTTTGGATGTCGTTTTGCCTTCTAGTGTTTCTGGTCAGCTCCCATAGGTGGTCTCTTGTTTTTAGCATCCTGAGGAGGTCACCTGTGAGCCAAGGGTTACTGAGTGATTTGACTTTGCATTTCTTAATAGGAGCATACGTGTCACAGGCCACAGTGAAGATGTTTACGAAGTGGTCAAGGGCAGTGTTTACGTTGGTTGCATTGAAGATAGGGGACCAGTCTTGATGGAGGAGGTGGGATTTGAGTCGAGGAAGGTGACCACTGGGTAGAACCCTGCTGGTGATAGTTTTTGGCAGTTGTTTAATGAATTTATATGACCAGGTGCAGCTAACAGGGGAGTGGTCACTGGCAGAGTCAGGGATGACATTAGTGTTAGATATCCATGATGGGTGACTGGTAAGGATCCAGTCCAAGAGTGTGCTGTTGCCAGTCCTGTACTTTTTCCTGGTTGGTGAGTTAACCATTTGTGTGAGGTTTGCCGCAGCAACAGTATCTCTGTGTGCATCAGCATCGGCTGCAGGCCAGTTGATGTTGAAGTCACCTAGGAGGATGGATTCGGTGTCCAGTGGGAGTGACTTTACAAAGCTGTTTGACCAGTTCCCTGTTCTTTGGGAGGGATGTAGATGGTGGCAACAGTGAGGGTTTTGTTTTGGGCACCAAGGAGGTTTCTCACTGGCAGTATCTGAGCAGTTGTGGGTTGGAGTGAGGTAATGATGTGGTGCCCCGTTATGGAGTCTTTTAGGCAGAGAGCGCAGCCCCCACCTCTTTTGGAAAGGTGATCCAGCCTAAAGACATTGTGGCCAGGAAGGCTGATTGCATGGTCCCGTACTGATGGTGTGAGCCAGGTTTTGACAACTGCCAGGATGTCAGGGCAGTGTTGGCTGGTGAAGGCCTGTAGGGCATCCATTTTAGAAAGGAGGCTGCAGATGTTGATTGATATGAATGAGAGAGCACCCAAAGGCTTGCTCAGATTAGTGACTTTAGAGTAGAATGGGCCAGGGTTTGGGTGCATGTTGCCTGACAGCATTAGGAGGAGGAGGACTAGTCTCAAGGAGCTGCAGCGTATTTCTTTAAGGGCCTATAATTCCCAAGTAGTAATCTGTCCCCACTCTTTAAAACTGGTGTACACAACAGTTTCCCACAATGAGGAAACTAAACATCACAAAAATCCTCACAAGCAGAGAAAGGAAAACACTTGAGGATTTACTTATGAGTAAAAAGAAAACCCGCTATGTCTGTTACTCTTATTCGAGAAATGCCTAGAAAAAACTCCACCAGAAGCAAAACGCTTCTATCTCAATCCCAGAAGACTGCCATGGGAAGTCTTAAAAACTTAGCAGTATTGGTTCACCATGGAGCCCATGGGGAACAATTACTTGGGCTCCCTATTGTCAATACTGAGCAAGGAAGCAAGCCTCTCTCAACACTATACCAACCACAGTATCAGAGTTATGGTGGTTCAACTACTGTCAAAAGCAGGACTCACCAATCATGAAATTGTGGCAGTTACTGGCCACAGGTCTGAGCAAAATTTAGCCAGCTACTTGACCTCAACGCCTGCCAACAGAAAGCACTGGAGCTCAATTTTAGGAGCAGGGCAACCAAATGAAAATACCCTGGAATCCACACAGACGTTACTGCAGAACACAGAACAAGATAATCAGCAGAGCAGCAGTAACAGCAGCAGCCTGCCACCTAGTGATGCAAGAGCCATAGGCACACAGCATGTCTTCCAGCCCTCCAATTGCACATTCAATTGCCCAATAAACTTTTTTTAATTTAATCAACTTTATTAGTTTAACGTTGTACAGTCAAATATACAGTACAATTTGTGAGAAGACAAAGCAGATCCAGGAATGCAACTGTACAAAAGGAAACAACAAAACCCATAAACAAAGATCGAAACAACCCTCCCCCACCATACCTCCCCCCAAACCATCCAGCCCCCTTCCCCCTGATACCAGTGGTACAAAAAGGCAATTAGCCCAGATCTGCATGGGTTACCTTGATTCTGTATAGGATCTGCTAAACATTAGGTGAAAGGAAACAGTGCTGTGCAGATCGGACACTTTACCCTGCCTAAATATTAAGGTGTTGTACACCAGTAAGAGGGTCTCTAGTTTGCTCCATTTTTTTGTTATAAGCCTGGGGCAATTCCTAAGAATAGCAATAGTTTTTTTCAACTGTCAGACTGTATAATATCTTATTCAACCATTCCTAGTAAGAGATTTCATCTTGGTCATCCAGTGCCGCAAGACTAGCCACTTTTTAAAGAGATTAAAGAGACGTGAAACCTTTGTTCCTTAACAAGATTTTTTGAGAGGGCTCCCACAACACAGATCTCAGGGGAGAAGCATTCAGCTAAGCCTAATACAGGATCTAATATAGACTTTTTTTTTCCCCATAACCGAACTACTTTAGTGCACTCCCACAAAATATGAAACAGAGACTCCTCTGCGGCCCCACACCTTGTACATGTTGCTAGGGTAAATTTCTTCATTTTGTGCAAGTGCACTGGTGTGAAATATATGTTGTGAAGAATATAAAATTGGGTAAGGCACAATCTATCATTAGTCAGGTACTGGTAAAGTTCTAGCCAAATGCGGTCCCACTCCCTGGGCAGTGTGGGTAATACCCTTTCCAAGTAGTGGGAGTCTCCTGTTGCATTAGGAAATATCTGGGAAAATAAAAATGTTACTAACTTTGATACTTCATGAGATGACCAAGCCAAGGATTGAATAAGGGAAAGAAAATCAGCCTGGTTGACCTCCCATTCCGCTACTCCAAACCATTTTATAAGCATGTGACTGATCTGATATACCTTGAAAATCTGTGTTTGCGGGAGCTCAAGACCACATAGTAGGACTGGACTACCAGGTAATTATCCCTCTGATATCAGATCAGAGCCATGTCTACCAATCAATTTTGGGGTATGAAGGGTAACTCCCTGCAATTTAAAATTCAAGTTTCCACACATTGGTTGAGAGATATCATGCACATTTCTGTATTTCCTAGATCTACAAAGTTGGTTGTGAACTTTGGCAGAAGTGCCTATTACTGTATTTTTCAATTGTGGTGGCAGTCTATATGGGGGACAAAATAGAGAGATTCCGGGGAAATTCCTATTGATGCTATCAGATTCCTCTCAATCTGTAACTAAATGGGAACATATGTTAAGGGGGCCGGTTGTTCCAGTTTCAAAGTCCAGTGAGCATATTTTGATATATGGCTAGCTAGGTAATGGCTATAAAAATTAGGCACCTTAAGCCCTCCAAGATATTTTGGGGAATTGCCCAATAAACATCATAAGCTATAATAAATAAAAGCCTCGCCAGTTTATTATTTTGCCCAAACCCCAAAGCTTAAAGTTCTACAGTGTGGCTTAAATGCATTTCTGCTGTTTTAAAGTTCCCTAAAAAGGGACATTTTTTTTTCTTTTTTCAATATTAGAAAGAATTAAATAAAAACTATTTATTGTTAAAACGAGAAAACTATGTCTTTTCTTTCCACAGTTAGTCCATTTTCTAAGTGCTATATTACTCTCCAGGGTTCGTGGCATGGGCAATACCAGACCTTCCAGAGGCTATAAGTCCCTTTGCCTGCAGTGATGGGCCTCATTACACCCCTGAGCAGTCTGGTAATACTGCCCACCCTCTCAGGTATTATTGCTTGCTTATGACTTTCAAAATATGTTGCAGTGGAGATAATTATGATATCATAAACAGGAGATTGTGATGTAATGTATAGAAAAGCAGCCAGAGTAGATAGAGCCTAGGGAACAAGGATCTCATTTTCATGCAACTTTTTTCAGTAATAAAGAAAATGGGGGATTAATTACTGAAATATGTGAAGTACTAAAGAAAACAGGATGGAGCTGAATATAAATCTTATTTTTTTTCAAAGTTTTGCTAATGCTGTCTGTGGCTCTATAAGCCCCTATAAGTTTAAAACTAGAGAATGGAATATCACAAATGTTATTAGGTTCATTTACCTTAAACATTAGGCATTAAGGCAACCCCCATGGCCCAATATCAGAGCATCATGTTGCCATGCTGATGATCCAGGTTCAGAAGACAGCATGCAAAGTTGTGTTTGGTGGCAGGTCATGTTTAAATCTTACAATTTATATAACCAGTTCTTCTGTATATAGCAGTTTCTATAACTCTTTCAAGAAAGTATGCATCTAAGTTTTCAAATAACTAGCTCCAAAGGTGGCTAAGATGTAAGCATAGAAATATTTTCAGAAATGTTCACATGCATATTAAATTGCCAAATTGTGAGGCCATATAACAACTGCACCCATCATTTAAATGTTTTGAAATGTTGCATGCTATTAGGGTCCACACTGGACAATATGCATGCTGAATGTCAAACCTCCAGCCACAGCACAGACTAAGTTATATCCAGGGCCACTGGGAAATTTCGGAATTGTTTAGCAGATTTTGCGGGACTTTTTTCTCCCAAATTTTGCGGGGATTTTGAGGGACTTTGCATGTATTTTGCAGTGATTTTGAGGGCTGCTGGGCACACATTTTCCATTGTGAGGTACAAGTATGGGGTTTTCAATTTCAATTGCTTTGTGATGCATATCAAGGTCAGCCATCAAAAAGGTATAGGTTTTTGTAAAAAAAAACAAACAAAAAACACAGACACACACAAAAAGTACAACTTTTTATTAAAACACCCACGACTGATCAAAAAACAATATACATTATAATAGTAACATCATTGTCAAAGCAGTACCACCGCCACCACCACCACCTCTAATAATTTAAACAAACATTATTAGTATTCTACAGTAAAAGTATAGTACCACCACCACCACCCCAGATCATCAAGAAAGGATTTTTACATTATAGAATGAGCAGCAATGGTTATCCAACAAAAATCTTTAAAATTTCTTATTGTACTTCAACATAAGTAGTAGTCTAGTATTGTCATCTGTCAAACTTTGCCGATTGTCTTTTAAAAGGTCTGTGTACAGTGAAAAAGTCCGTTCAACATCTGCTGTGCTTACGGGAAGCCAGATATACCTTTTTGCCACTGCAGCAAGATGTGGAAGTGTATCACTTTGTGCTTCCCACCACTCAGCAAAATTTAAACAGTCACTGGGTACTGACTGGGCGAAAGTTCTGTACCCATGCCATTCAAAGTTTGAAACACCAGCCAGAGATGGTAGCTCCTGGGTGTGTTTTACTTTTTCCTTGTCCAGTGTTGGCAGCTGCTTTGGGTCAAAGATTCGGGCAGCTTTGAATGTGCCAACTGAGGGATGAGATTTTAAAATTTTGTCCAGTTTCTCACTGCTGTCCAACATAACCTTCTGAAAAAGGTTCACACAGTTTTGATTTTTATGTAACTGACAGTGGGACAACATTTCTACTGTATTTGGTCTGTATTCAGTTTCCCCTGTGGTGGCACAGAAGTCCAAAAACATATGCACATTTTGCACCCTCCCAAATATGGAGTGTCCCTGTGGCTGGGTGCTTGACTGCAATTGTAGAATAAGGTTGACAAGTTCAGAAGAGTGTTCCACAACAAAAGTTGCTTGTGTCACCAGCTCTGCTGCTTTGCCTTTCAATAAGAACTTCAGGCGATTCAAGGTTGCTGCATCAGATTGTAGAGTTTCAACAAATTCTGTTAACACGGGCAAATAGTCTGCCAAATACTGAACAGCGTTAACCCAGGAGTACCACCGAGTTACCACTGCGTATACTGGCATCTTGGGTACAATGCCCTGGTTGGATTCCATGAAGGCAAAGTACTGATGCCTATGCATTGGGCTCTGGGAAATATTTTTTTTAACAAGAGAAACAGCAGTGTTTAAGTCGTCCAGTGTGTCCGCCCAGACTTCCAAGACCAAATTGAGGAGGTGGGCAATGCAAGTGACATGCACTGCATTTGGTAGGACACAGGACAGCACAGTTTCAAAAGCCTTGTGCATATAACTTGCACTGTCCGTGACAATGGCAAAGACTTTATTGAAGTTCACCCCATTGGTGTTTAGCACTTTTAGTAGAGCTTGGGATACTGTGGTGTTGTTCACATGATGCAAAAACTCAACACCAATTAGGTAGGGCTGCCCCAACATTAAGCAATGGTTGGGCCAAAATAGCCAACACGCCTACGCCCACAGGCATCTGTTGTCTCATCCAGGAAAATGAAGACATCTTGATCCTCCACGCTTCTTTTCAGGGACTGTTCGTGATCAGGCGAAGTTCTTGGAGGTACATGCTCCGAAGCTGTGCTGGTCCCGGAAGACTGCCGCCTTGTTTTGTGTGCCTCTTTAAGAACTCTTGAAAGCCAGAAGCCTTCTCCAGTGGTACGTCTGCACAGGTCAAACAGCGGACGAAGTCCAGAACAAATTCCTTCCGTTCAATGGAAGATTCCGTTGCTCGACTGAAACACGAAGTCAGCGACTGCTGTCGTAGAGGTGTGCCTAAAAAAAAAAAAAAAAACAAGAAGTAATATGTTACAGGGGAAAATAAACTGTGCCTGGAAAAGCAAACAAGATTTAATATTTTACAGGGAAAAAAACAAACTGTAGGCTAGGCCAGCCCAGTGTCATGGAGGGCTGAGGAGCTGTGAGCTTTACCTCCTGCCACACCGGCAACCTGTTTGAGAACAACATCAGGTCAGCAGGGAGGGAGAGGATCGAGTGTCCAATGGCTCTCTCCCTTCCTGAATGGGGTGGGATGCTGTCTTGCTCTTAGAGGCCAGGTGGTAGTTTTGAACTCTAGCAGCAAGGAAGGGGATGCAGGAACAAGGCACATGTGCACTGGGAGTGGGGAGAAATTGGGTTCCACGGTGCCAGAGAGAGATGAGATGGACTTGGTAGGCAGGGACAGAGCAGATACCAGTCACCCAAGGGGAAAATCAACAACGACTATTTAAAAAATAAAATAACTGCAAACATCTGTGCGACTAGTACTTACTTTGCATGTTTTTCTTTGCAGCTTCTTTTCTTTCTAGATGTTTCTGTGACTTCATGTGCATGTCAACTGTATGCTTCCACACGAAGTCGATTGTGTGGGTACAAGCACGACAAAACAGCAATCCTCCATCCTCATAAAGATCCTCCGGATATAACTTAACCCGATCCTGGGCAAGCACAAGATACGAGACATGATGGTCCTTGGCCTCTTCGCGAGAAAGACGGAAGCGCTTTGGTGGTGGTGTAGACATGGTGTAATTTAACTAAACCAAAATTAAACAAAAATTAAACCCAAAAAAAAACAAGACTTGAATTAGAGCATCAGTGCATAGAGGGAGGAGAGCTTTCCTTGGGATGCTTGATCCTCCAATATCACTCCACTAGTTTGCATCCCACAATGATCTAAGCTGGGCAGATTGGTTTCAAAACCTCAGCTCCTGGAGTTGCCTTGTCGTGGTGCTGAGCTTGCCCATAGATTTACTGGCATCCATGGAACAAAAGACTCCAGAAATGCAGTTTTCTTTCTACCTTTTTATACTGGCCAGGCACACGCCGCAATAAAAGACTCCAGAAATGCAGTTTTCTTGCTACCTTTTATACTGGCCAGGCACACACCACGGGAGGGAGGGACGGACCCAGGCGACTGCCATGCATGAAGGAAAAAAATTGTTCTGTGCCACTCTGCTCGTCCGCCCCACCCTGCTCGCTCACCTGAGGCCAGAACAATTTTTTCACCATGTGTGCCAGTCCGCCAGGCCCACCCCACCACTCCCATCTCCGAGGAACCACAGCAGCGATCAAGAACACACCATGGGAGGGAGGGACAGACCCAGGTGACTGCCATGCATGAAGGAAAAAAATTGTTCTGTGCCACTCTGCTCGCCCGCCCCACCCTGCTCGCTCACCTGAGGCCAGAACAATTTTTTTTGCCATGTGTGCCAGTCTGCCAGGCCCACCCCACCACTCCCATCTCTGAGGAACCACAGCAGTGATCAAGAACACACCACGGAGGGAGGGAGGACCCAGGCGATCGCCATGATGAAGGAAAAAATTGTTCTGTGCCACTCTGCTCGCCCGCCCCACCCTGCTCGGGCCACCTGAGGACAGAACAATTTTTTTGCCATGTGTGCCAGTCTGCCAGGCCCACCCCACCACTCCCATCTCCAAGGAACCACAGCAGCGATCAAGAACACACCATGGGAGGGAGGGACGGACCCAGGCGACTGCCATGCATGAAGGAAAAAAATTGTTCTGTGCCACTCTGCTCGCCCGCCCCACCCTGCTCGCTCACCTGAGGCCAGAACAATTTTTGCCATGTGTGCCAGTCCACCAGGCCCACCCCACCACTCCCATCTCCGAGGAACCACAGCAGCGATCAAGAACACACCACGGGAGGGAGGGACGGACCCAGGTGACTGCCATGCATGAAGGAAAAAAATTGTTCTGTGCCACTCTGCTCACCCGCCCCACCCTGCTCGCTCACCTGAGGCCAGAACAATTTTTTTGCCATGTGTGCCAGTCCGCCAGGCCCACCCCACCACTCCCATCTCCGTGGAACCACAGCAGCGATCAAGAACACACCACGGGAGGGAGGGACGGACCCAGGCGACTGCCATGCATGAAGGAAAAAGATTGTTCTGTGCCACTCTGCTCGCCCGCCCCACCCTGCTCGCTCACCTGAGGCCAGAACAATTTTTTTTGCCATGTGTGCCAGTCTGCCAGGCCCACCCCACCACTCCCATCTCCGAGGAACCACAGCAGCGATCAAGAACACACCACGGGAGGGAGGGACGGACCCAGGTGACTGCCATGCATGAAGGAAAAAAATTGTTCTGTGCCACTCTGCTCACCCGCCCCACCCTGCTCGCTCACCTGAGGCCAGAACAATTTTTTTGCCATGTGTGCCAGTCTGCCAGGCCCACCCCACCACTCCCATCTCCGAGGAACCACAGCAGCGATCAAGAACACACCACGGGAGGGAGGGACGGACCCAGGCGACTGCCATGCATGAAGGAAAAAAATTGTTCTGTGCCACTCTGCTCGCCCGCCCCACCCTGCTCGCTCACCTGAGGCCAGAACAATTTTTTTTGCCATGTGTGCCAGTCTGCCAGGCCCACCCCACCACTCCCATCTCTGAAGAACCACAACAGCGATCAAGAACACACCACGGGAGGGAGGGACGGACCCAGGTGACTGCCATGCATGAAGGAAAAAAATTGTTCTGTGCCACTCTGCTCGCCCACCCCACCCTGCTCGCTCACCTGAGGCCAGAACAATTTTTTTTGCCATGTGTGCCAGTCCGCCAGGCCCACCCCACCACTCCCATCTCCGAGGAACCACAGCAGCGATCAAGAACACACCACGGGAGGGAGGGACGGACCCAGGCGACTGCCATGCATGAAGGAAAAAAATTGTTCTGTGCCACTCTGCTCGCCCGCCCCACCCTGCTCGCTCACCTGAGGCCAGAACAATTTTTTTTGCCATGTGTGCCAGTCTGCCAGGCCCACCCCACCACTCCCATCTCCGAGGAACCACAGCAGCGATCAAGAACACACCATGGGAGGGAGGGACGGACCCAGGCGACTGCCATGCATGAAGGAAAAAAATTGTTCTGTGCCACTCTGCTCGCCGCCCCACCCTGCTCGCTCACCTGAGGCCAGAACAATTTTTGCCATGTGTGCCAGTCCGCCGAGGGGGCAGCTGGATTCCCTGGTATCCCACCCACCCTCACAACTGCCTCCTCCAGGGGGACACACACATGTTTTACAGCAGTCCCCTCCCTGCAGAAAAAAAATATATATATATACATACCTGGTAGTACAGTTCAGGTCCACAGCAACAGTAGCAGTTCTCCACAAATAAGCTGGCAGCTGGCAGCACACAAAGCAAAGGATACAGCTCTTTTTATGAAATTTAAAGGCTAGCCAGCATCCAGCAGTCAGCTGTCCCTCTGCTCCACCTTCTGCTGTGTTGTTCTCCTGCACGTCTTCTTCTTCTGCTCTCGTTCTCTTGTTCTGGCTGGCTACTCCTCTGGGCTGGTCTTCTGGTGTGCTTGCTTCTCTTCTCCGGTAGCTCCCCCTCACCTGTCCACATTCTTTTAGATAGTTTCAGCGGACCTGAGGGGGAGCAAAGCGCTTAAAAAGAGCGCCAATGTGCAATGGTTGTAATTGGCCCCAGCTGGTGTGACGCGCTTCCCGGTGACGTCGGCGCTTCCTGGTGACATCGCTAAGCACATCACATGCCAGGAAAACCCTACAGGCTATGGAGGCACATTGTGGGGTATAGAGGCACAATGGAGCAGACCGAGTGGAGTGGAACACTTTTCTCTGGAGTACAGGTGGGTGGGCAATGTAACTTTGTAGTGCACTTGCGGGTGGGCGCTGTGGACTTTTGCTGGTGTGTGGGTAGGGTTCTCAAAGGGGCACAGAGGAACACAGAAGGACGTTGCTTTGTTTTGGCTGGTGGGTGGGCACTGTGGACTTTGCTGCTCTGTGGGTACTGTGGGCAATTTTGGAAAGTGTCTTTTTTTTTGCGCGGGAAGCGTGATTTTTTGCGTGGGGACCCGAAAATCGCGCTTTCTACGATATAATCGCTGCCGCAATTTTTCAGTGGTCCTGGTTATATCCAATTAAAGAGTTTCAGAAACATCTGAAAAAAGTTGCAAAATTTCACAAAATTTCACAGCATTTCATGAAAATTCCATGATTTCTGAATTTTCTAATTTCACCCAGCTCTAATCAAGACCATTAACTGCCTCACGGGGGTGAATAAGGTACAAGTGTGAGGTATCTTTCAGAAGAAAGGGTACCCATGCCACAATATTGTGCAAGGTGGGATAAGCTTCGCACCTTATGGTAATTCACCTCTGCCCATTAAACTAATCTCCCATTGGTTGCTCTCTGCTTCCTAGCATTTTGTGATCTTATCTCAGTGGCTGTCTTGTTTTTATATATTGTTCAACTAATCGGGTATCCTGAGCTGGTATGTTTAAACCTTAGCCAAAAGGCGCTTACACTGTAGGATATCTCAGCATGGTATGTTTTGGGTAACCATCAGATCTCAGGGGGGAGGGGATGGGGTGGGGTTTAATGGGAGTGTTTTGTTAAACTACCTTAAAAAGAATATTTTCTTGATTACCTGGTAAACACCAAATGTACAATAATCCTGCTATAATATGTATGGTTGGTGTTATTTAGAGATGCAGCAAATTTAAATTCCCACCGGGGAAGTGAACGCGAAGTGGGCACTTCATGTTGCCACTCCACTATGCGGAGTGGGCAATGCAAAGTGCTCACTCTGCCTTATCATTACCACTTCACGTTAAGGCGGAATGGCAACCCAAAGTAAGGCGAAGTCATTGTTTTTAATGGACTTCGCGTTCCTCAGTATGATTCTAAGTGACCCACTTGCTGTTTCAGATTTGGCAGCACCCCACACATCACATGGCTTACAGTACTGTAAGTCACATGCTCTTTAGCTAGGCAGGAAGAAAGAGAGCCATACAAGCAGACACTTTTACTTTCTCCTGTGCAGACGGAGAGAGAGTAGTGTGTTTTGTGACTGCTGATACTTTGAGATCAGAGCGAGGGGGAGATTTAAACTTTGATTTAGACCCAACATCTTTTTTAAAAGCTACATTATTTTGTCTTTTCTGTACTCTTTTTTACTTAATTTGCTCTTTCTGTAAATTTTATTTTTCTTTCAGGCTTAAAATACATCCAAGTAACTATTAAAAAAATTAATGTTGTGATTCGTGACGTGATCGTAAATCATGATTTGTGACTGCATTTGTGACCGTGACAATGAAGAAATGCGAATGCCTACAACTGTACTTCCCCGGGCCCTGATGAAGTGTGGCACAAAACTCCCCAACTTAAAAACACTCATTAATGAGTACAATGGTGGGGTGGTGATGAAGCATGGAGAGATACTACAAAACAGGCTTAAAATACATCCAAGTAACTATATTGTGATTTGTGACGCAATCATAAATCGTGATTTGTGACTGCATTTCTGACAGTGATGATGACGAAACGCGAATGCCTATGGCTGTACTTCCCCGGGCCCCGATGAGGTGTGACACAAAACTCCCCGACTTAAAAATACTCATTAATGAGTACAATGGTGGAGTGGTGAAGCATGGAGAGATAACACAAAACAGGCTTACAATACATCCAAGTAACAATGAAAAAAGATTAATGTTGTGATTCGTGACGTGATCGTAAATCATGATTTGTGACTGCATTTGTGACTGTCCGTGATGATGAATAACGTGATTTGTATCATGAATGACTCGTGATAATAGTCCTGACTTAAAAACGCATATTAATGAGTACAATGTTCATGCAGAATTATGCACCACACCTGTCCAGTACTCTGAAGAGAAGCCAAAGAAACAACTGTGACTTAAGTTTGAGATGGAAATACACAGGCAGATTAAGATTGTGCTATGCTCTGAAGAGATGCAGATGCAAAGGCATAACACCTAACCAGTGCTCCCCATCAGAAATTCAAAAATCTGGAAAAGAATTCCTTTGCCAGTTAGGGTGGGAAATGGGGGGGAGTGTACTGCACTGCTGCAGTAACAGTCACTAGTACTAGTAAAAATACCACAGAGGAGTACAAAAATTACACTGCTGCAGTGGATAGCAGGTTCACATTGCTGAAATTATGTGGCACAATAAAAGGTGTCTCATTTGATGATATGTGTCACACACATACTCACACACACATAAGTAATACTCAGCAAATTGAAAACTTCAGTAATATGACCATATATTTTAAACAAACTAAAATTATGCACTGCTGCACCACAACAATCAGCAAAAAAATTTAAGAATTATTAAAAATATTACTGTGTGTACATTAACACAGTTATACAAGAAAAATATCACCAAAACAGGAAGCTCCTTCTTTTTCTCCAAGTTAATCTACCTACAGCACAGCTACACCCCTTCCCCAAAGCACACTTTCACTGTCTCTCAGTGCACAGACTGAATATTGTACATTAACATTCAAAATCCACACACAAACAATAAATGCTCGATGATATAAGCACAGGAGGGTTTCCTATAATCGATGAACTAAAGTTTCAGCAAAACAAATGACCCCAAAAGGCTTTTTTTATAGCTTTCAGAAGGTTTGAATCACAGAGCTCTCAGAGCAGATTGTCTCCTACAGCTTCATACACACATTACCCCAAACTAAGGCTGTGCAGAACAATCTAGAGCTCATGTGACCTGAAATCCCATGAATCACTGCAAAATTCACCTTTGAAGCTTAAAAATAAGGTGAAGTAAGGCAGAGTACATTGTTTTCAATGTACTTCGCGTTAAGAATTGGTGGAGTAGTGGTTTGGGAAGGCAGAGTAACGCGAAGCCATTGTTTTCAATGGACTTTGTGTTACCCATTATAACGTGAAGTACTCCACTTCATGTTGCGGAGCACTCCCAGAATCTGCCTTCACTCCATGGATCACTTCGAGGAGCGAATTGGGGCCACTTCATCCACCACTAGTGTTATTGGATCTAAATAAAACATATTAAATTTCAAAAAAAAAAAAAAGAAGAAAGGGTACTTCAAAACAATTGGCAATGATAAGAAGCTGCAGTGGGGAATATTTAGGAGAGATGTGAAGAAATACTTCTTCATAGAAAGAGTGGTGAATGCCTGGAACAGTCTACCAGCTGAGGTAGTGAGGGCGACAACAGTGGTAGAATTCAAAAACGTTTAGGATAAGCACAAGGGAATCATAAGGAACAGCTAATGGGATGGCTGTGAAAGTGCAATAGACCTAGAGGGGTCTGCAGTGTAAGCAATGCAACAAAAAGGGCAGAATGGATGGGCCATTCTGCCTTTATTTACCATGAGCTTGTACAGTATTTTTCTATGTTTCTGAAATCCTTATTGGGACAGAGGACCCATATGATAGATCACCTGAGATCTACAGTATCATGAGTGACAATAACAACAACTGAGTCAGTTTTAGACTGGGTTCAGAGAAGGATTTAGCAAAGGGCTATGATATTTAGTCAGCTTACAAGAGAGAGCAGGTGATATACTGGGCCTGGGCCAGCCCAGGAAAAATTGCCTAGGTATTTTGGGAGATGCAGGGCCACTTGTCTGTGATCCCCATTATGTCAGTATTTTCAGTGCTACAGTAGTTACTTGTGATTAGCCTTTAGGAGCCAGGCATTTTCATAACACATACAGTTTATAGTTCTACCTACTCGCACTTCATACGTTCTCTCCCCTTGGCTACTATCGTCATTCTCAGCAGTTTGGGTGCTGCCACCCTCTTTCGGTATGTCCTTTTGTATTCTTGTTTACTAGCTCATACCTTGAATGAGTAACTGCCCCTGTTCTTAGATCTTTCTCTCCAATTACCCCTTTGTTGTCATGTTACTAGTGCTAACCTTTTAATCCCTAGCTTTTTATTTGAAAACTCCTGCATCCCTCAGTATATTCTTTCCGACAACAAATAAGCCACCCCATTTTATTTAGGAGGAGCCCACACCATGATCTTCCACTACCCCAAAATGTTTCACAGTGCCCAATAAACCAATAGTCATGCTCCTTGCAACAGGCCTTTCAACCATACTTTGCAGTCCTTACGGTACTGTTGGCTTGGTGTGTCACTGGTATTATTTCTTTGAATTTCATCTTCATAACAGTTGCTTGATAATAATGATCTGAATTGAAATGGTCAGCTCCATAACATACAGGATAATGACTTGGATTTCATTACTAGCCACACAGTAATCACCTTGAGAGGTTGCCAGGACAAAACAGTAAACCTTGAGAACACAGCTCGAGAGGTTTATTGTTGCTTCCTGGCAACCTTGAGAGGTGATTTTAGCACAGTTATTAAACAAATACCAGTCATTATTTTTTATAGGATATGGGCCAAGAAACCTCTTGACATCACAATAATATCATAACAATATTGTAAACAGTTGGAATTCAGGTAATAATAAGGGCTCCCCATACATTACAGTGAAATAATATTTTGTCAGCCTCACACATGAGCTCTTTTTATGCAAGAAAACATATGACATTTATCAAAACAATCCTCTTTTGGGGAAGGAAAATATATAGGAAATTCCAGATCTACAGGTCACATTGTTTTGAAGATATCTACATCCAATTTTCTGTTTTATTGAAACACCATCTCATCTTTATTATATGGCCTCTACCAATAAAGTGTAATATGCCAATTTAAGGGTTTGATTGCCACTTAACTACAACTCAATCAATCAATCAAAATCTTTATTTAACCAGGAGGGCACCGTTGACCAGAACTTATTTTCAAGGTGAACCTGGGATAAGGTACAACTACAGAACAGAAAGAAACAACAGGATTGCAATTGCTGCCAACATGGCAGTATACATATAATCAGATATGAGCAGGCTAACGCAGAGCCATCGTACACAAAAATATTAAATATACAAAAAACAGTACCATAAAAGAAACATACAAGTTAAGAGCTTGTTTTAGTGTAAAACACTGAACTGTTGTAAGCTAGATTTACAGTTTTTTGTGTTTGTTTGTTTTTTGACACAGGGGGCAGAAGGTAAAAGGAAGCATAGGATAGAAGGGGAGAGGAGAGTGCAGGGATTTGGATCAAGGGATGACAGAGAGAGAGCAGGAATGAGCACAACAGCTGCAGTCCAAGGGATTAAGGGAAGCAGTCGCAGGGTTCCTAGAGTTGGCAGGTGATTAAAGCTTTAAATGCCACAAGCCTGCAAGGGAGGTTTAATTTCAGGGTTTTTTTGCAGCTTGTTCCACAGCGAGGGAAGTACATGGCTTATAGTCGCCCTGTCAAAGTGGGATCTAACCTTCGGGATTTTCAGGGTTACGTAAGAAGCACTTCTTAGGGCATAATTAGGTTGGGCTTAATGGTAGGCAATCAGTGATATAGCTGGGCAGGTTATTCATAATGGCTCTAAAGGTACAGAGTACCACATTTCTCTGGTGCCTAAGGGTAAGGAAAGGCCAGCCCACAGCAGTATATAAGAGACAGTGCTGGGTGGAGTAGGGGAGCTCCATTATAAACCTTAAGGCTCTGTGGTAGAGTGTATCGAGTTTTGCAAGAGTACCAGCAGGACCGTGGATATACAGGAAGTCAGCATAGTCTAACGGGGAGAAATGTAGTTTGGACTAGCCGTCTTTTTAGCCTCCCTTGGTAGAAGGGTTTTTATCCTGAAGAATAGTCCTAGTCTCTGCCTGAGTTTCTTTATAAGCTCGTCAATATGACCCTGGAAGGAGAAAGAACTGTCAATCCAAGCCCGAGGTATTTGAAAGAAGACACATATTCCAGCTGATCCCCCAGTATGGTAGTGATAGGGGATAGTGAACCGTGAAAGGGAGGGGCAATAGAGTTGGATGCAGGGGAGAAGAGCATGGCTTTGTTTTTTTTCACGTTCAGGAGTAGCTTCTGTTTTAGGAGTTGGAGTTGTAGCAGATCAAATTTGCTCTGAAGAGATGAGAGTACAGTGTCGGGAGATGGTCCACTGGTGTAGAGCACTGTGTCATCTGCAAAGAGATGAATTTTGGCCCTGTTAACTGAGGCATTAATTCTATTTATGTAGATTGCGAAAAGCAGGGGTCCCAAGATGGAGCCTTGCAGAACACCCTGAGTAAGAGGTTTGAGGAGCAAGACCTCACCATCAGCCTTAACTTGCTGGGAGTGGTCAGTTAGGTAATTGTGGAACCACCTAAGAGAGGGAGCATCCATGCCAATATTCCATAGGGATGAAAGTAGCAGGGGGTGGTCAACAGTGTCAAAAGCCTTACTGAGGTCCAGAAAGACTGCACCAACAATTTTGTTGTCCTGCTCCCCCAGCCAGTCATTACTGACTTTGCTAAGGGCAGAAGTAGTACTATGTTGAGCTCTGAACCTGGACTGAAGCGGGTTAAGGAGGTTCGTTGATTTCAGGTGGGTCCTGAGTCGGGAGTTAACGATTTTCTCCAGCATTTTTGACAGTAAAGGGAGGAGAGAGATGGGCCTATAATTATTCAGATCACTAGTCTCCCCATTCTTGAGCACAGGAACAATATGGGCAGCTTTCCATACAGTAGGAAGGACACCTTGGGAGATGGATAGATTGAACAAGTGAGTAATAGGCATGGCGAGAGCACAGGAGCCTGCCTTTAGAAAGAATGAATCGATTAGATCAGCCCCAGGGTTTACCTTTCACCGGACTGGAGAAGGAGATCCTCCACTTCCTTCAAGGATGTGGCTTGGAGAGAGAAGGATGGGCTAATTACAGGGGGGTCAGGAGTATCAAGTTCAAGCTGTACCCGAAGGGTGCTGGCTGGGGAGGAATCAAAAGGTAGTCCAGCAGTGGCAAAATGATTGTTGAATGAGTCCAGAATAGTAGGTTTATCAGTGATTGTGGAAGTGCCAACCTGGAGTTTAGCAGGCAGGGGGTTATCAGAGGAATTGCCTTCGATATCTCTAATAGTCCTCCAAAATTTTGATGAACATGTGGAGGAAGCTTCGATTTGAGAGCGGTAATAATTAGTCTTAGTTTCTCTAACCAATTTGGTAAAGAGGTTTCTAGCTCTCCTAAAAAGATTCCAGTCATTAGGGAGCTTTGTTCTGCGTGCAGTTTTCCACAGTCTGTCCCTATTTTGAATGCACTCTTTAGGTCAGGAGAGAACCATTGGCAATGCTAACTTCTAACTTGGGATGTAACTAGTGGGGCATGCTTATTCAGAGCACTTACCACAATGTCTTGAAAAATGTCATAGGCTGGATTCAGATATGTGCAAATGCTGCATATATTAACATTATTCAGCCTGTGGCAGACACACATGCACCAGGTCATTAATTTTATGGTAAGCTTTGATGGGTTTGGTGTGAGGTAAGGAAAGACATTCTTCTTCTTCTGTGATAGACCAAAGTTCATATCGTGTGCTGTTCTGTCAAATTCTTGTTGCAGTCAAGGGGTAAATTTAGCTATATAAGTCGATGGGTTAGACACTGAGGACCAGATATTCAGACTATGCCGGGCAGTGGCGCAAGCCTGGGACAGCGCAATTGGGTTGTGCTGGGGCCAGGACAAGGCGATATTCAACAGTGATGCACCATGGCTCAGCGCCATTTAAAATGGCATGGAGGGCACACATACTGCGCATGGTGCAGTGGCACTGTGCCAGCGCAAGGCACAGAGAGGGAGCACGGGGATACGCTAGTGCAAGTGCAGTTGCGCTAGGCACATCAGCCACAATATTCAGTCCAGGACATAAAAATGAGGCCATAATATATGCAAGGTGCAAATGGGGCCATTTGTATGTCATTATGGCCCCATTAGCATGTGATGTGCCAGGTACTGGTTAATTGTGCCTGGTTCCCTGCCATGCTGCTGCCATTGGCGGCAGCACCCTGGTGGGCTATCACAGCCCCCTGCTCCTGTACACCCGATCACAGGCATCTATATAAAATAAAGTAGACCTGGTGGTCTAGAGGTCGCCCCCCCATGCCCAATTGTGGGCAGTTGTATTAATGAAGAAGTATCCTGTGATCAAATGGTACCCCCATGCCCAATCATGGGCAGATGTACTTATCAATGATGTACCCAGTGGTCTAGTGGTACCCCATACACCTGAGCATGGGCTGTCTTATGATCAAGAATGTACCTGGTGGTCCAATGGTGCCCTCCCTCCCTCCCCTCCCCACCACGGATGGCCTGACCACCAAGCACCCCTCCCTGTCCATCCCGAGCGGGTGGCAGGCCTACCTGCATACTGCCCGGCTGGCTGCCGAATGACAGTGTACAGTATGATCCTATATGCTATTGGTGCAGTATGAGTCAATGGGCTTGCAGACCATACTGTACTACACAGGACAGATATGTGAATGAATGCGACCATTTCCTTATATCTGGTCTTATGTAATGCAGTATAGTCTGCAAGCTTGATCAGTCCACAGTGGATGGTAACATACAGATAAGCGCATGTGCGCTTTCATTCAGAGGGTGGCCAGGTGGTATGCGCGTGGGTGCTGCCCTCGCCGATGACGGGGTGCTGGGGTGGCCGGAACCATCTGTAGGTGGTTCTGGAGGGGGGTACCACTGGACCACCAGATACTTCTTGATCTATATGACAGCCCGCGATCGGGCGTACAGGGGGTACCGCTAGACCGCCAGGTACTTCATTGATAATTACATCAACTCGTGATCTAGCATAGAGGAGGACTGCTAGACCACCGGGTACTTCTTTATTATAACTGCCCACGATCAGATGCAGGGGGGAAGGGGTCCACTAGACCACCAGGCATACGTACATGCCTACTGCTGCCCACGATCAGGCATTGAGATTGGTGTGTGCACACCTGCCTGCGAACGGGCGGGGTGGGGAGGCACTGGACTACCAGGGGGACAGGGTGCTTGTGGACAGTGGTCCTGCTGGGCGGGTGGCCATCCACGGCTGATGGCTGTTGTGTTGCGCCTAGTAATACAGCTGCCCACCTGTGGGTGACCAGCGTTTGAGAATGTTTTTTTCAGCTCAACTTTGTGCATCACTGTGCGGTGGATGTAGGGGTTGCACCAGCATATGCACTGCACATCCCGGGCTGAACACTGGGATGTGCTGCATATGCATGGGCACACCCCCTCCAACTGCGCCGCATACATTAACAATGTGCCCCGGTGCAACCCCCTTTGAATATCCTGGCTTGTGTCATTAGAGTTGGGCAGACTTGAATATATCCTTACCCTTATTAGCAGGATAAGGAACCAGGACAGAGTCCTGATAAGTTCTGATTTAGATCAGAACCTTTTGTAAAATGCATAGAAAATTTAAAATATGCCATGCAACTGCATAAATGACTCTGTTATATGAAACAGATACAGAATTGAAAACACCATTTCAGGAAATGACAACTGAGAGCTTATTATGACACATATGTGCTGGTCAATTGAATACATGGCAGCATGCAGGTGATCTGGTTAGCTGCCTCCTACCTAACTGGTAGTGGTGATTACTACTGACCTAGTGTATGACTCTCTGTCCCTGGAGGATGGTCCCATTTATGTGCAGCGGTATCACTTTGTTACAGCCCTAGGCCCCTAGCTGCTTTTCTGCTTCATGGAGCGTGACCACAGTGCTTTTTCTGTTATGTAGACAGTCGAAAATTAAACAGCAACACTACACTATAGCATGTGCTTTCATAAATGAGATGTTTTAGCTATTACAATGTACTGAAGAATACATTTGTTATGCTTTCAATGTATCTTTTCAAAATTTGCAGCATATTTTTGTAGTCCATTTGAAAAGTCTGAGTAGAAAACATTTGGAAACATTTACCTGCCCCCTAATTACCTAGCACTTAAACCCCTCATCTCCCTGTACCCCCCTTCCAACTTCAGTATCCTCTTCCTCTGGCTGCTGGTTTGGCACTACATTGTTGATCCTGACATGATTTATGTGTTCCTGCCTGATCTTGTGTGTTACATACTGTTATTGTCAATGAATGCCTGCATTATTTTTTATGTTCAAGTGTGCACCCAGATTGCACTCCTGACATACTGTAAATTGTCATGTTTCTTGACTTCTCTTGCTTACTATATAGTGTAATTGCTTATGAATGCTCTGCATGTTTTTTCTTTTTTCATTCAAGTCTACATCCAGGTTATTGCTCTTTATCCAGTTGCACCTTTCTTGATTGCATTGTACCTTGTATTATGAATGTATCCATTACTGTATAAAGTATTGCAATGATATATATCTATATATATATATATATATATATATATATATATATATATAGCCTTGTGTTGTCACTGTCATCAGGACCTCCTTGTGAATGAGCTTGCTCAACGGAGTATTTCCTGTAATAAACGTGAAACGGTTTACCTCACAAAGCCTTTGTTTATGACATCATAGTGCTCACTATGATAATAGACTGTGATATCACTGAAAACAATTATATGGTTAGCAGGGGATAGTCAAATACATTTTAAAACTCTTGGAGAAATAATCACTGCATTATATACAATATGTGGTGGACCAACAGCAAGGGAAAAGTTAAAAAACAAAAATAACAACAAGCATTTGTCGATACCGAATGTTGTCACACTGGCATTGGCATTGGCAGTGCCAGAGCTAGAGACACATTACAGGAATAGCAGTGAAGTATTGCAGTAACGCCAATCCCACCCCCACCCTGTAGAGAGCAAGAGGCACTGGGGTGTGCCTTTGGGTCATCAGCTATAACACTCATGCCATTGTACCTCACCCTACCCTTTAGACACTGACAAGTGTAGTGGTGTGCTTTGGGGTCTTTGGGCATTGTACTTACCCCATTCCATAAGGCAATATATGGACGTGGGTGTGGTATAGGAGCATGGGGTGAACTTTGTGGCTGAACAGTGCAAGGCATACCACAATGCCTGTCAGATGCTGCAGGGTGGGGGCGGGGGGTGGAATGGCATTAGCATTACATCTGATGATCCCAAGTCATACCCCTGATGCCTGTCAGTCTGTGCTGGGTGGGGTGCTACAGTTGGAAACCCTAACACGATAGGCATGTGGTGGTAGTTTCACTCCACATTTTCAGCACAGGCTTCCTGTCAGGCCACCTCATGAAAAGCAGCACAATCACTTTGTTAGCTGAAAGGAGGTTTTGCACAGTGGCTGTGGCATTTGGCAACATAGGGACAAAAACACATTTTTGGGCATGATGTGGAGAATGACAACCATATTGTTCATGAGGAATCGTAAAAAAATGGCAATGTTTAAAATCTGGAGAGGCAATATGAAATATTGGTGAAGCAATGAGCATGCATACAAACAGCGCAACACACGTCCATAACGCAATTAATTTTTGCAGTTTGGTAGCCACATTTGTAACATAGGCATTTTGGAACCTCCTCTTATGAACAGTGGTGCTGCTATTTTGTTATTCTGTCCCAAAAGTTGATTTCCCACAGCAACAGATGCGGAAACACATTTTGGGCAGGATGTGGAAAATGACAGCTGTACTGTTCATAAGGAGGTGTGCAAAAATGCCACTGTTGAAAATCTGGCATGGAAATATTGCAACTTGCAAACTTACAAGGGTGCATGGAAACTGCGCAACGTACGTTTGCAACACAGTTATTTTATGGACTGTCGGTACCACATTTTCAACATAGGCAATTTAGGACCTCTGCTTATAAACAGTGTCACCGTCATTTACTCAAATTGTCCCAAAATGTGATTTCGCACAGCGACCGCGCTATTCTGCGTTGGACATGCAAAAACACATTTCAGGAAGGATGTGTAAAATGACAGCTGTACTGTTCATCAGGAGGTATGGAAAATTGGCAATTTTGAAAATCTGGAGTGAAAATATTATAAATTAATGATGTTCCGAGCGTGCATAGAAACAGTGCAATGCACGCTCGTAAAACAGCCATTTTTGGGAGTTTTGTCACCAAATTTGCAACATATGCTTTTTGACAGCCACCTCATGAACAGTGGCACTGTCGTGTCATTACTCAGTCCCAAAAGGTGATTCCGCGCAGTGACTGTGAAATCACCTTTCAGGATTGAATAACACCATGACAGTGCCAGAAATCATGAGGAGGGCTCCCAAAAACCCCATGTTGAAAATGTGGTGCCAAAATTCCAAAAAAATGCTGAGATATGCATCAAAGTTTGAAAACCCCTACTTATTCCATTATACAGCTTACCGGCATTTCCTCAGTTTGCGGTCGGCTTTGAAGAGTGCAGAAATGTTCCCGGTCCACCAGAAATCGTCACACCAGACTCCGAAGATAACTACGGGGTTGGGGGCATGAGGGAGGCAGGGTGCACAGTGGGTGGATGCTGGCTGTGGGAAGGGGCAGGGAGACCGCCGAGGGACCATTTCCTTTTTTACAGGGAACAAAATAAAAAAAAAACATCACGGGACCGTTTTTGGTTTCACAGGGGTACGTTGGGGTGGCCTCCCAGCGTGCCAATGGAGTATTTTAGGAGGGCAACTGTAGTCAATGGGATTAGACACCCACCAGCACACAACAAAGGGGGTTACTTTATGCTTATGGGTATTGGGTACCCCCATCGGTACACAAGGAAATCGGAGAGCAAGAGCTGAGGGGATTGGGCACCCCCTAGAAAACCGCCTATAACAAATGGGGGATTTCTTTATGCCAATGGGGAGTGGGCTCCCCCATCAGTGCATACATTGGGGGCAGGGTAAGTTGACAGGGGGATTGGGCACCCTCGAAGTTGCCAGTTTGGTGGGCAGTATGCCACCATGTTTCTGCTGCTGGGGAAGCATGTCAGGAGGTCTGCTGCGTGTGACGAGCTTTGCTCACATTGCAGTGAACCTTTCCTTAGATGTGCTCGCCACATTATGTATGCATGGTGTGGCACCAGCATGTAGGCTGATTGGGGAATGAGGGACGCACCTACTGATGCATGCCCTGCATTCACCCAACAGTGACCGCGCTTCCAAATATGCACTACTGCAAGATGTTGGCTGCGCAAGTGTGCCAACATAAAAAACTAGAAAACATTAAAGTAAAAAAAAAATTGGTGTAAATCTAGTGTTTTACGCTTTTTATTATAATAGAGTTGTTTTTTAAATTAAAAAAGGGATTTTAGTTAGAGAACATGATACAAAGTTTATACATGTTTCAGTTGCCTCTATCTGTGCTGTTGTTCTCTTGAATAATTACATCTGTGACCTATTTCTCACTTTCTCTTAATGTAAATAAAAAGCTCACTATAAACAGTACTAGATGACAGGAAGAGAAGGAGGCAGAAATGGGGAAAAGGATAGGGAAGCTTATTGGCACAAACAGTATTGTAGACAGGTAAAACGGTTGCGAGCACATCACCCAATAGCAGTACTGCAACTTCCCCATCACTGTCTACACAGCCAGGAAAGGCAAAAACTAATCAAAACAAAGGGGATAGTGATCAGCACCACATGGACAGGCTAGCAAAGATATGCCACCTTTGTATTCTAAGCCAGTACAAACTCGCATGAAACTGAATCTGATGATAAAGATAAATCTGATGAAGGTGGTGATGGTAAAATGGAGGATACAGACAAGAAGGAAAAGACTTTATTACAAAATGAGATGGAAAGCCTGAATGAGAAAGAGTTGGCAGCTGAGCACATGCACAAGGACAAATATGATGATTTTGTGATGATGGACTTGGATGAGGCAATGAAGGGCATTGTGGAACAGGAACTAGAAAAGGAGGAAGTGCAATCTGAATTAAGTTCAGTGACAGTCCTGGAAGAGATGGATCAAGATAAGGGTGAAACAGACCTTGATCAGCCCATGGTTGAGAAAGATCAACATGGAGCAGGTGATAAACAGTAACATAATATGCCTGGTAATAAAATAAAAAAGGTAACCTCTTATGTGTACTCTTACTGTTCTCTGGCTGCAGGTAATGAGTTGAGATATGGATGCTCTATGTGCAGAAAGGCAATGAGCAGAGGGAGCAAAAAGGTGCTCTTGGTACCTCAGCATTAAAAAAGACATTTCGAGAGATGTCACCCATTATGCAGAGGCATGATTATTTCGACAGAGAAAAAGATGAAAACTCCATGCAACCAGAGATAGGTCAGAATGCACCTCTTCTTGTTACAGCAAATGATAGTAGTGATACCAGAACCAGTTCTGGTACCAGCAATAGTACCAAAACCAGACCACATGCAGTACCAGAACTGATGTCCATGCCAGAGTTCGTAAGACAAACAAGAACACATTGGTGCTATTCACGAATGGGTGTAAGGTACATGCCTTCACATGTACCCCAACTGCAAAGCTCTGTACACACAGATAGATGTGCAGTGGCCATATTCACAGACACTGGTCACTGCATGGCTCCCATCCACGGCCCCACCCCTGGCGTGCAGTTGCATGGAGGACTGTACCATGGACTGGGTGGGAATCCAAAGGGATAACTGGACCCAGTTTGCTACTGCATCCCTTGCACCCATGGGGCACTGATGATGACAAATGGCATGCTGTGCACTGGCAGCACAGGGTCAGGTGGGTGCCAGTTTGGCTGACCCCAGCCCATCTTATGGTCCCCAGGGGTTGGGGTGGCTTGTTGGGGGGTCTGCTGTGACACATCATCTTCTCCGTAACCGGCGGCAGCATCCTGGGGGGTGAGTATCTCTTATGACTGGGTGTTACCCAGCATACCATGTGCCCCCACTCCCAGCGCTCCACACCTTTGTGAATGGCGTGGAGTGCTGGAACACTCCCTTGCACCGCCACTCAGCCCCCCAGTGGATTGCCACAGCTGGTCAGGTGTTCGCGGGTGTGTATGGGACATGTATCCCATACGTGCATCCCAGGCAGAGGATGCACTGGCTGCAGAGTGCCTACATACTGGACTTACATAGCACATAGGCTGTTTTTTGATTGGTGTATAGCGCCCTATATGTTTATATTTACAAAGTCCAACTCTGATGCATTCTGGTGTGGTTCAATTAGTTATTATTATGCTTATCACTAACAAAATAAAAAGCATGTTCAGTTCGCATTGCAGTATATAGGCAATATAACAAAGTGGTTAAGGGCACTGAGCTGCAAACCTGGAGACATGAGTGTGAATCCCATTAGTCCCCACTTGCATACTCTGACCCTGAGCAAGTCACTTAACTTTCTTGTGCTCCCAGGTTGCACCTGGAAACAAGTTTTGGCTTAGTGTGCCTTTCCTGGTTAAAGAGTTTCCCCTTTCCTTCCCCTTCATAAGCAAGATTCACAAAATTGCATATACAGTAATAAACTATATCCTATCATTTGTCTAGCTGAAGCAATAAGCAAAATAATTATTTTATATCCCTAAAAGCAATAAGAAAAAATAATTTCATGTGCCTGACTGTTATAGACATACAGTCTGAGTTGCTAGTACAAGTGTATGAGTGGCCGCAATACAGTACCCTGCTCATCCACCTCATATGTTAACCTAACAGACAGCTATCACATAGCAGCCTAATATTTATATCAAAAAATTTCTATTCTATCTGAGCCTAAATATATATAACATAGAATAAAGCATCCCCCCAAAAAAATGTAACCTAAACTGGCCTTTTGGCCTTGTTATAAAATGTTTTGCATGTAAGACTGGCAGATGTTAGAAGCTATGAGCAGATTTTATTTCTTACTCCTCCATGGCCCATCAGAAATGTCCATCCAAGACCTGCTGAGATTAATTCTCACAGTAGCTGCATTCTATGAGCTTGCCTGAAGTGTCCTCATGAGTTACCAAAACTTGGGGATGTTATACCTTTAGGGCAATCTAAAAAAGTGATGCTGACTCAAACAAAAATTAGGGAAAACACAAAATAGGCATCACATGATTGTTGAATCATCTATTGCTAATGACTCAGATAAAAATTGGTAGATATGGATTATGACATAAGTATGAAATTCATAACAAAATTTTGGCCGGCAAGTAAGAACTTGCATGAGGTCAAAACGTAAACTGTTATTTTTCGGTTGCTACTGGGTGGGAGGAACCTAATATTTTTGTCTTCTTATAAGATGAGTAAGCATCATAAAACAAAAAAAATGCTGTTTGTGGTTAGGCAAATTTCCTGTAGCTAAGCTAAATTATTTCAAGCAGTTGGCAGTTTATCTTTCAATATACTTTTTTCTAAGTTGCCTGTGATTTCTTATGTTACTGTAAGTGCTTAGCTTAGCTAAATTTTTACTGAGACCCAGGTTGATCATTATGAAGTCCTTACAAGTGCTAAGCCTGAATGAATTCCAGTCAGACCCAGGCCCTTGAAAAGTGATTCCCTGGTATCATCTAGACTGTCAGCTTTGTAGTACTTACAGCTTTTTCTTATTTTCTCTAAGGTCCTCGTTTGTCTAGCTTTGCCTAAAATGCTTTGGCCTGGCCTATTTGTACTGAAGCCCAGGTCTTGGGAAAAGATTTCCCTTATAACATTTGCCCCTAATGTGACAAATGTGTCCCTTTGGAGAGAGGGGCTAAGATGGGCATATACAGATGTGAATGGCTGCTAGAGGATATTGACATAGAACTTATCAGAATACCACAAGTGGGTATGAGTTCCATGTCAATAATGGTGATCACAAAACAGCAGTCACTATTATAGCAAGTGTACATCACTGAAAAGCAGAATGGTGATGTACACTTGGCGACAAAACATCCGGCAATTGAAACTGGACTTATGTGGGGGGAATTTCACCCCCCCCCCACATCCCCCTGATTTTATATAACCAACTCCAGGGGGGTGCATGTCGGTGAGGGGGAGACCCCCCCAAAAAAAATCCAGCAGCAGCAACAAAATGCTTCCCAGCCCCCAGCCCCATACTCAGCACCTGCTGTACCGAAGCTAGCCACCCTGACCACCACACCACACGGCTAGCTTGGCAGCAAAAAGCTACATTACCCCACACAAACTCTACACCCTATACCTCACCTTCCAGTCACCCTTCTAACCCTCCCTCGCTCATCCCTACCCTTGTCTTTGCATTCCATCACTATCCTTACAGGGTAGCTCACATGGATAGCACTGTACATGTGTCCCTCTTTTGAGAGTCACTCATTTACAGTCGCTATCATCACTGGGTACCTGGGTATGACATGATAGCTGCTACACCTTTTGGTCTCAGTCAAATTTAAAACACAAGCAGCAATGTCCAAAACGAAAATTTGTAAGTGTACAGCCAAACAAAAGGATTATAAAATGCCTATAAAGTAGCTGTTGACTTGTCAGATGGAGTGAGTGTGTAACTGACAAGTACATTTGGGACTATAACCAATCAGTCAATCAAAATCTCATATTTATCCAGGTGAACATCATTGAGCGGAGCTCATTTGCAAGATGGACCTGGTTAGAACAAGGTCAGGGTACAATAAGACAACATACATATGTATATACATATTAGTACAAATGGGTACAGAAAGGTCATGATAAGGTGTAGGAAAAAACTAAGTACCATAACAAAGGAGAATCCAGTTACAAAATTGCAGACACACCATTAGCAGCAATACACAAATGAATATATGTCATAAGGTCCATTTACAACAATACAAATATGTACAAACGTGCCAGCGACAATAATAAACACAGCCCATGAGGCAAACATGAACAGTCAGCTAACGGAAGGTGGGGAGACCAGGTGAAGAGTGGTAGCACACTGAGTCAGAGAAGGTCTTCGGGGTGAGGGGGGTAACTACCGTGATTAGGGATATGATAGAGAGGACTGGCGGGGGACAAGGAAGGGCTGGGAAGGGGGGCAGATGATGTTGACCAGAAGATGTGGGTAAATCCACCCTATAAGGGGGAACTGAGGATGAAGATGCTTGATGTGAGTCAGTGCTGAAAAGAGATGTAGAGGCACAGAACAGAAATCACAAGATGGTTGAATATAGGTTGAAAAAGCATAAGATGGGTACGGCAGCTTAGTCAAGGCACTATGGGCCAGGTAAGAAATGGAACAAATTGAACACAGCAACAAATTAGAATCATGGAAAACAGTTGCACAGTTCATTTCTGAGACGAGAGTATAAGGACTTGAAGGTAGAGATGCTGACATGTGTACTTAATTTTAGTGTTTTTGCAATTTATTCCACGGGGGGGGGGCAGCACAAAGCTTATAGCTTCCCTACCAAAGCGAGAGTTAACTTCGGGTACTTTCAATGAGATTGATGTGCAACTTCTCAGGGCATACTTGCCTATCGAGTTTAGTGGGAGACAATTTGTAATATATTGGGGAAGTTTTTTTGAAATAGCTCTGAGGGTCCATATAGCTGCATTTCTATCATGCCTATACTGTAGGGAAGTCAACCTCACTGCTTCATATAAGGAGTAGTGATGCATAGTATAGGAAGATCTGTGATAAACCTCAAAGCTCTATGATAGAGCATGTCGAGTTTTGTGAGGTAGGAGGTAGGACATTGACTATACAGGAAATCAGTGTAGTCTGTCAATGAGAGAAAGGTTGTTTGGATCAGCTGCAGTTTAGCTTCTCTAGTTAAAAAGTGAGTTATTCTGAAGAAAAGGTCAAGTCTCTGTCATAGTTTTTTGAGTAGCTACTCGATGTGCTCTGTAAATGAGAACCTATGGTCCAACCATACTCCCAGGTATTTGAATTTTGAGACAAATTCCAACTTTTCATCTAGAATTGTAGTAATCTGTGGCACTGGTTCTGTTAATGCTGTTTTTGCTGCATGAACAGAAGGAGAAAAATGCATTGTTTAATTTTCTTGGCATTAAGTAACTGCTTGTTTTTTAAAGCTGATATTGCAACAGGTTGAATTCAGACTGAAGGTCACTACATGCAGCTTGTAATGTTGGGCAGCTCAAGTAAAGAACTGTATCATCTGCAAACAGATGAATGTTGGCCTTGGTTATGCGGTCATCAATGTTATTGATGTAGATTGCAAATAATAAAGGACCTACGATAGATCCCTGGGGGCACCTCTTAAAAGAGGTTTGAGTGTTGAAAGATCTCCTTTGGCCTTGACCCGCTGGAAGTGGTCAGAGAGGTAGTTATTGAACCACTGCAAAGATAATGGGTTCACACTTACTGAATTCAGGGAAGAGAGTAGCAGATTGTGATTGACAGTATCAAATGTCTTGCTTAAGTTCAAGAACAAAGCACAGATGTAGTTTCTATTATCAAGCTCTCTTTGCCAATCGTTAGTCACATTAGTGAGTGCTGTGATAGTGCTATGATTTGCTCTAAAACCTGATTGGACAGGGTTTAACAGATTCATAGTTTCTAGGTAAAGCCTTAGTTGGTCACTTATGATTTTTTCCAGTATTTTCGACAGGATAAAGAGGAATTGAGATCGGCCTGTAATTATTGAGATCACAGGGATTTCCTGACTTGAACAGGGGTATGATATGCGCTGTTCTCCAGATTGAAGGAATGAACCCTTGGGTCAGGGATAGGTTAAATAAATGGGTTATGGGCACGGCTAGCACATGATAGGCCACCTTCAAAAAATACTGGTCAAGGGTGTCCACACCAGCACTTTTTTATATATCCAACTTTAGTAATAGGTCTTCAACCTCTTTCAATGTAGTAGGGTGCAAGGAGAATACTGAGTCAGTGAGACGGGGTTCAGCATTTTGAGTGTCCACCAGGGAGCATACCAAATTTGCAGGACAGTTGTCGAAAGCTAAGCCTGCAGTAGCGAAGTGATTATTAAAAGTGTCCAGAACTCCCAAACTGTCACTGATAGTATTGTTGCCAGAAGAGATCTTGTCCAGTAATGAGTTACCAGGCATGTGGCCAGACATGTCCTTAATAGTTTTGCTAAATTTTGTTGGATTCTTAGAGGCAGATTTAAATTCAGTGCGATAATAAGCAGCTTTGCATTTCTAACCATTTTAGTGCATAAGTTTCTTGCCTCTTGAGCTGGCACCATTCTGCAGGAGTCCAAATTCTGCATGTTTTTTTTCCATAGTTTGTCTCTCTCGACCAATGCAAATTTAAGTTCTGATGTGAACCATTAACATACTTTATTTGCTACACATACCTTGACTATGGGGGCATATTTATTTAGATCCTCTATGATTACAGTATTTTGTTGAAGGCTTCGAAAGCTGCTTGCACATTTTTTGCCAGGTAGAATTCTTGCCACTGCAGGGAGTGTTTTAGTTCATTAATGTAGGCAAAAAGGTCAAAGTTCCGTCTAGATCTCTTAGCAGAGAACTTCAGTGTAGATATTGGTTTATTAACTGATCTTACACTGGCAATGAAGCAATGATCACTGATATCACTGAAGAAAGTACCAGCGTGAGAGAAAAGATGTGGTTTGTTCACTAAGATAACGTCTAGCAGGGAGCTATTATCAGTTTTTTTTTTAATTAAGACGCGTTGGCTCATCGATGAGTTGTGTTAAACCATGAGTATCGCAAAAGGATAGGAGAGGTCAGGGGGGTTTGGATAGCCAGTCTAAGTTAAGAGCCCCATGAATAATTGATTCTGAAGATCCTTGCCCAAGGATGTTGCTTAGATGCGCTAACAATTGTAGACCCCCAGAAGGGGGTCTATAATATCCTATAACACATAACGAAGAAGTATGCAAGATTACAACCTTAGGGTACAGGCATTCATAAGCATTTATGACTGATGATGTGTCAAGACAGGATGCCGTAAATTTATCCTTGACGTAGATGGCCACCCCTCCTCCCCTGGACTGACTATCTGCTCTAAATAGTAAATAGTTCAGGATGTTAACCTCTCTATCAGGTGTAGCTGGTCTAAGCCAGGTTTCAGAGATCACTAAGATATCCGGTAAAGTGTGGAAAACCCAGGCCTGGATCATAGAAATCTTTTTTAATAGGCTGCATACATTGATATGGAGGAAACTCATACCTTTGAGCTTAGCTAAGAACAATAGCACTGAAATTGTCTCCAGAATATATTGTTCATTGCAATGCTAAACAGTTCTGAAAGGTTATTCTGCTGTTGCTCAATCCCTGGTGTTAAAATTAAAATCTTTTATTCCTGGGAAACATAGAAACATAGAAGATGACAGCAGAATGGGATCTATGCTCCTTCGAGTCTGCCCAAGCAAAGTTTCCTGGGACCTATTGTGCACCGGTATTCTGTCCTCCTAGACACTCAGTCTATCCCTTGCCCATGCCATGTGTTTGTTCCCAGTCCTTGCCCCACCCATACTTAAAGCTTGATACTGACTTTGTAGCCACCACCTCGGGAGGTGATATATTCCAAGGTTCTGCCGCCCTTTCTGAGAAGTAATAATTTCTGATGTCCCTCTTGATTACTCCACCCTTCAATTTCCACTTGTGCCCTCTTGTAGTAGAATTGACATTTCTGGGAAAAAGCTGCTCTTCTGGCACCTTGTTGATGCATCCTAACATCCTGCTAGCCCTGCTGTAAGCCTTATTCCACTGACTTTGCTGCTTGAGGGAAGATTGCTTATGATTTGGAGTAAAGATGGTTAGAGTTTGCAAGCCTGCTCTGTAGGAAAATAGTAAACCAGATTACAAACACGAATTTATAAACAGCTCATTTTTGGGCTGTCTATGTTAACAACTGAGATCTGGCCAAAGGTGTCAAAGCATGAATGTTCCTGGCATGAAGCAGCAAATTTGTGATATTTCTACATAAAGGCAAAATCTGAAATGTTTCAGGAATATAAAAGTAGAAGGTTATTATAGTATATAAAATCATATATCACAATATAATTTAACATATAATCAAAAAAATTATAGTAATTATTGAAAATTTGTAATCACTATAAGAATCACAATTATTATAATAATATCACAGTTATAATTAGAATGAAATATTATGTCATTATAGCAACAATATTATTGTATATTTAATTGGAAAAGAAAAACACCTGAGTTGAGCTGTTCTATTTTTTTGGTATGCATATGATATAACACAACACCCATATATAATAACACTTCCAAATCCAGCCCCGACAGTATTCACCCCAAACTGCTCAAAATCTCGGCCCCTGCTATTGTGGCCCCCTTAACTCACATACTAAGCCTCTCTTTTTCCACAGCCACTGTCCTCAAAGCCTGGAAAATGGCCAAAATCATCCCTCTGCTCAAAGGTGGAGATCCCGCCTACTGGGAAATTACAGACCTATCATACTCCTCCCCTCCCTTGCCAAAGTCCAGGAATCCCTTATATTGACCAAACTGTCAGACTTTCTCTCCTCCAATGGCTCCTTCTCACCCGTTCAGTCCAGTTTCAGAAAACACCACTCCACCATCACCTCTCTTCTCCATATAACTGACTCCATTCTGTCTGCCATGGACAATGGCCTACTCACAGCCGCAATTTTCATAGACCTGGCTAAAGCCTTCGACTCAGTCTCCCACCCACTGCTACTCCACAAACTTACCTCTTTTGGCTTAGCCCCACCTACCATCACCTGGTTCTACCCATACCTTCATGACCGACAACAATCTGTTCAAATAGGTGACAGTCTCTCTACCCCCTTCCTATCTTATCTGTTATTCCCCAAGGCTCTATACTTGGCCCCATCCTCTTCTCACTCTTCATAAACAACATTCCCCCCCCCGCCTCTAGTCCAATATGCATCTTTATGCAGATGACACTATCATCTTTGCCTCAGGCCTCTCCTATGACAGTATCCTCCCCAACCTCCAAAACAACTTCAACAGAGTCCAGTCCGAGTTCCATGAGAACCTGTTCACTCTTAATGCTAAAAAAGCTGTCTCCATGGTCTTTGGTTCCAGGCAGAAGCTTGCTAACCTCCCAGCCACCCAAGTGATCACCACCCTGGCTGGCTCATCACTAGAGCTAGTCCCAGCTTTCAAGTACCTGGAAGTTTGGCTGGACACCCACCTTAACTACTTCCTCACATGTAGAGGCTATCTGCACTAAACTTCGTCCCAAACTCACCATCCTCTGCTGACACAAGACCAGACTACCCATCCCCACCCATTGTGAGCTCATACCTAAAACTATATTGCCCGTCATAGACTATGCTGACATAATATATTATATGGCTCCAGCCTCCTCTCTCTCCAGACGTGAGAACCTTCTCAACTCTTGCTCCTGCTTCACCACTGCCTCCCCCCACTTACTCACCACTGCCTACTCTATGCTACACTCTCCATTGCCCTGCTCTCCCACAGAAGAACCATCCACAGTCCCTCTTTCATAGCAAAATACTGACTTGACTTCCTACCCCCTACCTCTCCTCCCGCCTTTCCCCTGCCACCCCACTAAACTACCCTCTTCACCATAGGGACACTTTCCACCTTCCCCGGCCTCACACTATCACCGGCCAAGCTGCCTTCTCGTACCATTTCCCTTTTATCTGGAACAACCTTTCCTCCAACCTTCGCCTGTCACCCTCTCATTCTGCATTTACACTACTCCTCGGGCACCTCCCCATCCGTGACTGCCCTAAATGCTCCCATGGTCATGGCGGGCAGCAGAGGCCCCTCACAGTCTCTACCTACCTACCTTAGTCTATGAGTGTACTCTTGCCTCACTCCATTATTTACTTGGCATGTCAGCTAGCTATAGTTTGTTGGAAATTTATCACATTCTTTGTAAAATGTTTGTTTATACTGTATGTACCCCTTCCCCTATTGCTACTCTTCTTCCTCTCTGTACACTCTGTACCCGGGTCACACCTAGAAATGAGCCTTGGCTCAGTGTGCCTTTCCCGGTCATCAATTTTAAATAAGTAAATAAATAATAAAATGATTTGCCCACTATGCTGGATGAGGTAGCTGATCGTAAACTATCCATGTACTATTGGACCACTGTAGATTTAAACATGGAGCTAACAGCAAGGTATTCTAATGGTTAAAGTTTTAACTGAATTTCTGGTAAAAATTGTTATATTATATGCATATGTTCAATTGCTGGTTCCATTACCTTGTGAGCTGTATCTCATCTTTTAGTATAAAATTCACATACTGTAAGAAAACATGAACCACACAGAGTAAACCAGTTACAATTGAAAATAAAGTTTTAACATTTTGGCATCAGTTTCAATTGAGCAATAGAAACAACTTTTTCAAGAGGCCAGACTAGATAGTCCACGTGGTCCTTTTCTGTCAACAAATTTCAATGTTTCTATGTTTCTAAGCCCTTTATGTACTATCACTGCTGTCTCTGAAGTTAACATCTTCTGGTTGGGTGTTGGTGGGTGGTATTTTGGTTGAAAATCATTTGCCTTTCTGAAGTTAGACTTCCATATCATCAGAGCTTCCACTTGTGGAGTGCAGCTAGGACAGTGTTTTTCTGATGCTGCAAATTGATAATTACAAAGCCCAATTTATCATGCAGTATGAGATGTCTTTAAAAGGGCAACTAACTGTTGAAGAAACTGTAAAATGTCTGCCTCTCGTTTGGTTCAATAATGCCAGTTACACAGTTGTTTGAGATGAGCGTCTTTAAGCAATGGTTGATGATTGTGGTGGCTATTAGTAGAGGTTCTATAAAATCTATATATATACTCTGTCCCAAAGTCCAGAGGCAGGAAAATGTAGCTGGGTTTCTTCCATCTGAATGTTGCTTCAATTGTTGTGGATACAAAGAATGTAATTACATGCATTGGTTCAGATGTCCTTGTTTTTGGTTTGCCACCAATTGTCCAATAAAGCTTAGATGTTGTCAACTGAACTATATTGGTCCCTTGTGCCTTGATGTGCTTATTCGATGAAGACCCCCCCTTGTGTTAGTAGGAGAGAATATTCTTGTGTCCTTCAAGATCCCATTGTCTCAGACAACAGGAGGTGTCCCCTTCAGACACAGTGTTGAGCAGGTGGAGGCATTGATCCCAGAGCTGACTGTTGCAGATGATGTCAAAGGTTGCAGAGGGTGACATCTTTATTCTAGTTCTCTTCAGGTGTGGGGGTTGGCTGCATAATGCCATCATCCTATTGTCATTAAGGACTTTGGTATGGCAGCAGGCTGGCATTACATGACAGGTCACAGAAGTGGTTAGCTCATAGCCAAGCCTCCTTTGCTACTATATCTGCTTCTGCATCTCACCTCAACATGTAACCTCCCCAACCCAGTTATGTCCCCTGATATGGATTACCATAAGGTGGACAAGTAGTTAGAAGTGGGAAAAAGAAAGAAGATAAGGAAAGTCAGAAAAAGGAGTGAAAACATTCTGACTCTAATTGGAGTCAGTAAGTACTAGTTGCTAAGGTGGACTACCAAAATTAGCAACTGCTCTTCTAAGACAGAGACCATCACTATGTATGCCTAAGCTGCTGTAACCAGAAGAAAATGTGTTTGCTGTAAGTTATTTTGCTATCCTGGTAACCTCATACTACTATGCTAATTCCTGGTCAGCCAGTGCCTTGACACTTTTGATATGATCTGTCAAAAAATTAAAGAGAAAAAATGTTGATGGGGTTGAGGTTCTCCTCAGCTATGGCAGGGACCTCCTGGTCAATTAGTGCAGGTAAGTGGTTGTCTTGTGGGCTGCATTGAAAGTGTATCAAAGTATCTATTAACATAGTTTCCTACAAATTCCACTTCTTCCAATAGTTATCCTAACTTATTAATCCAATTGGACCCAAAGGAATTGAATTTTATTAAGTATGAGAAGTTTGTGACCTGTTGGGGGATGGGTGCAGTGAAGAAAATGCGTACAGCTCAGAGGGTCCTGAGAAGTGGGTTTGTAGTAAAGCAAATGTGAGTGGCTGAAAAGATGTTCAGGCAGCCCAAGTGCAGAAAGCTAAACATCACAGCACCAGTTTATGGGAGGGGCTGGGCTGGATTAAGCGAAAAAAAAAATGCAGTTTAAACCATTAAGCACTAAATTGTACCTGTAGGTGGGGCTGCAATGGGTAGAATAAATGTTGTAATGTTCAACACAACAGTTGTAAGGAGGGACAAAAATGGACAGAATAAATGAAAACAGCTGAACAGAACAGTTCCAACCAGTTCCAATGCAAATAGTTCAACACTGTAATGTTACCTGTGGGTGGGGGCTACAGTGGACAGACTAAATGCAGGAAGTTTAACACTGCAGTTGGGTATCCCATGAACAAGGTGACTGTGATTGAGTGCTTTCAAAAAAGGCTACTCAATCACAGTGCCTGTGTTCTGTGCTACGTGGCAAGGTAGTGACTGGATATAGGGGTAAGCGAGTACAGTGACAGGATGTCGCTACATATACAAGTGCATGGGGGGGACCACGTTGCACAATGAGCAGAAGGGGAGGGAGGGTATGTGGGGTGTAGTGCTGTGGTTGGCTGATGAGCTGAACATGTGGCTTGGTGGGTAGGTGGTAGGATGGGGTTGGGAGGCAGCCAGGTTCAGTTCTGAGTGTGATCATTTTTTGCACTGGGTCGGGGGTTTTATTTTTCTTAAGTTTTACACACCCCGACAGGCATCCCCCTGGAGTTGAGAATCCTTAAGAAGGGGGGGTGCAGGCGGGGTCCACCTCCTGCAAAACATAGAAAACCAGTCACCGGTTTTCTAGTCACTGCAAATGTACATTGCCGTAATTCATTTTCAGTGATGTTCACTCGCCCAAATGGCAACTGTTATTCCGCGATCACCTTGATGACATAGAACCTGCATTTGCACTGGGGGGGAAACAGTGGACAGAATAAATGCAGATAGTTCAACACTGTAGTGCTACCTGTGTTGTACAGGCTGCAGTAGAGAGACTAAATGCAGGCAGTTTAACACTAAAGCAGCACACTGTGGGTAGGGGTAGGTGGGGTGCAGTGTACTGAATTGCAGCATTAATGGTTCAAACTTGAACTGTGTAAATCTCATTTGGGTCTTTTTCATTTAATTACTTTTGCATTCCTGCAGAAAGACCTAATCCTACCAGTTGACTGCAGACCACCCACATTAACATTCAGATTATATTAAGAACTGTTTGTGCACCATTACTGCCACTGGAACCAGTACCAGTACCAGTAACTGAATCATATTCATTGGGGGCTGTGGGTTTCAAACCCAGGTCTCCAGGATCATTGCTCAGAGCCTTATGCACCACACTACATTGCCAACAGAACCAGAACCCTACACAGTACCAGAACTGATGCCCATGATAGAGTTCATAAGACAAGCATGAGTGTTTATATTTGCAAAGTCCAATTCTCATGTGATTTGAGTCATGTTCTAATCATTAACTAAATTAAAAAAATGTTTAATTCTCATCTAAGATTCACAAAGAAGTGTATATTAATGTATGTCCTATTGTTTCACTACCAGAAGAAATTAGCGAAGTAATTATTTTATATCCCTAAAAGCAATAAGAAAAGATAATCATTTCATGAGCCTGGCTGTTACAGACTTATATTCTGATGTGCTGGTCAAAGTGTATTAGTGGCTACAATACATGAGCCTGCTCATCCGCCTCATATGTTAGCCTAACAGACTGCCCTCACATTGCAACTTAATATTTATATCATCAAAATGTTTATTCTATCTGAGCCTAGATAGATATAACATATAGTAAAGCATTCCATCCAGAATATAACCTAAACTGGCCTATTGGACTTGTTATAAAAAGTTTTGCATGTACGACTGTCACATGCTAGAAGCTACAAGCTGATTTTATTTCTTACCCCATTGTGACGAATCAGCAATATCCAGCCAAGACCCACAGAGACTAATTCACATGGAAGCCATGTTTAAGAGCTTGCCTGGATTGCCCTCTTGAGCTATCAGAGTTTGGGAATTTCATACTCTTGGGCCATCTGAAAAGTGGTACTTACCCAAATAAAACTTGGTAGGGAAAAATGTAATAAGGATCACATGACTGCTGAACCACCTATTGCTAATGACTCAGATAAAAATGGGCAAGTAAGGGTTATGACGTAAGTAGAAAATGAATCACAATAAGTTGGTATGCAAGTAAGAACATGCAAGAGGACAAAAGGTAACATACTATTTTTTAGCTGCAGGCAGGTGGGTGGAACCTACTACATTTTGTCTTCTAATTAGATGAGTTAGCATGATAAAATAAAAAGTGCTGTTTGTGATTAGACAAATTTATGGTAGCTATGCTACATTTCTGGAAGCAGCTGGCAGTTTATCTTTTGATATACGTTTTCTAATTTGCCTGTAATTTCTTGTGTTATTGTAAATGCTAGGCTTGGCTAAATTTTCACTGAAATCCAAATTTGAATCAGACTCAGGTCCGTAAAAAAAAGGGTTCCTTGGTATCATTTAGACTGGCAGCTTTATGTTACTTAGATCTATACCTTATTTGCTCTAAAGTCTTCTTTTGTTTTACTTTGCCTAGAATGCTTTGGCCTGGCCTACTTGTACTCAGGACCAGGTCTTGGCAAAAGGTTTCCCTGGTAACAGTAGCAGCAGCCCTGCTGATATGGTTCTGATATCCCCTCTTTCTCATACTTCAAGAGAAAGTACTACAAACAGTCCCCTTTTGCCCTTATCGTCATCCAGCACTCCTCATTTGACCAGTCTGATGAAGATTTCTTCTTCTGAAAGAAGGCAGCTCACAAGTTTTCAAATGTTTGAACAGACAGCTATATACTAACATAGTAATCCTGAAGCAGTTGCCATAACAAAACTGATTTCTGAGATGATAGCACTGGACTTACAGCCTTTCAGAGTCATGAAGCAAGCTGACTTCAAAATGCTATTGAATCACTTGTCATCAGATACATCGAGGACCTCATGTGGATTTCTAACTGTATAGGATCAAAGACAGCCACCGGAATGTTTAGAACTGGTGCAAAAATGTCATCCAAAAACACAATAAAAACAGTTCAGAAGTACAGAAAGTTAAGTCCCAACTGATGTTTTGTGCTTTGCGCATTCTCAGTGGTGAACTGTAGCTGCACATTTGGAGACCTGTATTTTTTATGTGTGTGAAGACGTGAGTGGTTTAAATAAAGATGCCATTTTTGCACCAGTTCTAAACATGCCATAAGCTGTCTCTGAACCTATACAGTTAGAAATCCACATGAGGTCCTTGAACTCCATGAATGGAAGGTGAGTGCAGTTCTTCTTTTGTCTAAAATGTGCAGAGAGATACTTTGCTGGGAGACTTGTGCTTTCACATCTGAGATGGAGGAATTGCTGAATGCCGAGAGGGAGAGAGAGGTGAGTGTGTGGTGAGAGAGAGAGAGAAGTGAATGAAAACCTCCAAACACTGGAGAGGGCCAGCCTGTGAGCATAAGGTGCCCTACAATTGTGATCTCCAGAGCTGTACTGGGAGACTTTTTTTTTTGAACCAGACACAGGTGTATAGTCTGTAACCAGAATGCCACAGTCTGAGGAAATATCAGCACTAGTCATTATAGTCTGTGACTAGCCCACTGCTGGATGAAGTGTCAGGGACCAAACTTTCACCAGTCTGTAATATGCCTGCAAGGGAAGAAAAAACAGCAGTCACAGCAGAGTAGAGTCTTGCAGAAAGTGTAGCTTATTGTTGCTGCCTTGCTCCAATGGACTGGGAAAGTTGTTTAACCAGGAAAAAAACACTAAGACGGAGCTTGTTTCCAGGTGCAACCTAGGAGCACAAGGAAGTAAAACGACTTGCTCAGGTTCACACAGTATGCAAGTTGGGGCTGTTGGGATTCAAACACTGGTCTACAAATTTGAAGCTCTGTGCCCTTAACCACTACACTATACTGTCTCCAGACACAGATGTATGGTCTGTAACCACATATGCTGAATGAGATCCCCTTTCCCAGGATAGGTAGTGTTAAACTGCAATGTCAGGAGGACGGGGACCAGGTCAAGAAAAATGTTATTTAAATAGGATCCAATCTACCAACCGTACTTGATGAAAGAACATACATACCAGCATAGCACATAAAAGAGCTTCTGTATCATGGATTTGCTTTATTGCCAGCTGACAAACTTTGATAGTCATCCAGCATACATAAATGCAGTGCAATATTTATATAAACCTCTGCCCTGGAGTTTCCCTCCCCCGATGATCCAAGGCGCCCGGCCGTTAAGCAGATGACACAGGAGGACTCCTCTGCCCTGAACTCCCCCTGATGATCCAAGGTGCCCGCCAGAAGATGACACAGGAGGACTCCTCTGTTCTGGAGCCCCCCGACAATCCAAGGTGCCTGGCCATTAAGCAGACAACACAGGAGCGCTCCTTTTCCCTGGAGCACCCCCCCGATGATCCAAGGCACCCAGTCATTAAGACGATGCAGGAGGGCTCCTCCACCCTGGAGCCCCCCCCCATGATGATCCAAGGCACCCGGCCATTAAGCAGATGACAGAGGAGGGCTCCTCTGCCCTGGGACTCCCCCCCTCCTGATGATCCAAGGTGTCCAGCCATTAAGCAAATGACACAGGAGGGCTCCTCTGCTCTGGAGCTCCCCCCTGATGATCCAAGGTGCCTGGCCGTTAAGCAGATGACACAGGAGGACTCCTCTACCCTGGAGCTCTCCCCCGATGATCCAAGGCACCCAGCCGTTAAGGTAATTATCCTACTCGAGACTCGAGCAGCACTTCACAACTGGCCACCTTCTGTCTTTAAATTTTGGTGCCCTTTTGGCTCATATTGTCTGCCCGGTTTTGAAGAATTGCAAAAGACTACCCTACCACCGGAGCCCAAAGCGGGTGCTGTAAAAGGGTTCAAGGAACTGTTTCTGTAAGCTTCCTAGTGTGGGAACCTTAAAATTGTAAAGTTACTGTACCACCAGCGTACTTGCAAATGTTGAAACCCAAAGCATCCCCAAAAACAGAAAAACGATAAGTTTTGCTGCTTTACAGTTAAGAGTGTTTAACAAAAATGCATCCTTAGCTGTAATTTCAATATAGCAGCACTCTGAGTAAGAATTTCAACTGTTTCTCCTGACAAAGTAAAATTAGCCTGGAGATCAGTGTCTTTCTCCGTTGCAGCTGCGCTCAGAGTGTCGGCTGTGCAGCTCCTGGCGTCCCGGGCTCCTGTAACCTCCTCTATCTGTGCCCAAGACCAAATATAATTTGAATTTTGAAACTGCCCCCACTAACCTGCTGCCCACTAGCAGCTTAACTGCAAGCGAGTGAAGTGCCAGCTGAGGAGGGAGAGGGAAACTATAAAAAGCGTAGTTTAATTTGGAAAGCAGTTAATCTGAAAGATGCTCACACTACCATAAGCATAGCAGTAGCCTGCAGCTGTTGGAGGGTTGCTGCCTATTGTAAAATCCAAGAGGGACCTCCTGAGACTATTTTTGCAGCTGCTGAAATATAATTACCTGCTAAAATTGCACTCCTTGTAGCAGAATTACACACTCCAAATAAGCTGACTGTATATATTCTCTGGCAAAGTCATGCTGTAATTTTGAACCTGATGATACACTGCTCCTCTCATGTTTAAATAACTGTTATACTGCTTGCTTACTAAGAACACAAATTATCTAGTGGGAGTTGTGCATGTACTAGTATAACCTCACTGTAAGTTGTAAGGTAGAGTTATAGCCATTTTTTTCTGTGCCATATTTCTGTCTTCTACCAACTCTGCTCTGTCCACCCCCACCAAAAAGCTACTCATATTACCTATCCGTGTTCCCTCCCTTTTTCCCTATTTAACAAGCTGCTCACCCTCTTTTCTTTCTCCTTAGCAGATGACACAGGAGGGTTCCTCTGCCCTGGAACTTCCCCCCCCAGATGATCCAAGGCACCCGGCCGTTAAGGTAATTTTCCTTCTCGAGACTCGAGCAGCGCCTCATAACTGGCCATCTTTTGTCTTTAAATTTTGGCGCCCTTTTGGCTCATATTGTCTGCCCGGTTTTGAAGAATTGCAAAAGACTACCCTACCGCCGGAGCCCAAAGTGAGTGCTGTAAAAGGGTTCATGGAATTGTTTCTGTAAGTTTCCTAGTGTGGGAACCTTAAAATTGTAAAGTTACTGTACCACCAGCGTACTTGCAAGTGCTGAAACTCAAAGTGTCCCCAAAAACAGAAAAACGATAAGTTTTGCTGCTTTACAGTTAAGAGTGTTTAACGAAAGTGTATCCCTAGCCGTGATTTCAATACAGCAGCACTCTGAGTAGGAATTTCAACTGTTTCTCCTGACAAAGTAAAATTAGCCTGGAGCTCAGTGTGTTTCTCCGTTGCAGCTGTGCTCGGAGTGTCGGCTGTGCAGCTCCTAGCGTCCTGGCGTCCTGGGCTCCTGTAAGCTCCTCTGTCTGTGCCCAAGACCAAATATAATTTGAATTTTGAAACTGCCCCCACTAACCTGCTGCACGCTAGCAGCTTAACTGCAAGTGAGTGAAGCACCAGCTCAGGAGGGAGAGGGAAACTATAAAAAGTGTAGTTTAATTTGGAAAGCAGTTAATCTGAAAGCTGCTCACACTACCCTAAGCATAGCAGTAGCCTGCAGCTGTTGGAGGGTTGCTGCTTTCCCGCAGTCACTTCGCGAATGCTCCCCATCTGCCCCCACCACACCCACCCTTGTCCGTCTCTAGCTACAGTATATAGGGCAGAAACACTGTAACCATGCCCATAGCACGCCCTAGTGGAAAAATTAACTATCTTCTCACTTTACCATTTGCAGGTATTTTGTTAGTGGCTAGAGGGCGCTAGAAACTAGTTTCTGTCTCTCTGGCTGAGAAATCTAATTTCCTGCAAACCATCACATACTCTGGTACTCTCCTTAAACCCTCTCCCTTACACCCTACTCTAAAATGACCATCTTAATTAATTTAAATATGGTTAAAAAACCCTGCATTACACTTCTACTGGTATTTATTTTTTCCTGCCTCATTTGGCTACCTATATTTTACTCCCCTCCAACTATGAACCATCGATTCACCCACCCTGATGACCCGTCATTCTGTGCTATGCACCTGCCAGCACGCTGGCTCCATTACACCTCCCTATTTCTCATCCCACATAAGTTCATCTACCACCTATCCTACATTCTATGTAAATCCACGTTGCACCTCATACTGCCTCCCCCTTTCATCCATCGTAAGTTATGGTATCTGGCACTCTTAGCCTTAATACTAGCTGGGGATATTGAGCTAAACCCGGGGCCCCTAAGTAACTTATCTCACCATGATGCAACCTGGAGTGACACAAAGGGCCTCCGCATTGTACACATGAATATTAGGAGCTTTCTCCACGACAAAACAGAACTAGAGCCATGGGTTGCTCAATATCACCCTGATATACTTTGCCTATCTGAAACCCGGCTAAACCCTCTGTAGTCTACCCAATTACAATATCATTAGACAGGATAAGCCATCAGCAAAGCGTGGAGGTGGCGTAGCTATCTTCTATAAACCTCATTTGTTGCTATCCCACAAAATGTTGCAGACACTACTAAATTGCGAAGCAATCCATGCAACCTTACAACTAGACTCAAAGAAATTACACATCGTCTGTGCCTATAATCCTTCTGCTGGTGGTTGCAAGGGTCTCAGCAAACTCCTCTCCCAAGTAAACAGCACTATCGGCCGAAATGAAGTCCTTATATTGGGGGATTTCAACCTACAGTAAACTGGACTAGTAAATCTAACCAGTCCTTGCATACTATGTTACAAGGTAACAACCTTCATCAACTTATCACAGACCCAACAAGGGTCATGACTCCCCCTCTGACAAGCACTCTTATTGACTGGGTCCTTACAAATTGCCCTGACAGCATAGTATGTGCAGGCACCCTAGCAGATGCCATAAGTGATCACTCCCCAATCTACTACATCTGGCGCACTACAAATAAACCATCTCTGCCTCCTAAACTAATTGCCTTCCGCAATTTGGCCCATTTCAACCTAACTCTGTTTACTCATGATCTTTCCTTGATTAACTGTCAGGGCGATTTGTAAGGACTCAGTCAATAACAGTGCTTGTCAGATGGGGAGTCATGACCCTTGTTGGGTCTGTGATAAGCCTTTGTGTGAAACAAATAAAGAAAACAAAGTGGAATAAAAAAAACACTATGGCTCTCAAAAGAGGTGTCAGGGAAGGTTAAGGAGAAAAAGACTGCATTCAAAAAGTATAAGGAATCACAGACAGAGCACGACAGGGAACTGTATCAATTAAAGCAGAAAAAAGTGGGAAGGCAGTCAGAAAAGCAAAGGCCCAAACTGAGGAAAAGATAGCCAACTCAGTTAAGAATGGGGATAAAACCTTTTATAGGTACATTAGGGAGCATACAAAGGTTAAGGGAGGGATAGTGAAGATTAATAAAGGAGAGGGAGGTGGGCAGAGGGAGACAGCGAAAAGGCAGAGATACTGAATGAATACTTTTGCTCAGTATTCACAAAAGAAGAAGAGGAGGAGTTACCTAAACCGAACAGTAGAAGCACTCTGGATAGTGGGGTTGACACCAGTCCATTTACAGAAGAAAGAGTACTGAAAGAACTCCTAAAACTCAAGGTGGACAAAGCAATGGGGCCTGATGGGATTCATCCTAGAATCCTAAAAGAGCTAAGGGAGGATGTAGTGACACCACTAACCACACTTTTTAACAAATCACGGGAAGATGGGGTGGTACCTGAGGACTGGAGGAGGGCAGATGTGATTCCCCTTCACAAAAGTGGGAGCAAGGCAGAAGCAGGAAACTACAGACCTGTTAGTTTGACCTCAGTGGTGGGAAAAATGATGGAATCACTTCTGAAAGAAAGAATTGTTGAGTACCTAGAGGCCAGCGGGGCACAGGACCCAAAGCAGCATGGATTCACAGCAGTAAGGTCATGTCAGAGGAATCTAATCGATTTCTTTGACTGGGTGACCAAAGTAATAGACCAGGGAGGGGCTGTGGATATGACCTACCTAGACTTTAGCAAGGCATTTGACACAGTCCCACAAAGATTAATAATCAAGTTAGCCAGCCTGGGAGTGGGTCCCAGGGTGGTAGCCTGGGTAGCAAACTGGCTGCACAACAGGACACAGAAGGTAATAGTGAATGGAACACATTCTGAAGAAAGGGGGATTACTAGTGGAGTACTTCAGGGCTCAGTACTGGGTCCAGTCCTCTTTAACGTCTTTATAGGTGACATTGCAGAGGGTCTGGAAGGAAAGGTATGCCTCTTTGCGGATGACACAAAGATCTGTAACAGAGTTGATACACAAGGGGGCATAGAAAGGATGAGAAGGGACTTGGCAAGGTTGGAGGAATGGTCAGACATATGGCAACTTAGATTCAATGCAAAGAAGTGCAAAGTAATGCACCTGAAATAAAAATCCAGGAGAACAGTACACAATAGCAGGGGAGGTACTAACGACAACAATAATGGAAAGGGATCTGGGTGTAGTCATATCAGATGACCTAAAGGTGGGTAAGCAATGTGAGAAGTCAGTAAGGAGATCCAGGGGGATACTGGGATGCATAGGGAGGGGCATCACAAGTAGAAAAAGGGAAGTGGTTATCCCTCTATACAGACCGTTGGTGAGACCCCATCTGGAGTACTGTGTGCAGTTTTGGAGACCTCATCTACACAAGGACATAGACAAGATGGAAGCAGCCCAGAGGAGGGCAACTAAAATGGTGCAGGGTCTACATCAGAAACCATATGAAAAGAGACTGAGAGAGCTTAATATGCATACCCTTGATGAAAGGAGGGACGGGGGGACATGATAGAAACTTTTAAGTACCTCAAGGGAATCAACAAAGTCCAGGAGGGTAGCATCTTTCAGAAAAAGAGATGTGTAAGAACAAGGGGGCACAATTTAAAGTTAGAGGGGGGCCGGCTTAGGGGTAATGTGAGGAAATTCTTTTTCATGGAGAGAGTGGTGGACGCATGGAACCGCCTTCCTGGAGAGGTTGTGGGGTCTAAAACAGTGGGGGAATTCAAACATGCATGGGACAGACATAAGGCAATTATAGTGGGGGGTTGCAGGAAGTAGACTGTTGGTTAACTAGAATCTGCAGCCTATCCAATAGGTAGGGAAATGGGGAGACTAGGTGGGCCAAGTGGTCCTTATTTGCCATCAAAGTCTATGTTTCTATGTTTCTATGTAACTGGACCCCCATCTACACCTCTACAAATGCCCAGGTGGCACTTGACTACTTCCTGGTTCACTGTGGCCTGCTTCAAGACACCTATGCTCCCCGTATCACTCATCGGATTCAATGAACACAGACAAAGTGGCTAACAAAAGACCTACTTACCCAACTAAGAGCCAGGGACAAACTGTGGCGACGCTTCAAAACAACTGGGCTACTAAACGACTATAACCACTATTGATCTCAGAGAAACACATGTAAAAGAAATATTCACCTAGCCAAGAGCACTTTCTGCATAGACCTTCTAACAAAGGCTGCTGGAAACTCTAAAAAGTTCTGGTCTACCATAAAAACACTCCTTGGTGCAAATGCTAGGGCCCATACAAGTGATATGCTTTTAAACGGTATTCACAGCAATAATCCGGTGACCATAGCAAACTCTTTCAATCACCACTTTTCGGATCTGACTAGCTACCTGACATCTTTCCCAACTATATGTACCACCTCACCCCCTAATGAACCTCTACTCAAGCACCCTTTCTTTAGGTTCTGGAGTATCACAAGGGCAGAAGTGCTAAAACTACTACTCTCTGCTCCTGACAGTACCAGCTCGGGGTCTGATGATCTGGAACCTAGGCTCCTGAAAGCCGCTGCCCCTCTCATTGCCTCTCCCCTAACCAAAATTTTCAACCTTTCCCAACATCATGGCTCAGTTCCTGATATCTGGAAAATAGCTAAAGTCACCCCAATTCCCAAAAAAGGCGATCCCAAAGAAATCAAGAACTACCGTCCCATAGCTATTCTCTCCATGCTCAGCAAATTTCTAGAAAAGCTAGTGGCCACCCAATCAATAGAATATCTTCAGAAGTACAACCTTCTATCTTGCTCCTAGCATGGTTTACACAAAGGCCACAGCACCTCCACCGCCCTTCTGAAACTCACAAATAACATCTATTCCTCTATGGACTCAGGCCTCTTGACAGGTGTGGTTTTCATCGATCTAACCAAGGCTTTTGACCTGGTAAACCATACCCTTCTTCTTGATAAACTATGCTCACCAGGCTTCTCCTCTGACGTAGTAGCCTGGTTCAAAAGATATTTATCAGACAGGAAACAGGCTGTAGTTTTCAACTCAGCCATATCAGATCTCTCCCCTATACATGTTGGAGTGCCCTACGGCTCCATACATGGCCCCTTGCTTTTCTCAATTTTCATTAATGACTTACCGCTCCTTGCACCAAACTGCTCATCTCTGCTCTATGCTGATGACCTAGTTTTTACCACAGTGCTAGAAATGCCGCTGAAATAAACCACCCTCTTGCTTCAGACTTCGCTAATATCCAATCCTGGCTAACTAAGAACAAACTTGTTCTCAACGCTAACAAGACGTACTCCATGCTCTTTGGCTCGCCTGCCAGGCTTAAGATGAATCATCATGCCCTAAAAATCCAGTGTGCGGATGGACAGCACCAGATCCTTCAAATATCTGGGAGTTACACTTGATAAATCTCTAGACTTTGACCTGCACATAACAACAATCTGCAAGTCTGTGAATGCCAAGCTAGGAAGTGCCGACAGAACTAGCTATGCCCTTTACCCCTTGGCCATACTAGCAGTGGTGCAAGGTTTCCTGCTCCCAGCCCTGGCCTATGGCTCAGTTACCTTCCAATCAGCCTCAAACTCCTCCCTCCATAAATTGGACACCACCTATAATAACATCTGCCGCTATGCCTCTGCATCCCCACGTTACGAACACCATTGCCAGCTCTATGCTGACCTTAAATGGCCCGGTTCCTCTACCCACCGACTCCAGTCTTTTGGTGCTCTAATTGACTGCATCGCCAGATCAGGCATCCCCCATCCCTTGCCTCCTGGCTGCACTCACAACCTCTCTCCTGTGGACTACGAGCTACAGACAAAGCACCTCTTCACATCCCTAGATGCAGAACAAACATGGGTGCATGTGCTTTCTCTTACATGGCTCCAAAGCCAGTTTACTGGAACTTCCTGCCACCCCACACAATTAAATTGACGACCTCCATGCAGTTTCAAGAAACTGCTCGCATGCATCTGCGGGCTACCAGCCCCTGCACCTGCTTTAATCCACCTTAGACCATCCTTTCTCTGTCCTCTTCCAAGTTAGTCCACTCCTCTGACACCTCCTTCCCACCTATCTTACACTCCCTCCTTTCATGTCCTCCCTCTCCCTCCTGTTTCAAACCCTTTTCTCCGTGCTTCCCGCCACTCTTCCTTCTTCTCCTCATTCTTCACCAACCATGGCCTGGCACTTAGATTGTTTTATTGTTTTTATTGTTTTGTTTTATGTATGCTATCACTTTGCAATGCCTATATTTCTCAAAGTGTTTTGAATTGCATTTACCAGTACATACTGTATTGTAGCTGCATCACCTGTAAACTTGTGTACTTTGTTTGTGCTCTATTACTGCATGTGCTGCGTCACATGCACACCTATGTATTTTTCAAACTGTTCTCTCCCGGGTCGTGCCTGAAAATAGGCATTCTCATGCCTAGTGTACCCACCCGGTTACCAAAAGCAAATAAATAAATAAATACATTTATGTATGCTCTGCTTTATGACAAAGTTTACCAGCTGGCAACAATGCAAGTAAATGATAGAGCAACTCTCGTATACAGTAGGTCGGGGGCATGTCTCTCATCAAGTGCAACTGGTCTTTTGGATACTGTTTGACTAATCAGGGTTTAAATAGCTTTTCCTCCCTGCAGCACTTGTTCGAGTTCTCACTAGAATGCAGCTGATGAATGCTTTTCCTTTTAGAATTTTCTTTAGCAGTGAGCACCCCACAATGGTAAGAGGAGTAGGTCACAAAATATAGGCACAACAGCTGATACTCACACAAGCAGAGGGGCAAGGTAGATAAGTTTTATTTTGAGACTGGGAGCACAGCACGTAAGTGCATATGCCTGTCATAAAATACAAAGTAGGCTTAGAGCCTTACATGTACTTTGTAGATGATTTTTATTTAATTTTTGTTTTGCTAAAAAAAACACAGCTTCCTGTTACACTCTTCTGTTGTACAACCTTACACTCTTCTCTCTTACAACTTTTAAATTTCCTTAGGGCAGGCTTTTGGGAAGGGTTGTGTGTAACAGTCACTATATAATCAGAACCAATATTAGACTATTTTCCCCCAGCAGGTCTTTTTTTTTGCAGTACTGGTCTCTTACATACTACATAGTGTGTGTATATGTATCTATATCTATATCTACATTTACATCTACATCTATATCTGAATCTTTATACATCTATATATATTTATAAAATGTCAAGAAAAAATCTAGAAACTTAATTGGTCAAGAGATGTCTCCCGACTGTGTATTAAATCTCTTGAAATGCATGGTCCACTGCTGAATATCATTTTCTTCCCCCTGAAAAGCCTGCTTAGAAGAATATCAATCAGCCACCAAACAGAAAAAAAACAAACTAGTAGCCACCATATTGAAAATCTTATCCTTCACTACACTAATACTTAAACATAATGTATAATTAACAGTTCAAGCTTTAAACAAAACTGCACAGCCAGATGTACAGTACACAGGAAAACATATATTATAACTAAATATTTAAGCTAAAGTGTGTGGCCCGTTAAACTGATGTTGTCCATTCCACCGCTAACTTGCTTCAAAAAACAAATTATCTGTTCTCCATCAAAGAACTGAAAATCATTCTACATTTTTCAAGCGTGCTGTTTTACTGAGATACAGAATATTGCTTCCTAGGAGCTCCAATTCCTAATTCAAAAATTAGTGGACAGTTGAGTAGGCAACCAGGGGTGAAGCATGACTCTGCAAGTCTTCATCAGCTGCTCCACCAGTAAGAAGCATGACTCCTCAGTTCCCTGGCCTGTTTCACACTTGGACCCCCGCTAAAACACAGGCAGATAACTCCACCACATTTTATAGGGAAATCACCCATTAGGCAGCTCAACACCCTGTTCCACAAAGCTGCAATCTTTTCACTTACCTAAAGTGCCTGGAATAGGAAATGCTACCTCTTCAAACTGTGAGCCACCATCTTCAGTACAGGCAGAGCAGCACTGCTGAGATCAGAAGGGGAGGTCAGCCACACACATCTCATACTGTAACTTGGACCAGTGGCACGGCAGTGTGTCAAGTGGAGAGAAAGTTTAATTCACCATACAAGGGGGAGAGGGGTTAAGAGTCACATAAAATACAAAGAAGGGAAATTCTTAGCAAAAAAGTCTATTAATGCATCAGTTAGGGTGAATACCACAGTGACAAAAGCAGGGAAATTAAGTGTTATGGTTTCCAACCCTAACACCCCACCCTCAGGGTTTCCACCCCTACCATCCCACCCCATCCCTCCACCCTCCACACACCAACAGGCATTGGGGTGTGCCATTGGGTCATCAGGCCTAACTCTCACTCCATTCCACATGTAAACAAGCTTACACATAACAATATAAGACAATGGGAGAGTCAGGCCTGATGACCAATGCACAACCCAATGCCCACAGGAGGGTGGGAGGGGAGGTGTTAATGTTGGAAACCCTAACACCTCATTTCCTGCTATTGCACGCTTTAGTATTCACCCTAACTGATGCATTAATGGAGAACTTTTTTTAGCAAGATATATATATATATGTGTATATATATATATATATATATATATATATATATATATATATATATAAAATAGCTGCACAGTAGTGCAGCTATAGTTATAGTTGGTGACCACTTCTATGTTAAACCCCTAAGTTTGCACTTTAATAACTTTGCAACCATTTGTCTGATTTGCCTCCAACCATAGGTCTCTGGACCTGGAAAGTTTAATTTCAGTTGGTCAAATGTGCATGTGTACATGTGGCCTTGGTCAAAGTTGTGCCTTTTGAAGATTTGGTGGAAAAATATTAATCCGTTCAAAAGTTATGCAAGTTTTTCCTGTTCCATTTTAGACAATGGAAAAATGTATATATGCACTGCAAAAACTTTCACCACAAAATTTTTGTTTTCGTGCTCTGTATTTTTGTTTTCAGCTGCCACCATCTTGTTTTCAGTTAGGAAGAGACAAAAAACCTTGTAAATAGAAAAATACTGACCATTGGTAAATACCAACACTTGTGTTTACCAAATCGGGCCCTGGGGAACATGACCTTGGCGAAAGAGTTTTTGTGTATGTAGCTTGGAAATATGTTTTTCAAAATGTTTCCAACATTTTGCCATTTTGTTTTTGTGAAACTCTCACCCCATTCAATGTGTAAAACATGCTTACATGCTACAGTATAGAAAATTGGGGTGAGAGTTAGGCCTTATGACCCCATGGCATGCCCCAACACCTGTTGGTGTTTGGAGGGTGGGGGGTGGTAGGGGTAGGAACCCTGGGGTGGGGCATTAGGGTTGGAAACCCTAATGCCTCATTTCCCTGCCTTTTTCACTGTGGTATACACCCTAACTGATGCATTAATTAAGTTTTTTGCAAAGAATTTCCCTTCTTTTTCAGATAGTATAATTGTATCCTCATTTTACTGTGGTCCGTCCCCCATCGAGATAGTACAACACTGTTCATAAGTCATGGTAGAAGCACAGGCCCTTTGGACCCTGCACTCCCATCCTTCCATTCTACTCATAAACAGTACAACTGTGATTTTCTTAATCCATCCCAAAAGTTGATTTTGCACAGCAACAGTGCCATTCTACGCCACAGGTTCAAAATGACATTCTAGACAAGATGTGCAAAATGACAGCTGTCCTGTTCATAAGGTAGTGTGAAAAAATGGCAATGCTGAAAATCTGGAGTGAAATTGTGAAACATTGGCAAAGTTACCAGCACAAGTAGAAAGTGCACAATTCATACCCGTAACAGTCATTTCTTGGGATTTTTTACTACATTTTCAACATGGGTTTTATGGGGCCTCCCTTCATGAACAGTAACACTGTCATTTTGTTCACTCATCCCAAAAGCTGATTTTGCCCAACGACAATGCCATTCTGTGCCACAGTTGTGAAAACACATAAGGCAATTTTAGTGTGGGGTAGGAGGAAGTAAACTGTTGATTAACTAGAATCTGCCACTTATCCATCAGATAGGGAAATGGGCAGACGAGGTAGGCCAAGCAGTACTTATCTGCCATCAAATTCTGTGTTTCTATGTTACACATTTTGGGCAGGATATGGAAAATTACAGCTGTACTGTTCATAAGGAGGTGTTAAAAATGGCAATGTTGAAAATCTTGAGTGAAAATATTAAAAATTGGTGAAGTTATGAGCCTGTGTAGAAATCACTCAATGAACACTCATAATGCAGTCATTTTTGGAAATTGTTTCACTAAGATTGCAACATGGGCTTTTTGGGACCCCACCTCATGAACAGTGGCACTGTCGTTTCATGAATTGGTCCCAAAAGGATATTCCACCCAGCGACCCCAAAATCACCTTTCAAGACTAAGACATGAAATAATAATGTCAGTGTTCATGAGGAGGGGTCCCAAGGACCCCATGTTGAAAATCTGATGCCAAAATTTCTAATATTGTCCGAGATATCAACCTAAGTTGAACTCCCTCCCATTGAGCCCCATTATACATTGCTTATCAGATTACTCATTTCACAGTTCGGCTTTGAAGAGTGCAGATGTGTCCCAGTCCAGAGAAGATTGTGGCTCTCAACCTCCAGAAGGTAAGCAAGGGTGAGGTGGGGTGCGGGGAGGTGGGCGCGCAGAGGGAGGGTGGGGATGGTGAATGGGACTGGGGAGATGACAATGGATCATTTTCTTCATTACAGGTCAAAAAATAAGTAATCATTTACAGGAATTAAAAATAAAAAAAAAAAATTGGGGCATATTGAGGTGGGCTCCCAGTGTGCTACATAAGTTTTGGGGGGATCACCATGCCTACAGGGGGGATTGGGCACCCCCTTTGGCAATAAGCGTGGGCTTGGGTGGGAGGTCATCCGACACTGGGAGTGGGCATCCCAGTGTTGTAAAGATTTAAAAAATGTAATAAATATATTGGCACACTGTGGTGGGCTCCCAGTGTGCCACAGTACTGGGGTGGGGGGGATACAAATTGATATGGGGATTGGGCATCCCGATGTCAAAAAAGGGCAGACTAGATAGATGCAGGATCTTGCATCGAAGTACTGTAAGGTGCTGCACAATGTTTTTTTATCAGAAAGCATCATGTGGCACATTACAGTACTTCAATGCAGGATTCTGCATCAAAATTTGCACACAGTTCAATGCAGGATTCTGCATCGAAGAAAAGACCTTGGGCAATGGTTTTCATCTCCTCAGTTCACACTTCAGCTTTGAAGAATGCAGACGTGTCCCGGTCCAGAGACAACCGTGGCTCCCAACCTCTGGAGGGTAAGTATGGGTGAGGGGGGTGCAGGGAGGTGGGTGCACAGAGGGAGGGTGGGGATGAGGGATGGGGAAAGGGAGACAATGATGGACAGTTTTCATCATTACAGGTACAAAAATAAAAAAGACTTCAAGGGACAGTTTTCTTCATTTACAGGATGCAAAAGAAATAAATTTGGGCACACTGGGCTGGGCTCCCAGAGTGCCATTTAGGTTTTGGGAGGGGGGTCATCAAGCCAACAGGGGGATTGGGCACCCCATCAGCAATAAGAGTGGGCTTGGGGGGGTCATCCAACACCATGAGTGGGCATCCAGTGTCAGAAAGCTTTTTTTTTGTTAATGTAAATATATTGGCATACTGGGGGTGGGCTCCCAGTATACCACAATATTGGGGGGGGTATATCGACATGTGGATTGGGCACCCTGATGTTGGTGGATGGGGCACAGTAATTCGATGCAGGATCCTGCACCAAAATAATCATAAATTTCAATGCAGAATTCTGCATCAAAGAAAAGACATCAGGGGATAGTTTCCTTTTCCCACAGGCTTTTACATAATGTTGGACACACTGGGGTGGGCTTCCAGTGTGCCAAATAAGTGTGCATGTGGGAGGGATACATACCAACATAGGGATTGGGCACCCCGTGTAGGTGGGAACAACTGCGGATCTTTCTTTACTCTGCAGCCAGCAGCATGAGTTCCAGCTGCGGCTGCAGAAGTCAAGAAAATATCACTATTGTCATACAGAGAACAGTTTACAAGCCGTTCTCTGTGTAGGCTGGCTCCCGACAAAAGAAATTGTTTGGATCCAGCTTAAAAACCCCCAAAACATTAGTATACACCTAAAGGGGTCCTCTTTAGCTGTTTTCTGTTTGTTTGTTTTTTTGTGTGTGTTAAAAAGGTTCAGGACTTCAGCATTCTCGCTAAGCGGGCAAACAAGATGGTGGACGCACCACAGCTCAGTCGATCAAACCTCTGTGATCTGTGTGCACAATACCAGGCTTCTGTGTGAAAAGAAGCTGGTAATGTGTGCACAGTACTCCTATTGTGTGCACAGTACTAACCTTCTTTGTGAAAAGAATTTAGTATTATGCGCACAATACTGTATTGTGGGCACAAAAGTATATTTTTTGCCTGACATATACATTTTCCCATAGGAAATAATGGAAACATTTTAAATGCCATAACTTTTGAATGGATTAATATGTTTTCACCAAACCTTCAAAAGGCACATCTGTGACCCAACCAACAACATAAAGCAGTTTTTGAGATCCAGCTGTAGAAAGAAATGTCAAAATATCCAGATTTTCTGTTTTTTCAACACTTTATTTCTCAGACACAACTTGAAGAATACCCAAGAAATTAGACAGGTCAAGAGACATACCCAAAGAGATTATGCATGCCATATTTTGTGTGAATCCATGGAACAACACCAAAGGTATTAAGGCTCAAAATTTGGACATTAACGTAGACGTGCAGTTAGCATAGTTAGGGTTGGCGGGCCCTTTAATGTTAAACCCCAAAGTTTGTACTTTAACAGCTTTGCAACCATTTACCTGAATTGCATGTGCAGTGCTGAATCATCGATCTCTGGATCTGGAAAGTTTTGTTCCGATCAGGTGTACGGTTGCAGATCTGTAGAGTGTCAAAAAAGTGAAAAATCCCCAACTTTTGTGCATTTTTCGGTCGGGCTTAAAGGACTGAAGAATGCATCTGAGTAAATTCAGATTTGCATGTCTGTATGTGGCCTGAGTTAAACTGGTGCCTTTTGAAGATTTGGTGAAAATACCTTTATCTGTTCAAAAGTTATGCAAGTTTCTTATGTCCCATTTTAGCCTATGGGAATATGTATATGTGCACTGCAATAACTTTTGTAAAAACTTTAACATACTAACACACTAATTGCCAGAAGATTAGGCCTTATGGTCTATCGAGTCTGCTCAAACCTCAGATCCCTAGTTGGGTACCGAGGCCCTCCCCCTCACCTCTGTTCCAGAAACCCCTATCATCCATCCTCACCCCCCTGGGCCAGGCCATCATCTGATACATCCACTTTCTGTGTCTGTCCCACCCTCTCTTGAAGCCCTCCACTGTGGATCTTTGAACCAGCTCAACAGGCAGTGCATTCCAAGGATCGACTACCCTCTCAGTGAAAAACCTCCTCCTCTTCCCCCCCTCACCCATCCACGTTCCAACTTCAAACCATGCCCTTTCGTGAGCTGTCAAAATACTCTTTCGCTAGCCGATCCCCTTTTGTGAGGTGACAAAATCAGTGTTTGCAAGCCAATGCTTGTTTGCAAGATAGGGCCATCTGGTCTGGAAATTGTGATTAAGGATTTTGATGGCTCGTGAGCAAAGATCAACTTGCGATCAAGGATTTTGTCACCTTGCAAACAAGGATCTGAAGCGAGTGACGAACAAGTATTTTTAAAATAAAAAAACAGCCATTTTTTCAGAGAAACAAAGCAAACTAAAGCTATAGGTTTGTAGAAGGTGTCACGCAGAACAAAACCCATGCTTCAATTACTACACAACACATCTGTGGGGCAAGTTACAACATTTTGTTTGTGTGAAAAATAAAAACAAAATGGAGACTCATGAAAGGGGAAGTTTTGCTCATGAACAGGGATTTTATAAATCTCCATTCTTGAGCTGACAAAATCCTTCATCATGAGCCCAATCCTCTTTCACTAAAACATACACATATTCCAAAGACTGAACTGAGCATGTTCAGAACCCAGAAATTCAAAATTAAATAACTTTGGAATGGATTAATATAGTTTCACCAAACCATTCCAGGATTGTTCTTATAGAAACCTCTTTCCACCCTGAAAATTTCAGACTGAGATTCCAAATGGTGTGGCTACAGCATGATGTGCAGAAATCAGCAAAAAAGACCCCCAAAAAGTGAAAAATGTGTTTTGTGGTGATTTGCTGTACAAAAAACACAACGCTGACTGTAACGTAACTTGGCATATCAAGAGACCTACCATCTGAGACTGTGCATTCTGAATTTCATACAAATCTGTTGAATGGTTAAAAAGTTATCAACATGCAAAATTTGGGTGCCCCATAGTTAGGGTTCAACAATCACTTCCATGTTAAACCCCTTATTTTGCACTTTAATAACACTGCGAACATCTGACAGACCCACATGAATTTGATATATATTTATATATATATATATTTTTTTATCCTCCTGGGAGCCCTGACAGGTGGCTGTTGTCCTCCTCAGGGAGGAACTTACTCTTCAGTCCCACACGTCACCTACTCAGCCTGCTCCCAGAAGATCCCCTGTGGATTGCCCCCCACGGTGGGGCCAGGGAAGAGGCTGACAGCTTTTGCCCCTTCCCAGAGACCCAATCCAGATACCAGTGGTGGTCCTCAGAGGCATGGGGCCATAATTGAACCTGCCAGGCTCTATTTTCCTCATTTTCTCCCATTCCCCCTCACCTACTGGCGTAGGGATGTTGGTATGTGCCTGCAATCTAGTATTGCCCTCCAGCCACTGCCAGAAGGCAGTCAATGAATGGGATGACAAGCCTCCCTTCCCCTGAGAGAGGAGAGCAGTCCTCCTGATACTAAATCCTTTTTATCCGACGCTGACCCCTGGCGGCCCAGGCTCATTCCTGAACCTGAGTCACCAGCGAGGCATGAGGTTTAGGCACCATGCTTCAACCTTCAGAGCCACCAGGCTGGCCCACTCACATGAAATTTTCCATGCACCATCGGGGAACAAAGATCTCTGAATTTGGCAAGTTTTATTCTGGTTGAACATGCGGGTGCAGACAGAAGGGAAAGGCAAAAATTGTGTAAATTACCATTTTTGTGTAAATCTTTTGTCATGCCATTTCTCAGAAACTGCCTGGGGGTTTAGTCTGTTATTTTTATGGTATATGAGGCTTGGGTCACTGAAGTGCATTTTGAAAGTTTGATGAAAAAATATTGATCTGCTTAAAAGTTAATAATGTTTCAATTTCCCATTATTTCCTATTGGAATAATTACATATGCAGTACAAAACAACTGTTTTGCTGCCGCAAAAGCATTTTTTATTGTCACAAATGAGGAATTTAGTGTTGAGATTCCACCATCTTGTTTTCAGTTAGTGAGGAAAACAAATTTAAATAATTGAAAAAATACTTGTAGTTCGTAAACACCAACTTTTGTGTTTACCTAATCATGACCATAGGAATCAGATTCTGTGGTCAATTTGCCCCATAAATGCCCCAAAATACTGTATGTTAATTGTGTCCACGGCCGTATTTGTGTCACAAATTGCTGCAGTTGTGTCACGAAAACAAGGGAAGTTTGTATTGCAAATTGTGGCAATATCCCAGTGTTTCACGAAACAATGAAGAGTGTGCCATGAAAACAGCTGCCGCAATTTGTGGCACAAATACAGCTGCAGAAAAAAATAACATTTCTGGCCATTTTTCAGCAAAATTAACTTCAGAATCTGATTCATCAGCCCCTGTTTAGGTAAACACCTGTTCAACTTTGCCTAATTCAGGTATTCTTTGTTCCTTTTACAGCACCTCAGGGGAAAGGGGCCAAGTCATGCTAAGATGATATAATTTTACTGACATCTGGGTGCCCAATCCCCATGCCAACAGAAGAAGACCCCCACCAGTGTGAGACACTGAGGATCCCACTCCCAGTGTCCCAAGATATGTATCCTCCCCAGCACTGTGAGACACTGGTGAACCTACTTCGAGTGTCCCTTAATATGTATTTAATTAAAACCTGAAACAAAGACAACAGTCCTGCAAAGTAGAATTCATTTGCCAACATCGAGGTACCCAATCCCCATGTCAGCAGAAGAAGCCCCCTCCGTCAGTGTGGGGCACTGGGGAGCAGACTCCTAGTGTCCTGAGATATGTCTTCCATCCCAGCAGTGTGGGACACTGGGTAGCCCACTCCCAGTGTCCCAAAATATGTATTAATTGAAAACCTGCAAAACAGAAAACAGTCCCCCTACTGTCTTTTTTTTAACATAAAAAAAAGAAAATGGTCCTTCATCATCCCCGCCATTCCCCTCCCCATCCTGACCTTCCCACTGAGCACCCACCACCCCACACACCCCTTACCCATTACTTACCTCTGAAAATCATACTTTGTCACCTTCTGTGGACTGAGACATGTCTGTACTCTTCAAAGCCAAACCGCAAACTGAGGAATCAAGGTAAGTGCCATATAATGTATTCCAATGGCGTTTTGAACTTATCTTCATAACTTTCGCATTTGTAAGTATTTTTCCACCAAATTTTCAGCATGGGCTTTTCGGGACCCAACCTCACGAACACTGTGACTCTTGCTTTGTTAATCGAGCCTGGAAGGTGATTTTGCGGTCACTGTGCGAAATCAGCTTTCTGGACTGACTAATGAAATGTCAGTGCCTGTATTCAAGAGGTGGGGGTCCCAAAAAGCCCATGTTGAAAATTTGGTGAATAAATTCCTTAAAATGGCTGAGTTGTGAATGTTCATCAAAATATTTCTATGCACATGCATAACTTTGGTAATTTTAAATATTTTGACTACAAATGTTCTACATAGCCATTTTTCCCCACCACCTCATGAATATTAAAGCTTTCATTTTTCAGATCCTGCCCAAAATGTATTTTCACACCTCTGTCGAAGCATGGCATTTTGGCACAGATTTTAACATTTTCACTAACTGGGGTTTGTGAAGTGGGGTCATAAGAATACTATGTTCAAAGATTGGGGTCAAAATAAGAAAGAATGCTAAAGTTACGACTGTTCATTGCAATTTCGCTATGCCTGCTCGTAACTTCAAAAATTTTAAATATTTTGACCCAGATTTTCAACCTAGCCATCTTATCACCTGACCTGATGTATGTCACAGCTGTAATTTTACAAATACTGCCCAAAATGTGTTTTCATACCTGTGGCACAGAATGGCACTACAGTTGTGCAGAACTATGTTTTGGCATGGATTTGACAATTTTTCTGTACATGAGGTGAGATAATGAGATGGTTATGCTAAAAATTTGTTCATTGTTGTCCTATAAATGGAACTGCAGGTCCCAGAGGATGCAGTGTTTGACCCTGTGCTTTCACAGCTACACGTACAGTATATACACATCTATGGAGGGATGTGGACCCTGCACTCCCACAGACAAATAAGGATATGATTATGCTATCTGAAAAAGTAGGAAAATTAATTGCAAAAAAACTTTGTTAATGCATCAGTTAGGGTTCTTACTAAAGTGACAAAAGCAGGGAAGTGTGGTGTTAGGGTTTTCAATCCTAACACCCCATTACCACCCAGCAGACATTGGCAGGCATCGAGGGTGTGCCTTGGAGTTATCAACCCTAATGCTCACCCTATTCCATAAGTAAATAAGCTGAGATGGGCACAGTAAAGGAGAATGGGGTGAGCGTTAGGGCCGATGACCCTAAAACACACACTCAACGCAAAAAATACCCAATGTTAAATATGGGAAACCAAACATGTTTTTCTCCATATGTTTTGGCACTCCGCACATCAAAAACCGAAAAAGGTGACATCAAAAAATGTTTCAGGTCTTGAGACTATAGCAGCCTGACCATGCATGCCAAATTTTGGGCTGTTTTTGAAGTGACACCAACGTAGAGATGCAGGGAAATTTTATTTTGCCAGCAAAATTCAGGTGAAACTGTGAATTTTGCCATGCAAAATATTTTGTGAAATTCCACACATTCTGTGAATATTTTGTAGTGCGAAATGCAAATTTCAATTGCAAAATGCAAAATTTTGCCTGCAAGTGGTAGAACTTTGCCTATGAGTGGTGAAATTTTGCATTTCACCAGTGAAATTCTGCATTCTGCCAGCAGAATTTTGCATTTCACACTCATGGAATATTTTGTGAAATGAGCAAATTTAACGGAATATTTCGTGGAATGAATTTCTGCAGTTTTGTACAACTCTACACCAAAGTTATTAAGGTGCAAAAATTGGGGTTTAACATTAAACAGCCTACTCAACCCTATAATATATACACATTAAAATGGCCTGACTTATCTTAATTTTCCTCCCATTCAAGCAAGGTAATCCTTTCTGTTACTCTAAGTCCACAGTCACATTTTGTAAACAGGCATCACAGAACTTTATTTAATATATTATATATTTTTTCTGTTTTATTTCTAGGCAGAACTGTCCAGTGACTGCTCAGTGCTCTGTGCCCACCCTCACCGCATGTGCTGTCAGGCTCAAATGACTTTATCTGTCACACTTTGCCATCCTGGCCTGCTACTCTCTCGAATCTGTCAGTAACAGACATAAGCAGCACAGATTTAAAGAGAGAGAACACTTTTTTTTTATACTGGACACAGTTAGTGTTAGGGGGAATGCTACCAAGAAGATATTAAATAGTTTTGTTTATTTAACCACTCTTTCTCCGGATTTGCTGAATCAGTTGTCCTTCTCCCACACTGTGCGCTGCTCACTCATTCTACCTACCGATTCCAACCGCAGTTATGACACAGGTAGGAATGCTTTTATAGCCTTAGTGATGGATGAAAAAAACATTTAGCTGGACCAATAAAATGCCTCCCTCTGCATTCACTATGATCTCCAATGGGTCAGGTGTCAAACTGCAGTCAGTTGGTGACATCATGTGACAGAGGACAGGATTGCTTCCTCTTTGTAGTGTGTGTGGGGGGTACTGGGAGGAGTGTTTGACCTGTAGGAACTGCAAAAGGGAAATAGGGATGTGCCTGATAAGAGAAGGAAACAAGGCATGACACAAAAATGAGTACAATGGTAAGTTCAGTTGATATGCCAATATAATGTATTTGCCTGTTGCTGCTGTGATGTGTGGGCTGGAATAGGGTAACTAGGGAGGGACAGACCCAGGAGGAGATAGGGCAGGCAGTGCACTAAACTGCAACCCCCCCCAACAAAACTTTTTTTTATTTTCCTCACTGCTGCAGACTAGTCTGATAGCAAATCAGTGATGCGTGCATTTACTGCACAGCAGACACAGACACAGTACATGTTTTGCAAAGCCCATATTTGTCCAGGTCCACCGGGTAGTACTGGCTCTGCTGGGACTTCTTATTTCTAATGGACTGGTCTGCCCAACCCTTTTAGTCATGCTTTTGTAGTTAGCATGAGATGCCAGAAGAAGAAATTGTTGTCCTTTTCCATAGATGTTTTATATACAGTACATCAGTGTCCCTTTCTTTCTCTCCAATGAGTTCAGTCTAAATGAGTTTCATAACTTACAAAGCAAATCTTTCAAAGCACAATATATACTAAACTGATAGAAAATTACTTTTATCTTTCTGTTGTAACCTTACCTTACCTCTGAAACAGCAGTGAGCCAGACAAAACTGTTACTCCCATAATGTTTTGAGTTTCCTGGGGTAGTATAATAAAGGATAACCAACAAAACATTGTTTCTATTAAAGCTGACACAATGCCAGGATTTAATGTCTCTTAAGATACTTCCACACTTTGATCCAGGTGTGCTGCAAAGAAGCTAAACAGTCATTGTATAAAAATTCAAACAGTGACATTACTGTATAGTTAAGTTATTTTTAAGGTACTATCACAAACCTATAAAAACCCGACAACTGCCTAAAGTAATAATTTTTTTAATTAACATATTGAGATGGGCTGAATTAAAATGATTGTTGGATGAATAATGAAGCAATAACCATTCAGCATGGGGGCATTTTCATAGAACATTTTATGTCACTGAAATTTTAGAATTTATGGAACTTTTCTTTAATTAATGCTTTGTACTTTGCACTAAATATAATTATAACAATAACATGGAAAAAGACAGAAAGGAGAGACAAACAGAGGGAGAGAGAGAGAGAAAAAAGAGAGAAAGAGAGATATGATAGTTGGTCTATGATACTGTATGGTATTGATTTTTCAAATGTGCTAATTTCATGAAAGGAAATGCACATTTTATCACACTACAATCTCCAGTATATCTTACTTTCATCTCAGTATTTATTTATTAATTAATTCACTTACTTTTTTGATACAGGTGTCAATGTCTAAATAAAATTAAATTAACAAAAACAAAATGTTTTAGAATCCACTGGACACTATCTGCCTGATGGCCATTTTTATACGGGTGGTCTGCAGATCATGTGCTGGGCAGTTTCACTATGGTATCTATTTCATGTATAGTATTATTAACACCCACATGTTCACAGTGCCTCACTCTATCAGATTTACCTACACCTGGCTGCTCACCTGGGATCCTCCAAACACCCCCAGTGCATCTACAGTCAAAGACCTGTCTCAGAATGGAGACCCCCTCCCTGCCCTGTTACTACTGTGGTATGACTCGAATCAGCAAGTAACTTCCCAAGATTTTCTGGAAATAACTAGCGAGGAAAAAACTCAGAGAAAATGTTTTTGTGCATGTGCTGCAGTAGGTCTTGTAAACATTTTCTTAGAGATTTCCAGAAATGTTGGAAAATGAGTTACTAATTCAGCAGTTACAACTGTACTTGGGAGAAGCAGTCTACTTTTACATGTGGGAGGGAGGAGGTTCTCGGAAATCAGAAAATCTTTTTTGCATGGGGTGGGGGCAGATGGCTGTTATCTGATGCATGGAGTGGTGATTTTTCCTCTTTGTTATTTGATTTCCTACTGCATCCCCTCCATCAAAGAAACATCTCCAGCACCCCTACTTTAGGTGAACCTCAATCAAAAGCATGTGGTCACCCATAACATCAAACTCTTGATATCAGCTTCAGTAGGAGATGCTGTAAAAGTGAACATCTCAGCATCCTCAACCCAGAGTTTAATGAGCTGCCTTCACAGAAATGTGCCAAGTTTTATCACCGTAAAGAATGGAGTCAAGCTTGCAATGCAAAGCAGATTCCTTTCACTGGGGAGCTTTTTAAAAACATTTTCTTAAAAAAAAAGAGATTTTATCCTCCCGCATTTGCCAGTACTTGGACCTGATGCATACTCTTGTAATAACCACCCAAGCCCCATCTTCTGTTAGCTTCTAACTACCCAGCTCTTGATGAGGAATCCACTGTGTGTGAACAAGATTGTTGCCAGCTATCATCATGATGGTGGCAGGGATTTTGCATTCCATTTTCTCCTCCCCAACTCCACTGACAGCAGACCATGCAACTGTAACCACCCCTACTAATGAGGTATGAGGCTAAGCCTGGGAAAAGTCTATAAGATCATTAGGTTTGTAGGGAAATGGAAAGTGCCATGCTACCCCTTCCCCGGTGATCCTTTTGACTCTTTGCTGCCAATGTGTTACCCTACAGGAAATTAATTCAGTCTCCAGTCTCTGTGACAGGGATCCTTATAGTATTGCCATAATCTACAATACTGTATATGTATGCAAACAAACACAGCGCAATAGCAAGATATACCATACTGTGCATTCTATTAAAAACAAGGGATATTTATGGAGAGACATAAACAAGCTCTTAATGGGGGAAATTAGAGGTTAAATGCTGTAACCTATTATTTCTAGGCATCCCCAAATCATACCCACCACACTCTTGTGAGTACAATCTCTGCTTCCCGCTTCTACTGGTATCCCACTACCTAAAATCCCTTGGGAACTCCCAAAACAGTCTATTATATGCATTCACACAGAGGTCTTTGATATGGAAGAGTGATATGCTTCTGCTAGACCACTAGGTTGCCCCATTTGAGGCCTTCTTTTATCAGCTTTGGTCCATTAAATATTGTTTAGAACATCTGGGTAAGAATATGATTCATCTTGTAAAGGAAGTATATTAAATGGTTTTCCCATGTTCTCAAGACATATGGCAAAATCTGAATATATTCAGATATGAACAGCTAAGCCATTACATCACATGCAGTCTAACCAGTCCAATACCTCATATGATTTTATCATATATTTTAAGATTTTAAATGTTAGTTTATTTTAATTTTAATAATGAATGGTAAGAGCCCTGTTCATTCATTCTTTCTTTCTTTCTTTCTTTCTATCTATCTATCTATCTATCTATCTATCTATCTATCTATCTATCTATCTATCTATCTATCTATCTATCGTATCTATCTATCTGTCTATCTCTTTCTATCTCTATATGCATCTATCTCTCCCAGTTTGATTGTGCAGTACCTAGGGGAGCTGCCTGCCCTCCTGAGGACCCAGGTTCCCCAGTTTGTCACTGCTGACCAACATGGGATGACACAGCATCCAAGGGGATGGGCTCTGTCTTGAGGGCAGTACATTTTTTTCTCCATTGGGCTATTCCTCTCTGCACTTGTGGGTGACTGCAGAATGGAATGATAGAAAAAGAGAGGAGAGACACCAGGTAGCTGTTGAGTCATGAGCAGATGTGGGTGAAGTGCAGAGAGCTTCACTTCTTTAAAGCTTTATGATGTGTGTGCAGTTTGTTTCACACTTTGTGAAGTTTTCATGAATTGAAATTTGCACTTTGCTCCACTGGGTACCATTTACAGTGCTGCTTGGTTGGTACTAGAGCCTGTCAAACTAGCTAGGATGGTCACTCTCACTGCTGCTGAAAGATGAGGGATAAGGTTTTAGACATATTTTGTGTGTGGAGACCAGCACTGCACTGATCATGATCTCCAGATTTAGACATTTTTTTAATATGGCATGTCAACTCAGTTAACATCCTAAAGTTTCTGCAGGACACTACTGATTCCATGAACTATGAGCACAAACTAATAGGTGGTGGTTGTTGTCCTGGACAATGTCCCAAACCTCCTGAAACTAAAACCTTGAATGATGGGCATTTTGATGGTAACAACTACTTTGCCTAAACTCTCAGTCTGGTGTTCACAAGTACATTAAAATTCAGTGTTGAGTCTGCCAGCAATCAAATCAGAGCATGTGGCATCTGTGGCCATTTCCACCCTTCTGTCGGGACTAGAGATGGGCAAACTTGATAAAATTCACTCTGTGAATTAATCTGTGAATTTAACACAATTTGCAGAGTGCAGATTGATCTGTGAAGTGCAAGGTTTTTGCTGTGAAGTGTGGAGTTTCATCCACGAAGTACAGCATTTCACCCGTGAATGGCAGAATTTTGCTGTTTGCAGTCAAAATTCCACAATTTGTGAGTGAAATTCTACTGGTCATGGGCAAAATTCTACATTTTGCGATGAAATCTTTGTGATTTGGGTGTAGTTGAAGTTGCTGAGTTCAGGGTAAACTTTGCAGAACTCAGCAAATGCATATTTCAGCCACTTCATGGCAACTTCAGCAGCAAATTAAAACTTCACCGTATCTTTAGTCAAGACCACAAACCAACTCTATCAAGTGCAAGAGTACCCTTAGTTCCTTTAGTAGCATCACACATAGGATTTTACAACACATTGGAATTCTACACACTTAAAGCTTCAGAGGATCCTGGGGCAGAAAGGCTCTTTATGACATGAGCACCAAAACTGACTTTAAAGGAGTTTGAGGGCTACAGGACTGGCTGTGATAGAGGGCATGGTAAAGGAGATGACCCCATTTGAAAGGAGCACTCATGACCTCTGTACTGGTTCTGCACCCCTAAGTCAGGCAATACAGTACCTGAATTACAGATACAAGCAAATTACATATGCAATTTGACTATAAGGCTGACAAAGATCTAGACAAGATTCCACACTAGGTGTCCATCCTTATGAAACAACAGACTCATGAAAATGATAGTCCATTTTCCTGAGTGTAGCACAATAAAATTACATTTTTGCCATGATGTTTGACCAATGTTTTAAGTGCTAGGAACTGCACCTTGCAATGTTAAATGACAGAGTAACCACATTTCTGCATGGTGTGTTGGGGCCAGTAACGACACGGGAACTCAAGAGTTGAACCTTTGATTGATTCTGTCACTTGATCAAGGTACAGAAACAGGTTGATAATGAGATCAACCTGAGAGGAGAATGTGATCAATATGAGAGGAAAATGAGATCAAGGAAAGAGAAGAATGTGACTTGGACATATGGGGAGTCAGCATGAGTGGTGAGGGACAGATAGAAGCAATTGTGCAGGTGATGAATGCATTCAAAAGGAGCACCCTTGACTTTATTGCTGCATCTGCATCACATACTGTAAGTATGTGATCCATACAGTGCAGATACTGAAGAGATCCTTAATGAAATATTCCAATCTAGCTGACAAAGAACCAGGCAAGATGTCAAATTACATCCTGGTTTTATGTGTGCCCACTGCTTGGTGTACCGGTGCTCAGGAAAGTTAAGCAGCTCACCCCCAAGACAATCAGTAGGTTTCCCAAGCTGATGCCCTGCTATAACTGCTAGAACATACTGGGACATTTCCACTGCCTGTTGCTACTTTGCCAAGTTGAATATGAATTTCTTAGAATCAGTGTAGTGCACTCATAGAGGATGTTCAGCAGCATCAGGGGTGTGGTGGCATTATAGTGGTTAGTAGTCTATCTAACCCAGAACAACAGACATTAACATTTTTGAAAACTGATTTTGAAGTAAATGTCCCCTATTTAGACTTATGACATTCTGTAGCCCATGTGTGACCTAGGAGGGCAGGGCAGTTGGCTGACTACCCCATTCCCTTGGCAGTCATATAGGACATTTTCCTCTCCTCTGGCAACTACAGCACCTTTGTCTCCTTCAGAGACCATCACAGCCTCATGACCAGCTACATCCAGTGCAGCAAGGCTGGTGGCAGGACCTACAAGAGTACCTTGGGAAGGTCACCCTCTCAGGAATGAAGGGGGGTGGGGTTTCACAGAGGTCATTTAGAGGATTTCATTACTGTCACATCTAACATTACCATGAGTACTATCTCTTTGTCAGTGACCACTGTGACTACCATGTGATACCCATTCATGGGACTCCAATGGTCCCCCAGACAAAAAAATCCCTCCATAATTGTCATGCATTTCATGTATGAATAATGAGGGAAGATCAGCTGACTACTAACACTACTCCCTTGACAGTTGTACAGTGCATTTTATACCATATATAGATACTTCAGTCGTGGCCCTTCTGGTAACCACATAGCCAAAGCACATGCCACATTGTGTGAAGTTAGGCTGGTGAACTGCAAAGGATCCCCCTGCTTGTGCTAGTGCTCCTGCCTCCCGTCAAAACTCAGCAACTCAGTGGTAAGCCCCTCAACCTCATCCCGGCCTAGGGGAACAGCCAAGGCTCCATGGGAACAGGTCTTGAGTGCTGGCTCATAGGTATGAGGGACAAAGCAGGTACACCTTGGTGATTCTGGAAGGAGATTGGGTGCAGGGAGAGAAGGAGGTATAAATAGACAGTTAAAAAAGATCCCTGTTACCTAATAAACCAAACTCTGGTCAGAGCCGATATGGCTGTGGAGAGCTTTTGGGATGCTTTAACCAATTATTTCTAATGAACTTGCACAATGCAGATATGTGGAGAAGCAGTTCAATGTGGTCTTCCTTTTACACATTTTTACAATGTGTTTTCCAATAATATGCCTGCTGATTGCTACATATTTAGCCTGGATAGTTCACAGAAGAAATGGCATCTTATTTTCAGTGGGGCTCTACAGCTACACAATATTATGCTGCATTATGCAAAATCAGAACACACTAAAAACAACATTTTACATCTGGGGGGATATATTAAGTGCCAGATCGATGCATGAGCAGAAAGATGCATTGCACAAAGTGGGTGCTCCAGTCAACACTGATACAATATTCTAAGAGAATGTGACACTGGTACAGGGTGTGCATACAGTGATGCTCACCAGGATGAAATGCAGCACTGCAGAATTCTGCAGTACAGTTACTGCAGCAAACAATGCTATTTCATAGGGAGTTAATCACTTTTGTCATGCAGTAAACCTATGATACTGCGCTTTATCCTGGCAAGCTTCATCATTCCTGTTGAAAATGTGACCCTGGTTGGGAGTCACACTGCAGATGGCTGCCAAGTCAGGTGCATCCAGGGTGACCCTGACTGAATACCTTTCAAGGGAATTGTGTGGCACATACCGGTATGCACCACAGCACCCATGGGCGATATTTGGCCCAGGAATGCAAATGAACTAATTGAGCATGCAGGGTGCAAATGGGGCCTTATGCCTGCTCATTACCAGTCCATTTGCATGTTGGCATGGTGATGAATGCACTGGAGCAGCTCTCTCCCCCAAGCCCTGACCCCGATCGCTCCCATGTGGGACAAGCCCTGAAGTCTCTGGTGGAATAGTGGCACCCCCTCACCCATTCTACCAGCCCTGATCATATCAGAGTCCAGGTTCTATCAGTTCCATATTGTAGGGACCACAATGCCATCCCTAATTGCACCTGAATACACCTACAGTCCATGTCCATAGTGTAGTGGCCCCTGTTCCTCCTCAACATTGCACAGACAGTCCCCTCCCTACCCCCACAGACCATTCCATTGTGATGACTGGCTCTGTAATGAGATTGTACCACTCTATCAGTGGGTGGCAGAGCACTCACAGTAGGATGCTGGAATGTGTTATACATAGGCATGAGCTGTGTGTGGGTGATAATACCCAGTGGCCATACTCCTCAGGCACTCATATGCAGATCCATCATTCCGGTGCCATTGCACTCCGCAATGTGGTTGATGGCCAATGCTGTACCCATTCACACAGGTCCCAAAACAGGCTTGTTACAACTGACCTCCCATTCATTTGTACAACTGGGGAACTGTGGATGAACTGTCTTTAGCCTGAAGCGTACACTGCAAATGGCATTACAGGATACCATGCCCCATGGCACCAGGGATACTTCAGATGTCCAATGGGTGACATGTTACACAGGGGAACAGGGAAGAATTTAGACTTGCAGCAGTGTATGACAGCAGGAAGATGCAGCATTGACAAAGCATGCATTGGAGGTATGTAAATTCCCTCTTCAGCTTGCCAGGGATGTACACACAGCTGCATACACTGGTGGATCCACAGCTGGCATGGTGCCCCAATGCATGGTAGAGACAGTTGGGTCATTCCAGAGTGTAGGTCCCCAGCTCGGGTTCAGTGCAGTCAATGGCTGGCTATGACAGGATGTGGAGGGCAGTGTCAGTCTTTGTAGCAGTTTGGGTATGGGTGGAGTGAGGGTATCTGTGTACATGGGTGGTGGATGGGAGTCCTCTGTTCTATGAATATGGACCATGGTTTCCTCTGGTGCAATCAGGCCAGGGGGAGGACCTACACTATGGAGCTCTTCAGAGATGGTGTTGGCTAGATTGGAGATACCAAGTGGGGGTACCTCTAGTCCACCAGGGCTGCCAGGCTGCTGTGCACCTGGGTGCACATCTGCAGCCTGCCTGTAGGTGGCTGGCCAGGTTAGGCCAGCTATTCATGGCCTAACTGTGGACCACAGTGCTCTGGACTGTGAGGGGCACATTCCCACTGAATATGCTGCAGCATGGCATATGCATGGAATTGCTCCCTTGACTTGAATGGCATACCATTTGTGTGTGCCCTGGCCCATTCCCTTGCAGTTGGCACATCCCACACATTTAAATATCTTGCTACTGCACATTGTTGGAGTTGTGCAGCACATCTCCCTTTTCCATCAGGATGCGCTGCATATCTTCTTTGAATACAGAGGCCCTGGACTGGGTAGAATTAATAAATACATTATAAAAATAGTAAAATCATGACCCCAATGAAAACAAGATATTGTATCTAATCTAGGACAGACCGAGTAAATACAGTGCAAAAATGTGTAAATGAACATCCCTGTGACAGTGAGATGTAGTATTTCCCCTGCCCTATCCAGGATACAAAATATTGGATAAAAAATATTCAGTGCTCCCAGATCCAAATAACCATTACTCTGTAAGAAGCCCTCATTTTCCCTGCGTTTTCCCCACAAAGGCAGAATCAAATCCCTGTATAGTTCCCTATAAATGTTTCCATAAGCTACCAGTTCCTTATTTATGACTTTGTTCTTTGTTTGTTATATCAGCAGCCTTTTATTAGGAAGAGACCTCTGATTTGATGCTCAGTATTAATATTATACAGTATGTCTCAATGGCCTTGGAATGATTTGGATTTATATGTTATGCAAAAGGCATAATGGGGAACTATATGAAATAAAAAATATCAAGCTCATTATTTCATGAACTATACTCAAATTTAGTAATCACAAGTCAGACAATATTTCAAAAGATACTAGTAATGCCTGCAAACAAATTTACTGCAAATAGAGACATTTCCATATCTATATATATATATATATATATATATATATATATATATACACCAAATACTATTTTTGCATCTTATAGTTGTTAGTTTTCAGAAAAATAATCATAGACTTTTATCTGTCCACCCGATGGAATCTTGAATCAGTTAAGTAAACGTTATTATTTTATCAAGGCCCTAAACCAGCAACTCAGTAAATGCACACTCAGTATACCATATTAAGAAATAAAAAATAGTCTTCTGTTTGCAGTTGTTTGATCAGGAATTTTACTGGACACAGCATAACTACTGCCCTCATAAAGTTCTCCAACTCACTGCAAAAGGCCCTAGATAAGAAGCTGCTAAGGGGAGCTATATTCATAGACCTGTCAAAAGCGTTTGACATAGTCTCCCACACCCTGCTCCTAAATAATCTTCACCGCACCGGCCTGTCCCCTGGACCCATAGCTTGGTTCACAAGTTACCTCAGAGATAGGTCCCAATATGTGATGATAAACAGCACCCTCCCACCCACTCTACCAATCTGCTTGGGGGTTCCCCAGGGCTGCATCCTTGGTCCATTACTATTCAGCATCTTCCTGAATACCCTGCCTAAATCCTGTCCATGTAACCTTCTGCTCTACACAAATGATGCGGTAATGTATGCCTCCCACTCAGATCCCACAGCCCTTCAGTCCTCCCCACAACTTGCCTTCAACCACATTGAAAACTGGTTCACTGACCACAGACTCGTGGTCAGTGTAAAAAAGACTAAATCAATGCTTTTTGCCCACCGCCAGAGCAAGGACTACAATGCCCAGCTAACAATATTTTCCAAAACCCTCCTCCCACTGGAACAGGTTTACTCCTATAAATATCTGGGCCTTACTTTTGATCCTAACCTATCATTCCACCCACATATCAGTAATCTTTCCTCTGCCATAAATATACGCACAGGACTACTGTATCAGCAGAAAGACTGCTTACCTCCAGAGGCTCTAAACATTGCTGTTACCTCCTCTGTTCTCTCCCTTGTAGACTATAGGCTAACATTCTACTCAGCTGCTGATCGCACTACACTAAATAAAATCCACCTAGCTATCAAAAAAGCCTGTAGGCTCATTGCTGGAGTGGATAAGCATACCCACAGCTGCATCCTGTATGCGCTAACAAAAATCCTAACCTTAGATGAAAGTGTACGTTATCAAACATGTTTCCTTACTAAGAAGATCCAACTAGGCTAACCCCCACTGGAGTCTCTGCCTCTCTACGCGCTGCCCAAACCTCAGCAAATTCCTGCACAACAGATAAATTAATGTGGGCTATTCCCAGGGTCACATTCACCCTTGCACAAAGGTCTTTCTTCTACAGAACACCATCCTGGTACAATGAGCTCCCCTTGCCATTACCTCTATCTCCAGATTAGGCTCCTTCAAAATAGCCCTTAAAAACCACATAATCTCCATCTGTCACTGCCAATGCTCCTACTAAGTATAGAAAGCTGCCTACGTATGGCGAGTTTTTTGGGTTAAAGTTCTCTTTATCCCACTGATGTTACTGTATGTTACTGACAATGTTGGTATCCCAACTGCTCACATCACTTGCTAGCGTATAGGCCTCACTACAATAGTAATTGTACTGTTTGCTGACGTTCACAAGCTCCCCTCAGGACTTGTATAGCTACCTAACTGTATAGGACTGACAGTACTGTTCATACCCTGTTGTTATTTTTTTTCCTACTCTCACTGTAATATTGTATACTGCCTGCTATTTGATATGTATTTTTCATACCCTATCTTCTTCCCTACCCTCACTGTAATATTGTATAATTATTGCTTATTGATATGTATTGTACCCTGACGTGGAGCCTTTGGAAATGAGTCCCTGACTCAAAGATTGTAATCCAATATTCTCAAAAAATAAATACACATCTATGTTGGTCCAATAAAAGGTAACAAATCATTTGCTTCTGTATCACTCATGGTTTGTCAGCAGTTAATTAATTAGATGAGGTCTCCCTTGCCAAGAGTTTGACTGTTTCTCCACTCCTCCTCCAAACATACACACACTCTCTCTCTCTCTCTCTTACTATAAGAGATCTCACTAGCTCTTATCTGTTATGTTTGGGAAGCAGACAGCAGCCCTTTTTGTCAAAAATGAAATTTATGCATTTAGTCTGGGTAGTGCACTGAAGACCTGCCATTTTATCAGATATGCCTTAAGAGGTTAAAAACAGTGTAAATCTTAACAAAATTTTCTGGGAAAGGGTAACATTTATGAGGTATGAATCTTCCTTGAAAGATATTCATCCCCAACTGAAGTTAGTAGCAAAAAATGTTTAAATGCTAATCATTTAAATGTGCAATCTGTTGCATTTTAAAGGGTAAACAAATCTCCAGTTTAATAGACAACCAATATTTAACAAGCTATTTCAGTTTCCTAATGCCCATCAGATAAGCAACTTGGAGTTGTCCCCACCATTCTAAAGAGAAAGAATGGATTATTTTATTTTAATTATCATAGTGATTTGTAGATGTGGAAGAATACATTGAAAAGTCCAAAAAATGAGTTACACGAAACTCCATTTTCAAGCTACAGATAGCAAAATGGCAGTAGGCTCCACCCACAGCCATAAAAAATAATGTGCACAGTGAGTTATACTAATATTGACACACAGTCACACTGCAGCAGTCATGCGTAGCAGATAAGGGCAAGGATTTCCAAAGGTCAATATGCAACATTTGCATCAGCTGTACTGCCACAACTGCATCCCTATAAATTTGACAGAATGTTTGTGGGTGATATTCAAACATTCCTACACATTTACAACACTGCTCAATTTATAGCCCCAATAAATAACACATTGCAACAAATATTTGATGTATACACCATTTTCAGTGTGCTACTCACAGCAATTGTAACAAAAATATAGACGCCTTTTTTGTAGTCTGAACAGTGTTGTTGCAAGTACTACAACTCTAACTGAATCATGCCACAACTGACTAAAGAGCTAGCCCAAAGTTTTTGAAAAAACCTGTTGTAAAATATTATAACCTAAATTTTAACATGTGCAAAATCATAGCTAAAGACGTCTTTTATGCACTATTTCTTTAAACATACTGCAGGCCTCAGATTGAATGCAAATAGCAGCATAGACAGATGGCATAAATATCAAAAACCCTGTCACAATACACTATTGTTCACCATAAGGGCACACATTTTTCTGAAAGAACTGTCACCATGTTGGTATTTTTAGACAAGATTTAGTAAAACATTGGGTCACACATTGCCAGAAAGTATACTGTTCAGCAAAACTGTGTTTCATGCCTCTCCTCAAGAAAATGGCAGGATCACATAAGTTGCAGTGATTTCTAGAAATGACCCAAAATTGGTTAGGAAACTCCTATAAATTGTGACATCTCAGCAGTTATTTCCCCCCAACACCCCTGAATAGTGAAACATGTGCAGTATTAAGTCCTTAGTATTCAAGACCCAATTATTCAGGATATTTTGGAAATGATATTTGTTGTGTGTCCTTCCCTGGTATTAACAACTGGTCTTAAACTGAAATCGTTAATGAACCCTGATATCTATGGGAACATTGAAAACAAATACAATTTGCATGCACATTTCATTTAATATTTTATATAAGTTCTACTTAGCTTCCCATTTTTCTTCATACCTACACATACTAATATTAAACAGAATCACTTTCCTCTAGTCATCATCTACTCTGGCTGCTGTTAAACATCTAACATTAAAATTCTCTGTTTGTGACATCGCAATCAGCTGTAGTGGAAAGTGTTACAATGTCGTAAATAGGGAAGTATTTTAGTAGATCTAATAGAGATGAGCACTCAGAGCAAATTACAGGTAAAGGAAAAGAGATCCTGTTTTCATGTTAATGTGTAAAGGTATAAAGAAAAAAGGAGAAAGCATAATACAGATCATATGTGAGCAAAAAAAGTGTCTGCAAATGAAGGAACTGCCCCTAATCACAATCTGTAGATAGCTCAAGTATCTGTGTAGATAGACCTGGATAATGAATAGTGTGTCCAGATTGTCACTGATAATACAGATAATGTATCAGAACAAAGGCACAGATTCCACCTTTGTCTTCTCATAACACAAAACCTCGACTAAAATTGTCATTTTCTTGGTAGTCTTGAAAATAGCATGGATAATTCAAGCTCCACTAAAATTATAATTAGCTCTGTAAACATTCAGTAAAAACCTTTGTTATCCATATGTGATGGAGTCTAAACTAGAAGAGCCATTATCAAGACTATTTAGTGAGTCTCTGAGCACAGGACAGGTCCCAGAAGACTGGAGAAGGTCTCATGTGATCCCGCTCCACAAGAGTGGTAGCAGGGAGGAGGCATGGAACTACAGACCAGTCAGTCTTACTTCAGTATTGGGCAAGATTATGGAGGCACTCCTTAAGGAAAGGATAGTGCAACACCAGGAATCCATAGGAGCACAGGATCCAAGACAGTACAGGTTTACAAAAGGAAGGTCCTGTCAAACTAATCTCATAGATTTCTTTGACTGGGTAACCAGAGTGGTGGACCAAGGGAGAGCAGCTGATGTCACCTACCTTGACTTCAGCAAAGCTTTCGATACTGTTCCACATAGAAGATTGATTAATAAGCTGGGTAGGCTCAGGGTGAGTCAGAAGTTGGTCAACTGGGTGGCAAACTGGTTGACGGGCAAAGAACAAAGAGTGGTGGTAAATGGTATACAGTCAGAAGATATGCAAGTCACAAGTGGGGTACCTCAGGGATCAGTCCTGGGGCCAATCCTCTTCAATATCTTCATCAGTGACATTGCAGATGGACTGGAGGGTAAGGTTTTTCTGTTTTCAGATGACACCAAGATCTGCAACAGAGTAGATGATCCAGATAGGGTGGGTAGAATGAGAAGAGATCTGGATAAACTAGCAAAATGGTCAGAAGATTGTTAACTGGGGTTTAATGCAAAGAAGTGTAAGATCATGCACATTGGGAAGAGAAACCCCGAAACCACCTATAGGCTGGGAGGGGTGTTGCTGGCAGTCACAAGGGAAGAAAGAGACTTGGACATCATCATCACCGATGACCTGAAATCATCCAAGCAGACCACTAAAGCAGTAGGTATGGCTAGAGAGATGTTAGGGTGTATTAGTAGGGGTATCACAAGTCAGAAGAAGGAGGTAATAATCCTTTTTTACTAGACACTGGTTAGGCCCCATCTGGAGTACTGTGTACAGTACTGGAGGCTACACCTTCACAAGGACATTAACCAAGTTGAGGCAGTCCAGAGAAGGGCAACCAAAATGGTGCAGGGACTGCATCAGAAAACATATGAGGACAGATTAACGGAGCTCAATATATATACCCTAGAGCAAAGGAGGAAGAGAGGTGATGTGATTGAAACATTCAAACACCTAAAGGGCATTAACATGGTGAAAGAGTCTAACATGTTTCAATATAGAAGAAAAATAGCAGGACAAGAGGACACAGCATGAGATTAGAGGGAGGCCAATTAAGGGGTAATGTGAGGAAGTTCTTTTTCACAGAAAGGGTAGTGGATGCATGGAATGACCTACCTCAGGAAGTGGTGGATATGAATACAATGCAGGACTTAAATCAGTCATGGTATCGGCATAAGGGAACAATACAGATGAGTATGAATAGGTAGGCCATTGACAGAGCAAAGGCCAATGGCACATTTATAAGGTAGAAAAAGAAATGGACAGACTGGATGGGCCTTGCAGTCCTTATCCGCCATCAACTTCTCTGTTTCTATGTAAACACAGTACAAGTACATAATCACAAGTGAGTTAAGTAAGTTTCCATCATTAGAGGATACATTATCTTATTATGATGCAAGCCATATTAGAAAGATAAATTGATAGATGGCTAGTTAAACTGACAGACAGAAACAGCCTAGATAGATAGATAGATAGATAGATAGTAAGTATTAGGCTGATCCTCTGGATTTACCTCTTCTTGTTAAAAACTACATTGACTCATTGCTTTACATGAGTATATTGTTTATTGATTTGTCATTGAAGATGAAATGTGTATTTTTTAGTGGGGGGTTGTGGATCAGGAAAGGTGGGCTAGGAAATATCTCCCTCTTTTCAGCCTCCTTCTGTGAATGGAGGATACAAAGGGTGCCAACAGAAGACATTGACACTTGTTTCATCCAACCAGGACTCATCAGTATGCCTCATCTGTTTGACACCCCAGTGGAATTAACCAGCTACCCTAAGATGGTCTATCTGGGTTATGTTGTGGTGAAACCAATTAAAACAAAAAACACGAAAGAGATGAAACACGTGTCTATGTCTTCTGTTGGCACCCTTTGCAAACTGTATGAGAAGCCTTTCGGCACCATGCATTTCTGCTTAAAGTTGAACCAGCATAATATTCTGTGGTGATTTGCATATGCAGCCCATGATGCTTTGCACTGTGGGGGCATGTGTGATTTAGTTTTTCTTTGAAACTTGGCTTCCCGGCCAAATGCCCTTCGGGGTAACCATTGCCTCAGTGCTTGGCACAGAGGTTCTTTGTCTATATATATATATATATATATATATATATATATATATTATATATATATATATATATATAATCTTACTAGAAGAAAAGGTAGGGAATGTCTGAAAATGATAGAATTCCCTCCAGATGAGGAGGACTTGGGAGACCTAAAATATGATTTTAAATGTGACCTGATGAAAGTATGTCAGTCATTATTGGATGGCATTTGGGAGATGATTTCAAAAACAATGACCTATAGTATGCAGCCCATGATGCTTTTCATTGTGTGGGCATGTGTGATTTTGTATTTATATATATATATATATATATATATATATATATAGATATAGGATACATTATGGGAAGGAGTGTGGTATGGAAAATATCTTCACTCCTGCAGAGTGAACTCTGGATACTCATGAGTGCAGAAGGCATGAGTGAGAGTATCCAGAGCTCACAATGCAGGAGTGAAGATATTTTCCATAGTACACGATGTGCACGTGTTTGATTTATACAATACGGGTATGAGTTTCAGAAGTATTGTTATGATTTTTTGTGTTCTGTTGCTGTTTCTGTGTATGAGATTTTCTGAATGGGCTTGCAATGTTACAAACTCTATGGGAAAAGCTGAGTGTGTTTTGCAGTACTAAGTAAGATAGCTTCAGGCAGCAGTGAGAAAGAAACTCTTTTTGAAGCTGTGTGCTTTAGAATTTTGGCTGCAGTCAGCTGAGAGTATCACCATAATGGGCTGGGAGTGAGAGAGTGTGGGAAGCAGGTGATAAAGTTTTGCCATGGTAATTAAGTTTATGCAACAGGAGACATGATAAAAACTGTAGAAAAAAAATTATCTACAATATGATGGTGATAAATGTATTTATCACCATAGTATCCATTTATCCACACAGTTACTATGTCACAAATCTCTTCAGAACTCATTTAGAATGTTCTGCCTTAGAAGCAGTGCTAACCATATTCAAATGGAAATAACTTTAAAATGACAAAAAATAACATGGTACTGTGAGAACGAAAATTGTTCAGCACAAAATTATCTACAAAATGAGTGGTGTTTCACTGATACCTTATATATTTTTATAATTAGCAAGGCTGCAGAAGAAAATTTAATTGTTTTTCCCTTTTTTGACAAATGTGTATAACTTTAAAACAAAAAATGATAGCATGGTACTGTGAGCATGATAAATGTTCTGCACAAAAATATATACAAAATGAGTGGTGTTTCATTTATAGATACCTTTTTTTAATAATTAGCAAAAAAGAAGCATAAAATTCTATTTCCGTTTCCCTTTTTTGACAAATTATTTACACCTACCAAAATCAAAACATACACACAACATCTAAACCTGTTGCATAAATGGAATATGCAATGGTTCAGTGTGTGATGATGCATTTATCTTGTACAGTTTCCAGCAACCTCTCATAACTATCACTTGTGCCTTAAGCACTCGTGAGGTTACTTGAGGTCATTGGAAACTGTACAAGATAAATACATTATCATACACTGAACCACTGAATATCCATCATATATATATATGTATATATATATATATTTACACAGTGGGGGGGAGGAGCTATTCCAGTGGAATAAATGGAGATATTCTCACTGCAGTGAGAAAAAATGCTCATTTCAGTGAGATAAATGTTGATGAAATCAGTGGAGTGAGATATATTCCATTTACCCATACTCCGCTGATGTCACATCTCATTCACGCACTCACTCACTCAAGCTAGCATTGTAAATGAAAGTGCTTCAGAAATCAGTTTCTGTTTCTCACTGAAGCCTGCAATTTACTCAAGTAGCAATGCATAATACACTTACCTGTGTCCCATAGGTTCTAACATTCCTAGCCCAATACTGTGCTAATCTCAGTTTCAAAACAACCTGAATTCTAATGGAAACTCCTTTACAAAGCATTTTCTCTTTCTCAGTGCAAGCTGCAACTAACTCAATTAGCAGTGCAACACACAATCACCTGTTTCCCATAGTGTTTCTGACAATCCCAGCCCATTCAGAAACACTCCCACACCCTCAGATCACACACAAACTGTGCTGTCAGTATAGCCTAGAGGTTAGTGTAATGAGTTCTGAACAAGCTTGGTACATTCAGCAGACAAGACCTGGGACTGATTCTCACAATCTCCACTTGCATACTGTGTGACTCTGAATATGTCACTCAACTGCCTAGTGCTCCCAGGTCACTCCTAAGAACTCACTTAATCTCCAAAGAATAAAAAAAGGCACATTGAAACAGGAAAAAGACACAGCAAAACATAACAACACTTCTTAAGCTCCTACCCATTGTATAAATAGCACACATGATGTGCAGATTGTGGGATATGGAAAACATTATCTCTTCCGCAGGGTGAGCTCTGGATGCTCTCACTCATGCCTTTAGCACTCATGAGTATCCAGAGCTCACTCTGTAGGAGTGAGAATATTTCCCATATCTCACTCCTGCCCATCATGTAATATATATATATATATATATATATACACACACACACAGACACATGATGGGTAGGTGTGGGAATATGAAAATATTCTCACTCCTGCAGAGTGAGCTCTGGATACTCATGAGTGCTGAAGGCATGAGTGAGAGTATCCAGAGCTCACCGCAGGAGAGAGAATATTTTCCATATCCCACAATCTGCACATATCTGTGTGATTTATACAATGGGGGGTGGGGGGTGGAGCTTTTGAAAAAAAAAATCTCTGTGTTCTTTTTCTGTTTTTATGTGCTTTCTGCTCTTTCTGTGTGTGATCTGAGTGTGTGTGAGTTTTTCTGAATTGGCTGGGAGTCTCAGAAACACTATGTCACACAGGCGAGTGTTCTTTGCAATGCTAATTGAGTAATTGGAGGCAGCAGTGAGAAAGATAAACTGTTTTGTGAAGCAGTTACATTTAGAATGCAGGTTGTAGTGTAAGATTATCCAGAGCTCACTCTGCAGGAGTAAGCATATGTTCCATATCCCACGATCTGCACATCATGTGTGCGATTTATACGATGGGGGTGGCAGCTTTCAAAATATTATTTTTTCCTGTGTTCTTTTTCTGTTTCTATGAGCTTTCTGCTCTTTCTTTATATGGTCTAAGTGTGTGTGAGTTTTTCTGAATGGGCTGGGAGTCTCAGAAACACTATGCCACACAGGTAAGTGTCCTTTGCAATGCTAATTGAGTTAGTTGGAGGCAGCAGTGAGAAAAATAAACTGTTTTTTGAAGCACTTCCATTTAGAATCCGGGCTGTAGTGAGTGAGTGCTGACATCAGCAGAGTATTTATATCTGTCAGATATTTTAACTCTGCTGATGTCATCTTCAGATATCTCACTCCAGTGGAAATAACAAGAGTTATTGCCTCTCTGGAGCTCCCAACCCACTGTATAAATATATTTATCTGACAGCTCACCATTGTAACTTTCATTTATGCAATAGGGATGCTTCTTATCAGTGTAGGAACATTTGGTTTTGACTGTTTATCTTCTTTTTTTTAAATGATAATTTCTGGGACTTTCTGGGACTTCCGGTTAACTTTCCTAGTGTATGTCCACCTAGCAGGGTGGTTCATTTAAATGAAACACCACTCATTTTGTAGAGAACTTCTTGCTAAACAAATGTCATGGTCACGGTATCATGCTACCTTTTTTTGTTTTAAAGTTATTGGCGTTTGTTTGATGAAAAAGTGAAAAAAAATTGAATTGTATGCTGTTTTTTGCTAATTACAAAAAAATCTAAATGGTATTTATTAATAAAACACCACTCATTTTGTAGATATTTTGTGCTGAACATTTTTTGTGCTCACATTACCATGCTATCATTTTTAGTTTTAAAGTGATTCATACTTGTTTGTCAAAAAGTGAAAAGAAAATTGAACTTTATGCTGTTTTTTGCTAATTATGAAAAAAACCAAAAGGTATCTATGAATGAAACACCACTCATTTTGTAGATATTTTTGTCCTGAAAATTCTTCGTGCTCACAGTACTATGCTATAATTTTTCATTTTAAAGTTATTCACATTTGTTTGTCAAAAAAGTGAAAAAACGCTTTGATTGACAGTTTGCCTTTATCCCACATATGTGGGATACATCTAGGGTGGTTAGATTTATCCTACATATGTGGAAATAAATGGATTCATGCAATTGCTTTTGATTCCACAACTATTGCATAAATATAGATATAGATATACATATACATGTATATTTGATCTCCTCATAAAATTAGATAATACCCCACACACACACACAGAAAAAAAAAGTTTGTTTTTTTTTGTCTCATGATGGTCCTTAGATTTTGGTAGCTATGCACTGGTTTAATGTGACCCTTTACTGATACCAACTTTCCACTTCTTTCACTACATATATGAAAGTTCCTTCAAATATCCTTTTTTATTTTTTATTTAAAATATTATATATTATATAAAGTTATATTGGTTGTAATGTTATAGAAAATTAACAATGTTTGAAACCATGTGCTATATGTCCAAATCCATTGTTAGAGAGTAAGAAAAACATTTCCAACAAAAACTATAGAGTATTGGGCCTTTTCCTAATTTAGAAATGGTGATAATTTGGATTACATTTAAAATCAGTTGTCTATATGCTGTTTCATGTGCATTTCTGTGAAATGTGGTGCTACTGAACCAGCATATAGTAATGTCTGTGTCACTAGTGTGACACTGTTTGGAAATACATTAAACAAACTGTCAGGTACCCAAGAGCCAGCTGGTTTTCCAGCTGTGCCCAGAAGCCACATTGCTTACTGACTGGCTAAGAACTGGAATAAGTCAATGTCTATGCCATGACTGTTTTCAGATATCTGAGTTTTCCTTGCAGTTTCCATCAATATGTGTAAGAATGAACACTAACTACTGTACAGTACTTGATCTTTCAGAAACACATAGAGAATAATGGCTATGCAACTGTGTGTTTTGGATTTTTTTTATACACCCAAAGTGTATGATGTCCCATAAACCTTGAAAGCCGAAGCTCAATAGGTTTATGTTGTCATCACACACTGACGCTGTGTAAAAGAAATACTTAACATCACAGTTGCATAGACTTTATTTTTTTATAATTACTGGTGCAGGGAGTTGTTTTTCTTCAACACTTTCCAAAGTGGAGCACTGTTGTCAGAGACACACACAAACACACACACACACACACACACACACACACCAGCTATTTCTGTCAGTCTCTCTATCTACATTTTATTTTGTTGTTGTTGGTGGCGGTATTTATTTTTTTTAGTTACACTGTGGAAGCACCCCAGGACTGAAGTGAGAGTATTCAGTATCTGTGATCCATTCCCGATAGACCTGTCTCCCAAAGCCATGATCCAAGCAGGATCAACCAGATAAATAGTAACAAGAAAATTAAGTATTTGCCTGTCAGGGGGGTGGACAGGAAACTCTAAGTCTGGATGATCAGTGCATGTCCTTGGAAACTGAGAAACTGAACCACCATTTTTTAATTTTAGGTGCTCAACCCACTTAAACATACAGTAACAGCCAATGAGGTGGTGCACTACATATAAGTGACAGCAAATGCCGAAAGAGAGTTTTGAGAATGCCGTAATAACCGTTTTTTGCATTATTGCAGTGTTTGAAAGGGGCATCTAAACCATTTGATAAAGGGGGTCACTAGTAATTATATACATATATTAGTAAATAAAGAATGTAGAATAATACATTTTAATAAAAAAAAACAGGGCTGAAATACGATCATGTATTCATTTTAATTTTCATTCCAGCTAAAGCCATACAGTTCTTTGTTAAAAAAATGCATCATTACTCAAAATGTTAAAGCCACATTTTGACTGAAACAAAATGATGGCATTGGCTATTTTTGTGTATAATAGCTTCATTATCTGTCCAGCATGACTACAGAGACCAGCACTTGCTACTTCAGAGGTCAATATTCCACATCACATTTGTTTTTTGCAGTCATGGTTAAATTACATAATAACAGAAGAACTGATCAGCACATTACAAAGAACGTAGAATAAAAGATTCACAATAGGGAAGCAGAACATTTTATGAACATGGCCTATTGAAAGAATGTTGTGGTGACATCAAATACATTTTTATAGCTGGAGCCTTAGTCATAAAGGTCATTGTAAACAATGTTGTTAACTTCTCAAGCTTTAGTGATAAAAGAAGGCTAAAGCTTCTTTAATTATAACATCAAAACAATTCATCCAATTCTAGTGTTAAGAGCTGTGTCTGCTATTTAGCAAATATTTATAATTTATAAACTGCTGTGTAATATAAGTATATAATTTCACTCAGGGGATTGGATGTCATCATGAGCCAGAAGAAGGATGCTTGTTGGTATAGTAATGTCACCATAGTCTCAGAAAAATACTGCATCTTAAATGTGAAACTATAGTAAATGTGTATTTTTTTTTCTTTATAATACATGGACAAAGAATTAACTGTGCTACTGTATGATTTCTGAAAAATGGATGGTTAGTCAGTTGTAATTAGAGATGCAGCAAAGTTTTTCTCCACGGGTGAATATGTGGTGAAGTCACCAAATTCGCATCTGTGAAGCACTTCATGTAATTTTTCTAAATCACCCGGTATTCACCATTTGTGACTTAGCCTTGCTTTTTGTGGTTTTTAGTGCAAATTGCACTTAAAAAAAAAAAACAAAGCAAGGAAAAGTTGCATCCCCCCCAGCCGGAAGCCTAACTTCCCTCCCTGGGGTCTAGTGCCTACCACGCTGATAGCCTGCCACAGTATAAAAAGAAATCTATATTTATTCATTAAATCCCTAATCTATCCTGACCCTTCCCTGGTGTCTAGTGCCCCCTATCACCACTGATCACCGGCCACAATAAATCCACCCTGGCTGCCTGGGCCCTGCCATGGTGTCTATTTATCCTCCCCACCCGGCAATTGCACTTCACATCACAATGCTGTCTTAATTAAAAAAAATGTTTCATTTAATCTCTGATGCCTAGTGGACCCTCCACACGGTCAGACAGTGCCCCCACCCTGCTCCCCACTAACCCCAATCCTGAGCAGGCCACTGGCACAGCCCTCCACACACCTCCATGGCCGGCAGCATGACTGAGCTCAATGAATGAGCGCATGCTAGTACAAGCACATGCTCATTCATTGACAGCCCATAGTCATTTTCATCAGTTTCAGAGTTGTAGAGAAGGGGGGTGGGCTGCTCCAGTCACTTGCGGGAGGGCAGGATGAGGACAATGGCATTGTGAACCCAGGGTCCAAAATGCCATTCCCCCACATCCTGCTGCCCCTGCCAGCGACTGGAGTAGCCCCCACCCCTTCTCTACAACTCTAAAACTGATGAAAATGACTGCAAGCTGTCAATGAATGAGCATATGCTTCTACAAGCAAACATTTATTCATTGAGCTCAGTTGGGCTGATGGCCATGGAGGCAAGTGGAGGGCTGTGTCGGTGGCCCTCTCGGGGCAGGGTAGGGGGGAGATGTGGAGGTACTACCTGGTAGGGTGGGGGGTCCACTAGACACCAGAGATTAAATGAAACATTTTTGTTTTAATAAAGACAGTATTGTTGATGTGGGAGGTGATTGGTGGGGGCAGGGGGCCCTAGACACCAGGGCAGGGTGCCATGCAGCCCAGGTGGATATATTGTGGCCAGCAATTGGTGGGTGGGGGGGCACTAGACACCAGGGAAGGGTCAGGATAGATTAGGGGTTTAATGAAAAAAAAAAAGTTTATATTGCTTGTGGTTCTGGATGACAAATGGCTGCAGCAGGGGGAACCACTAGACACCAGGGCAGTGTACTAGGGAGGCGGCAGGGGGACACTACCACTAGATATCAGGGATTTATAATTGAAGTTGTCTTGTGTGGAAATTCCACACTTCAGGGATGAGCCCCCACTCCTCAAACTGGCAAATTTCACTAATTGTGCTCCATTAATTGAACTCTGTTCGAAACAATGTTTGTGGAACAAATTGTGTCGACTGCCCACCTCTAGTTATAATTTAAATATGAATTTTGATACTGTTTTTGGCCTGTGGCCAGATGCCCCCTTTTTCCCTATTGTCTCCACCTGTTTCCACTCAGAAAGAATATTATGGTACCTGGTTTCAGCTGAAAACAGACTTTGCTGTGACCCTGCTTAACTTTTTTGTCAATTGGTTTTGGAGATGCAAGATGGGTGGAGAGCAAGCACATCATCTCTGTTACATGCCATTCCCCTGTAAGCCCAGTAAGCATGATAACTGCTGGTTATACCAGCTTGTAGACCTGGGTCTTTTGCACTGCAGCCCAACATACTACTGTAATGCCACTGAGTCTTGACTTTGTAATAGTGCACTTTGTTTAACAATGCATTTTTTTCTTAAAGAGCTACTGAACTTATTTATTTATTTAGATTTTGTTTACCAAGGTAAGCCCACTGAGACCAGAGATTCCTTTTTCAGGGGCGACCCGGGGTTGAGAATACCAACCACCTTACATTAGGTAACTTTCTTGCTCATGGTTTTACTGAGAATTACGTCTTAATATCTCAATTATCTTTCGAGGTTCCCCAATCAAGGCTTGGCTAATAGCCAAATCTAAGGCCCTGCTACTGGGCAAGAAAAGTAGCCCAATACAGTTTTATGCTTTGTGTATGACCAATTTTACCCCTGATGCTGCTGTTCTTCATCCTGGCAGCTGTGGTTGCCATTTCTGTACCTTACCCAGCCAGACAGACAATTATCATCAGAGCTGATCACAATGCTGCTCTTTGATCAGCTAGCAGGTGGTGCATCAATGTCAGGTGGCTTATGCAGCCACTTCATGGGAGCCAAGTAATTCATTTCTATGATGTGTTTATTACCCAGTCAGCCCTAGCATGGGGTTCCTGGGTTCAGATGCCAACCTCTGCCTTACAGTATGTCTGGGTTCATGGGTGATGGCAGCCACACTGGGCTAGCCATCAGTAGCTCTGCAGCATCAGGGAGTTAATTTATTTTATTTTTTGCTATTTCTTGTTTTTTTTTTATTGAAGTTTGATAAGTTTGATTTATTTTATGTAATCATTTGGCATTTTGGCATTACTCAGTGTTCTTGTGCTTTTAGTATTTAGTGAGTCAGGGTTGAAGCAGTGAGTTTTGAAGTGGTAAGAGCATTTTTTTCATGTTTTTCTTGTTTTAGTTGTATATCTTTTAGCCACATATGTTAAGGATATTTTCATCTTGTCCTCTGTGTCCTAAACAGCTGACATTTGCTGCCAGGTTCATTCTTTTTGAAAGTAAAGAAAAATGTATCTTGGTTTATTATTCTTGATGATTCATTTCTGGGCCAGGTTTGGAGCTGAGGAAGAAGTGGAGGAGTCAACTTACCATCTGGAGTGTGGCGTTCCTTTGTGGGAGTGCAGGAGGTCAGGTGGAGTTATGATGGTTGTTAGCTGCTGGAGTGCAGAAGTGGAGCAGGAACCATGGTTACAGTCAGTTGCTGTTTGCCACTGGAATCAAGCTACGGGGGTACTGTCTCAATGAATGCTGCCCTGGATTTTGGCTTGAACTGCTGCCGTGGCATTTACGTGGCTGTGCTTTCCCAGTGACTGAGAGATTGTAGGCTTTTTCTGTTTAGGCCCTGTGGTTTGCTGAGTGGGCCCTGTCTGAACCCAAGGAGAAGAACTGCTTGGGTTGTTGGCTGCACGGGTGGTTGGGTCTGTTGCTGTCGGAGGGCAGGCATCGTAGTATCCAGCTCTCCTTGTTTTTTCCCTGGGATGGACTGGTGAACCTGTCCCATGCTGGGACCTAGTTGCAACCTTCTCCCCTGGAGGTGCCTCCTTGAGAGAATGGTTGGGCAGTACAAAGTAGTGAGAGGCCTGTTCCATCGAAGTTGGAAGACGTTCCGAGAAGCCCCAGTAAGAAGGACTGCACCAGACAGACAGTTTGACTATTTTCTCCTTTTATTTTTGAACCTGGTGGGCAGTGAGAGTGCCCTATTCTGATTTGGACAAATTTATTAATCACTTTATTGTATCACTGACCTGGGTGGCTGATAGGTTTGGGAGCCAGTATCTCTTTTCCTCTGGTGAGGCGAGAGGTCCCAGAGGCTAATAATCAGTTTTCCTTGGAGAGTGTTGTGGCGACTCTTTATCCTGAAATATAATGTTATTCTATATCATTTGCTGTCTCTGTTTTGGATATTTTTATTTCTACATGTTTATCGTCTGATATTATTATGTAGTATTTATTAAGTTTGAGTATTTGTGAGGGTGTGTGGTGTGGGAAGTTTGATAGGTTGGTTTAGTAGTTGGGTGTGGGGTGGTGGGTGTCTGAGCGTGATGTGGATTAAGTTTGTTTTTTGTGGTTGTTCTACTTTGGGTGCTTACAGAGTGTGGCAGAGATGTGTTGGGAAGGTGCAGTGACAGTCAGGCATTATTCCCCCTCCAGGTTTAGGGACCTCCATCCTTTTAACTGTCACCTATTGTCCCCAGAGCTTTATAGACAGTGTCAAGCTCTGGGAATTGTTAGTAGGAGGAGGGTGGGGGCTGGGCCTGGTGGGGGAACAGAAAGGAGTGGGTGGATTGGGATAGTGGGGACAAGGAGATGCCCTGGGGTGAAATGAGTCCAGGAAAGGGGTCTTCCCTGTCTGGTTCCCTTACCCAAGGGCTCTGCTTGTAGCAGGCAGGTAACAAGGTCTTCCTTGGCTACTCATCCTACTCAGGCGGTGTTATGTAATGCCAGGTCCATTAAGAACAAGACTGCTATAATAGCAGATCTTGTTGTGTCATCGGACCTGGCTTGCATCACCAAGACCTGGCTGGATGAGAATGCTGGTCTAGTCTTGACATCAGCAATTCCAGCTGGGTACTCGGTGATACACCACCAGAGGATAGATCATAGGGGTGGGAGAGTTACCAACTGTTTTAGATCAGAACTGAACCTGGTGGAGGTACCAATGGGAACCACCATCTCTTTCGAATGTATCACGTGCGAGGGTGTGGAGTACAGGATTCTTCTCATCTACCATCCACCAGGAGATGGGAAAGTTTTCCTGCAGGAAGTCATGAACTTCTTTGTCCACCTGACAATGGGATCCCCCAGATGGCTGATCCTGGGGGATTTCAATGCCTGGGTCGATGATGAACTCTTGCAATTTGGTCAAGACTTCCTCCAGCTAATGGGTTCACTGGCTTTAAACAGGTTATTTCCTCCTCGACCCATATCAGTGGTCATTCATAGGACTTGGTGTTCCTCCTCGGGATGGAGATATTTTACTTGGTAGTGGAACCAGTCGGGTGGTCTGACTATCACATCATTGGGTTCAGTTTCATGATCCCCCCTAGTAGGCCTGCCCCTATGGAGAGGGTCCAGTACTGCCCTTTGAGGGCAGTATCGGACCCTCTCCATAGAGTAGTACTGCCCTTTGAGGGGTGTTTCCATGGATGGTGTAGTGACGGTGCTGGATCTATCAGGTTTATTGAGTGACTGCATGGATCCTGGTGACCTGGTACTTGCCTATAATAAGGCAATAGTGGTGGCCATGGATTCCATTGCTCTTGTTCATGTTCGTCCCCTCACTCTTCGCCCAAGGTCTCCATGGTTTGATGAGACCTTGAGGGAGTTGAGGAAAGTGGGACAAAAGCTAGATAGGAGCTGGTGGAGGTCAGGCCGGGAGTGTGACAGACTTAGATTGATGGACCTTTATGTGGTCTATCAATCAGCAATTACCCTTAAGAAGAGGAAATTGCTGCAGCACAGAATTGACCAGCCCAGCTCTTCCGGACTGAGGACAGATTGTGCAATCCAATCTGTCTTCAGCCTGGGAGTGCCTTTTCACAAGAGTGGAGTGAGAAGTTTGCTTGATTTTTTGCAGATAAGATTGCTGCAATCAAGTCTGGCATCTATTTTACCCCCTCTAGTGGGAGTTGTAGTGGTTGGTAGGAGATGTCGGGCACCCAGTTTGCCTGGTGTGACTTTTGTCTACCCACAATCAATGACATTGTGATGGTCATCCAGTCTTTGCTACCAACAAGCTGTAGTATGGATCTGGGCCCAACATGCCTCCTCGCAGGCTGTGTGGATAAAATCAGCCCAGTCTTTGCCGAGATGGTCTGGAGGTCTTTGAAGAGGGGGATCTTTCTGGATCCCCTGAAGGAGGCCGTGGTTCAGCACCTCCTTAAAAAGCCATCCTTGGATCTGGACTGTTTGGCAAACTACAGGCCTGTCTCTAACCTACCCATTGTGGGTAAGGTTATTGAGAAATTGGTTACGTCGCAGCTGGATGATCATTTGACCAGCCAAAATGTCTATGATTCTCTTCAGTCTGGATTTAGGAAAAGACATAGTACTGAGACAGCCCTTGTCTGGGTACTAAATGACCTCCTAATAGCGAGAGATCGAAAGACCCATTCCATCTTTGTCCTTCTAGATCTCTCTGTGGTATTTAACACTGTAGACCATGGTGTGCTGTTAGAGCACCTGCAGTTCATCTGTGAACTGTCTGGTGTGGTACTCAGGTGGTTTTGATCATTCCTCAGTAGTAGGACTAAGAGAGTGGTGTTTGGGATTTTTTCCTCAGCACCACTCCCCTTATCCTGCGGGGTGCTGCAGGGCTCCATCTTGTCACCCATATTGTTTGTAGTGTACATGCTGCCATTAGGAGTGATTCTTAGATGGTACGGCTTGAGGTTTCACTGCTATACAGATTATGCTCAGCTGTACATGTCCTTTGTGCCCAGTCAGGATGATGCGGTCTCAGTTTTTAACAGCTGTCTTGCTGAAATCCAGGACTGGATGAGTGTGAGTTTGCTGTGGTTATACCTGGAAAAAACTAAGGTGTTGGTCATGGACGTAATTCATTGGGAGGTGGGTTTCTTGGCAGGACAACCCTCTAGACTATGGCTTGGGGGTGTTCAGCTAACTACCTCAGACCTGGTGCGGAACCTGGGCATTATTTTTGATGACTGTCTGACCCTTAAATCTCATGTGTTGGCAGTTGTCAAAACCTCTTTCTACCACCTGAGGAATATCACCTGGGTGAAACATCTGGTTCCTCCCGATGAACTTCCAACATTGGTCCACACCTTCATTACCTTCCGCCTTGACTACTACAACGCCCTTTACCTAGGGCTACTGGGGGTTGATATCTGCCATCTGCAGCTAGTGCAGAACACAGCAGCTAGGCTACTGAGAGGTACCTCTATGACCAGTCATATAATGCCTGTGCTCCATTGACTGCACTGGCTGTCAGTACAGTGGCAGATCAACTTCAAGGTCAGTTTGCTGACCTATAAGGCCCTACACAATCAGGGACCTAGTTACCTGCAAGATCTCCTTTACCCCTACTGCCCCCCCCCGCTCTCTCAGATCCAACAAGGGATTGCTAGAGATTCCCAGGGTCCATTTAAAGACATTTGGGGCTCAGTCATTTAGTTTTATGACCCTGACCTTGTGGAATTCTCTACCTCGTCGGGTGCAAGATTGCCTGACCGTGCAAACTTTCAGATCTGCTCTTAAACATTTTTATTTAGTCTAGCTTATCCTGAATTTTAAGTTGCTGTTGTATTTATTGAATTTTAAATGGTTGTATTTGTTAATTATTGATGTGTTTTATTTATTTATTGTATTGTACAAGCGCCTTGGTTGCTAGAAAGGCGCTTTTTACAAATAAAATTTGCCTTGCCTTGTCTAGCAGTTGGCTATTTCCATACCACTGAGTCAGCCTAGAGCCCTCCCTGACATTTAACAATCTGATTGACTGTTTATGTTCTCTTTTTTACAATGTGCACAGTCTTAGGACAGGCTCAGAATATTTCTAGTTTTTGTTTGTGAACTCTCCTTTTAGTTCCACTTGAATCCCACTTCCAAAATAACAGTAATTCACATGTCCATCTTTACAGTTTTTTCTGTCTTACCTTTAGTGACAGTGCTTAAATATTTATATACTCAAGAGGAAAAACAAATGGAGCACTCACCTGGATCTGACATATAAACCACATATAAGTAAGAAAAATATTCACCCACTCAAAATGGAGATACAAAAAGTGTATTTGACTTGCTTCTAAGTCAAGGACATTCTCTTAAAACATCAGCTATGCCATAAGTGCTACAGTGATGCAGAAAATGGTCAGTTAAGACCAAAATAAAGTTTCATCCATCTACTGAATGGGCTTCTTCATTACTTTCTATAAAATCATCAATCGCAATACCACTCTTGCTGTCTAGTCTTACAGGTTCTTACTCTACCTCCTTTGGTCTACAAGCATACCAGCTTCTTACTATATTCACCATAAATCTCAACTTATGGCAGCCGGCCCGGTGTTGCTGAGGGTTGAGCCGCTGGAAGCCACACCTTGTGTTATGCTGGCAACCTGGGTTCGGGAGTGAGGTCGGGCACTGGGGGTTGGCAGTGGAGGGTTGAGGATTGAGTGCCCTTGTGGTGCTCTCCTCCCCAGGAGGGAAGGGGTGGGACAGCCCGGCTTGCCAGTGGCCCCCGGTGGATACCGGGGGCACTGCAGCATGCCAGGCAGCATGAGGCCAGTGTGGCCAATGCAGGCAGTGTTGCTGTGTGCCACTGTGTAGGGGCTTGCGTCACGCACGGGATTGGGGGGAGACCATTGAACAAAGGAAAATCCTGGACCTTGGGGTAGGCGATGGCACCAACCCCCATGCCCACAGCCGGGCCCATCATTGTCTGGCCTTTCATGGTTCCTCCACCTGGGACCTTGCCAGCAGCTGGAGTCTTATGTTTGTAAGTGTGCCTAAGAGGAGGGGCAGCCCCACCCCAGAAGGGTTAAGCTGGGGGTGCCAGCTGCGAGGCAAGGGGGAGAGAGGAGGCTCAGACAGGCAGACGTTGGGTGGGGCAGGAACAGCTGGATGCCAGAGAGAGGTTCCTCACTCCATGAAGAGGAGGGAAAAAGAGTCTAAAAAAAAATCTTAACTTATTGCTATGTGTTCAGCCTCGGTGATCCAGTTTCCTGCAATGGTCTAGCCTCTAAATTTCAGACTACTCATTTCTTTCTTTAAAAATTCCTCCTCAAAACGCACCTTGTGTATACTGCTTTACAGCTAGTTCATATCCACTACCTTGTGCTTCTCTGCACCTGAACATCTCTAGCCACTAGTTTCTAGCTATACACCAATACTGCCTGATCTGTTCCATTGCAATACTACAATACTCCAGGTAATTATATGGATGTTCTTAGTCTAAAGTATATAAAGATACACACTTTTCATTTCTACATATATGTACATAGGCACACACATCAAACATCCAGTGTACACAAAATATCCCAAAACTTCTCAAGCTAGGCTAGACTCCCACTTCCACTCTTTCTGCCATTTCACCCTTGACTGTCCTTCTCATACCCACCACTGTGTTCTCTACCAGTCTCTCTCTCTTTTTCTCCTCCCTAGAATATAGACACCTCTCCCACTGCACCAATTTAATTTCAAAATTCTGGCATGGCTCCTTTCCTTCCTACCGCTTCTCCTTTCTAGCACCCCAAACCACTCCCTCTGAAGCTATGACTTTCACACCATGGAATTGCCTTCTCCCTTCTGTCTGCCACACCAGCTCCCCCTCTGCCCTCTCCCCTCACTCATGCAACTTCTTCACATTCACATGCAGCTGCTTTTAACTCCTTTCCCATTCTATTGTCCCCTTCTGCCCCATGTGTATTCCTCTATTCTTCCTCCCATTTCTCTCCTATCTTCACACTTGAAACTCTCTATCCTCTCTCTTACCTTCATCCTTGCAACTCTCAGTCTGGTGGGGGCCCCCACCAACCTCTGCCTGACCCCTCTCTAAATCATTCCCCAGCCTCCACTCCTCTCTATTCTTGTCAGCCTCCTCAAATTGCACTTCCATCATGTAACTATAAGCAGTTATCCTTAGCCTGTGTGCACTGTATTGTTAAAATTGTACTTCACTGCTGTTCCCACTTGTGTTCTACAATTTTATTTCATATTGAATTTGTGTAACTCTAAGTATGACTGTAACAATTGTTCTCTTGAACTGTTCTGTACAACTGCTGTATTGCCACTGTAAATGCCTTATTTCCCTCTCCACCCTTTCCAAGGACACAACTGGATATGAACAGCATGCTCAGAGTGCTTTTCCTGGTAAAACTTTTACATAAATAAATAAATATGCCCTATAAATTAAGTTAACAGTATTGTAAGGTATGGTCTTCAATTAAGTAGTGCATTAACATGACTTCAAAAATGCAAAGCTTTATTTTATGGAAGTCTTATACTGAAAACAGAAATACACAACAAGAAAATACATTTTAATATGAAAGCAGGCAGCACATGCATTAAGCAATTAAGACTGATGTTTTTCTACTTTACTGGAACAATAGTTGATTGCTAAAATATTTGTCTTAGTTTAAATTATCCAGTATGTTTATAATTTGAGAAATCAGCTCAGATGCATGCAACAATATTGTGTTGAAGTGATCAGTTTCTAGACAACCACTGTAGGTTGCTGCATTTCTCGTCTGAATCTTACCAGGATTAAACTGAAGCAGCCATTTAGAATTTGGCTCAATATAATGCATATAATACAGAAAGTATTTCAAGGCCCTTTAAAAAAATAGATAAATCCTGGTAGTGCAGAACTGTGTGCAAGTAATCCCATCTTCTGTTATGGTCACAGCAATCTCCCACATATTGCCATTGACAATAGCTCTAAAACATATTTTTTGCTGAGTGTTAATGTTGGCCAGGGTAGTAATATTATTCCATGCCCTGTACAAATAGCCCCAGGTGATTTTTACCTTCTACCAGGGCAATCATCAGTGATGAGCAAAGGGATACTGAGTTACTCTGCCCCACCAATTAGAGGCACTTGCTGTAGAGAGACATGTTCTTAATGATAAACTACAGTGTTGGCAATTTGTTATGAGCATAAATCCTGCTGCTCAAATTAAATTCACAATATTTTTGATATGATAATATCTAATGGGACAGTCATTATTGCTAGCCACCTACACTTCTTTGCTGATTACATTGTTGATGATACTGCTATCTGTTCATTTAGCGCATCCTAACAGATGCTCATGATCACCTTGTAAATCTCATTATACAAAATTCAACTTGATTTTAAACACCTAAAGCTGCTTTTAAACTCTGAAGAAAACAAAAATATAAGCTGCCCATTGCCAGGTTGAGGTACATCTTTTGAGCAAGAACTCTCCTTCAAGTATCTTGAAAAACTATATGATTAGATAGCAAGCTGGGTTGCATATATTGCTCTCTACGGCTTCTACCATTCTATCTCGACTCTCACAGGTTTATCATAGAGTAGGTAGGTTTGCTCACCAAGCATCATGATCTGTCTGCCCTGGGTTGGCTACCCTATGAGTCTAAGCTTTGCTATGCTACCATTAGTGTAATACACAAGCTTGTCCACTGTTTCATTCATCCTTGCCTCTCAGATGTAGTCCAATGCAACCTCCCCCAATGTGCCCTAAGGTCAGCCTCTCTGCCCTGCTTCAAATACCCAAATTGAGTCTTTCCTCAGCCCAGAGATTATTTACCTTTTTTTGCCGTGTCCTCCTGGAACTCTCTGCCTCCTCCAATCCTGGTCTGCACCTCCATTTCACAATTTCAGTGTTCTCTGCTAGTACACCTTGCTGCCCCCTAGAGTGTACAAACTCTCCACTGTTAGCTATTACTTCCTAGATCTTGCTATGCACTGCTGACTCCCACAAAGTATATTGAAAACCATATGTAATAAGTTTATAACCTGTTTAGCTTGTATCCTGTTTAATGCATTGATTATCCTGTGCTTTAACCTCCTATATTAATAGATCTTTCTTGTTCTTCTTTCGCCTTATTTGTGTTTCTCTGTACAATAACTGTATCAATTGCTGCACTATCAATGTACTGCTCTTCCTGAGTTGCCCCTGAAAAAGTGACTGTCATGTCTCAGTGGGCTTACCGGGCTACCAGAATTCAATAAATAAATAAATAATATTGATCACCTAATTAAGAAATTAAGAGAACAACTGGTATTTTTCTTCAATGTTAATGCCTTTTCTTTCTGCAGTAATCCAGAAGCAGTTTGCTGATGTGCACCATCTTATCTATCCCAGAGTATGGTTATGCAATCTAAAATGCTGCCTCTAGTACCATATTGCAAAAATTAAATGTGCCTTACCAAGTAATTTTAAATCTCATGGGGTTACCTTGATGGAGTAATTTCAAATAAATAAATGTTAAGTCTCAGTATGAACAAACTTGTGCTGTGCAGAATTTTCAAATTCCAGTGAAACAAAATTCCATGGAATTTTCAAAATTCCACTGAAATTCTGCTGTATTTTGCCACAAATGGAATGGTAAAATTCTGCAGTAGAAAATAGTTGTGGAATGATTTTCTGCAGAAAACAATTTCTATTCTGTGGAATATTATTCTGCAGATCTTGATATTTTCCCCGGAAATTGTTGCAGAATACTTTTCTGTGTAAAAAATGCTTTTCCATGGAATATTATTCCATGTGTCACAGTAGGCAGAATTCCGCTGAAGAACCAGAGAAATTCCAGCGGACATTCCGTAGGCAGAAAGGCTATTCCACCTAATTCCACTGGCAGAATTCCACATTCCACACAGCACTAGAACAAATTCTTCACCGTTATGTCCTATACAAACTCACTGGTCATATCTGTTTAGATACCTGTGGAAATCTGCATTTGTTTCTGTGTTTACAAATCTGTGCTACTTAAACTCCTTAAAGTGCTTACATTGCCATTTCACAGAGTACTCCAACCACAATGGTCTTTGATCCCAATATTATCTAAAATATGTAGTTCTAAAAGTTTAAAGTAATTTTGGGGAAAAAAAAAACATCTTTTAACTGTCTTTCCCTCTGGTCTAAGAAATATATCTAAACCAACCTAAAGGTTTCAGTTATTGTGATTGGTTGACCATCCATGGCACTCCAGACATTACATCATGGGTTTTAGCCCACCTGATAGGCTAGTTGATGCACATGACTCTAGGATCAAATTTCTAGTATATCCAGGTCCCAGAAACCCCTGCTCTTCAGTTCAAATCATGCATCTGATCAGGCTACAAGCACACCAGGATTCCCTGCTGCTTCTGTGTTAAGAAGGTAGGCCTCCTCATATTCCGCTAATTGATCTAATGGTTTAGGGGAATACATCCTATCACTACATGCAGTCATTTTTTTGTTATAGAAATGATATTACAAAAGTGTGAATGCAGACCTGTGTTTTTTTGCTTTAATTTGGTCTGCAGACTCTTGATTATGCTGCTGCTTTTATAAAAATTTTATAAAAATTTCACTGTATTTAAAGCTCCCCTCTTGATTTATGCTGCTGCATTTTGTTAACCGGAGAGCATGGTTTGCTACTGTTCCCTAAGCTAACCCTGAGTTCAGGACAAGACAGGGTACAAAAGGGACTTAGCTATGGAGCAAGGGACATTCCCTCTGTCCCCCTCCTACACTGAGAGAAAGTAGCGCTGGTTTGTAACTCATGAAAATAGATAGAGAATGTTTATTACTCAATGCTGCTGTTATGTCTGTCCAGCCTTAATATTATTGTTTGGCTTAATGTAGAATCTCACACTCATTGTTTTCACTCACTACCAGTGAGACAGTCAATGGTATGAATGTGTCGCAGTACAAGAGCCCCTTTCTGGTGTCTGAAACGGCCGTTAGAATGCCCTCTAACTTCCTCACCCTCGTGAGGGCAAAAATGGAGATTGCGCTAGCTCGGCACTTCGGTTTCCAAGCACTGGCATGTGAGAACCACCCCTCGCTACTTCTCTCACCTCCTATGGTGAGCCCCAGGTTCCTATGGCCTCTCGCCATTCCCACGACATGTGGAGCACCACACCAGCACTTGTAGGCCTAAAGCCTACCAACATGGTGCCCCACCCATGCTCGCTCGCTATTGCGAGCATCGGAATGCTCCTCCCCAATACAGCGCACCAGGAGCATCGCGGTCAGACAGCTCAGTTGCTGGCTAAGGGCACAGCCCTTCTTCTTCTTCTTCTTGGCACCTCAGCTGAGCACTATTTTAAGAAATTCGGCCATGCTACTGGATAATCAGGAGGCCTCCTCTCCCCCAGTGGCATGGCCAGCCTCACCAATGCCTGCAAGCCGCATCCCCCTCCACCCTAGTCAACCACACCTTTGGGGGACAAATAAGCAACTTTAGGCCATGAAAGCCACCACAAGCGATCGTGGGCACATTGCCCATGCCTCCGGACTTCCCTCTCCCTCTCCCTCATCTTACAGGCCCCTGGCCACCTCTCCCAGGCCTAACTCACAACCAATAGAGGGGGGGTTGGGGGAGGACCACCAGGTGACCGCGCTCGCTCGTGCACACCAAGGATCATGATCAAGGGTCCTTAACACTTAAACCCTTCTGGATTTATGTTGTTTTTATCTCGATCTGCAGGATTCTTTGTAGGGCCCTGGAAATCAGCCCTAAGTCATATCACTGCTTACAGGCCCCACAACTGTAGGTTGCTTCTAAGGGGCCACATTATCAAGCCATCATCATACCTCCTTATAGTGTCCCTCTCACAGCGACCCTATACACGGAGGTTAGACTACCCAGGTCCATATGGGTTCCTCCCTATAGCAACCCATATGTCATGTTCTAATATGCTGGTGGTCCCTCCCCATAGTGACCTTCACTTGTTCGGCACCATGTGGGTCCCTCTCCACAGTGACCCACATGCGCAGCCAGCCCATATCACTGCACAAAAAGACTAGGTAACAGATATGGGGCACCCATAAATTGGAGACTTTTTTGCTACGCAAGCCTAACAAGATGCATCCCTCTCTCTCTCTTTTGTCTCCCCTCTCACTAGACAGTCAAGGCCAAGAAATGCACTGCCTGCAGCACTACCCTCCTGCCCCACGCACCGGGCCCCCTATGCACCACTTGTCTACATGACGACGATGATATATCACTGGAACACTCTACTGACATGGGTCCCAATATGCCAGGCTCCAGTGGTTCCACATGGATGGACACGGGCGCATTCCTACTCCAGAACCAACAGGCCACTGTGGCTATGATGAAGAGCCAACAGAATTTCATGTTGAAAGTGATGGAGAAGCTGGAATCCCTCACCCAGCACAGAACGCCAACTGCGCCACCTCCAGAGCCCGACATCATGGGGGTCCCCAATGAGAACCATCCAGATGATGTGGAGCCGGTCCTAGACAACCATAAATAGGACTCGGCAGAGGACAAGGACATGCCAGATGAGGAGGAAGGGCCCGACAGCGATGACGAGGACATGGAGCCGCAATCCACTCCATCCCTCACATCCAAGCTATGCTCTTTCAATATGGTTCCAGGCCTCATGAAAATAGTCAAGGCCACTATGGGGTTCGACGTTGATGAAAGCAAACCGGAATCAAAACTGGACCCCATGATCCAGCAGAAGCCAACCATTAGGGATACTTTCCCAGTATGCCCCACCATCAAGGACATCATCAATAAGGAGTGGCATTCCACAGAGCCTAGCAGGATGTCCAATGAAAGGAACTTAGACCGCATGTACCCAGTTCAAGAGGACAAGGCAAGTAACTGGTGCACCGCCCCGACCATTGACCCTCAGGTGGTGGCACTCAGTAGGAGAACCATCCAGCCATGCAGGACCATATCACTAAAAGACCACACAGACAGGAAGGTGGAGGACATGCTGAAGAAGGCTTTCAAGACCAAAGGAATGGCAGCACAAGCATCCACTACCACTATTTACACGGCACGGGCCCAGATATGCTGGCTAGAAGAACTCCTTGAGCAGGCCAACCCAAAGTCAAGAGAGGCAGAACTTTTGGAGTGCACTCTTGACACTGCAAAATATCTAGCCAACATGGCAGTGGACTCACTAAGACTTAACACAAGGGCCACAGCCATCACCAACCGGGCTCGATGGGCATTGTGGCTTAAACTATGGGAGGCCGACAATGAATCCAAGACACTATTACAAAACTTGCCTATGAAAGGGAAACATGGGTTTGGGGAGTGATTGCAGGAGTACCTGAAGCAGAAAGAGAAAGGGAAGGAACTCCTCAAAAACAAGAGTAGACACTCCTACCTACCTTCCGCTAGGCAGAGGTTTTGGGGGGGAGAAACAAATCTTACCACTCGTGAAGGGACACCTCATACCCACCCACTACCTTTCGAGGAAGAGGTACCCACACCCCACACTGCACCCCCTTCACCCACTCCTATCAGCCCTCCTCCTTCTGACCCCATGGACCATGATTCGGAGGGAGAGGTAGAGGACAATGAGGAAGGCAATGACTACTCGGTCAGATCTCCTCAGGGGCAGGATCGGTGTCCACCCGTGGGACAATGGCTATCGCTTTCAGCCACCAGTGGTTCCATACCTCCACAGACAAATGGGTTCAAGAGGTGGTCTCCAGAGGATTCTCGATAGAGCTATCCGATTCACCCGTCACACACAGGTTCATCACCTCCCCGTTGCCACAAGGAAGGCTACAGCCCACCAGGTGCAATAAATCCTGTGGGACCTGATCGAGAACAGAGCCATACAGCCCACTCCCCCACATGAACAGAAGCTAGGAGTATACTCCATCTTCTTCCTAGTTCCCAAAAAATCATGTGAACTCCGCCCAATCTTGGACCTCAAGCACCTCAACAAACATGTCATCTCCCAGAGGTTCAAAATGGACACCTTAAAATCCACACTGTGCAGTATCCATGTAGGAGATTTCCTGATGTCCATAGACCTAAAGGACACATACCTCCATATCCCCATCAGAGAAAAACACAGGCAATACCTCTGATTCCACATCCTAGGTCAGCACTTCCAGTACCAGGCCCTTCCCTTGGCCTTACCTCGGCACCAAGAGTATTCACCAAGGTGTCAGTCGTGCTAGTGGCCAGATTCTGAGAACAAGGTCTCGACATCATCCCCTATCTAGACGATTGGCGGATCCGGGCATGCTCCAGAGAGCGTTCCCTCCACCACACTGAGCTTGCCCTGAGGGCTCTCGACGAACACGGATGGGTGGTAATCCAATCCAAGAGTCATCTGGTCCCCACACAACAGATAGAACACCTGGAGGCTCAGATCAACACACTGCAGGGCTGGGCAACACCATCCCAGACAAGGGTGAACAACCTCATCAGGTTGTCATGTCAACTGCGACAATGCCATCACTCCACCATGGGATGCCTAGCCCAGCTGCTAGGCTACATGGCATCTTGCCTCAACCTGGTCCCTTGGGCCAGGTGGCACATGCGACCCCTGCAGACCTATGTCCTGTCATGGGGGTCACGAACGAATACAATCTACAGGTCAGGGTTCCATTGCCACTACCAGTGAGACAGTCACTGACCTGGAGGAAGGTGCGCTCCAATCTGAACTAGGGAGTCCCATTGGATGCATCCTACCAAGCCTCCATAGAGACGGACACGAGCCTCCTGGGATGGGGTGCCTGCCTAGGAGACAGGACAGCACAGGGCCAATGGACAGCCTCAGAGGCCCAGTTGTCGATCAATGTCCTAGAAATGCGGGCAGTATACCACGATCTGAGAGCCTTCCAGATCTCCATTGCCGGTCAGTCGGTCCTGATACGCTCCGACAACCAGGTCACGGTGGCATACATCGCCAAGCAAGGAGGCACTAGAAGCAGGGCTATGCTAAGAGAGGTGTCAACGGTCCTCAACTGGGCAGAGTCCCACCTCTCACATCTCGGCGCAGTTCATCTCACCAGCAAGCTCAACATTCGAGCAGACTGGCTCAGTCAACAGCAGATCCACCCGGGGGAGTGGCACCTACACCCAAACCTCTTCCATCTGATCTGGGATACTTGGGGGATGATATCCATGGACCTCACAGCCACAGCAGAAAACGCACAGGTCAAGAAATATTTCTCAAGGTACAGGGAACATCGGTCACAGGGGACCGGCTTCCTCTCACAACCATGTTCACAAGATCGGGCGTACGTCTTCCCACCCATTCCCATGTTACCCCAAGTACTGGACAAGATCAGATCCTCACGGCAGACCATCATTCTAGTGGCACCCTACTGGCCACAGACAGCATGGTTTGCAATAGTGCTGTCAATGACATTAGCCAATCTCCGGTTACCATACTGACCTGACATGTTGACCCAGGGACCGGTACTGCACCCGGCCACACAGACACTAAAGCTCATAGCCTGGCTCCTGAGAGGAAGAGACTGATGAATGCAGGGTATCACGACTCAGTGGTCTCTACGATACTACAATCCAGATGATCCTCTACCATGTCTACCTATGAAAGACAATGGTCAGTATTCTCCAGGTGGTGTCAAGCTCAGGACAGGGATCCCGAGCTGGCAGACATGGCCACCATTCTCCTGTTCCTCCAGTAAGGGGTAGAGAAAGGGCTAGCCCACTCGTCCCTTAGAGTACAACTCGCAGCCATTGGGGCAGCCATTGGCCCCATAGGGGGACACTACCCAGGAGCTCACCCAGACGCGCTGTGCTTCCTAAAGGCAGTCGAGATACTGAGACCCAGAATCAGACCATCCGTCGCACCATGGGATCTCCCCCTGGTGCTAGATTCTCTCAGCACCACCCCCTTCGAACCACTATGGGAGGTAGACCTATTCTGGGCCAGCCTAAAGACCTGCTTCCTAGTTGCAATATGCTCTACCTGAAGGATTGGGGAACTGGGGGCGCTGTCCTGCAAAGAACCCTACACGGTGTTCACCCCACAAGGGGTCCACCTCCGTACTGTTCCCTCCTTCCAACCAAAGGTCTCCTTCAACTTTCACAGGGAACAACCCATCGAGTTTCCAACATTTACAGATAACACTCATCTGGGAGACAACCCTGTCCCACACCACCTAGATGTAGGAAACACCCTATCCACCTACATATCCAGAACTCAACCTCTACGCAAGACCGAGAGGTTGTTCATTGTCACAAGGGGTCAAAGACAGGGGAAGGCAGCCTCAAAGACAACCATTGCTGCTTGGCTCAAAAGAACCGTTCAGGAGGCTTACAAGGCAAAACAGATAACGCCACCCCTGGGCATAAAGGCCCATTCCACTAGGGCAGTAGCCACTTCCTGGGCAGAAAGGGCTAACGTTTCTGCAGAGGACATCCACAAAGTGGCAACTTGGACATCCATCCACACGTTTGCCAGGCATTACAGACTAGAGCACCTGTACATGCTTCAGCCTTCCTTTGCCACACAGGTTCTCTCAGCCGCCAGCTCCTCCTCTCACTACTAGAACACCCTGTCTCCCACCCGTGGGTACACTACTGCTTCTTATCTACCCATGATGTAATGTCTGGAGTGCCATGGATGGTCAACCAATCACAATGGGTGTTTACTCACCTGGTAAAGGTGATTGTGTTGGTTGACATCCATGGTACTCCAAGACCCTCCTGACACAGTGCTCTAGTAGTGATCAGGTTATAAAGTAAAGGATTACCTGAAAATAACAGAATCCGAGTTACAAATGGACATCCAGGATGTCGACCGTCAACCACTTACGGGTCGAGTTTAGATTGTATAAAATAGGAAAATAAAAGGAGGGCCGCAGGTCCACTGCTACATGTCGCCACACTCTGCATTATTTATACAGGATAGTTACTGTTTGTTACTAGTAGTGGCCATGTTACTAATCTTTACTTTCAGCTTGGGAAGATTCGAACTGAAGAGCAGGGGTTTTTGGGACCTGGATATACTAGAAATTTGATCCTAGAGTCATGTGCATCAACTAGCCTATCAGGTGGGCTAAAACCCATGATGTAATGTCTGGAGTGCCATGGATGTCAACCAACACAATCACCTTTACCAGGTGAGTAAACACCCATTATTCAACTTACACAGTTTAGAAAGAAACTTGTATCCCATTTCACAGAACTATTTTCTTTTTCTGTGTTCCTATTTACACCTTAAGTCTGGCCACATTGTTGTTTAGTTTGTCTAAATGGTAAATTATCTAGATATTACTGTACATATATTTTCCAATTGTCTGTGTTCTCCCTGTTGTCAGTAGACTGTAAGGTTCATTATGGGCCAAGGCAACCCTGTAAATTATATTCAAATTTCAGTGTGATGTTTTACCTGCAAATATATCTCTTGCTCGCGCTCTCTCTCTCTCTCTCTCTCTATATATATATATATATATATATACAATTGTATATTTGTTATTTATATGTTATACATAGTGAAGAATAATAAGTTATTAAGGACAGAAACTCTACTGAAGGAAAGACTGGCTGCATATCTTGAAACCAGTGAGCTGCAGGACAATAGACAGCACAGATTCACAGGGGGATGGTCATGCCAAATAGATCTGATAGGTTTCTTTGACTAGGTGGCAATAGAAATTGATCAGGGGAGGGCACTGGACATGGCCTATCTGGACTTTAGCAATGTCTTTGACACTGTGCAGCACAGGAGGCTGATGAAGAAAATGAGCTGCCATAGGGTGAGAGCCATAGTGAGGAACTGGTTTAGAAACTAGTTAACGGATAGGAGATATGGTGGTGGTAAATGGCAATCATTTCAATGATGGAGAGTGACCAACAGGGTACCACAGGGCTCAGTTCTGGGACAAGTCATCTTTAATGTCACCATAGGTGACACTGCAGAAGAATTGGAAGGGAAGGTATGCCTTTTGGTACATGACACAAACATCTGCAATAGGATGATCACATAAGATGGAATGGAAAGAATGTTCAGGGATGTTGTGAAACTCAAAGAGTGGTCAAAGGCATGGCACTTGAGGTTCAATATCAAAAAAGTACAAAAGCATACATCTAGAGTATAGGAACCCAGGAGCTACATATAGGATGGGGGGGGAGAACTCACAGTCACTACACAGGAAAGGGACCTTAGGGTAATCATATCTGAGGATCTCAAGGTGGCAGGACATTGTGAAAAATCAGTGGGTAGGGCTAGTTGGATGCTGAGGTGCATAGTGAGGCATAGCTCCAGTATGAGGAGAGAAGTGGTGTTTCCATTGTGTTGCTCACTTGTGAGACCTCCACCTGGAAAACTGTGCCCTTTTTTGAGACCACACCTCCGAAAGGAAATAGATAGAGTGGACACAGCCCAGAGGTGGGCAACTAAAATGGTGTAGGGGTTGCATGAGAAGCCCTACAAGGAAGACTGAGGCAGCCCAATACGTACACCCTGGAAGAAAAAAAGAGAGAGTGAGAGAGAGAGAGAGAGAGAGAGAGAGGTGACATGATAAAGATCTACAGGTACCTCAAATGGGTGTATGGGGTTCAAGGGAGAAGAAACATTCAACTAAGAAAGAACACCAGAACCAGGGACATGGGATGATGCTAGAGGGGGAAGTTCAAGAGAAATGTGATAACATATTTTTTTCACTGAAATTGTGATAGACATCTGGAACAAACTGCCAGTGGAAATGGTGGAGGTTAAAATATTGGGAGTTTGAGCATGCTTGGGATAGACCTAGAGGTGTATTAGAAAAGAGGCAGGGAGACAGGAGGGTCATTACAGACAAGATACAGTCTATAGAGATAGATTAACCAGGCAACATCTGTGCAGACTGTGAAGGCCAAGAAGTTCCTTTCTGTTGACAAATTCTTTCTTTTCTATGTTCTAGTGCTTTGCAGATTTATTATCATTCATTACCCATATCCATACAATGAACTCTACAGGCCTACAGGCCTATACACATCCTCCCTCCTCTATCCAAAGCATTGGAATGGATAGTGGCTGATCAGCTCACTGAGTACCTTGTAAAATACAACCTGCAATGTTCCCAGCAGCATGGCTTCTGCAAAGGGCACAGCACTTCTACAGCACTCCTCGAATTCACTACATATATCCATCATGCACTTGATCAGGGCCAGTTGGTCGGTGCCTATTATATTGACCTGACTAAGGCATTTGACACTGTCAATCACTCCATTCTCCTCAAACAATTATCCCTCCTTAGTCTTTCAAGTGAAACTATCCTCTGGTTTCAAAGCTACCTCAGTAACTGGACTCAACAGGTCAGGATTGGTGAATTCCTCTCTACATCCCTACCAATCCACTCTGGACTACCCCAATGTTCTATCCTGGGTCCCTTGTTATTCAGCATATTCCTGAACAATCTCCCTGCCCCTTGCCATGACAGAATGTTACTGTATGCAGATGATGCAGTAATCTTCACTTGCCACACCGACCCCACCTCCCTTCAGTCTCAACTACAGAAAATTTTCACAGAAGTGGAAGACTGGTTTTGCTCACATAAACTCATCCTTAACCATAAAAAAACTAAAACAATGTTGTTCCATGGAACCCACAAGTACAAGGACCATGAGCTCATAATTAACAACCATGAAGGTGCCGCTCTTGAGCAGGTGGATATGTTTAAATATCTGGGCCTGACCCTTGACTGCTCCCTCTCGTATACCAAACTCATTGACAATATCACTAAAAGTGTGAACTCCCGTATAGGACTACTATACAAGCAAAAACACTGCCTAACGGTTGAAGCCTTGAACCTCACTATCCAGAGCTCTGTTATCTCAGCTATTGACTATGGGCTTATTATCTATGGATCCGCTACTGATATTGCACTCTGGCGCATAGCTGTAGCCCTTAATAAGGCATGTAGACTCCTTATTTCAGCTGTCCGCCTTTCTCACACGTGTGACATTTACGAGCAGGCTAATTGGCTCCAGCTATCCGGCAGGCTAAAGTACCAGACCTGCATCCTAGCTAAGAAGACATCTCTGGGCCTTATGCACCCTGGAGTCCAATCAATATTGACCCCACAGCATGTCTGCCACCTAACTAGAAGATCAGACAGTCTAACCTTTACAATACCTCGCTGTCGGACCTCTCAAGCTCAGCATTCTAACCTTGTCAGAGCCTCCATCTGGTTCAACTTGCTACATACAGAAATCTCCAACATTGCCATGATTGGTGCTTTTAAGTGTAAACTGCATCAACACCTCATGGCTAGTGCCTTCTGTGATTGCTTCTTATAATCCCCTCCAGGCATACTACCCTCAAGCATCCCTTCTCACTGCCTCAGCTCCTCCTCCTCCTCCTCTCCTACCCCCTATTACTGGGTATAGGATGAATCTGTCTCCTTTTCTTTTTCCTCCCCTTTCCTCCTCCCTTGCTGTTTCCCATCTACCACATACCCAATGCAATGCCCTCCCCATTTCTCCCTTCCTCCCTCTCTCTCTTTCCCATACCACCCCCCACCACCACTCTTCTTTCTCTTTTCCCACTGACCCACTCCTAACATAGCACCACTGAGCCGCATATGACTTGTTCTGTATAATCAACTCACAACACAATTCCTTGACAATGCCTTTGGCTGCTATTATTGTAACCTTGTCTTTTTTTTTTATAAGTTCCATTGTAATAATCATGTTATGTTTTGTACCTTATTGCCAATATTGCCTTGACGTGGAACCTTTGTAAAAGAGCCTTCGGCTCAAAGGTGTCATCCAAAATACAAATAAATTAAAAAAAAATTAAAAATACCAAATAATAATAAGGTATGGTGTATGAAATGACCATTGATAAAATCTTGAACTATTCAGTTCCTAAGTCAGTCAATTAGTATTGTCAACTTTTTTGTACAATAACTCAAACCAATAGATATACCACACCTTGCAAAGCTGTGTATGTATTTACATGTCAGCTGTTATGTGGAATTGTAGTTTGGGAATATTACCCTGTGTTTTAAGTCTTTAAGTTTATTTTTTTGTGAGCAGTACTGATGCATTTGGGTTTGGATTTTTGAATATGAAGTATGGTTTTGAAGCATCTTTTGTTCAGTTTTGTAGGATAGATTTCATGTTTCTATACAGTAGTTAGATATTGTATTGGATGGCTGTGTAGTATACTGTGGCCCAGATATTCAAAAGGGTTGCGCATGGCCCCGACGGCTGCTACCTGACAGGGCGCCGGGTGCAAGTCATCAGGGATCAGCACACCTGCATGATAATGGGATGCAAATGGGGCCATACTGACATGCAAATGGCCTCATGTGCGTCTTGCATAAATTATGGCCCCATTTGCATGTCCCCTTTTGAATGTCGCAGGTGCTGTGCATGGTGCAATGGCACTTGCACTAGCGCATCTCCATGCTCCACTCTGGCCACCTGCACTGGTGCAGTGCCACTGCACCATGCACAGTGGGGGTGGCCAGAGTGCGATATTCAAAGCTGCTGCGCCATAGCGCAGCTCTGTTGAATACGCCCAGGCCACACCCCTGCGCAATCAAGTTGAGCTGCACCCAGGCTTGCGCCATAGCCTGGTGCAGTTTGAATATCCGGGCCTGTGTCTTTAAGTTAAGGGACTGCAATGTATAATTGCTGAGCAATGTTTCCATTGGGTAATACTTCGCATGTGTGTGTTTTATTTGAATGATGTCTTTCTGATTTTGAAAGGTTTTGTGATTTGCATTGTAGTCTCATGTAATACAACCCAAGTATGTCATCTGAGCAGAGTGTGTGTGTGTGTGTGTGTGTGTGTGCAAGGGGGGGAGCCAAAGAATTCCCCTCAGGAACATGTGTTGCAATTTTCAGACATATAGCATTAAAGCGGCTTGACTTATAGTTTGTAAAACATTCAGAAATTGTTTAATGGCATTTTGCAAGTATGTAAACTTACATAAGCCCATATGACATAAAAGTTAGAAACACAGTGACACCAATTTGGTAGATGTATAATCCTAGAAAGGAGGCTACATGAGTCAAATCTGTAATTTTTACTTTAAAAATGGCCATGTTTTAAGCAGCAAAAGCAAAACAAAAAAAAGAACAACAGCATCAGCAATTACAGTCAAATGTCATTAATATTTGTTAAAATTGTGAGCTTTCTTGATAATTTTGTACAAGCCATATTGTGGAACACTAATGCTATAAAACAGTTAGCTAACTGGAATGATAAATGATTCTCTGATGATATCTAAAGTTTTCTAATCAAAAGTCCCTGTTTTTCACATGAAGGGAGGTTCTTCCCACCAGAGATCTTTCCCCTGTGTGGCAAACTAATGTTTTCATACAAATAATTTGCAGATCGAAGTGTTTCAGCAAACACTGAGTGGTCAGCCAGGTCAAATTCTAGAAACTGCATAAGTGGCCAAATGGTCCTACTGTTTATCAAACAGTTTACAAGGAGGGTCATTCGAGTGATAAGACAGATTTTTTTCCTGGGAGGTCTACTGGAAGGATGACACCCTGAGAAAAGGAATATGGCTGACACTCTTTTGAGGCCAAAAGCATGGCAAATCAGAAAGCTGTTCAAGTGCATTTGTTTTGTGATAAGGTAGGAATACAAGTATCATCATGTGTCAACCATAATGCTTTTGTTTGTGAGAGGCAGGTCCTACAGAGAAAACCATATGCTCAGATATGGGAGACTGTATCAATAAAGCACCAACTCATGGTGTGTGGGTCAGTTTGTAGCCTACACATCTGTTCAATGGTATGAGACTGGAAAGGGGAGAACTCTGATCTGTGTTCAACTCCTCCAAAGATAAGAAACTGTTTATTTTTTCATATACTAACCTGTACGTTTGACCTAGTTATAGGAAAGTTAAGGTTGGGCTTTCAAGATTTAACAAATTTTATTTTCAGTGTCTTCTCCTGTAAGCACTTTTGTTCTATGTTGACCAATATGTAAATACACTGTGTAAGTACAATACAGTAGTTCTTATTTAGGGCAATATACACATCGGTTGTGCATTTTAATAGAAGGGGTATAGTTTGTGAATCTCTGAGAAATTCATTATTTTGAAGCAACATGCTAAATCTAGTTTAAGCAATCTGAAAATATATTCCTTCCTGATACAGGGAAAGGAGTGGACTAAGTTTGATTAAACAGAACCCATACTTCACCTGGGTTCAAGCAGCTGGCCATGGTTTGATCCAGGGGAACTGGGACTGGGCTCAGATGGTACAGGTGTCCATGGTGCACCTCCCTTGCAGAGGGCCGAGTGTGGGCGCAAGGACATGTTGAGTGGCAAACACAAGTGAAGGCCTGTGGTAGCTGGCTATGAGAGTGGTGCTGACTGGATCATGGATGGGTGGCTTTGTCATATCTGGTGGCAGCGTTTGGAGTCTGTGTGAACTGTGCGTATACCAGTTAGCACTTGGTGGTTACTTGAAAGGTGCTTGTATAGTGTACACAGACACATAGAGTAAATCCTCTGAGACTGCAAATAATACCTACTCACTTATAAAAAAATGCACAGGAAAAACAGTTTTTTGTTGCTTTTCTCCTTTATTTTTGGGTGTAATCAGTGGTCAGGAAAATGGCAGCAATGGTGCCAAGTGATTATGACAAGGTAAACTCGGAACAGCTGTGAATGCTGTGCACCAAAAAAGGATATTAACCATGAGTCATTTAGTAAAAAGGAACTGAAAGTAGCCCTGCATATAAATGACCAGGAAAAAAAGGGGTCCTCAGACCACAAGCCAGAGTCAAGGAGGAACCCCCCCTAACCAACAGGGTATGCCTGCGATGAGGGGTGCTGAGTGAGGAGAATTGTTCAGAGCCAGTTCAGCAGTAGCCCCCAAAGCAACCACAGGTAAGGCAAAGGCAGCCTCAACCACAGCAAAGGCAATGGCAGCCACTGCAAAAGGATAAACCAAGAACAGATTGAACTAGAAAAACTGAGGTTGCAGTTTGAAAGGCACAAGCTGCAGACAGAAATCCAGATGCAAAGGATGCAGATGAAGCAAGCTGAAAAAGAGGCAGCAGCACAGCACAAGCATGAATCTGCTTGAATGGAGCAATTACATCAGCAGCCATCCAGAATGGTAAGTGGGTTGAAATCAGTGGGCCAACACATGGTCCAAAACAAGATTCTAAAATGTTGCCCCACTTTAAGGAAGGAGGTGATTTGGATACCTTACTTCACATGTTTGAGAAAATCTGTATACAGTACAAATTGGACAAGGGAACATGGGTCCTCAATCTAACCCCTTTATTATCTTTAAAGGCTCTCGATGAGTTTTCCAAAATGAACACACAGGACAGTTGGGACCATGGTAACGTTAATGGTGTGTTGCTAAAACTTTATGAACTGACTGCTGATGCATATAGATTGAAATTTTAAAGATTTAAGAAACATAATGACGGGAGTTACATGGAAATGTCAGTAGAGCTTTCCAATGTGCTCAGGAGATGGTTAGAGGGTTCAGAAGCATCCTCCATTGAATAAATTATGGAGGCTGTGTTACTGGAAGAGTTTCTCAGGTGCTGTACAGAAGACCTAAGGGTGTGGTTGGCTGACCGAGCCCCAGAATCAGCCAGGCAAGCAACCGCAATGACTGACAAGTATATGGCAAATAGGCCTTTTGCTAGCTGTAAGAGTGTTGGGGAGGGACCACTCAGTTTAAAGGTATGGGCAAGTCAGCAGGGTGGCCTAAAGGGGACATAGCTGATCCTTAACCTGGGGTGCAGAATACCCAGTTCAGCAAAGTGAAAATGGATAAGTGGGAATGGAAATGTCATATGTGCCACCAAGTGAAGCATCTCTCCTATAACTGCCCAACACAGAAAACCCAGGGAAAAGGGCAGCAGAAGGAAACGCTACTACCTTAGGCTCTCATAGTGTTAATTATGTAAGGGGGAAACGCAACCCTAATTCAGCCAAGTACATACTCCCTGTTGAAAATTAATGGGAAACTTACACAAGCTTGGAGAGACAACCAGATAACTTTATCAGTACAGTAAAACCACTGCGAGGCAATTTTATATAATGACACAGAGACACAGGAGCTGCACTCTCCACAGTACATGAGGATTTAGTTAAACTAGAACAGGTCCTAGCTGATGAATTTGCTATGGTAAATTGTACAGTGGGACCAACTGTGCCAGTCTCATTGGTTCAAGTCTTCCTGAGTAGGGAGAGGGGCCAAGGGATAAAAAAAAGTTGGGGTCAGTAAAGACCTTGCTATAGATATGCTTTGAGGGAGTAACCTAAACTGCAGAGGTTAAACTGCGTGTGTAAATACCCAGAGATAGACCATTACATTGAAATCTGATGAAACTAACATGGGGACAAAAAATGGGGCCACTGAAAATGTAAGTTTACTCTGAGTCTGTTGTAGTGCAGGCTGAGACTGTAGTACGCCTAGAGGCTGAGACCTCTGACAGTCAAGCCTTGATAGCAGCTAAGAGTTTCTCAGGGGAAACTCCAAAGGAAGGTGCTGTCTTTCTAGGATGATTAAAGAGCACAGATTTAAAAAGTGCTGTTCTGAGGGACGACTCCTTAAAGGAGCTAAGGGAACAGACAGACAATACTAACCTTGACCATCAAGGTGAGAGGCAGAACCAAGGGTATTGCGAGAATGGCTTACTCTATCACAAATAGGTACTGCAGGAAAGTGTAGAGGATGGACATGTGTGCAAACAGCTGGTAGTGGCTAAGTAGTTTAGGCAGCAGCTACTTAGCAGTGTGCATGACACTACAGTTACAGCACAGATGGGGTAAAATGGACCAAGAAGAGGTTGATACAAACCTTCTATTGTCACAGGATCTATAAAGATGTGGCTGAGTACTGTCACACTTGTGATACATGTCAGAGCGTGGGAAATCAAGGGGGCAAGGGCAAGGCAGCTTTAGTTCTTTTACTCATAATAGAAGTACCATTTCAGTGGGTAGCTGTAGATGTTGTGGAGCCTCTAAGTGTACATCCACTCTTTTGTAGAGCAGCATGAGAGGATTTAAGACAAGAATTTGCCCCATCTCTTATTTGCCTATGGGGAAGTCACACAGGAGTCCACAGAGTTCTCACCCTTTGAACACCTGTATTCTTACAGAGCAATGGGACCCCTAGATGTAGTGGGGATGAATGGGAAGGCATGCTTGCTGCCCCAGGTGAATCATTGTTAGAATATGTCCTTAAAGAGCTAGTGTACTGCCTTGAAACTGCCTGAAATTAATTGTAACTTTCAGATGTAGTCAGCTATCACTTCTTATATCTTAAGCATTTTTTCTTTTCTGTTCGCTAATTAAGAGATTTTCCACCTGGCAGTACTGGGGTGATGTGTGGAGCAGCACTCTCTCTGGAGGAAAAAAAAAGCTCTGTTCTTCCCACTACATCTACACTGAGACCACACTGACTATGATATCACTAGTAACCAATTAAAACCATTTCTCACTGCCAGGTTTCACTTTCACATGAAGCAGCAGGGACTGGCTCTCCCTGGTTACTAGTGATGTCACAGTTTCCTGCATTTTGATTGGTAGTTTGTGAAAGTCACTGCTCAGACTGCAAGGATTGTGGTGCCTCCAGGTGTTTGTCTCATTTCTGAGGATGTAGTGGGAGGAACAGAACTGACCTTTTTTCCCCTCCAGATAGAGTGCTACTCCACACAACACCCCAGTACTTCCAGGTGGAAAATCTTTTAATTAGCAAACAGAAAATAAAAAAAATACTTCAGATATAAGAAGTTATAGCTGGCTACATCTGAAAATTACTATTAATTCCAAGCAGTACACTAGCTCTTTAACTTCAGACAGAGGTTAATGCAAGGTGATGGGCCTGGCATGGGATAACCTGGCAGCTGCGTAACTGGGGAAGAAAAACTGGTATGACCATATAGCCAGGGATAGGACCTAAGACACTGGACAAAAGGTGATGGTGCTCATTCTTGTTCAACAGAACAAACTGTATGCAGCACAGGAGGGTCCAATTGTGGTAACAAAAGTGGACAAGGCTAACTGTGTGGTAGAACTGCCAAATAGAAGGCACAAACACAAACTTTATAATGCCGGCATGATGACATTTTGTAATGGCGAGACAGAGGCTGCCATGATAGTTTGTAGCCAGGCAGATGAGGGTGGGTGGAAGCTACTAATAGACCAAATTGAAGACAGTAGGGGGTAAGCATCAATAAACTCTGTCACCTTCTCAGGACAGCAGCTGTCTGCACAGATGGCACAAATGATTAGGGTGCTACACTCTGTCAGCACCCTGTTCTCGGCAAAGCCAGGGTTTACTCCATTTGCAGAACATCACATAAACACAGTGACTCAGGCACCACTGAAGCAGCATGCCTATAGAATCCCCTGAGAGTGTGAAATGCCACAAGCAGGATGAGCTGATGGAGATGCTGGACCTCCAGATTATCTGGGAATTCAGTTGTCCTTGGTCTTTGCCTGTTGTTCTTATCCCAAAAAAGGATGGGACAACAAGGTTTTGTGTGGATTAACAGAAGCTTAATGCTATCATGGTGTCTCACACATATCACATGCCATGGACAGAGGAGATACTGGATAAGTTAGGGGGAGCAAAGTACCTGACAACTATAGATTTGACAAAGGATTACTGTCAGGTGCCTTTAACTGCTGAAGCAAAGGAGCGGTTGGCATTTATCACTCCTTTTGTCCTGTATGAATTTCTTGTCATGCAATTTGAAATGCAAAATGCATGAGCTGCCTTTCAGAGACTGGCTGACCAAGTGTTGGTAGGGGGTGGGTGACTTCACCATGGCTTACAGTGAACAGTGTTGCTATATTTAATGAAACCTAGGAGGAGTATCTGACACACTGCAAGCTGCAAATCTGACAGTCAAAACTGAGAAGTGTCAAGTGGGCATGGCCAAAGTGCTATACATTGGTCATCAAGTGCGAGAAGGGCACATCTGGCTGGCACCAGTGAAAGTGGATTCTATAAAGGGATGGCCCACACTCACCTCCAAAAATGGGTATGAGCATTTTGGGGGCTGCTTGATATTACAGAATATTTCTGGCTAACTTCTGCACAACTGCAGCACCTCTCAAAGATGTGACCCAAAAGAAAATGCTTGAAAAGGTGCAATGGTCAGAATGCTGTGAGAAGGCCTTCTATCAGGTCAAGTAGGTCCTATGTCATGCTGCAGTGTTAGCCAGCCCTGACTATGGTTAAAAATGTATAGTGCACGTGGATGAATCAAATTTTGGGGTGGGGGCATTGCCGAGCCAGGTCAATTCCAAAGTGGCAAGAGCACCCTATTATTTACTTGAGCCAAAAACTCATTACTAGGGAAGTATCATACTCCACTATAGAGAAGGAATGTCTGAGCATAGACTGGGCAGTGCAAATGTTGCAGTCATACTTGCATGGTACAGAATTTATGGTGGTCACAAACCGTAATCCACTAACATGGCTACAGTGCATGAATAAAATATGCACATACGAAATAGGAAGGGCTCACAAAATGCCAGTACTCATGGACAGTCCCATCAGATGACATTGCACATAGTGATATCATTGGTCTTAGGAGAGAAAATACAGCATACTAACCCTTTTGAATAGTGAGCTAACTGGAATTATAATATATGATTCTCTGATGATTTCTAAAATATTCTAATCAAACGTCCCTGATTTTACATGAAAGGAGATTCTTCCTGCCATAAATCTTTTCCCTGTGTAGCAGACTAATGTTTTCATACAATTAATTGGCAGACTGAGTTGTTTCAGAAAATACAGAGATGTCTGCCAAATCAAATTCTATACCATTCACATGTAGTCAAATGGTCCTGCTGTTTATCAAGAGGTTTACAAGATGGATCATTTGAGTGATAAGTAGTCGTTGTTCCAGGGGGAGGCTACTGGCAGGGTTACACCCTAGAAAAAGGGATATGGTTAACACTCATTTGAGGCCAAAAGCATGGCAAATTGCAGGGCTGGTTACATGTATTTGTTTTGTGATAAAGTAGGAATCATCCTCTTTCAACCATAAGATTTTTATTTAGAACAGGCAGGTCCTACAGAGAAACTGTATACTCAGATGTGGGAAATTGTCTCTATAAAGAGCCCTCCTCACTGTGTGAAAGGGATTGGGGATCAATGTGTAGTCTACACATCTGCCAGATGGTATGAGGCTAGAAAAGGGAGAACTCTGATATGTGTTCACGTTTTCTGAAGGTAAGAGATTATTTCTTTTTTCCATATCTTCATCTGCAAATCTGACCTAGCTATAGGAAAGCTACATTAGCAGTTTTATTATTTAACTCATATTAGTTTCTGTTTTCAACAGTAAGAACTTTTGTTCTATTTTGACCAATGTATAAATACATTGCATAAATAAAATAGTTGTTATTTTGCCCAATATACAGACTGATTTTGCATTTTAATAAAACGGTATAGTTTGTAAATCTCTGTGGTACCTGTCATTCCAAAGAGACATGCTACATTTAGTTTACGCAATTTGAAAACATACTCTAAAACAAGTTATTTTCACACAAAGTAATTTTAGCACAAACATATGTAATTTAGCACTAAGGGAATTGAATGAATTTTCTCATCTATTTTTGATCTGTTCATGAGGTGATGATGATGGTTTTAAAAGATGGCGACCATGCTGGGTCAGCCATCACAATAGCTCGCAGAGTTTTTTTGTTTCAGTTTTTAGATTGATTATTTTTAGTCTTTGTCGGTTTATCTTATTTTATTTTTGTTTGGTTTCATTTGTTGGTTTATGTATTTATTCATTTTGTTTTATGTTTGTAATTGACTGGAATCAGCCACAGTACTTATTGAGTACGGTGGTCGTTTGATTTTTGTTGACCGCAGCATTGGATAATTATTTATTTGTGGACTTTCTGTGATGAATGTGATTATCTGTTGTACAGGTCCATGGTTCATTGTTGAATTATGTGTGGCCTGGGGAGTTCAAACAGAGGAGTACAGCCTATTCTATCCTGCTAGTGTGATCACTGGTTTACTGTGACGATTACCTCACCAAAGCTGTTAGTGCTGGAGACACGTGCAACAGGAGTGGAGGAACTGTTGCCGGGGGATATCAGTTCTCTGGATTTGTCTGACTGCTGTCAGTGGATTGGAATTTTCTTTGCAGGAGCAGGAACTTTGTTTGGAGTCCTTGCTGCGATTGAGAGCAGTGATTGTAGGCTGGGCTGGCTTGGCTTTGGGGTAGATGTCTGGCATGGGAACTTCCCGTGGGGCTAGAGGGCACTGACTGGAAGGAGGGTGCAAACTCTTTCCCCCCTGTGACCACTGCGGCCTCTCAGCTTGATTGGGCAGCATCAGTGGGCTAAGTGGAACCTTTGTAAAAGAGCCGTGGCTCAAAGGTATTTGTAATCCTAGACCTGATAAATAATTAAGTGGGGAGTTCCCTGGTTTGTGGTGCCTGTCTTGGAGCTGTATTTGGACCTGGGCTATATTTACACCAAATTGTAGCTCTCTCGCTGATTTGGCCCAAGAGAATTTCTCGACTGAGAACTCCTATGGTTAAGTTCTTCTTGTTTTCCTCCTGTTGAAACTCTGGCAGGTACTGTAACTTTATTCTTTAATATTGGGAGGCAGTGAGAGGGCCTCATTTTTGAAACTCAATCACTTACGATGAAGCTGTAACTGTGGCAGTGAGAGGGCCACATTTTTTACTCATTTTTGAAGAATGGTTATGGTGAGAGCTACTCCTCTTCATTTCAAAATGTTTTGGATGGACTTGGTAAATTTCTGTGACCTAACACTGCTCAAGAAGACATTTAATGTTGAATGTTATGTACTGGATAATAATTCAAAGATTTACTGCACTGTAGCTATTTAGCAATTTGTTTTGTGCTTTTGATTTTTGCAGTGGTTGTTTTGGGGTTGGGGTTATTGTTAATTAGTGATTTAGAAGTTTTATTTAATTGGGGGATTTGTGTTGGGTTTTATTGTGAGCTTTGTGATTACCTGTGTGCTGTTATTGTTTTAAGAATGTGTTGGGGAGGGGAAAAGATGGTCAGGCAGTATTACCCCACCAGACTCGGGGAATTGCACCATTTGGGCTGCCCCTATTTATCAACAGAGACTTACAAACACTGTCAATCCCTTGGGATTGCTAGGAGGTGCAAGAAGGGGGTAGAACTGGGCCTGGTGGGGGAATGGAAAGGGGGAGATGTATTGGGGTGATAGGGACAAGTCGATGCCCTGGGGTGAAATGATGCCAGGACAGGGGTAATCCCTGTCTTGTTCCCATACCCAAGGACCCAGCAATTGATGCTGGACAGGAGTCGAGGTCTTCCCCAGCATTTCATCCAGCTCAGGCAGTGTTATATAATGCTAGGTCCATCAAAAACAAGACAGCCATTATAGCTGATCTTGTTGAAATGGTGGATCTGGTATGCATCACCAAGACCTGGCTGTATGAAAAATGCAGGCCCAGTATTGGCTTCTGTAGTCCCAGCTGGGTTCTCAGTGATTCATTGCCTGAGGTTGGATCATAGGGGTTGGGGTGTAGCCATCTTTTTTAAGACCAAACTGGGCCTTGTGGATATTCCAGTGGGGACCACCTGATCCTTTGAGTGTATCATGGGTGAGGGTATAGGTTGTAGAATACTCCTCATTTACCATCTACAAGGTGATTGGGGTTTATTCCTGCAGAAGATTGTGGACTTTGTCATTGACATGGCGGTGGATTCTCCCAGATGGATAATTCTGGGGGACTTCAATGCCTGGATCAATGATGAACTCTCACAGTTTGGTCAAAGTCTCCTCCAGCTAATGACAATGATGGGCCTCATACAGGTAGTTACCTCCTCTACTCATATAGGAGGTCACTCATTGGATCTGCTGTTCCTCCTGGGGATAGAGGTCACTGACTCATGGGTGGAACCAGTCAGTTGGTCTGACCATCACACCATAGGGTTCAGTTCTGGGGCCCCCCAAATGGACTTACTCCCAGGAGATGATCCGGTACCGCCCTTTAAGGGGAGTTACCCCAGATGGTCTATCGGCGGTGCTGGACTTATCAGGATTGCTAAGTGAAAGCACAAGTCCAGGGGATCTTGTACTAGCCTATAATAAGGCAGTGGGAGATGCCCTGGACTTGATTGCTCCTGTTCGTGTTTGACCACTCACTCTTCACCCAAGGTCCCCTTGGTATGAGGGGTCCTTGAAGGAGTTCAGGCAGGTTGGTTGAAGGCTGGAGAGAGCATGGCGGAAGTCCAGTCTGGATGCTGACAGGCTTAGATTGATGGAACATTATAAGGGCTATCAGTCAGAAATCACCCATAAGAAGGCAGAATTCCTGTCCAGGGAGATACCTGCTGTGCAGAATTGATTGGTTCAACTTTTTTGAACTGTTGATAGAATAAGTAATCCAATCTGTCTCCAGTCTGGAAAAGCTTTTTCACTATAAGTGTGATGAGCTAGCTCAATTTTTTGCAGCTAAAGTTGCCAGCATCATGTCCGGAATTGGCCTAGCTCTCTCCATGGAGGTTGCGGAGGTCAATGGGTGGTAGTGAGCACCCAGTCTGTCTGGACGGATTTCTGCCAACTGGAATTCATGGACATTGTGAAGATTGTGCAGACTCTGTGCCCAGCCTGTTGTAGTTTGGATCCAGGCCCTACACCCCTCTTAGTGGGGGTGTGTAGATGTTATCTGCCTGATCCTAGCTGAAACTGTGTGGAAATCCTTGAAGAGTGGAGTCTTTCCAGACCCCCTTAAAAAGGGGGTCATTTGACCACTCCTTAAAAAACCTCCTTGGATTCCCATTGATCCAGCTAACTACCAACCTGTCTCTAACCTGCCCTTTGTGGGGAAGGTTATTGAGAAGGTGGTTGCATTGCAACTGGATGATCACCTTGTAACTCACAAAGTCTATGAAGCCCTCCAGTCTGGTTTCTGGAAGAGGCATAGCATGGAGACTGCACTTGTTCGTGTACTAAATGATCTCCTAATGGCGAGAGATTGAAAGGCTCTTACCATCCCGGTCCTTCTTGATCTCTCAGCAGCTTTTGACACTGTGGACCATGGGGTGATTTTGGAGACCCTGCAGTTCCTTTGTGGACTGTCAGGTACAGTCATCGAATGGTTTTGATTGTTCCTCGCAGGCAGGTCTCAGAGGGTGGTCATCAGAATTTATTTCTCTGACACCCTTCCCCTGCCCTGCAGTGTGCCACAGGGCTCCATATTGGCACCCATGTTGTTCGCAGTGTATATGCTGCTATTGGAAGATATCATTAGGTGATACAGCTTGAGTTTTCACTGCTACGCAGATGATACTCAGCTGTATAACTTCCTTTGTACCTGGACCGGTTGATGAGATCTAAATGCTAACTATCTGCCTCTCCGAGATCAAAGACTGGATGAGCTTGAGTTGGTTGAGACTGAATCCAGATAAGACTGAGGTGTTGGTTGTGATTCTGGGTCACCCGGGGGGGTTTGGGGCTGGTTAAATCCTCATTTTTCCATCTGAGGAATATCACCTAGGTTAAACACCTGATTCCACCGGGTGACCTTTCAACACTGGTCCATGCCTTCATTACTACCCATCTTGACTACTGCAATGCCCTCTATGTAAGGCTGTCTGGGGTTGATATCTGCCACTTGCAGCAAGTGCAGAATGCTGCAGCCAGGCTGCTGACTGGTACTTTCAGTACCAGTCACATTACGCCTGTGCTGCATGAACTGCACTGACTGCCAGTTCAGTGGTGGATCACCTATAAGGTAAGCTTGCTTACCTTTAAAGCCCTACAAGAACAGGGACCTTACTACCTGAAAGAACTCCTGACTCCCTACTCTCCCAAGTTCCCTCTCCGATCCACCGATGAGGGATTGCTGAGATTCCCAGGGTTCATCTTAAAACACCTGGAGCTCATGCTTTTTTATTTGCAGCACCAACCCTGTGAAATTCTCTACCTCATTGGTTAAGAGAATGCCTGGCCATCAGTAGTTTTAAATCTATGCTGAAAACTTACTTATTTTCTTTGTCTTTCCCTGATTGATTGATTTTAAATAGTTTATATGCTATCTGTTTTAATGTTGTAATTTATATTGTGTACAGCACCTTGATTTTGAAAGGCACTATATGAATAAAATTTGCTTGCTTGCTAAGTGACTATCAACACATTCACTACAATGGAAAAATTTCCAATAGCACCGATTAGCGCAAATTTATTTTCATACTAATTACTCCTCAAGCCAAAATAGTGACTTTTTTACAGTGAAAATATCATGTTTTACAGTATTCCTTCCTGATACAGGGAAAGGAGTGGAATGAAGTTTGATAATACAGAATCCACACTTCACCTGGGGTTCAAGCAGTTGGCCTTGGTTTGATACAGGAGGACTGGTGACTAGGCTCAGAGGGTACAGGTGTCTGGGATGTGCCACTCTCGTGGAGGGTTGTGTGTTGGTGCAAGGACATGGAGATGGGTGAATACAGGTGAAGGTATGCAGCAGCAAGCTGTGAGAGGGGTGCTGGTTGGGGCACAGATGGATGGGTTTGTCTCACATATCCATAAATTCTGCCCAGTCATATACTTGACCTGCCACTGAAGAGGAAGGAAAAGGCTTGGTAGAATTGTAATAACATGACATCCATAGGGGTTTCTTAGTAAAATTACAGTGGTATCCAGCATCAGATACCATCTTGCCAATCAGTATCTTGAGTGAAGGACCATTGATAATACTCAAGGCCGTCACTATGCACTTGCCTGTCTTCTGGCAATTTGCCAGCTAACCACTAGCTTTAATAGACTTAACGGCTTGTTGAGGCTCAAACTGCAAATGGTCCTGATCCCCGAGGCCCTACTGCAACTGTTCCTTATCCCTGACCATTGTATTCCCTCCTCACTTGTTGTTATCATCCTCCATGCCCCCCCAATAAGCTGTGAGAAACTTTTACCCCCTCAAGGCTAACTGTGACTTAATCAGTTAATCCTTCTGCTTGTATTGTGCTCTTGAGCCTACTGCAAGCACTGACATTGCAAGCTCTCACTTTAGCAGTTTGGAGTGGTGCTGTTACTATTTTGGCATTGTCCCCCTGTATTGCAAAGCATTTGTATATACATTTTCCTTATATCTCATCTTAATTATTGTAGCTTGCAGACTGTGAATGTATACTGTTATTTATTGTGAATTGAAAATCATCATTTAGAGAAGAACATATGGGCAATTGATGCTCACTTGAAAGCAGGTCATATGAGAATCACACCCTGCAAAATTGCCTTTTCTAGGAGCCCAATGCACTTTGAAGTCCAAAACACAGAGGAACGCATAAAGACTTGGAAAGATAAAAATTATTGGGGTACTAAGAGACAAAAATTCTGACAATTCCAAAGGGACAGATCTGACAGAAAAAGCAATAGGTGGATCTCTTTTAAATGGGATGATGTCTGGGAAAAACAGGAGGTAATCAGTGTGACAAGAAGTTCCACTGAGTCCTTCTGATCAGACCCAGTAAAAAAAGAACTGTGGGAAACAAATTAGTCACTTCAAAAGGTAACCAGAGGACAGCAAATAAATCAGCATAGCTAAATGGATTCAGTGTTGATAAGTGCTTTGTAAAAGCCAAATCCCATAAGTGGAATTCAAGTGACATTAACTATCAAGCTTCTACGAATTTTTGAGCAAACTTTGACAATTTGTAATTTGTGATATTTTCACTGTAAACATTACACTACTAAGCCAGATTATTCCACATTTGTTAGATTTCATGAACCACTGACACTGGGAATGCATTCCAAATTTCTGAGGTATACCTACAATACCAGCAGAGCTATAAACATCCAACATTTTAGAACACTGTCACAAATTTTCAATGGACTCCCTAAACCGATGCAAGCTGCAGCAAACAGCAGCTTGCACTAGAGCCTGGTGCACCAGGGACCCTGCACCCAATTCTACAACAGGTGGGGTCCGAGCTCCAAAGTCAGTCTTCGTGCCTCCAGTGCTCCCATGCACCAAACAAAGGGTGCATGGAAGCGGATTTCCAAAATTCCAGGGAAGATCATGCCGTGCATCATACAGTGCCAGGTGTGACTGATTTGTGCACAGATTCACTGTGTTGCACATCAGAAGGAACTAGAAGGGGGACAGGATCAGATCTACAGTACAGTAGCTTCTTCTTCTTGTTTTTACATTGTTTCTTGTGGATTCTACTTGGTAGAAAGTTATTTTTCCTTTCTTATTACTAAGGGGCTAGCAGGGTATTGTTTGGGGCTGTTGGGATTTTTAAACCTGTTTTGGTAGCTATAAGTGGGCTCATTGTTTGATGATTCACTGTGTGGCAGGCTGCATTTGCAGAGGTCTGTTTCTTCTGTTTTAGAATATAATTGGTGTGATTTAACTGGATCTGTTTCTTTGAATTGGAGACCTATATCTTCTAATTCCAAGCATATTTTGATGTGTTGTTGGTGAAGCAGTTTGAATTGGAGTCCTGTTTCTTTGGGTAGCAAACCTATTTGGGGGGCTTGGAGTAGAATTGTGAGTCATTGTTGCTGGCTTCACTAGCTGCAAAGTTTTATGTAGAGTGGGGAGGGTACTAATGGTCTGACCAGAGGTCTCAGCTACCTGATTGTTTTGGAAGACTTGGGCTGGTCCCACCCACCCAAACCCTCACCCACCCACCCCTGGTCCATAATTTCCTTTGTACCAGGGGTTCTGACATCACCTCCTCAAACAGGCAAGGGATATGCACCTGTCATGGCAGAAACAGACATCCAGGAAAGGAACAGCAGCAAGTGAAAAGGTGACTGCTATCTCAGTGGAAGGGAAGTAAATGCAAAAATAGGAGCTTTCATTATTACTTCTTCGCATTGATATTGCATTGGGGAAAGGAAGAGTAGGAGTTTGAGGAAGGTTGTGCAATGGCTACTTAATCTCTCTTTTTGAGTGTGCATAGGAAGGATAGAAATATAAAAAGCAGTTGCTCAATATATCTAAACATGTACAAGAAAGGAGGTAAGGGAAATAAAGAAAATAATGTTTTGCACTGATAGAGGGGGAGAGGGAGACTTGGGGAATGTTTGGTATCCTGCATCTGGAAGGGTGGGGGTCAGCAGGGCAACAGCAATGGTAGGGTGGTAGGGTGCAACAAACTGTGGTGCACCAATCTTTCAAAATTGCCTGGAGTGTGGGAGGATGTTTAGTGCAACCACATAGAAAAACTTAGAAAGGAGATCGAGGGTCTGCAGGAGGAACTAAGACAGATAAGGCAGATTGGGGGTGGGTTTAGCCTAATACTGGAGGAAGGAAGAAGGGAGATGAGGGAGGGCGATTTAAGCCAACAATGGTGAGGAGAGGGTCGAAGAAGGAAGCAGAGACAAAGGGCCCAGGCCAGGAAGAACGATTGCCGGGGAAACCAGGTCAGGAGACAAAAGACAAATGGAAGGAGAGATAGGGACTTGTGAGGGAGGTGAAGAAGTGGCAAAAGTCATGGAGTGGAAAGGAGAGAACAGGTTACTATGAAGAGAGGGAGCGGCATTTGTGAAGGGTCTTCAGAAAATAGTTTTGCACTGCTAGAGAGGAAGAAGGTGGAGGAGAGAAATGATGAAATTAGAGGAGATTTGATAAATGCCTGGACCAAACTGGAGCTGGGGAAATTCTGCTGGAAGAATTGCAACAGGGGTAAAAGGGGAAATGTGCAGGAGGAAGAAGAGGAGCTGGAAATGAGAGAGGAGATGAATGGAAGCAAGCAGGAAGTGAAGAGGGGTGGAATCTTGTTGGGGACCTGGCCACTAAGAGGAGTCAGGTGGGTAGAACAAGGAGAGGCATAGTCGTGATTTGGGTGGAGGCCATGCCAGGAATGACAGCAGAAAGGGTGGACAATCTGTTCTAAAATATACTAGAAGGGGTAGGGACAAGCCTCATTTAATTATACATCTTGGGACAAATGACCTGGCTGACAAGACGGTAGATATAGTCCAGAGAAGGTTTGAGGAACTAGCACAATTATGTGAGGGGGCAGGAAGATCAGTAACTTTTTCAGAGATACTTCCAGTGCCAAAGGCAAGCACAACAAGAAAGCTGAGAGTAGAGGAATTTAATGGATGGCTAAGAACCTGGTGTTGTGCTAAAGAGTATGGGCTGTTGGGGGTGGGAGGACCTGGGAGGACAGTAGTCTCTATGCCAAGGACAGACTACACTTGAGTGAGGAGGGAAAGAAAGTGTTGAAACAGAAGGGATGGAGGGAGTACATGAGGAAGTTGGGAATTTAAACTAGGAGTGGGGTGGCAATTGGGAAGAGATATGCAGAGACCACAGGTTGGGAAACCATATGAGCTACCCCCTTAATAGTGACAAAGGACACATGGCAAGTACTTTTGGTAGTGCTAGAAAAGGGGGGCAGGATGGGAGGGGGGGAAAGGGTGGAAGGTGGTTACCCTTAATGCTAGGAGCCTTGGGAGGAAAACTGAAGAGTTACAGGTTTTCATGGCAGAGGGAGAGGTGGACATTGCAGCCATCACAGAAACATGGGCCACCCAATACAATGACTGGGACCTGTCTATACCAGGGCACAGGTTATTTCTGAGGGACAGGGTGATTGGGAAAGGAGGGAGTGGCACATATGTGAAGGAAGGACTGAAGTGTGTAAGGGAGGAAGGGAGGAGGCAGTATGGAGTCACTTTGGATGCAAATCCAGGATTCCAAAAATAGGATTCTTAGAATGGGAGTGGTGTACAGGCCACCATCTCAGACAGAGGAGTTAGACAGGAACTAGCGGACAGATCAGGAGGACCTGCAGAAGGGTAGTGTGGTGATTGGGGGACTTCACGCCAGGAGTGGACTGGAGTACCCCAACAACCAGGAACAGAAGGAGCAGGTACTGCTTGATGCCTTCCAGGACAGCTTCCTGCTGCAAATGGTCAGTGAACCAACCAGGTTAGGGAATACCCTTGACCTTGTGATGGCAAATGGGGACTTTGTGAGAGAACTTACAGTGGAGGAACCACTGTCAGGGAGTGACCACCACCCAGTATGGCTCACATTGGATATGGGCAAGAAAGGAGGGAATCTGGCACAAGAGTGCTGGACTCAGGAGGGCTGACTTTGGGAGGCTGGGGAAGTAGTAAAAGGCTACTGGGCCAGAATTCAATCTAGTATGGACACTAACCAGAGGTGGGAGCTCTAAAGCTGGGGATAGTGGAGGCAACTAAAACCTGCTGCAAAGCCCACAGCAAGAAGGCTAGGGCTAAGAAACCGAGCTGGTTGAGCAAGGAGGTCATGGAAAAGGTAAGGAAGAAAAGATCTGCCTTTAGGAAGTACAAGAAAACAGGGAGGGGGGGACAGGGAGGAGTACTTGACAGAATCGAAGGAGATGACAAGGCATAAGGGAGCCAAGCATCTACGGAACTCAGGCTGGCACAAGGCATTAAGAAGGGGAGAAGGACTTTTAAGTACATCAGGGAGAAAAGGAGCTGTAAGGACCACATAGTAAGGATTTGGAGGGAAGGGGGGTTGGGTGGAAGCAGGAAGTATAAGGCAGAAGCACTAAATGAGTACTTCTGCTCAGTATTTACTAAAGAGAAGAGGGGTGACACCCAAGGTGGGAGAAATGGCAGAAGCAGGGGTGACAGATGGGAAATCATGGAGGCAGAGTTCGAGAGGTTTGAAGGCACTGAGGGTGACAAGGCACCAGGCCCAGATGGCATCCACCCCAGGTACTGAAGGAGCTGGCAGAGGTCCTGCAGGACTTTGGCAGACCTATTTAATGCCCTCACTACATCTGGGTGTGTACCTCAGGACTGGAGGATGGCTCATGTGGTGCCCTCCACAAGTGGGCCCCAAGCATGAACCGGGAAACTACAGACCAGTGAGTCTCACATCCATCGTGGGTAAGCTAATGGAGACTATCCTGAAGGAGGCTGGTGGCCCTCCCTAGAGGCCAAAGGACTACAGGACAGCAGACAGCATGGCTTCATATGTGCAGATCCTGCCAAACCAACCTGGTGGAGTTCTATGACTGGGTAACTAGGCAACTGGACAGGGGCCATGCAGTGGATGTCCTGTATCTGGACTTCCATTTGGGCATTCGACTCCGTGCTGCATGGAAGGCTGGGAAGGAAGTTAGTAGGCACAGGGTCGGGTTGCAAAGCTGGTGAGACGGGTAGGAAACTGGTTTCAGGAAGGCAACAGAGGGTGGTGGTGGGTGGGGAGCTCACACCCAAGGGCAGTGACGAGCGGTGTTCCACAGGGCTCGTGTTGGGACCAGTGTTGTTTGGGATATTCATTGCAGACATATCATGGGACATCGAGAGCAAGATCAGTCTGTTTGCTGATGATACCAAGGTAGGCGCGGTGGTGGATGACCTAGGGGGATGGCACGGGTTGCAGGATGATCTGGCAAAGCTTGAAACCTGGTCAGACACCTGGCAACTGGGGTTTAATGCCAAAAAGTGCAAGGTGCTGCATTTTGGGATGAAGAACCCAAGGAGGAGTTACCAGCTGGGTGCAGTGCAGCTAGCCCAGACAGAGGAGGAGAAGGATCTGGGTGTGCTCATTACAGGGTCAATGAACAACTCAGCACAATGTAGGAAGGCAGCTGCAAAGGCCAACAAAATTCTGGGTTGTATTGCAAGGGGTACATCCCCGAGGATGGAGGAGGTGATTCTGCCACTGTATAGGTCATTAGTTAGACCACACCTGGAGTACTGTGTGCAGTACTGGCTCCCATATCTGAAGAGGGACATTAGTTACTGGAGGTGCAGTGCAGGGCGACAAAGATGATCAAGGGGCTAGGGACTTTTCATACGAGAGAGGTTGAAGGAGTTGAACATGTACCTACTGGAGGAGAGGAGGGACAGGGTGACATGGATTGAAACCTTTAAATACATGAAAGGAATAAACAAGACGGGTACAGAGGGGCTGTTCAAAGTAAGGGAGGGGAGGGCCACCAGGGGCCATGATATGAGACTGGAGGGAGGAAGGTTCAGGAGGGAGATGAGGAGACACTTTTTTACAGAGAGGGTGGTGGCTGGGTGGAATGTGTCACCTGCAGAAGTGGTATCCAGTAGAACAGTGGACTGCTTCAACAGGGGATGGGACAGGACAAGGGGGAGGGTTAATGATGGGGAAAGGTGGAAGTGAGGGGCAGGTGCAGAATAAGGGGTGCTAGCTTCACATTCGAGCAGACTTGATAGACCTCTGGGCCTTTATCTGCTGGCAAATTTCGTATGTTCGTATCACTGCAGTGTCCACCACTGTGGAATACTGTGTGAAACACTGACACATGTGTGTGTGTGTGTGTGTGTGTGCGTGTGTGTGTGATGCTAGTACATAGGGCAGCAAGATCACATGCCACCCCATCAGTAACACAGCCAGCAGTGGGCACATACTGAAGTGGTGGAGAACAATGGGCAGCAATGTGGATATAACTAGTCAAGGCACACTCAGCAGTGACATGGGACATGGCACCAGATGGACAGGAAGGCTGCTGGCATGAGATGTGGCACATGACCACTGCTACCGATCAAGGTGTCCAGGTGGAGGGGTCCAGCTAGGATCCCAACATGCACCTGTTTCCCACCTGCAGTGGCACCATGGCTCCTGTGAGCACTGTGCTGATCAGTGGAAGCTGGGGTAAGCTGCAGGATGGCAGGCATCCTCCTGCCTGTGCAGGATGGGCATAGGATTACCTCCCACCCAGCTGTGTTGCAGCCAGTGGAACAAAAGCCGATAGACCAAAGTCTAGCTGGTCTAAGCAACAGCGGTAACTGTGGCTAGGGGCTTGCAAAATCCTGAATAAGGGGATACTGCATCCCCAGAGTGGTGTAAGTCCCCTTCCACCATGGTACACCCCACTTTAGGGTGCAAGACTGTCACAGGGTTAGTTCAGAGCACAGCATTCAATTTCAATGTGGGCAGCATTTAAAAACTAGGATTGCTACAAGCTATAATGCAAGGTGCCCTTACATCAGTTCTGTTTGACACAGGCATCTTGCATCACTTACAAGGCTTTGAAGATTGGACCCTGTGAAATTATAAACCTCTGCCTCTTAACATATACTTAACCACCACATCTCCTCGGTTAGGAGTTTGTAAGACCCTTCAAAGATGGTTATGCATGCAAATGTTCAGGTATCTAGCTCAAAAGATGGCAGACTTATAAGCAGTGAATAATTTCCATAAAGTTCTGAAAAAAATAAATTGCTAGACTTTGAGCTTCTACAGTTTCCAAAATACTTATTCAAATACTAGGACATATGGTATTTTTTAGCACTCCATACATCATATACATGTGCCAGACTTTCTGTCTCTGGCTGAAGGAATGGCTGAGTTTTGATGATATAGTATAAAGATTTTCACAAAACATCATGAAATCTAACAAAATTTGTAGAACTTCTCACATGTTCTGTGATGGCAGAATTTGCTAATTGTGTCTATCCCTAGAACAGGTGTATATACTATGTAAAAGAACTACCATGAGAAGACACCCTGATCATTGAGGAGAGAGAATTAACTAGAACTTGTTTTATGAATCAAAGTAAATATCACACTTTGGAAGGTTTGATCAATTACTGATAAAACAACAGGCTGAGGCCTTTTGATGACTTGATAATTTTTACATTACTGCAGGTCCCCTATCAAACAAGAGGCGTTGGTTGTCATGAAAAAAAAAACTACTTTTAACACTCTAAAAAGGCATTTTAGAAGTAAAACATGTCAATCTGTGGTATGTGGTAATGCTAAAATTATGATTGTAGTTGCTCAGCTGAACATCTTGACTTGCAGTACTTATAAGATATGCAATAATATTAACATCAATGTATGCCCTGTTGTGCATATTTCTTAAATGAGTATTTGTGATGGGAGTAACATACTGTATCATAAAACAAAGGCAAAGGCCCTTGATAACAAGATGTCTTATACTTCAGTCATGTCTGCTGCAGAATATACACATTTTCAACCATTTTAAAAACATACTATTAATTTTCAAATAGTTCTTTAATTCTTATTTAGTTTTGTTAGGTGATGTATTTTATCATTTAGTCAATTTTTCAGTCTTTTTACAGGACTGTCTGTGTTGTACTGTACTGAACAGTTAAAGATTCTGTGCTTGATCTTTAATCTGCATGTGTACTGTCAATTGATATGCATTTCACTGTGGCACCACAATAGCAGTACTATTAATTTCTAAGCCTGTCTGCAATTTATTTCCCTGCTTCTGTGTAGCTAGGTACTGTGTCTCCCCCTTCCCCATCAAAACAAGGTATTGTTTTTTGACTGTTGGCTTTCTGAAGATTGGTTAAGGATTCAAGGACAGGCATTGTGTTGTGCCTGTGCAGCTGCATTTAGTGTTTTGCTTCCCAGCCACCCAAACATTTGAAAATATCAAGTTGTTGTAAATTGTCTGTGTCATCTGAAAAAATGCCCACAAAGAGATGGTCAGGCAAAGCAGTTTCTGGCTGTGGTGTTGCTGCCAAGAAGACTATTGGCAGTGGAAGTTGTTGTGAATATGAATCAGGTTCATTAGGAGCTATCAATGGTAGCAGTGTTGAGTGGTCGTGGCCATGGTAGTAAACAGCAGAAGGGAAAAGTAGTAGTTGGTGCAAGTAAAGGGATTTGTCTACGTTTTCCACAGTGAAATCAGTAACTTCAGTTCTGTTTGGAGATGGTGTTGTCCCTGCTGTTAATAAAGTTAGTGATGGCATGGTTGATAACAACATGAGTATTGCTACAAGTTCAACCCTGTTAAACATATATATGAAACATTTTGTTAAATCCACAGACTTGAGTGCAGTTGCTGTCCCACTACCTGCACTACTTGAACATGATTCTGATCATGATGATGACTCACAGTTTCATGTTTCCACTAATGTTGAGGATAGGCCATCCAAACATTCAGACATTGATGAAAAAAGTGTGGCTGATAATACTGAGGCTGCAGCTGAACTTGGAATATCTCCACAGGAGGACAGCCTCCAAAGTGAATTAGTAGATGATGATTAGGATGATGATGCCAGCAACCTCATTTGGGAACTAGAAAAAAAGAAAGTGAAGGTGGCTGTTTGTAAACAGTCTGTTAGTCAATCACTGCCTCCTCAAACTTCTGCTGTAGCTGTGTCTGCTGATAATGACCCTGAATTAATAGTCACAGATTGTGATGTTCAGTCAAAGTCCAATTGCGTACAACAACAGAAAGCATGGATTACACCACCCATTTCATCGCCACCAAAAGTGCAGTTACATATGCAGCAGCAGCACCAGCAGTGATATGTGAAGAGTAGGGTATCCAAATCCCAAGTTTGTTTGTTTTTTGTACAAGATGGCAACAATGAAACAGTGGCAATCTGCCAGCTTTGCCAAGTGCATATGAAGCGTGGTAAAAAGGATAGCCATTTGGGGACTGGGGGCCAGCATACTCATCTGAAGAGTAGGCACAGGGCACTGTGGATGTGGCATCAGAGGGGAGCTAATGCTGAAGTTGGACATTCACCCTCAGCCACCTTCATGAGCATGGTATCCCTTCTATCAGTTTAAGTAGCCATGTCGTTAAAAGTGGTGAAATATCACCAGAGGATTACTACAGATATGAGGAGGTTGATGATTTGGAATGTTCAAGCAGTGGTCAGAGTAGCAGTGGCGGTCCATGTAGTAATTCTACTACATCAACCCCTGTGCTTAAAACAAGGAAAATAACCTCTTGTATTGGCTTGTCACCTCTGCGCCCACCATCACACATGCCAAGGTACCCCATCCATATCAATTAGTAGAGTAGGGCCATTTGGTACACCATGTGTAAATCAAAGAACAATGTAGCCCATACTGCACAGCCTTTTTGAGCATAACACTAAATACCCACCCAATCATGCAGATGCATATGAACTCAATGCTGCCATAGCAGAAATGCTGGCAATTGACCTTTTGCTATTTTCCTTTGTGGAGAATGTGTGTTTCTGGTGCTTTCCGGCATCCACATGTCCTAAATGGAAGGTCCTGTCCCAAACATACTTTTCATCCATGCTGTCCCTGGGTTATATCATATGGTGACAGAGTCTGTAAGACATGCCCTTCAACATTCCACATCATCTTACATTCACTTAAGCATGGCTATGTGGACAAGTGGCAAAACAGTGGGTAGTTCCTAACTGTGTTTTACTGCACATTGGGCGCAGCTATTTGGGGTTGTCTTTGATGGCAGGATGGGAAAGCAGCGTAATAAGTCAGTGGTGGTGGTAGCAACCTTCATGGCATTAAACAACATGCCATGCTTGCAATGAGTTACGTAGCAGGGATGCATACAAGCAAACACATGGTAGACTTGCTACTGGCAGAAACATGAGTGGCTGCACCCCCGTCTCAAAAAGCTGGATTCATAGCTAGTGATAATGGATCAAATGTTATGAAATACATCAGCAATAGTGACTTTGTGAGGGTTCCCTGTATGGTCCACTGTTGAAGTCTGGAGTTTCTGCAGTATCCTGAAATTAAGCAAATGCTGACTGTGCATGCTGCATCTGTGACCACTTTGCACTTTGAACACTGACTTCCTGCATATTTAACTGCCTCCCTAAATCATGTGACCTGCAGACCTGCAGAGACAGGTAGGCATGTGATCAGTGGCCTGTTTTTTAATGACTTCACCTTATTAAACTGTAACTCGAAGTGAACTTGAAGTGGACAATGCAAAGTAAGGTGAATTTTAAGTTTTTAATGGACAATTTGCATAATGCTAAGCGAATTTGCAGTAGGCCACTTCGGGTTCACTTAACCTGCAAATTAAAACTTCACTGTGTCTCTATTACTGACACTCTTTACCCCTCAGTGAATTAAAATATAGAGATGGTGGCCAGCTGAGCAGAATCTGGCAGTACCAAATATAGGGCATCATCTTGAGGCCAGGAGTTTTACACTATATTTTTTCACAGATCTTCAAGGATATTGGCAATGAGGGTAACATGCATAAACCTGCATGCTAGTGCAGGTCACTGAGTGACACAGCAAATGCCCTCCCTCCAAGGTGGCTCAGACTGCCCTGTCAACCATGGCTACCGAGCTGACAGTGCTGAGATGATGGAGTCAGACAGTGACCTTCCCAGGAGAGAGAGAGCATGATCTGGAATGCTCAGTCCTCCTCCCTCCAATTGTCCCTCTACTGTTCTTGGATCATTCCTGAATTTGAGCCAAGGCCATCAGAATCACAAGTTGCAATGTTGCTTCTGCACTGGCAGTTTGATTCCATTCACATTTGTTTTACAGAAAACAAATGTTTCCCATCTTCTGTCTGCAATAAAACATTGTTATTAGGAAGGCCTGCCTGATAAAAAATGATTCCAGCAGAACCTTAATCATCAGTACAATATGACTGTTTCATATTTCAATTTTATTTAATCATATTTTAGTGAACTGAACTGGCATATAATGATTACTTTGTTTCTCCACAAAAATAAGAACACATGATAACATCCTCTAACGTCTTAAGTCTTTACCCCACTGGATACTAAACAGTTGTTGTCTGCTTCCACTCATTTCCATTTCCATGACTTTAAATTTTTAATGACAAAGGTTTATTCTAACCAAATTACTTGCATTTAGTGTGTGTCAGATGACTGGACAACAAACTTGCTTTCCAGATTGCATAGCATCATTTTTCACTTTCAAGATACTATGGTAACCGGCAGGGATACATAAATCAATATGTCAAGTTTATTGCTTTGTCATACTAAAAATGCCATTGCAATATTAGTGCCTGTTTAATTTCATAGATTCCGAATTTCATTAGACAGGTCTACAGCAATTTCTACACCACAATACAGTAGCTTATCTAAGCAGGTGTTTTTTTTTCAGTGATAAGGATTTAAACTAATTTGAAATCATTTCAATTGTAATGAAGGAATTCCAAGAACCACTACCACTATTGAAAAGAATGAACCCGACACTCTGGTGCCAAGTACTGAATGTTATATATTTACTACTTGTACTGCTTGGAAACAGAGGGAAAAACTAATCTAGAGGCCAGAGCTTTTGAATACATGCCACAAACTCCTCTTAGCAAAGTGGTATTACTTCATCATTGATTATCAAAATTATAACAAACTGCAGAAAATTTGACTTATCCTATATTGATCCAGCAGTGCAAATGAAATAATTGGGTTTTGGGTCAATATCATTTACTGTGTGTTTTCATGCAACACTCTGCATATAGCAATTGGTTGATAGTTAAGTTACACTGCATGCCAACCAAGAGGACTGTAGAGTTATACATGATCCAGCTAGTATGAAGAAACATCTTTATCAGATTCATAAAAAGAGCTAATTTTCAAACATAAAATGTGGGTCAAAAATATACTAAAAACAAACATAAAAGTCACTGTCTGTTGAAGACACTAGATATTACATAACACTGGGTAAACAATTGGGGCTGCCATACAAAAAATTAAAAGTGTGTCTTTAACACCCCACCCCCAATTAGTTTCCACACCATTTAACTGTATCATCAGCTCTTTGTTTTCCCATTCCTTTCTATTCCACCTGTCAGCAAAAAAATAATCTTCTGCCTTCATTGCAGATGCATTAACACCATGAACATTACCATAATTGGCAAGTGTCAGGATATGAATACTAATTCAAAATATGATGTGTTAAATAAATATTCTGTGATTTCAAAAATTCTGCTGGCTTAGCATTTACAGTACAAAGATGGGTATGTATTGTATTTGCAATACTGTATGTAGAGAAAAAACACAAGAAATATGTTGCAGGTGATAACCTTTTATTGGGCTAATAAAATTATTTTTAAGACTAACTTTCGAGAGATAAAACACTCTTCCTTAGGTCAAACTGAAAACAGCTGAGCAGTATGACAGATATAAAGGTTGGATGAGAATTCAAAATGTAGACTAGTAGTTTACAGATCAAAGCATTACAGTCAGTTTGCACCTCTTACAAACAGGAAGACTAATTTTCACTGGAGTGGGTCTGTTGAAGAGATAAACTTGTAAGATCAAAGGGCTGCCTAATTTTATTTTGACTCTGGACCATTAATTAACATTTCTAAAAAGTCAAGACAGAAAGAAAATGCATACCATTGTCTTAAGATGGTACCTGTTAAAAGAGTCAGAGGGTGCTGATGTGAGGGTTTAAAAAGAAACTCTGAAGCACTGCTTTAAGCATAATCACTAGTAGTGTATTAAAAAAAACAATGTTTTTATTAAGTCCTTTTTCTTTAGTGTCAAAATATTGTATCATTTTTATTTCAAATCTTTGATGATCCTGGCTGTTTTTGAAGTTACCTTTTAACACTCTGACAGTAAAATTACTGGTGGAGTGATGTGGTCTAGAAAAATGTTCCCCTACAGGTGTATTTTCATTTTTATGGGTAACTGTGAATCTGTGATGATTCATTCTTGTTTTGAGTTCCTGTCCGGTTTCACCAATATAGCAGCCTTCCTCACATTTTCTGCATTGTATCATGTATACTACATTGATAGAAAAACAGGTGTGCAAGTTTTGGATTGTAAATGTTTTTACCATTATGACTGACACATGTCTCAGGTGAGAGATATGTGTACATAGTTTGCAGTGAGGTGCTTTGCATGGTTTTTTGCCTTTGTCACCTAGTTGGAGCTCAGAGGGAAGTTTGCTTCGCACCAGTTTCTTCTTCAGGTTTGGTGGCTTGTGGAAGGCAAGCACTGGTGGAGTGGGAAATATATTTTTTAGTGTTTCATCTTCAAACAGTAGTGACTGTAGATCTTTAATTATTTTTTATAGTTTCTCCAGTTCTGGGTTGTAGGTTACTACCACAGGTGTGCAATCAGATGTTCTCTGTGGCTTGTACTGTAGTAGTTCTTCCCTAGGCCTATGGAGTGCATAATGGATATTCCTGTCAATGGAGCTGGTTTTATATCCCTTCTATCTGAAACCTTGTTTTAGTGTAATAAGGTGTCTGTCCATGTCATCTTGATTAGACCAAATGCAGTGGTACCGGATGGCATGGTTGTGTATAATGGATGTTTTGGTATGAGAGGGATGGTAGCTCGAGCTGTGCAGGTAACTGCATCTGTCTGTAGGTTTTCTGTACACAGATGTTTGCAGTGTTCCATTTTTTTAGTGTGACTCTGGTATACAGGAAATGCACACACTTAGAGTAATTTATTTGGAATTTAATGGAAGGATGGAAGTTATTGAAGCTGTCAAAAATAGTTTTAAGGTTTCCTCTCCTGCTGTCCATATGACAAAGATATCATCAATATGTCAATAGTATTTTAATGGGGTATGATGTTGCATGCTGAGGAATTTTTCTTCTAGATCTGCCATGAACAGATTGGCGTACTGTGGTGCCATCCTGGTGCCCATAGCCGTTCTCATATTTTGAAGGTAAATGTCAGTGTTGAAGCTGAAATAATTGTCTCTAACAGACACACTCCAGTGAAAATTAGTCTTCCTGTTTGTAAGAGGTGCAAATTGACTGCAATGCTTTGATCTGTAAACTGCTAGTCTAGGTTTTGAATCCATATCAAACCTTTATATATGTCAAACTGCTCAGCTGTTTTCACTTTGACCTGAGAAAGTTTTATCTCTCGAAAGCTAGTCTTAAAAATAATTTTGTTAGTCCAATAAAAGGTATCACCTGCAACATATTTGTTGTGTTTTTTTCTCTATATTGTTGACTGGACTAACACGGCAACCACATCCCTATTTTTACAATACTGTATGCAAATTCAATGGTGTAAACTTGCATGCAATAAGCAAAGGAAACTTCCTGGAGATGTTGTATCCTAACCTTCCTATATGACTTCATGTTAAATATGGTAACATAAATGATTTCCTCACTGATGTCACCTTTATTATGCAGTACTAGTGAACATTGTTGAAATATTCATGTATCACCTAATCAAACCTCCCAAAGAAAATGAAAGGCATCATTAGAACTTTAGCAGTGCTGGTTGTTATGAATCAAGAAATGCAGTTATAGTTTATTGACTTGGAAAAGCTATGTTTAATCATTGATCCGTAAGATATATTTCATTAAGTATAGTACTACATTTTACTAATTTGCAGAAAAACAATATATTGTACAGTATATAATGTTATTTACATTTACAAAATGGGTCTGGCAAATCCTGATTCTGAATTGTTGAAAACATTGTCACTTGGGAGTGGGATAATATGTCTGATTGCTATTCTCAAAGAGAAAGGCAACTTTAGAGTCTACTGTTTTTCTACAAAACTAAAATCATTCTGCCAGTTGAATAACACAATCCAGAGTGTATGGAATAAACTACATAAATACCTTCCCCCAAGCCCTAACTCACTGTGGTAGAGTGTTAATTATGTTTCCAAAACTGGTAAGAAAAATCCTTTATTTGATTGGTAAAATTCAGTCACATAACTGTGTGATTTTTGTACCATAACTGCAGAGGTTAGTTAAATTGTTCTCCCTTTGAGCCTGGCCTTTAAGTGTTTCTTTTTCCACCATTTTATAGAAACATTGAATGTGATGGTAGATATGGACTGCCAGGCCCATCTTGTCTGTCATTTCCCTACCTACCTAAAAACTGCAGATACCAATTGATCAGCCGCTCAGCTTTTCTTTCCTATCACTATGGTTGCCTACTGCTTATCCCATTCATTCTTGACTTCACCAACTGTTTTTGCCCCCACAACCTCTGCAGGGAGGTTGTTCAATGCAATCACCACCCTTTCTGTGAAAAAGTACTTCTTCACATTACCCCGAGGTCCCAGCCTCATATTGTGACCTCTTGTTCTTGCACAACTCTTCTTTTGGAAGATGCTACCCTCCTGCACCTTGTTTATTCCCTTGAGGTACTGTACTTGAATGTCTCTATATCCCCCTCTCCCTCATTCCTCCAGTGTATACATATTAAGGTCTTTCAGTCTTTTCTCATAAGGGTTATGGTGCATTCTCATCACCATTTTTGTTGCCCATCTTTGGACCCCCTCCAGTAAGTCTAGGTCCTTCTGGAGATGTGGCCTCCAGACCTGAACACAGTAGTCCAGATGTGGCCTCACCAATTGTCCGCATACTGGCATTATCACTCTCTGTTTTCTAGTAGTGATGCCTCTCACTATGCACCTCAGCATCCCTCTGCCCCTCCCCACCACCTTTTCACACTGCTTGGCTACTTTAGGTTATCCGTTATGAGCAACCCCAGGTCACTTTCCAGTTTTGTTGTTGTTAGTATCTCCCCCTCCTCCATTGTGTATTCCTCCCCAAGATTCCTGTGACCCAGGTGCATAACTTTGCACTTCTTTGTATTGAATTTAAGCTGCCTCCTCCAACTTGCCTAGTTCTTTTCTCATTCTTTCTGCCTCATCTGGAGTGTCCACCCAATTGCAAATCTTGGTGTCATCTGCAGAGAGGCTCACCTTCCCTTCCAGCCCCTGAATGAAGACAATAAAGAGAACAGGCCCTAGCACTGAGCCTTGTGGCACCCCTCTGGTCACCCCCCTCTCCTGGGATTGAACTCCATTAACCACCACCCTCTGTGTCCTGTTGCTCAGCCAATGTCTAACCCAAATGATCAGCTTAAGTCCTACTCCCATGCTGCCCAACTTATTTACTAAACTCCTGTGTTGGACGGTGCCAAATGTCTTGATGAAAGTATTTTATAAGTGTAATAGCACACTCCAGGGAGAGTAGTTATGCTGTAATAAGCACATATTATGGGTAGTTGAAAGTTCACAGTTGCATGCTGTTATGTTGTAATAAGCACATATCCTGGGTAATTGAAAGCACATGGTTGCATCTCATGTCTCAATACCCACTCAGGAAGTACAGTTAATGCAGCATTACCACACACTCTGATATGTGTTCTGTTACGTACATGGATCTTTCTGTAGTAACAGAATGATAACCCAAAAGTGATCAGTACATAACGGGCTGGATTTTCAAAGATCCGAACACAACACTTGCATCATTGCTTCTGATGCAGCTACATCACATTGCTGTAAATGCATCAAGATGATTGTTCTGTTTTCATACATCCTGACACATTTATGACATTTTACCCAGCTTATGGCAGACAAATAATGATCAGACTTTGCCAGTGGGGCACAGGAACCAAGGGGGCATGGGTTCACTGAGGGAAGGTCATGTCAGATGAATCTAATTGATTTCTTTGACTGGGTGAACAAAGTAGTAGACCAGGGAGGGACTGTGGACATGGCCTACCTAGACTTTAGCAAGGCATTTGACACAGTCCAACGCAAAAGATAAATAGTCAAATTAAACAGCCTGGGAGTGGGTCCCAGGGATGTAGCCTGGGTAAAACATTGACTGGACAACAGGACACAAAAGGTAATTGTAAATGGAGTCCACTCTGAAGAAAGAGGAGTTACTAGTGGGGTACTGCAGGGTTCAGTACTGTGTCCAGTCCTTTTTAATGTCATTATAAGTGACATTGTAGAGGGACTGGAAGGGAAAGTAAGCCTCTTTGCAGATGACACAAAGATCTACAACAGGGTTGACACACAAGGAGGCATGGAAAGGATGAGAAGGGACTTGGCAAGGTTGGAGGAATGGTCAGAAGTATGGCAGCTTGGATTTAATGCAAAGAAGTGCAAAGTAATGCATCTGGGAAACAAAAACCTGGGGGAAGATTACACAATGAGGGAAGAGAGGTAGTAACAACAACAAGAATGGAAAGGGACCTGGGGGTAATCATATCAGATGACCTTAAGGTTAGCAAGCAATGTGAGAAGGCAATAGGGAGGGCTGGGGGGATACTGGGATGTATAGGGAAAGACATCACCAGCAGAAAACAAGAAGTTGTAATCCCTCTGTACAGACAGTTGGTGAGACCCCATCTGGAGTACTGTGTCCAGTTCTGGAGACCCCATCTCTGCAAGGACATAAACTGGATAGAGGCAGTCCAGAGGAGGGCAACTAAAATTTTGCAGGGTCTGCAAGATAGAGAAGAGGAGAGACTAAAGGAGCTTAATATGTATACCTTTGAGGAAAGGAGGAAGAGGGGAGACATGATAGAAACTTTTAAGTACCTCAGTGGAATCAACAAAGTCCAAGAGGGTAGCATCTTTCAGAAAAAGAGATGTGCAAGAACAAGGTGAAAACAATCTGAAGATGGGGGGGGCAGTTCAGGTGCAATGTGAGGATGTATTTTTTCACAAAGAGGGTGGTGGACACATGGAACAGCCTTCCTGAGCAGGTTGTGGGATCTAAAACTGCAGGAGAATTCAAGCATGCATGGGATAGACATAAGGCAATTTTTGTGGAGGGTAGGAAGAAATAGGCTGTTGGTTAACTAGGATCTGCAGCTTATCCTGTGGGTAGGGAAATTGGCAAACTAGGTGGGCCAAGTGGTCCTTATCTGTCATCAAAGTCTATGTATCTATGTAATCATACATCATTTTCAGACCACATTTCATGGTACCATATTGGCATTAAGAAGCTAGACCACCTTTTGTTGAAATTGACATATTTAGCACACCTGCATCAGAATAAGAATGAAAATCCTTTGAAAATCCAGCCCACAGTATCTAAGAAAACTGAAGAACAATAACAAGGAGTAAAACTCAATGCTGTAGATCAACATTACTCATATTGCAGACAGTATACATTAAAAAAGAACTAAACAGGATACAATGTTTATGCCAGTCTTTGCATAACCTCATTATCCATTTGAATGAATGAAACAGCACATAGAGGATAGTGTACAGGCACCCATACACAACAATCCTGTGTCTGAACCAAGAGGTTTCCATGGCAACTAGAAACCTTGAGAGCGAAGCTTGAGAGGTCTCCCAGTTGTCATTGTAACACTGAGATTCAGATGCAGCCTTGACTGTGTATTGATGCCCATACACAATCTTTTATATTGCATGGGCATTAATATTCAGTTTTGAGTGGGATGAGGGAAAAGCCCTATGAGGTCAGGTTACAGATGCTCAATATGTACTCATTGGAGGACAGAAGTGACTGGGGTGATATGATTGAGACCTTCAAATATTTGAAGGGCATTAATAAGGTAAGCCTTGAGGGTCTGTTTAAATTTAGAAGAGAGGGGATCACAAGAGGGCATAGCCTAACGTTGGAGGAGGAGAGGTTCAGAAGGGAGATGAGGAGGCACTTTCTCACTGAGAGCGTGGTGACAACATGGAGTGCTCTGTCTGAGGAATTGATTTCACAGGCATCAGTGGGGGGATTTAAGGGGGCTAGGACAGGCTTAAGGACAGTATCAGAATGGGGAAGGGAGGAGGTAAATCAGTTAGATAAATTAGTGGGGAGAGGGTATAGGGGGGGGGGCAACATTAGTGCCCAGCACTGACAGCTGCACACTCGAACAGACTTGATAGAAATTTATGTAAAACCAAAAAACACTTTGTAAAATAAGGCCAGTGCATTGTTAAAGAGTTGATTTATTTAAACTTGAGCTCTGAGATGAGTGCATCATAGAGAATGCAGCCAAACATGACACAGCACTGAGAATGAACCATGGCATGCAAAAAGATGCAATGGTCTTATTTTGTTATTCTTTCCACTAGGGTTTACTGTGCTCTCCAATCATTGAGACTGCAGTATGTCATGGAGGGAAGATTAGGAAGCTGGATGTCTTTGATGTCAGTGTGATATAAAGTAAGAAAAAAATGGCTTTCACAATCACCCACATTGTCTTGTTTGTGTGAGCATCAATGATCGGAGCCATGGTTGTAAGAAGGCAATAATGAGCAGAGGTTTAATGTTGTTATTCAGTAATAGACATCTGTACTGAATCAGAAGATTGAGATGTCACTACTGCAGCACAACTCTGTTGCAGGCATGTATTTCCATTCAAAGCAACATTTCACCATATACTATGTACTCGTATTATAGTGGTACATTAGCATTACTGTATTTAGGGCTGAGAATGTACTTTATTGTTAAATCCTAATTTATGCTTGCTAATAGCTTGGTAGTCTAAGGACCTAGGGAATGTACAAATTGCCATGCACACCCTTTGTGACAGAATCTGAAAATCCCCTATTTCAAATCTGAAGTGTATTGACACATACTAGTAAAGCAAGCACATTCTTAGCATATAGTTCAGCTTCTTGAGTGACTACCCTTACACAGTTGATGTACAAAGTAATAAGTGTGTCATGGAAACCAAGAAATTGTCAAACAGGAAACTAATACTGTGCTTTTCCATGTAAGGTTTATCAGTGGTTTTAATGTCTTGTTAAGTTCATGGTGTGTCAGCTTTAGCTGACCATCCTTGTGTGAGACCATAGTACAGCATTTAATATATTTTTATCCAGCAGGTTTAACATGAACCGTAAAAGCACAGTGGGAGAATATGTAAAGAAATTATAAAAACAGACAACAGGCAATATGTTCACAAACAAAGTTATATATAGATTTGTTTACTTAAATGCATTATATGTTCTATATGCCCCCCAGAGAGCAAATGGGAGAAGCAGGAATTTGTTACATTGGCAATTCTATGGCTCCATTCTCAGGGGGGAGAAAAATAGCTAATGATTGGATAAATTAATGGATCGAGCAAGTTTCCCACCAAGCTAGAGTACCATATTACAGAATTTGTTCTTGTGTAGATACCCCTTCCGTATCTTCCATGTGGTTAAAATATGAAGTGACCTGGAGTTGTACTTATTTTTCCAGACATGTAATAAAACTGTAATGACCTCCATAGTATGGATTGTCTGTATTCATATACCTAGGGATACCACCAGAATAAGTGTGCAGATAGCTGAGGGGGCTTGCCATCTCTACCCGTCCTCTCAGGGCAGTGCTGCGCAATGCCAGATTGATGAGGAATAAGACCACCATTTTAGCAGACTTTATTTATGATTTCTCAGTTGATCTGGCTTGGATCACTGAGACATGGGTTGGTGATGATGCTGGCCCAGTACTGGAGTCAGCCATCCCAGCTGGGTACTCCACATTGCACTGCCTGAGCAAGGACTGCAGGCAGGGAAGCTATCAGTTTTATATGTGAACTGAACTTGGTGGTGCACCCAGTTGGGGAAAACCTTGTTATCTGAATGTGTTTCTCTGCATGGAGGTCGAGGTGCCAGCTGCAGAATTCTACTCATGTACTGGCCTCTGGGGCGTGAGAAGAATTTTCTGCAGGAAATTGTGGACTTTGTCACTGGCAGAGTGTTGGAAACACCTAGGTGGCAAATTCTGGGTTTTTGAAATGCGTGGGTCGATGACAAACTCTCACATTTTGGGCAAAGTTTTCTTCTGGGGAGAATCCCTGGACCTCACACAAGCTGCTACTTCTGTGACCCACTAATAAGACCATGCCTTGGATCTGGTATTCTCTCAAGGGTTTGAGGTCAATGACCTCAAGATTGATCCAGTCAGTTGGTCGGACCACTACACTACCAGGTTCTCATTCAGGGCCCCCCCCCTTCTAGCCCACCCACTGTAGAGATGCTCCAGTACTGTCCTTTACATGGGCTATGGCCTTAGGGACTCTTGGCATTATTGAATACATCGGGTATGATAGCAGCAGAAACTATGGGTTCAGATGAAGTCATGGTGACCTATAATTGGGCCATCAGGGCAGCGTTTGACCTCATGGTGCCTACTTGTGCACGTCCATTAGCTTCATGTCCTGGGTCATTGCGGTGTGAAGGTTAGCTAAAGGAGATCAAAGCAAAAGGGTGGAGTCTAGAATATTATTTGATGAGATCCAGGGCTTCAGAGAACGAACTGAATAGCTACTCACACTGGTGAGTACCAAAGGGCAATCACTCAGAAAAAACAAGGTTTCTGTCTAGAGAGATTGCTTCTGGGAGGAATAGGCCATCTCTGCTTTTAGTGACTGTGGATAGGCTCCTCTATCAGCTGTCTGGAACCCATGAAGGCTTTTTCACTTGCTAAATTCAAGCAGATTGCTTGATTCTTTTTGGACAGAGGGTCCTCCATCCAGGCCAGGATCTCACCTAGTGGGCCATTACAGCCCAGTGGAGTCAAGCCTTCCTGTATCAGATGCATTTGCTTGCCATGGGAAGCATTTGGACTGATGATGGTGGAAAAGGTTAGTGTGGTGATCTCAGGACTGAGGCCAACGTGTTGTGAATTGGATCCAGATCCAACGCGATTACCAGGGAGTTGTGTAAGGCAGCTAGACCCAGTGTTTGCTGAGATAATCTGGTGTTCCCTATCAAGCCCCCCTTGAAGACGTCATCTTTGGACATGTATGCCCTGGTGAAATACCAACCAGTTTCTAACCTGACCTTTTTGGGTAAGGTTAATAAGAAGGTGGTTGTGCTTCAGCTTGAGGTACACCTCACTGCCTTTAACACCTATGGACCTTTCCAATCTGGTTTTAGGTCCAGGCATAGCACAGAAACTGCACTGGTCAGGGTACACAATGACCTTCTCAGAGCAAGTGATAAAGATGAAGAGTCAATTTTCATTCTCCTCAATTGCTCTTTAGCCTTTGACACTGAGGACCATGGGTTGTTATTGAATTGGCTCCCTAGCAGAGGAGGTCCTCTCTGTTGCATTAAAATATGCACTGCTTAAGCCTCTCCTGATGTTCCTGGCCTAGATGAAGGACATCCTGTTCAAAAGAAATGAGTAAACTCCTTGCCCTTCTTGAACAAGCCATCTTTGGACCTGGATGCCTTGGTGAATTACCAACCAGTCTCTAACCTGCCCTTTTTGGGTAAGGTTATTGAGAAGGTGGTTACAATTCAGCTTGAGGCACCCCCCACCACCACCTTTGACATCTATGAGTCACTTCAGTCTGCTTTTAGGTTCAGGCATAGCATAGAAACTGCACTGGCCAGGGTGCACAATGACATACTTAGGGCAAGAGACAGAGGAAAACAGTCAACTCGTATTCTCCTCAGTCTCTCATCAGCCTTTGACACTGTGGACCATGGGTTTTTATTTGATTGGCTTAGGGAGTATGTAAGACTCACTTCAAAGTCATCTGCTTGTTTGAGTCCTATCTCACTAGCAGGACTCAGAGGGTGATGTTATAAAGGTTTTCCTTCTCCCAGATATTCCTTATCTTTGGTGTACCACAGGGCTTAGTCAGTATGCCCATATAGTTTGAAGTGCACATGCTGCCCCTCGGGAGGATCATTAGGCCATATGGAGTTGTGTTTCACTGCTATGAAAATGACACCCAGATCTTTCTGTCATGAGCATCCAAGACCTCAGCTGCCTTTGATGCACTCAATAGGTGTCTTTGATGTGTTCAATAGATGCCTGGCCTAAATCCAAGACTGGATATCATCAAGCTGGTTTAAGACTCAACCAGACAAGACTGAAGTGCGGGTGATCAAGCCAGGTTGAACAATTGGAGTGGGGGCTTCTGAGAGGGAGACGGGGCTTTAGCTCAGCTCCTCTGGGCTTTTGGCCACCACAGAGGTGACAAAATGGGGAGTTATTCTGGATGAGGGGTTTGAGATTTGAAGCTTAGGTGTCAGCAGTAGTCTGGAATTGGTTTCACCATCTCAGGAACATCAGTCAGATTACAGCACTTATCCCCTTTGAAGACTTGGCGTTACTGGTATATGCGGTTATAACACTGATACTTGATTATTTCATTGCTCTGTACCTCAGGGTCAGTCGAGGTATGCTACGATGCCTGCAGCTAGTGCAGAATGCCGCTGCTAGGCTGCTGACTGGCCTTTCAAGGCCATGCCACATCTCTCCGGCACTACAGGAACTGCACTGGCTACCACTTAAGTGGTATATATCCTTTAAAGGTGGGCTACTAATTTATAAAGCAATACCTGGGTTGGGCCCTGGCTGTCTGGCAGATCTCCTGCAACCTTATGCATCTTCATGCTCTTTCTGCTCCACTTTGGGCGTCCTTCTAAAATCCAGGGTTAGGTTAAAAACCTTGATCAACCAGGTTTTCAAGGTAGTGGGCTCTGTCTTGTGGAACTCTTTCTCAAGAGCCCTGAGGGACATCCCCTTAGTGGAGGTCTTTAAAGAGGCATCAAGACTTTTTTTTGGATGCAGGCCTTTGGGGATTAAATCTGTATCTCATCTCTACACCCAGTCAATATTTATTTAGTTATATTTTTATCAGCGGAATTAATGTTTTCCATTAGAACTGAATTCTATTGTGAACTTACACTAGTTAGTTTTAGTACTTATTTATGTATCTATTTATTTAGTAGTATGTCTCATTTTATTATGTTATTGTAAAGTGCCATATTCCTATTTTATGTGACCTGATAGGAATAATGCCCTGAGCCTCCCCAAAAAATTGCATGAATAATTACAAATAAAATCTACTACTGTATACTACTATTATTTTTTGATAGTGTTCTATTTGTGGATGGTGTGTTGACAGCCTGCACTGTGTGATTGCATTGGCTGCTACTACTATAAGAATTAAGAAAAGGTAATGATTATCTCTTTTCTGTTCCCCTGGGGAAGAGACCCAGAACCAAGGTCACCATGGTTGGTGGTGTTGTTGTCCTCGAATGCTATTTGTTTGAGAATTAGTGTCCAAAAGGATAATAACCATGGGCAGCTCCAAAGAATATAAGTGTGGGTGCCTTCCCCCCCCACATTACCGCCAACAGGGATTTCTGGTGATCTTCCCAAAATGACATGAAATCTCTTGCATGACAAAACCGGTGCTGTCCCCTTCCAACAAAATTCATTCCTGGGGCTTGAGGCAGTAGTGTGGATGATGTTCTACCAGATGATAGACCATTGTTTTTGAGTTATTTGAAGGGTTATACTAATAAGTATGGTATTACAAATCTAGTTAGCTATGTGAGCCATAAGCAGACTTGCCACTAGTTAGTGGGCAAATTCCTATTTATTCTCTACCATATGTTAGTCTAAGATTCATTTAAATGGTTCTATACTACTGGCATTCACAATATCTGAAGGTAGTGAATTCCACATTAACACTATCCTTTGATTAAACCATCACCCTCTTTTGGTGGTTTTGTGTAATTCACCCTGTAATTGGCAATTGTGTACCCTGGTTGCCCTATTTGTTGGAGCCCTTGCACTCAGTCCCATACATTCCCAGAGCAGTTTATTCTTGAAAGTGTTATAAACATAACAGAGGTCTCCTCTGATACCCCGATATTTCATAGAATATAATCCCAGGTCCTGTAGTCTATGTAGGTATTCTTCATTTTTAACTATGCTTATTATTTCTGTAAATTTCCTTTGCACTCTCGCTATTACTTTCAAGCTCCCAGTACTCTGAGGAACACTAAGAGGAGCACCTTACTCCAAGATGGGCCTGGCAAGGGCTTTATACAGGGGTACCAGGACCTTATCACTTCTACTATTTATATTTCTTAGAATGTTACTTGTTATTTTGTCTGCCGGTTTAGTTATCTTTGCATTGTGTCTATCAAAGGATTGTGTGCTTGTTGTTATCACACCAAGACCTTTTTCATTTTCTGTACTATCTATGATTTTATTGATTAAGTATTGTGCTCTAATGTTATTGTATCCAAAGTGCATAACTTTGTTCTTGGTCTCATTAAACCTCAATTTATGTGACTTTGCCCAGTTTTCCAAATTACTAATCTGCTCTGGAGTGCTTTAATTGAATCCTTATCATTTACCACAGCATCCACCTTTGCATCATCTGTGTATTTGCAGAGTCATACCCCATTTGACACACACATTGTCAAAAGAAAGATGTTAAATAAGATTGGCCCTAATATTGACCCTTGTAGCATGCCACTAGGGACCCTAGCCTGACTTCCATTTCCCATCTGTGCCGAATTCTTAAAGTCCCAGCCTCTCCTTTTACATCCCTCAGTAATTTACACACATGGCAGAGAAAGGTTGAGTATGTGCCAGTTTGAGGTTGAGTATCTAAGAATAAGAGACATAGTGACGCAGAGGTTGACAACTCTATACTCTCCCATCCTTTAAGGATAAAATCTTGACATTGAAGATAGCAAAACAAGCCCGAGGCAGGTAGGTCAAATTCTGCTTTTACATGTGCAAAACATTTAATAGGATTTTTGCCATTGACAAGCTGTGTAAAAAAAAAAAACTGAATTCCTGCCTATGCCACCTGGCATATGCCACATCAAGTCTAGCTGGAGTGAAGTTTGGGACCTATATGACAGAAAGTTTGTACAGATAGGTCCTGTGGATTCCCAACTTGCTCGAACCATCTGACATATTTTTATTATATGTTGTGTCCACCTGTTGGCTGTCCTTGTGAGAGATATCTGACTCTGTTCATTGGGAGACACTTTAATGGAATAAATGTATGCACCCTATGTTCTACAGGTGTCCATCTGTTTGCTGGGAAATTTATAATAACATCCAACATATGCTATAGTTGAGTTGCTTCACAGTAGGATCTTGAAATGGGGAGAGCATACCCACTTCCACTTTTGGCCTTATAAGAACATTCCATTAGATTTGGGAGTCCCCTTCCTCATCAAATAAAAAAATTACGTAGCATCTTATTTAATTCTTTCCGATCTCCCCTTGGTAGCTGAATGGACAATACTGTGTACAGAAAAAGAAAGCGTGGCATAACATTCATTTTGATTGCTTCTAAACGGGCCGAGGAAGAGAGAGGTAACACTTGCCATCTGTTCAGATCTGCATATACACATTTCTTTAAAGGTACAAAGTTAACTAAGTATAACTTGTGGAGGTCTGTGGGGATCTGCACTCCTAAGTACTGTACATTGTCTTTCACCCACTATAAATGGAGAGTGAAATGAAAGGCTGGAGGCAGATCACTATGCAATATTAGCCCTGCAGTTTTGTCCTAATTTGCTTCAAAACTAGAGATTTCTCCAAAACTGTCTAAGAGGTTCATGAAGTGTGGTAATGATGCCCTGAGATTCTCAAAATATATAAGCATATCATCAGCATAAAGGGAGAACCAATTATCGACATCAGCGATGATACCCTGGAGTATGTGAGCTTGTCAGACTGGCTCCTGGGGGCTCCATGATTATTGCAAAAAGTAAGGGCAATAAGGGGCAGCCCTGCCTTGTGCTTCACTGAATATTAAATGAGTCAGAGAGATGGCCACTTGTTCAAAACCTTTCAGTAGGTTTTACATATAACATGTGAACCCAGGGCAAGAAGCACCCACCAAACCCCATCACCCCCATTGTTTCCTTTAAGTATGTCCAAATCAGGCAATCAAATGCCTATTCTGTATCAACAAATAAGGTAATTTGTGCTGTCTATGATGAGGATCTATGACACTAGTTTGACAACAAACTTGTCGACTGACGTTACAGGGGCTTTGTCCCCATATCCCCTGTGAGGGGGGGCTCTTCCCCCGCACCCCACGTAATTCATATAATTAACTCTGAGTCAGAGTTGATTATGGAGAGGGGGTGCAAAACCCCAAGAAAGCAGTGTTGGAGTCCCGTGGTGACAGTACAACCACCCATTGCTGTGCTGCTGTACTGTAATTCATGGTACAGGTGTTGCTGTTTAGTCGGCATAGGCTTTGCTGGGAATGGGTACCACATCATATTTAAATGTCTATAAAATAGTACTATTTAAGTGCCTGTCCAGTACAAACCCTGTTTAGTTTGGATGGACACTTGTTCCATTACCTTTTATAAATTGTTGGTGAGGATTTTAGTGAACAAATTCTTATCCGGTTTCAGTAGAGAGATGGGTCAGTAAGCATTACATCTGTACCTACCCTTGCATGGCTTGGAGAAAATGGATATTAGCACCTCATTCCAGGATTCAGGAATATTGCTGTCCTCTAAGCAGGCCTGAAAGACCTGAGTCAGGATGGGAATCAGGGGTTCCTTAAATGCTATATAGTAATCAGCATAAAAACCAGTGGGCCCTGATGCTTTGCTAGTGGGCAAGCTGTTGATAGTTTCCTATATTTCTGCCTGCTCAATAGATTTGTCCAGAGAATGATTATTCTCTTCTGATAAACTGGGTAGACTAAGATTAGCTAGGAAATGAGTGATGTACTGTAAGAATGGCAAACATTATCTGTTGCCAGCAAAATTCTGGAAAAATGCTGATTTTAATTCTGTGAAATTTCACGAAAATTCCAAGAAAATTTCACGAAATTTCACCAACAGTGCAATTTCAGTTATGTCCATCTAATTTAAAAGTGTTTGTCCAAACTGCACCAAATCTGGTACGCTAACTTTGTGAATTCCCATAGAGAAGTGTTCTAAGTTTCAGATCTCTATATGTAAAGACGACTAAGTTATATGCCTCCAAGCATTGGAACTTATTAAAATTAGAGTTAACAACTACATAAACTACAAGAGTTTGTCCACATTGCACCAGATTTCATATGGTGACTTTGTCTATGCCCATATATATGTGTGCAATGTTTCAGATCTCTAGCTTTAAAGATGACTGAGTTATAAGTTTCCAAACTACCTGGAATTTTAAAATTACATTTCTCAATTACGTATACTGCTGAAATTTAAGCCCCTATAAGTTTAAAGCTACAGAGCAAAATATCACCAGTGTTTTGAGGTTCATTAACCCTAAGTATTAGGCTTTAAGGCAACATCCATGATCCAGCATCAGAGCAAGATGCAGCCATACTGAAAACCAGGGTTTGGAAGCAAACTTAGGAAGTCATGTAGGGAGGCAGGTCATGGTAAATGTTACAATTTACATATCCAGTACTTCTCTATTTAGCAGTTTCTATGACTCTTCCAAGAAAGTATGCATCTAACTTTTTAATTATCTAGCTCCAAAGGTGGCTAAGTTGGGATCTATGATGGGTGTTTGAAAAAATTTTTGTTGAATGCCCTGACAGTGAATTTTGCAGTCAGCTGCCAGTTTCCACTGGCACTGTTTTCTCGAGAGCCGTGAGGGATGCCCCCTCAGTGAGGTCTTTAAAAGAGGCCTTAAGACTTTTTTATTGATGCAGGCCTTTGGGGATTAAATCTGTATTCCATCTCTACACCCAGACAATATTTATTTATTTATATTTATATTTTTATCAGCAGAATTAATGTTGTCTATCAGAAGTGAATTTTATGGTGAACTTAAACTAGTTAGTTTTAGTACTTATTCATGTATCTATTTAGTATGTCTCATTTTATTATGTTATTATGAAGTGCCATATTCCTATTGTATGTGACCTGATAGGAATGATACCCTGAGCCTCCCAAAAAATTGCATGAATAATTACAAATAAAATCTACTATTGTATACTACTATTATTTTTTGACAGTGTTCTATTTGGAGATGGTGTGTTGACAGCCAGTGCTGTGTGATTGCTTTGGCTGCTGCTACTATAAGAATGAAGAACAGGTAATGCTTATCTCTTTTCTGATCTTCTGGGGAAGATGCCCAAAACCAAGGTCACTATTGTTGGTGGTGTTGCTAGTCCTAGAATGCTTGCTATCTGTTTGAGAATTAGTGTCCAAAAGGATTGTAACCTTGGGCAGCTCCAAAGAATATAAGTGTGGGTGCCTTTTGCCCCCGCATTACCTCCAACAGAGATTTCTGGTGATATTCCCAAAATGACATGAAATCTCTTGCTTGATAAAAAGCATGCTGTCCCCTTCCAACAATATTTATTCCAGGGGCCTGAGGCAGTGGTGGGATTGATGTTCTACCAGATGATAGACCATTGTTTTTGAGTTATTTGAAGGGTTAGATTCATAAGTATGGTATTACAAATCCAGTTAGCTACGTGAGCCATAAACAGACTGGTCACTAGTTAGTGGGCAAATTCCCATTTTTCTCTGCCATATGTTGGTCTAACATTCATTTAAATGGTTCTATACTACTGGCATTCACAATATCTAAAGGTAGTGAATTCCATATTAACACTATCCTTTGATTAAACCGGTGCCCTCTTTTGGTGGTTTTGTATAATTCACCCTGTAATTGGCAGTTGTGGACCCTGGTTGCTCTAATTGTTGGAGCCCTTGCACTCAGTCCCACACAATCTCAGAGCAGTTTATTCTTGAAAGCATTATAAACATGGCAGAGGTCTCTTCTGATACCACAATATTTCATAGAATTTAAACCCAGGTTCTGTATTCTATGTTGGTGTTCTTTATTTTTAACTATGCCTATTCTTTCTGTAAATTTCCTTTGCACTATCTCTATTACTTTCAAGCTCCCAGTACTCTGAGGAACACTGAGAGGAGCACCATACTCCAAAATTGACATGACAAGGGCTTTATACAGGGGTACCAGGACCTTATCTCTTCTACTATTTATATTTCTAGGCACTGTTTCCTTCATGGGGCTTCGCCCCCGAACCCCCCACATGGGGAGCTGCACCCCACCACACACCCCCACTTAGGATTATCAACTCCAACTCAGAGCTGATTTGGCAGGGGTGCAGGACCCCTGACAGACAGTGCCGGGTTCCAGCGGGTTCCCTACAGTGACGTTGCACTGTTGTCACTGTAGGGGACCTCGCTGTCAAAAAGTCACCATCAGGTGGGATTACCGCTAAGCTGTAAGCATATAAATATTTTCAGAAATATTCACATGAATATTAAATTGCCAGACTTTGAGACCCTGTAACTTCCCCACCCTGCATTCAAATGTTATGAAACTTTTTACAATAATTTTTCCTTAGACCACAGCTTTCAATGTGACTCAGATAAAGGTTTCTGGGAGCTGATTTGGGGCATTTAATATGTCTCTTGTATATGTTTAGCAATAGTGACTTTGAAGGTCTCATCACTAAGGAATGATGTATTCATTCTCCAGAGGATGCTTTGTACCTGACCTTTAGTATTAATGAGACAGGTGCATCGTCTGTCTGTGAAATGGGATGCATTTTACATTCCATCACCTTATGCATGAGCCCTTTGATGTACACAGGAGATGTGTATGTGAATAAGCCTTCTGTGCAGGTGAATAAAAGGTTTAACCCCTTTCACCCACATGCAAAGATCTCCAGATTTAAGGCCTAATTCACAAATGTGCAGTACAAGTCACATTAAACTGTTTCACTAATGAGTTGATTTAGCATTGATTTTATAGTTGGCAATGCAGTGGCAACTCATATAGCCATATTTTTCAATGCTTAACCAGCTCAAGAGCAATGTTTATAAATGTTTTTTGCAACTCAGTTGGATTCACATTGCAATGCAAAACTGTTTCTTTACTCTTAAGAAACAGTTTGTGCAGGGCTTTGTTCTGGATCCAGCAACACTTATGCAACTCAGTCACAAATTCTAAAACAACTCATCAGAGGAACAGTTTGATGTGACTTGTGCTGTAGTGTCATACTATCTTTGCTGTAGCTGCGTTTGTAGAGAGATTACTGCTAGATCTATCTACTGTTGCCTGCTGGGCACAACTAAAATTTCCTCCCATAATAAGCTGCTCTCCTTGTAGTAGAGGTATGTTATCAAAAACCTTCTTCAAGAAAACCCCTGCCCTTGTACTAGGAGCATGTAAGTTAAAAAAGTGGTAGAGCTCTCCATGAATAGTGCCAGAGAGTATCACCAGTCTGCCCTCCAATCCCACCTCCTGGTGCATAATGGAGAAGGGGAAACCTCTGCTAATCAAAGTGCGGACACTAGCTTTTCTAACTCCTGCTGAGGAGGTCCCAATGGCTGCCCCACCCACTCTGAGTCTTGCAAGTGTTTTTCTTGAATAAATGCTATTGAACAGTTAAGTTTCTTTAACTCCTGTAAGATACTAGTGTGCTTAAATGGGGAGTTAATGCCTTTCACATTATATGTGACTATGGTACACAAACCCATGACTCCTGTATATTATGGAGAAAAATGTATTATAATATACTTGTAACCTTAAGTGATACATTCATATTCTTGAGCACAAGTAAATAACAATGGAAACTAAGCAGAATGAAGTGTGTCTAACAAAAAAGCAATAAACTTTGTAGGGACCCTGGACTCTTAAAACCAGGTTAGGAGTCAGAATAAAATTGACACTTTAGGGTGGTAATTCAAATGTCAATGCTTCATACACAACCTTTATCAACTGACAGGATGGTCCCAGCAAGCTGTCATCTCTCTGTCATTGGACAATACCCGAATCCCTAGATGGTAAGTTGGGCAAAACTTGAGTCCCCCTCAGGAAGTGTAACAATAAGTTTAAAGTGGTTTAATGCTGTTAGCTGCTCCATACCCCACTTTAAAATCCTGCTGCAATACAGCCTCTCCTCTCACCACATCCCCAGACCCAACTTTAAATCTATAGTGGATTTTTCTTTCTCCCCCATCCAAATGAGCACTGCCACCCTCCAATACTCCATTACTTGCTATAATGGAGTTCTTTTACAGTGAAAAGTATACTACATGACAGATGCATGGACAAGAAGGCCATGTCACAGAGCTAAGCAATCCTTTCAGTCTGGTGAGATTGTCAGTGTTTCAGCAGGAACAAAGATGCAATGAGCCAGTGATAACTGACAGTTCTCAAAGGCCCATTAGCAAGGCCCTGGTTGATGTTCATACTGGTTGTGCTGTATGGATTGAATCCCCCAATCCTCTTTCTGGTCTTGGGTCACTGCTTGCTGCATTCTTTCCAGGAAGTTGTGGAGGTCAGGAGCCAGGTGATATGGCAGGGAAGCACTGAGGTGGGAGTGTTTTTAAACTGTGGCCTGCAAAGTACCAGACCATTCTGAGGAGGCAGACTTTGAGTTCTTCCATTTGGAGGGCTGGGAACAAAATCTTCAATTTTTACAGCCGCAGTGGGTGGAGCCTGCAGCCATCTTGCGGTAGCCATAAAAATGAGCCAGTGGATGGACACCGAATAATGGAATTGTTTTGGAGTTACAGTACAATCATTCCACAACACCAAAACAGTCTCCCCACTCCCCCCTTCACAGGTGCACTATTTTAGTTGCTGGTTGCCTGTCATGCTCAAGATGATCACTGATGTTTAGTGTGCATGCACAAGTCGTTGCGCATGTATGACTTCACCACAGCCAGCTTGGGCATCGTGGACTGTTGTGCCATGAGCTTGTTGAGCACAGCTGCAGCCATGTCAGCTCTGGTTAGAGTTTGTTTCAATTACAGCTGGTCTTCTACCAAGGATTCATAGACCCCGACTCCTAGTGTAGTGTTATCTGGGCAGAGTAAGTTAACTGAGCCTTGATCCCAACTTTCTTTGATTTCTTCTACCACTGTCCTTACTTCTTCTCTCTCATTGTGGAGATCGGTGGGGAAGTATTGGTTGAAGAAAATCTTTTTTTAGTCAAAGGTAAAGTCTTTCAAATGACATGCTACAGACAAAATATGCTCCTCAGTTTGAGAGAGGAGCATGTGTTTAATCCAGGATCTGGGGCAGGAGTTGGGACCTGTGGGGGGTGGACCAAGGGAAAGGTGAGCCCACTCAATGTCAAGAGGGATGTCCACAGGGATAAAGAGGACAGTGCACATGAGCTGCTGGATGAAATCTGAAGGAGAGGTGAAACCCTCTTCTACACCTTCAGGGACTCCATGCATCTAAAAATTGTTTCTGCATGCTCTGTTCTCAACATCCTCCTGATGGCTTTGTATATACCTTTTTCTCTCTAACAGATATAAAGGAATTTGTGATGAGTGTTCTGGATTTCTGCAATGTTTGTAATGCAGTTCTAGGTGGCAGTAACTTTTTTGTCAATGTTCTCCAAATCCAAGCCCAAGTCAACAAATGATGACTCTAGTTTAGTGACTGTTTTTGTAATCTCTTGTATAGTGATATCTGATTGTGAGAGCTGATCCTCATCTTTGAGCTCGGGATTCACCGAGGGGAGGGACGGTATGCACTGGCAGGAGGTTCAGCCACAGCCTGTATAATCATTCATGTGGGCCTCTACCAGAGGTGACTTTAATTTACTTGCTGGCATTCCATGTTGTGCATTGTGCTTTGTTAACAATGGATTATGTGCCTTCTTGATCAATTTGTAGCTTTTCTGTAACGTTTTGATGGCTGGATTATGTTAGATTACAGCTATAGATGCAGGAGCTTTCCCATCTAGACTACTTTTAAGTTTGTGATGTCACCAGAAGTCCAATACCTGTAATTTTAATGCTGAAACTCAGTTCAGGTTAGAATAGGGTTCAAACTATAGAAAGTCAACTGACTTGAGACAGTCAATATTTGAAACCTGAGCCTTTCAAGTTCACTAGATCCAACTCCAAGGGTGGTGCCTTTGGTATATTGTGAATGAATAAATATAAAATGATAAAATTATAAACAACTTGAAGTGCTGGTGGTCGCACATGTGAAGAACAAAATGACACACATTTTTCGTAAGGTGTTTTCATGCACAATCCTGAAACTGCAGTTAGAAGGAATAAAACGATTTCATGCAACAATCAAAACTGGTTATCAGAAAAACCTTTATCCCTCCTGACTATTGTTTCAGTTTGTGGCATGAAACTGCCTTAGCTGCCACTGTGTGCCCATATGTAGTAGCTGCTTTTACCCTCCCCCGTACCCAAATTTCAAAATACCTGTACTGAACCCTCTCCTGTGTGTTAGGAAACTGAGTAAATATAAAAACATGACACTATTCCCATTTGTGTTCTGGTACCTCCTGAGCCCCAAGTCAAACACTGGGACCCAATCCCTACTATTAGAACACTATAGTAACTGAAAAGAAAATTGTTGCCACTGGGAGCTCATACCTAGAGGCCACTGCTGTCCTTTTTAACCCTCCCTCATTCTGATGCCAAGAGCCAAACACAGTGTTGGTTCCTAAGTTTAAAAAAGAGAAAACATTTCCCCTGAACCTTTCTTTCATCCCCATCCCTCACTAAGGATGACACTGGGCATCCAACCCCAGTGCTGGGGATTCTTCATTCACCAAAACTGGGAACTAATGCACCAGGAGATGCAAGCTAGCACAGTTTCTCCACTCACCTACTCAGTCAGCTGCTGTTTTAATCCCACTACCAAATTAGCAAAATTATAAACAAAAACACACCTGTTTCATTAATGCAATACATGATAATGAAATAGAAACATAGAAACATAGAAGCTATCAGCATAAAATAACCTCCTGGCCCACCTAGTCTGCCCTAAGTCCCTACCTACTGTGCTACCATAGACCCTAATTAATCTCTGGTTTTCCCACCAGTCCTGTTACTAAGGTCCCCCTCTCTTTATCCCATGCATGTTTGAAAACTGTTACTGTTTTGATACCCAGCGCCTCTGCTGGGAGACTGTTCCAGACATCCACCACCCTTTCCGTGAAGAAGTATTTCCTCACATCCTCTGTAAGTCTCCCCCTTTACAGCTTCATAGCATACCCCCTTGTCCTTGAGTATCTCTTTCTGTGCAAAACACCACCTTCCTGTACCTTATTGATACAACTGAGGTATTTGAATGTTTCTATCATGTCTCCCCGTTCCCTCCTTTCCTCTAGAGAGTTTAACTTGGTGAATCTTTCCTCACAGGGCTTCTGATGCAGGCCGTGCACCATATTGGTTGCCCTTGTCTGTACTGCCTCCATCCAATCTATGTCTTTCCTGAAATGGGGCCTCCAGAAGTGGACACAGTACTCCAGGTGGGGCCTCACCATTGATCTATACAGTGGTAACACTACCGCCCTCTTTCTGCTGGTGATTGAAACACAGAAACATAGAAACATAGAAACTGACCATAGATAAGGACCACTAGTCCCACCCAGAAAGCCAATTTTCCCTACCTGCTGGAAAAACCACAGACCCTACTTGATCTTTAGATTTATTCTCTTTCCTATAGCCAGGGTTCCCCTATGTCATGTATTTTTGAATTTCCCTGTGGAGTTAGCCCACATAACCTCTGCTTGGATGCTGTTTCATGCATCCACCACTCTTTCAGTGAAGAAATACTTTCTAATGTTTCCACTTAGTCTACCCCTTCCAGCCTCATGTCATGTCCCCTTGTTCTAGAACATCTCTTTTTCTGAAATATGCTACCATCCTGTACCTTATTTATGCCCTTGAGATATTTGGAAGGTCTCTATCATATCCTCCTTCTCTCTCCTCTCCTCCAGAGCATAAATATTGAGGTTCTTCAGTCTCTCCTCATATGACTTTTGGTGCAGACTCTGCACCATTTTTGTTGCCCTTCTCTGAACTGTCTCTATCCTGTCTATATCCTTACAGAGATGTGGCCTCCAGAACTGGACATCATATTTCAAATGGGGTCTCACCAATGATTTGTACATTTGCATTACCACCTCCTTTCTTCTGCTGGTGATACCTCTCAGTATGTACCCCAGTATTCCACACACTCTCCTCACAGCTTTGGCACATTGTTTGTCCACCTTTAGGCATCACCACTGCCTTTCTTCTGCTGGTGAGTCCCCTCCTTCTCCACTACCTTATTACACTGCTTTGCTACATTCAGATCATCAGCTATGGCCCCAGATCCCATTTCTTGGCTTGTGGTTGTTAATACTTCCCCCCAAATGATGTGTTGCCCTTGGGTTTCTGTGCCACATCTGCATAATTTTGAGCTTTTTGATGTTGAAGCCCAGTTATCAAAACCTTGACCAGTCTTCCAGCTTTTTCAGATATTCCCTCATTTTTGCCAAACCCCTCCCAGTTGTGTCCACTGTGTTGCAGATTTTGTGTCATCCATGAACAGGCATACCTTTCCTTCCAGTTCCTCTGTAATGTCACTAATAAAGACATTGAAGAGGACTGGTCCCAGTATGGACCACAGAGGCACCCCGCTGGTTACTTTACCTTCTTTTGAATGAACTCCAATCACCACCATCCTCTGAGTTCTGTTACTTAGACAACTTTGAACCCATTTCACTAAATGTGGACCCATTCCCAGGCTTCCCAGCTTCTTTACTAGTCTTCTGTGTGAAACAGTGTCAATGGCCTTACTGAATCCAGGTCTTCCTAGTCACCCAAAGAACTCTATCTGATTTATTTAGCAAGATCTCCCCCATGAACCCATGATGCCTTTGATCCTGCAGTCCGCTGGTTGTAAGGAATTCCCCAATCCTTTCTTTAAGTAGTGTTGCCATAATCTTGCCCACCACCAAAGTCAGGCTTACAGGTCTGTATTTCCTACCTCCTCTCTATTCCCACTTTTGTATAGTGGGACCAAATCCACTCTCCTCCTCTCCCCCAGAACTTTCCCCTGTATCAAATGATAGATAGAACTGGGCCATCAGAGGCACAGACAGTTCCTCCTTTAGTTCCTTCAGTATCCTGGGATGAACCTCGTCCAGCCCCATTGCCTTGTCTATTAGTTTAGCTAGTTCACTGAGGAGTCTCTCCTCTGCAAAAGGGATAGTGCCCACCTTCTGCCCCTAATGCCCCTTTCCCCTATCTTTGGCCTATCACCTACCCCTTCCTTTGTGAGTACTGAACAAAAGTACTTGTTCAATATGTCTGCATTCTTCTGGTCCTCTTCCACACTGCCCCACGTTTCCCCCTTTTAGACTTACTATTCCAGCCTTACTTTTCTTTTTTTCACTTATATACCTAAATAATGTTGTATTTCCCTTTTTAACTGACTTAGTAATGTTTTCCTCTGTTTGTGCTTTTGCTCTCATAACTGCTTTCCTAGCTTTCCTTTATTTTCCTGATAACTCTACCTATCTTCTTCCTTCTGTGTAAACTTGTACCTGTTGAATGCCATTCTTCTTTTCCTTTACTATTTCTGCTACTTCCTGAGCTTCTGTTTTGTCTATTTCACAATTATGGCAGTAGAATTCAGATGATGGCCAGATAAGTAGTTGAGGGGAATGTTGTTGCCAGTCATCAGCTATGGAGGGAATGGGCTTGTCACCAGGATTAATGGTTTGTTCGAATATGGATGCCACTGGACTCCAGGAAGTGATTTTCTTGTGGCAGGATTTTGAAGGGGTGCAAAATTGGACATGATTGCCTACTTAGATTGGAATAGGGTGAGGATGGGGGTGCCACTGGACAAAACAGACTAATTGGCTTGCATCGGGAAGAGGGTCAAGAGAGCAACTGGATGATAGAGACTACTTAATTTCAAGGGTAGCCTGTGATATGTGCAACTGCGATTGAGCAAACCACAAAATGGTGACTCAATCACTGTGCATGTCATGGGGCTACCAATGATGTAGAGCGATTGGATGGGGTTGGTTCAAGCATGTAGTGACAGGGTGTTGCTACATGTACATGTGTGTGGGGGTGGGAGTGAGCATGCTCAGTGAGGGGCAGGAGGGGTTTTGAGGGGTGGTGCTATGGTGGGCTGTTGAGTTGGCCCCGTGGCGTGGTGGGTGGGTTCATGACTTGGGTGGACAGGGTGCTGGGTTTGGGTCTGGGCGCAGGTACGTTTTTGTTGTACCTGGCCTAATTTTTTTGAAATGTTTTGCACCCCCCCCGACATGCACCCACTGAAGTTGAGAATTGTTAAGTAGGAGGCTGCGGGGGGGGGTGAAGCCCCCCATGGGGGTTGCAGGGGTGCAGCTCCCTTCATAAAGTGTTTAAAATGTAAGTCTCTGGTGCCATTTTGCTGTGCATCGGGAAGTCACAGTGCTGAAATTGATTTTCAGTATTGTGATCACCATTATGACATAGAACCATTTTGAGCATGGTGAGGGAGGGGTGCCATTGGATGTCACAGACTACTGTGATTGGGGCTAATGAGGGGGATGAGGGTACCACTGGATAACATGACTACTTGGATGGGCAAGATGGGGAGTGCCACTGGATGCCAGGGACTACTGTGATCGGAGTTGTGGATGGGGATGAGCATGCTGCTGGATGATGGAAACTTCTTGGCAGACAAGGTGAGGGTGGAAAGTGCCACTGGATGGTAGTGACTACTTGGTATGAGGAAGGGTGAGGGCAGGGTAGCAACTCAACATCAAGGACAACCTGAGTTGGGGCTGGAGAAGAATGCTGATTGATGACTGGAATTACTTGGCTTAGTGATAATGACAGGGGTACCACCAGATGAGATAGGCTACTTATACTGGAAAGGTTGATAAAGAGGTGCCACTGAATGTGAGTGATGCTTGGACTGGTGTGGGGTGTGGCAAGATAATGCCACAGGACACTGGGGACTGCTTGACATATGGGTGCAGTAAGGCAAGAAATTACCATAGGGGCTGCTTTCCAGTAGATCTACTGACAATGCCAACTAAAAGCTGCATTGTCAACTCATAGTAGTGTGCATCTGAAATTAAATATTCTTCTTTAAAAGGAAGGAAAGTAATATTTATGTGGTGCCCTTTCCCTTTGGCTCAGTGTGTCTTATATTATAATAGATTAATACAAATGTTGTTAATCTATAAGTCAATATTGGGAAATCACACAGTTTTGAATATCAACAGCATAAAACAGCAAAATAAATGAAAAGATGTGAGGACCCTGTGTGGGTGCACTGACTACATGCCCAGGTGGTAGAGCAGCTGACTCACATTGGCAAAATATCTTACTGTTGTCATTAGTATATTCCTATTTATGTTTTTAAATTAAAAAAAAAACTTTAATAAAAAGATTATTTTTCAAATATAGTTTCCTTTAAGGGAAAGTAGTGTGCATCTGAAATTAAATATCCTTCTTAAAAGGAAGGAAAGTAATATTTATATGGTGCCCTGTCCCTTGGGCTCAGGGTGTCTTATGTCATAATAGATTAATACAAATGTTGTTAATCCATAAGTTACTATTTGGAAATCACACAGTTTTGAATATCATTAGCATAAAACAGCAAAATAAATGAAAAGATGTGAGGACCCTGTGTGGGCGCACTGACTACATGCCCAGGTGGTACAACAGCTGATTCACATTGGCAAAATTATCTTATTGTTGTGATTAGTATATTTCTATGTATGTTTTTAAATTAAAAAAACTTTAATAAAAATATAATTTTACAAATATAGCTTCCTTCAAGGGATATGGCAGTCCTCATAGGACTGCCATATCCCGCAACAGCTCAAAATGATAAAAATGATACAGGAAGTCTATGCAAGTACCAGACTGTACAAGCCCTGAGGTTTAAAACTAGGCTATATGGGACCAGGGACAGTGTTAGATAGGGCAAAAGGAAAAAGTTACAGCTGGCCCAGAATTGATCCAGTTTCCACCTGACAGTGGGTCCAAAGTGGTGCACTTAGGCTGCAACAACTGCCAAAAGATGGAAAAGTAAACAATAGAAAAGTATTTTCACTTGACAAATTGAAACTTCTGTATTTGTGAAATGTTTTCTTGTGATTAGGTTTTGACCCAGTTGTTTCTCATTTTGACCAACAGTTTTTACACCAGTGGGTCTAATTTGACCCATGTGCTAAAATCCCTATCACTGTCACTGTATGGCAGTGAGGCCAATTATATGAGGCAGACCAACAATGACCATTTTAAAAGAGTAGACTTGTTGAGAAAAACATGGATTTTAGGAATTTGGGGGTGTAGTGTACTTTAAGATTACAAATTGTTTAAGGGAAGACAGGGTGTGCTGAAAGGCACTTTTAATAATAAAGGATATTTGATAGACGGAATAGGTGGCATTTGTTTTAAAGGGCAGTAAAACAGAGTCTTTCTGAGTTCAAATAAATTAAGTCAAAAAGTAGAGATATATAATACGAGTCTATTTAACTTCACTAGAACAGGTGTATGAGGTGGACTAGAGTAACATAGAGGACAAAACAAAACTCCAGGTTGTGGGGAAATGTATTAACATGTGGAAGTCTAATGTTCTAGAACTGATTAGGAACTAGGACAAATATATTCAGGAAGTGTGGTCAGACATTGTGGATATCCCCTTCCTCTAATGCCCCTCCCCTGTACTGGTACCATACCCTTTCTGGAGGCACCCTCACTCTACATAGCTCTGTACTTGCCCCTTTCCTGCCTTTGCCACAGAAGTTATTCTATGTAGATGACATGTAAACCCTTCTCTAAAATTTGTGTATCATTAGAGAGTCTCGACCACATTACTGACTTGTTTATGAACCATGTACTGTACTATAATTAACTGTATGTATTGTCATTATGCAGTTTGTTTCTGTAATTGAATTGTGGTACCTGTTAAAGGCTGTAACTTGTATTTGCTCTTCTCAGTGTGCCATGCAAATGGCCTGGGTTGTGCCTGAAAACAGTCCATTGGATCAGTGCACCCAATGGGTTATCAAAAGCATAAATAAAATAAAGACTGCCATGAATAGTGTAATACTCTACCCAGTCAAGAGTAACAGAGAGGAAAGTTTATTTCAGTTGTGAAGGTGGTGAGGACTGGGGGAACATTTCAGCAGACATTGTGGTCTAGTGATTAGAGAAGCAACAGCTTGGGAACCACGAGATGACAGATTTATCCCACATACTCACTGCTGAGAAAGGCATCACTCTCTCAATGCTACAGTTCACTCTGCTATGGAAATGGTAAAAACAAGACCCAAATGAAAACACAATGGGACGGATTTTGTAAGGGGTCCAATAGCTGAGAGCCCTGGGTGCGCCATAGATATGATACACTAGGCTTGTGGGAATTAAATGGGATATTACATCTCATGTGGTAGTTACCACAAGTTAGACCACCTTTTTGTGGTCTAGTCTGGGTCAATCCAGTGACCATTTTTATGGTGCATACACCAAATATTTGGTGTGAGCTTCCATAAACTGGGTAAAGGGTCACAACTGCATCCAATCTACTAGAATCAGATGTAGTTCTTGCAAACTCATTTGGTGTACCATCAGAAACTAAGTGTGTTGGTGCAAGGCTTCACATAATCCCTGCAGCACCCTCTGAAAATCTGGCCAACATACCTAAGCTGTGCTGTTCTTGGTAAATAAATTGTAAAACAATTGAAGAAAAACAGTGATCCCAACATTATCTAGGTTGGCATGCAAAAATGTGCCACAATGGACAAACTGACCACTGAACTCTCAGTTTGAACTGGGCATACTTCACAAGATAAAGGTCAAGGTTGAAATTAATTTCCAGATACCAACGAAAGGTAATGGAGTACATGGTAGAATGGTTGCATTAATAGAGAATAATGCATATGTAGGGGGTTGATATGGAGTTTTTTTACACACCCAAGTTGTGTGATAATATGCAAACCTCGAGAGTGAAGCTCGAGAGGTTTTACTATTACCACACAACGAGGGTGTGTAAAAAAAACTCCATATCTGCCCCTACATATGTTTAATTTTTTATAATGACTGGAGCAAAAAAAAAAAAAAAAACTGTCTCAGAAGCATTGCAATTATGAGTTGGCAATCATTTAATTTGCTTTTTAGTGACGGTAAGCTTGTGAGTGTGTGTTTACCATTGGAGAACCATCTCATGCTGCCTCGGACAGTTTCATAGGTTTGTGCTGGTGTATGCTTCTCGGCTCAAGGATGTAAAAGCCATATCAACCCACGGGTTGATACAAGTTTTTTCGTATCAACCTGCGGGTTGATACGACTTTTCAAAGTTGCTAAAAATGAGTTGATATTGTGCTTCACCAGTTATTATAGAAATATACTATATGAGGTACTGAAAGAATACATCCTAAGGGGCAACTAATTCAGTAGGAAAATGATCTCTCCATTTTGAATGGATACAAATCATTAGTTTATTGTAATTGTGAGCATGATGCAAACATTCATTAATAGACCTACTAATTAACAAATGACAGCATAATAAGAAAGGACACAGTTTTACCATTTTTTGTTAAAAATATTTTAATAAGAAGGGCAAAGAAAAATAATGCACATGGAAGAGCAAATCAGATAATAAAATGTGTAACCTGCAGATACCATGTAGAAGGGGTTAAGGGAATACTGTCTGAAATATTGCAATAACCAAAAGCCACAAAAAATAATGAAAATGGAACTGTAGCAGAAATAGGTAACAATAACTATAGCAGATACAGATAACATGAACAAAAAAAACTGACTACTGTATATAAGGGGAGAAACATATATAAAGGAAGGGATAAAGCCACAATAATCAAAAATGGCTTAAAGACAAGGAGACTGGAATAATTAAATCAAAATTTTGAATCTGTTTTCTTGGAAAGCATTGGGAAGTTTCCTTTAAAGGAAGAACAACTAGTGATTGTGAAGGTATATGAACAATGATACTTCTTAACTGAGATGGTGGTTAAATATCTGGACAGCATACATACTGCAAAGGCCTTCAACCAATTTTTTTACTCCCTAGGTCTTTAAAAGAGGTAAGAAAGAAACTGGAACAATTTCTAATAGTGATTAATGGGGAATTCCTGGAAACAGGTAACGTATCAAGAGACTGGTAAATTAAACACGCAGTTCTGTTGCTTGCAGGTCACAGGAAAGTGGCCATCAGCAAGGTGTATTGCAGGCAATTGCATCACACACCTGGCTAACCACACCGCATGTTGGTCCCATTTTGGGGGGATTGCCACCCTGCCCCCCTCTCAAGTAAATATAAACATCCCCCAGCATGTGCACCTTGGAGGGGGGGGCCACAGTTACAGCCCCATGTTCCTGACGCCCTAGTCACCAGTGCAGCAAAATCCCATGTGCCCAAAAGACATTCACCCTAAATGCTTCACCCACATTCCCCCACTGTGTTTCCAATGCCCAACTGATATTATACATGGAGCATGGGAGCACTTGGGAAACACTGAAGCCAGTGAGTCTTACTATAGCTGTCTATAAGATACAGAAATCCTTAATTAATGATTTATTTGAGGCATTGCTGGAGAAACTGTCTTGGGAGACAGTCAACATGGATTCTGAAAAGGAAGGTCATACCAAAACCACATGATCCCATTTTTTTATAATACTGTATCACTAGTACAGGTGACTATGCTGGATATAATTTATGTGGACTTTAGCCATGTATTTCAATAAGGTACAATACTTAGAACTTGGGTAAAGAATAAACTGAGAGTAGGTAGTCGATTACTGATGTGGATAACCAGATGGCTGGTCAAAAGAAGTTCAACAGTTTTGTTTAGGGGGCTCATGCATTCCCAGGTCATGCCTAAACATAGGCAGATTTTTTGCCTATTACACTTACCCAGTTAACAAAAAAAAAAAAAACATCAAATAAATAAAGAACAGTGACCACTGGATTATGACAGGGCCAGGCTCTTAGGACAGTAATGTGTAACTTTTAAGATAAAAAAAAAATTCCTTACTTTTCAAGAAAGTAATGTGGTGCTTTAGAGAGGCGTAATAGGAGCTGTATAATACCAACTAATTTATAACATGTAGAGTAATAATATGGGGTGTTGTAAATATTATTAGATTTTTTTACACATACAAGGTGTGTGATACCACATAAACCATGAATGCAAAACACAAGTGGCTTGTGCTGATATCACACATTGAGGGTGTATAAAAAAAAAACTCATAATGTCAACACTCCATAGTTTATTTTTTTTAGAAAATTGGTTTGAAAAATAATGCATCCTGACTGGCTGGAAGCCATGGTCAGGCATGCATTTATTTTTCAATAGATGCCCAGTGAAAAACAAGTGCCAATACAGGGTGCCCCATAACTTAGGGTATTATTGGGCACCCCGAATTTTGAAGCCGATGACCCGCCATTTTATTCTCTCGCTTAACGAGAGTTAACTCACTAGCCCTGCCCGGAAGCCCTGCTCAGTACCGTAGCCCCAAACTGAACAACAAAATCTCACACTGCAGTATGATGTGCAAAGGGTTGGTCCTTTCCCTTTTACCTGAAGTTAAAAAAAATGTCCTTCCCTGCTACCTCTGCTGTTATTCATTTCCACTCCGCTCAACAGCAGAGACATGTCAACCATATCCTGACAAATGACCAGCCCTCCAGCACTTAAATAGAAATGCCACAAACTGTATCATGGTGGGCGATACTGCCTGTCCTCCTTCTTCCTACAGACAAAAACACTTTTTTTTTCAAGCTTACTATTTTGTTTTTATTGATGTCAGCTCATTTGATCTTCCCTCAATCTGTAGCTCCCAATGTTCTGTCCTGGGTCCTGCTCGCTCGCAGTACATATGCCAACCACAGCTTCATCTCCACACCATCATGCTAAGTGAAAAAGAAAACAAAAAATAATACAGGCACACACCTCGGGAGGGTGGGGAGTCAACAGACTGTTATCAAGTAAGCATGCTGCTTTGCAACCCCCCTCTATACTTTTTGGTCAGCGGTCCCCTGGCAAATGCATTAAATAAACACATCAAGTTTGCTTCTACACACCTATTATTGGTGCCACTTTAAAGCTGCAGAAAAACAACAGGTTCTGCCTCTCCTGCTTTGACAGAGTTAAAAAAAAACTTAGGGCCAGATATTCAAAGGTTTGCCCCTGGGCTAAATTAGCACTGCCCGGGGGGCCAACTAAGCCTGGAGCACAAAGCAAGCTCTGTTCAAAAGGAATATCCCAGGGCAAACAGCTTCTGAATATAGCATGGGAATGAGGCTGTGCAAACTGGGCTGGGAGTGCAGGGCAAATGTAGCCCTGGAATAAGACAGCACTGAAGACAGCAACCAGGAAGTGCAAACCACAACAACAACACAGTGCACAGAGACGTGAGGGTAGGTAGAGAGGAACTATGTGGCCAATGTGTGTTCTGGCAAATGAGGGACCCAGTACAGCTGCAGGCAGCAGCACACATGAAAAACAGTGATCAAACTGTATAATATTCCCAACAGTTAGCACCATGCGCTTTGAGCGAGCTAGGTGGTTTGCCCAGTGCAAACACGTTAGCCCTGCATAAACTTTGTCATATTCAAAAGTGACATGCAAATGAGCTCTACTTAGATAGTCTGTGGGCAAACAGCCACATTAGCATCTCATCATGCCCTGATTTGCATGCAGTTTGCACAGTGTTACTGCAGGGTCCCACAGCTCCACCTGTAGGTCAGTCTGGAGGTACAGGGGCTGGCCAGGTCCAACCGCAGCTCCACCTGTAGGTCAGTCAGGCAGTGCATGTTGATAGCTGCAGGCTTCATGTAAACAGTACAGCATAGCATATCGTACCATGGGGACAGCACAGCATAGGCACAGGTGGTGGTAGTGCTGCATGCAACCGTCACACTGTAAGTCATGCTACAGTGCACAGCAGACACTACAGTAGCAAGAGGGCTGGTAGTGTGAGGGACACGACACTACTTACGGTATGTAGGGCACTGATGACCACTGCACTGTACACAGTGCCAGGCACAGCTTGTAGGTAATTACTGACAGTGGACAGTACTATCACACTGTTGTGTGATCCACAGATGCTGCAGCTGTGACATGGGATGCACACAGTGTCATGTATATGGCTGGCAGTGTGTGCTGTGACATCTGTACAGTTGTGTGGTAGGTAGCTGGGGGGTATGTAGGATCCGACAGGCACACAGGTGGTGTCATAATCCCACTACTGGCCCATGTGCACTGAGTGATGTGTCCCAGCCTTGTGGCCACACGTGGGCTGTGGTGAGGTCTGGCCACCCATACACCCTACCCTCACTGGCCACCATGCCCACAGTGCTGCATGTCTGTGCTGGCATCTGTTACACACCACAGACGTATGGTCTACAGGTGTGTGCTATATGGCCACACTACCATGCTGTCCCCTGTGGGTCAGATCACCCCTCACTGTTTGTGCTTGGCTCGGACTGGTGGCAGCTGATGGCATCATTGTGGTGCCAGCAATATGCAGCATGTGTCTTCCATGTCTGGCTGTTTCTAAGTGTCATACTCATACGTTAGGGCCACGCAAGCCGCGCTAATGTTGAGATAGCACCACGCAAAGCGCGCAAAGCTATTTGCCCAGGGTTAAGACCGGCTTTCTCTCAATATCTCATTGCACCTGTATTCATGTTCACTTTGCCCCTTGCATATAATTATAGTTTGCCTGGCGCTGATGCTGTTTGCCTGCACTATTCAGCCTTTTGAATATAGCAGACCTGAGGTAATCCAGCGCTAAACCCGTCAACCGTTTTTTGCCCAGCACAAAGCTTTGAATATCTGGTCCTTAGTGTCCTGTTTTGCACCTGGTTGTGGGAAGTGTTTGGAGAGCAAAATGGCTCTGTCACCTCTCTGAGTGGGGGGGGGGATGGAACAGCAAAAAAAGTTTGTGACTACTTTATCAAAAAAAAGTTATTTTCTTATATTTGTATTCATTTTTAAAGTAATTTTCTTTGTCATTTTATTACTTTACAAAAATTTACACACATGCCCATTTTCTAAGTGCAATAATACCCTCCATGGTGGGCAGTATTGGGAAATACCAGACCTGCCAGGGGCTATAAGGCCCTCTGCCTGCAGTTGGGCATCATTACACCCCTGAGCAGTCTGGTATTTCTCAATACTGCCCACCCTCATTTAAAACAAAAAAGGACATGTAAAAGAACCATGAAAATTTGAGGAATTTATTTGCTTTGCCATTTGCTGGCCTTAATGATGAATATACAGTATTGTATAGAGACAAATGTTTACAGATTGTGAAAAAGACTTTCTAACAAGATCATCGGGCTCTATGCACTATGCCTACGTGCTACAGGAGCTGGGCACATAGGCATCAATACATGGGAATGCCATGAAGCAGGGTTCCATGGACACCACATGCCATTCAATAATGGGGCACAAGACAATTATGCACCCAATCCCCTAGCCGCATGGACAGCAACTTGCTGAGGGTGGGCAGGGGGCATGCCTGCACTATGCACCATTCTCAAAGGTGCATAGTGCTGGCTACAGGGGGGCATAGGAGTGAGCTGGTGATGGCAGAGGGGACCATGCCATAACTCCAGTATGTGCAGGCATGCACAAAATCCACCACCAGACTGAGTGGACTGAACCAGTCCCACTCAAACTGAACCACTCCACCCATCCCCCATGCTTGCCCACCCACTCCAGAACACAGCGGTGATCCATTCCCAGCACAGCAGTAATCCCCTGGCACACACTGGCACACCAACTCCATGAATGTTGTACCCCATACCCAGCTGTGACCCATCCCCCTATCTGATCACACTCCCCCCCAACCTCACCAGCACTGCAGGACCTAATGAAGTGGTGCCCCCATTGGACACAGACTGATTGCCCCATGACCAGTGACCACAGCTCCCCCTATGTGCTTGTCAAAGGCTCCTCCCACCCCACCCCTCCACAGCACCAACTACTCCCCTTGGTCCCTGTACTTTTCTTGTGGTGCCATGGCTCAGGATGGCCAGTGGCATGGCCCTTCTCACACCTCCTCAGCTGATGGCCATCCAAGTGATGCTGAGACTGCAGTACCTATTTATATGGGTGCACTTCCAGCATCACTTGGAAGGCTGGTGGCCAAGGTGGTGAGAGATGGGCTGTGCCACTGGCTGTTCCTAGCTGCAGCATTGACAGGCAGGTACATGGGATGGGTGGCAGTGTTATCGGTGCCACAGGGGGTTGGAGGACCACTGACCACCACTGAGGGGTGAGGGTACTGGGATCGGGGCTGGGGTGGGCTGAACTTGCACCTCTGTGTGTTGGGGGCAGGGGGCTGTCATGCCACCAATGGGGACTGGGCATCCACATATCAGGGGTGGGGGGTATGTGTCTAGTAGTTGGAGACAGGGCTGCATTTTGATGGGGGGTTGGTGGTATATTTTCTACTATCTGGGGACAGGGCAGACATGTGCTGGGAATGGGGGGGACCTGTATGATCAGGGACAGGGCGGAGGTGCTGTGAGGGGAGACTACAGTGCAACATTCACTACTGCAAGGGTTGCCCTTGGGCAGGGTGGTCCACTGGACTGCAGGGCATGGCAGCACAGGTCCAGGTGCCTGCAATGGCTATTCCCATACTCAGACCCACAGCGTCCTGTACAAGTAATTGATTCTGGGACCCAGGATGGGCATCTCATTGGATGTCTGCCTGAGTCCATAACCCTGCCCTGGCCATCCAATGGAGTCCTGTGTGCCAGGGGGTGGAGCCACGGACAGACAGTGGCCATTAGTGGATGTCTGCCTTTGCGCATCTGTCCGCAGGCATGGAGCTACATGGGTGGGGTACATGCCTTCAGTGTATACTTTCTACCTGATAGTGCATAGCCCCCATCATTTGTAAATTGTATTGGGTGGGGGGAATTTATTATGAAAATGCAACTGAAAATGAGGATAGTAACCTGAAATATACACCAAAAAGAAAAGTAAGACCACTAAGAGATATTTCAATGTTCTAGTATGGTACTTCACAAACATTGTGACAACTGTTTGTTTAAGGGCTGTTTGCACAGAGAGGAGAGGCTCTGTAGTGCACAACTATAAGAAAAGTCAATTTGTTTATGTAGCTCAAAAGCTCATGAGGGAAAAGTGTTTTCTTTACTTGAATGGGTTTGATTAACAGCTATGTCATAATAACCAGCAAGTTATCATGGCAAAAGTCAGTTATTATGGCATTTGAAAGTACTGCCAACCCAGTTATTAAATTACTGAATCAGTAATTATAAGACAGATAAAACATTTCATTAAAACTTTATTTTATAACATAGGGGGTTAACCTGCTGTATAGCCATAATAATGAAATGTACAGCAATGAAGACCATTATAAATCCCATAATAAGCATTATACTTAATGCTCATATTAGCAATATGGTTTTGTGTGAACAGCCATGGATTTGGTAGAGAAGCAAAGGCTCCCAGAGGTGGAATAATAGCCTTTAATCAGATAAGCAGATGATAATAGGACATCTAATACTGTACAATCATTTCAAAAACACAAAACTGATTTCTGTAGAAGCAATTGAATACCCACATTAAAGCAGCAGTATTAGTTAGTTATCACGGAACTCTATCATATAGATGTTTAGCTGAAACGGATCTGTGAAACCATTAGATTCATCATCAGTGTATTTTTAATTCCCTCAGATATTTTAAAACAGCTTTTATAAGTAATGTAATTAATGACTCAAGCCATTAAAAATGTCTGCCAATTGCAATTGTAAAAAAATGTTTCCTTTGAGGTTACCTCTTGAATTTACATACAAGATTCTAATGTGAATGTATTAGGATGGTGTTATTAGATGTCTTGGATGGTACACAGTATACTGTAGCACCACACTTAGCTATTAAATTTGTTCATGGTGGGCTTAGCATGGCAGCATGCATTTAAAAAACTTCAAAATCCTATATCTCAATTCATGAATGAAGAAAACTAATAAGAAAAATTAATATTTATTTACCTATGTTATTGACCAGGTAAGTACATTTGACAATTAAAATGCTTGTTTTCAGTTGACAATCTGGGAGATTAGAAAATAAATCAATGAGTCAAATATTTAAGAGATTATCATATCAATTCAGATTTTATAGATAAATACATTTATATATTTATTTATCTGCATTTTACCATGTGGCTGATAAAATGTGCAGCAACCCTCTGAGTCACCAGTCTTATGACAGCCTTATCTTATAGTAACAACTTGACTGTATCTACTTTAAAAGAAACACAGGTTAAAATAACCAGTGATACCTTGTTTTCTCCTTTTGAAAACGTACCTCTTTTAGTGATGTAATTACACAACTATTTGGTCAGTTTCAAATTTCTGCTGTGTAAATTACCTGCTTCATCATTCTCCAGTCCATATAAAACTGGGAGATTGCTGACTTATAAGCAGCTATTTCATTATAAAATAAAAAAAACATTGTTGAGGAAAAGTGGGTCTATGGCTAAACTAAAAATTCTAGTAATGCTCAGTTTCCTGTTATCAGGGGATATCCATTTAAATCCAGGGCCAGACCAGAATGCAATACATACAGCAGATATTTTGAACAGTAAAGAATTAGCATTATTCATTTTAATGTCAGGAGTGTCTTCCCAAAATTTGACATTGTTAAATAATTGGTTTTAGAATACAAATCAGATGTATTGATAACATCTGAATCATTGCTAAATTAGAAAATATTAGACACTAAAATGTCAATTCTTGGTTATCAAACATGGATGCATGACTGTTCTAAAATGGGGGCTGGCATATGGATCTTTAGCCTTAGATGTTGATTATGTTGCTTGTAATATCCAGACTCAAGGTATGGAAAGATTAGTGTTAGAAATAAAAATCTCACACCATAAGCTCATTTTATTAATGTGTTGTTCCCTTCCCCCTAAAGGCAATGACCAAAATTATTTTACTATTTGTAAATTTTGGTTTCCATTTAGCGATAGTCATGAGCTCATTTTGCTAGGATACCTAAATATAAACAGGGCATCCATTCCATGTACAAGCAAACTGTTGGATTTGTCATCTACCATAGGTATTTTTCAACTAATTAATTCTCCAACTAGACTCTATCTAAAAGAACCAAGCCTCTCTTCTGTCCTAGACTTAATATTCACCTCTGCCCAAGATAAATATCCCTTATATGGTGTGTTATTGGACTCTTTTAACAACCATCAAGTTACTTTTTGTATAAGAGAAAAAAATGATAAGCCTAGCTTAAGACAAGTAAAAACATATTGAGCTCTGAATTCCTTTGATTATATAGCTTTTATGGTAGATCTAGAATTAAGAAATTGGAAAAGATTGGCACTGATTCCTAATGATGATGATCCCTGGCAATATTTAGGAAGTGAATTCTTGGCTGTGTGTGATACCCATGCACCAATTAGCAAAAAAAAAAAAATTCAAACATAACAATTCCCCTTAGTACACCACAGACTTAAGAACATTTTGTAAGATTAGGGATAAGGAATGCAAACATGCAAAACAAAATCATAATGAAAGACTACATTGGGACAAATACCACCAAGCCAGAAATATCTACATTAAAAAATAAGAAAAGCAAAAGCAGAGTATTTTCTGTCTAACTTTAAATCAGAGAAAACTAAACACCCAAAAGAGTTCTGGAACATGATTAAAAAACTACATGGTAACAAACCAACCGAGTTACCTATCTCTTTTTTGGTGGATGGAACTCCACAAGCTACCTCAGAAAAAGTAGCTGATATGTTTAACGAGATGTACGTTAGCATGGAAAAATCTTTGGCTGATGTCTTGCCATCACCCTCTCAGTTAGGGAGACATTTATTAGACCCAAGGAAGACAGAAGTAAATACCCCTAGCTATCCTAGTTTTTACTTTACATCTATACTTGTAAACCAAGTTTTAAAAGAAATACTGAAATTAGATACAAGAAAGGCCTAGGGTGAAGACAGTATTCCTTCCTACTTCTTAAAGTTGGCTGCTCCAGTGATTGTCCCTTATATGACAGGTACTTTTAATCTGTCCTTGCAAACTGGTGCTTTTCCTCAAGTCTAGAAATGGGCAAACATCCCTATTATCAAAACTGTCCAGAAAAAATGATATGAACAACTACAGGCCCATATTATTACTTCCCATTGTTTCAAAATATTTTCCAAAATTATTAGTCCAACAGTTAAATCAGTACTTAGAGGATCATAAGTTATATAGTATGTATCAATCAGGATTCAGGGCATCCCACAGTATCTCCATTGCATTAGTAAAAGTTGTGTTGGATATACAGGTGGCAATGGACAAGGGTATCATGGTTGGGGCCATATTCATAGATTTGTTGAAAGCTTTCGACACTCTGAAACTTGATGTTGTGATCAATAAGTTGCACTCTATAGGCCTCAACCATGGGATCATTGATACTAAGGCTACCTGTCTGGAAAACAACAATAAGTAACTCTGAGCAATACTTTCGAATCTGGATACTGAACTATTAAAACAGGGGTGTCCCTTGGTTAGTACTGGGGCCTATACAGTGCAATTTGTCTACAGATTAAGTTGGACACCTATTAGGGGGTGTCCGGCATCATTTGTATGCAGATTACACTATTTTGTATATTGAGGGACGATCAGTTGACCAAATACATGAAAAACTCCAGAGCGACTTCGACAGGTTACAAGGTTATTTTTGTAAACATATTCTGGTGTCAAATTCTATAGAATCAAAGCTCATGTTATTTTGCAACAAATCAGACACAGTTAAGCAAGTCTTGAAAATAAACACCTTAGACAATTGTAAGCTCAACCTAGTTGACTCCTATAAATATTTGGGGTCTTGTTGACTCTCAATGTAAATGGAATATTCATATAGACTCCTTAATTAGTAAACTAAACAGAAAGCTAGGGTGTTTATATAAATACAGAGGGTATATCCTGCAGGATACAAGATAAAAATAGGCAATTCAATGGTTATTCCCCTGTTCCATTATGGGGACATCTTGTTTGGGGGGTGGCCAACAAGGTTTTTACTTCATAGATTGGATGTGATCTCTAACTGATTTGCCTGATATATTCTTGATGCTCCGAGGAATATCCATCATTGTACCCTTTATAGAGCTCTAAATTTTTTTTTTTTATTTATTGAATCTTGTAATTAAGACCTTTGAGCCAGGTGCTCATTTACAAAGACTCCATGTCATACAGTAGGGATTGTACATAGCAATGGGTAAGAGTCACATGAACATATGTACAAGTATAATAAGCATGGTGAGATACAAACAAGCAGGAATAATAGACAAAAAAACAAACTAAACAATGAACAAGTGCTAGCAAAGGCTATCAATTCACATAATGGCACATGATCTTAGAGGTAAAGAAAGCAGGATAAGGGGAAGAGCTAGATTAGGGAAGAGAGAGGTGGTGGATGTGCTATAGAAGAGGACGGAGGAGAGAAAAGGAGTAGGGGTGGTACAGTCCCAGCAGCCAGGGGAAGAAATGTTGGTAGTAACTCAGGCAGAGGTGAGGTGAGGATTACAGAGACCCATATAGTCAGGGTCAAACCAAAAAAGCAGCCCTAATAAGGCATTGTGAGCAAGCAGCTGGGTAGATTCAACCAGAAGGTCCCAAAATTAAGCATGGTAGTTGCAACTACTGAGGTTGGTAAGGTGCTGTAGGAGACAGTATTTGAGCAGACCTATGTAGGGGTTGATTGGATATGTGCTGGGAAGTTGCTGAACCAGTTCGGTGCTCTGTACATAAGCGCACTTTGCTCTTGGGTTGTCTGAGATAATGGTACCAGGAAGGCTTGGTGAGGTTTACTTCTCATGTATCGCAGGTTAGAGGTGGCCTTATTAAGGAGTAGCCTAATAGAGGAGGGGGCAACTCCAAGTGAGATCTTTTTGACTGCAAGGCAGGTGTGGTATGAGATTCTGTTTTGGAGGTTGAGCCAATAGGATTGAGCATAAAGGTCATAGGTATGTGTGTCTCAGCTGGTACCAGTAAGTAACCTGCAGGCTTTGTTAAGGATGATCACAATCCTTCTGAGGGCAGTGGTAGAGACATAGCCATAGAATATAATGCAATAGTCAATGATGGACAATATAGAGCTGGTAACAGTGAGACCTAGAGCCTCTTGGGTCATACAATGCCGATGTCTATAGAGAAGGACTAACCTGATATTGGTAGTTTTAGAGATGCTGGCAATGTGTTCGAGGTACTGTTGGAGAGTGTGCTGCCCAGAGTGATGCCCAGGTACTTAAAACTAGTTACTTGTTCAAGTGGAGAGCCAGTATTGTTGATGGTTAGTCAGTTTGCTTTAAACTTATGTGGTCCAGCAAAGACCATAGATTTGGTCTTTTTATAGTTCATAATTAACCTCTCTTCAATTAACCATTTTTCAATGGAGGTAAAGCTCTGTTGCAAGTCATAGGTAAGGGATGCTGGATCATGCTGGTATGAGTAAATCACAGCATCATCTACATACAAGCGGAGATTGTTAGGGCATGCCAATGGGAGGGTATTGAGGTAGAAGCTAAATAGGAAAGTGCCCAGAATTGATCCCTGTGGAACACCGGACAGTACAGTGCTGCTAGTAGAGAGTGAGCCAGAGATTTTTACACACTGGGTTTTGCCTTCAAGGTAACTTCTTTAACCAGGTGCTAATGTCATTGGAGAATCCATGTGAGGGTAGGGTCAGGAGCAGCAAGGAGTGACTGACCATATCAAAGGCCTTTGTTTGGTCACAATAGCTAGACCCGACAAGGTGACTATGGTCTAGGGTTTTGTGGATTAATTCTGTAAACAAGAGCAGGGTAGAAGACGTACTATGATCCTTCCTATACCCAGGCTGTTGGGAGGCATTGAATATCGTGAGTGGAAATATATGCAGTTAGTTGTTCGGCAACAACAAACACAAGGGCTTTTGAGAGAGGTGGTAATATTGAACAGGGGCGGTAGTTGGCTTGGATTGTTCTGTCACTGCCTTTGTGAATAGATGTCACAACTGCAGCTTTCCAGACAGTTGGAAACTGAATGAGGCACAGGGACAGATTCAGAATCCAAATGAGTGGGACTAGGACAGCATGTATGGAGTGGTGAAGTATTTTGAGGTCAAGGGTATCAGAGCTGTACCTAGACTTAGCGAGCACTTTCAATAGGTGTTTCCTGGTGGTTGCTGTGGATATCAAACTGAAATAGAATTGGAGGATGTTTGGAGGAGGGGACCTGTGATGGGCAATGTCAGCAACAGATGGTTCATCGAAGAAACTGGGTGGGGTACTCCATTCAGATCAGCGAATGAAGTATTGAGAATGTTTGCAATTTCACTAGGGTCGTGAACAGAGAGGCAATTATGGTTGAGTAGAAAGGGGGGGATTGATTTGGTTTTCCCGTAAGGTTTTTATTATTGTCCTAGAATTTCTTACTATTATCCCAGGAGTTGGCAAACATGTCTTATTAGTAAGTGGCCTTAGCCTGACAAATGGCCCAGGTGCAGTTGTTTCTAGCAGTCCTATAACATTGTCAATCGTTTCGTTTGCCGGTGGCATGTGCAACATTTCAGAGGTGATCACAATTGCCCATAAGGTGCAGGAGAGATGGTGTAATCCATGGATTGGAGACCCCTTTTACCTTACACTTCCTGAAGGGGTCAAATATATTACAAGCCAAGTTGAACTGAGTGATAAAGTGGCTTAGAGCCACATCTGCATTATTTGCAAGAAAGACTGGGGACCAGTTACAATTATGGAGGTATTCTATGAGATGATCCAGATTCCCTTTCTTGAGGACCTGCTGAGAGGTTGTTATGCAAGGATGTTTAGGGGCCTTATTGTTCCAGTGGCAAGTAATTGGGGGTGGTCACTCAGGGCACCTGATAGCACAGTTGTGTCCTTTATCTGGTTGGAAAATAACAGATCAATAAGGGTACTAGACCCAGTCCTGTGGTTTATTCTAGTAGGGGAAGAGACTAGTTGAGTGAGGTCAATGGCTGCTGTATGCATCCTTACAGGGGTATGAGTCAGGGGACAACCAGTTGATATTAAAGTCACCCAGTGCAATAATTTCAGTGCCATTTGGAAGGTTAGCAATATGGTCCAGGAACATTTGGAAACCTTTGAGGTTCTTCTTGGGTGGAATGTAAATAGAGAGGATGTAAATTGACTTCCCTTTGTTATCTACTGTAATTTTTACACCAAGTATTTGAGCACCTTCATTTTGTGATGGTGGTGAGAGAGCCTGGCATCGTAGAGAGTCAGAGATGTAAAAGGTGCAGCCACCCCCATGTCTACCACCCTTATCGGACCTGAATACTGTATATCCTGTTAGAGAGATTGCAGAGTCCAGTACAGCAGGAGAGAGCCATGTTTCTGCTACTGAGAGGGCATCTGGCCTGTGTTGCTGCACCCAGACCTGTAGTTGATCAAATTTTAGAAGACGGATCTGGATGTTAATAGAAGCAATTTTTATACCCCTATGGCTACTGTTTTGCCCATACTGAGTCTGGGGGGGGGCCGGGGTTGGGGTGCACATTACCAGACAGCAGTATTTGTAGTAGGAGTTGTCTAGATAGGAATACTTTGAGGAGTTTACATTTTTGCTTGGGTGGATGCTTGGTGGATTTGGGGAAGATCCTGGGGGTCCCCATAGCACTGAGAGAGAGAGAGGGATATAAAGTATGGTTGGTGGGAGGGCAGATAATTATTGTAGGAATAGGACCTGGTAGTCTTGTGTACCAGATTAGGAGGATTGGATATGGTGCCATGAGCACTGTGACTCATGAAGACATGACTAATGTGGGTATTGAGTTTACGTCTGATGAGAGTGGCCAAGCTATAGTTAACAAGGCAGTGAGGAGCATATAGTGGTATAGCGCCATAATCAATCAGTGCAGGGCCGTCTCAGTCTAAGGACTTACAATGGTAGTGGTGGTGGTGGTGGTGGGGGTTATGACAGTATGTACTAATGGGGTTCAGTGACACCAGAAAGGGATAGGCAGAAAATTGTTAGCAGTAGTACTGTAGTGAACAGAGGTGGGCTGAAACTAGAGTGCCTAGTGGACTGTTGGGGGGGCAGTATGTAATGAATGGTAGTCAGAATCACCCTAATAGGGATAGCAAGAAAATTGGACAAGGCTATCTGAACATGAAATATTCATATGACTCATTTGATTTTTAAATGTTATCTTAACAAAGTACCTATTTATCTATCAGAAATAGTAAAGGTTAGAAATGTAAACAGTGGCTTATGTATGACTAAATTGATTGAATATGAAGTGCCAATTATGAAAATAGTAAAGGGAGATTCAAATGTTATCTGCCTAGAGCCTAAATTATGGAATAATCTACCATGCCACCTTCAGCTACAAAAAAATGTCCCATCATGGAGCTCTATGAAACTATGGCTAGTCAAAAATGTTGTTCTGCTTAAGGTTTGCTGTGATCAATCTGCTTAAATCTTCCTAATCATGTTATCATGTTTCATTACATACTAACTGTAAATTATGTAGATTTTGTGTATGTTTGTACATTATATATGTGTAACTTGTCTCTCATTTTTTATGCTTATGGGACCCTATTGTAAATGAGCCCAGGCTCAACTGGGCTATCCCTTTCTGAATATCAGAATAAATCGTTTACTACTACTACTGCTACTAAGAAGGTTACAGATCATTAAAAAAGCAAGTGCTGTAATAAACATTAATACCTTAACAATGTACAGTAAAATGAAAGGTTACATAGAGGAGCACTAAAACCAGGGACTGGTCACATTATCAAGATTCACACTGTACTCGGGCTGGCCCGTCGGCACAGCGGTAGGTTTACCGCTCGCAGCGCCAGCGACCCGGGTTCGGGAACGGACTCGGGGGGCTGGAGGGCCAGCGGGGGGGAGAAGGATAGAGCGGCCATCGGCTGCTCTCCTTCTCCGGGGTGGGGAGAATTGCCTGTCCCGCTGCTCTGCCACCACCTGGGTAGCCACAGGTGTCGGTGCAGCTGGGACAGTCAGTGGGGAGGGGAAGGGAGGACGCAGACCGAGAGTCGGGAGGAGATTGCACGTCAATACGTGCCTCACCCATTTTCTCTCCTTGTGTGTCTACATCCTCGGGTGGAGGACACCAGAAAACCAGGAAATACCCCATGGGACTCCCAGTAGATGGAGCTCCTGGCCATGATCCCCAATGCCCCTAGCAACGCCAGTACCAGCATCTCCCGACGAAATATAGACATGGCGGGGTGTAAGGGCCCCACCCCGTACCTGCCTGGGGGGAATATCCAAGGCTCTGTGGGGGGGGGGTGGACTCCACTGGTTGCCGGCTAGCAGGAGCAGAGACGAACAAGGCCATTGGAGACTCCTGAAGAAATGGGAGTTCAGTGGTGAGAAGGGGGCATAAAGAGAAAATAAAAAACAAATAAAAAAAGATTCACACTGAACTGGTTACACTGAAGTCAAAAGGTACATATGACCATATGTTGTGCAAATACAGAATTAATGCATGAGACAAAGAGTGGGGGAGAATAAAACCAACAGTTAAGTGCATTTACAAGTGAAGTCTGCCTTCAGGGGGAACTTTCTAAATAGACAGGGAGAAGGGAACTATTTATTGAAGTTTTGGAATTACAACTCTTTGAGTCAAAGACTCTTTTGCAAAGGCTCCACATCAGATTTATAAACAGACAGGTTACAAATAAAAATTACAGGAGATAAATACTGTACATTATACATAGGATACGAGTATACAAATAATACAGTACATTATACATAAGTGCACAATAAATAAGGGTGGAGTGCATGGCAAAGAAATAACGTGGTGAGTAGATTTAAAACAGACAGGATACGAAACATTACAGGAAATTAATATAGTACATAATACATAGAATAAGAATATACAAGTAATGCAGTGCATTATAAATAAGTGCATCATAACTGAGGGTGGAGTACATGATAATGAAACAAACAGGGAGCAGGCAGTGCTAGCTAGCTATGTAAACAGAAAATTAAAGAAAAAAAGGGAGACCAGAAGGAAATCAGTTAAGGAGAGTTGTAAGACAGCTGGGGGGGGGTTATGGAGGAAAGTTGAGTTGTGGGGTGGCGATGAGAGAAGGAGAGGAGGAAAAAGTGCAGGTAAAGGATGAGTAAAGGGCAGGAGGGGAACAGAGTGGGGAGGGAGAAATTAGACCAAGATAAGGTGGGGAAGAGGAGGGGGACATTGAGGGACAAGCCATGAGCAGTCCCAGACTGACCAGTAAAAGCTAGAAGCAGTCACAATTATTCACAGACAGTAGGTGCTGGTGAAGTTTAGTTTTAAAGGGGCCCAATTTAACTGTGGTGGAAACCAGAGGAGGCAGGCCATTGAGCAGGACAGGGGCCCTATGGAAGAATGCTTGCTGCCCTAGGGATCTTATAGAAAGGGACTTGGTAAAGGGCCTTATCAGAGCTCCTAGTAGAACAAGGAGTGGGGCAGGGAAGATGAGCTTCTGGACTGAGGGAGGGGAGAGTGAGGTGGTAAGCTTCTTGGCCAACAGGCAGGAGTGATAGTCAAGCCTACCCTTAAAGTTTAGCCAGTTAACTTGACTGTTAAGATCGTAGGTAAGATTTAGCTTTGGTGCTCCTGTTATGAGTCAACATGCTTTATTGAGGGAGAGCATTATTCTTTTAAGAGCAGTGTCAGATGCAGATCCATAGATAACTATACCATAATCCACTAGAGATAGAATGGAACTAGTGACAGCCGGGTAGATGGCGCTGTTTGTCAGGTAGCACTGATGCCTGTAGAGGAGGCCAATTCTGGTGTTTACTGCTTTGCAAACCAGATTACCATGTTCTTGGTAGGAGAGGGAGGAGTCTAAGGTGATCTGAGGTATTTAAAACTCCTAACCTGCTCAAGTGATGAGAGTTGACTATTTTGGATGTTAATGACACTCCTTTATATTTATTCTGGTGGTTTGCAAACAGCATTACTTTAGTCTTTTTGTAATTGATGATAAGTTTATGAAAGGAGAACCAGGACTCAATTTGTTTAAAGCTACTTTCCAGGCATTGTTCAAGCATAAGGGGTTCAGGATGACTAGAGAAAATAACTGCATCATCTGCGTAGAGGAGTAGGATGCCAGAGCAGGCTTGGGGAAGTGTAGTTAGAAAAAAGACTAAACAGGAGCGGGCCAAGAATTGACCCCTGTGGAACCCCTGAGTAAACTGGCTTACTGGAAGAGAGGATATCTAGGACTAACCCTCTGGGAACTCCCAGAGAGGTAACTATCAAACCAGGTGGTAGCATCAGAGGATAGGCCAGTCCTGAGAGGGAGGCAGAGAGAAGGCTATGGTGGACCATGTCAAATGCTTTTATTAGGTCTATGTACACAGACTCAACCAAGTGACCCCAGTCCAGAACTTTATGTATAAAGCTAGTGAACTCCAGGAGGGCTGTAAAAGTACTGTGGTCCCTCCTGAAGTCATGTTGTTGGCAACACTGCAGATTATACTTGGCAAGATATTCAGAGATTTGATCATTCACTATTCTTTCAAGGGCTTTAGAAATAAGGGGAAGGAGAGAGATGGGGCGATAGTTACCATGGAGAGGGAATGGAGGGAGTTACAGAACCTAGGTGTTCAGATGGTAGAGGCCTGGTCTCCCATGACTATATGAGTTTGGGAGTCAGTAAGCAGTGAGGAGGTAGCTCTGATAGCACTCTTGAAGTTCAGCCAGGGTAGGGAGAGTAGCAGTTCTAATAACATTACCAGTGAAAGAGCACAGGGCAAATATGCGGCTGTTTGCTGTGGACATTCAACCAAGTTTTACAAAGAGCTCACAATGATGTGAGAAGCAAGCCAATGGTAGCAATAATCTTCAGACATTATCATAGGCAACATGTCATTCAGATAGAAAAAGATTTTGCAACTTGGATGAATGGAATAAGCCCATAATTTAGGCTGGGTAGGAATACAGTACAAGTCGTAGTAAACTGTCCTGCCAATGAGTCGGTTTCGCATTGTTTTTCTGAGTTGGCAATGAATTTGCAACTCATGCTGCATTGTTTTGCAGCACTTAATCAACTCAAGAGCAATGTTTGTAATGTGTTTTTGCTGCTCAGTTGGCATGCACCTCAAGTCCAACCACAATGCAATGCAAAACTGAGTTGCTACTCTTAAACAGTTTGTGCAAGATTTTGTACTGACTCATGCAACACTTCTGCAGTTCAATCAGAAATGCTAAATCAACTCATTGGTGGAACAGATTAATGTGATTTGTACTGTATTTCTCTAGCTAGGACAAGAAGTGCCACAGAGGTGAGGATGTGCTTTGCTCTGTAGGCCATGCCAAGTTTACTCTTTACTTCATGCACACAATTGGGATAGACAGTGAAAAGTCAGTTTCAGGGCCAGAGGGACATCAAGCTATTTAAAAAAATGATAGTAGTAGTAATAAGGTAACCATCATCATATGACCCTTCCTAGGGTTCAGGATGTGGCATGGATTTAGCAAGGGACCCAAAGAGCAAAGCTTTTGTCTTTTTATGTTGGCTCTTGCATGCGCAGCCAACATCTTGAGGTAGTAGCAGATTTGGAGGTGTGGTCACTGTGGGCGAATGCGGGGCACACATCAGTAGGTGCGTCCCTCATTCCACAATAAGCTAGCAGCAGGTGCTGACATCATGCATAGCTAATGTGGCCACCAGATCTAAGAAAAGGTCCGGTGCAATGAGAGCGAAGCTCTCATGCAGCGGGACCACAACATGCCTCCCAACGTCCAAGCAACATGGAGGCAGTGATTGCCACTGCCACCTGTCACAATGCTGACAGGGGAGCCTACTCCCCGTTGGCATAATGTCCCCCCTCCCATTTCCGCTGTGTACTGAGGGGGTGCCCAATCCCCCTCAGCATCATGCGCCCCCCCAAAAAGCCCACTCCCCATTGGCATAATGTCCCTCCCCTATTTTTTGTGTGCTAAGGGGGGTTCCCAGTCCCACTCGGCTCTCCCGCCCCCACTGCTATTTGCTGACGGGGTGCCCAATCCCATTGGCTACAGCCCCCTAAAAACTTGGGTGGCATGCTGGGAGCCCACCCCAGCAAGCAAGAATACCCTGTTAAAAAAAACTGTTTATAATTTTTTTTTTATAACTTTTCCTGTAAACAGAAAATGATCCCTCGTGGTCTCCTGCCCACTCCCCCAACCCACACCCACCCCTGTGCAACCTTCCTCCCAACACCCCGCTCACCCCATACTTATCTCTGGAGTCCAGCTCTTTGATCTTCGGTGGACTGGGAACACATCGGCACTCTTCAAAGACGACCACGAACTGAAGAAATGCCATTAAGCTGTATAATGGCATAAATAGGGTTTTTTCAACTTTGGTGCACATCTCAGGCATTTTGGGGAATTTTGACACCAGAGTTTCAACATGAGGTTATTGGGACCCCTCCTCATGAATTCAGGCACTGTCATGGCGTTGTTCAGTCCCAAAAGGTGATTCTGCGGTCACTGCACATAGTCACCTTTTGGGAGCGTTTAACAAAATGACAGTGCCACTGTTCATGAGGGGGTCTCTCAAAAAGCCAATGTTGCAAATTTGGTGGAAAAAATCCCCCAAAAATGGCTGTTTTATGAACGTGCGTTGTGCAGTTTTCACACACATTCATAACTTGCGAATTTGTAATATTTTCACTCCAGATTTTCAAATCTCCATTTTTCCACACCTCCTTATGAACAGTACAGCTGTTATTTTACATATCCTGGCCGAAATGTAGTTTTGCATGTCTGGCGCAGAATAGCGTGGTTGCTGTGCGAAATCAGTTTTTGGGACAGTTTTCAGAAATGACAGTGACACTGTTCATGAGCAGAGGTCCTAAAATGCCTATGTTGAAAATTTGGTGACGAAATTCCATAAAATGACTGTGTTACAAGTGTGTGTTGTGCAGTTTCCACGCAGCCTTGTAACTTCGCAAAACTGCAATATTTTCATGCCAGATTTTCAACACTAGCATTTTTTCACACCTCCTTATGAACAGTACAGCTATCATTTTTCACATCCTGCCTTAAATGTGTTTTCGCACTTGTGGCACACAATGGCATGGTCACTGTGGGAAATTAATGTTTGGGACAAATTAACAAAATCACAGTACCACTGTTCATGAGGGGAGGACCCAAAATGCTTATGTCAAAAATGTGGTTAAAAAAATTCCCAAAATAATTGGGTTACACATGTATTGCACAGTTTCTATGCATGCTCATGACTTTACCATTTTTTCATATTTTCACTCCAGATTCTCAATGTTGCCATTTTTATATCTCCTCATGAGCAATACAGTTGTCATTTTCCACATACTGCCCAAAATGTGTTTTTGTCCCTGTGTCACCAAATGGCATAGCCACTGTGCAAAACCACCTTTCAGCTAACAGACTGATAGTGCTGCTTTTCATGAGGTGTGCTCACAAAAAGCCCATGTTGAAAATTTGGAGTGAAACTACCAACACACGCCTATGGTGTTATGGTTTCCAACTGTAGCACCCAACCCTGTAGAGACTGATAGGTATCAGGGGTGTGACTTAGGATCATTGGCTGTAATGCTCATGCCATTCCACCCCCACCCCACCCTGCAGCCAGTGACAGGCATCGTGGTGTGCCTTGGAGTGTTCGGCCACAAAGTTCACCCCATTCTCCTATACGGTACCCGCCTCAGCATATTTCCTTATGGAATGGGGTAAGTGGAAGTGGAATGGGGTAAGTGGGTTCAGTTCCCACATCTGGCACTTGGGTTAATATCCCAGTACTGACACTGTAGTGCAGCATGAGAGGGGTGCTGCACTTCTGAGGTGCCGTCTTTCAGATGAGATGTTAAACCGAGGTCCCATCTGCCTGGATTGGTGGTAGTTCAGGTGGATGTTAAAGAACCCATGGCACTTCTCGAAAAGAGCAGGGGAATTTCCCTGGTGTCCTGGCCAAATTTCCCTCATTCACTCAAAATACCATCAACAGCTTAATCTGGTTCAAGGTCAGTTGGCATTCATCTGTATCCCCCTTCCCCAGGTCGTGCCTGAAAATAGGCAGGATTTGTCTAGTGCACTTACCCGGTCAACAAAAACTAAATAAAATAAAATAAATAATGCCCAAAGACCCCAAAGCACACCACAACACTTGTCAGAGTATACAGGGTAATGTGAGGTAAAATGGCATGACTGTTATAGCTGACAACTCAAAGGCACACCCCAATGCCTGTTGGTCTCTGCAGGGTGGGGATGGGGTTTGTGTCACTTCAATACTTCACTGTCATTCCTATTATGCGCCTCTAACTCCTGCACTACCAAGGCCAATGCCAGCGAGACACCATTCAGCATTGACAAATGCTTGTTTTATTAAGGCTCAGACTATTTGTAGTAAGCCAAGAACATATGTAGCAGAAGTGATGTGTTTAATATTTTTGAGCAGACATGGGGCACTAGGTTATCAACATAGGGAGGGATGTGGGACAGACCATCAGGGAGTAAAGGGAACAATTGGGTGGTGTGGTTGTGAGGTGGACACAAGCCTGTTTTCAAAGGAAAGAGTTCTAAAGGGATCCGCAGTTCTGAAAGTGGACAAGGCTAGGGGACAGGATGGGATACACCCAAAAGTACTAAAGGAATTCTTAGAGGTGCTAGCTGACCCACTGAGTGCCATATGCAACAGCTCCCTAGAAACAGGTATAGTTCCAGAAGACTGGCAGAGAGTAGACATGTTCCCTCACCGTAACAGCACCAGCAGGGACAAGGTTAGCAACTGTAGGCTGGTCAGTCTCACATCACTGGTGAGGAAATTAATGGAAACCCTGTTAAAGAAAAGGTTGGTAGAGTATATTGAATCCAATAGGCTACAAGACCAAAGGCAGTATGGATTCATGGGGGGAGGGGGGTCATGCCAGATGAATCTGGTCAATTTCTTCAATTTGGTGATCAGAGAAATAGATCAGGGGAGGGCAGTGGATGTGTCTTATCTGAACTTTAGCAAGGCCTTTGACAGTGTGCCACACAGGAGACTGATAATGAAATTCAGCAACCTAGGGGTAGAACCCAAAGTGGCTAAGGAACTGGTTAAAGGATAGGTGATACAGGGGTGGTGGTGGTGAAAGGCACTCACTGTAATGAAGGGAGACTGATCAGCGGGGTGCTGCAGTGCTCTGTACTGAAATTAGTCTTTTTCAGTGTCTTCACAAGTGACATTGTGGAAGAACTGGAAGGGAAGGTACGCCTTTTTGAAGATGACACCAAAAGCTGAAATAGGATGGACACTCAGAAGGGGGTGGAGAGACTGCATGGAGACCATGGTAAAGTCGATGAGTGGACAAGCACTTGACTATTGGAGTTCAATGCCAAAAAGTGCAAAAGCATGCACCAGTTCATGCAACTGTCCAAGGTTATGTGTGGGTGTTAATGTGCAATATGGCTGCTACAACACATTCCGTCACTTCACTAACAGTCTAGAATTGCTTGTAAAATGCTTTGGGATACAATGTGAATGTAAAGCGCTATACAGATGCTGATTCTTCTTCTTCATCATATGACCTTAGGAGACAAGTATAGGATGGGGGTGTACTTACACTTTAGAAGCAGAAAATGAACATTGGGGTAATCATATCTGATAACCTAAAAGTGGCAGAGCAGTGTGACAAAGCAATGGGTAGAGGCAGTGGGATGTTGTGATGCATAGGGAGAGGTTTCTCCCCCAGGAAGAGGGATGAGGTGTTTTTTTTCCACCGTATTGTTAACTTGTGAGACCCTACCTGGAGTATTGTATCCAGTTCTGTGGGCTGCACTTCAGAAAAACAGAGACAAGGAAGCAGTCCAGAGGAGAGCAAGTAAAATTGTGCAGGGGTTACATCAAAAGTCCTATATGGAGAGACTGAGGGATCTTAACATGTGCACCGTGAAAGAGAGGAGAGTGAGAGAGGACATGATAGACAACTACAAGTACCTAACAGGGGTAAACAATGCACATAAGTTGAGTCTCATTCAAATGAGAAAGAGCACAAGGACCAGAGGGCATGCAATGAAGCTGTAGGGGGTGAATTTTAGGAGCAATGTGAGGACGTACTACTTCACTGGAATTGTGGTGGACACATTGAACAGATTGTCACCAGAAGTGATGGTGAAGTGGTGGATCCAAAACATTGGGGGTCTTCAAACATGAGTTGGATAGACATGGGGAAATATTAGTAAACAGGCAGGGAGGAGGGATAGTCACCAGAGACCACTTGGGGTCTATGGAGACAGACTAGGCAGAGAACATCATCTGGGCAGACTAGGAAGGCCAAGAGGGCCTTTCCTGTTGACAAACTCCATGTTTCTATGTTGCTAACATATGAGGTGGTACTGCATGGACTGGCATCTGTGGGAAGTCAGCTACACACAGGGAAAATAGTGGGATGCTATAGTCTGCAGTTCTGGGGGACACCAAAATGGACAAAGGTTAGCTCAGATAAAATCCTATTCGGTTTGACCATTTGTCTGCCCTGCAGGTGGTTTGTGAACCAGCTACTGCATAGTCAGACATAATAGTGAGTGCAGCTTGGAACAAAAAAGGTTATGACTGACCGTGTCAAAAGCTTCTGTGAGAAATACAAAGACTACTCCTCTTAGCTTGCTGTGATCCATGGCAGGCCTAATTTCAGTAGTGACTTTGGTAAGGACAGTTGTGATGCTGTGCCCTTTCTGGAAATCATGCTGCTCTGGAGTTACAGGATTGTATGTAAATCATACATCATGGTTTACATCATGATTAAATGTACTCAGTCAACTGGGATGCCACAAATGAGAAACTTAGTGAAGGCAGTCAAGAACGCATTAGGGTAATAGTTTTCTATACATGTTAAAATACAAGGACACCTTTGACTGTTTTCCATGTATCAGGAACTATGCCAATAAGAAAAGATAGTTTGAAAAGGTGCATGATGGGAAGGGAAAGGAAGGAGGTGGTCAGGTAGTGGTGGACGAAAGTGGGGTTTTCTGCCACAGCAGAACTTCTGCAAAAATTAAGTACCTTTAGCAGACATTTCCAAACTTCTGCCTGTGGCAGAGCGGAAAACTTCTGCGAATGCTGCAAGTGAATTTACACCCTTTTAATTAATAAAAGCCCTGGTGGCTAGTGATCCTCCCCACCCACCCCACAAGTATATCAACTATTCCTGGTGGCTAGCGGTCCCTTCCCTACCCACCCCACAAGTACATCAACTATCCCTACTAGCGGTCCCTCCCCTGCCTGATCACCCACCGCTGGACCTAAAAAATACCCTGTCCAGGTGGTTGTGAATGCAATCCCTCCCCCACCCCATCCCTGCCCCACAAATGCCCTGGTGGCTAGTGGTCCCTCCCTTCATCTCACCCAAAGTGTTCAGTTAGTAGTAGTCACCCCCCCATCCTCATCTTTGTCTGTAAAAAATGTGCTTGCTTTAAGTTGTTTCAAAAGAGAGACAACCCTCTCCCCATCCCTGATCTGACCCCAGTCCAGTCCCTGAATAAAAATTATTTCCTTGGTGGTCTAGTGCTCCCTACCCCCTCCACCCAGGTAGGTGTCCCTTTACCCCACTCCCACCCCCAACTCGAACTGCAGTGGGTGGACAGGCACAGCCCTCCTCTCTCCACCATGACCAGCCCACCCACTGAGCTGCCAATAATGAGTGCATTCTTGTTCTCCATCCATAACAATTTTGTTTGGTTTAAGTTGGTTCAAAATCAAGAGAGACAACCTCCCTCCCCATCCCTGACCCGACCTTAGTCCAGTCCCTGATTAAAAATTATTTCCCTCATGGCCTACTGCCCCCCCCACCCCCAACACCCCAGCAGGTGTTCTACCACCCTTCTTCCACCCCCAATTTCGATACACAGCGGGTGGACCGGCACAGCCCTCCTCTCTCCACCATGGCCAACCCACCCACTTAGCTGTCAATGATTGAGTGCATTCTTACATAATAATTCGCTCATTCATTGACAGCTCAGTGGGTGGGCTCCTGTGGTGGAGAGAGGAGGGCTGTGTCGGTCCACCCGCTGGGGTTTGGGATGAGGGTCGGACACCTGTCAGTCAGCCATCACTGCAGCAGTCATTGCACTTGTTACCTTGCAAGATGAACAGAAGACTCTCCCCAGCAGTGCACCACACACACAAACAAACAATGCAGTGAGAAGGGTACACAAAACACCAGCCTAGAGGTGCATGTGTCTGTCACACAGCAGACACTTACAGAGATCATCCATGCCAGAGAATGGAACTGATACACAAGATCCACTGGAGGGTCCTTCATGGCCCAGTATTGACACAAGATGTATACCTTGTCATGAATGCTTTATCTGCATGAACATTGAACTGAGACAATTGGAGCAGGAAGGGTAAAGATCAGCAGGGACAGCTGCATAAAATATAGGGCATATATAGTGACATCGCAGCCCACAGACTTGACATGCAGCAAGGGTTTCCTCAACCTGTGTGAGACCTTGGACAGTGGCATGACCACAACTGTCACTGCTCTACAGCAGGATAATGTTTCCCATTCATATCAAGTACATGGCAGCCAACCGCAAAATCCCCATATGTCATACACCAGAACAACAATACCATCAAGCACTCCAGTACAACCCGCGCAAGATAGCCAACCTGCAGGGATGCACGGACAACTGTAACAGATGATGACCTAATGCCAAGCACATCCCATGGAATGTATACAGTCCAGTCACATGGCAAGGGCAGGGGCAATGCCAATAGCAGGGTCATCCCAGCCTAAACACCCACTCAGAAGTCATCTCAGACACCAACGCCAAAAAAATCAAATGACCTAATGTCTCATCCGCATGCAGCACAGGATTTAATGCAGAAGTATTGCCATCAACCATCAGATGCATGTGAACTTCACTTCATGTGTTCCATGATCACTCACGGCTGGGGGATGGGAAGCTGGCTGTAAGGGGCAAGCTGGGATTAAAGAGAGATCACTGGAGTTGCTGGACGCAGCCCAGCCCAGTCCCTCACCACTAGATAAGGCCATTCAATGCAAACAAAATTATTAATTCAAAACAGCACACTTACCCAACTACTCCTTTTATGATAAAATCAGGCTAGTTATTAATTCATATTGTTTTATTGGCACTGACCATCTAATTCACTCGGTCCCAGCCAAGTTCCGACTCATGACTTGTGAGAATGAATCCCTCACAGGTTCATACAGTGTGACTAGTCAGCTGCTCCTGACTTGCACTCTGCATAGTACTGGCCGCACCTCCAATCATACAGGTATAGCTAGCCACTCACTGGGTTAGAGGATTTCTGCAGGACATTCCCCAGATTGAAGATCTATCCTAAACATGAACACAAAATACAAACTTCAAGAAGAGAACAAAGCTATCACTGCCAGGTTATTATGTTACTAATCCTTCATGGAGAAGACATTTAAACATGCACTGCTGCTTTGCCACATTAAATAAGTAAGTGCCCTATATTGCTCTGTTCCGGAAAAATACATAGTAAAATCTGGATCCCACTGAAAATGAGAAATTGCTTCTCATTTCGGCTATCCTGGGTAAATGCATTATAAAAATGGGTAAAAGGAGGACCCCACTGAAAAAAAAAATCTTGCATCTCTGCTGTACTATCCTGGGTAAATACAGTGTAAAAACCGGGTCAAACAGATCCCCACTGCAAACAAGATATCACAACTCAGCTGGGCTATGCTGTGTAAATATATTGTACTGTAAAACTGTAAAAAGCAGGACCCTAGAGCAGAACCCCACTGAAAAGCAGATGTTGCATGTAAGCTGCTCTGTCCTGGAAAAATACATTGTACAAGCATCCAGATCACCTGTCTTGTAGTTGACTGGTATATTCCTGGTGGTCTAGTGGTCCCCCTATCAGAGCATCTGACTCCTCTTGACTCTCCCTCTCAGGCACCCAGCCCTGGTCACACAATGCAAACTACAGATAATGATTATTGGCAGAGCCCTCTGCTCAACACCTCAACTGGTTTCCATTTGATGGTCTCTGAACAATCACAAGTATTTTACAAACACCTGTTTCTATTGTACACATGATCACTCATTAACAGTCAGATGGTAGTCAGCAAAGGTGGTAAGCAGAGGGCTGTGCAGGTCACTGTCACTATTGTTGTAGTTTGGCTTACCAGACTTCAGTGGGGGTGGGTTGTGGGGAGGAGGGTCCTGAGCAGGCAGGTTAACAGAGGATCAGATGCCCTTATGGAGAGGGAGGGGGCACTAGAATACCAGGAATATTTAAGAAAGCTACATGACAGTCCATTGGGTGTGCAGGAACCACTTCACTACCAGGATTATTCGAGACAGCTACAGGACAGGTGATCAGGAGTAGTGGACTAGTAGACAACCAGAAATATTCAAGACAGGTAGAGGACAGTCAGTCAGGGGGTACAGGAACCACTACACAACCATGAATATTTGAGACTGCTACAGGACAGGTGAATAGGGAGGTTGGGGGGACCACTAGACCACAAAGAATATACTAACATACTAAAATGCCAGCAGAATAGGCCTAATGGTCTTTCATGTCTGCTTGTTTGGTCAGCCACCACCCTGGGTGCTGACCTTGCTGCCCCCCTCACCTTCTCTGGCTTCTCCCTTCCCAGTTCCAGATATTCTTGCTGCATTGGATTTTGCTTCCAGAACCCTTCCCCTGTACCTGACCCACCCCCTCTTAAACCCCTCCACTGTCTCTGCCTCCACCAGCCCCCTAGGCAGCGCATTCCATGGCTCCACCACCCTCTCAGTGAAGTAGCACCTCCTCCTTTCTCCCCTGAATCTTCCCCCTCCAGCTTCCACCCATGCCCTCTAGTGGCCCCTCTTCCTTCCTTCGAAGCACCCTGACTGTTCTCCCCTATTTACCCTCTTCATGTACCTGAAGACCTCTATCATGTCCCCCCGGTCCCTTCTCTCTTCCAATGTGTACATATTTAGCTCTTTGAGCCTCTCCTCATAGGTCCTGTCCCCCAAGCCCCAAATCATTTTGGTTGCCCTCCTCTGGACCCTCTCCAGGAGGTTAATGTCCCTCTTTAAGTGTGGCCTCCAAAACTGCACGCAGTACTCAAGGTGCGGCCTCACCAAGCAGTTATACAGAGGGGAGTATCACTTCCCTCCTTCTGGAGGTGATCCCCCTAGTGATGTATCCCAGCATCCTGTTGGCCTTGGCTGCTGCCCTCCTACAAGTCTCCGAGTTGTTCATCTTGACATCCACCACCACCCCCAGGTCCCTCTCAGCCATCGAGACTTGTAGCATTTCCTCCCCCAGGGTGTACACTTGGCCCGGGTTTCTGGCCCCCAGGTGGAGTACCTTGCATTTCCCTGCATTGAACCTCAGCTTCCATTTTCTAGACCATCTTTCCAGAGCCTTCAGGTCCCCCTGTAGGGCCACCCTCCCCTCCACCCATCCACCACCACCCCCAGTTTCGAGTCATCCGCAAAGAGACTCATCTCACTCCTGATTCCTGTCCTTATGTCAGATATGTAGGCGTTGAACAGAAGGGGCCCAAAGGACTGATCCCTGTGGGACCCCACTAATGACCCTCCTTGGGGATGAGACTATCCCGCCAACTACGACCCTCTGGGTCCGATCCTGGAGCCAATTGCCTATCCATCTGATCATCTGGTTCCCCACCCCCATTTCTCCCAGCTTATCCAACAGGCCCTCATGAGGAACAGAGTCAAATGCCTTGCTGAAGTCTAGAAAGAGGACGTCCACTGGTCTACCCAGGTCCAAGGCACTCATCACCCAGTCATAGAACTCCACCAGGTTTGTCTGACACGATTTCCCCGGGATAAATCCATGCTGTCTATCGTCCAGGCACCCTGACTTATCCAGGTCCCCCCCAGCCTCTCCTTGACAATGCCCTCCATCACCTTGCCCACCACCGATGTCAGGCTGACAGGCCTGTATGTAATATGTAAGACAGCTACAGAATGGGGGGGCACACACACGTGTTAATGGGCCCAAAATGTGCATGCAAATGGACTATAGTGCCTTCATGCCCAAAGGGGTCATTAGCATGCTAAATATGACCCACATGAGCCCTGCCACTATCCCATTAGATCCACAATACCTCCACTGCACTCCTGTCAGCGATATTCAGTCTGGGCCTATGTCAACATAGTACATAGTCACTATGCACTGTACCAACTTGGCCCCATATTTAGACAGTTTGCACACTCCAGTTGCAGTGAGCTAATTGTCTGAATATTGCCACCAAGACAGGCTGTGCGCAAACTGCCACAGACCACATATGGCCAGCTCTGAATATGGGATCCTACTCTTCTTAGCTCAGCGGAACCCAAAGTCCATAAAACAATTGCTCATGGGGGTAAGAATGGTGTGCCTATAGCCTCAAGATACTGTTGTTCTAACTTGTAACAGCATGAAAGCAAACATGTTTGGCACTGACTTATGTTTGTTTCTATGGTCAGCAAAACATATATAGCATTACCATGTCAGCCAAATGTTGCGTGTACTACAAACAGAAAAATATCACACAAGTAGCTATGTAGGAGACAATATGACAAGTAAAAAAAGGACAGTGCATTCAACTCCAGGGTCTATGCTATCACAAGCGCATAACTAGGCACAACCAAAGGGCAGATAACAACTAAGTGTAATCCTAGTTTAATGTCACAGTTACTCTTTCACCCCCTTCCTTTTCTCAACCCTAACCCACCAGCACCATTGGACCTTACAGTACCTTGCAAGTCCCAGTGGGAAGATAGCCATTAAATACAGGCACTAATAAAACTGTCACTTTTAGTATCAGTCAAGCAGTATTTCCAAATAAACTCCTTACGAATATTAAGTATTAATACGTAATATTAATTGCATTCAATATATTAATATAATATTATTTATTAATATTATATTCTAGTATTGGAGCACTACACCCTGCCAACAGGGCATTGCTTAGATAAAAAGGTGTCAAAAGAGAGTTTAGGTGTCCTGTAAGACTTAAACAAGCTGCCAGTGCTATTTACACTGAATGTATCCACTGATTATAATTTGAGCTAACTTGCGAATGCTGCATGCAGGAAAAGACCCCCCCCACCACCCAGTGGAATGATTTTAGTAGCAGAAGGATTATCGTTGAGCTCCAAAACTGTGCTCAGTGGGAGTCTGAAGTGCCCTTCCCCCCAAGTGATAGCAAGATAACTGCAGGGCTTCACTCCCTAAGTTGTAAAAATGAATATCTAGCAGGAAAAAACAGCATCATCAGAAGACCCTAGAAGAGGAAAACACGATGATTTCAAGTCAAAAAATGAAAAGTCATTGTAGAAGTGGTAGTCTTTATTTCTTTGTGGTACTCTTCCCTGGTGGCTCAGGGCACCATTACAATACAATACAACTTATAAACCAATAACAATTAACAACATTAAAATCAAAACATAAATAACAATAAATAAACTATTTTGAGTTTATACAAAAAACATTAATGAAACAGGCTAATAATTTAAGATGTGCAAAGATAAGATGTTACTAATAATCCCCAAATGCTTGTTGGAACAACTATGCTTTTAAGCCCCTCTTGTTGGAAGATTAAGGATGCTACACAGATTTCCAGATTTCCAGTAAAACTGTATTATGAAAGGTAAAGCAAGTGTTATGCTCTGTTCGAAAATTTATACCATACTTTTTATACTGCAGCAATTACAATCCCTGGAGACTCTTTACAGATTCCATCCCTGACTAGTTTTATCTAACTCATTTCTTCTTCAGATTTATGATGGGAGCAGAACCTGTAAAGTTCCTGTCAAGGAAACATACATTTTGTGAACTATTTTCTATATGCATTTTTTACTACCTAGCCATCTTGCATGTCTAAATCAACAGGGCAGGTGATCTCCTAGCCTCATCATCTCTCAATACATCTGACAATGGAGTCTTCCATAGTCTATGTCCCCCACCCTGAGATGGGGCCATCAACGCGTCATTCACAGACCTGCACATTTTCCTTCATTTTCTCCCAGGATACCAGTGCTCAGAAGATCTCAGATGCACATGCAATTGTGTACTGCCATGGGGATAAACTGATGTTTGCCTGGACACAATTTTAGAATAAAAGAAGCATGTATGCTCTGTAATCATGAACTAATTTATAGGAATTATCTGCACAGTCTATAACACAGAGTACAAAACAAATGCACATAAAGGAAATGCACCTGACAGACACCAGTGTGCAACTCTTGTTACCAAAGCAGGCAGTGCAAAGTGTAAAACCCCAGAATGGGTATATATGCACTTGTGGCAAACACTGAGACATTACTTAAAAACACACATGCACATTGTAAACACATTTGGTTTTACTGACAAATGTCAATGGTATTCACATCAAAGAAGAACTTTCCAGGGTTTCACAGAGTCACAGTTCTGCTTATTTGGGGATAAACATGAGAATACAAAAAACTAGTATCGTACCCCCTTCTCCTTTCCTCAGGGTGTATATAGTCTCTTAGCTTACTGTATGTCGCCCATACCAATGATGATGCTGACACTGCATTGCACTATCTTAATTTCCTCAATATTGTTTTTGCAATGATGAGCCCAGAACAGCATTCAGCACTCCAGGTAAAGTCTGACTCTGGTTAAGTGACTGAATTATTTCACCTTTCAGCTGGCCAACCAGCTGTTGATGCACCCCAGCATTATACCTCACTTTTTAGTGAAACAACACTAAAGTCAGGATGAATATTTTGACTCTTGCAATTTTGAGGCCATGTTTCTCAGGCATGTTTTTTATTATTATATTTGTCCTTATCAGTTCTAAGTTTATCAAGTGTACAACAAAATGTACTGTATTTAATTTTCATGCACATAGAAAGAAATGATCAGGGTTGAAAATATCATGCTTCTTCAGATTTAATTTAATAAAAATTGAAATAAGTTCATGCACAAAGTGCACAGATTGTGTGTGTGTGTGTGTGTGTGTGTGTGTGTGTGTGTGTGTGTGTGTACGGGGGGAGATACAGTATTTGTCATTTGTCTGCTTGTTTTGCATAGATTTGAAGAGTGGTTTCAAGAACATTTCTAAATTGTAACATCAGTCTTTCATTAGCTACCATAGTGGGGTTTCTAAATGGCAGAACAAACAGAAAGACTCATGCTCCTGCTACTGCAGTACTGAAACTAGAACAAATTTCCCATGGGAACCCACCAACTTTGATATAGTATTAACATACCTGACAGGCATCTGGAGAGATGTTTCCTTGTTATGTGGTTCATTTGTATATTTAATTTAGTCAGTTTCATGCCTTTTGGGGATACGTTTTACATAGGAGCACTCTTTTCCTATTTTTCTCCTGGAAATGAGTTCATCTTTTAATGTCATTCCTGAAACTTAGTTTCCCCCAGCCTCCCCACACATTTCCACCACTGCTCTATACCCTCTCTTGCAAGTTACCTGCATTTGTGTAATGTAGCTCATCAAAGAAATATATTCTTTTGGCTTGTGATAACCTAAATCAGCATTGTAATATGATGAAAAGTATCTTATTGCCATTCTGTTTATAATACGTATTGTCCAGCAGCTTAATTATTACACTGAAAAATATGACAAAGATTTGGGCATGATAAAAGACCTGATCCACTGCACCATCTGAGTCCTTGGTTGGTGCAAAGTGCATACCATAACCAATGGAGGGGCCTCTGCACATGCAGTGGCCTCCGTGCCATTCAGAAACTTCCTACCACCCACACACATACACAACTAAGGATGGTTGCCTCAGCCTTGATCCTGCACTTCTGGTGGAACCTCCACCACCCTCACACACACCACAGCACTGCTGCCTCTGACTGGATACTGCATTCCTGATTAAACTGGGAAGTCCAATTGCTGAGGGGGGGGGGTGAGCAGCAAGACCACCAGATTTTGGATGCATGGAGATCTAAAATGGTTAAGGCCACTGTTTTTCAGTTTATACTGGAAACCCCAAGTAAAATTCTGGAATTTGGATTCTCTGCACACTGGTAAAAACATAGAATTTCATGAAATGTGGCATTTTATATCAGATCAATAAAGCTACAGGTCTTTTTTTTCTTTAAATTTCTACCGGTACCATTTCATTGTGCTTTGTTAAAGTTGTTGTACATTAATAATTCTTCCATTCTAATTTTTAATACACATACTAAAAGATTGACCAGTACAATCCCAAAACTTCAAACATGGAAAGAGAATTTCATTATTTCAGGCACTGTAAATCAGTGGTCTTGCAAATAGTGCATGGGGTGGCTGATGTACCACTTCATGGCCTTATACCACTGCTCCAAACAACCTTCTGGACCTCAATTTTGCCCCCATAGACTGTCACTCATATTGCTTATAAGTAAAGGGCTGGGAAGGACACCAGTCATTCTTCATTTATAAAAAATGTTGTGTCTCAAGAAAGGACACAGTGCTCTGAGGCACAATGCCATATCCCATAATCCCTGCTCACATGGAGTGGGCAATCCACAATTCAATCAATCAACCTGAAATTCTGATTGGAAGTCTGATGTCTGGTCAGCCTCCATCCACTGGGCTCGTCTGGCCCATAACCAGAACAGGACGAGAGAAAGCACCAATGGATTGCAGTTTCATAGCTCTTTACCCTAGTAACTTGCCTACACAATATCTCTCATTACACAATCCCTCTAATTTTCAAATAACAATTACACATTAAAACAAATGCTTTTTGCTAATTTTTGCTTAGCCGTTCAATGACTAAATTTTCTATTGAAAAAAATGTGCTCACACAATGACTTTGCAATCAGAAAGGACTGCTATTAGAAATCTATGAAAAAACTGAGATGACTTCTAGTTCTAGAACAGATGCACTACTTTTTATACTTTCCCTTGCATTCCATATGAAATATTCAAAGTATTGAATCAATTCATAGGTGTTTGCACAGGCTGGTGACCATCATTAAACTATATTCATGAAACCTATTGACTACAGGAAATCAGAACATCTGAATGAAATTACAGAATCTTACCACAAATGTTTATATACTGCAGAACACTGGTGAAAATCTCATTTTCATGGCTCACAATACTTTGAATACACAGTATTAAAGATACAGTTCACAGCCAACTACAGTATCCCAAATTAGAAGTCTGGATTTTGCATCATTACCAAGCAAAAATCTTAGTAAGCACAGTTCAAGTATCATTAAAAAAAATGTCTCATGCCATTTTGTTATGATCTGGCACCATCAGAAAAAAAAAGAATTTACACAAAGTGTATATTCAGCACTGTTTGATATTTGCAGCAAGAGAAAGTGCTACAGAATAATGTGGGGTTGCTATGCAACAAATTGCCTCACTTTCACTTGTTTCACAATCAATTTAGCTCATTCATCATGGCCTGAAGTACTTTCCATGGCATTCTCCAAAGAAATGTGTAACATGGGAAATGCACAGTGACTTCCTATCAGACAATAGGACTTTCTTTCCTTTTGAATTTTCTCATTAAGAGTTTGCTGTACGTTTTGCCTGTTGTGTCCCAATAGTAAGAGCAGTATATTTTGCACAGACAGAGTGCATATTTGTATAGTGCATACTAACAGGAATTTCCCAGTACTATACTCAGAAATGTCATCGTTGATGGTGATGTTTTAATTAAATCAGAATTTAACTCCTGCAAACATTTTGCCCTATGCTGAACTAAATACATAAAAAGACTTTGTTTTTATGTATATCTTCATCAAGGTAAAGCCACTAAGCCTCTCTTTAGGACATAAATACAAATGTTTGCCATGATGACTATAGTCTCATTCAATCAAACATTAGGGTGAGCAGGTATTTGGATACATGGATCCAAATTTTGGTCACGCTGAGGATGGGTCATCCATTTATAAAAGAAATTATTACATTTTATTTGTAGAGTCTGTATTTAGCATCACTTATTTAAAATAACTGTATATTAACATGAGAAGATGATCAGTGTCACAGTCTGTGGCAACTGTATACTGTACCTACATCTGGCATCATGATCCTCTATTTATGACATCATAATTGTTTCCACAGCAAAATACTGTGATGTCACAAGCAGAGATGTGTGATGTCAGTTGCAAACAAGCAGCCAGAGCAAACAGAGACTAGTCAACAGTGACCTTGTGTTCACTGTAATGCATTTATAGTTACAAAGAAAAGGGGAAAGCTAAACAAATATATACATTCATTGCAAATAACCTTGTTAATGCAACAGTTAGGGTAAACCAACAACAGTAGGGCAATGCAATGTTAGTATTTCCAACCTTAAAACCCCAGCCCCATGCTGCAAGCAGCAAAAAGAAAACAAACTTTACAGTTTTAGTTGTCCTGAGTCTTGGCAAATCAGGTCTGACGTCATCCTTTCGGTTATTAACCCTAACTCTCCCCCATGGGGATGGGGTGTTAGGGTCAAAAACCCTAATACCATATGTCCTTACTTTTGTCAGTTTAACCCTAACTGGTGCATAAAATAGTTTTTGCAATAAATTCCCATACTTTTTGAGATAGTAAAATTGTATCATCATTCATGCAGGTCTCTTTGGGTCCTGCATGAACACATCCATGTGATTACAGAAGTGCAGGGTCCTCTTGGCCCAGTGCTTCTGTGCCTCAGTTTATCCACATGTATATGCAGGTGTGGAAAAAGCAATTGATATGCTTCCGTGTAATTTTTACCTTTTTTTTTGTATGGAGGAACCCTTTTCAGTTCTAATTTCTTAGAGGCTTAGTATTGTACTAGTCATGAAGACCTATCTATTGATATATACATTGTCTGTTAACTGCAGAGATTGACAGAGTTACAGCTTGTTAAAGTTGCAGTATTATCTTGTGGGAATTGTAATTTTTAAATTATTTTTTTTTATATGGCCTCTACATTTCTTTGGGGATGTTATGTGTCAGTGCTGTATTACTCACTCAGACATTTATTTTAATATACAGAGTGTCCCATAACTGCATATACTGACAGAGGTATGACTTGTTAAAGTTGAAATGTGGGAAAAAAACCTAAGTCCAAATGCTTTTCTCCATATGAAGAGATCTTTTTTTCTGATGTTGAGTCATTCATACGAAAAAAGAATATGAAAACATTAAGACCACATTCTTTTTCATGTGAAAGGATCTTTTTTCTGAGGTTGTGTTGTTCACATGAAAAAGGGTTGCTTCATACAAAAAAAAAATGTGAAAAAAAACCTGTGTCCAAATTCTTTTTTCGTATGAAGGGAATCTTTATTCGTATGGCTCTATTCTTTTTTCGGTATACATAATGAAAAAGAAATCCAAGTAATCTAATAGTGATGTGTAAGTTGGGTAACTTCACTCTGTGGATTAATTAATGAATTCCCTCATTTCTTGAAATTAATCTGCCATGCAAAGTCCAAATTCATGGAACACTGATAACTGCAAGAAATGCATAGTTAACAACTCAGCCAGTGGAGTTTGGCACAGATGCAAAGTTTGCAATGTTCATTTCCTGGAGTCTAATAGTTAACCCCCCACACCTGCCTGCTGATTGCCAGTCCAATGTTAAATAAAAATCTTTCCCTGGTGTCTAGTCATCTGCCCCGTCAATCACCAGCCTGATGTTAAATAACGATCATTCCCTGGTGTCAGCATGGCTCAGTTGGTAGCACATCTGCCTCTGGACCACAAAGTTATGGGTTCTCATCCCACACCAGGACTGGACTGGCACCTAAAATGCTGGCATCCGAGTGTAGTATTGGGGGGGTGCTGTACTGCTGGGGTGTGCCATCATTCAGATGAGATGTTAAAATGTTCTCCCTTCTACCCATCCTGGTGCTGTCCTGGTGGGTATCCAGGTGGAAGTAAAAGAACCCAGGGCAGTCTTCACAAAGAGTAGGGGACATTCCTGATGTCCTGGCCAACATTCCCCTTCCTATAAACCGGTTCATGCAATTGTCCAGGCTGTGTGTGGGTGCTGATGTGTGATATGGCTGCCACTACACATTCAGTCACTTCACTACCAGTCTAGCATTGCTTGTAAAGTGCTTTCGATACACTGAGTATGAAAAGCATTAAATGCTGATTCTTCTTCTTCCCTCTGCTGATCACTGGCACAATGTTAAATAATGAACATTCCCTGGTGTCTAGTGGTCCACCTTCCCACTGATCACTGGCCTGATGTTAAATAAATATCTTTACCAGGTATCTAGTGGTCCCTCCCCCGACCCACACCCATGCCCGATGTTGCAGTATTCCCTGGTGTCCAGTGGTCACTCCCCCCACTCGATCACCCGCCTGACACACAGACACTGTTTGCCTGGTGTGCAGTGAAACCCCAACCCCATCCCACTCCCCTGTACTGTATATTAGATTAACCATTTCCTGGTGGTCTAGCAGTCCACTCAATCCCTGATCCCTCCGTACATTAAAATGTATGCTTCCCTGGTGATCTAGCAGTCTCCCTTCCTTTCCCTGATCTGTGAATAAAATGCAATATATATCTTTACCTGCTGTCTAGTGGACCGCCCCCACCCCAACCCCAGCAGGAAGTGCCCCACCACCCCACTCCCCCATCCCATCCTGAGCCAATGACCTGCACAGCCCTCTGCCCTCCACCATAGCTTGCCACTAACTGAGCTGTTAATGAGTGTGCACTTGTACAATTACACTATCACTGTCAGCTCAGTTGGCAATGGACTATGGTGGAAAGTAGAGGGCTGTGCCAGTTGCTGGCTCTGGAATGGGATGGGGGAGCAGGATGGTGGGGCACTACCTGTTGGGTGGGGGGGTTCCACCAGACACTAGGAAAAAGGTATATATTGTAGTGTATGGGCAGATCAGGAATAGGGAGGGTGGCCACTAGACCACCATGAAAGCATACATTTTAATGCAAAGAGGGATCAGTGACAGAGAGGGGGGACTGCTAGACCACTAGGTCCCTCCTCCATGTCCCTGGTCACTCCTTGCATGAAAAAGTATTCTTCCCCAGTGGTCTAGCAGTTCCCACACCCTATCCCCAATCTGCCCATAAAATACCATGTATACCTTTCCCTGGTGTCTAGCTGACCCCCGTACCCCGGCAGGTAGTTCCCCACAACCTCACTCCCTCCCATCTCATCCTGGAGCCGGCGACCATCACAACCCTCCATTCTACACCACAGCAGGCTGTCATCTGAGCTGTCAGTGAGTGCATACTTGTACAAGTATGTGCCCATTGATAGCCCAGTCAGCAGCTGGCCATGGTAGAGAGCACAAGGCTGTGCCAGTAGCTGGCTCAGGGATGAGATGGAGAAGCAGGGTGGAGGGGCACTACCTACCAGGGTGGGGGAGTGGGGAGTCTGCTAGACACCATGGAAAATATATATGTTATATTTTACAGGCAGATCAGGGATAGGGAGGGGGGACCACTAGACCACCTTGGAAGCATAAATTTTAATGCAAAGAAGGAATGGGAATAGGGAGAGGGGACTGCTAGACCACCAGGGAACCATACATTTTAATGCAAGAAGGGATCATGGATAAGGAGGGGGACCACTAGACCACCAGGGAAATGTTGATCTAATATACAGGGGATTGGGATGGGGCAGGGATGCACTGTATACCATAGGAACGGTGTATGGGTGTATGATTAGCGAACAGGTGATCAGGTGGGAGGATGGGACCACTGGACACCAGGGAATACTATAACAGTGAGCACAGGTGTGGGTAGGGTGAGGGACTTCCACACACCAGAGAAAGATGTTTATGTAACATTGGGCAGGTGGTTGGCAGGTGGAAGACCACTAGACACCAGAGAATGATCATTATATAACATCTGGGCTGTGACTGGCAGGGTGTAACACTAGACACCAGGGAAAACTTTGCGTTTGTGTATCCCAAAATTCATCATTTGTAACTTTGCCTGTAACAACTCCTTGGAGAAGTTACAGCCAAAGTTGCAAATGGCAAATTTCCTATCAAATAGAAAAACTTTGTGAAATTATCTATGTGAATTTGGTGACTTCACCAAAGATTCATCAGTGAATTAAATCTTCACAACATCTTGAGTCACAAAAAAAGATTTAAAAATCTGTTAAAAACACATTTCTGGATGTTTTTCCAAAAAAAGCTAGCTGCAGAATCCACCTAAGGGGTGTCAGTTAGCATGCTACATGTGTTGGGTGTCTCTGCAGGATATCAATTTAATGGTTTCTCAAACACATTTTTTTTGGAAAAAGAAAACAGAAGCAAGATGGCAGCCACATGAAAAAGTAATTTTTTCTCATGAAAAACAATTACTCCCCCCCCCCCATATGAAACAGAATCTTTTTTTTGTATGGGCCAAATTCTTTTTTCATATGAAACAGCTATTCAAAAGACTGCAATGAGCATACTCAGGACTACAATTTCAAATCCTTATAACTCTGGAATAGATTAATATTTTTTCACCATACTGGCTAAAGGCATGACTGTGGCCCAAGCCCTTTCTACCCTAAGAGCAAACTTCCAAATCATCTGGGAGATAGGCAATGACAAAAAACAGCAAAAACACCCCACATGTTCACTTTTTTCACTATCCGAATTTTGGAACCCACAGATTGGACTGGAATAAAGCTTTGCAAGTCACAAGGTCTTGGCCTCAAGACTGCATATATCAAATTTTGTGCAAATCTGTTGAACTGTAATAACGCTATTAAAGTGAAAAGTTAGGGGGGTTTAATGTTAAATGGCCTAGTCAACTATATATATATATATATCTATTGTGTATATATATATATATATATATATATATATATATATATATGGGATATACAATGGTGAGCTATCAGATAAATGATTTATCTACACAAGTGCTGTTGGACCTCAGGTAACCTCATGAGAGGTTGGATATTTCATTTATGCAATAGGGATGCTTTCTCTCACTGCAGGAACATTTGGTTTTGACTGTTTAGCTTTTTTTTAAATGATAATTTCCTGGAGTTTTGGTTAACTTTCTTAGAATATGTCCACCTAGCATAGTAATTGCTATTAAATGAAACATCACTCATTTTGTAGAAAACTTCTTACTGAACAAATATCATGCTTACAGTACCATTCTACCATTTTCAGTTTAAAGTTATTCACATTTGTTTGTCAAAAAAGGGAAAAGAAAATACAGTTTTATGCTGTTTTTGTTTGCTAATTATAAAAAAACTAAAAGGTATCCATAAATGAAACACCACTAATTTTGTAGATATTTTTGTGCTGAACATTGTTCGTGCTCACAGTACTATGCTGTCATTTTTTGTTTTAAAGTTATTCACATTTGTGTGTCAAAAAAGTGAACAAAAAGTTGAATTTTCTTCTGTTTTTTTTTTTTTGAAAATTGTAAAAAATCTATAAGGTATCTATACATGAAGCACCACTCATTTTGTAGATAATTTTGTGCTGAACAATTTTCATGCTTACAGTACCATGTTATTTTTTTGTTTTAAAGTTATTCCCATTTGAATAAGGTTAGTACTGCTTCTGAGGCCAAACATTCTAAATGAATTCTAAAGAGATTTGTGACTTAGTAACTGTGTGTATAAATGGTCACTGTATGTATAAATTTATTTATACATACAGTGACTCAGATAAACGCATTTATCACACTGAATATATGTCCACCCCATTGCACGTGTTAATGTACCAGTAAAGGTGAACTTAATGTCACAAAAGTAAGGAAATGTGGTATTAGGTTTACAACCCTAACCCCCCACCCCCACCAGTCAAGCAGCAAAAGAAAAAAAAATATTAGGGTTTTGGGACTCAGGAAACTTGGTGAACCAGTGGTGGGGTTTTCCTTGGGATTGTAAACCCTAATGTTCAACCATTCCCCTCAGCCCGTAACCTCCAGTCTGAAGCACAAGGTACAGCTCCAAGCCAGTGCCTCATAGTGATACACTTTTCAAAGGTAGAGAAGTATGTCTCGCCACATGTTGCCAACACAATTTATTGCAGCTGTGGCCCTGCATGAAGAAAGAAGATCATGTGTGACATTGTTTGCTGGGGGAATGGAACAGGTATTAAGGTTAACAACCCCAAGGGAGACCCCACCACTGATTGGCCAAGATGGTGGAGACCTAAAACCCTAATGTTTTTTTCTATTTCTGCTTGGGGGCTGGGGGTGGGGAGTTAGTGTTGGAAACACTAAAGCCACATTTCCTTACTTCTGTGGTGTTAAGTTACCCTAATTGGTACATTAACAAATTTTTTTGCAAAGAATTTCCTTTCTTTTTGAGATAGTGGAATCTGGGACTTGCGTGAAGACTTACAGATGTGCATTGCCCTTCTGGCTATGCACTATGGGTAAACTCTATCTACCTACAGAAGTGCAGGACCTGGCACATTCGCTCCTTAGACATTCATTCTTTACACAGTCACTCTTCCCATTTTATTCCACACATTCACTCTTTACACACTCATTCTCTATTTTTTTTAGTTTATTTCATCCTCAAGTTTTTAAGATAGACATTTTATGACTACCCTTATAAACATGACATGTAGCATTTATAGCATATTGGCCAAAATGTCATTTCACACCGGAATTGTGAAAAGAAGTCTTATCCCAGATTTTTAAAAAAGACACGTATCCCATTTATAAGATGCTGTGAAAAAATGGCTATGTTGAATGTCTGGAGACAAAATATTGAAAATTTTAGAATTTATGAATGAACGTTGAAATTCTGCAACATTTTAGAATTTATGAATGAACGTTGAAATTCTGCAACATTCATTCTTAACCTAGGCATTGTACCATATCTGTAAACAAACTTTTCAGCATAGCCTTCTTATTACTCCACCTCATGAACAAGATAGGTGAACAGTTTCAAATCTTCACTGAAACATCATTGGGTGTCACCAAAATGTCATTCCATGCCACAGATGCAAAAAAAATTTTTAGCCAGTATTTGAAAAATAATAGCTGTTGGCATTCATGAGGTGGTGTGAAAAAATGGCTATGTAAAAATATGGGGTGGAAATATTTAAAATTACTGAAGCTATAAGCAAATATGGGGAATTTTCAATGTACATCCATAAGTTAATCATTGTTATATATTTTGACCCAAAATTTTCAACATGGCCATCATGTGACCCCACCTAATGAACAATGGTGGTGAACATTTTCAAATCCCATCAGAAAGATAATTTCGCTAAGCAACTGCAAAACCACCTATCAGGCCTGATTTGCATTATTCCACCACCATAGGTCATGAGGTGTGGTAACAAAAAGGCCATTTTGAAAATCTGTGGTGAAAATACATAAGAATGCCAAAGTTCTGCATCAAAACCCAAACCCCCATTAAAATACATTGATCCACACTTGCTTCAGTTTCTCATATCACAATTGCTGGCTCCAGCAGCAAGACGTATCTTTAATCAGAGAGTGGCTCTATACAATGGGATATGTTCAGGTGAGTGAGGGAGTGTGGGGTTTGGTGGAAGTTGTGGGTTTGGTGAGTACTGAGTGGGAGGTCAAGGTGGCAGTATCAGTTCAGCAAGGGACCATTTTGTTGTTTTTTGCAGGTTTAAAAAGAAAACAAACTTTAAGCAATGGTTTTCTTTATTATATCTGAGATTCTGATGCTGGGGATTGGACATCCCAGTGTCAAGCTACACTTTGGGGAATGGGGACAGCTGCCTTGGTGGGGAGCGGATGCAGACAAGCCATATGGGGGATGAAACCCCAATCCACTTATGTATTACAAAAATAAACATTTGGAACAGTGGATGGGTGACCTGGGAGGAGAGAAAGATGCACTATGGGGGTAAGCACCACAGTCCGCTTAATAAATAGACAGACAGATAGACAGACAGAGAAAAAGACAGAGACAGAGAGACAGTCCCACTGTTCTCATCTATTTATTTCTTTAAGAATTGCCTCAGGAAGGGCACTCTGAACAACAAGTTGCTCATCTCACAGTGCATCCTAGGGGGTGGGGGAGTTTGAAGGCACATAATAAAATGTAATCAGCACAACAGTATACATTGCCAATACATGGGAATTGGAAGACATATACATAAGTCATAGTCAAACAACAAAACAATATATAGTGCCAATTATGTATAGGGTATGTTACCAAGGAGAGAACAATTAACAAGCAGTAACATGCAGCAAGAAATTACAGATGATACTGTATGTATATTCCATTACATCATAGTGAACAGAAGTCTGCAAGTGCAGTAATAGGATAACTATTACAGCCCATTTAGATACAACATGGTCTGCTCAGTTGCTGTTGCAGTTCACAGACAGGTAATTGTGTAAGGCTGAGGAGACAGAGGAAGGAGAAGAAGAAAGGTGAACCTGGGGGGAGGGAATTCCACAGTTTAGGGAAGCGATACTAGAAGGCTGCCTGGCCGACAGTAGTCATATGGCACGGGACATCTAAGGAACAGGAAACTAAGGACCTAAGTGAATGGGTGGATGGCGGGGGAATTGTTAGGGAAGAGTTGAGATAAGTAGAGAGGGAGCCAAACCAAAATTTGGAGACAAATTTAGCACAGTGTAGAAAACATCTGTTATCAAGAGATGGGAAAGTCAAAGTGTTCTAAAGTTGACAGTGATGAGTGAGGGTATGAGCGTGGAGTGCAAAACAGCAGAAGGGGTTAAAGAGGGTGTCCAAACTGACAAGGGAATGTCTTAGGTGCAGCACTGTAGACACTGTTGCAATAGTCAACGATGGTGAGGATCATCTTCTGGACAAGTTCACGCCTAGCTGGGAGAGAGAGGCAGTTCCTAAATACTGCACCTAACTTGAGATGCATCTTTTTAAGGATGGCATCCATGTGACCAGAGAAGATGAGGTGTTGGTCAAGACAACCCCCAGATATTTGAATGAGGATGTGTCCTTGAAGACAGTCCCACTGAGGATGTGGAAAGTGGGTAGGGTGAGGAGCCCTGAAAGTCTCTGCCTAGTGCTGAAGGTCATGGAGATAGTTTTCTTGGCCTTTAGGAAAAGCTGATGTGAGCAAAACCAGTACTGAATGTTGTTGAAATCGTTCTGAAGTCTGGTTGCAACATCGGTGGGGGAGTGGCCAGTGGTGTAAAGGACCATGTCATCAGCAAACATATGAATAGAGGTAGATGTGCAGATAGATGGCAAATCATTGAGAAAGATGGAGAAGAGTATGGGACCCAACACCAATCCCTGAGGGACCCCTGTGTCGGTAAGGAGGGATGAGGATATAGAATCCGCTATTCTAACTGACCAAGTCTGACCTATCAAGTAGGCATGGAACCAGTTTGTGGCAGCAGCCAACAAGCCTGCAACGGAGAGAGAGTGTAACAGGACAGAGTGGGAGACAAAGTCGAAAGCCTTGGCTAGGTTGACAAAGATGGCAGGCATGATTTGTCCACTGTCCATCCCAGTGAGGATGGAGTCAGTGAGCCTATCAGGGAGGTGGTGGTGGAGTGTTTTTTGTGAAAGCCAGATTGGAAGGGGGTGAAAAAGTTAGAGTGAGAGAGATAGGCAGATAGAGAAGTAAGAAATAGATGTTCTTGCAGCTTAGCGAGGGTGGGAAGTAGGGATATGGGATGATAGTTCTCAGGGAAGAAGGGGTCACCACTCTTAGGGAGGGGAAAAATAATGATATGTTTCCAGACAGAGGGAATAGCTTCCAATGTGAATGAGAGTCTGAGTAGCGCAGTTGATAGGGCAGAGATAGCCATAGCAGAAAGGTAAAGCAGCTTGGTGTCCATCCCATCAGGCAAACTGCCTTTAGAAGGGTTTAGGGTAAGCAGGGCATCCAGGGTGTCAGAGGGTGTTATGTTAGTGAATGAGAAAGGATGGGGCTGGGGATAGGTGTGAAGTGAGTTAGGGGAAAGATCAGACTAAGGAGATGGTAAGGAGGATAGAAGGGCAGAGGCACAGGAGGTGAAAAAAAGTTAAATTCAGAGGTGACACTCAATTGGTCAGAGGTAATAATGTTGTTTATAGTGAGAATGGGGGTAGAGGAGAAGGGGGGGGGAGAGAGCGAATGCCTTTCCAAAATTTTGAGGGGCTGTTTATGTTCGATTGAAAGGTTGAGGTAAAATAGTCTGCTTTAGCCAAATGAGTGGCTTTAGTGAATTTGTTGTGAAGCTGGTGATAGATGTCATAGTCTTTCTGGAGCTTGGAGATTTTGTGTTGCTTCCAGGCTTGGTCCCTTGCTCTTTGGCATGCTATGAGTTCTGGTGTGACCCAAGGAAGGTGTTTCCCATGGACTCTAACATTGAGTAGAGGGGTGTGTTGGTTCCAAACTTTGAGACAACTGCTCGTCTGACTCAGCTGGGCACCCTGGATTTTGGGGTGCCAGGAAAGGTATTTATGGCAAGTTTAAAAAAAAGGAAAAAACAAAAAGCAGAATCTAGCTAAATGAGTCCCGTTTAGCTGGATTGATATGTTTGCTTTTTTCACAAAAGAGATCATTTTAGTGCATTTTTAGGAAAAATCAGGGATTTATTGCTGCTTTATTTTTTTCATCACTTACAGCTCAGACAATTTAGAATTTTGGTCTTAAATTTTCAGGGTGGAAAGGCTTGCCCCATAATGGTCCCTTTCGTTGATTTGGTAAAAAACATTAACCCATTCCCAAGTTATAAGGATCTGAAATTGTGGTTCTGAGCATGCTCAGTAGAGTATCAAACCTATTCCCAAAAGACCCTACTGAGCATGCTCAGAACCAAAATTGTAAATCCTCATGACTTGCAAATGGATTAATATTTTTCCCCAAATCAAAGAAACACATTATTCTGTGGCAAGCTCTTTCTACAATAAAAAATTCAGACTAAAATGCAGAGACAAATAAAAAAAACAGAAATAAAAAAAAAAATGAATTTTCCTAAAAACACACTATAGAGATCTCAGAATCCACATGTCCAACCTGGATGATACTTGGCAGATCAAAAGATGTTGTGCACAGCCTGTGCATGCACACCTTCTTGCAAATCCACCAAACTGAGGTGAAGATATTAAAGTGCAAATTTATGTGTTTAACATTAAACAGCCTACCCAACCTTAACTATATTGCATGGTAACTCAGATATATTTAGGGCTGAGTAGAGTGTTCAGTGTTAAACCCCAATCTTTCCTCCTTAATTACTTTGGTGGTGACTGAAGAAATTGAGCACAACTCGGCATGGGTGATCCACCTGACAAGTTCTCAGGACATGTAAAATGAAAACATCAACAGTGCATAAAAAGTACTGTTTTGGGTCATTTGTTTGCTCTTGCCTACAGTCAACATGGTACAGAATTTTGTTCTGAAAAATTCAGGGCTGAAAGGTTTGTTGCCAAGGGTGTACCTTTTGAAGTCTATGAAAAAAAAAAACAATATTTTTATTTATTTATTTTTTATTTAGTTTTTGTTGACCTGGGAAGGAGGATTAGACAATTCTGCCTATTTTCAGCTTTATCCTGGAGGAGAGGGATACGGATGGATGCTAACTGACATTGAACCAGATTACGCTGTTTGTAGTATTTTTAGTGAATAATTGGTTCCAGAGTTATACGATTTTGAAATTTGGCTTCTGAACATGCTCAGTGATGTTTTTGGTATAACCCTCTGATACATACCACAAATTGTTCTTTAGTGAGCATTTTAAGGTTGTGACTAATTGCTATTTTGGATCAAAAGAAGAAAAATGGTTGCACATCTTTATTTTCTGGGTAAAAAAAGTGAAAATATATAAAAACAACTTACTAAAAAGAAATATACTGTACACGAGTCTTGCTAAACAGGACCATTAAGCTCAGTTCTGCCATTTTGTTTTTCAAATATGTGACAGAAATATCTGTGTTTGGAGTTTATTACGTCCTTTGCTTGTCAGCTTACTGAGATGGTTAATTCTAGTGATGTAAGCCACAAATGTTTGTGTTGCACATTTAAGTGCAACACAAAAACTTTTTATGCAGACCAGGGGCCAGATTCACAAAACACTGCCTGGAGCAAACTGGGTTTTTCCTGGAGTTGGACCAGGGAGGGGGAGGAACCTCTACAATATAGCAAGAGCAGTTGCCTTATGGGGTCGGTGGTCAAGGAGGGGGAAGGACCCTAGAGTATCAGGATATGCAAACACCTCTTTGGGGATGGTGGTTGGGACAATACACCAGGGAATGTGGCTGGGCGTGGGGCATGGGCTGGTGGCTGGCCACGCTAGACCAAGTAAAGGTCATGCAAATGGGCCCATGATAAGCATGCTAATGGCCAGTTGCACCTTGCATACCAAATGGCCTCATTTGCATTGCCACTTTTGTCAATAGGGACTTAGTGTGTGTGCGCTATTGTTGCCAGCCCATTCTTCTGGCTGGCTGTGGTGGCAGTGCTACTGGGGTTCCTGTTGCTTTTTCTGGGTTAGCACTGCCCCCTCCTGCCCCTATTCATGTTGGATATGGCACTGTGCTATCCAACTGTGAATAAGCAGAACTGCCCACTAGTGCAACTGTGAGCTGCTATGCAAACTTTTGCATGGCACTTTGCATTTTTTTGTGAATCCTGCCCCATAAATGGAGTTCTTGGGTTACATTTAAATGTATGACCCAGGAATTCCATTTTTGGCACCCATAGGAAATTATTCAATTGCACTTATATGTGTAACACAAGAATTCCATTTTTGGTGCATATGCAAAATGTTTTGTGTGTCACATACTTTTAATCATAACTCGGCTGTTTTATAATATTTTATCCCTTATTTTTAGTATACTGTTCACATGACCCTTCCTGATGAGAAAGGATGGTGCAAACTTTCAAATACAAGTCAAATCTTGCTCTTCAAAACTACCGTTTGGGTGAGATTTAACACATTTTAGCAACCAAGTTCATGACGTGGGGTCAAAATGTCAGAAAAGTTAGCTATTTTTGTTGTGTATGAAATATTCTTTTGTAGCAATTCAATGCACCATCCAAGAATTAATGGCTTACCAAACATGTTTGTTTTTCCGCTGGATAACTTCTTTTGTTGCATGTTTAAAGGGACACTGTTAACCACCCTTATGCATCATACTGTTCTTAGTTAAAAAAAAATATGTTGTGATCAATCACATTCTACAGAATGTCCTGATGTAGCTGTAAGTTTAATTCATATTCCTTTTGTCTTTTCAAAACTGAAAAACAGACCATCCACCATACTGATGTTACCACACCAAATGTGTTTGTTTACCTTTAATAATCAACTTCCACTGCAACTTTCCTGGACTTGGGGACACCCCCAATACAGTCTAGCTACTCAAGATACAGTGGAAGGAGAGGAGACTGTTGTATCATACGTGTCTTCAGCATTTTGGGGGTGTTCCTAATATCCTGTAATTATGCAGTAAGAGTAGACCAAGGATTTGAAACAAAACAAGGCTGGGCATAATTACACCATTAGCATGCATTTCAGTTCTACTAAGAAAGGACACATTTTAAATAACCATTGACATCAATGACTTATAGAGAAGGTAAGCAATCATAAAATGTGTTGTTCAACTAGAAATTGTATGATGTAAAACTAGTTTGTGATGTCCCTTCAAGTGTGATACAAGAATGTTTCCTGTACACACTATATCTATCTATCTATATATATATATATATTTGCTGAATTACTTCTTTGGTCACACATTTAAGTGTAAGCCAAGAAAATGTCATGCAAACTAAAAAAAAAAAAAAAGTTTTGGGGCTGGGCAGAGATTTTGATGTGCATATAAAGAATTATTTGGCCATACATTAATGCCACCTAAGAATTTTTTTGTGTGAACTGGCAATTTTTGGTTTTGAATGGTTGAAGATGTTTATGTGTGATCTAAGAATCTTTAGCTTGCACATTATGTACAGTAGTGCTGTACTGGCTTGTAACATAAAATGTGATTTTTTGTCTCACATACAGTACTTTTACTCAGACTTGGCTGTTTCACAATATTTTAAACCCAGATTTTGAATATACCATTTGCATGACCTTATATCATAAACAAGGATGGTGGGAATTTTCAAATACAGATTGAAAGGGGATTTCACCATTGTTCTGCAAAACCACCTTTCTGGTGATATATAACAAATTCTAGTAACCAAGTTCAGGATGAGGTCAAAATGTGAAACAAAGAAATATTTATGAAGAAACATTGTGTACAGGGCTGGACATTGGCCAGGTGGGTAGTGTGTTGTGATCCTGTGCTGGTGAGCAAAGTTTGGGGCAAGCTCAATGAGACAGCTGAATGGGTTGAGTTTGGCAGGACAATGCTGCCATTTAGCACCCCCAGAATGGGGAGGAATGGTGCAGTGTTGGCAACATGGGCAACAAGTAACCACATAGTGAAGAGAAATCTTGTCTTGGCATATGGCCAGAGGGCCCTGCACCTCTGCACCTATAGCTCCATGGAGTGTTCTGCACTTACACAGCAAAATGGACTGTTGGTTCAGCACATCTGCATCTGTAGCCATATGGAAGTGCAAGGCCTGAAGAGCTCTGCTCTTCTGAAGCCACTAGACAGCCCCACAAATATTTTGCATCTGTAGCCACACAGAAGTTAGACATTTGTAAATGAGGATACATGTCCACTATGTCAAAAGAAAAAAATAAGTAACCACTACTTATGTAGCCATAGGTAATGATGCACACTCTAAGGCATACATACACTTCTTGCTGAAGAAACGCAGACTCCTGTGGGGCTTGTGTTTCTGAAAACACAGGCACAAATCCCTGAATGTAGCACATCAGTGCCACTACATTTGTATCATCTGGAAACAGTTGTATGTTGTTTGTCTTACCTCATAATGGCAGTTGGTAGTTGCTTGAGTGGTATTGTCTTTTTGCTGCTAGGGTGGGTGCAGAGTTAGGGTTGAAAACTCTAATTCCCTACTTTTGTGGGTTAAGCTGAACCCTAAATAATGCCTTAATGCAAGTTTTTGCATTTCATATATATGAAACATAAACTAAAATATGCTTGTAAACTACAGTATTTTTTTAAGTTTTTTAAGTGTTCTCTAAGATGTTAGTGGCCCTTTGATATTTCTGACTTCATGTTTGTAGAATAAGCTATGGAAAATGTATTGTGGTATGTTGATTTTTTTTATTTTTATTTTTTTGCATAACAGCAGAACAGGATAAATAATACATAGCATATACTATTTTGAATTTTGTTACATGTTCCCTAAGATGTTAGTGTCTCTTTAAATGATTTTTCTGACTTCATATCTGTAGAGTAAGACATGGAAAATGTATTCTGCTATGATGATTTTTTTGTTTTGCATAACATAAGAAGAGGATAAATAATGCATTGCATATACTATCTGCCATACAGAAATATAGCAAGCGTTGCTGTTTAAAAACCAAAATCCGCGTTTTTGATTTGGAATCTGAAAGCTTAGGGGACTGTGTACTGTAAATCAGAGTAACCCAACAAAATAATTTACAGGCACACCAATACTGAATTTCAGGCAGGCATATACACACACATAGGCAAACACTCAAGAGCACTAGAGTAACAGCAGACTTTTCCAGGTAGACCATTAATATGCTGAATCCCTCAAAATTAGTAGATCTGGTTGAACATGCCGAAAAGTTGGTTGAATTATGAATCCGCATTACCAAGAGTGCCACACACACGGCGGGTTAAAATGCGTTTTGATACCTTTGAAATTCGGCGTGATTTAAAATGGCAATAAAGCTACATAACAAAACGTTCAATTTTAAATATATGTCTACTATAGAAGGTAAAATGGAGGTTACATAAATACACTAAAACCACTCTAATAGCAAAGTTACCCTTGTACTGCTTTTCAATTTCCTTCACATCCAGCAGTGTTTCTCAGATACCAATAACCTCTTTAGCTTGTAAATAACTGCCAAATAAGCACCGTAGACTTTAAAAATATATAGGCCACCAAATTTAGTACAATCTTAGACATTCTCAGCCAAAGTTTCGAAATCTTCTAGTTTGCCTGTCAGAGTAAAATCTGCACAAACAAAGCGCATTACGTGTCATTACAAGAACAGTTTTGGTTAGTTGAAGCACATATGTTCGCCCAGCGTTTCACCTGCCGTCTATCTATCTATCTATCTATCTATATATAGCTCAAGCTTTTAATGTTCAGACACTGTATTTCCAAAATCGTGTTTTTTTTACATACGAGGATCATTGAACAGTCTCCTTTAGTACCAGTAAACATTCACATTTCTGACTGCTTTTATTTTAATCCATTACAAAATAAGGGTAGTTTAGCTTTCCAACTTTTCCCAATCACAGGAAGCTCGCCACTGTCATTGTTTTGATAAGTACTGTAGTGCAGGTATTTTATTCAATTTTCAACCAGTCAGATACATCTCCCCTCCCAACACACACACACACACACACCTGCCCCAAGCATTATGGAACAGTGCTGCACGACCTGCCTTCGACAAATAAGGTACATACAGGGGTGACATGCTGTGCCTTTAAAATCGTGTCATCCTCACCCCCCCACCCACCAAAGTCCTCACCTTGTGTGTACCGTTGCAAACTTCTTTAGTCGCGCGTTTGCTAACACAAAACCAAATGCACAGCAGGGAATGTTCGGCTCCAATCCCTTTACTGTAGCTCGTGGGGAGTCCTTCTGTAGGATTACACATGTTCTGCAATGCATTGAGTAGAAACACATCTTACCTTGGAGTTGGAGAAGCTTTAGTCCTCCTCTGACAGGCAGCAGACAGACAGTGAGAAAGGTTTCTGAGCGTGTTCCTTTAACAGCTCCCCGTAAAACATTGGAAATGTGGCCAAGAAATGGAGCAGCGAAGCTTGCGCAGCTCCCCTGCCAGTGCCACTGTCCCAGACCCGAAAATTAATCACTCTCTCGCCTTTCTCTTTCGCTCACACACACTATCACATACGCACACAGAGACTGTCTCTCCGTATGCACCCCCCAACACACACATACACACTCACTTAGAAAGAGGAACGACCCCTTCGTGACTGGAATCTGTATCCCATCAGCTCGCCTGGAGTCATGGCAACGAGTCCCAAGCCCCAAAAATTCCTCAGAAAAGAGGCTTCCTTTTTAAGATCCCACAGTCACGGGGCAGCAAGCACCTCCTTCTTCTCTCGATAAGTTTAAACCTAGAGGGCCCAGGTAAAGAACACGTATGTAGAACGGATATGGCTGGTGCTGTTTCTATAATCAAACATGAGTCTTTAGACTTCAAGATGCCTGCCTGGTGCTATGTTTTTCTGAATTCTGAAGAACTTGGAATTTAACCCGCTTATCAGCCAGCTTCAACGATTTGCGTTGTTTGTCCTCATGCCCAGTGATTCAGTCTGAGCATCTGTTCTCCTTCTAAAACCATGCTCATATTATCGGACCGTCTCTGTTCTTTGTTTATGATGAGAAAATCCGGTCAGTACCGGGCTCCTAGAATGAAACTGCACCTTTCAGCTTCAGATTTAATGTTTACTTTGGATAATTTATGACTGCCTTTAAAGTGTAATACATATTGTTTTGCCCTGTTGTTACAATAATTAATTCTAAACAACATTATTCACAATTTTCTTAAATCAGATTTTAAGCTAAACAAGAAAACAGACCCCAATAAGTAGTCAAAAAGTTGCAGTGTGTTGTAAAAAAAGGAGATAACTCTGAGTAGAAATGCCAGTCTGACACTTTTTCAAGAATTTGTGCAGTAATGCTTGCAAAAGGTGCCAGTGGATCACTGGAGACTGAACTACTCTGATGTTTACAGGCCAGGTACACTAAGATCAAATGCAATGCCAGCTTTCTCACACTACTCCTGGAATGTGTTTAAACCCTACTCAGGCAGGGTTAGAGGATATTGTATTTCAGACAGCCACCCACATTGGAAAAAAAATTAAACCAGTGTGACCAGCAGCTTAATAGTACACAACTACTTTGAATTGCATAAAGGCTGTAGAATAAAGCTAATATCTGAAATTTAGCTACTACTAACTATTACTACTAAGTAGGTATGGGTGATGTGGCCAGAATTCACTTTGTAAATACATTGGAATTCACAAAGTGTACATTTGTGGAATGTGTGCAGTTTTGGCTGGTAAAACTGTAATTTTATTTTGCAAATTGACCAACATTAACTTGTGATGTGGAAATTACTCAAAAAAGAAAACAAAATAATTGCAGTAAAAATATCACAATTTCAGTGAAGATGAGGTTCCTAAGGTCCATGGTGAAGTTTAAATTCAAAAAATTTCTACTGCTAACCTGGCCAGATTAAAATCAGTGGACTACCGGTGAAAGGCTATAGGATCATTACCACTCCACTGATCTATTTTGCTTCTTTCTGCATATCATAACATTTGTAAATACATTTATAGTATATGGTTAGGATTTATTGTGGATGGAAAACAATGGTTTTCCAAATCCTGTTGTAAGACAGTTCAAAGGTCAGAAAAGTTGTTGTACTATCATTCTGACATCACATCAATAGTACAACAACTTTTTCCCCTTGAGCTCCTACCTGATTGGTGGAAACAGGCAGTGATTAAAAAAATATGTTCTAAAATGGCGCATTCACTTAGCGAGCAGACAGTTTGGACACGGACTGCCATAATTGGCTCTGTGTATCCAAACTCTCAATTTTCTTTTTTTTTTTTAATCTCTGGCACAGTTACGTGAAAGTAGAGCAGGACCACTATATTCGGGGATGTGACTGGAACAGCATAACTGCAGTGAAGAGGACCAGTATCTTGGGGGACTCAAGCGAGGACCAGTGCAGGAGTGTCAACACAAGGTATGAACCTTGCCCATTTTGGGAGAAACCATATACTATAAAAAATAGTGGATAGTTGACTATCCACAACTAAGTCTGTGTTTCCATCTTCGGAGTTGATGATACCATGGAGACCTCCCGAGCTTCACTCTCGAGGTCTCTATGACATCTCAACTCCCTCAATGGAAACACAGCCTTGTTGTGGATAGTCAACCATCCACTATTCTATATATGTTCAAGAAATATGAGCATTAAATGGCTCAATTCAGCAATTCCCATGTTTGAAATAATCATTACACTACAGAGTATCCTATTCCACTTCAAACCACAGCTTACAGTATACTGCATGTAAGTGCAAACTGAAGGAAACCACAATGTGCATTTTTAGAGTAAGATTAATGTAAAATCAAGTGATATAGAACATGGATGGAACACATGGGAGCAGATTTTCAAAGGGCCTGTAGAGTGATGCAAGATGCATTTGACAGCTGTGTATGCCAAAGCCTGGTGCACCAGAGACCCTGCGCTGCATGTTACAAGAGCACCAGTTCCAGTGCCAAAGTCCCCAGAGTTGTTGCAAGCAGTCCCTTGTGTTAAACAGATGGCACAAGGAAGGGGATTGACAGATGCTGCCATCAGTTCACAGCCTTTTATTCCACTACAGACAAAGGTACACTCATATGCAACTGCTGAACCCACAGCCAACAGAAACCAGTGACCACGTTCACATTTTGGACTTGATTCACAAAAGGTGCTTAGATCAACACAAGCCATGGTGAACAGCAGCTTGCGATGAAGCCTGGCATTCCAGGGACCCTGCAGCAGATTGAGGTACAGAAGGGGTCCCGGTACCTAGGTCTCCACACTTGGGGCAACCACTTCCATGTGACAAACACTTCTCACATGGGAAGGGTGTGTTGCAAGTCCCTGCAGCAAGGGCAAGCAGCCTTGTTCCCTTCCCTGGTGGTCTAGCGGCCTTCTCTACCCGATCCTCGATATCACCCATCTGTAAAATATTTTTTTATCTGGTCTAGTGATCACCAATCCCAGATATTGCCTGTTACTGTAATATTTATTACTTTCCCTGTCCTGGTGGTCTAGTGGTCTGCCCTCCCCAATTCTGATATCACCCAGTTTATAATAATTATGCAGTTGCCCTGTCCTGGTGGTGTAGCAGTACCCCCTTCCCGATCCCTAATATCACCTGTTTTCATAGTAGTAATAATTATATTGCCCTGACCTGGTGGTAAGTGGCCCCTGTCATAAACGCACTCAGCCAGTCAGGCCCTCTGCTCCCACAGTGCCAACCTCTGAGCGCAATATTGTGAACAGGTAACAGAACAGGGTAACCCTCCTGTCTGCTTGTGGGTCCGAATCACCTTTGGTCTCATGTTCTGGGGGGGATTCAAACTGTGAACCTTATGCTAGCATGCCCAAATGTACAGGCTCAGATAATCTGCTCTTTGGGGGGATGCCAGATATCTTTCACCTAAGGGCACCTAACCAGGTATCCAAAATGAACCCTTAAAACTCAATAAAATACCTTAGGTATATTCTTACCTTTTCCCAGTTTGGTAACACCATTAAGCTTAGGAACAGTTTTGCCAATCTTAACCCTCCATACATGACATGCAAAAGAAAGAACTTGTTAGATACACCAGGCAGTCTCTTTAAAATAAGAGGTTTACTTAAAAATGGATAAAAATATGTAAAATGTAAACACAGAACACTATATCACAAAGCATACAATCACTTAAAAGAACAACAAACTTGAGACAAACTCCTACCAACATACAGTTAGACTTTTTCTATCTAATGTATACCTCTACAAGTGCCTATAGTTAGATCTGAGGACTTGTTCCTACAGAGTCCAAAAAGAAGTGTGTCACTCAGTTGAAACACATAATACAGTTAAACTCTATGTCTCCACCCCTCTTCTGTGTCATCTAGCTCCTCCTTTTAGAATATAAAAAACATACTAAGAACAGGATGTCCCATCAGGAAGTATATCAAATAAGGTGACATCAGCAAAAACTAATTTCCCAAATTATGACTGTCTTTAATCTTCTGTGGTTTTCTGTTTCCAAGGACATCAAAAGGGTTTTACAGCATTTTAACACCATAGTGGGATAACATATTTTTCCTCTAAGACTTTGTAAAATGTTTATGATTTCCAACCTCTGGCAGACTCATAAAGTCCCATTTCATTTTCACTTCAAAGCAGCAACAGGCCATACAATGCAATGTTTTGGAAGTTAATTACAATACAGAGACCTCCTGTTTACTTATACAGCCTGTAGTTTTAGTGAAACCTGGTGGGGGGGGGGAGAAGCACCCATAGCCCAGCTGTCTTATGGAGACAATCACACACTACATTTTCACATTACAAAATCATAGAACAATCATAACCAGCTGGACAAGCATCACAATCCTCCCCACCTAGACTGAATTTGGGGGCTCTATCCCCCTGCATGGGATGAGCTTCCCAAATCAGTTCACTCCACATAAAGACACGAAAGGCCATTGCTGTTCTAATTGGTCACTCCAGCCCTATGTAAGATTGTCATATCATACCCTTGTAAGGCAAGACTCCATCTTAACAGTCTACCATTAGTTTTTCCCATTTGGATCAGCCAAACCATGGGGTTGTGGTTCGTGTGTACCTTAAAATGCTGCCCATGCAAGTATGGCTCTAACTTCTTTAGGGCCCACACTATGGCAAGACACTTTTTTTCCACAGTAGAGTATGCCTGCTCCCTGGGAAGTAACTTTTTACTCAGGTACACTATGGGGTGATCTTTCCCTTGGTCAGATGTCTAACTCAGTACTGCCCCAATACCAACCTCTGAGGTGTCAGTCTGAATTATAAAGGGTCTGCTATAGTCAGGACTTGTCAACACAGGAGCACTGCACAGTGCCTCCTTCAGTCTGGTAAAGGCTTTTTCACAGGCTGGTTCCCAGGTAATTTTCTTAGGCATTCTTTTCTTTACCAGGTTAGATAGGGAGCAGCCAGGGCACTGTAATTGGGTAAAAATTTTCTGTAGTACCCTGCTGTGCTGAGAAAACTCCTGACCTGCTTCTGTATTTCTGGTCTGCGCCATGCCTTGATCACTTCTATTTTTACTTGGTTAGGATGGAGCTGTCCTCGGCCTACAACATGCCCGAGGTATGCCACTTTAGTCATGGCCACCTGGCACTTCTCAGCTTTAACAGTGATCCGGCCCTCTGTATCCTGCTCAGCACTTTCATAAGGTGGGACAGGTGTTCCTCCCAGCTGACACTAAAGATGGCAATGTCATCCAGGTACACCATGGCATACTCCTCAGCACCATTTAACACCTGGTTCACCACCCTTTGGAAAGTGGCCGGGGCATTCTTCATTCCGAAGGCATTACTTTAAATTCAAATAAGCCTATTGGAGTGATGAAGGCCCACCTCTCTTTAGCTCTGTCAGTTAACTCGACCTGCCAATACCTCTTTGTCAGGTCAATAGTCGTAAGGTAGGTCACCCCTCCCAACTTGTCCAGGAGTTCATCCATCTGGGGCATCAGGTGGGCATCTGACTTCAAGACTAAATTTAGTCCATGATATTACACACAGAAATGAGTAGAGCCATCTGGCTTGGGCAAAAGGACTACGGGTGAGGCCCAGGGGCTATGGAATCTCTGGATTACCCCTAAATCCAGCATTTCCTCCACCTCCCTCCTAATGTCCTTTTTGGACAGCCTCTGACATTCGATATGCTGTCCGTCGTATGGGCTTCTGTGTCCCTGTCTCCACATCATGCATCACTAAGGGGGTTAGTCCAGGCTTGGTGCTAAATAGCGGGGAAAAGTCTGTTAATACCTCCCTTAGTTCCTGGATCTTGTCCAGGGCCAGCTGGGGAGACAGTTTAACTGCCTACACAGAGGACTTCCACTTGCTTTCTTCCAGCAAGTCCAGAAGAAGGTCTCCTTCATCCGTCCCCTCCCCAGGACTACATACTGCAAACACCATGTCAGCCCTATTAGCATATGGCTTCATCATGTTGACATGGTACATTCTTTTTGTCTGTCTTCTGTCAGGTAACCTATGATGTAGTTCACATCATTTGCTTTCCTAACTACTTTGTACGGTCCTGCCCACTCAGCCTGCAGCTTGTCTTTCCAGACTGAAATAAGGACCATGACTTCCTGACCCACCATGTACAAGTGAGCTCTGGCTCTACGGTCATACCACACTTTTTGTTTCTGTTGGGCAGCTGCCATGTGGCTCTGGGATGTCCCCATAAGCTCCTTCAGCCTTTCCCTAAACTTAAGTATGTAATCCACTATGGGAGTTCCCTGGGTGGCATGCTTGCCTTCCCAGTCCTCCCAGATCAAGTCTAGGGGCCCACATATCTGGTGTCCATATAAGAGCTTGAAGGGGGAAAATCGTGTCGACTCTTGGGGCACCTCCCTGTATGCAAACAACAGGTGGAGAAGGTATTTCTCCCAGTCCCTCCCATGCTGTTTAGCAAATGCTTGGAGCATTCACTTCAGGGTACCATTAAATCTTTCCACAAGCCTATTGGCTTGCAGGTGATAAGGTGTCATGCATCTCTGCACCACCCCACACTTCTCCCATAAACATTTTATCAGGTCTGACATGAAGGAACCCCCTCGATTGGTGATAAACTCCTGCTGAATTCCAACACAGGAGAAAATCCCAAGTAATGCCCCTGGGAAACAAAAACCCAGGGCAAGAGTACACAATGGGGGTGAAATACTGACAACAACAAAAATGGAAAGGGACCTGGAGGTAGTCATATCAGATGACCTAAAGGTGGGCCAGCAATGTGAGAAGGCAGTAAGGAGGGCTGGGGGCATACTGGGATGCATAGGGAGAGGCATCACCAGTAGAAAGCAGAAAGTTGTTGGCCCTCTGTACAGCTAGTTGGTAAGACCACATCTGGAGTACTGTGTACAGTTCTGGAAACCCATCTCTGCAAAGACATAGACAGGGTGGAGGCTGTCCAGAGGAGGGCAACCAAAATGGTGCAGGGTCTGCACCAGAAGACATATGAAGAAAACTAAAAGAATTTAAGATGTATAGCCTCAAGGAAAGGAGGGAGAGGGGTACATGATAGAAACTTTCAAACACCTCAAGGGAATCAATAAAGTCCAAGAGGGTAGCATCTTTCAAAAAAAGAGATGTGCAAGAACAAAGGGGCACAATTTAAAGATAGAGGGAGGACAGCTCAGCGGTAATGTGAGGAAGTATTTCTTCATAGAGAGGGTTGTAGATGCATGGAACAGCCTTCCTGAGGAGGTCATAGAGTCAAAAACAGTGGGGGAATTCAAGAATGCATGGGACAGACATGCAGCAATTCTAGTGGGGGGTAGGAGGAAATATGCTGATGATTAACTAGGATCTGCAGCTTATCCATTAGGTAGGGAAATGGGCAGACTAGGTGGGCCAAGCGGTCCTTATCTGCCATCAAATTCTATGTTTCTATGTAAGGCATCTGCTACTTTGTCTGTCCTCAGTGAGGATAGGGTGACTGCCTCTGGGTTCCGGGTGGCATAATCCACCACAGTCAGGATGAACCTCTTTCTGGAGGAGCTGAGGGTATTTAAAGGCCCCACAATATACATTCCAACCTTCTGGAATGGCTCCTCCACTATGGGCAATGGAATTAGGGTGGCTTGGGTTTTCTTACCCACCTTCCCTATTTCTTGGCACTGTTGACAAGACCTGCAATACTCCTTCACCTGCTGGGTGAAGTTGGGCAAATATAAGTTCTTGGCCAACTGCTGCATGGTGCCCATGATTCCCAGATGACCAGACAAGGGAATATCATGTGCAATCTTGAGCAACTGCTCATCATGCCCCTGGGGAATGACAAGCTGACTGCTTATCACCCCTCCCTCTGTCTGCACGGCCGGAGTATACATCAGTCCATTTTCCCAATAAACCTTATGTCTACCGTCATCTCCCTGTGCTCCGTCAGAGTCTGTCCAAGCCCTCAGCTTTCTAGACTAGGGTCACTTTTCTGAGCAGCTGCAAACTCCTCACACATTACCAAGGTATGAGACAGGTTCACTTCAGTCTCTAAACTTGGATCCCTAGCACTAGCGTCAGGGTACTCATGATCACTGTCATCCCTAACCCTCTGACAATGGATCACCAATCCTTCTTCGGAGTAACCCTCCATAACTGTGTGGTTAACTGCTACTGGGGAAATTTCTACCCCCTTTTCATAGTCTCCATATCAGGAGACACAGGCTGGGGAATCAGCCTCCCAGTGTTTTCCACACTAGCTTCTGTGGGGTCCAGGAAACTACAATTTTCCCATCCCGCTTGGCTACAGGTAACTGCACACACCATGCTCTGTTGGAGATTGTTGCCAAGGAGGATGTCAACTGCTAACATTTTGGCTATAGCCACCTGTTGCACAGTTACCCCTGTTTCACCCCAGTCTAGGAGAACACTAGTGAGGGGCAATGTTTTTTCCTCACCAGTAAAGTCTTGTACAGTGACATATTAATTGGGTATAAGCTGACCAGGCTCTACCAGATCCCCTTTTACAAATGTCAGGGATACCCCTGTGTCCCTTAACCCTTGTGTCTGTACACCATTCACCATGACTGGGTGCATGTGTTCCCTCATGTTCACAGGCATTCTTCCAGGGACATACAAACAGCCCACTTCTTTCCTAGTCCCATGTTGCCTATTGCTCGCCCTTTTGGGACACTGTCTGGCAATATGCCCAGTTTCTTTACAAAACCAACATTTGTTTCTTTTCTCAGAGAACTCTTTTCTTTGAAACCTGGGGCTAACTGGTTTCAGTGGAGGCAGTGAGGGTTTCAGCTGCCCTGAATGTGTGCTTTTCCCTTTCTGCGCTGCTGCACCCATCCCATTCACTCTCACAGCAGGTCTGCTCTTGGCATTGCTGTCCGAGAGTTCAGCAGTCCCTTGCACTGTTTTGGGATTTTGGTCCTCCAGCCAGATTTTCAGCTCTGCTGAGCATTCCCAAAAAAACTGTTCTAACACAATAGCATTTTCAATTTTATTTACAGAGTTTGCTTCAATTCCTTCCCACCAACATTTTAAAAACTGATTTTGTTTTGTGGCTAGCTCCTCATAGCCCATATCAGGGATTCTCCTGAGCTTATGGAATTTAGCTCTGTATGCTTCAGCAGTTAAATCAAACTTTTTTAAAAGTGCAGTTTTAAGTTTGCTGTAATCATTACTGTCCTCATTGTCCATTTGACCCAATGCATCCCGAGCTTTCCCAGTAAGTAGCAAGGATAGCTGGAAGCTCTAGGACCCTCTAGGAATTTTAGCCTGAATACAAACTTTTTCAAAGGAACTTAAAAAGGCATCCATATCCTCCCCCTCTTTAAATTCAGCTATCAATTTAGAATTCAATTTGTAACCCAGTCCTGTAGTTCCAGTTAAATCCAAGCTGCTTACCTGCTCTGGTGTTGGTGGTTGGAGTTGTAGCTTCTCCAGTTCATGTTGCCTCTGGTGATCACACTCCTCATGGTCTGCCTCTTGCTGTTCACGCTCCCTCTTCTCCTCTGTGGCTCGCTCGCGCTCATGCTCTTCATGGTCAGCTTTTCACTGTTCTTGCTCCCTCTTCTCCTGGAACTCCAGCTCCATGCTGCGCAACTCAGTCTGCAGCCTGATTGCTTCTGGATCCAGAATGCTGGTGACCTTCCCCTGCTGCTGTGGCCCTTCACTGGCATGGACCCTGCTGTCATCCTTAGTGGATCTGGACACTGCACTGGCCACTGGCCCCTCCATGCTCAAGGTTTAGTCCTTTACGGTCACAGTCTGTGACTCGATGCTCTGGGCATCTGCTGCAATCTGGGCATCCACGAGGTTCTGCCTGGGGGCTCTCACCTCATACTGGACTCTTTTGTCCTGTCACAACTGCCTCAAGTAGTCTGAAGTGTACCCGCTGTAGTTGGAAGCCATCTTCTTCTCTAACTATGGCTACTCTAACTGGCAGTTTAGAAAACAAATAAAACTGTTAGGAACTTGACTGTAAGCAAAATTAAATAGTTACAGTATTTGTCCTTTTAAAAATAAATCACTGCCTTTTTTTGAAAGTGAGCTGTACAGTATTAAGCTGACACACTGAACAGTTATAGCTTGTGTTATCAAATGTATTTGCACTGCTGCCAACAAATCTTTCACAAACACACTCAGCAGGTCAGGTCCTCTGCTCCCACAGTGCCAACCTCTGAGTGCGGTATTGTGACCAGGTAACAGAACAGGGTAACCCTCCAGTCTGCTAGTGGGTCCGAATCACCTATGGTTTCAAGTTCTGGGGGTATTCAAACTGTGAACCTTGTGCTAGCATACCCAAATGTGCAGACTCAGATAATCTGCTCTTTGGGGGGATGCCAGATATCTTTCGCCTAAGGGCACCTAACCAGGTATCCAAAATAAACCCTTAAAACTCTGTAAAAGACCTTAGGTATATTCTTACTTTTTCCCAGTTTGGTAACATCATTAAAATTATGAACAGTTTTGACAGTCTTAACCCTCCATACATCACATGCAAAAGAAATAACTTGGAAGACACACCAGGTAGTCTCTTTAAAATAAGAGATTTACATAAAAATGGATAAAAATATGTAAAATGTAAACACAGAACACTATATCACAAAGTATACAATCACTTAGAAGAACAGCAAAGAAAACTCCAGACAAACTTCTACCAACATACAGTTAGACTTTTTCCATCTAATGTATACCACTACAAGTGTTTTTAGTTAGATTTGAGATCTTGTTTCTACAGAGTCCAAAAAGAAGTGTGTCACTCAGTTGAAACACAGAATACAGTTAAACTCTGTGTCTCCACCTCTCTTCTGTGTCATCTAGCTCCTCCTTTTAGAATATAAAAAATATACAAACAGGATGTCCCATCAGGAAGTATATCAAATAAGGTGACATCAGCAAAAACTAATTTCCCAAATTATGACTGTCTTTAATCTTGTGTGGTTTCCTGTTTCCAAGGACAATCATAACCAGCTGGCCAAACATCACAGCCCCCACCTCCAACCCTAGTAGGTAATGCCCCCTATCCCTTTCTCCCTAATTCCAGAATGAATCCAGTGATTGGCTCAGCCCACTTCTCACCTCCACAGCCAGTCACCAAACTTAACTGTCAGTGAGCACCTACTGTATAGTGTACACGCTAATGAATAATCATGAGCACGTACACTATACAGTAGTCACTCACAGAAGGTTCAGTCTGGTGGCCAGCCACAGAGGTGAGAGGTGGCCTGAGCCAGTCACTAACTGCATTTTGGGATTGAGGGAGCGGGGTGGTGGGCACTACCTGCTACAGCAGAAGGTAGGGGCCACTAGATCACCAGGTCAGGGCAACATAATTATTACTATGAAAATAGGTGATATCAGGCAGGGGGGATTGCTAGACAACCAGGACAGGGAAGATTAATATTTATTTTACAAAGGGGTGAGATTGGGACTGGGGAGGTGGGACCACTAGACCATTAGGACAGATAAGCTTAATAATTATTTTGCAAAGGGATGCAATTAAGGATCAGGGAGGTGGGACCACTAGATCTCTGGGACAGGGAAAATTAGTTATTTTACAAATGAGTGCTATTGGGGATCAGGGAGGTGGCCCAGTAGACTACCTGGGATCTATTATATAGATAGAAGGGGAGATCAGGGCAAGGGCAGGGGACAGCAGAATATTGCCACACAGTGCTCATCTCACCCAGAGGGTGAATTTCTAAGGGTACTTAGAAGTTCACCCTCTGGGTGGGATTTGTGAACCCGATTGTGCAGCTATGGCAGCCTGCATCTGCTACAAGCCCCAAGCCCCATGTTGCAGTCCATTTTGGGGTGCACAGGTGGCACAAGCCCTGTTTGGGGAAGGCAGACAGTGGTTGATGCAGGCTGCCTTTGTAAATTAATCCTGGGGCATTGTTTGGCACAAGGAGCTTTTTGCACCATTCACTAGGATGCAAGCCCCTTGTAATGCCCCTGGAGCTTTGAGAATTGGGCCCTTAATGTCCAAGCTATCTGACATTGGCCATTGTAAAAGGATATACTGACAATATGTGATGGAGTTTGCATGGAATCTTTTAGTTCTAACATATAGTGATTTTGGCTGGACTACTTGTGTGAGTGTGGTACCATGATCCACGACTGTGCAGACTCACATTTGTCATTCTGTGGCACCATCAAGAGAATGTACTATGCTCCTCAATATGTAATGAACTGTATACAAGTAGTACACTGTGCATGATATTTGTATGCCAGCCGCTGATGGAAACATCATCTCCAGTGTCATGCTGCCACTGCTATCAAGTCTGCCCAGCATTAGACTGATGAAATAGAAAGAGACACATCATTTGAGATGCCTCACACAATTTATGCATGTAATCCAAGGTGTTGAAGCACGTTTATGTCACACATATGTGACAAACACCCAGTCACATCACTTAGCTTCAATGTAATATTGTTTAGCCTGTATCATCATCGTTTGCACCATTTATACCATTTGTACCTACATCAGGTATGTCCTGTCTGTTCACAGTGTCCAATGAGTGAGTTTAAGAGTGAAATTATCTTTGCAGATGGTGGGAGAGAGGGGGAATGTTGCAGCGGAGCCAGATATGTTTTTACCACATGTATCTTCATGATCTTAGACTGTGTACCATGAACTGTACAGTATGCACCAGCAGATGCGTACTGCTACTGACTGTGCCCATGTGCAACAGCATGCCATGTGGGGTCCTGGAGTCCTGTGTGCATGAACGCTGTGGGCTGTGGTTGTTGCGCATTGGTCCTTAGACCAGTTCTGGCTGGTCTAAGCATGGGTGGGACATGATTATTTTGAGATGCCCTCAAAAGAGGGGATGCTGCATCTCATTTGCATCACAGGGCCCCTCTCCACCACTTTGCAGTTGGAGCTTTGTCACAAATCTGAATCAATCCAGTCTGGTGCAGGTGGTCCCACTTTGGATGCAAGTAGCATTCCAAACTCAGAAAAATCTGGAATGATGCACAGTGTGGTACAGGGTGCCTCTTGTGTCATCATATTTTGACACAAGCACTGTCCATCATTCCCTGGCCTTTGAAAATCCAGCCCATAGTGTTTGGATTACATTTTCAGAGAGTTTCTTTTATTTCTGACACAAAATGCATTTCTTATATATCATGATGGGCTAGTGTCAGTGTGGCTCAGTTGACAGTGCCCCTGTATCAGGATTAAAGTTAAGGGTTGAAGTCCCAGAGCTTGGACAAAGGCTCATACATAATAATGATACTGTAGTACTGTGGACTATTGCACTGTTTAAAGTGATTTTCTAACATTAATTCCAAACTGACTTACCCCATTTGATACATAATGCTGGTGACATTCATTCTGTCCCAGTTTTAATATTTGATGCAGTGTCTGTATTGACCTATAAGGGATAATACTTTGGCCCCAACAACACTGGTCAGCCAGTTCCTTCACTTTCAAGTTCATGAACACACCCCCACGCTATGACACCCAGCAAGAGAGAGCACAGGGGCTCACCCCACTGAAATGAATGGGACTCAATTTTCCTACCTTTGTAATACCTTATGATGGTGAGATGGAGAATAATGAAGCCCACCACTCTACTAACAAGGCCCTTGTTAGATGAGCGGTGGCCTTCATTAATCTCCAACTTACCATCATAAGATATTAACAATTGCTAATGCTCTTAGCTCCCAATTCTCAGACCTGTCTGCCTATACCACCCTATTCCCTGCCTCTGATGTATAGGAATCATACCACCACTCCCACCCTGGTCCTGCCACTCATCCTCCTTTTTCTTTCATGGCTGTTTCACATAAGGAGACACTGAGACTCCTTACTAGTCTCTCACCCCACTATATAGTTGGACATCACAATATGGAGCCCAGAGTCATCATTTTTGGCACCCCTTTCCCTGCTCTGTCACTATGGGACCTATCCCTGTCCTCTGGAGGATGGCTTGGGGTGTTCCAGTATCCAAGCAAGGTGATCCTCAAAAGCTTTAGAACTACCAGCCAATAGCCAACCAATCAGCCATCAGCAAGCTGCTTGAAAAAGTGATTGCATCCCAGGTCACTGACTATATCCAGAGTCATGAGCTATTATCCTCAGCACAACATTGCTTTCACAAGGGTTATAGCACTTCTTCTGCCCTTGCAAAGGTTACTTCTGAGGTCAAGGTTGCCATGAATCAAGGCTAATTAACAGGAGCAATCTTCATTGATCTTTCCAAGGCTTTTGATCTGGTGGGTAACACCCTCCTGTGTTCAACGCTCCGGTCTCTGGGCCTGTCAGCCCCTGTCCTAGCTTGGTTTACTAACTATCTACAAGGTAGGCAGCAATTTTTAAAGCTCAACAAGGTTCTCTCGGAGCCCACTCCTGTAAAGTCTGGGGTCCCTCAGGGGTACGTCCTAGGACCCATTGTTTTCTCCCTATTCATAAATGATCTGCCTCTTGTACCGGCTCATGGTAGTGCCACAATAAATACAAATGACCTAGTGATCCTAACCAACTTCCAGGACATTAGTGTCATCAACTGTCACCTTAATGTTGATTTTACAAATGTACAGTCCTGACTTATGACTAACAGACTAGCCACGAATCTTAAGAAAAAAATACAGGCTATGCTTTTTAGATCCCTGGCTAAAATGAAAGTGTCCCCTGCCTCCCTGAGTTTCTTTGGTGCTGATGGATTCTCTATGAGGGTTGCTGACTCCAACAAATACCTGGGAGTCACACTAGACCCTTAACTAGTCTTCTCTCACCATAACAGTAATGTATGTAAGACAGCAAATAGTAAGCTGGGCCTAGCATACAGAGCAAAAAACAGTCTCACACCAGCTGCTCATCTCACCCTGGCTAAACGTGTGCTCCTCCCCTCACTCTGCTATGGGCTCATTACCTTCACATATTCCACCAAATCCAGCCTCTCAACATGGGACATAGTCTAAAACAATATATGCCGTTTTGCCCTCTCTGCTCCACAACTAACCCATCATTGTGACCTTTACAACAAACTTGCCTGACTCCTCCCAGGTAATCATCAAAACTTTGTTTTAGGATGTTTCACTGACAATGTTGTTAGAACTGCAACCCCTCCTGTCATAGCAGAACTCTTTAAGCCTGCCAACTCCTCACATCCACTAATCCTAGCCTCTCACCAGGATCTGAAACAGCTGCAAGACAACCTCCAGCATTGCTTCTCCACAGTTGAGAACTGGTTCTTTCAGCATAAACTGATCCTCAACCAGAAAAAAACCAAGACCATGATCTCCCACAATAAATATAAGCACCACCACTTCTCCATTAACACCGGTCATGGTGACCTATTGGAACAGTTCCAAACTTTCAAATACCTTGGGATCACCCTTGACTCTCACCTCTCCTACACTGACCACATAAATAACATCGCCAGAGCTGCCAACTCCAGACTAGGCCTGTTATTCTGCCACAGGAGACACCTTAACCCCGAAGTCCTGGCAGCTGCTGTCCAGAGCTCCATCATTTCCACCATTGACTATGGCCTCATCATCTACGGCTCTGCTACTGTCACCGAGGCTCAAACATGTAACCATCTCCCCCAACAAGGCTTGTCGGCTCATTACTGCCTCTGAACGTCTTACACACACCTGTGACCTCTACTCTCAAACCAGCTGGTTGCAGCTCAACAAACGTATAAAATACCAAACCTGCATAGCTGCAAAGAAAATTCTGATGGGTCTTGTCCATCCTGGAGTCACTGCTCTCCTACAACCTAAAAACAACAGCTGCAGCACCTGGGGGTCGAAACCACAGCAGTTCCAAATCACCCGCTGTCGCACAACTCAAGGTCAAAGAGCTTTTGCCTACCGGGCCCCTAGCTGGCTAAATGAACTCTCTAGTGACATCACCACCACCCCCACACTCAGTGCCTCCAAAACCAGGCTCTGCCACTCATTCATTGCCTCCAGCACCTGTGACTGCAATGTCTAATAACAGACCACCCATTCCTGGGATTCCTGGATAAGGAACAGATCCCTTACTCTGAGGCTCCCTTTGTTTGTTACATACATGAGGGCCACAGCCTCTTAGCATTTTCATCCCCATCCTGCCCAACTCTTGCACTTCTCTTTCTCTGATAATGCCCTCTGGCTGCAGCCCCCTCCTTCTCCCTTCACCCCCACTGCTCATCTACCCATCCCTCCCGACCTCCCCACCCACCTTACTGCACCCATTCCCACTACACTCCCTTTACTTGTTACCTTCCCCCCCTTGCTCCCTTTCCTTCTCATTCCTTTTCTCTTTTATAAAGTTACATCAAGCTCTGTACCACTAATGCTCGCTGTATGTACCTCCTTAAATGTTTTTAATTGGCATTTATGTTTTGTCTTGCTGTAACTCATGACGTGGAACCATTGTAAAAGAGCCTTGGCTCCAAGGTATTTGTTTAGTTTAGTTTAGTTTATTGTTCTAGGAATTACTACCTTTGAGCCAGAGGCTCTTTTACAAAGGTTCCACGTCAATTAGGTACAGTACAAAAGGTTACATAGATAACACAACAATTTGTGTTGTGTCAAGAGCAAGAAAACATATACAAATACATATCAAATAATTTGTGCAAAAGGACATGAGATATCAATAATCACATTATTATTACAAGAAAGAGGTCATGCCAGATTAGGAGAAACAAATAAGGAAAAAGTCCAGAACAGAGATGGTAAGTGAAAGGTGTGGGGAGCAGACAATAGCAGGAGAAAAGGTTTCCCAAACATGTCTTTGTCAAATAACGGAACAGGGTGGGTAGTGAGAAAATAGGAGGTGTAATCAGGGCAGTCACAGGAGCTGGAGGAGGCAAGGTGAGAGAAAAGCCTTGATTTGAAAATACCTAGAGAGGTGGAGGCAGTAATATGAGTGCTGAGGGCATTTAGCCAGCTGGGGCACGATAGGCAAATGATCTTTGTCCCTGAGAAGTCCAGCATCGGGGGACTTGGAGAGGCTGGTGTTCTGATCTTCTGGTAAAATGGGTGCTAGCGCTCGGGCATAACAGGTCTTGGATACAGGGTGGAGTGAGGCCCAGAGTGGATTTTTTTCGCCATCAGGCAGGTAAGGTACTTTATCCAGTTTGAGAGTTGCAACCAACCTGAGTCAGCATAGAGTTCACATGTGTGGGTACGTCGATGTGCACCAGTTAGCAGCCGACAGGCCTTATTTAGGGATGTTGTAATGCGACTAAGTGCTGTAGTAGTGGCAGATCCATATATAACTAAGCCATAGTCAATGACTGAGATGATAGAGGATTGGATGGCAATCCTCAGTGCAGAATGGAGTAAGAAGCTGTCGGTTCTGATACAGAATCCCAATTAAGCTGATTAATAGTTTTGCTGTACTATCAATGTGAGTTGTAAAGGTTAGACCTTGATCAAAGTTGATTCAAGATATTTGAAAATTGGCACTTGTTCAAGGGTATTTCCAGGTGTGTATTAATGGTGAGTGGGACTTGCCGTTTCTTGTTTTCTCGGGTTAGAGAAGAGCATGGATTTAGTTTTTTGTGGTTTAGAACCAGCTTATGTTCAAGGAACCACATCTCAACTTTGGAAAAGCATGCTGAAGGTTGAGGCATAAGAGGTTCGGATCTTTGCGAGTGGCAAGAATCACGGCATAGTCAGCATAGAGGATTATTTGTTCAGGGCAGGATTTGGGAGGGAGTTTAGGAAAAGGCTGAAAAGGAGGGGGCCAGGATGGATCCTGGGAACTCCTCAGCGAACCGGTTTTGAGTCTGAGAACTCCAGCTACTTTTACAGATTGAGGCGCTTGAGCAAGGTAATTTTACCCAGTCACCAGGACCTGTGAGAGCCCTAGGGATAGTAGTTGTTTGATAAGTAGGCCATGGTGAACTGTATCAAATGGCTTGGTTAAGTCAATGTAGACTGCTCCAGTTAGGTTTCCTTTGTCCATGGCATTGTGGATTGCTCCTGAGAATTCAAGTAGGGCAGTCGATGTGTGTGCCCTTTCCTAAATCCATGCTGCTGAGTGCATAGGATGTTGTGCTTTTCCAGGTAGTCTGAAAGTTGGTCCGCCACCAAGCGCTCAAGGGCCTTAGAGAGGTGGTAGTATAGATATCGGGGGATAGTTGCTAGGCAGTGACTTATCACCACTTTTGTGCACCGGAGTGACAACTGCAGCCTTCCATTTCCTAGGGAATTGGCTGTAGCAGAGGGAGAGATTGAAAATTTTTGTGAGGGGGAGCAGTACTTCCTCCAGAGTGAGGGACAGAAGTTTAAGGTCAATAGTGTCGCTGCTTGCTCGGGACTTAGAAATGGCCTGCTTTACATATTTATAGACTTCATGTTCAAGTTCAAGTTCAAGTTCAAGTTTATTGCAGGAAAACTCCTTTGAGCAAGCTCATTCACAAGGAGGTCCTGTGACATAAACACTTAGAGTACAAACACAGATAGGTAATAACAGTATATACATGAAATACACGTTACATGATGCAGGCTGGATGTACATACAAGGGTACCACACAGGGTGACCGCAGGTGGAAAACATTGATATGAGACAGGGAAGCGACTTATAGGTCGCATACTGATAAATGAAACATGATGACTGGTGTGATTTGATTTAATCAAATCAAATATACAGTATTTTGGCAGCTAGAACAAACAACAGTCTACAACTGATATGAGAGGGAGGAGAGATTTGATAGAGTAGCAGTGGAGCGTAAGCAAAGATAAAGCCAGGAGTAGAAGGGGAAGGGAAAGCAGTTAATATGACAAATCAATTATACCTTACCAGTGGATAAATATGGCACACATGGGGAAGGAAGAGACTTAATGACAGTTACAGGTGTCTTTTATTTTGGCTGAACTTAGCGATTTGTAGAAGTTTATTGAAACTGTGCTAGATTAGTTTCAATCACGGTTTATAATTGGTTCCAAATGGAGGGAAGGGCATATGCAATAGCACGTTTACCAAAGGAAGTCCGTGTCCTTGGTATGTCAAGCATAATAAAGTCAGATTTTCTTAACAGTATGCACTATGTGAGATACTAATAAGGGAAGAGAATAGCTTGGCAATTTCTGCAGGAGCAGTTTAAGAGTCCATAGCCCAGCATGGAGCAGGCGTCTAGTAGTAAGGATGTCCAACCAACAGCTGCATATAAGTCACAGTGGTGTGAACAGTAAGGGAGTTGGTAATGAACTGTAATGCACGGTGATAAAGGATGTCCAGTTTACTTAGATTTGCAAAGTGGTGGAGGAATAGATTACATCGCCATAGTCGAGTAGGGGAGAAAAGTGGCCTGTACTAAGCATTTGAGTTTCAAGGGAAAAGGGCCTATTTCTGTAGAAGAAACCTAACCTTACTTTTAACCTTCTAGAGACATCTTCAATGTGGTCACTGAAAGATAATTTATTGTCGATCCAGATACCTAGATATTTAAATTTGGTTACAACTTCCAGAGGCTCGTTTAGCGTGGTGACAATGAAGTCTTGGGCAAGAGTATTGGGGGGGCCTGAGACAGCACTGCGGGAGAATATCATCGCTTTAGTCTTCTTGGCATTGAGCAGAAGCTTTGCCTTTATTAAATTATGCTCAAGTTGTGCGAAGTCCGCTTGAAGCACTCCCTTGACTTCAGATAACGATGAGCCAGAAGTATACAACACAGTATCATCTGCAAAAAAGTGCAGATTGGACGTAGATATGTTAGCATCTAAGTCATTGATGTACAGAGAAAACAAGATAGGGCCTAAGATGGATCCTTGGGGGACTCCTCTTGCAACTGGCAAGGCAGCAGAAAAAAGCCTTCTCCTTTACTTTTGGAATCTTCCAGATAGGTAGCTAGAGAACCACTGGGTGGTATGGTACGTGGCACCCAACTTTGCAAGGCAATTGACTAATAGTTTGTGATCAACAGTATCAAAAGCTTTGCTGAGGTCCAAAAGACTGCACCAGTTACCTTCTTAGCATCTATAGCAGAGATCCAATCATTGGTTACTTTTGCTAGTGCAGTGATTGTGCTATGATTAGCCCGAAGCCAGATTGAGCTGGGTTAATGAGAGAGAAGGTTTCAAGTGAGATTTTAACTGAATATGGATCAGTTTTTGAGAACTTTAGAAAGGATAGGCAATATGGAGATAAGCCTATAGTTGTTTACATCGCATGGGTCACCAGATTTAAATAGAGGGAGGATATGTGCTGATTTCCAGCAGGACGCACAGCAGCAGATGTAATGGAAAGATTGAAGATGTGGAGAATTGGGGCAGTGAGATGGGCATAGCCTGACCTTAGGAAAAAGGGTTCCAAGCCATCGTCCCTGCACTTTTGGTGTCTAAGTTAAGAAGAGATCTTCTACTTCTTTATAAGTTATCTCGCGATTTGGAGCGGGCTGGGTGCAGGACTAGATGTGGCGGGAGGGGTATGCTGGCTCACCGCAGCACCAGCATAAGGTGACGAGTCAAAAGCTAATCCAGCTGTGGCAAAGTGGGAGTTAAGTTCCTCCAGGATTAGGGACTTGTTTTCCACAATCTTGCCACTTGGGACTATCTTTGTTGGGACAGAGGGGGCCATGGGCCGTCCTTCTATAGCTTTGATAGTCTTCCATATTTTATGAGGGTTCCCTTTAGCTTGTTTGAGAGTAGAAATATAAGTTAGCTTTAGCAGAGCAAAGTTTTTTCACACAGTTATTCCTGGCTGTTCAAAAGGCCTGCCAATCCGAAGATTCTTTGGAATGTATAGCTTTAGCCCAGAGCTTATCTCGCGCTATAAGGGCTGCCTTGAGATTTGAGGTGAACCAGGGATTGGAATTGTTCCGTACCCTTACTTTGATGAAAGGGGCATGCTTATTTATTATTGTAGTGAGTTTGTCATTAAGGATGCAAGCTGCCTTTTTGATATCTTTGGCTAGGTAAAGATCTTGCCATCTGATCATGCTCAGGTCAGATAAAAAGTTTACTGCACTGAATTTGCGAAAGGATCTTTTTGTTATAAAGATGGGTTGCGGCCGGGCCTTAATTTGAGATCTTATGCAAGCAACAATTCCATGATCGCTCATGTCGTTGTGAAACACTGCCAAATGAGATATTTTGTGTGGATGGGTGGTTAGTACCACATCTAGAATGGAACTGTTGGCAGTATTTAGAGTGTTGTTCCTAGTAGGTTCTCTGACTAATTGCCCAAGACCTAGCTTGTCACAAAGGGATTTGAGGCCTGTGATTTAGGTGACAGCCAGTCCATATTTAGATCTCCTAGAAATATTGTTTCAGTTTTGCATCTCGAACATGTTTCAAAGATTAAGAATTCATCACCACCAGATGAGGGGTCTATAGCCACCTAGGATAGTGATACATTCCGAGGAGGGGAGATGAAGGCTCAGCGAAACTAACTCAAATTCCTTGGCTAGAGATTTGCAACTAATATTGGTGACCAAGTACTTAGAGTTGGCATAGATAACCACACCCCCGCCTCTAGACTCTCTATCTGCTCTAAATAAATTGTAGCCCTGCAGTGATATTTGTTGATCAGTGTTCTTCTTTTTTAACCACGACTCAGTAATTATGATAAGGTCTGGGTTAATGTGTGCAGCCCAGGCTTGCAGCTGTACAAGTTTTTTAGGCAGGCTTAAAATGTTGACCATCATCATTTTGAGACCTGTGGCCTCAACAAAATCGATAGGCGAGGTAAGTTGTGGGGGGCCAGGGTTGAGCTCCACATTTCCTGAGCAGAGAAGAAGCAGAAGTATAACTTTCTTTAAGGAGCTTATAAGAATGGAGACTGCTTTTTTATTTCTTTGCGGCAACCCATATCGTGCTGTGCAGAGCGGCGCCACTGTAATGACAGTTGATTGTGATCAATGTAAGTGCTTGGGTAGACATAGGTGAGGACAGTAGCAAAGGGTGTAGGCTAACCGGGGAATAGGCTAAAGGGAGAGGAGAATGACAGAGTGTCTACACGGTAGACTGTTATAACATTAGGTATTGATAAGGTACATTGGAGAACTGAATTGCATTGAGGTACTTTGTTGCACTGTTTTGCTGAAAACTCTGCATCTTAGGAGCAATAAAAACACAATAAGAGAGCCATGGTCCCAGATTGAGTGGTCTCGTGATTTGTATTGGTGCAATATTTTCTAGGCAAGAAATTTGCCCACCTAGTACCCATTTAAAACCTAGATGAGAAAATACAGCAGAAAGGGAACAAGGAGATCAGGAGCAGCTTAGTTAGTGGCCATCCACCCTTCAGACTCAAGTCCCTTGTAGCAGAACCGGAAAGAAGTAGAATGATAATGCAGGCCATATTGCCCACGAAAGAATACAGTGATTTATGTAGAAGACCAAGAATCCCTCTAGTGGCAGGTTTGTATAACCTGCTAATGGAAAACTATCCAAAAAAAAAAAAAAAGCTAGATAGTTAGACTTATCGGAGCCAAGGCAGAGTGCTTGGATGGGGCGCTGCAGGAATAGCAGTCAGACAGAAGAGGTGTAAGCAATTTAAAACAGTAGTAGAAATTACAATCCAGCTAATACAGTAGAAAAACTCCTAATAACACAGTAGAAATGTGCTTAGTTCTATGGAAAGTCTAACAAAGTGCCAGGTGTCTATAGAAGGGGAAAGCTCCTGCCAATCAGAGTGGGTTTGCTGGAAGCACCCGTGTTCTGATTGGCTGTGCTGTCCCGTACCTTCCAAGGAGCTGCAGGCGGGTGTCCTGGTCTTGGTCGGTGGCTGGCTGGGTGCCGGCCGACCGTGGGTGAGCTGGAACTGCCCTGTTCAGGGACAAGCAGCTTCCAAGGAGCTGCAGGCGGGTGTCCTGGTCTTGGTCGGTGGCTGGCTGGGCGCCGGCCGACCGTGGATGAGCTGGAACTGCCCTGTTCAGGGACAAGCAGCTTCCAAGGAGCTGCAGGCGGGTGTCCTGGTCTTGGTCGGTGGCTGGCTGGGTGCCGGCCGACCGTGGGTGAGCTGGAACTGCCCTGTTCAGGGACAAGCAGCTTCCAAGGAGCTGCAGGCGGGTGTCCTGGTCTTGGTTGGTGGCTGGCTGGGTGCCGGCCGACCGTGGGTGAGCTGGAACTGCCCTGTTCAGGGACAAGCAGCTTCCAAGGAGCTGCAGGTGGGTGTCCTGGTCTTGGTCAGTGGCTGGCTGGGTGCCAGCCAACCGTGGGTGAGCTGGAACTGCCCTGTTCAGGGACAAGCAGCTTCCAAGGAGCTGCAGGCGGGTGTCCTGGTCTTGGTCGGTGGCTGGCTGGGTGCTGGCCAACCGTGGGTGAGCTGGAACTGCCCTGTTCATTGACAAGCAGCTTCCAAGGAGCTGCAGGCGGTGTCCTGGTCTTGGTCGGTGGCTGGCTGGGTGCCGGCCGACCGTGGGTGAGCTGGAACTGCCCTGTTCAGGGACAAAAAGCTTCCAAGGAGCTGCAGGCGGGTGTCCTGGTCTTGGTCGGTGGCTGTATGTGCATTATGTGCCTTTACTATTTTGAAATGGAAGGGTGGTTTGGTTGGAGAGGCAGTAGTAGAAGTAGAAATTGGAGGGTCAGCATCAGTGAAGAAATCAGATGAGACGACACCACTAAGGTCCGTGACGGTATCATTTAGGGTGTTTGCAATGATCTCTGGGTCTAATGCAATGGTTCCATCCACATTCATTATTGTAGGAGAGGATTTGGACTGCTGGCCCATGATATTCTTTATGTTGTCCCAGAAGGATTTCCCTTCGCCCCAGGAGTTGGAGAGGGCATTCTTGAAGTAGGAGCTCTTCATCAAGCGGATCTGCTTAGTACAGTGGTTGTGAGCCTGTTTATACTTTTGAATGTCCGACAGAGTGCCAGTAGCTCTTGCAGTGGCCCAGAGGTGATCCCTACTTTTGAGTTGTGCCAATAGCTTTGCTGTGAGCCATGGATTTGTGAGTGCTTTGATTTTGCACTTTTTTACTGGTGCATAGGTGTCACAGGCAGTGTTGAAAGTAGTAATAAAGTAATCAAGGGCTAGGTCAACATCTTGAGTTTTGTAAATCAAGGACCAGTCTATCTGCCTAAGACAGGTCTTGAGATAAGTAAGGTTGCCATAAGGCAGGACTCTGCTATAGATGGTTTTTGGGGGCGGCTTACGAAACTTATTTGTCCAGGTACATATTATTGGAGAGTGATCACTGAGTGAGTCAGGGAGAACACTTACATTGGTTATACGGGTAGGGTGGCTGGTAAGGATCCAGTCAATGAGGGTGCTGGTCCCTGATTTGTAGTTTTTCCTGGTAGGAGAGTTTACCACTTGTGTTAAATTTGCTGCTAGGATAGCGTCTTTGTTTAACCCTGCATCAGGAGCAAGCCAATTTATATTAAAGTCCCCAAGGAGACCTTTAATCCTAGACCTAAATAAATAAAATAAAAAATAAATAAAAGGTCTAATGGCACAGCCTTGTTTCTGGTTCCAAAAACTCGCATGCAAATGGGTGATCGGGCGTTTGCCGTATATGCACCTAGGCTATGGAATTCCCTTCCTACCCATGGTCACACTTCCTCCTCCCATACCTGTTTTAGAAACTCCCTCTGGGGTCATCTAATGCTCACTTCAGTCTGTAGCTGTACCTAAGGCACTAGTTGTCCCTTTTTATAAAAGTTAATCATTCTGACTGGTCTCTGTCCCGAGCCCAGCTTGGAGTTTGTAACCTGACTGTCCTACTGATGTTGTTTTTATGCTGTTATGTGATGTCCCTGCTTGCCTCCTGGAAATATACTGCAAGGTTTGTATTTTTTCTCTGAAATTCTGTAAATCCCTATTTTGCCTATATATTCCTTGTAACCTTCTGGGTTGCACCTGAAAATAGTAATTTGTTTATCTAGTGTACTTACCTGTTAAATAAAAGTTAAATAAAAAATTACATAAGAAGGGAAACGTCATCCCATTCATTTCAATGGGGTGTGCCCCCGGGCTCTCCCTTGCTGAACATCATAGTGCAGGGGCAGGGGGTGTTCATGAATCGGGAAGTGAAGGAATCAGCTGGCCAGTGTTGTCGGGGCCAAAGTACAATCCCTTATATCTAAATGCAGATACTGCATCAAATATTAAAACTTGGACATACTGAATTTCACTAGCATTAGCTATCAAATGGGGTAAGACAGTATTGAATCTAAACAAATAATCACTTTAAGTGTTAGTCCCTCAGATAACGTAGTAAGCCAAGGCCTAATAAATCTGCCCATCTCTGTTGATCGTCAGTGGATCCCCACTCTGAATAAACACACCATACTACTATCTTGGGTGCTGAGCCAGCAAACTTTTATAAACCATTTTTAACAGTAGTTTTATTTATTTTTTCATTCCGTTTTCTAATCTCAGCCATGCTCTCATGCATATCCAAGCATGCTCACATTTCACAGGTGCACACCTAGGATCCACCTTTCCATTTAGGTGCACACCTAGACACTGTCCTGTCTTTACAATTTTATCCACTGGGCCCCCTCTTTTCTTTAATCCTTACCTTTTTCTTGCCTCCTCCCCCTGCTCTCCCACCACTATTTCCTCCAGAAGCCCAGCTATTGAACCTGGCATTGGACATTCCCACTCCTTTCTTGTCTTATCTCCCACTCCTCCAGTGCCTCTTCCAACTGCAAGTTAAGCATAACAAGGCCTGCCTCTGTTAAGTGTATCATATCTGGCCTATACAACCCAGCACACTCCTGAGAAATGTCTTGATGTTCAATCACTGCTCTTTCCAAAGTCCTAATCACTGCCACCGCCTTTCTATTCATCTTCTTCCTTGCTCCTTCCATTTTACTCTGATTTCTGGCTTTCCTCCATACTATACTTGCCACAGTCTGCAACCAGCATATGGACAACCCTGGCCACATCTTGCTAATTCCACCAAAATCCCTTTGTATCTACAACATTATGTTAACCCAAGACCTGCCTCATGTCTTTCCCACCTAGATGAATCACCAGTTAGTCCAGCCTCAGAATGCCCAGCTACACATCTTCCAATCAAAGAGTATAGCTGAGCCAACCACATATCCCAAAAGCACTTTTCTATGCACCTTGGCTGTTCTCCAGGCTCATTCAAAGCTGTTTTTCACCAGGCCTCACCAATGCTCTTCTCTCTGCTGAGTAAGTGAAGGAGTAAATGAAACCTTCTCTAAAAGATGTTGGCACTGAACTTCAATCTGATTTCAATCAGTTACAACTTAACCTTTTAAGATCAAAGCTTCTGTTAAGTGCAAATAAAACAAAGGAAATGTTCTTTGCACCTACACTTTCCCCAACGTTATTTCTTAGGCAGGTCACTCTGGTATCTATCTCAACCCTACTGGGGGATTCGCTAGCTGTTGTAGATAAATTCAAGTATTTAGGGCTTTGGCTAGATAATCACCTCTTCTTTACTACCCACATTGAAACACTTACTAAACAAGCATTTGACAATGCTGAATGTAGTGTCACCGTCATTTCCTGGAACTGTCCCGAAAACTGATTTTGCACAGCTACTGTGCAATTCTGTGATGGACGTGTGAAAACACATTTCAGCCAGCTACACTGTTCACAAGGAGGTATGGAAAAATGCCAGTGATGAACAGCTGCAGTAAAACTATTACAAATTCACAAAGTTACGAGTGTGCATGCAAACTGCGCAACGCAAGCTCATAAAACACTCATTTTATTGACTTTAGTCCCCAAATTTTCAACATAGGCATTTTAGGACATCTGCTAATGAACAGTATCACTGTCATTTTCATAATGTGTCTTGAACACGGACTTTCCACAGCGACCACGCTATTCTGTGCTGGAACTGCAAAAACAGATTTTGGTCAGGATGTGAAAAATGACAGCTATACTGTTCATGAGGAGGTGCTGAACAATAGCACTGTTGAAACTCTCGAGTGAAAATATTATAAATTTGCGAACTTACAAGTATGTGTGCCAACTGCGCAACGCACGCTCGAAAAACAGTCATTTTATGGAGTATTGTCACCAAATTTTCAACATAGGCATTTTAGGACCTCTGCTCATGAACAGTGTGACTTGCATTTTTGTAATCTGCCCCGGACACTGGTTTCCCACAGAGACCACGCTATTGTGCGCCGGAAGTGCAAAAACACATTCCAGCCAGGATGTGACAAATGACATCTATACTGTTCACAAGGAGGTAAAGAAAAATGACAATCTTGAAAATCTGGCATGAAAATATTGTGAATTCGTGAAGTTACGAGCGTGCATAGCAACTGCACAATGCACATTCGTAACAGTCATTTTATGGAGTATCATCACTAAATTTTCAACATAGGCATTTTAGGATCTCTGCTCATGAACAGTGTCACTGTCATTTTCGTAATCTGCCTCAAACACCAATTTGCTACAGTGACCGCGCTATTGTGCGCCGGAAGTGCGGAAACACATTTCGGCCAGGATGTGAAAAATGACAGCTGTACTGTTCACAAGGTGTAGAAAAATTACAATGTTGAAAATCTGGTGTGAAAATATTGTGAATTCATGAAGGTATGAGTGTGCGTAGCAACTCCGCAATGCACGCTCGTAAAACAACCATTTTTTGGAGTTTTTCCACCAAATTTGCAACACAGTCTTTTTGAGAGCCCACCTCATGAACACTGTCACTGTCCTTGCATTAATCAGACCCAAAAGGGGATTCCGCACAGTGACTGCAAAATCACCTTTTAGGAATGATTAACGTCATAACAGTGAAAGAATTCATGAGGAGGGGTCCCAAAAACCCCATGTTGAAAATTTGGTACAAAAAGACCAAAAAATGCCCGAGATATGCACCAAAGTTGAAAAAAACCTATATATCCCATTATACAGCTTACCAGCATTTCCTCAGTTCACAGTCAGCTTTGAAGAGTGCAGATGTGTTCCCGGTCCACCGAAGATCATCTTGCCAAGCTCCGGAGGTAAGTATAGGGTGAGGGGGGTTTGGGGAGGCAGGGTGTGCAGTGGGTGGGTGCGGGTGGTGGGTAGGGAGACTACGAGGGACCGTTTTCTGTTTACAGGTAAAAAAAAATAAATAAATGTCACGGGACAGTTTTTTGTATTTCAGGGGGATTGGCATACTGGGGTGGGCTCCCAGAGTGCCACCTAACTGTTTTTGGGGGGGTCTGCAGCCGACGGGTGATTGGGCACCCTCGTCGGCACACAACCGAGGGGGTTGGGATTTATGCCAGCGTGGATTGGGCACCCCCTCAGCATTTCACAATAGGGGGAAGGGGTTCTTTATGCTGACAGGGAGTGGGCTCCCCCATCCTCACACAAGTAAAGGGGGAGTTAGAGCTGAGGAGGATTGGCCACCCCCTTGGCATATAACAAATGGGGGGGTTATTTATGCCGACGGGGAGTGGACTCCCTCATTGGCAGTACAGCGGACAGGGCAGGGGTAACTGACAGGGGGACTGGGCACTCCCAAAGTCGGCAGTTCAGAGGCTGGTGTACTGCCATATGCATAATGGCGGCAAGCATGGCAAGAAAAGTCCCGTTGTGTCTGACGAGCTTTGCTCGGATTGCAGTGGACCTTTTCTTAGATGTGCTCACCACATTATGTATGCATGGTGTGGTGCCCGCATGCAGGCTGATTGGGGAATGAGGGATGCACCTTCTGATGCATGCCCTGCATTTGCCCAACAGCGACCGCGCCTCCAAAGCTGCACTGTCCCAAGATGTTGGCTGCACAAGCACGCCAACATAAAAATTAAAACTAGATTGGGATTCCTCTATAGAAATAAATCCTTATTCCCTATTCACATTATGACATTAGAAAAAAGTTAGTCCAAGCCACTTTCCTCCCCCTTCTTGATTATGTGGATATTATATACACTAACTGTTCACCCTCCTACCTACACAAACTGGATGCTCCCTTCCACTGAGCCATTTGTTTTATATTAAATGCCTCATCTAGGACCCATCACTATGCTGTTTAATCTGAAGTGGTCTGGATGTGACTCACTACCAGAAGGGTGATACATAGCTGTACCTGGGTGTATAAAGCTATGCTGAATAAACACCCATGTATATCTCATCCCTGTTCCACCTCTCCCATAGCTACTATTTGATCCAGAACAATTCTATTATTTTATTAGACACACTTAGGTTCCACACCTATTTTGGAAAGGCTGCCATCAGCTATGCTATACCATCTGTCTGGAATAGATTCCCATACACCATTAGGCTATCCAATAATGTCTCTCTGAGGGTTGCTAAATCTCTAATAAGCAGTTCCCTTAAGGAAGACTACCACTAACAATTAACATGGTCCACTATGCTATGTACACTACTGTCACTCAACACTTTATCTCCCATCTTGGGACTATTCTTCCCATTTACTTTTTGTCATTACTGCACACTTGACTGGTTTTTCTCCCTGTTATGCTAACTGTGAATGACCATTCTACATCTTATATGTATATGTTGTTGTCAAGTTAATTGTTATATACTCTTCCACATTTGGACTTTTGTATTGCATTTCTTCTTTAATATAGCTCTGCATTATGTATATGTTGTATTGTTTTGCCCGTGGCAGGACCTCCCTATAAATGAGCTTCCTCAATAGAGCCAACCTTATGAAATAAACTTGAACTTGAGCTTGAACTTGACTGGCAACAAATCCAGACAACTCTCCTCTTAGCTGGGTCCATGAGAACAAAATAGCATTACTATACTACCTTCCTAATGTATGTTTTATAACGTCCCAAAGCCCACCTTCCAATCTCCTTTATTAGGTAAGTGGGCTGGTTAAGTCCCATGGATTTAAGGCTTTTGAGGGGAAACAAGTCCAGTATGTTTCTATTTGTAAAAATTTCTGAAGACAGTTTGTCACTCCTTTACCTGCATAAACCTGTTTGATGCCCGTAAATGTAAGGCAATTTGTGCCCCCCCATGAAACTTCCTGATAGGGATACCCACAGAGCTCTTGGAGGCAGCAATTCTAATTCTTATCAGGTGCTCCTTTATGAGTTCAGGCAAAGGTCTGATTGTCTTGACTATGTATATCTTAGTGCAGGAGCACTAGACCTCATACACAACATAACAGATACTACAGTTCACAAACTGTCTGACCTCTGCTGCTCTTGATACAGAATGAAGGTCAAATTTAATTGTTTAATTGACATAGAAACACATATTATAGTGAACACAGTGACACATCATGTTTGGTTGTGGTGGCAGCCAGTTCATGCATGCAGGAAGTACTGTATGAATAGAGAAATGCTGTGGACAAATCTATCTTTCAAATTTGTGGATCTGCAAAATATCACCATTGGTTTCTTCTCCAGTACTGAAGATAAGGACATGTCTCCCATCAGGATGGGCCAGTAACTGGTGACAATATTGCCAAGTTTACTGGAGTGGTTGATATCAGTGACAAAAATAATGGGCTCACTGGACTGCTGCTTCCTAGACATCGATGTTGAAAGACTGCTATGCTCTGTCATTCTGACTTTATGCAGTGCTGACTCCAATACCTTAGTCTTTTACCCTCTTTCTTGAAATTTTAACCTGAGAACTTCTGCTGTTATATCAATATCCTCCAGTGAGGAACAATTATGACATGGTGTCAGGAAATGATCGTATGGAATGGTCTTTACCAGGCTGTGGTGGTGGCACTGTCTGTCCTAAGCAGACTATTAGTCACTCTAGGTTTACTGTAGGACATGGCACTGATCTTGTTCTCAGGATTCAGAAAGTAATATCCGGAAAATTAAGAGTGTGCCTGTTTGATATACAAGTGAAACTGTGACTGAGATCACTGCTGTTCAGCCAAATCAGAAAAAAGGTCAGCTTTTTCCTGAGTATTATTCCACACACGGTGCACATCATCAATGTATATGTGCTATATGATGATGTAGTATGTGTGCATATTGTTATCTCTGTTGAGAACAGTGTTTATTTCACAAAATCCCAAAATGGGATTTGTGAATGAGGGTGCCATAGAGGCACCCATAGCAGTTCCACAGATCAGAAGCAAAAACTCCCCATTGAATTCAAAATATTTATGGAATAGGATGAAGTCAAGTCCATTAAAGTTGAAAGAAATGGGGATTTCCTCCCTCAGTGGATGTGTGTTTCATTTCATTCAAAGTCACTGAGGTTTTCAAAGACATGCATGGTGTCCCTTAAATGACTCCCTAGTATGGTGACACAATCTTTAAGAAAGAAATCAATAAACTTACACACATTTTCAGTCAGTGTCCCAACCCCAGAGACAATAGGCTGATGTTCTTGTGTATCTTGGGCAGGATATAGATTGTAGCGGTAAGAAAGTTATTGTTCCACATATATATGAATTTGGTCTCAGACATGAGCCCCTGAACTTTTGCCTGTTCCAAGATACACAGAAACTTACTCAGAAATGATTTAATTGGATTTGATGTTAGTTTCTTGTAGTCATGTGGATTGTTTAATAAACTATTGATGTGTAAAAATCTGCATTCGTGACCACAATGTTGTCACCCCTGTCTGCATGTTTAATCACACTGTTAGAAAGTTCCTTTTTCCTCCTGTGTTGCAAAACTCCTGCAAATAAGGGAGCCTTGATCTCTGAACAGTATATCAGCCTCACTGGGAACATCATTGACCTACCCGAGAGACAAAAATAAGATCTACATTTCAAGGCATTTTTTTTTCATTTTCAGTTTAAAGTCCCTACCTAGGATAACTTCATCATTTTCCTGTAATGAAACCTGAGTTCCCCCAAAATGTTCTTTAGTCTTATTATTGAGTTCTTCCATGACAGCAAAGTTAATGAGATCCTGTTCAGCCTGTTCATGCTCTTCTGTATCCTCCTGGTTAAACAGAGAAATATAGAATTTGATGGCAGAAAAGGACCTGTAGGACCCTCCAGTCTGTCCTATTTTCCCTGCCCTTTTCACAATCTAGACCCTATTCGGTCACGGGTGTCCCTCCCTTTTCCCTTTGCCTCACCTTTTATGCCCACGTGTCTGTCCCATTGCAGGCTGTTTCAGGTATCCACCACCCTTTCTGTGAAGAAGTATATTTCCTTACATTCCTCTCAAATCTCTCCCAGCTTCATTCCATGCCTGCATGTTCTAGTACTCCTCCTTCTCTGAAAGAGACTCCCCTCTTGTACCTATAGGTCTCCATCATGTCCTGTCTCAATCTCCTCACCTTCTCGGAGCCCATGTTGAGCTCCTGTAACCTCTCCTTGTATATTTTTTTGGTGCAACCCCCACACCATTTTGGTAGTCCTCCCTGGATCCTTCTACACAGTCAAAATCCTTGCAGAGATGTGGCCTCCAGAACTGGACACAGTACTCTAGGTTGGGCCTCACTAATGGGTGATATAGTGGCATCACTATCTCCCTTCTATTGCTAGGAATACCTCTCCCTATGCAACTCAGCATCTAGCTAGCCATGCTTACTGCCTTGTTGCACTGCTCTGCCATCTTGAGGTCATTACATATATTACATCCTGCAAATGGCTGTGCAGTAACGGTTTTGCTGATTTCAGGGTTAGTAGTCTCATCCTCATCCTCAAGTCCACTCAGTGTAGTAATCCCCATGTTCAGATTTTTGCTGTCCTTTCTCAAATAAAATTCTCAAAAGTACATTTTTCTGAACAACGTATAAATGTATAAGTCTTGAACTGATCGAGTGGTGATTCTGTCTTGAGTAAAAGGTGCTTGGAGAGAATGCTAATTTATTGTGAGCTCAAAGTACTGTTGATCAGACTAACTGTTTTTGTGCTTTTGTGGTTTCCTCACTGACTATCTGGGGCTCTGTTGGTTTTCCCCTCCATCACATGTTCTTCTTCATTTTGCATTTCCTCCTTTTGGGGTCTTGATTTTCTTTTTGCTCCCACCCCACCAACCACCACCACCACACACACACACACAACACACACACACACACACATTGAGCTTTTCCTTTGGCTAAAGTGTTGCTTCTAGTGTTTTGCAACTCTGTCCTGTGAGATTGAAATAAAGTCACTGTGTAGCACTGATTCTGCATTTTTTTGTTTTACTTTTTCCTGCTTGTAATATTGTTTTTTACCTGTGCTATACCTGCCAAGGCTCTGAAACCTATTGGCTCTTCTAAATGGTAATTTTTCCCCTTTGTAATGTCAGTCTTCTGCAGTTTGTTTTGTTTTGTTTCCTCCTAATGAGGCCTTCCTCGTACTTCTTGTGTTTGGGTTTCTTTGTCAAGCTGCTGAAAAAGTGTGTTTGAAGAACATTTTTGCAATTTGATTTTAGTAGAAACAATCTTAACATTCACCTCACTGTTTTATCATGTCCTGTTTAATGAGGCAAACAAAATCTTTATGAGTGAGTTGCTACTGCCTCCTCCCACTGCTCCTGGAGACAAAGTTGTCCAAGCCCCCTGAGGGGAGTGTAGTCACTCTCACACCTCACAGCATTATATTTTTGGCTTTCTAAGTCTTGTATCATATAACATTCTACAAACATACAAACCAGCTAGCATAAGAAGGCCTTACTGTCTATTGAGTCTGCTTGATTGCAGTGCCCTTGATCCAGAGATTACAGTGGGCCCCTACCTCCAATCCTGTTTTCCTCTGTATCGTATTCCACCATCTCATGACCCCTCACCATCATTTGAATGACGACCTCAGATGGGAGTTCATTCCACTCCAACACTACCCTCTCTGTAAAGAACTGTATTTTGACCTTCTTGAATCTTCCCTCTGCCAGCTTAATACAGTACTCTCTAGTGGTCTTGGTGTCACTCAGACAGAAAATATCCCTGATATGTACCTTTTTTATACCTTTCGGGTGCTTGAAGGTTTCAATCATGTTCCATCTCTCCCTCCTTTCCTCTAGTGAGTATATGTTAAGCACTCACTCTCCCTGTACTTTCATGCCCTGCCCTGCTATTCCTGAACCATCTTTGTCACCCTCTTCTGGACTGCTTCAAACTGATTCATATCATTTTTCTGGTTGGGGTTCCAGTATTGCATGCCATACATCAGGTGTGGTCACACTGAGGATCTGTACAGTGGCATTATAACTTGCTCCCTTCTGCTCATGAACCCTCTAGCAATATAGCTTAGCATTCTGTTTGCCTTGGCCACTGCCTTCTTACACTATGTGGCCTTTTCATGGTTCTTGGTGATAGCTCTCCAAAAGTACTTCTTCTGTTTCAGTGACCTTGACCCATCTAGACTGTACTATGCCCTCAGATTTTTACTTTCTATATGCATGACCTTGCACTTCTTTGCACTGAACCCCATCTTTCGGATGCCTGACTCCGGTCTGGCCAGGTTCACCTTTAGGTCCTGCATGCCTTCATCCAAGTCCACCCTCTCACAGAGCTTGGTGTCATCTGCAAATAGGCAGATTTTGAATTAAACTTTATTGTCAATGTTATTAATGAGCACATTAAACAACACTGGGAAATACAATGCCCCCCATGGGACACCACTTGTAACTTCTATTGTACCTTGGAGTCTCCACCACCACAACCACCACCCTCTGGATTTTTTGCTAAGCCAGTTTGCCACACACCTGGTTAATTTGCTCCTTGCCCTTACATCCTCCAATTTCCTGATCCACCTCTTGTGTGGCACTGAGTTGAAGGCCTTGCTAAAATCAAAATATAGAATGTTAACTGACTGACACTTTTCCACCACTCTTGTTACCCATGAAAAGAAGTTGATCAGAGTGGTTTGTTAGCACTTCCCTTATATAAACCTATACACCTATACCGTCTCTGTCCTGTAGCCCACTGGCTTCAAGGAACTCCACCATTCTTTCCTTTAGAATGGTCACCATGGGCTTACACACAATGGAGAGCTGACTGACCATCCGGTAGTTCCCAGCCATACTTCTGTGAAATGGTACCACACGCACAGTTCTCTATTCCTGCGGTACCACTCCTGCAACCAAAGAACTGTTGAACAGGTCCACCAGTGTACCTACCAGCTCTGCTGCCAGTTCCCTAAACACCCTTGGATGCATGCCTTCTGAACTTGAGGACTTGTTTACCTTTTTCAGTCATTCATTCTTTCATTCAGGTTTTATTTAGTATAGTGCAATTCTCATTGTGACTATGCGCTTCACATACAATTTCAAAAACATTTAAAAATATTGACATATAATACCGATAAGTACAGACAAATCATTCCTGTTTTTAAATTAAAAACAATCAGTTGATGGGGCGCTAATGAGCCAGTAAGCTGATAAGATGTGTTCCTACTTCACTCCTCTTCGTTGGGAAATTTAAATAAAATAAAGGTACTAGTTTGCTTCCACTTTTGATCAAAATTACAAGATCCAGTGGCAGATGTTTTATGGATGAGTATCCAACTTCAGGACCCAGCAAGAGTCAGCGTACAGCAGCTAAAATGTGTAAGAAAAGTGCAGCCGGAGGGCAGAGTGAAAGCGAGAGCTTGATTTCACTCTCTGCAGTGGAAATAACCGCACTAGGCCATGAGCTAATGGGCCAGGTTGTCGCAGCTCTTGAACCCAGACTGTGCAAATCAGAATCCCACATAGATGACAAGATACTAGAAGTCCTTACCCAACAATCTGCCCAGGCGCTCCATCTTAATGAGGTGGAGGAGAGAACTTCCAGATTGGAGGATGAAATGCAGGGTGCCCCAGAGAAAATCCTGGCATTGCATAGAGAACTAGAAGAGATAAAAGAGGCAGCAGATTATCAGGACAACTACCACTGGAGGCTCAACCTCCACTTAAGGGGATTGCCTGAAGGAAAAGAAGGAGGGATCGCTTTAGAATTCTGTGCAGTGACCTTGCCAACTGTGCTGGAGATTGAGATGAGTGATGGCCAGGTTATGATGGAAAGGGCTCATAGGGCAGTTATGCCCAGGCCACCAGAGGGCCAACCTCCTCAGCAGCTCATTATGCGGTTCCACTACTATCAGGACTGTGAAAAAGTGCTGTGCGCACACCGAGAAATAGGTTCAATAGTTTATGAGGGGCACAAGCTGTTTATTTCCCAGGACCATTCGGCCAGATTGCTGAAAAAGTGCAAATTGTTCAATGAGGTGATGGATAACCTACATGGTATAAAGTTGGAGAATTTTATGATCTATCCCGTGACTCTCAAGATTAAGCATGAGGGGGCAGTTTTCTCCTTTTGGGAGGTGAAGAAGACTGCAACCTTTGTTGAGCAGTTGAGAAAGAAGGTGGGATGAGTGACTGTTTCCCTGATATGTATGGTAGGAAAGCTACTTTGTTGTACTATTTGGAGCATCTGGTGACCCAGGAGGCATGAGGACTAGTGCGTTGCTCTAACTGCCAATATTGATACTGAGCAGATTGTAGGCCTCTGCTTCTTGGCCTGTTAATATTTGGACTGGGTATAAATATTCAGATTGAACTGCTGTGCTGGGTGCCTGCAATCCCCATGGGGAGGTGCAGGGGAAGGTGCCCGGATGGATTTTAATGCTGTTGCCTTGGGACATGGAGGATGCCTGTTGCACTCATCTATTTCTGCCATAAGGAGGGAGTGGACTTACCAGAAGATTTAGCGGGGTCTGCCCCCCATTTTCATTGAGAAGGACTTCAAGGGTGTCCTCAAAGCTGATTGCAAGAACTTTGGGGGAAATGGCTCCTTTAGCACACAAGAAGACTAGAAGGGACTTGTTCAGCCTGTGCTCCCCTTTGGGGAGGTGCAGGGAGGAAAAAAGAATCAGTGGCCATACTTCTACCAGCCTTCTAAGTGGGGGAGGGGGGTCAGAATTGTGGATGGTATTTGAAGGGTCAGACTTCTGACAGATACTTGATTTAATTGGGGAACTGAGGGAGTGCAATGGGGGGCCATGAGTGGTGGCAGGTCATGAGCGGTTGCCATATCTCTCCTTCTCGGGAGGGGTAGCACACTCTGAGGGGTAAATCTCTTGGAAAGGCAGCAGATATTGGGGGGTATCTCCATGGAGGGATGACTGACTCCATGGCTTTATCTGGATTGGCCCTCTGGGAGACTGCAGGCTATAGATGGACATTATGGGCAGGGGTAATTAACAGGGAAAGAAGTGACCAGAAGAGTTCTACATACACCAGAGGGGAGGGGTGGGGTGGAGATAGAGGGGAACACAGTCCAATCTATTGGGTATTAGGACACTCTCGCATAAGTGGCAGTTAGTGTCTGTAGAATGTGTGGGCAGGGGGTGTCAAGTGCAGAGAGGGATAAAGGGAGGAGAGAGGGAAGAGTATGGAAAAGGGGGGGAAGTGAACTGAGTGGAGATGGACATACAAAAGGGGGAATGTGGGAGGACAGATAGGTTAAATGTTGATTAAAAACTGAGAGCAGGGGGAGGAAGGCAGGGGAAGAAAGAAGTAGAAGTTAAAGCTGTGTGTGTTGTTACAGTTTATTGTTCATGTTCATGTTTATGTTTATTAGTTTATACTGCTGTGCACTGTTATGCACATTTATCTGTTCACATCCAAACAGACTCCAAGCCCAGGTTTTTCAAAGTAGGGCTTGGACCCATAAAGAGCGACAATGGTATGTTAGTGGTCTCCCACTGCTTCAAGGGGGGAGACAAAGACACATTTTAAATGGTCATTATGGCTAAAGTACAAGAGCTGAATGTTTGTACATGGAATGTGAGGGTGAAAGCAACCCCAGTAAAGTGCAATGGCCTGCTAACTGCTTTGAGGAGGCACAGGGCACAAGTTGCTTTTCTGCAGAAGACTCATCTCACTGACTCAGAGCATGCTAAATTGGCAAGGGGGTGGGTTGGGAAATGTTATTTGGCATCATTTAAGTCCCATAAATCTGGAGTTGCTTTCCTTCTCCACAGAAATTTACCCTTCCTGGTTCAGAGGGTGGTGCGGGATGTGGGAGGAGGGCGATATATTTTTGTGGTTGGTGAATTATAGGGGGAGAGTGTCACATTCGCCAGTGTGTATGCTCTGGTGGGATTTGACCCAGCGTTTTATGGTATGCTACAGTCAATGCTGGTAAAAGAGTAGTTACTGGGTCTTGTTCTGGGGGGGGACTTGAATTGTATCATGGACCCTGTGTTGGACCACTCCCTGGGTAAGGGCAGACAGAGTGAAGCCATCTGCCAATGGAGACTGGGACTGGGGGAGTTAGGATTAATTGATGTGTGGAGAGAAGTGAACCCGGGGGCCAGGGAGTATACCTTCTATTCCAATCCATACAGTACATGGTCCCGTATAGACTATGTGTTTCTATTGAGGGAATGGTATCAGACTATAATAGATGTTAAACATAGGCCCATTCACATCTCCGATCATGCGATGCTGATCCTTACTCTTAAGATGGAAATACAGAGGGAGGGTCCACCCCCCTGGAAGTTTCCAATGTATTTACTGGGGGACAAAAAATTGGGGGCATATTTAAAGGAGCAATGGGAGGAATTTATGCAAACTAATGGTGGGACGGAGGTGTCCAAGGCCAAGTTGTGGGACGCAGGAAAAGCTTATATGAGGGGTATGATTAGTAGATATGTTAGTAGGGTTAAGAAACAGAAACAGGAGAGATGAGTTGTATTAGAAGCCCAATTAAGGAAACTAGAGCGAAGAGTAGCGGGCGGGGGGGGAAGTGAGGGTGGCCCTAACAGCCACTAGGGATGCTTTGAATGCCTTTCTCCATGGAGAGGCAAGGAAGGCCTGGATTTTTTGTAAAAAACAAGTCTTTGAGTGGGATAACAGACCCGGCCCATTGATGGTTCAGCTCATGAAGGGAGGCTGGTGTCCAACTCATATCACTGCCATTAGGGACAGGGGAGACAATCTCGATAAGCAGGAACCACAGATCCGGAAATGTTTTAGTTAATTTTTTAAGACCCTTTATACAGCTAAGGGAGGTGCAACAGGGGGACTCATGGAGGAATTTGTGAGGCAGGTGGCCTTACCATGCCTGATGAGGGACCAGACTGAGGCACTGAATAGACCCATTGTGAAGGCTGAGGTGGTTTCCGTAATACAAAAGTTAAAGAGGGGTAAGGCCAGTGGACCAGACGGCTTCCCCACTGAGTACTATAAGGCCCTGGGGAGTCAGTTGTTGGGTCCACTGTGTGATACCTTCCAGCAGAGGGAAGGAGAGCATCTGGAACTTCTGGGAACGTTTTCAGATGCAGTCACCTGTCTAATCCCTAAAGCTGGGAAGGAGGTGACAGAGTGTGCATCCTGTAGACAATTTTGCTGTTGAATTGTGACCTAATAATTTTGGCGACGGTTTTGGTGGCTAGGTTGGAGGTAGTGCTGCCAGAGTTGGTTCACCCAGAACAAACTGGGTTCATCAGGGGCCATCTCTCCTATCATAATGTGCGACATCTCTTGAATGTGGTCTGGAGAGCGAATAGTGGAAGGGAGGACACTTGTATAATATCGATGAATGCCGAAAAGGCCTTTGACAGGATTGAATGGGCTTACCTTTTTGAGATTTTTTCCCAGTTTGATCTAGGTGAACCATTTGTGGGGTGGATTAGGGCAATGTATAATTCCCCTAGTGCCAAAGTGTTGGTGCATGGTACTCTATCAGAGTGCTTTAGTCTAGGGTGGGGAATGAGACAGGGTTGCCCCCTGTCCCCACTGCTGTTTGCCTTAGCGGTGGAACTGCTTGCAGTGGCTATTAGGCAACATCAAGGCATTAAGGGGAAAGGGGGGGTCTCAGGGATGCAACATAAGATTACGTTGTATGCTGACGATATGATGCTTTTTATGACAGATCTAGAAAGGTCCATGCCAATATTGTTAGATATAGTGGGGAGATTTGCTAATTTCTCAGGTTATAAGCTTAATTTAGATAAATCCAAGTTGATGCGACTGCCAGGTGGTGGTGTGGGGGATTATACATGGGGGTTTAAGCGGGTCCATAAGCACTTTACATATTTGGGGATTAAACCTGGGCTGTCCCTGGGGAATTTATATGACTTTAACTATACCCCAATGGTTAAAGGTGATCTGGCAGACTTAAAACAGTGGGCCTCTATGACAATCTCTTGGTTAGGGAGACTTAACCTAATTAAGATTGAATCTTCTACCCAGCCTGTTGTATTTAATGCAGATGCTGCATGTAGGGCTAATAAAGAGGGATGGTAAAAAGTTGGTGGGTGCCTTCTCTGTATTTATCTGTAATGAAAAGTGGGCAAGGGACAGCCTACAGAAGCTCAAAGTAGAGCCAGGAAGGGGGGCCTCAATTTCCCAGCTCAGGGACACCATTTCCTTGCTGTTTAGCAATGGTATATAGGGGATTGGGTCCACACTCCCAGGGAGGTCAGTTGGGTGGACTTGAAACAATGGGGCTGCCCTGCCAGGCTCTCTGTATTTTTGGAAAGGAGGGGCCTGTGGATGTTTTGGGCCAAGGAGGGGAGAACCCCCTGGCACTGCTTACATTAGAAAGTTGGGAAAAATTTAAAAAGTTGTGAGGAGTGACTGGGATGGACACTATTCTAGTACCCATTGCTAGGAATCCATTTTTTTTGCCAGGATGGGAAGACCCTGGTTTGAGGGGGCCGGGAACAGAGGGGAGCCAGAAGTTTAGCACATTTGTGTCAAAGAGGTTGTATCCTCCCATATACTGCTTTGAGACAGGAGCTGGAATTGGAAGGGAACCATATGTTTTGGTATTTCCAGGTCAGGACCTATCTTTCTGGTTTGGATGGGGGGGTAGGTAGACAGGAATGCTTAAAATTGAATCTCTTGTTATGTCAGTCTCTGAGAACCCGAAGGGTTTTGTGAGGAAGGTAGTTAAGGAATGCAAGAGTTGTTTGTCAGATCAATCACAGAAGGTGAGACATCTCTGGGAGTGGGATTTATGTGGGCCAATAACTAACCTGAATTGGGCTATGGTGTTACCCTTGCATATGGGCCTGTTTGTCTGCAACAAGTTTAAAGAGGCTTTTTATAAGTTTCTTCATAGATTGTACTGGCCATCTGCAGTGGTCCAGAAATATCATCCTTCTATTTCACCACAATGTGGCTGGTGTGAAGAGGAATGGGGAACCTACTACCATTGTTTCTGGGAGTGCAGAATTCTGCAGAGATTTTGGAGAGCAGTGGCCTTGGAGGTGGGGAGGCTTGCTGGGAGAGTTTTACAACTGGACCCCTTCATGTGTCTCTTTGGAGTAGTGGTAAATGAGGAAGGAGAGTGGGAACCCCTATGCCATTGGATGAGGGTATTGTTCATTTTGGCCCAGCACTGTATCCAGGATACCTGGGTTTCTCATATGACCCCTACAGTGACACAATGGTGGGCTATGATCCTTCGAATCTTAGCACTGGAAAGACATACATTATTGGCTAAGGATAGATTGGAGGGCTTTGTGAGGGAATGGGTGCCTCTTCTGGCAGACCTTAGTCCTGCAGAGAACATAATCTTGGGGGAGGGGATTGAGGAATGAGGATATTAGGATGGATGTCAAGTGGGGAAAGGATCTGGGTTAGGGTACTGGAATTATAACCTATTACGGTATATCGGATGAGAATGTGCGGCCTGAACTTGGAACATAGGAAGGATGCCTTTTTCTGTTTGTACTTACATGAAAGGTGTAAATGCCACGTATTAGCTCAATGTCATATATGCTATGATACCTTGTGAATGATACTTGAATGCGGATGTGAAGTGTGATACAGTTGTCTGCTAATAAAAGATTTTTACGCAAAAAAGAAAAAAATCAATCAGTTTTAAGTTATCAGTAAAAACATATCTACTTCTGAGGTAAAGCCTGCATAAATAAAAAAAAAATTTCAGCTCCCATTTAAATATGTCAAGTGTCGGGGTATCTTGGATATAGCAAGGGATAGCATTCCACAGGGTTGGGGCCACACAAAAAAAAGCTCGGGCCCCTGATGTTTTAAACACACCCTGGGAATCTCTAATAATCCCTTGTCTGATGAACAAAGGGTGCAGGAGGAGAGATAGGGACACAGGAGGTCATGCAGGTAGCCTAGCCCCTGACCATGCAGGGCCTTATAGGTCAGCAAACCGACCTTGAAGTAGATCCACCACCTAACTGGCAGCCAGTGCAGAAAGCACAGCACAGGCATGATGTGACACAATCTAGGTATACTGGTCAACAGTCTGGCTATGGCGTTCTGCACTAGCTGCAGGTGGCAAATACGTATCCCTGACAGCCCTTGGTATAGGGCATTGCAGTAATCAAGGCGAGGGGTCACAAATGCATGCACTACCTTTAGGGACATGAGCTCATTCCTAAGCCTGTCCTTTTTAGTCTGTCTTTAGCCAAGGCCACCTTCCTCCCTTGTGGCACTTGTCCATCCTTTTCTTTAGTAAAGATAGAGCCAACATATTAATTCAATACCTGTTTTCTCTTTACTGCCTTCCACCCATCCCCCTCCTTTTTTAGCTTTTCTATACTTTCCTTCTTGTCTCTCTTCTCAATGACATACCTGACAAAGGATTTCTCCCCAACCTAAATCCCTTCTGCAGTTTGTAGCTTTTTCTTAGCACTGGCCTGCCTGACTATTCTACCAGCATCCTAGCTTTCTCCAAGTATATCCCCTTATCCTCATCCTTCTGTGACTTACTGTACTTCCTATATGTGGCCCTCTTATCTCTCACTGCCAAGCTCGCCCCCTTACTGAACCAAGTTGGTTTCTTGGGATTGGAACTCTTTCCATTTTGTTTTATGCATGTGTCAGTGGCTGCCATGATCCCTTCCCTGATCACTGTCTGCCTCTGTTCTGATTTCATATATTTCTCAAGGCTAGCAAGGTGTTCTTCAAAATCTCTCCCATCCTACCATAATTAGCCTTCCTAAAATCTAGCACGTTTGGCTTTGTGCTTGGTGTTCCCTTCTCCATATTGTTTCGGAATCACACCATACAGAGGTCACTATCGGTTGCCTGCTAAACAAATCCCCTAAGACCCAACATACACATACCTCAGTTCTGACCTCCTTCCAGTACCCCATTGTCGGTCTGCTCAATATCAGGGATCCTTTCAATACAGAGCCCCCTGTGGTTTAATAATCTAAGGAACCAACTGAGCAGTCTTTCTAGTCTGTCCCAATTTAAACTTATGCTTCGTCAGCATTTTCTAACCGAAAGCATCTGTGATTGCTACACCTAGTTTCCCACTTCTGCAGACACCCTTGTACCACTTTTTTCACTCTCTGACGCTCTTACTTGGCTTCCGGTTTTGTTTCACCTCTCCTGACAGAACAATTTCCTCTTTCCCCCTGCCATCTCCTCCCTTACCTCTCCCCCTCCTTGCTCTTATTCCACTGACCCCTCCCCTCTTCCTGGTCCTGTCCAGGCCCTCTGTTTCCCACTCTCCCATATCTTCTTCCCCCTCATCCACCCTCTGTGTCCCCTGTTTTACCCCTTCTCCCACCTTAGCTTCCCCTCCCTCTCACCTTACAACAAGGCCTCTGGCTGCCGTATTTTCTTTTCCTTCTCTATCTGGACTCTGCCCTCTCATCTCCCTTACCTCTTCCTTACTCTTCCCCTTCTCCCCACATCTGATTAGCAATGTTGCTTCAAATGTACCTTATGGTTTTCTATGCTTGCTTGTAATCTTGAGTGTGTAGCACTGTTCCCACTTAGTTACCAGTTGACTTGCTGTGCTCCGATGATACCATGAATGTCGTCTGTACCACCGTTGATACCATGAATGTTGTCTATACCTCCCAACCTTATTGTAACCCTTTCCTTTGATGTGGAACCTTTGTAAATGAGCTGCCCCTAGCTCAAAGGTATTTGTAATCTGAGATTTAAATAAATAAATAAATAAGAAAACTATTCCCCAAGGACTCCTCCACCATGATGTCCCAGATGTGACCCCATTTATAAGTACCAGGTCCAGGATGGATCCCTCTCATGTTAGTTCAGTCACCCTCTGAACCAGGAATCTGTCTTGGACTGTGCCCAGTAACAGCTGAACCCTGAAACAGGTGGTGGAGGGGATACCCTAATCCACATAAGACAAACCAAAGTCTCCCATCATCATCACTATGCCCCTTTCAGCTGCCACCCAACTCCCTATCCCTTTCCTCATCCTGATTAGGTGGCCTATAATCCACAGTATATACCTAAAAAAAACATCAGTTATTCAGTTACAAAATCACTTGACTAAATTTTAATGTACATAAAAGTGATACTTTTTTTGGCTATAATTTTTCTCCCCGTGGTCCCAGACGCCTCTTTTCTTCCTTCTGCCCCCTCAGCACCATCCCCCAAGGATCAGACCCCCTTCCTTATGCCCCCATGACTTACCCCTCATGGCAGGGTGGTGGCAGGGTGGAGGGTGGAGGAGAGTGACTCAACCCACCAGAAAACAGATTCAGCCAGGGAGGTATTATCTCGGAGGCGGCGTCTGTGGGAGGCGCTATTCATGCCATGCATCCAGGACCTGCTCTTCTGCTTTTTTTCTTGTAGAGGGGGAGTGTGCAATGCCAACAGTGGCATGCAGCATAAGAGTCCACAAGCTGCCCATCGGTTGGCTGCTCCTCCTCCTCTACCCCTAATGTACTGGACTTGGCATGCCAACACCTAGACTCCTAGGTGTCAGGCAAGTGCTGGTCCATGTTCCCCACCCTCCCTGGGAGAAGAGAGCTGTCCCCTGGATGCTCTATCCTCTCCCTTGCTGGCCAACCCCTGGTGTCCAGCTCACACCGGGAACATGGGCCGCCGGCATGGCAGGAGGAAAGGCATGATGCCTCAGTCCTCCATGCCACTGGGCCTGTCAAAAGTGATAATTTTAATTAATAGCATACTTGTTAAAAATGCCAGCCATACCAAATAGAGTAAAATATGCTGAATGTTTTGCAGTGAACCATGGCGCTTTTGTAAAAGCTGTATTACACTGGAAAACACATCCACATCTTATAGTGGAGATAGGGAAAGGGATCATTGTTTAACCAGGAGTAGCACACTAAGCCGAAGCTTGTTTCCTGATGTGACCTGGGAGCACAAGGAAGCTAAGTGACTTGCTCATGATCACACAGTATGCACCTAGGCAGCTGTAGGATTCAAACCCAGGTCTCCAGATCTGCAGCTCAGAGCCTTGACTCACTGTGCTATACTGTAGTGGAGATAATTACAACTACATGTGCAAAACAATCATTTAATTAATTACTTGTGAACTAATTTTAAAACAGATAGTAAAAGTAGGCATCAACAGTAGAAAACACAAAGTTGTTATCCCTCTGTACAGACAGTTGGTGAGGCCCCATCTGGAGTACTGCGTGCAGTTCTGGAGACCCAGTCTCCGCAAAGACATAGACAGGACTGAGGCGGTCCAGAGGAGGGCAACTGAAATGGTGCGGGGTCTGCAGCAGAAGCCATATGAAGAGAGACTAAAAGAGCTTAAAATGTATACCCTTGAGGAAAGGACAGAGAGGGGGGACATAGAAACATAGACACATAGAAGGTGACGGCAGATAAGGACCACAAGGCCCATCCAGTCTGCCCATTTTTTCTACCTTATGAATGTGTCATAGGCCTGTACTCTGTCAATGGCCTATCTAGTCATATTCATCTGTATTGCTCCCTTATGCCTATCCCATGCCTGTTTGAAACCTTGCACTGTATTCATATCCACCACTTCCTAAGGTAGGCCATTCCATGCTTCCACCACCCTTTCTGTGAAAAAGAACTTCCTCACATTACCCCTTAATTGGCCTCCCTCTAATCTCATGCAGTGTACTCTTGTCCTGCTATTTATTTTATATTGAAACATGTTAGACTTTTTCACCTTGTTAATGTCCTTAAGATGTTTGAATGTTTCGATCATATCACCGCTCTCCCTCCTTTGCTATGGGGTATACATACTGAGCTCCATTAATCTGTCCTCATATGTTTTCTGATGCAGTCCCTGCACCATTTTGGTCACCCTTCTCTGGGTTGCCTCTGTTTTGTTAATGTTCTTGTGCAGGTGTGGCCTCCAGCACTGCACGCAGTACTCCAGATGGAGCCTAAGCAGTATCTTGTAAAGAGGGATTATTACCTTCCTCTTATGACTTGCGATACCCCTACTAATACACCCCAACATCCCTCTAGTCTTACCTACTACTTTAGTGGTCTGCTTGGATGATTTCAGGTCATCTGTGATGATGATGCTCATATCTCTTTCTTCCCTTGTGATTGCCAGCAACTCCCCTCCCAACCTATATGTAGCTTCAGGGTTTCTCTTCCTTATGTGCATGATCTTGCACTTCTTTGCATTTAACCCCATTTGCCACTGTTCTGACCATTTTGACAGTTTATCCAGATCTCTTCTCATTCTGCCCACTCCATCTGGATCATCTACTCTGTTGCAGATCTTGGTGTCATGTGCAAACAGACATGTTCGAAAATTTCAAGTACCTCAAGGGAATCAACAAAGTGCAAGAGGGGAGCATATTTCAGAAAAAGAGATGTGAAAGAACAAGGGGGCACAGTTTGAAGATAGAGGGGGGATGGCTCCAGGGGAAAGTGAGGAAATATTTTTTCACAGAGAAAGTGGTGGATGCATGGAACCATCTTTCTTGGGAGTTCGTGGGGTCAAAAACAGTGGGGGAATTCAAGAATGCATTGAACAGACATAAGGCAATTATAGTAGTGGTTAGGAGGAAGTAGGTTATTGGTTAACTAGAATCTGTAGCTTATCCAATAGGTAGGAAAATGGGCAGACTGGGTGGGCCAAGCAGTCCTTATCTGCCATCAAAGTCTACGTTTCTATATGTTTCTATGTAATTGGTGAGAATTGTTATAGCTTATGGCTAGGCTGCCCATCTGCTTCTTTTGTTCCCCGCTGGTGTATTGGTTAAATTCAATTCTGTGAATAACAGCCTTTTAAGCTGCTTCAGTTCTGTATTACATGACCATTGATCACTCATTATGTATTTTGTCTTTTGAAACTTTTTACATGCTTATATATAGGGTAAAAAAGGGAAGCTGGGCTAACTGGAAGGACACAGAGGATCCACAGTGATAGGAAACAATGAACCATTTTATTGAAAAAATATGGACAAACGGTCTACATGGGCATTAGTAAATGCACCCCCAACAGCAAAAATGGGTGTGGATGAGTCACATGATGTAGCTGCCCGAGTAAGACGTGCTCCGCTACTGCTCCACTCACCTGAGCAATTTCTACATATATAGACAACTTTTTCACCAACCTATTTCAACAGAGAGGAAATTATTGTATACTGTATACTTCTGCAATATCTACAAGGCTACAATCAGGTCTGACATGGAGGCAGAAATGCGTCTGGTGGTGCCCAGACATACTCCACCAGTAATGCTGGAGAAGCAGGCCAAAAAAACCAGGACGAATACTGGTAACACAGCTTGCACTCAATCCACACCTGCATCGACGTCAGGTACCCCTGAATCAACCTCTCTAAGCCTGGAAAGGTTCCTCATGGAATTCCAAGCCTTCAGGGATGAAGTACCATCCCTGGTGTCTGAAGTTAAAGCGATTTCTGAAGCATTAGATGACACCACCCGGCAAGTGATGGATAATGAAGCCCGCATTTTCTCTATGGAGAAGTGGATTGAGAAATCAGAAACATCAGTAATCACAAATCACCAGACCCTGAAAAAATTAGAGAACAAGATTGAGGACCTAGAGGGGAGAAGCCGATGAACAACTTAGTGACCATCGGCATTCCAGAAAATGAAGAGGGATCAGATGCTTTGTTGTTCACACAGAAATTCTTAAACAAAATTGCACGGCCTTCTCCATTTGGGCCAAACTACATCCTGGAGCCAGCACATCGGGACCTCAGACCTATGCCTGCCCAATCAGCTCAACCTAGGCCCTTAATTTGCCACTTTCTTAATTACTAGGAAAAACAACATGTTTTACAAAGAATGAGAGAAGTACAGGAAATTTTGTGGGAAGGGATAAAAATCAGAGTGACACAAGACCTACCAGCTACAGTACGACAAAGCCTTACCCTCTTCCACCCAATTGTCTCGAAGTGCATAGCCGCTGGCATAAAGTTCAGAATGGTATAACCTGCCAAGCTCTAAATACATCTGGATGATTCATGGGCCTTCTTTGAAGAGCTTGATCCAGCTTTATCTCATGTGAAACAAAAATGACCCACTCTATTTTCTGACCGCTGAAGAATGTCACAGGTGAATCTGTTGGGGAAAGCTTTATTACCGAATAATAGCATCAGTTATTCTGATGGTTCTCTTTAGGATTTACAACCTGATTGCATTTCATTTGAGCTGGAACTGTTTATACATTATCTCTTTGGTTACTGGGTTGGGTTCTACATGCTCAGTTTGGGTCTCAGCACTGACATTTGCCCTCAGATCCTGACGTCTGAGCCTTTGGTGTGACATTAACATTTAAGGTTTGGAACAATTTATGTTGTTTGTTTTTAATGGTGGATCAAAAGACATACAATCCTGCATCCCCATGAGATGAGACCCAGCTTTGCACATTGGGGATAACACATCACCACCAGCCTTTCAAGGCTTTGCACCATTTTGCCTAAAAACGGCATCCCCTGGAGAAACTTTAATTGCAAGAGGGACTTTTCAGTTTCAGCAATTTGGTGGTACTGTGACTGTGTGAAGCCCCAGAGTTCCGTTATAATACTCCATGACCTTGGGGACATCTTTTCTTAATTTTCTAATTTCATTCCTTCTCAGGTGTTTCGATGAACAACTTTGTCCTGCACCAGGGGTATTGTACATTGTTAAGATTTTACTCAAATTATCATTTTCCCTCTAGACCAGAATTCCCTTACAGCTGGAAAGAATGGGAAATTTGTTATTGTGGATGTAATTATGTCATATCTTTTTCGCTTTCCATGCAGGTCTGGATATGGTCTAACACTATATTTTGCATTTATAAGATGGTGTTTAGCAACATGAATAAATACATAACTTTGTAATTTTGCTCGTGTGGGTGGGGGAGGGTGGGTCCTCAGTAAGCTGACTGCCACAGACTTGCACACCGGGGAGGGTAGTTCTTATGTTTACATAACAGTCACTAAACTACTGGTTACCATTTGGAGTATTTACAGTGCAAATTCTACATGGGTTGTAGTTTGGATTGGGAGGGTGCAGAAAGGGTTGTTAATAATAGTAATGGGGATAAAAGAAGGGGGGTTATAGAAAATTTTCCTTTATTAAGTTTAATCTTGGGTGGGGGGTGCCAAAGGATATTCTTAATACTTCAGATTAGCTGGCTGTTTCATAGATACTACAAATTTAGAAGGTTTCCACTATAATTAAGATGGTATTATGACGTAATCATTTCATTTTGACTTGTGGAATGTTAAGGGTGCAAGACAACCACTCAAGCGCATGTGCCTTTTAAAACACCTCAATATTTTCTGTGAGGAAGTAATTTTTCTTCAGGAAACCCATCTCCTATGAGCAGAGGAGACACTCTTAAGAAGGCAACAAGTGGGTCAAGTTTTTGCTGCAGGGGACTCGAGAAATAGCAAAGGAGTAGCTATTCTTTTGGTCAGGTCCTTTCCATTTATATGTGAACAACGTATCAGAGACAAAGGGGATAGGTATGTTTTCACTATTGGAAAGATCCAATCCATCACAATCTTGCTGGGTAGTGTTTATGGCCCTAATATTGATTCGCCATCATTTTTCATCTCCAGTCTCCAATCTCCAGATTATCACCCTTCCTCCATATCCTGACGATTATTGGGGAAAACTGGAATCTTCCCTTTGATCCTATTATGGATGTCACCCAACCCTATAACAAGAGGACTCTCTGCAGCACAGAGGGCTTATAGAGATCTAATAGACCACTTGGGCCTCTGTGATCCCTGAAGAACCCTGCATCCCACTGGCAAAGAATTGACTTTTCACTCGGTGGTTCATGGCTCAGCATCACGCCTTGATTATTTTTGGATTAGCAAATCCCTGATCCAAGGTTTAATGGATAGCAGACCGAAACTGGGCATAGGATCTGATCATTCCATAGTGACCTGCCGCCTCTTTTTGTCTCTCAACTGGGGAAACAACAGTCAATGCCGACTTAATAAACAATAATTGAAAGATAAGATAGTTATGGATTGTATACTCTCTGCATTAAAATCCTTCATAGAAATTAATTGGGGTTCTACAGATTCACCATCCATGCAGTTGGGAGCTCTTAAATGTTCTTTAAGAGGTGAATTTATAAAATAGTCTACTATTGAAAAATGAAAAGGAACCTTAGAAGCTAAATGCTTGTTAGATCAAATTAGGGCAAAAGAAAAATTGATGTCCAGGAATACCCCGGACTCTAAGAAAGAGATCCTAATTAAACTACAGAATAAATATTCTGATCTCCTAAGGGAAAAAGCAGAATGGGCATTACTTAAAACTAAAGTCACGTACACTGAGCAGGGGGGGGGGGAATGGCAGGATAGCTTTTAGCCCTCTGACTTAAAAAAATGAAAGCCTCAAGGTGTATTGCAGTGATACAAAAAAACGCAGATGATCCTCTTTTGACTAAATCGGCAGACATTAATAAAGAATTTGAACAATACTATACCTCTCTGTATAAGTGTATGCCTAACCGCCCCCCTCAAAATGAGGTTGACTCTTATTTGAAGAGTCATCCCCTTCCCTCCCTTTCTCCCTTTCAAAGGGAAACTTAATCCTGCCAGTTACAGAATCAGACATACTTAATGTCATTAGGGATCTCCCCTCATATAAGGCTATGGGTCCAGATGGCTTCTCATAAAACTTTTATAAAAAATGTGCCTCTCAGCTAGCCCCCCTATTACTGGCAGTATACTCCAGAATGCTTAATGATGCAGACATTACCCCAGAATGCTAGATACCACGATTATTATTCTCCCAAAACCAGGTAAGGACCCCACTAAACTCCCAAGTTATCATCCCATATCCCTTCTAAACACTGACTTCAAAATTTTGGCTAAACTCTTAGCACTTGGATTAGAGCCTATCCTATCATCACTCATTAGCTCAGATCAGGTGGACTTTATGAAGGGAAGATCTTCTGTGGACCACCTTCAACGTTTGTCATATCTTTTTTCCACATCCAGGGACTCTCCTCAGGGTATGGCGTTGGTTTCCCAGGATGTGGAAAAAGCCTTTGGCAGGGTCGATTGACAGTTTTGATTTAGAATCCTCCATAGATTTAACTTCCCCCAGAAATTCATCTCCTAGATACAAATTATGTACTCCACTCCATCTGCTCGAGTCTTTTGCAATGGATTTCTTTCCCCCCACTTCCCTTTAGAAGCAGGAACCAGACAAGCTGCCCTCTATCACCCTTATGTGTAATTTATACTAAGAGCCCCTAATTGTCTCACTACAACAGTCACCCAGGATTCATGGCATTCAGGCAGGTTCACTAAATACCAGAACTGCAGTTTATGTAGATGATATAGTGCTCCATATAACTTAAACCCTCCATTCAGATGTTACTTAATAAAATAGAGAAATATAGGTTCCTATCTAATTACAAGTTAAACATGGACAGATCATCGATTTTTCTGCTAAACACTAAAGTACATAAGCAAGACGTTCTTGAATTAGGTTTAAAATGAACTCCTAAATCCATTAAGTATCTGGGGATACACCTTTCATCAAGTCCCTCTCAAATGTGAAAACTAAATTTAGATGAGTTCAATAAAACTGTGATGCAAGATTTAAAAAGATGGCAGGAACTACCTCTTACCCTATGGGGCTGAGTGAGCATTATTAAGATGAACATGGTTTAAAACTATACATAGTTTTATCTTAAAGTTTCTCTGAAAAGATAAACCTCCACACCATGGATACAATAAATTAGCCACTCCTAAATCCTTAGGAGGGCTTAAACTCCCTAATTTCAATTATACTACTGGGCAAATAATTAGTAAGTACCTCTGTTGGGATTCCCCTCCTACACCACAGTACACCCCCATATGGCTCCTAATTGAAAGAGAATTAATTCAAACCTTGGGTATTAACCCTGTGGCTCTACTTTTTGTAAAACTCAAAAAGTTTCCCCTTCCCTTGGCCATAATCCGATAGGCCACTCAATTCGCATTCACTTACAACAGTGCTCCACATTAAAATATGATAACACCCAAGATTTTTTACAAGCCATCTTTCAAACCCCAAATTTTAAGATAGGGGGACAATTAATTCCTGCTCACTGGATCCCGCTCCCACAGGACTGTGTGGTACAGGACTTTCAAAGTCCCAATAAAACCTGGTTGTCGACTACCAAAATCCTAACTAAATTTGGTCTTCCCAACACCTGGGCCTTTAAAATTATCAGTTAAGACATACATTTATTATATATTTCTGGAGCGACCCTGACTTAGACAACTCACCTGACTGGATATCCGAAGGCAGAATTCTTGCTTCTGCCCCACATGCTGTGTCATCCCTCTATGCTATGTTGTTCCCATTAATAGTCCCAAAATGTGATGGCACCTCTAAATATTGGAACTGACTATTCCCCAGTTTAGGTCCTAAATGGCCTAAGATATGAGATCCCTGCCACAGACTCATCACGCAAGACTGCCTGCGCTTAATGCAATTGCAATTTTTAAATGACATATATCTCACTCCCTATAAATTACATAAAATGGGTGGAGCAGAAAACCCATTTTGCACCAGATGTCAACAAAGTCCAGGAACTCTTTATCATATATTCTGGGAGTGTACCAAAATATTACCATTGTGGGAACTAATCAAATCCAAAATGGATCCTCTGCTTGGTATTCAGGCTTACTTTACACCTGAGGTGTGTCTACTAGGGTTTTTTTCCAGCTTTCCATCTATGGTCAGGAACTATCATAGGATGATGATCACCTTGTCAGTTAAAAAGATAGTATTAAAACATTGGAAGGATTCTCTCCAACCTAGCTACTCAGAATGGTAACAGGAATTGCTTTTTAATTTACGTGTAGAGAGAATGATGGCCAGTCTAAAAGATAAATTGAATACTTTCAAGAAGAGATGGGACAATCTATATGTCTTGTATTCATTGTAATTGTATTAGTATGTTAAATAATCAACTTTCTCTGATGTGACTAATCTTAAAGTATCCCTAACAAACATTAGTTTATATTGGCACTCAGTGAGTGGGTGGGAGGGTAAGGTGGAGGGGCAGTGGAGACAGGTGGGTGGGGGGAGTTTCGTTTAGGTGGTTGTTATTTTTATTACCATGTCTATCACATCCATTGTTCCTATTGAGTGTATGCAAATAAAACTCAATAAAATTTGAATTAAAAAAAAAGGAAAAATGGGTGTGGTCTACAATTCTTTTTGTTCTGACTCTTTTTCAGAAAAAGCATCAGAGCAACACAAAACATCGACCTGAACCATTTTTTTCTGTGAGGGGGTGCACTTACTAATGTCTGTGTAGTCTGTTGTTTGTCCATATTCTTTCAATAAATGGTTTCTTGTTTCCTATCGCTGTGGATCCTCTGTGTCCTTCCAGTTAGCAGAGCTTCCTTTTTAGTTTGCATTGTGCTTCTACTTGGCTCCTGGGTTAGTGTTATTGAGCTGCCACCTCCACATATGGATTTATATGTAAGGTATTAATAGTTAACCAAACTGGTTAAATGGTTTAATTTTTTTCAATTTTTTTATCAATATAAATAACAACAAACAACTAAAAAAGTTATCAAAACAACTAAACACTATAAAGAACAAACATTACAACCTCTACCATGCTATGATATTAATATAAAATATGAAAAAACACATCATTGCTTTCAGTATGATGTCTTCAATGTGATGATCCATGTTCCATTTGCAAGCTACTTATTTATTGCCACGTGATAAAAGTAATGTAATAAACATCCATGTTTCCAAGAACACCACACCTATTTGTATAAAACATAAAGAGGAGTGAAAAAAAAGACCTTATTCAACCAGGATATGAGTTTCATGCAAATAACTCTATACCATAACAATTTTATCTGCATTGGGATGCAGTTTCCATGCAAATATCCAATATCATGGATTCAAAAAAAAGGGTTCCCAATCAAATCTATTGTTTTATCCTTTTCCTGGATAGGATTTCAACTTCTGTATCTAATACACTTCCTGTTGTTGTATTTTCTTGTTCAGAACCTCACCATTTGTGCCGATTTAAATTTTTTCAATGCCCATAAATGAGAACTTATATTCCCCTTCACTATTTACAATATGTTCTGCTAGAGCATTGGTTACATCCTTGCAGTTAATCCAGCTCAAATGCTTACCAATCTGATAATTTTGTTTTTTAATTTATTGTATTTCCTGCATAATAACTGTGACAGGAACATACTTTCAGACAAATCAGGTTGTTAGAACTGCACTTAAGGAAGGCCCTTACTTCAAAGCTCTGTCCTATTTGTTCTTGGCCAAATGTATTACATGTATTACATTTTTCCACAGCTTGGTTTACCCCAGCACCAACCACGTTACATGAGCATTATTTTTGTGTGTTGGACATTGACCTATAAACTACACCCAGACTTAATTTCCTTCCTGCTGTCATTTGGATTTGTATCCATGATGCCCCTATTTTCCTTTCCACAATTTCCTCCCTAGTGGCAGCAATGCATTTTCTGATGTATAGTGCTACCACTGCCCCTTCCCTTTCTCCTTGTCCCTTCTGTAGAGTGCATACCTTAGAATTTAGATCTCCTAGTCATGATTTGTGGCAGCCCAGGACTCTGTGACCACCACCAGATCCACCTTTCCCTCAAACATCATGGCCTGCAAGAATTCTAGTATTCTGGGAAATTACCCTCCAAAATTTCTTATTCTCTCTTCCTTTTTGATCATGTGCTTCCCTCTCCCTTTACTAAATGGTATGCCCCTCTGCTCTTGTCCACTTTGCTATCGTACCTTTGCATCCTCCCATTCCTACCATTCTCCCCTTCACTGTCCCCCTGTGCAGTTTACCCAAGGGGGGTTGATTGCCCCCTCCTCCATAAAGCTCCTCCCTTAGTCCCCTTCTATCTGATCACTCTATGTACTTTACCTGGGAGGGACTTCTGCTCCCTTCCCCCAGGAAACTATGGGTGCTGTGACCTTTGCTACCCCCCTCATTTAGTTTAAAAACTAGGCTCCTGTTTATATATTCCCAAAATGATTCCCCTAGCAGCTAGTTGCCCCTCCTGCTTAGGTTCAACCTATCAGGTGCAAAAAGGGTCTTGTCATCCCAGGTCCCCCCTCAGTCCCCCCTCAGTCCCCTACATATCCATTCCCTCCTTCCTAGACCATTCCCTCAGCCAGTCTTTAAATTAAACTATGCTTTGTTTCCTGGCTGTGTTGACTCTAGGTACTGGCAACACTTCAGAAAAGGATACTGACCTTGTCACACTCCCCCACAGACCTGGTCCATCAATCTAAACCTATTCTAAACTTTCTGTAGCTTGCATCCAACTATGTTACTGGTAACTACAGTAGGTGAATTATCCCATGTTGCTTCCCCTTAGTGTGTGTGTGTGTGTGTGTGTGTGTGTGTGTGTGTGTATGTGTTTGTGGCCTATCTTGGATCATATATGCTCTGCTGTCATTTCTGGGAGGCACATCACTCTCCTATCTTCCTGCCCTCCCCCCTTCCTAGCCCATCTAATCCCCTTCACAGTTGAGTTCCCAATCAATGACTCTTCCCTTCCCTCCTGTTACTGAATCTACCTTTACTTCTCCAATCCAACCTACTGCCATTCTAGTTTTACTCCATTATGCCCTCCCTCCTTCCCCTCAACCTCTGAAACTGGAACATAATTGGACCCCATGTCCCCACTGCACTCACATTACTCCTTGATCCTACCCCTGGCCCAGCCCATTCTCCTGTCTCCCTGTCAGTATTCCCTACTCCTTCCTCGGGAGTTGCACCTTCACCACCAGGAGCCTAGTCTGCTACATACTGGGTACCCCCCCAGCCAGGAACACTGCAGCATCACACCCCCTACAGCACACCACTCTGCCCCTTTCTATCTCCTGCCTCATTTAATTTCATGCACTACCCCACCTTTGTCCTTAGTCCCATCCTAGATATGGCTACTTCAATCAGTACACTCCACCTGCCTTTGCAGGTCTACCCCAGATAGGAAGTACTGTATTCCCACCTGCCTTCACAGTCCAACTATAGTAAGGGAGTAAGACCAATCAGTGGTCCCACCTGCCTATTCAGGCCTACCTCAGATAGGGAATACCACCAACAGTAGCACCAGTCACTAATCTTACTTGCCTATACAGGCCTACCCCAGATAGGGAGTATCTTTAATCCCAAATCCTTTCTGCCTATACAGGCCTACCTTACATGGAAAGCAGCATCAGTCACTAATTCCTACTGCCTACTTACAGCCTACCCCATGCAGTATAAAGTTCCAACAGTAACATAACCTACCTCCTCAGTCCTGTCAGCTTGCTGCCTACCTTCAGCAGCAGGCACTTCTTTTCACTGTTCTCCCCTGTTCCCTTACCTAGACATTTTGTTGAACAGAATCCCATATGGCCTAAGGGCATCCTGCAGAACCCATACAAAAGCTACTTAGTAAGACTTCAGACTCCTGCTTGTGACACTCACGCTAAGGGTAGCTTAGATGTCTCAGACTTTTAATTAGAAAATGGCATCCCATTGGCTGCCTGCAGTCACATGTTCAGGCCAGTCACCTATTACACCTCCTTTAACCTGCCCTCTGCTCACCTTCTTTCTCTTCCCTCTCCCTTTCCCCACACTCAGTCCTACATAATTGAATAACAAATGTAAAAAAAGGAAAAAACATGCAGCTGAGAGCACTGCTTAGCTGTTGCTGCTAGACTGCCTGTTGCTTCTTTCGTTCCCAGTTGGTGTATCAGTTACATTCAATTCTGTGAATAAGTCTTTTAAGCTTTGTATAGAACTGCTTCAGATCTGTAGTTTCCAGTTGTGATTTAGTGTTTGTGAATCCCATCCTGATCTTGAGTCATGCTACTTTTTTGGGCTGCAGTGGGCGGAGCTCTGCAAACCTTTTGCATTTTGAGAAAAAGGACTCCCACATTCCTTGTGAATGAACAACATGTTGGAGTGAAAAAAAACAGTCACCTCCACCAGAACAATCCGCGCTTGCACTATATTTTTTGTCAGAAATTGCATGGCTATACCCAGTAAAGGATTAAACAGACTGACCAGCGCAGAAATCTAAGCCTGTATAACTCGACCTCTCGCTCTCTTGGCTCTCTGCGGTGGTCCTCAAGGCAGTCCCCTCCCATCTGGCTACACTGAGCCCAGGCCACCAACCTGGAACAAACATCTAAACTCCATGTCATGTTTGAGTCATGGGAACAGGAGGACAGCGCTGCAGATGGACTGATCAGAGGTCAGGTTATGTGTCAGGTCACAGGTTGCTTGCTGTTCATCACCACACTGATTTCAGCCACGTCCATTGTGATTTCCATTTGACCCGAATGGTGACAGCACAGCAGGCAGCAAAAAAGTGAAAGTAAGTAGCAGGGCAAGTCAGGTGATTGGATGAAACTGATGAGTACCTAACTGGCCGCCTTCTGCCTCCTGGACCACTGACTGATCTGGCTGCCTGGCGCACACACCACATGCTTTCACTTCCATTCTGTTATGTGTGTGTGTATGTGTTTCTCAGCAAGTCCAGGGTAGTGGAGAGTGACCTGCTGCATGCTGTTGATAGAATAGGATGACTGGAGTATGTCTGGATGGTACTGCTCAGAGAGAAAGCATGAAGGGGGCTTGACAACCTAGTCACATGCCACAGACAGGACTCAAGTTGGGAGTCCAGGAGCCGATGACTTGAAGAGGAACTAAGCTGTAAATAAGTGTCTACCCACAAGTCACTGCCACATGTAAGAGTTAGCAGATCACTATGTGGCCCTGCTTGCTGCTAGTTCGACAAGAATCCCTCTTGACTTGGCTCACCCTGCAGTGTACTGCTCCTCCCATTAACAAAAAAAAAAAAACAGTGCCTAAAATCACCACCGCACCATGGCCCAGCTGCCTGAGAGAGCTCTTAGCTTTGTGTGTGCTGCGGGCTGCTATTACTGCTCAACACTCATCTTGGTCACACTGTTTCAGTGCAAGCTGCTGTTGGCCAGCCTTTTGACAATCATGGAGCTGGCATCTCACTTGGTACAGCTAAGAAGAGAAGAGGTCTATTACTACTGATGACAACTGACTGGCTCCTGCTCTTGAAGAAAAAAGGTTGGTACCATGTTGCTCCAAACTAAGCTTGTCTCTAAACTTTGCTGGGGAGTGGTGTAGTTTACTGCCCTCTTACTTGTGGAGGGTCTATACATGATGAATGTTCCCCTGACCCCTACAAAAACTTTATGTGGCCTTGGCGGAAGTATGTTGTCCTATGCCTTATCTATGTGGGGCCCTAAAGATTATCATGTGAAGAACCCCACACAAGAGGGCACAGTGCAATACACTACTCCAAAGCCAAACAAAGCTTGTGGAGGGGGTGTGGGGTGGTAGTATGTTGTAAAAAAAGGAAAAAAAATCAGCTGTGAACACTGCTTAGCTGTTGTTGCTAGGCTGCCAGTTGCTGCGTGCCCATGGTGAGTACCAGGAGGTAATCTCCCGTAAGAAGGCAGAATTCCTGTCCAGGGAGATTGCGACAGGGAAGAACAGACCTTCTCAGCTTTTTTGGACTATGGACAGGCTTCTCCATCCTGCCTGTCTACAGCCAAAGAAGACTTTTTCATCCACGTTATGTGAAGAGTTTGCACTGTTCTTCTCTGACAGAGTGTCATCTATCTGGTCAGGGATTATGTCAGGGAGGCTATCACCTTGCAGTAACTGGGCTGGGGGGAACAAAGTCACTCTGCCTGCCGGGGAGGAGTTTAGGCTAGTGAAGGTGTCTGAAGTGACTAGGGTGATTGTAGAGCTGAAGCACACTTCTTGGGAACTGGACCCAGCCCCGACGTGTTTCTTAATGGGATGCACTGAGGCTGTTGGTCCAGTGTTCACCAGGATTTCTGGGTGCTCAATGGTGGAAGGAGTATTCCCAGTGGCTTTGAAAGAAGCGCTGGTGAGACCCCTCCTTAAGAAACCTTCCCTTGACCCTGAAGTCCTGGTGAGTTACTGTCCAATCTCCAACCTACCATTTTTGTGCAAGGTTGTTGAGAAAGTGGTGGCACAACAGTTAGAGGACCGCCTTGTGTCCTTCAGCATCTACGAACCATTTCAGTTGGATTTTTGGGCTAGACACAGCACAGAAACAGCACTAATTAGGATGCATAATGATCTGCTCAGGGTTAGAGATACAGGAAACAGGTCAGTTCTTGTGCTCCTTGACCTTTCATCAGCATTTGACACAGTGGACCATGTAATTTTTATTCATTGGCTCTGTGAATTTAGTGGACTCACTGGTACTGTCATCAGAAGGTTTGAGTCCTACCTCTGTGATAGGGTGCAGCGGGTAGTGATGGGGAATTTCTCCTCCTCCCCAATGCTCCTGTCATATGGAGTACCACAATGCTCGATCTTGTCACCAGTGCTGTTTGCAGTGTACATGCCGCCCCTGGGTGAGATCATTCAGCAATACTGCGTGGAGTTTCACTGCTATGCTGATGACACCCAGCTGTATTTGTCATTTGCACCTGAAACATCAGGTGCTGTTGATATGCTTAACAACTGTATGGCTAAAATCAATGACTGGATAGCTTCCAGTTGGCTGAGACTTAACCCAGATAAAACAGAGGTGCTGGTGATTAATCCAAGTCGTGGCCGAGATGAGTTGTCACCTCGAGCCACCACAGGGCTTTTTCTGGGGTCTGCTCCATTCATGGCTTCCCTGAGGGTGCGTAATCTTGGTGTGATCCTGGACTGCAGGCTGACCTTTGAAGATCAGGTATCGTCTGTAGTGAAGAGTGTTTTTTACCACCACTGGAACATCTCCAGGATGAAGTCCCTCGTTCCGCCTGAGGATCTGCCGATCCTGGTACATGCCTTTGTGACCCCTAGACTCGACTACTGTAACTCTCTATAATTTGGGGTCACAAGAGGAACACTCTGCAGGCTGCAGCTAGTGCAGAATGCAGTGGCCCAGTTGCTGACAGGCCTACAGAGGTACTGCCATGTGACTCCGGTCCTCCGTGCTGTGCACTGGCTGCTGGTCAAGTGGAGGGTCCTTTTCATGATGGGCTTGCTCACCTATAAGGCCCTATATGGACTAAGTCCTGGCTACCTATCGGAGCCTCTGCTGCCTGTGACCTCTGCTCGCTCCCTCTGCTCCTCTTTGATGGGCCTCCTGGACATTCCCAGGGTTCAGCTCAAGACATTGGGTGACCGTGCTTATAGTGTGTGTGGGCTGACCCTGTGGAACTCTCTTCCATCTGCAGTCTGGGAGGCCCCCTCAATTAGTGTTTTCAAACTAAGGCTGAAGGCCCACCTCTTCGACCTGGCTTTTATGGAGTGATCTCCCGAACCAACTGCTTTAGCTAGTATATATCAATTTAAATGGCTGCTCTTTCTGTTTTTTTTATCTTATTAATTTTTATTGTTTTGTAAATGTTTACTGTTTTTTTTTATTTGTGTTTTATATGCTTGTAAGGCATGCAGAGCCCTAGGGATTGGGTGACCTAGAAATAAGGTTGCTTTACCCTTGCCCTTGACTTGCCTTGTATGCTGCAAGGGCTAGTGCAGTATGTGGTATGCTGCTATTCCATGCCCTCTTACTTTTGTGGAGCTCTGTAGATGAGGAATGTCCCCGTGGCCCCTATCCAATCTTTGTTTAGCTTTGGAAGTAGAGTAGCATGTTGTATGCTCTAGGGGCTGGTCCCGGACAATGTAGTGCATTATATTCAGTTGTTTGATTTAGTCTTAAAGGTGTATGCTCTCTTTAGATGATGACTGCCCTCCTGGCCCCTACACAGTCTTTGCTTGGAGAGAATAGTATGTTGTATGCTGTACGGACACACACACACACACACACACACACACACACACACACACACACACTCTCTCAGGCTGGAAGGAAGGGTGACTCGAGTGGTGCAAGGTCAGTGCCCCTAAAAGGCAGGGCCATGACTGAAGAGTGCAAGAAATGGGGTTGCAGTATGGCCCACTGCCTCAGAAGTCAGTATTAAAACCTTTCATTGTCAGACGCAAACTTGTAACTTTTTATTTGTATGTTGTTTGCACATTGCTTAGCCATTTAAAATTGTGTCTGCCAGCAGTGGCAACTGTGTGGAATGTGCTGCAGACTTCAACTTCAGTTACAAGTGATGTGTGGAGTACAGAAGAAAGAAGTAAGATAGCCTGTAACTGAAAACATATGATCTTGCTGTTCGTGTCACCTGGAGGAGCAGAGACATATTACATTGTTCAGTTCCTTAATCCTTCAAGGGGGAAGTGGGACAACACTGGCAAACTGTAAATGCTGAGCAGGACAGCTACAAAAGAACCTTCTCTATAAATATATTATATGAGCTAATCGTTATTTTACAGTCTTAGGTGGATAAGTAGGGCCCCACCAAATATTTTGCAGGGGGGCCCTTAAAGACATTGGCACAGTCCTGCTCTTGCAAAAAGTAAATGGGACACGAACAATTAGTTGGTCAGAATGCACATTTACTTGTCACAGATCCATGAAATTGAAAGACAAAATATTAATGTTTTCAAATATTTTTCATGAAACAGAACATTTAATTTGAAAATTACATAACATTGCTCTCTTTTGTGTTTAATACATATCCTCCCCCCCCCGTAATCCATCCTACATAAGTTGCCTATGGACAAAATATGTACTCCTTTATTTTCATTATCTGTTAAAGAACACAATGACCAGATGTTTGGTAGAACTTGCCAAGTCTATCCTGCCACAACAGCCCACCAAAATATAGTAATACAGGTAGGGAAGGCAACCTACCTTTCCCTAGGCATGACTGAGGGCTAGATTCTGTCCTAGCCCTCTATCCCATCCAGAGAGTGAGTGAGTGAGGGGGAGTGAGAGAGAAAGAAAAAGAGAGAGAGAGAGAACACACATAGAAAATGAAGGCCTTCAAATGCAATGCAAGTATTCTTCAGTTTTTTAAAAACTGGTCCAGTTGTTTTCATGCTTTTAAAGTAATTCAAATTGACTTTGATTGCACCTCAAACACCAGTTTTTGTCCATTGAAAAACTTTTCAAACACCAGTTTTTATCCATTGAAAAACCTTTCAATGTGTTCTCAAATGCCCTTCAAATCATGAACCGTGCAAATTAGCCTTCAAAAAGAAGGCTGAAAGACTGGTAAAGAACTGTTATGAACAAGCCTTTCAAATGTACCTGAAAACACACTTCTTTTCCACCTAAAATGAAGCCCTTCAAATTCAATTCAAATATTCTTCAATTTTGTTACAGTTTTTTAAGTAATTCAAATTGACTTGAGTCCCCCCACCCCTGCACACCTCTAGCTAAGGACGTTAATGATAACCTTTTTTTGACATTTGTTTTTATTTTCACTTTATGCAGGGATTACACCCTCATGCAGAGCATAGAAAGAATATAAATCATATTTAATACACATTCTACTGAATGAGTGGTTCTAGTCCACCATGATATCAGAATGCATGTTTGGTGGTGTACTTGCCTGGTGCCAGTACTTCCTGACATCCCAGTAGAGTCACCACCTATTGGCATAAGCAAAGGAAGAATGAACATTTGAGGGGAGGTATGGGGGGTGGATAATATGGGCAACTCTGAGAGTATTGTGAAGGTAGGGCCTTAAGACAGACCTGACGGACTTCTTCTGTATTTACTTTCCATGTTTCAGTTCTACCATGGCCTACCTAGATTCTAGTAAGGCCTTAGACACTGGTCAAGAAATTGTTTGGGGAACAGGCAACAGAGGGTGGTAGTAAATGGAGTTCACTCAGAGGAAGGGATGGTGACTGGTGGGGTGCCACAAGGATCAGAACTGGGAACACTCCTCTTTAATATCTTTATTAGTGAAATTGCAGAGGGGCTAGAGGGGAAGGTCTGCCTTTTTGCAGATGACACTAATATCCCCATCTAGGTAGACACTCCAGGGAGTGGAAAAAATAAATAGGGATCTAAGAAAGCTCTTGAGGGGAGATCACATGATGCAGAGTGCTGAGTAGAAGCTCCTTCAAGAAGCTCCTGCCTCCCGATCACTAAATCATCTTTTTTGGATGTCCAAACTTCTTAATTTCTCCTGATTTTGTGATTCAGCGCTGTCTAAATGCTGTGGAAGTCTGGTTTGAGTATAATTTTGGTGGATGTAGGCTTACATGAAGAAAGCCCCACAGAAGTATACCCCCCCAGCTACCCCCGAAAAGGCCTCTAAAAAATCCAGGGCTTCGGGTTGGCCTGGGCCTGATCCTTCGAGTCAATTTGGTGAGCAGGAATCTTTAACGCTTTCCAGCTTCCTTGAAGAATTCAAGCCCTTTCGTGAAGAAATGAAAGAAATGGCAACGGATCTGAAATCTCTTTCCAGAAAGTTGGATGAAGTCTCGCTATCTGTTTCCGATAATACAGCTCGAATAGTTTCTATATAGAGAAAAAGCTTGGAAGTATCGATCCTGATCTGGTCTCTATGCATCAGAAATTATCTTGTTTTGAATCCAAGCTCGAAGATTTAGAGGGATGGAGCCATAGAAACAACGTTGGGGAAGCAGTCTTCTGGGAGTCTTTCTGGAGGCTGAGATGCTGCCCTATTTGCAGACAACTATCTGCCCTGAGGGAGGAAGTTGCCCGTCTTCAGGCCACACTGGACAGTAGTAAGGAAACCTTCCCCCAGGCCACACTGGACAGTAGGAAGGGAACCTCCCCCATCCAGGGAGCACTAGCGCCACCACCACTACCTCAGAGGTTGAGAAGAAAGCACAGCAGTTGGACCACAGTGGGCTCAGGGAGGGTGAGGATGATGGAACAGAGGCACACCCAGTCAATTGTTCCACTCCACAATCCATATACCATTCTGGGGGAGCATAGCTCCCCTTATGGATGCACCCGCAGAGAAGACTTATGACAACTGTCACAAGGAAGGCCCACAGGAAGGAGGCAGAGGACACGACAGGGAAAGGAAGCAGCTCCTGGTGGGGGACTCAATTATTAGGGGTATAGAACTTGGGGGAGCTGGGAAAACTGAAGTAAGGTGCCTGCCTGGTGCCATGGCTTGGAGGGACAGGAAGCGCATCCTCAGGATCACGAGAACAGCTGCAAGGGATTCTGAGCTGGACATAATTGTCCACCTAGGGACAAATGACTTGGCTCATCATGAGATTAGAGCAGTGCAGGAGGACATTGCAGAGTTGGGGAAGGGCCTAAGACAAGTAGCACACACAGTATCCTTCTCAGAGGTGCTGCCTGTCAAAGGCATGGGGAGGCGAGGGTAATTGGCACCATGCAGTTTAATGAATGGTTGAAAAATGGTGTGGAGCACAAGGGTTTGGCTTCACTGGGGACTGGGGTTCCACCTGAGGGACACCAGCCTATACTGGCAGGATGGTCTGCATCTGTCCAGGAAGGAACAAGTCTTTTGAGCAATCGGTTTAAATGCTTCATTGGCAAGCTTTTAAACTAATCAAAGGGGGAGGCACTGACAAGCAGCAGGAAAATCCCAGCCTCTCCCTACAAAACAGGGTACTAAATGAGAAAAAGACCGAGGTAGAACGGTCAGTGGGGGATGCTGCAACAGAAGGTACAGCCATCAAAAAATGGAGAGCAATGAGTACCAATGCCCGTAGTCTAGGTAACAAGCTTCTTGTATTACTGGCCTTGATGGAGGAGGAACATCTGGATATCGTGGCAGTCACAGAAACATGGTACACACAAAACCATGACTGGGACATAAACATACCAGGATACACTATCTACAGGAGGGACAGGGAGGGTAAAAGAGGAGGAGGAGTAGTTCTTTACATAAGGGAAGAAATAAAAGCAACAGAACAAAAGGGTATACAGGGAGGAGAAGAAGCACTGTGGGTAAATTTGGAGACAGGCAATGGCACCACTCCGCACAGGGGTTGTATACAGACCCCTTCTCAAGGGGAGGAAATGGACAAGGAAATGATAGAAAGTATACTTAGAATGGCAGAAAAGGGAGATATTGCTGATGGGTGATCTGAATATGCCAGATGTTAACTGGAGCGCAGTTGCAGCTGCCACTTCAAAGAGTGCAGTTATTCTAGATGCCCTACAGGGGGCATGCCTTAGACAACTAGTACTGGAGCCCCCTCGAGAGGGAGCAATATTAGACTTCATTCTCTCAAATGGAGATGGAGAGAGGATCACAGATGTAGAAGTGGGTAGCCATCTGGGAACTAGTGACCATCGAACAGTATGGTTCACAATAAACACAGCAATAGAGTCAAGCCATACAAAGACAAAAGTACTGGACTTTAGGAGGGCTGACTTTGCCAAAATGGGTGAGTGCCTAAGGAATGCACTAGCAAATGGTCAGGAAGGAGGGGTGGAAGAACAATGGGGAATAATTAAAACTGCCATCACAGAAGTAACGAGCCTTTGTGTGAAGCAAATAAACAAAACAGGACGATGTAAGAAACCACTATGGTTCTCAAAGGAAGTGGCAGTGAAGGTTCAAGAGAAAAAGAAAGCATTCAGGAAGCACAAGGAATCGCAGAAGGAGCAGGATAGAGAACTGTATCAGTTAAAGCAAAAGGAGGCTGGGAAGGCAGTCAGAACAGCAAAGGCCCAAACCGAGGAAAAGATAGCCAACTCAGTTAAGAAGGGGGATAAAACCTTTTATAGGTACTTCAGGAGCAAAGGAAGACCAAGGGAGGGATAGTGAGGCTTAATAAAGGGGAGGGAGGGTGGGCAGAGGGAGACTGTGAAAAGGCAGAGATACTAAACAAATATTTTTGCTCAGTATTTACAAATGAAGAGGGGGAGGTACATAAAACAAACAGTAGTAACACTCTGGATACAGAAGTTGATACCAGCCCATTTACAGAAGAAAGGGTTCTGAAAGAACTCTTAAAACCGAAGGTGGACAAAGCAATGGGGCCTGATGAGATTCATCCCAGAATTCTAAAGAGCTAAGGGTAGAACTAGTGACACCACTGACTACCCTTTTTAACAAATCATGGGAGGATGGGTGGTACCCGAGGACTGGAGGAGGGCAGATGTGATTCCCCTTCACAAAAGTGGGAGCAAGGCAGAAGCAGGAAACTACAGACCTGTTAGTTTAACCTCAGTGATAGGGAAAATGATGGAATCACTTCTGAAGGAAAGAATTGTTGAGTATCTAGAGGCCAGAGGGGCACAGGACCCTAGACAGCATGGATTCACAGCGGAAAGGTCATGCCAGATGAATCTGATAGATTTCTTTGACTGGGTGACCAAAGTAGTAGATCAGGGAAGGGCTGTGGACATGGCCTACCTAGACTTTAGCAAGGCATTTGACACAGTCCCACACAAAAGATTAGTATACAAGTTAGCCAGCCTGGGAGTGGGTCCCAAGATGACAGCCTGGGTAAAGAATTGGCTGTAGAATAGGACACAGAGAGTAATAGTAAATGGAGTCCACTCAGAAGAAAGGAGGGTTACTAGTGGGGTACCGCAGGGTTCAGTATTAGGACCGATCCTCTTCAATGTCTTTATAAGCGACATTGCAGAAGGACTGGAAGGAAAAGTATGTCTCTTTGCAGATGACACTAAGATCTGCAACAGAGCTGATGTACAGGGTGGGTGGAAAGGATGAGAAGGGACTTGCAAGGTTAGAGGAATGGTCAAATGTATGGCAGCTTAGATTCAATGCTAAGAAGTGCAGGTAATGCACCTGGGAAATAAAACCCAGGGAAGAGTACACAATAGGGGTGAGATACTAACAACAACAAAAATGGAAAGGCACCTGGAGGTAGTCATATCAGATGACCTAAATGTGGGCAAGCAATGTGAGAGGGCAGCAAGGAGGTTGGGGATACTGGGATGCATAGGAGAGGCATCACCAGTAGAAAACAGGAAGTTATTATCCCTCTGTACAGACAGCTGGTGAGACCCCATCTGGGTACTGTGTGCAGTTCTGGAGACCCAATCTCCACAAAGACATAGACAGGATGGAAGCTGTCCAAAGGAGGGCTACTAAAATGGTGCAGGGTCTGCACCAGAAGACATATGAAGAAAGACTTAAGGAGCTTAATGTGTATAGCCTCGAGGAAAGGAGGGCGAGGGGGACATGATAGAAACTTTCAAGTACCTCAAGGGAATCAACAAAGTCCAAGAGGGTAGCATCTTTCAAAAAAAGAGGTGTGCAAGAACAAGAGGCACAATTTGAAGATGGGGTGGCTCAGAGGTAATTTAAGGAAGTATTTTTTCACAGAGAGGGTTGTGGATGCATGGAACGGCCTTCCAGAGGAGGTTGTGGAGTCAAAATCAGTGGTGGAATTCAAGCATGCATGGGATAGTCATAAGGCAATTCTTGGGGGTGGGGGTAGGAAGAAGTAGGCTGCTGGTTAACTAGGATCTGCAGCTTATCCAGTAGGTAGGGAAATGGGCAGACTGGGTTGGCCAAGCGGTCCTTATCTGCCGTCAAATTCTATGTTTCTATGTTTCTATGTTGTGATTCTCAAACTACAGGAGGGAGAAGAAGGCCAACATGTTGTGGCATTTGTCTAGAAGCTGGTAGAGCGAGTAGCCGGCCCATCTCCTTTTGGCCCTGGCTATATCATAGAGTGAGCTCACAGGTCCCTATGGCCTAAACCTTCCCCGGGGGATCCCCCCCGACCCATCATCTGCCGGTTTTTGAACTATTTGGAGAGGCAGCACTTTCTGCAGAAAGTACGAGCTTTGCAAGAGGTTCGCTGGGAAAACATGAAGCTGAGCATTTCACAAGATTTGCCTGGCTCGGTTTGCATGAAACGCAAAGCGTTCCACCCTATTGTTTCCAAGACAATTGCGGCAGGCTTGAAGTTCAGGATGGGCTACCCGGCCAGGCTACAGATTTTAATAAATGGATCCTGGTTAACCACGATGATCCTGCAGTGGCCCTGATGAGCCTTAAGTCTACGCTACAGATCTTTTAAGGATCCCTGAGATGTTATGCTCGTAGTATGGAGAGATACATGAAGCCTAGAGCTGGAACTCTTGTTTTTTCCTCTTGTGGGAAATCATCTAGTGTGAAGAAGTGGGGAAATTTCCCCTGTTGGTTTGGACTGGGGGGATCATCGCAGGCTGTGCTGGCTTCCAGTTTTCTTGGCTTCATTTTCAGAGGGTCCATGCTGGTTTGGAGTAAGGGACACTTGGGGTCTCTGGTCTGATCATGGGGGGATCTATATACCAAGTTTTGGTAGTTTTTGTGTGATAAGCATAGCAGAGAGGGGAGTTAACTTTGCTGTGATTCAGATTTGCAGTTTTTTCATCTGGATTGGTATTAGGACACTCTTGGGCTTTCTCTATCTTTAATTCTCACCTGGTTATGACCTGGAACCGGTCACTAGAGGGCGTTCCAATCATAGGTGATTTGCGAGGATGCAGTCCTCAATTCGAGGAGGATTTAACCGAATCTTATTACTCGATCTGAGTGCAGAATTGTCAATTTTCATAGGGAGAACCTGTGCATTTGGAGGCGGGTTATTCCTGGGTAGAGGCGCTTATTACGCCTTCCCCTCCGGTGGTGTGAATACAATTTTTCTTTTTCTTGATTCCCGTTCTCAATCTGTGCTGCAGGCAACTCCCCCTCACTGGGTTCCTGGTCTGGTTTTGGTTTCTCTAGGGTCACCTCGCGAGGCAAGTGCGGCTCCTGCTTTCTCTCTCGGTTCCGTCTGAGTTTCCATGATCACTCGGGTTGTGCATGGATCTCATTGAGGCCCCTTTCAAATTGGCTCCCTACAAGATTATACTTCGGTGGGATCGTGGTGAAAGCCCAGGATCATTCTCTTTTTGGGGGGGGGGAATAATCAGCACTGTTTTGTTCTCAATACGAAGTCATTTGAATGTAATAGTCTCTAGTAATATGGGACACTATCGGTGGGAGGGAGTAAATGGAAAAGCACCAGTACTGTGCTGAACGTCACTTGTGACAGTTTAGAGAGTGGTGGGAGGGCAGGTTATGGGGTATTGTTGGAGGGTGGGGGTAGGGGGACAAGAGGATTTAAACTTGGGGGTTAGGGAGGAGGGTGGGTTTTACTGCAGTAACCCTGGGGTAGGTTACAGGGGATATACCCGCGAGCGCTGAGCTGAATTTTTCAAGTTCAACTACTATTACTGGATGGCCAATGAGATAACCTTTGTGACTTGGAATGTTAAGGGGATCAGAAAGAAGCATAAACAATATCAGGCTCTCAAACATTTAAGCTTACTCAGCTCTCAGATAACTTTCTTACCAGAAACCCATTTATTAGAAGTGGAAGCTTTACAGTTAAGGAGGCAGCAGGTGGGATCGATTTACAGCGCTCAGGGATCTACAAATAGTTGTGGGGTCATCTCATGATTAACAGGGGTATTCCTTTCGTTTCTACACAGGTTATTAAAGATCCCAAAGGAAGGTTTACCCTTGTTAAAGGTACTCTCTGGTCTGTTCCAATATTAGTGGGCAGTATTTATGGCCCCAATTTGGACGACCCGGGATTCTTAATGAGACTTATATCTGTCATTCTTCCAATGCTTCCCATTAGGATTATTTTAGGGGGAGACTTCAACCAAGTGCTCGAGCCTAACTTAGATAGATTAGGTAGAGGTCTGGGAGGGGCCACTCCCGGGCAGAAGGTGTTTAATGATTTATTGGACCAATGCAGACTCTGCGATGTCTGGCGTGTTTTACATCCTGATTCCAGGGAGTTTACCTTCAGGTCTATGACACACGGCTCACAGTCCCGCATTGATTACATACTCATTTCTCAGTGCCTATTACCCGGGGTTAAGACCTCATCGATTCAACCTGGCCCAATCTCTGATCTTTCATTAGTAGTATGCAATTTGGTACTGCTTAATTTACCTAGCAGGGAAACCAGATGGAAACTTAATGACCCTCTTAAGGATGTTAAATACTGTAAACTTATAAGGGAGCAAATAGAATCCTTTTTTTCATCTAACCCGTTAGATAGTACAAAGCCGCATATTTTGTGGGGGGTCTTTAAAGCCTTCATGAGAGGGATCCTTATCAGTATGGCGGTTGGTAGGGAAAGGGCACAGGAGAAGGAATTAAAATCCTTATTATCCCAGATTAGATCTCTCAAAGATAATTTCTCGATTAATCCCCTAGATAAGGATACGTGAAAACTTCTAGTGCTGAAAGATAAATATTTGGAGTTACTTCGAGACAAAGCAGAATTAGCTATTATCTGTACAAGGGCTAGTTTCACCGATCAGGGGGAAAAGGCGGGATGCCTATTGGCACTGCGTATTAAGCAACAGGAATCAATGAGATTTATCCCTCCTATCAGGGCAATGGCTGATGGGTCTTTAAAAGTATCTCCCACTGAAATAGTCCAAGAATTTGCCAGTTACTATACAAACTTGTACAGTGACATGGAGCACCCCCTTTGCCCTGAGGATATAGAGAGTTACTTAAAAGATTCTCATTTGCCCTCTCTCTCTCTGATCGGTACAGAGATTTTCTGGTTGTTCCTATCTCTCAGGAAGAAATTGCCAATGTTATTAGTGAACTACCAGCAGATAAGGTCCAGGCCCTGATGGATTCTCTTCCCTATTCTATAAGGTCTTCCGGGACCTTCTATTACCAATACTTGGCCGTTTATTTCAGCATATTTTAGCTGGGGCGGAAACAGATGCACACCTCCATGAGGCTTTGATTGTTCTGCTCCCCAAACCAGATAAAGGCCTTGAGCTGGTTCAAAGTTATAGACCTATCTCACTTTTAAATCAGGATAGTAAAATCCTTTCCAAAATATTAGCTAATAGGCTAACGGTAGTTCTTCCTGAGTTAATAGGTATTAACCAGGTAGGATTTATGAAAGGGCATTCATCCTCTGATCACTTACGCACCTTGTCACATGTCTTCTTGGCTACCAGGGACGCTGAGTTCCCTGCAGGCTTGGTCTCCCTGGATGCCGAGAAGGCATTTGATTGAGTGAACTGGAACTTTTTGTTCCGAGCTCTGGAGGCTTTTCATTTTCCCTCTCTGTTTATTTTCTGGATTGCCACACTTTATAAAAATCCCACTGCAAGAATCTTTGTGAATGGGGTATTCTCTAAGCCCTTTTCGCTTCATTCAGGTACTAGGCAAGGGTGCCCCCTATCTCCTCTGTTATTTAATTTATATCTGGAACCTCTTATTCAAAATATCCTCAACAATGTTTCTATACAAGGTGTGAGAATCGGGTGACACGAAATTAAAGTCACTGCATATGCGGATGACTTGTTAATACACTTGTCTCATCCTATGTCCTCAGTTCCTGCTTTGCTAAGGGAAATAGCAAGATTTAGTGACTTGTCCAATTACAAATTGAATGCTAGTAAATCCCTATTTTTTTCATTGAACCACAAAGTTTTCAAAAGTGACATTAGCCTTTTGGTTTATGCTGGACTTCTAGGTCATTTAAATACTTGGGTATTAAACTTTCTCGTAACCCTTTAACACGGTTTAAAGAGAATCTGGATTCCCTATTGCAAGTGATTACTCAGGACCTTGAGAGGTGGTCTAAACTTCCTATTTCACCATGGGGCCGGATTAACATAATTAAGATGAACATATTTCCCAGGATCTTCTACCCATTATCTCTCCTTAACACCTTTATTCCTTTACTTGGGTTTAAAAAGACACATGGTGTATTCACTAGATTTATCTGGACTGACAGATATCCTCGTTTAGCTTATCATAAATTGGCAGCCCCGAAACTGGAGGGGGGTTTGCTAATTCTCCATCTGGCTATATATCACTTGGCTAGTCACCTTGCGAAATGTTTGAGATGGGTATGTCCCGGACAAGAAGAAGAGCAACCGGTTTGGCTTAAAATAGAACTGGATGCAATTAAGGCCAAAAATTTTTACCCTCTTGCATTATTTTTCTTTAAGTTTTCCCAAGTACGCATGACTGAAGAGTGACCCACAATAATGACCTCTTTAAAGGTCTATTTTCAAATGTGTTCCTTTTTACAATACTCCCCTCATCTGGACCTGGCCCAGTCAATTTGGAACTCTCCATCATTTACTATTAGTAAGAACCAGATATCCCGTCACTGGTTGCCTCAATTGGGAGAGGGGAAGCTTCTTTCTTTCACAGATGGAGAGGGGCATTGGTTATCAGTGGAAGATATGATTAAGAAATTTCTCATCCCGGTTTCTTTCCATTTTAAAGCCTTACAATTAAAGCATTTACTTATAATTACCTTGGGTAATACTCCTCCATCCCAGACCATCTCTTCTCTGATACCCAAGGTTTCCCCACTTTCTGGTTCTTCTGGTGTAATCTCTAAACTATATCAGGTTTTGTTTCATAAAAAGTATGGGGGTCCAAATTTTACCTACCTACCATTTGGGCCTTCAAGATTCTGGAACAATTTTTTTCCTCAACTTTATTTGGATTGGCACTCTCTCTGGAGTTCATGTCATAAATTTATTTCTCAAGACAGACTGCGCCTCATGCAATACCACATCTTGCATAACTTGTATTATACCCCGGCCAAATTACATAGGTGGGGCTACCTGAACTGTAACATGTGCAATAAATGTTCCCAGGAAGAGGGTATACTTTTCCACATGTTTTGGTCCTGCCCAAAAATCTCTCCCTTTTGGGATTCAATAAAAACTTTCTTAGACCCCCTGTTGGGCCTTCATGAATACTTCACTCCCGAGATTTGTCTGTTGGGGGACCTGTCTTTTATCAGAGTTAAGGTACGAAAGTTCCACATCTCTATGATTGCCTTATCAGCTAAGAAGCATATTCTTTGTCACTGGAAAGACAGGTCCTCCCCCTCTGTCCAGGAATGGGTAAAAGAAGTTTTGTCCAACCTGCGCACAGAAAAAGCGATTGCTAGTCTCCGTAATAAATTGGCAGCATATACTAAAATCTGGGATCCCCTTCACTCATTAATCTCTCTGATTCAAGGCTAAATATATCTTAGGCTTCATGCTCTGGTAAGACTTTAAGTAGGGAGCTTGGCATTGACGGGTACCAGGCTGGGTTACTGCAGTAAGGGGAGGGTGGTTAGGCAGTTATTCTTTCACATTGTATTAACGAGTCTTTGTCAATGTTACTTAAACTGCCTTTTATTGTGGAAAATGTATCAATAAACTTTAAATTGAAAAAAAAAGAAAGCTCTTGAGGAGAGACAAGAGTGTGGCAACTAAGTTTCAATGTGAAGTGCAAAATCATGCACTTGGCATGCAGAAACCCAGGGGTGGAGTACAAAATGGGGGGAGTGGTACTGGCAACCACCTATCAGGAAAGAGACCTGGGGTAACCATATCTGATTACCTAAAGGTGGATGAAAAGTGTGATAAGGCAGTGGGGAGAGCCAGTGGGATGCTAAGGTGCATAGGTTGGGGTATCACCAGCAGAAAGAGGAAAGTGGTGATATCCCTGTATAAGTCACTGCTGAGACCTCACCTAGAGTACTGTGCCCAGTTCTGGAGACCACATCTCCAGAAGGACATAGAGCAGAGGCAGCCCAGAAAAGGGTAACTAATATGGTACAAGATCTAAAGCCCTATGAGGAGAGACTGAAGGATCTCAATATGTAAACCATGGAGGAGATGAGGGAGAAGGGGGATACAGTATGATAGGGACTTTTCAAAATACCTCACAGGTATAAATAATGTTCAGGAGGGAAGCCTTTTTCAGAGAAAATGATGCTCAAGAATAAGGGATCATGCCTTGAAGCTGGAGGGGGTAGTGAGTGGTGGATGCCTGAACACCCTCCCAGTGGAGGTAGTGGGGGCAAAAACTGTAATAAGATTCAAGAAGGTATGGGATAGGAATAAGGGAACTTTAGCGGTAAAGGGGTGGGGTGGGGTGGGGTGAGTTGGAGATCAAGTAGGGTATGCAATGTTACGATAGGTAGGGAAAATGGGCTAACTGGTTGAGCCAAGCAGTCCTTGTCTGCTGTCAGACTCCATTTCTAGGCTGGTGCAGCGGCATGGAGGGCTGATGCGCAGGAGCCTTACCTCCTGCCAGACCAGCAACCCATGTTCAGTGATGAGCGCAGGGTGCTGGGGGTTAGCAGGGGAGGGAAAGGATTGAGCACCCGATGGCTACTCTCCTTTCCCAGTGGTGGGATGTGAGACCTGCACACTCCACCAAATGACTGCCACCTGGTAAAGGCAAGGTGGTAGTGTGGGTCTAGGAAGGCAGTAGAAGGAAGAGCTGTGGGACATCTATGCTTGCACCAGAATGGGGAACTGGGAATAAACTGATGAAAAAGCCCATGTCCCCCCCCCTCGCCCGCTGTATGCATTGACCCTCAGCAGAGTTCGGAGGGCCCAATGACAGAAGGTAGCAGTGTAAAACAGGTAAGGCATGATTTCTGTCCAGACCTGTAAAGTACTGCCTTCTGTATGAGCAGGATGTTGTGACATTAACAGCAACAATACAACTAGGGTCTGTGGATAAATCCCCATCTAATATAAGCAGTGATTAAAGGCTTTGCTTACCTGATTCTAGGTGAGCCTAAGGTAAGGAGGATTCCAAGCAGACAGGGACCTGTAAAATAAGAATCAAAAGGGTCACAAAAAATCTGTAGTTCTTCAGGAAAGATACAGACAGAAAAGGAAAATCAGGTAAAGAATACTTATCTGACATGATGTAGACTGCTCCATAGACCTGCTCATCAGATATGATTCTGAGCAATGCCTGAAAAGAAAAAAAATAAATTAATTTAATAGGACTGAAACAACCATACAGCAGATTTAAAGTACATGTAAATTATTAGATGGAACTCCAGATTCACAGCTCCTTGCTCGAAATACTAAGCCAAACTGCCTTCATTCTACTGTGACCCAGATCACACAGTAAGGGTTCCCATGTCTACAGTGACCCCCCAAAAAAATTGTTCCCATAGACTTACATTTCTATAAATGAAAACATATATTTTCCATAAGAAATAATGTCATCTATAGGAACACTCAGATGAAGCTCTGTGAGACCAGGATGAGCTGACATGGAGCTTGAAGCACTCCACAAGGACTGTGGGCTGCGGTCCACTCTTTACTCCCTCAACAACTGGCAGCATCTTGATTGCCCTAATGGGCTTTTTTTTTTAAAGTGAGATGGTGCTAGCCTTGGTATGGCGTATCTTCCTTCAGTCATTCCCCCAACCTTCAGAGAACAGGGTTCTTAAGCCATTTTGGGTCCTAACATCAGAATAAAGCTGCATTCAGTTGTCAGATTTGGGGGGTGTAGCCTCATCCTCTGTTACCAGCCTTCCTGTTGCCCCCCACCAAAATACATGGAGGGTTACTACAGTATTCAGCCCCTGGCTGGTTAGGGGGTTGGGTGGAGAAGTGATGAGGCAGGGGTATATGTCCTTACTTAATCTACAGCAGAAAGTGCAACATAACTGATGCTCAGCCCCCCTTCCCCAAACAAGTCAAGGGGCTGATATAATGATAATCTCCCTCTACATACACACACACACACACACACACACACACACACACACACACACAGACACACACTCATGCCTCATGGGGGAACAACTAAGGTTAGAGGGTGGAAAAATGTGTGTAAATATGAGGACAGACTGCGAGAACTGAATATGTATTCACTCAAGGAAAGGAGGGAAAGAGGGGACATGACTGAAATCTTCCAGTGCCCAACAAGGTGGATACTGGGGACCTTTTTCCCATCTTAGTGACAACAGAACCACAAGGAGGTAAGCTGTTACAAACTGGTGTGGGGGGGGGGATGAGTCAAGAAAGTCAAGAGACACTTCTTTACAGAACGGGTGGTGTCAGGATGGAATGAGGTCCCATCTGACAGTCAAGATGATGGTGGGGGTCAAAAGGGGTAGAACAAGGTGAAGGGGAATGCTAGGGTTGGCAGGGTGGGGCCCACTAATCTCTACATCAGGGGCTCTGTAATTTGAGCAGACTTGATAGACTAGATGGCCTTCTTCAGCTGGTTAATTCATATGTTCATACACATTATGTCCCAAAAACTGCTGCACCCTCTGAACACAGGAGCTGTGCTCCCCTCTCCCCTTCCGAACCCAGGAGCTGCACTCTCAATCCCTCCTCCCGAACACAGGAGTTGCATTCCCCCATCCTGCTGAACACAGGAGCTGCACTCCTCCTGTGTTCCTCGCACACTGTTCCAGATTATGGTACCAACTCTTTCTCTGTACTCCCTAAAAATCTTCTCATCTCTTACCGTTCTCTGGAGTGGATTTACCTGCCAATAGTCCCTTATCTCCTGACCCTGTTTAAAACTTCCCTTTCTGGCACAGCAAGACAATGAGAACCTGGATGTCCCATGATTTTTTTTTGTTTGTAGAGGTTTGGGGGTGGGGGAATTGATCAGGCTAGGATAGAAGCTCTTAAGATGATCAAGATAGGGCAATTATATGTTGACTCTGGCAGAACTGCCTATAAAGTAGAGTTTGTGAGATTGAGAACTGTTCTACATCAGTCTTTACAAAGACACAAAAATTTCTCAATGGAAGGAACCTCCACAGGAGACTAGCAAGAGGGCCAAGTGAACCCATTAAGCGAGTGGGTAGGCAGCAACAAAATGCTGTAGGGGCTCATATTTTCCTAGTCAGCTTCTGCATCCACCATAAGAATATATAAACAAAACTCCCCTGATTATCTGACATATAGTTATGTAAACAAAAAGATCTAAAGCATGTTTTTCCTGGCCTGCACTCCTCTGAGAGGGTTACATGAAGAAAAAAAAATTGAAAGAGCTCGAACTGAATAGGCACACAAAATTAAAGTTGATGCAGGAAAGCTCTCAAAATTTTTTTAAATAACTGCTATCAATATTTCATTTTTTTTGCCTGCCTGTGTTCCAATTATGGATACTCCAAAGAAATTAGACTGTCCTGTCCTTAAATGACAGGCTTGCAATGAATGGGACACGGCTTCCAGCTGGATGGCTCCTTTTAATCGGCTCCACAGCACATCTGCTCCTCACGGCTCTTGACCAATGCGACCAGGCAGGGTTCTGAGGCCTCAAGCTCCTGGGTCCTGACAGGTGCAGCAGTATCACTGTAGGCTTCATGATCTATGCAGTTGCTTTGTGGATGAGGTTCTTTCGGATAGGGAAGCAACTTCAATATCTCAAATCGTCTCACAAAAAGTGGCAACAATGAAGGCCAATCCCTCCAGCCAATAGGGTTGGTCTTTCTGCACTTTCAAGTTCTTCAGAACCAGTCAGAAGGGCTAACTCCAATCTCAGTGGCATTGAGATTCTTGGCAGACATTTTGAAACTAACTGGCGATAATCTTATGGTCACCGAGATCAGGATATGACCTTTCTCACTGGTTTTCTCACAATGTGCGGCTGTTTTCCCAGAGATTGCCTGGCTGGATTACACATTTTACAAAAGGGGCATCTTTCCAGGGCCCATAGAGATAGTGCACATTTGTTTTTTTTACATACACTGGGCCGGAGCCATGAGTGAAAGCACCTGTCCATTTCACTTTCATTTCTGGCCTCCCTGCATAGCCACATCAGTGCAGCTAGTTGCTTTAAAGCAGATCTCTTTTGTGAGCAGCTTCCCATCCCATTAGGAACTGCTAAGTCTGAGCTTGCTATGTCTGACGGATGAATAGAGCAGCAATGAAATAAACAGGGCTGCTGCAAGTTGCAGCAACTTTGTTTATTGCATTGCTGCCGGATCACCCATCAGAAGCAAGCTCACTTAGTTGCTTTGAATGGGATTGCAGGCAATTATACCAACCTCCATCTGTGTAACAAGTGGTGATTTTAGGAGAGTTTAAAAAAAAATAGCCACGCCAAGTCCATATATTAATCTTTTAGTTTATAGAATGATATTCATTTGCAAGGAGTAAACCATACGTCACATGAGTGAACTTTTCACTAGTTATAAATTACTTGAGTTAGCTAGTGTGATTTACAGTGTGTTTCAATTTCAAGTATTTTTTTAAATGAATGTAATGCTCCTACCCATGCCTTTGAAATGGGACATTCCACTTTAATGCCACCACTGAGAATAGCACTCTATGCAGGATAAAATGTCTTGTTGTTCTGTATACTGATTGGCTGAAATCATGAAAATCATATATTATCTACTGTTAGGGTATTCAGATTCCAATATAGTAAATGACAGCAGTAACAGAAACAATGAACAGCCCCCACAAAAAAAAAAAGTAAAATACAAACATGACTCTGTCAGCAGAAACAGGCCACATGGTCTATCAAGTCTGCTCGAATGTGCAGCTAGCATCCCTTACATTGCAGCTGCCCCCTCCCCCCCTCCTCACAATTACCCCCCTCACCCTGTCCCATCCCCTTTTAAAGCTGCCCACTGTCTTGCAGGATACCACATCCTCGGGAAGCATGTTCCACTTTGACACAACCATCTCCATGAAAAAGTGTCCCTCATTTCTCTCCTATGTCTTCCTCCCTCCACTCTGAGACAATGCCCTCTCATGTCCCTCCCCCTCCTCAACTTAAATACCTCTTCTGTACCTGTTTTGTTAATGCCCTTTATGTACTTGAAGATCTCTGTCATATCCCCCCAATCCCTCCTCTAACTCACTCAGTCTTACCTCTTGGAGTTTACCCTCCAATCCCTGAATCATCTTTGTTGCTCTGCTCAGCACCTCTTCCAGTAATTTGACATCCTTCTTCAAGAATGGGCACCAGTGCTTCATGCAGTACTCCAGGTGTGGCCTCACTAGTGACCTGTACAGAGGAAGGATTACCTATCTTCTCCTGGAGGAGATTCCTCTCGCAATACACCCCAGCATCCTGTTGGCTTTAGCTGCCACCTTCCTGCACTGTGCTAAGTTGTTCATTTGTCCCATTATAACCATCCTTGATCCTTTTCTTCCTAAGTGGTTCCTAACTAAACCCCTCCCAACTGGCAGCTCCTCCCTGGGTTATAGCTCTGAAGTGCAGTACTTTGCACTTTTTAGCATTGAACATACTCCATTTTTATAGTTAAGTTTTGCAGTAGTTCTTAGTGGAAATCCGCTACTGAATGCATTAAAGGGGCATGTTAAATGTTCTTGGACAAATGTGGGGAGATTGCCACCATCCCTTGCCTATAGGTTCTAGCACCTATGAAAAAAGTACATAGTAAAGTATAAAAAACATAACTTAAAAGACACTGCCCACTGATCCAGATTATTACACCTCTGAACACTGATGCACATAGGTGGGGCTGTCTCAGCAGGGAAGTGGAAGAGATTGGGCTGCCATTTCCATGAATTAAAAATATGATCTCTTTCCTCCCTAAGGAGCTGCAATACAAAAAGTTGAACACAGGCTGAGCTGCCTTACCAGAAAGTAATGTATCTTCTGCAGCTTTTATCATTTATTTTAAATTGTCCATGATTGGCTCTCTTTAACTATTCAGAATGGCGAGGGAGTAGATAGTGAAGCATTGATAACATAACTGGCATAATCAAAAAGAGCATTCATCTGAAAAATCACAGACAATGGTGCAAAAACACACTGCAGAACCCTTTAGTATATCTAACAAATGATGTTTTAGATAAAAATAAGATTGTGTTACTCATACATGTCACCAGCATTATAAAACTGATAATATTTTCATTGATCTTTAAACACATTTAATATTACATGTTTGTTTCATTTTTTGCACCAGAGGGCTAGTAAATCAGTAATAAAATATATTGCACAATTTGACCCCCCACATATTGAGGGACAAGTGTCCCACTGTTGTGTGATAAAAGGTTGAGAGGTGTGCTCTGACATCCCTCCATTTGCCATGCAACTCAGCAGCAGGGAACTCTGAACTCTGAAGAATGATGTCCCCTAGGCCTCCTAACTTGAAAGGTAAGGACAACACATTAACTCTGTGAAGCCCTCACCTTCTCTAGAAGGTAAACAAGAGACTCCTGGTCATGCTTGGTCTCTGTTGTCACAATGGAGGTACTATGTCTTTAAGAAGCTGAGATAGACAAGCAGTAGCAAAGGGAAGAGGGGCTGTGCACTTCCTATACACCAAGTACAGGCTGTCCAGTAACAACAAAGTTATGAGCATATGTTGAATTTTGCAAATGCAGGATTGTAACATTGATAATTTTCAATATTTTTACCACCAATTTACAATGTAGCCATATCTTTACATCACCTCATGAATGTGACAGCTGTCACTTTTCAAATCCTGGCAAAAATGTATTTTTCACATTCCAAATGGTGATTTTGTAGTCCCTACATGAAATCACCTTTTAAGCACGAGTAGAAAACTTTCTGTGCCTTTGTTTATGAGCTGGGGTCATCAGAAGGATATGTTGAAAATTTAGTTTAAAAATATTAAAAAAACAACAAAGTTAGTAGCCTTTATTGAAGTTTGAGGACATTCATAAATTTGATAATTTTCAATATTTTTACCCTACAATTACAATATAGCCATTTCTTTACAGCACCTCATAAATGTGATGCTGTCATTATTCAGCTCTGGCCCAATATGTGTTTTTGTATCCTTAATGTTGATTTGGCAGTCCCTGTGCAAAGTTACCTTTTGGACAGAAGTTGAACATTTGATCTGCCCTTCTTCGTAAGGCAATGTCATGACAAGGCTATGTTGAAAATGTGGTGTGCAAATATGTAAGCAATGAGACACAATGGGGTGTGCGTCAGACAGTTCTAACGCATGGCTAGGGTGTGTAGCGAGGCACAAGGCCATAGGATGAGTGATTCCAGCCATCTAGCTGTGCACTGGAACTGTTTAATGCACACCCCAGAGTGGCTTATTGTACTTATGAAATGGCCATCTAAATTGTTGATGCATGTGATACCTAAAATGCATAGCATTAAGTAACAGAAAACTTAAATGTGTGTCTTAATTTTCCAATAAAATAGTTCCTCCACCTTCAGTTGAGTGTTTTTTTGTTACTTAAGGACTTTTGTCCTAGTAAGGCATCCTTACTTTTTTTTGCCCAGGTAGTTGTCATGGCTGCCCCCCAAACAGCCAGCATCACTATTTGGTTTAATATTAAACATTCTGAAGAAGAAATGATGGTGTTTTGTTTCCTTTGTAATTGTTTGTGTATGTTAGGGCACCAGGGAGAACATCACAGTTGTGTTCCAGAGAAACACTGGTGTGGAAGTAAAGAGGGGAATGACTCAGTTTCAGTTGTGAGGTAAGAACGTGGAAAGTATCTTTCAAGGAAACAACTTGAACCATTTGTAAGAACAAAAACTAATAAATAAAATTGGAAAGTGAGGAGGTTTATGAGGGGAGTACTGAGTGGCTGGCAAAGTGAGCAAGCAGGCGGGTAGCTGGGCTGGGGATAAAGCGTGGCATGCTATCTCTTTTTTTTGTATGCATTTATAAAATAAAAACATTGAAAAGCTAGGAAAAGTGAATGGTAAGGGATGAAAGTATCAAGCGTCCATCAGGTCGGCTATTTAGGAGGAGAGCAAGCACAGTTGACAGATTCCAAGATGGCTGCTGTTTCTTTTTTTAGGCATGCTTATGGGCAGTATCACTGGTATCAATGCCCACTGGGTATTGCTGGGTCTTTTTTCTGTGTGTTAGACACTTTAGCGCACAGGTTGTAGCCAATCAGGTTGCTTATATTTAAGGACCCATTTCATAATACAAAACAACTATTTTATGAGCCTACATTAGATTGTTCTAATGTAGGCTTGTAACTTTGGTACTTTTCACCCCAGATCCCTCCCATGCAGCCCTAACAGCATCTGGCCAGAGTTTGCTTACATTTGTTTAGATCAGCAGTGTCATCTAAACAGACAGGCTGATCTAATGACTGTTGTGCTCAAAGTGCTAGCATATGCTCTATTCATGTTAATAAATGTTTCAGTCTTTCAGGAGTTTGAGGCAGATGAGACAGTGCTCAAAACATGAACACCTGGGACCATGCTAGTGACAGAGCAGTTCTCATCATCCACTGTGGCTAGTGAATACCTATGGCTGCTAAGCCCTGTTGCAAACAACAGACACAATCTCCAGGACTAGTCTGTGGCACACTGGTACTGGACCACTGCTACAGTGTCTGGGGTAGCAACTCCCACACATACATTGTAGAAGAAGACAGGAAAGAGATATACTAATCAGTAACCAGAGACATATTCCTTCTTTTGGTCACAGGTGATATGATTGAAGTAATCATAAATAAGGAGAGGTTTAAGAAGGCAAGACCTGGTGGGAGTACAGATCATTTTCTAAAAGGTGATCACAAAAAAGTGCTTGTGTATAATACATATGCATACAGCAATCACAGAGAAAATATTAACAAATTGTATTGTTCACATAATGAAAATCCTGTACATAGTGTAAGTCCCCCATCCCGACATCTAGGGGTATTCCAGATGGTAACTTAGGGGGAGGGGAGCACTTGCAGCCAGAAATGCAGTCCCAGAATATTTAAAACTCATTACCTAGGTTCTTAGAAGGTGTCCTCAAAGGGGGCTGCAGGCTATGCTTAGCAATGGGGGTAACATCAGCTGTGAGGGCAAACTTGATAAGATTTGTCACACAATGCCATAAATAAAGTCCATTGTCCACTCCAGGTTAAAAGAAGATGAAAAATATGATTGAATGAAATAAATTTTATTAAGTCACTACATGGAGCGGGGGATGCAAATTACATGGTGGGTAACCATTTGGACGAGCTGATCAATACAGTCTGCAGCAAACTTTTGGGATTTAGAAGCTCTTACAGTGCAATACTCCCTCAGTGCCAAACAGGCTCTGATAATCCTAGCAGCAGCAACAAGAGCAGCCCAAAACCAGGCCTCCAAGGTTTCCACTCCTAAAACTCTCTCCTGTGCAAACTTGGTTCTTTCTCAATATTATGCCATACACACACTTGCTGACACATACTGCACTAGCAGCTACATAGTGTAGAGTAGCTGTGTAACATAGGCAGTACCTCCCAAAGCCTGTGCATTGATCTCAGAGCTCCCATTTGGATGGTATGTGCAACAGCAAACAAAGTCCCAACAGAAAATGCCAAGTTCCCTCTATCCTAAGCTGTGTGCAGCATGGCTTATCCCAGGGCATTTCTTTCTTAGCCCTGGCAGTCCTGGAGAACAGTGCATTCTCTGCATTTAGGTAGAATAGGCTCCCCAGCACCTCCTGGCCAGGTTGAAGTGCCACCGGAAAGGGAGATAGGCTGCCACCACTGTGCTCCCTGCAGCATGGACTGCCACCACTCTGCTGCCCCCAACAACTCGGAATAGGACTTTCTTTCCACTCACCAAAGACAAGGAATTGGGGATGGGAACCCACCTCTGCTGTCCCACCAAGATGCCAGAGAATCATGAGGTTGGTCACTTAAAATCTTCCCGGACCCTGGCTCCCCACAAGGCACAGAGGTTCCAATAACAGCTCCGGACTCCTCCCAGTTTCTAGACCGCTACATCCTCAACTGGTCTTTGAGGGCAGCAGGCTGAGGTGGCAAGTGGCCCACCCCGGCCCCGCACCTTATCCCTCACAGTCAAACACTCTACGGGCTGCCTCCTTTCTCTTCTCTTTCCCAGGGACCTCTCCTCTCTCCTACATGCCAAAATCTCCCATTTATACCCCTTGGCTGAGGCGGCCTGCTGGCAGGCAGGGCCAAGTTCCAGACTTTGGGGCTACAAATAAATTAACTAGTAAGCTTCCAAAGGGGGCTTACAATAGTAAAACTAAATAAACAAACAAACAAATAAATACATAAATAAATACTGAAAAGATATTCCTGCCTGCCAGTTGATGGCTTAAAGGGAAAGTTGCCTCAACCTATTTTCTATGCATCTGTGTAGCTTGTAGGCATGAAAAATGATTCCCTCTATTGCATCCCCTAATATTATCCTAATTTAAATTGAAATGAGGTTGATTCACTCTGTTCTGCCCTGTTGTGAAAACCTGCTTGACTGCATTGCAGAGGTCATGATCCAACTCATGTAAGGCATCCTGGAATTGTATGATGTTTTAGGGCTAAAACCTGTAGTAGTTATACTCTATTAGTAAGTGTTGTTTCTGTTCTCTGCAGTCCCCATGTTCTTGTCTTATTCTGGCCATGAAACTTTCCAAGGCATAATAAGTATCCTGCTGTTTTCTGTAGTTTAAAGTGTATTTGAGATACAAAAAAAAATGCTTTTAGATAATACAGAGAATTCACAAGACATGTAACAGAACTGAATAAGAGTATAACTTCTGTTAACTTGTGCAGGTATGCATTGACTTCCATGATGCCTTGCATTAGTAAGATCATGAACTTTGCAATGGAGATAAACAGGTTTTCACATTAGGGCAAAAAGGAGTGAGTCAACCTAATTTTTATTTAAATTAGGATGAAATTAGGTGGATGCAAAAGAGGGAATCATTGTTCTTGACTACAAACTACACAGGTATTCTTAAAATAGGTTGAGGGGACTTTCCCTTTAAAGCAGCCAGAGAGTTGAAAACAGGTAGTGGCACAGTGAACAATGCTGCTGTCTCTCTTAGGGAAGCAGGATATAGCCATACAACATGAGGATTTGCTGCTACTACCATGCCAATTCTGGATGGACCTAAAGAAAGTAAGGAAACAAAAAAAAACAAATGTTTTAAGAGACAGGAATCAGAAACAGTTAAGAGCCTCTATGATTCATTAACACTCCACTGAACAACTACATTTCTTTCTGTTTATAAGAACATCTGTAAATAAAGTGTTCATGTAATATAAGCATTAAATGGATACATTTAGCAATTCCCATATTTGGAATAAATCTTCCAGCACAGAGTCCTCATTTCCCCTTCAGACCACAACTTACAGTACAGTGTATATAAGTACAAACTGAGGGAAACCACAATGTAAATTTTAGTGTAATATTAGTTTAAAATGGATAGATACAGAATGTGGATCAAACACATAGTGCTTATATTGTTTTCAAAGATTTCCTTTTATTTCTTTCTTATGCAAAATGCAGTTCTTATATTTTGTGGTGGACTAGTTTCAGTGTGGGTCAGGATCAAAGTTAAGAGTTGAAGTCCAATATTGTGGACAAAGACTCATGCTTCTAGTTAATGCTGTAGTACTACGGAATACTGCACTGTTTAAGGGTATGTATGTCCCTCAGATAACACAGTAAGCCAAGGCCCAATAAATCTGCCCATCTCTATTGAGTGTCAGTGGATCCTCCTCTAAATAGACACACCATACATTATTGGGTGTTCAGTCAGCAAACTTTTATTACAAACCATTTTTATCATATACTTTACCTTTAATATTTGTCCTTAACAATTTTTATTCCACCTTTTAATCTCCAGAATTCTCTGATGCATACTGGAGCATGCCCATATCTTGACTGTATACCTTGGATCCATCACACATTTAAGTGCACACCCAGACGTGTCCCCACTGTACTGAGATTTTATCCACCAGGCTCTCTCTTTTGGCACTTTTGGCACTGGGGGCACAAGCGACTTGACAGTCCACACACACACACACACACACACACACACACACACACATATGACTGTCCACAAACTGGAGCACAGTCAAGAAGCAGGTTTTATTCTGACACAAAGCATCTGACAGAAAACAATGGTTGCCCACTGGGGCTGCAGGTGCAGTGACAGCAGATAGTCAGTCCATACGTTTCCACAGTAGTAATTTGTACAGTTACAGGTGCAAAACTCTCCCCCTGTCAATAGGGACACAAACTAATTTTCCCCATCCATCCCTTATCTGGGTGATGGACACAAAATACTTTTGACTGGCCTTTCTCAGGAGTGGACAACATCCAGACTTCCCTATTTCCACTGTATACAAACTACATGACATCTTGCTCCTCCTGTACCAGATTGGGAGCTTGGAGTTTGTCCCTGAAGGAGGCATCTCTTTTCCTAATTGCAGAAAGCAATGTACATGAAGCTTGTATCAACCTTTAGGAGATCTTGTTCCTCCCATCCCAAATTGAGTGCATGTGGTTCATCCCTGGACAGAGGGGAGTCTCAATTCCTAATTCCAGATCCATACTGAGGAGGCATTACCTATGTCTGAGGCAATCCTCCCTCAGTTTCTGAAAGTTCCACAGGAATTCCTTGAGTTCAATGGGCAATTCTTACCTTTCCCACACTGGGCAATATTTTACTTCATACTCTATCAAAGGTGGGGGAAATCATTCCCAATTATTCATGGTTGAAGAATTCATTTCTACTGACTTCTTCACTCTTCAAGAGTGCATGGATCATAAACAGCCATAGCCATCACTTAACACCACTCACATTTTCTGACACTGGGGCTGGCAGGGCTGGTGAGAGGGGTACCCTCCCCCCTGCCAGCTCCACACTCCTCTTCTGCCAGCTGGCAGAAGGCAACTGTCTCTCTAACTCTGCACTAAGGCAGAAAAACTCTCCTTAGCAGCATTCCATGCCAACATTCTAGTATGGCTTATGCTGCTTCAAGAACTCTATCCCTTTGGATCCTCTGTCAGGCTGACTGACAGAAGTTTCCAAGGAGACCATAGCAGGTTTTAAAACCTACCTAATAACCTAATCTATCAGCATCCTCGTAACCCAGGGGAACTCAGGGAGTTATGCTCACTGCCACCAGGAAACCTTGCTGTCCGCAGTGAGGGCTTTGGACTGCAACAGACCTTTTCCCTCCTGGATGCCCTATGGGGAGGGTCTGCAGCCTCCTTTCCTATGAATGACCAGCATAGGCAGGCCACCACAAAGGATCTGGAAACCATGCATAGCTACCTTATGCCCCTAGCTGCAGGTTCATCCTTTATAGCATCTTTGGCTACCGGAGGCACCTTCCTGATCAAAGGAAACTTATCACCCACCACCATTGGCAGGGTCACCAGTCCACATCCTAGCAGGCACTCACCCGGCTCCACCACCAGGAGTTTACCGGGGTAACCTCTATCTAAGCACTACCCACTGCTACACTACAGGGGCTCCCCAACTATACCTTCCCAGACCCATAAAACAAAACTAGATATTACCACCATTTAAGAACATGCACAAGATTTTCAATACATTTCCTAACTATAATAAATACATATTCCACACTGCTAAAAACATTTCATAACATTACATATTAAAACAGTTAAAACCATTTTGCACACAATTTTAAAAACAGTCCCTGAAACAGTCTTGAGTGCTTTGGTACAGTCCTCAGGTCCCTCTTCTTCTTCAGCTGCACCTGCAATAGAACATGCAAAAACATACAGCTACATGCTACTTAACTCTAAACATTTTTGTAAAAGTTTTTTTCTATAAAAAAATGCTTTGTATTTTTTTCTTGTTGTGTTTTTGTGCAAAATGGCATAAAACATTAAACCAAGAGGAAATGGAAACCCAATAGTCCATCCAAGGAAAAATTTTCCATTGGGCTTGGACTTCCCAGACAAAAGGGCCTCTGGAGATGGATGAAACAGTCCCAATGATTTTCAGGTGGGCACACCACCTGCTGAAAGTGTCCAGACACAGGGCTCAATTCTCAAAATGGGCTGAGGTCCACGTGAGCTGTGATAAACAGCAGCTTGTGCCAAAGCCTGGTGCCAGGGACCCTGCACCAGATTCTGGTACAAGAGGGGTTCAAGCACCAAAGTCCCCACACTTGTGACAAACTGTCCTGTGCGGCACATACATGGTGCATTGAAGGGTTTGCCACAGGCTGCATGCAGTCAAGGCAAGTGGTCCCCCATCCCCTATCTCCTGTACAACATCAGGAATACCCATCCACTGTGGTTTAGTGGTCACCTCCCCGATCCCCAAAATCCCCATTAATATAACAATAAATAAAGCCCCTATCATCAGTGGTTTAATACCCCCCTCCCCAATCCCTGATGTTCCCATTAATATAACATTAACTAAAGCCCCAGTCAGCAGTGGTTTAGTGGCCCCCTCCCAGATCCCAGATGTTCCCATTATATCATATAATAAAGCCCCCAGCATTGTTGGTCTAGTGGCCTTCCTCACCGATCTCCAATGTCCCCAACATAATATGATATAATAAAGCCAACATCACTGGAGATCTAGTGGCTCCCTCCCCAATCCCCAATGACCCTGTTATAATAATGAAAGCCCCCATAATTTGTGGTTTAGTGGGCCTGGACCTCCCACCCCAGCAGGTGCCTTAACACCTCACTCCCCCACCCTATCGCGAGATTGAGCTGGCAACCAGCATAGCCCTCCTCACACCTCTGTAACCAGCTGCCAAAGAACTATCACTGAGCATGTACTTTCAGTGTACTCGCTCATTGATTAATCAATGAGCACCTATAATTTACAGTACATGCTCAGTGACACTTCAGTCAATGACTGGCACCAGAGGTATGAAGAGGGCTGTGCAGTTGCCAGCTCTGTCTCAGGATGGGGTGGGGAAGCAGGGTGGAGAGCAATACCTGCTGGGGAAGGGGGCCACTAAACCACCAATGATGGGGGCTTTCGTATATGTTATTATAATTAGGACATCAGGGATCAGAGATCAGGAGGGGATCCACTAAACCACCAATGAAAGGGGCTTTATATAATGTTGTATTAATGGGGACATTGGTGATCAGGGAGGGGGGCCACTAAACCACTGATAAAAGGAGCTTTATATAATGCTATATTAACAGGGACGTCAGGGATCGGGGAGGGGGTCTACTGAACCACAGATGGAAGGGGCTTTATATAATGTTATATTATTGGGCGACATCAGGGAGGACCACAGCACAGGGCCATAAACAGGCAACTCTCCCAGAGGAGAATTTTTTAAGTACCCTTAGACCAGCCATGGCTGGTCTAAGAGTACTTCGAATTTCTCCCTCTGGGAGAGTTCTGAGAACCCACATTCAGGGATATGGCAGTTTGCGTCTGCCACATGACCCCTAGCACCAGGTCGCAGCTATTTTTGGGTGCACAGGTGGCACAAGTCCTGCCTGTGGCAAGCAGACTGTGGGTGACACAGGCTACCTTTGTGAATCACTTCTAGGGCATTGTTTGAGATGCAAGCCCCTTGTGCTGCCCCAGGAGCTTTGAGAATTGGACCCACAATGTCCAAGTAGACCAAGGTGGAAATACTATCCACACTACCCCTCAGATGTACTTTTCAATTGTATGTAACAGTCTTAACTGTAAAAAACAACAGAAACTAGGCCCTACAAGTTCTGATATGAAGGAAGATCTGGACCTTATGAGTACTGCCAGCTGGAATCTCCATTTTCATCTGGAACTGTGCAGATCAGGTGATTCTGCACTCCCCTTCAACTTCTGGAACTGGAAACCAGACAATTTTGTCCCCTTTTTCTTCAGGCGATGACCTTGCAGTGCCATCATCCTCATCCTTGGCTGATGTCTGTAAACCGATGATCTGTAAACTGATGATCTAATAATAAAATAATAATAATAATGTCCTGCAGAATATGTGGCCACTGACCATGGCTTACAGTCTATTTAAACTCTTCTTGACAATGTGGCCTGCAATCATGGCTCAAAATCTTAAAACTTCACCAATATGGCAACTTTGTACATCTTGGTGCTCCATGACAGTGCCAAACTGGACTTGCTAGGCAGTCACCTCACCAATACCAGTCAGGGTGGGGCTGATACACAATCATGCCTTCTGGGCATCACATTGGCATGCTGTGAATGTATTACCTCTTCTATTTATCTACAAAGATGCCTGCATCCATGTGAAGCATGCATCCCACCTTCAACATGCTGATGAATTCTTTGTACCTTCTGTGCAGCTCTGCTGCTCCTATGGGGATCCACAAAAATCTTTGGTCCATGGTCATTCTCATGGCTTCTTCCATAAGCCAGGTCTCACAAAAATCCTCTATTTCACACCAGACCCTTTGTGGAAGATATGGGTACTTGTCTCAAAAGACTTCCTCTACTTTTCTTCAAATGACTCTCTCTTCCTTACTACTCTTGGGTAAGTACTTCTCACAAGACTGATTGGGTGGTGGCCAGATCTGGTCTTCCCAGTTATTCTTCTCCCAAGGAGGCAGGATACTGCTGTAGTCCACCTCCTCTTTGTCCTTGACCATCAAGGACCCCTCCAGTCCAATAGTTGGATCAGGACAGGCAGTAAAGGAGCCCGGCAAGACAGTACTGGCATCAGGCAGGATGGACTCTCAGGGTTGGTCACTGGATCCCAGATCTTGTGCTGGCTTTGGAAAACTGGGCTCTACCTCGGACCTCTCAGTTTCTTCAGTGGCTGGAGCTGGACCAGTCTGAGGGCCAGGGCAACACTCCTCACCAAGGCATGGTGATAGGCAGCATCCAATGTTTCTTACTGCCTGGCTGATCAACCAGACTGTCTGCAGTCTTCTCCAATCCAGGTTGTTCCTCTCCTGGAGGTCTGGCTTCTGGCCCATAATTGCTGGCTTGGCTACATAGCTATGGAAACCACTCCTGAGAAAATTCTTCTGGGTCATCATCTTCCTCTTCAGGTGATACAGCATCAGCATCAGGACCCCATCTGGCCACCAGTCAGGCACAGCTGGCTTGGACCTCAACAGGCCTAGAGGGTTGGCACAGTGCATAGTTCTCTGCAGTCCCTACAGTGCAGTATGTTCAGGATGTCTCTCTCTTGATGGTAACACACCACACACACTGAAGCTGGCCATCCAGGAAGTGGTTGTATGAATGTAGTCTGGACCCACAGCATGCCCTGTGCTTTCCTCCTAGCTATCTCAATTGTACTTCTTTCTGGCTGATCCATACATGCGCATGTGGCATACAGCATTTACTGCTGTCCATGTTCCTGGTTGCTACATAAACACACAAAATAACTTTAATTGAACTGCCTTCACTCTGAACTGCTTTTTACAACATTTGGACAAATGGGGCAAGCGTCTGGGTAAGGATTCCCACTACCTGCTTTACCATTTTAACATTTTGCACAGTAACTCAATGTATTTTTTACAGTCCACTTTACTGAATGGTTTCACATTTCACTAGCCAATGTAACATTCCTTACTTTCTATGTGTTACTGCACTCAAAGTTTTTGCACACTGAACTCAAATTCATGTACGGCATTACTGGGCTGCACTATTTTGTCCCCGAGTCCCTGACTGCTACTGCCTGCCAAAACAAATTTCTTCAATACATTTCTGACTCCAAGAAGGAATCTTGTCCCTGCTGCAACCTGCATTTTCAATGTTTTGACTGTTTTTTCCATCAGCCCTGCTGTATGCCCAATTTGCATGCTTTTTAGTTGCTTTCACTAGTGAACATCAGCTTTGAAACACTAAACTGTTTGTAGCATTTTTGAAGTGCATATGATTCAAAATACTCACAGTCCAGCTTAATTTGCAACTTTTCTTCTTGTTCTATCCTGGCTGACAGACTCATCACTGGATGCTGAGTGCAATTCAGTTTCTTGAAGTCCTGACTGCAGTGACCAACCACTCTGATATGCTACACCTATGCAAACAGACTGATGGTTTCCCATGCCAATTCTACCCTCATTCTGGCACCAGACAATTAGGGTGCCAATTGGCAATGCCGACAATCACTTTTTTTGTGGGAGCTGTGCACCCCCTACAATTCTCTACATATAGATTCCTACTCCAGGGTGGCGGACCTTGGGGAGGGGGCTGCTAATCCTGCATTTGGCACCCTCATTGCCTGGTGCCGTAACACTGGTGCTCTGAGAGCTGTATGGATCCTGTGCCCTGTGGTTTGCTTGTTGCTTGCTTTAAAATGTTCCAAAATTCAAATCTTTGAAGAAATTCCAAACAGACCTGAAACCTTCATCTCCTGCCCTGCTGATCCATGAGCTCCACCCTCTCTTTGCTCTGTACTCATCCCCTTTCACTCAGCACACAGTTCAAGGTGCTTGACGTACTGACTCCAGCCAGTCACATGACACCATGCAAATTAGGGAAGGGGCACACTCTCCACCTCCTGTTGAGCATGTCCTGGTTCTCTGGGAAGGATTTTAAAACTGCAGATAAACTTTTTTTCTCTTTGCCACACGTACCGTGGCTTGAAAATGGCTTTTCCTTTACAGTTAGCACTTGCTCCAGAGGGTACACCACCACTAAATTTGTCACCCAAGGCCATTTCTTGAGGCAACCAGACCCGGAATCTTGGACAACCCCCCATTATGTGTACCCCCCTTCCCTCAGATAAGATGCAGTTATCGATTGGCTGCACTGATGACATTTGAAGCAACAGTCCATTCACTCCAATGGTAAATATTTCCCTGGCTCAGTCGTGGGAGGAAAGGGGGTACCAAAGCAAACATTTGAATTTGAACAGGTTCCGGGGAGGGCCATGGCACTGGGGCACCAGTGACTTGACAGTCCACACACATAAGCTGTCAGCAAACTGAAATAGAGTCAAGCAGTAGGTTTTATTCTGACACAAAGCATCTGACAGAAAACAACGGTTGCCCACTGGTGCTGCAGGTAAAGTGACAACAGGTACTCAGTCCATTCTTTTCCACAGTAGTAATTTGTACAGTTACAGGTATGAAATCCACCCCCTGTCAGTAGGGGCACAAACTATTTTTTTCCTGTCCATCCCTCTTCTGGGCTATGGACACAAACTACTTTTGACTGGCCTTTCCCAAGAGCAGACAATGTCTGTACTTCCACTATTTCTACTGTATCCAAACTACATGACATCTTGCTTCTCCTGTACCACATTGGGCACTTGGGGTCTTTCCTTGGCAGGGGCAGCATCTGTTTTCCTAACTGCACAGAGCAATTTACATGAACCTTGTACCAATCTTCAGGAGATTTTGCTACTCCTGTCCCTGATTGGGTGCATGGGGTTCATTCCTGGACAGAGGGGCATCTAAATTCCTTATTTCATATCCATACTGAGGATGCACCACCCATATCTGAGGCTGTACTCCCTCAGTGTCTGAAAGCACCACAGGGATTCCCAGAGCTCAATGGACAATTCCTACTTTTCCCACACTGGGCATCACTTTACTTCATACTCTCTCAAAGGTGGAGGAACTCATCCCCAGTAACTCACGGTTGAAGAATTCAATTCTACTGACTTCTTCACCCTCCGAGAGGGCATGGGCCATAAACAGCCATTGTCACCACTCAACGCCACTCACATGTTCCAACATTGGGGCTGGCAGGGCTGGGGGAAGGGCAACCTCCCCTGAGCATGCTCCATACTCCTCCTCTGCCAGCAGGTAGAAGGCAACTCTCTCTAACTCTGCACTAAGGAAGAAAACCTTTCAGTAGCAGCATTCCATGCCAACATTCTGGAGTGGTGTATGCTGCTTCAAGAGTTCTATCCCCTTGGAGCCTCTGCCAAACTGACTGACAGAAGTTGCCATGGAGACCACAGCAGGTTTTAAAACCTGGGATGCCCAGCAAACCTACCTAGCAACCTAATCTAACCTACTATACCAGGGTCCTTGTAACTCGTGGGAACCTGGGGGTTACATGTAATTAAAAGATACTGGGATGGTCATTGCGAGAAGAGGGACTGTTACAGTTGCTGTGAACAACAATTTCTCTACAAAAAGTCTGCAATGTCATTGTCTCCGTATACAGTAATCCCTGAACTACCAAGATGTAGATTATTTCTTAGTAATGTTCTTTGAGATACAGTGCTTAATATAAGGTGCCAAATGTAAGCACATTCTATTCAAATCTATTATGTTTTGTTAATTGAGAAAAAAATCAGGGCTGAAGAACAAAAGAAGGGAAAAAAACATTAAGGTTAAAGTCCTCTTTCTTTATGATTGTTTGATGTATTGTTCTTCGGGGTTTGAACAATTACTCAAAGCTGTGTTGAAGTTACCTGAACTGTGGCACTGCCTTCCAAGGTATGAGCATTTATTCTCACACAAATGCTTTTGGAGAGGGTACTGAAATTAGGCTAATAATTTTGCTTCAGAACTAACTGATGCTTAATCAAAGGGCTTGATTCTCAAAGAGGGATTAGATCAGTGCAAGCTGTGGCAAACAGCAGCTTGTGCTGAAGTCCCATGTGCCAGGTATCCTGCTCCAGATTCTGGTAAATGTGGGGTCCTGGCACCTAAGTCTCCACACTTAATGCAACTTCTTCTGTGTGAGGAACACATAGTGCATGGGAGGTGTTTGCTGCAGGCTCTGAGTGGCAAAGACTAGTGGTCCCCCCCCCAATCCTCTTGTAAAATAAATTTAACCCCATCCTGTTGGCTTAGTGGCCCCCCTTCCTGATCCCTGATGTTGCCCGTATTCATATGTATAAAAATAACACTTCCTGGTGGTCTAATGGCCCCCCCTCCCCAATGTTGCTGTAATCATAATTAATAATAACCCCCTTCCCTGGTGGTCTAGTGGACCCCCACCTACACCACAGCAGGTAGTGCCAACCACCCCACTCTCCTTATCCCAAAACACAGTCAGAGACCAGCACAGCCCACTTCTCACCTCTTTGGCCAGCCTACAACTGAACTGTCATGGAGAACCTACTGTATAGTGTACACATTCATTAATTAATCTATGAGCACATACACTATAAAGTTGGTGCTCAGTGACAGTTTAGTCAGCTGCCAGCTACAAAGGTAAGAGGTGGGCTGCGTTGGTCACCAGTTGTGTTTTGGAATGGAGAGTGGGGGTTGACACTACCTTCTGGGGTGGGGTCCACCAGACCACCAGGACAGGGGGTTATTATTAATTATGATTACAAAGATATCAGGGAGAAGCACTAGACCACCAGAAACTGTAATTTTTTTATCCATATGAGTATGAATGACATTGGGGATTGGGGTGGGGGGCACTAGATCATCAGGAAGGGTTATTTTAATACATATGAAAAAGGGAGACATCGAGGCTAGAGAGGGGGGACTGAGGCACATTGCAGCAAACAGGTTAATTCTTCAAGAGGAGAATTTTCTAAGTACCCTTAGACCAGTCCTGGCCGGTCTAATGTTATTTAAAATTTCTCCCTTTGGGAGAGTTCTGAGAATCCCACTTTTGGGAATATGGCAGCTTGTATCTGTCATATGCCCCCTAGCACCATGTCACAGCCCATTTTTGATCACATAGTCAGTGCTGTTTGGGGCAGGCAGACTGAAGTTGATATAGGCTGCCATTTAGAATCCATCCTGGCACATCTTTTGGCCAAGGGGCACTTTGTGCCATTCTTTGTGGGAAAGCCTCTAGCACCATGCCAGGAGCTTTGAGAATCGAGCCCAGAGTCTTTTGTAGGTAGTACTCATCTTTTTTGAAAATTATATTTTAGAACATATTCAAATTAATTTGTGCATCAACGGAAAATACCCATCCTTGAATGTAAAGAAAAAAAGGATTTTTTTGTTAATTCAATTTTTTTATTTGAATTTAAAATAGAACTGTTACATAAATGAATAAACCATCACAAGAACATTTGTAATGTTACCACTATACTTAAATGAAAAACTTATAAAGTCACTGAAATAGACATTTAATAATTCACAAAAGGAATTAAAAAGAAAGTGACTATTTTCTCTAAACAATGAAACAATACATTAAAATGTATATATACAAGTGTAAAGAATTATAACAAAACGTAAGACTCAAAATTAAATGAATCTTGAATGTCCTCATTTCTTTCAGAGATCAAGTTCTCCTTTTCATTTCAAAAGAAGAAGCTTCTTGTGAAAAGAATTCTAAGAGGTAATGAGAGGATAAGAAAGTTGAGCACTAAATGAGGAAATGTCAAAATGAAGAAAATGTTATAGGAGAATTAGCAAATGCAGAAAAAGAAGAACAGAAAGAGAAATATACAAAATGAAGGGAATATGAGTTTGAAGAAAAATAGGGCAAAATTGTTATATTTCTTTATGCAATGAGTTCATCAAGATGTTATTGAGTGTGAAAGGGACTTACATTGTGATCATTTTAAATAAACTCTAGCAAGAGCCCATATGGCTGCAAAATAATGGTTTTGTGGGCAGGAGAAATGTGTAAACCAGCAATTTTTGCACTAACCACTGAGCCACCAAACTGCACATTCTAATTGTTGTGATATACACACAAACTGACTAATATATATATATATATATATATATATATATATATATATATTCCAGTGTAACATAGCAGTGCACTGTCTACACACATTTATGCAGACAAAAAAAGACATTGAGGGACCATTTTCTTCTTTTCAAGCTCAGAGGGACCTCAGAGGGTGTAGGTTTGCCACTTGACAACTCATTTAAATCAACAATGACATGCATAAGGCTGAAACTGATCTCAATAGCAGGGGAATGTAGACTAGCAAATTGTTCTCTAACCACTGAGCCACCTAACTGCACTTTCTAATTGTTGTGATAGACACATACTGACTAATACATATACACTAGGGATTGGCAGACCCGAAAAGGTCCTGACCCTTATTATCAAGACCAGGATCCAGGGTAGGATCCTGATTAGTTCTGATTAGTTCTTATTTAAATCAGAATGTTTAGTAGATCAATGCCAATTCCCGAAAACAATCACTAAATGCCCTAAAAAAATAAATAAAGCATTTTGCTAATCTGAGTGTGTTTCTGACACTATTCTAGGCATTTTATTGCTCTGTCTCCCATTTTTCTCTACTGAAAAGATTCCATGTGCATAACACTCTAGGACTGACTGACTGACCAACAGACAGATGCCATCCCCATTAGACAACATACATTCCCATACACCTCTGATCATCTGACACTGACTGATTAAACATCTCTCTTTCACCCACCATAACTCAGTTTACAAGCCCCCAGTCCCTCCAATTTAGTAGTGCTGGCACTTCTCCTACCCGAATATGTACATCCTGCTCCTTGTGCAGAAGTACCACCAGTATAAAAGAAATTACTGCCTGCATCTGCAGGCACCTAATCTGATCCAGTATATACATCCATACACCCATCTGCTATCTGCTGACATGTATCCTGCCCAATATATTCAACTCAGTCCCCTCCACCAATCTGCTGACAGACCTTCAGTGTTGTAGCTAGAAAAATAAAAATGTTATACCAGAATCCTTTTCATCTTCACTTTGTTACCCCCTGCCCCCAACACACACAGTTGTATTTCAGAAGGGCTAGCAGCAACATTTACAGCAGTACTTAATTTTAATCCATTCAGAGCACAAGAATTTCTTTATTTGAAACTGATTCTCATGAACACCGAAAGGCAAATTTCAAGATGTGGCACAGGAAAGGGGGAACAAGGGAGAAAATGCATACAGATAATAAAAAAGCCATAACATAGAAAAAGGCATAAATATGCAGTCTAGGAGGAGTACAGTCAGTACAGGCCTACTCATATAACATATTTTGGAATGTGGATCAGTGTGTATGAGTAACCAAAATTGATGCGAGGGCCCACAGTGCTCCACACCAACAAAAAAAAAAAATCAACTTGTAAGCCTTTTCTTTCTTGACATACACCTTCTTACATTCATGCCCCTATCTGCTCATTGACAGGCCCTTGCCACCAATACCTCTCAACATTTTGATAATGAAATGTGGGACTCTGGTGCTCAAAATGTGGGATGCCTCATCAAACTTGAAAAGGTGCAAGATCAGAATACTGGAAATTAATTAGTGCATTTTTTTTGTGCCAAGCTGAATTTTGTTTCACAGTTGCTGGTTTAAAGCCTGAGTTTACGGCACCTTCTCTGTTTGGGCAGCCATTAGACCATCTATTCTTAGCCATTGTGTGGCAGATGTGGGGCAGAGCAATTCTGAGGGGCAAAATTTGAGACAGCAATCCTCCCTCATAATGTGGGACTTTTGAGAGGTATGCAAAACCAAGCAACATCTGATGCCATTTCTCTCTCCCAATTCTACTTCACTGTATGTCATATTATGTACACAAAAAGCTTAAAAACCAGAGGTGATAATTTGCTCTCCTGATCACCTTGAGTCATCACTTTTCTCCCACTCAGTGACTCACTTGCCCACCTGTCTGGACTTTGTTGGCTTGCTCCACCTGCCCGCAGTCACCCACCAGCACACACCATGAGACCCGCCACTGGGATTATCACCAATGCTACCACTGCGCTGGACTAATTGTAATAATAGCCCGCACAAGATGTCTTTCTTTAGGTGCACTGCAACCATTCTTTTCCTCTTCACTTGATGAGGTTGACCACTCCCACCCTAGCTCTCTCGTATGAGGCATGCACATTTGAATATTTGCATGGGAGAGTGTGCAGCCTTATGGGGGTACCAGAACACATGGAACATGGAAAATGATTTTTTTTGTCATTGTGGGATCAAGGTGGATAGAGTATTTACATATTATCTTTTATAAAAAAAAAAATAAAGCTCTGTGAGTGGACCCAGTACACTGCCGCCTGAAGTTCTTATTTACCTGAGTCTTACAGACTTTGAGAGATCTGGAGGGGTTCTGATTCTTAATGGACCAGTCCACACATCTCTAATATACACATATATGTATATATATTCCAGTACAACATGGCAGCACATTGTCTACACACACACACAGCATTGCCACACACACACACTAGCACACATACACTGCCTAATGTGACATTTATTTACTTATATATCTAACCCTAATTTGTACTGTATTTAGGACAAGCACTATGTTTTGCACTAACTCATTATACTAATCTATGGCATGACTGGGTAGCTAAGGTAGTGGACAAGGGAGATGCGATGGATGTGGCCTATCTGGACTTCAGAAAAACCTTCGACACGGTCCCCCCTAGAAGGCTGATTAACAAACTATGCAACCCAGGGGTGGATCCTACAATAGTTCTGTGAGTGGAGAACTGGCTGAATGGCAGGAGTCAGAGGGTTGTGGTAAAGAGGGAGTACTCTAGAGAGGTGAAGAACAGGGTGTTGCAAGGGTAGGTGCTGGAGCTGGTCCTCTTCAATGTTTTTATTGGGGACATTGCAGAGGGACTAGTGGGGAAGGTATGCCTCTTCGCAGACAATATAAATGTATGAAATAGGGTGGACACTCCAGGGGGTGTTGAAAGAAAGAGGGAAGACCTTAGAAAACTGAAAAATGGTCTGAAGAATGGCAGCTGGGATTCAATGCAAAGAAGCACAGGAACATGTACATAGGTCAGAATAACCCAGAGGCAAAGTATGAACTGGATGGGGATGTACTAACAGTCACAAACCAGGAAGAGGACCTGGGAGTTATCATCTCAAAGGAGCTAAGAGAAACTAGGCAGTGCAATAAGGAGGCTGGAAAAGCTAGCCAGATGCTTGGATGCATAGGGAGGGGTTTCAGAAGTAGAAAGAGGGAGGTCATCTTGCCCCTGTATAAGACACTTGTGAGACCACACCTGGGAGTCTGCATCCAGTTCTGGAGGCCCCATCTGAGAAAGAACATAGACAGAGTGCAGGTGGTGCAGTGGAGGGCAAGTAAAATGGTGCAGGGCCTGCAGGATTAGACCTACAAGGAAAGACTAAAGGAGTTAAATTTATATTCCCTTGGGGAAAGGAGGGAGGTGGGGATTTGACTGAGACATACAAATACATCACCAGTATAAAACGAGTACAGGAAGGAAACATCTTCCAGTTGAGAGATGCTTCAAGTCAAGGGGGCACAAAATGAAGTTAGAGGGGGAAGGCTCAGGGGAAATGTGAGGAAATATTTTTTTCACAAAGAGGGTGGTGAATGCCTGGAATAGCCTACCAGAGGGGGTGGTAGGGGCTGAAATGGTCGCATAATTTAAGAAGGAGTGGAATAGACACAAAGGGGGCTCCAGAGTTCAGTTTGGGCATGGGACCTCACACTAGATAGGGATTAACAGGGCAGACTTGGAGGTGATGTGACTCACCTCCAGCCCCAACCTCCCACTGAACACCCAATACCACACACCTCCAGAGTCCCTCACACACCCTCACTCACATGAACAGGTTCCAATTTGAAGATTCAATCTCCCATCGAAGATGCATGTTGGTGCTGGAACTGGCAACTGCTGTATGAGAAATAAGATAAGTGTGGTTCAATGTATTTTAATGGGTTTTCAACTGCACTTACATTATTTCTCATATAGCAGTCACCAGTTCCAGCAGCAAGATTTGTCTTCCATGAGACAGTGGCTCTTCACATTGGGATTTGTTCAGGTAAGTTAGAGTGTGTGGGGGGGTTTGAGGAGTGTGGGTATTGTGGGTGCTCAGTGGGAGGTTGAGCTAGGGGTGCAGACTTGCATCAGTGATGGACCTTTTTTTACAGATTAAAAAGACATTGAGGTACTGTGTTCTTTTCAGGCTCGGAACATCAGAGAGTGTGTGTGTGTGTGTGGGGGGGTGCCACAAGACACATCATTTAAATCAGAAATAACATGTATAAGGAACGTGGCTTGGAAGCCAAAATGGAAGCAGCTTAGGATCCATAGCTCTCCTCTACTATCAGAAATCCTGCAGAATCCTATGCTGAAATGGCAGATTAACAACAAAAATACCTACAGGCAAGAATAAAAATAAGCCTGGGTACTAACGTACCAAAAATTAATCACCCCAGCAAAGACACTGTACCTGCAGCTGACACCAAACCACCAGGCCTTCCAGGTTCAGATGGGAGGTGCATCTTGCAGCATGGCCATAGATCCAGGAACCACTCCTGCTACTGGGATCGTTACAGGTGACCTACAAGAAATCAGAAATGTTTGTGACCCTGCTGGCACAGAATGGAGACCTCACAAACAAGTGGATAAGTCAAAACAGGACATTATACTGTACATATTTCCCAATTAGTAGATGAAAATGAGCATCACATCTCTATACAAAGAGACCTTTCTGACCGCACATATAGACAGCTGGATGAGCAGGTTAGGATCATGCAGCAGCTCATGGATAAACTTGAGGAACTAGAGAATAGGGGGAGGAGCCAAAAACTTGCATTTCATTGGCTTTCCAGAAGGTGCAGAAGGCCGCAACACCATCCTTTTCTTACAACAGACATTACCAAACCTGTTAAAAAAAACAATGGCACGCTTCTCTGGAGGTGGAAAGGGTGCACTGCTCACTGCCCTCCCCCCACCCCAAACTGGGACAGTGACCTCGGCCCATTCTTGCCAAATTCCTCTGATTCCAAGTGAAAGAACGGATCTTATGGCTGGCAAGGGAATGTGGCCCCATAGAATGGCAAGGTCAGTTGATCCAGATTTTCCTGGACTTCTTCCCTGCGATGGCCAACCGCTGCAGGAAATTCACCAGGGCTAGACATACCCTCATGTCCCTCCTGGTCCCCTACAGCCTCCGCTACCCCAGTATTTTGTGGATTGAGAGGAATGGGGTCCCTCATTCATTCTCCGACCATGAGGCAGCCCGAGGATTTATACTCTGGTCATGGCTGGAGGCACGAATTGGCATCAGGCAAACTGGCAGGGGAGCATACAGGTACTCCATGGATAGCAATCAGAGCACTGGCCTGCAAGGTCACAACCTACCACTGCACTGCAGATGGCAAAGTAGGAAACCACTGATGAATGGCACCAAGCCTCCAGAAAACAGAGCAGAGGAGGGGCTGGTCGGAAGGGGAAGGTAGACAGAAACCCCACCCTGCCTGCAGCATCCCACAGGGACCATCAACGATCCATAGAAGAAGGCCTGCAGGTGAATGACACAGAGGGGGAGACCTATGGCAGCAGGTAGTACCCCTCCAGAATGCCCTGCAATCCTGCCTCACCCCAGAGCCAAAGTTCCAAAGGCCCCAAGACACCACATCTCTGCAATCCCACTTTTCACCGCCCCTTCAAGACAGAACCCTACCTGAAGGGAACAGATCTAATGGGGCTGAAAGGGGGTGACAAGCTCCTATGCAGTGGCTGCTGCAATGTTTCTCCTCCGGGGGAAAGCACCTGAATCGTGCCCATTTTCTGAGTGGGACAATATCTCCTCTACCCGACCACGCCCTGTACTAGATAAGGGCGCCAAAGTCGGATCAGGCTGCTTTGTTTATGCTGCTGATGGACAAGTCCCACTCACCCAGGCTCATGTAAAGGGGCAAGCTCTCCAGTTATCCACACACTGCTGCCCTGCGACAGATGACCAACAGGTTGCAATAACAATTAACTGATATTAACGCAGGGTAGCACTTTCAGCAGAACTGCCTCCTCAAAGTGCCTCTCCTACTCATTTCAAATACACTCAGAAGTGGAGGAACAACCCTACAGCCTTGGGGAATGTATTATACGGTAACAAAACCTATGGATGCATATAACAGATATCTATTGGGCCACTTCTTATGCACCAAAAAATACCCCTATGGGTCGAACCAAACCATATCCATCAGGGGCATATGGGGGGGGGGGTTCTCCAATCATCTCTACGTAGGGAGTAACTTTTCCCAGATTATATCCTAAATGTATTATGGCTCTCTTTTTTCGCATCCAGACTGCCTGATTCTCACCCTCCCACACCCCCACCCACTCCCCATTACATGGGGGACTAGCACACTTGTGCTGGAGGGGGTGGCATGGGGATAAAAGGGACAGCTGAGAAAATGAATACCGAACCCCAGATGCAAATGGAGAGGGGACCCAATATAGCCCCTTCCCGCATGGCATCAAAATGCCCTTACCCATAGTGCAACAAGATACGACCAAAGGAGACCCCTTTGGATTCACCACTGGACTGCAACAAGAATTCAATATGAGCTGATCTTTTCCTTTTTTTTCTTAGCCATGTGGATGAGGGACCCGCTTTCAAAATAGGTAATTGATACTGTTGTCAGCATGACATGACCCATCTCACTGACTGGGGGGAAGGGGACACTGCCCGAACGAGTACCCAAGCTTGATGATCACTCAGTCACTGCCAAAACGATATTCAATTCTAAGAAGTCTCTCCCAAGTTCAGATTGCAAAGGCTTTATAATGGCAAAGAACAGTATAATTGTGTATAGTTGCCACAGTTAGGCAGTATTGTGTTTAAAGTTGATAACCATAGCATACTGGTATGAACAGTTTGAATATAAATGTACAAGCAGAACTGCAGAGGCATTGGTTCCCTGGAGCTTCTCCACTGGCGTGTACCCCCATCTATCAGACCTTACCATCCTCCAATCAGACAAATGTATGATGCAAAATTTATCACATGGAATGTAAGGGGTGTCAACTCCCCAATTAAATTCCAAAAGATCCTGTCCCACCTAAAAAAGTACACACAAAAGTGGCTTTCATCCAGTTAACTAACCTCTCACATGCAGAATCATGCAAGCTGAAAAGTGATTGGGTGGAGACAGAGGTACATAGCACACACACTACAGCAAAAAGAGGGGTATCCACCCTGCTGTACAAATTATATGTAGAAACATAAGGAAGGGAGATGGGTCTTACTCCAGGTATCCACCCCAGAGGCTCCCTGGTATTGCTTAATCTCTATTTGCCCAACATGGATGACCCCCTCTTCTTTGCCCAACTCTCTGAGGTGCTTGCCCAGTACACCACCAATCATCTACCCATCATAATGGCAGGAGATTTCAACCTCACTCAGGACCCTGCTTTAGATAGATCAGCTGAGACTACAGAACCACACACCCAAGCAAGGAAAGGAGTGAGGCATCTGATCCTCGAGCACGTCCTAACTGACGCATGGAGACTCCTGCACATAAACGCTAGGGACTACTCCATCTGCTTCACCCGTCACCAATCATACAGCAGATTAGACTACTGACTCACAGACCCCCTGGCCACACCAGATGTCACAGGGTCCGACATCCTCTCAAGAGTGATTTTGGATCATGCACCAGTTGAACTGAATGTCAGATGGGGCCCCCACTGCCCATAATAGCAAACATGTGTCTGGATCCCCTGCTATTAAGGGACCCTGAAATTCTCCTCTAGGCAATCCTAGAAATAGAGGAGTATATGTCAAAAAATGACAACTCCAGCATCAATGATTGTACCCCATGGGAGGTGCTGAAGGTGTTCTTATGGGTGAGAATCATAGGGTATGCTTCACATAGAAGGCATCAATGAGAGAGAGAAGTGGCATCCATAGAAGCACAGCTCAGGGCATTAGATGATAAGCACAAGGCCCACTCAGTGGAAGATCCTAGAGAAATGCTCGGCATACGAGCCAGATTGAATATTTACTATACCAGGAAGGCAGAACTTGCCCTGACACGCCTTTCACATACCTTTTGGGAAGGGGAGAAAATCAAGTAAGATCCTATCATACAGATTGTGAAAGTAGAGATCAGAAAGACATACACCAGGCCTTAGTTGTACACTAGTTCAGATCTGTACTACACCAAAAGAAATCTCAGACGTAATGCCAAGTACTACTCCAAACTATACACCTCGACCTGTCCCCCAAATGACAAGGACATGCCTCGATTGCTGACCTCCATCAACATCCCATCAATAACACCCGAACAGGCACAAGAGCTCAACAAACCTATTCTAGCTAAGGAAATAGAACAGGCCATCACCCTCCTAAACAAAAACAAAGCCCCTAGTGGGGGCGGGTTCCCTGTAGACTTATATCAAGGAGTCAAAGAAAGAGTGTCCTCAATTCTGCAAAGAGCCTTCATACACTCCCTAGCTATTCAAAAGCTCCCACCTACACTAAAGGAAGCCACAATCACAATCTTGCCCAAAAAAGGGAAAGATCCTCTCCTCCCTGCCAGCTACCACCCAATGTCACGTACCAATGCGGATGCCAAGATCCTAGACAAGGTATTAATGACCAGATGAGAGGAAGTCCTCCCCAAGATAATTCACCTCTCCCAAGGGGGTTTCATGAAGGGCAGGCTCAGCTCAGACCATCTAAGAACCTTCTTAACCTTAAGCGACTAGCCAGCCCCCCCCCCCCAGTAGCTGCCCTAACCGTGGACTTCAAAAAGACTTTTAACTCCATGGAGTGGGAGTACCTTTTTGAAGTCCTAAAACACCGCAGCATCTGCCCCTTCTTTCTCAACTGCGTACAAACCCTTTACTCATCATCCACATCCAAAATACTGATAAATAGTACATTATCTCAACCCTCCCCCCTCACCCTTGGCACTAGGCAGGGATGCCCTCTTTCCCTGCTACTTTTTATATTTGCTATAGAACCACTCTCTGCAGCATTAAGGGATAACACAGATATCCAAGGGAGTTTAGTGGGGGGACAAGGAATACAAGTCCCTTTTGTATGGAGACGACCTCCTAATACTCCTCCAAGACGCCCCTAAGGCAGTACCTTCCATCTGCCAAGTATTTGACAACTTCACCAGCATGTCTGGTATAAAGGTAAGCCACAACAAATTAGAAATGCTTGCACTTAACACCCACATGAAATCTGAACTTCTCCAAAACACAAGCTGAAAGTGGGCTGCCAATGGCATCACCTATCTGGGTATATGTATAACCCAGAAAATGACAGATATATGCACTGCCAACCTTACCCCACTAATAATCTCCCTTATAGCAGACCTGCAAAGATGGCACTAGTTGCACCTACCCCTCACAGGGAAAATAGCTGCCATAAAAATGATGATGTCACCCAAAGTTCTGTACCTAATGGCCCACACCCCACTCTGTATACATGAGAGATGGTTCCACCAACTCAACAAGCTGATGGGACAAATTTTATGGAAAGGGAAACCCCCTCATCTCAGCCTGGTAAAGCTAAGGAAACACTGGAAGGAGGGAAGGTGGGGATTACCCAACTTTGCACAGTAGCACATGGCCTTTGTACTCTCACAAATTCTATAATGGTGCCCACAGAGAGAAAAGTCCTCAATGGGTGGAAATAGATGGGACCCTAATAGGAGTGTGCACCCCCTGGCACCTGCTATACAATAAGCAACCGAAGAGCTCTCATGAGCACCCCCAAAATATTTTTATCCATGCATTATTGGAAAAAGCTAAGAACGACCATCCATGTCAAAGACATGCCTCTTCAGTGGTCCCCAATTTGCGATAACCCTGCTTTCACTATCGATTGCAAGACTATTAGATGGTCCACCTGGTGAGATGCAGGGATTGAAACAGTGCAAGACATATGTATCCCAGGGCACTTAACCATACAATCATGTCAGCAGAAAAGGGGCCATTGGCCCAACGATTCTGCCTCTGCCTCCCCTTATACATAACCCCTGTCACTGTTCTCTCCCTTCCCCCACTTCCCAACCCCATATGTCTGTCCCATGCCCTCTTGCATCCCTCCACCATATCAGCCATCACCACCTCTTCTGGCAATTTGTTCTAGGCCTCCACCACCCTGTCCATGAAGAAATGTCCCCTCACATTCCCTCTGTATCTTCCACCCTATAACTTTAGGCTATGCCCTCTTGTTTTAGCTTCCTCCTTCCATTTAAGTAAGCTCCTTTCCTTTATCTTATTGATCCCTTTTACATATTTAAAAATTTCAGTCATGTCCCCCCTCTCCCTCCTGGTCTTCAGTGTGTACAGATCCAGCTCAGTACACCTCTGCTCATATGGTTTCTCCTGCATACCCTGCACCATTTTGGTCACTCTTCTCTGAACTTTCTCCATGCCCTATATGTTCTTACATAGGTGCTATCTCCAGAACTGTACCCCATACTCTAAGTGCAGTCTTATTATGGCTTTGTAGAGAGACATCAATACCTCCCCCCTTCTGCTAGTGATGCCCCTCCCTATGCATGCCAGCATTCCATTTTCCTTTCCCACTGCCTTGCTGCATCGGTTCCCTACCTTGAAGTTGCTGGATATTATGATTCCCAGATCCTTCTCCTGCTCCATTTTCTTGATTTCCTTCCCCCTAGAGTGTATACTGCTTGTGGATTTTTATGTCTCTAATGTATCATAGCACACTTTTTGGCAGTGAACTTTAGCTGCCAAGTTTCCAACCTCCCCTCCAGTATCTTCAGGTCCTGCATCATGGCCTCCACCCCTGCTGGGGTGTCCACCCTATTACATATTTTTGTATCATCAGCAAACAGGCACTCCATACCTTCCAGGCCCTCTGCTAAGTCACTGATGTAAATATTAAAAAGGAGTGGTCCAAGTACTGACCCTTATGGCACCCCACTTGTCACCCCCTGTCTCTGGCATGCACCGTATTCTCTATCACTCTCTCACTTCCACCCTCCAGTCAGCTTTCCACTCACCTAGTTATTTTTTCTATCCAGCCCTAAGCTATCCAGCTTACTTACTAGCCTTCTGTGAGGGACGATGTTGAAGGCCTTATTGAAGTCAAGATTGGCCACATCCACATCTCTCTGATCAATTACCTGCATCAGCCAGTCAAAGAATGCAATCAGGTTGGTCTGGCATGACCTCCCATTTGTGAATCTGTGTTGGCGCTCATCTTGCAGATTGCTTCTCACCAGGTATTCCACCACCATTTCCTTTATTAATGTCTCCATCACCTTCTCCACCACCGAGGTGAGGCTGACTGGGTGGTAATTTTCCCCAACCTCCCTACTGCCCTCTTGTGCAACGGTACCACATTTGCCCTCCTCCAGTCCCCCAGCACCCACCTGGTATCCAGTGACAAGTTAAAAAGTCTCATAAGTGGGGCCTCCAGCTCTTCCCTCAGTTCCCTAAGTACCATTGGGTGCCAGCCATCTGGCCCCATTGCCTTGTCCACTCTTAAGCTAGCTTGCTCCTCCTCCTCCTTAACCCTACCTATGCTGAATTGTCTAGAATCTACTGTTATGCCCCCCTTCCCCTCAACTTAGACCATTCTCATCCTCATTCATGAAGACTGAGCAAAAATATTTCTTCAATAATTCAGCCTTCTCAAGGTCCCCCCCTCCAGTTTCACCCCTCCCTCCCCCCTCAGTATCACTATCCTCTGCCTTGCCTTCCTTTTTTTCTCCCTCATATCGAAATAAAGTTTTGTCCCTCCCTTTTTGCCTGCTTGGCTATCTTCTCCTCCATATCAGCTTTAGCACTCCTTATCTTCTGCCTTGTTAACTTCCTTTTTTCTCTATAAGCCTTTCTGTCCTCACGTTGTGTCTTTTTATATTTCCTGAAAGCCCATTTACTTTCCTTGACTGCTTCTGCCACCTCCCTTTTAAACCAGAGTGGCCTTCTCTATTTCTTCTTCCTCCAGTTTTTTTTGCAAATTGCTGTGGCTTTTAGTACCCTTTCTTTGATGACCTCCCATGACTCTTCCACATTGTCCAACTCCTCAATTCCTGCCAGTTCCTCCCTATCTTTCTCATTCTGTTGAAGTCCATCTCTCTGAAGTCCAAGACCTGGTATTGGTTAATTTTGCCTCTCTCCCTGTCTTAAACCTAAACCTTATGGTCCTGTGATCACTAGTACCTAGCCCTTTGCCCACCATCAACTCATCCACGCTCTCCCCATTCATGAGGACTACATTCAGCATGCTGTTCCCCCTTGTGGGTTCCCTGACCAGCTGCTGCATGAATACACTCTGCAGTGCTTCTAGGATCACTCTACTCCTAACTGGGGCTGCAGCCAGGATCTCCCAGTCTACATCTGGGAGGTTTCAGTCCCCCCTTGACACCTATCAAGGGCTAAAAAGTTCCTATGGATTACCACAAACCGATTTCTGGAGATACCTACAACTCCATGCTGCAGTTACACCACACATATGCCAGACACTGAAAGCACCACGAGGGGGTCAGGGGCAACCATACACTACTGGGGCAGGGCTGAAGCCATCTATTGACAGCTAAGGGATGAAGGCCCATCCATTACTGACCACAGCAGAAAAGAATGGGAGCAGGAATAAGGCATAGAAATCCCAGATATTAGTTGGCAAGCATGCCGGAGATGAGCCCACACAGCCAGCAGAGACACAAAAGCCCAGTTGATATAACTGAAAATCCTACACAGATGGTATAGAACCCCATCTCACCAACATAGACATGGGGTAATAACCCAAGACACATGCTGGAGGTGTCAGATCATCACTGGAACCCTATCCCATTTCCTATGGGATTGCCCCCAAATCAGACCCCTATGGGACCAAGTGACGCAGTTCTCCCATCAAATACTACCCAACAAACATGTTATATACACCCCTTTTGCTATCCTAGGACTCTCCCTTCCTCATGGAAGGGACAGAAGTACCAGACACAATTTATTTATTTTTTTAACCAGGAGAGACACACTAAGCTGATAGCTTGTTTACAGGTGTGACCTGGGAGCACGAGGGAAGTTAAGTGACTAGCTCAGGGTCACACAGTATGCAAGTGGGGGCTGTGGGGGCTGTGGGATTCAAACCGAGGTCTCTAGGTTTGCAGCTCAGAACCTTAAACCACTGTGCTATACTGCCTCCTCAATGGGGGACAGTGGCCACCATAGCACTTAAAAGACTATTCCTCTGAAACTGGAGGACACCCAAAGTCCCCACGTTTTAATGAATGGTTACAAGCAGTCAGCCAACTAGCATCTCAGGAATGCATGTCCTATGTAGCCCTTGGCAACACAGCAAAATATTCAGACATATGGTCAACATACCTGCGCATTGAAGGGAACAATGGATGACTCAGTGATTAACTGTCCCTAAGAAGGACCCGATCACCCAGGCAACTGATAACTACCCAAGAAGAAAATGGTGTCACCCAGTAATTTACATAAAGGCCCCCAAAGTTACAAATAACTGTGCAATAATTAAAAACTTTGAAGATAAATACAATATTTGCAATACCAGTATGCTTATAAGTAGGAAACAACAAAGTACACAGCTCTTTGTTTGTAGAAATGTTACTGTTATTGTTGATATACTTGTTGATTGTGTCTTATGTTGTAAAAAAATGAAAATACCTCAATAAACAATTTAACATAAAAAAAAAGAAATAACATGCATAAGGCTGAAACTGAGCTAGATAGTGGAATGTAGACTAGCAATTTTTGCACTAACCACTGAGCCACCTAACTGCACTTTCTAATTGTTGTGATACACTCACACTAATACATATATACACATATATATATATATATATATATATATATGTGTGTGTGTAGTATATATATATATATATATATATATATATATATATATACATTGCAAAAAAAATGTTAATGCATCAGTTAGGGTTGATAGTACAGTGACAAAAGTATGGAAATGTGATGTTAGGGTTACCCCCCTACCACTACACCACTACCGCCCTGCCCTCCACACACCACCAGACATTGGGGCATGCCATGGAGTAAACACGTTGACATGCTACAGTATAGGAGAATGGGGTGAGAGTTAGGCCTGACAACTCCATGGCACACCCCTGTTGCACCTGGGTTATTCCCCCCATCTTCCCACACACATCTTACACTCTATCCCTGGTCCATTATACTGTGATACTGCTATTTTACACTATCATGAAGATTTAGGCACCCACTGTATAAGCATGAGTGCCAGGAATGTACTTTGCTGCTAATATATGTTAAGGTTTACATTTTTATAAGATTATATCATGCATGATTATTATACCTCACTATAATGCATTATGTCTGTCTTTTACATATATTCTATATTTAATCTACCTAATCACTGATAAGAGGACTCTTATGGATCATTAGTGATTATGGTATATACTTATATTCTCACATAATTATATCTAGTGTGTGTTTTACACTTAGGCAAATATGCCACATGTAGTAGTGGCCTGTCAGCACTTCTCTTTGTCTACGCTTTTGTAACAATTTGTAATTTGTAACAATGAGCCTGCAATGTAATGTATTTGTCCTCAATGTGACGAGGTACATAGAAACATAGAAACATAGACTTTGACGGCAGATAAGGACCGCTGGGCCCATCTAGTCTGCCCATTTCCCTACCTACAGGATAGGCCGCAGATCCTAGTTAACCAACAGCCTATATCTTCCTGCCCGCACAAGAATTGCCTTATGTCTGTCCCATGCATTCTTGAATTCTCCCACAGTTTTAGACCCAACTTCCTCAGGAAGGCTGTTCCATGCATCCACTACCCTCTCTGTCAAATAATACTTCCTCCCATTGCCCCTAGACCGCCCTCCTTCTATCTTTAAATTGTGTCCCCTTGTTCTTGCAAGTCTCTTTTCTGAAAGATGCTACCCTCTTGGACTTTGTTGATTCCCTTGAGGTACTTGAAAGTTTCTATCATGTCCCCCTCTCCCTTCTTTCCTCAAGGTATACATATTAAGCTCCTTTAGTCTCTCCTCATCGGCTTCTCTTGCAGACCCTGCACCATTTTAGTTGCCCTCCTCTGGACTGCCTCTATCCTGTCTATGTCCTTGCGAGATGGGGTCTCCAGAACTGGACACAGTATTCAGATGGGTCTCACCAACTGTCTGTACAGAGGGATAACAACTTCCTGTTTTCTGCTGCTGATGCTCTCCCTATACATCCCAGTATACCTCCGGCCCTCCCTACTGCCTTCTCACATTGCTTGCAACCTTAAGGTCATCTGATATGATTACCCCCAGGTCTCTTTCCTGTTTTGTTGTTGTTACTACCTCCCACCCATTGTGTATTCTTCCCTGGGTTCTTGTTTCCCAGGTGCATTATTTTGCACTTTTGCATTGAATCCTAGCTGCCATACGTCTGACCATTCCTCCAACCTTGCCAAGTCCCTTTTCATCCTTTCCGCCTCCTTGTGTATCAACCCTGTTGCAGATCTTGTGTCATCTGCAAAGGCATACTTTTCCTTCCAGTCCCTCTGCAATGTCACTGATGAAGACATTAAAAGGACTGGACCCAATACTGAACCCTAAGGTACCCACTGATAACCGCTCTTTCTAAAGGTGGACTCCATTTACAATTACCTTCTGTGTCCTGTTGTCCAGCCAATGTTTTACCTGGCTACCACCTGGGACACTCCCAGGCTGGTTAATTGACTAATAATCTTTTGTGTGGGACTGTATCAAATGCCTTTAAAAGTCTAGGTAGGCCATGTCCGCAGCCCCTCCCTGGTCTACTACTTTGGTCACCCAGTCAAAGAAATCTATTAGATTCATCTGACATGATCTTCCCGCTGTGAACACATGCTGTCTTGGATCCTGTGCTCCACTGACCTCTAGGTACTCAACTATTCTTTCCTTCAGAAGTGACTCCATCACTTTCCCTACCACAGAGGTCAAACTGACAGGTCTGTAGTTTCCTGCCTCTGTCTTGGTCCCACTTTTGTGAAGGGGAATCACATCCGCCTTCCTCCAGTCCTCGGGTACCACACCATCCTCCCATGGTTTATTAAAAAGAGTAGCCAGTGGTTTCATTAGTTCCTTCCTTAATTCTTTTAGAATTCTGGGGTGAATTCCATCAGGACCCATTGCTTTGTCCACCTTCAGTTTTAGGAGTTCTTGCAGAACCCTTTCTTCTGTGAAAGGACTGGGATCGACCCCCCTATCAAGAGTGCTTCTGTTAATTGGATTAGGCACTTCCCCCCCCTCTTTGTGAATACTGAGCAGAAATATTCGTTCAGTATTCTTGCTTTTCACTGTCCCTCTGCCCACCCAATCGCTCATTCTATTCAGCCTCACTATCCCTCCCTTTGTCTTTCTATGCTCACTGATGTACCTATAAAGGTTTTATCCCCTTCTTAACTAGGTTGGCTATCTTTTCCTCAGTTTGGGCCTTTGCTATTCTGACTTCCCTCCCTGCTTCTTTCTGCCTTAACTGGTACAGCTCTCTGTCCTGCTCCTTCTGTGTTTCCTTATACTTCCGGAATGCTATCTTTTCTTCCTGACTTTCACAGCCACCTCTCTTGAGAACCATAGTGGCTTTTCTTTTATTTTGATTTGTTTGTTGCTTCACAAAAGGCTTGTTGCCTCTGTGATGGCAGTTTTGATAATTCCCATTGTTGCTCCACACCTCCTTCTAGCCTGTTTGCTAGTGCTTTTCTGAGGCACCTCCCATCTTGCCAAAGTCAGCCCTCCTAAAGTCCAGTACCTTCACTTTTGTATGGCTTGACTCTGTAGCTGAGTTTAACTTGAACCACACTGTTTGATGGTCACTTGTCCCCAGATGGCAACCCATTTCTTGATCTGAGATCCTCTCACTGCCCCCGTTTGAGAGTACGAGGTCTAAGATTGCTCCCTCACGAGTGGGTTCCAAAACTAGCTGTCTAATGCCTGCCACCTGTAGGGCATCAAGAATGGCCCTGCTCTTGCATGTGGCTGCAGCAAATGTGTTCCAGTTAACATCTGGCATATTCAGGTCTCCCATCAACAGTATCTCCCCTTTCTCTGCCATTCTAAGAATGCCTTCCATCATATCCTTGTCCATTCCTTCCCCCTGACATGGGGGTCTGTACACAACCCCTGTGCGGATTGTGGTGCCCTTTTCAGTCTCCAAGGTGACCCAAAGTGCCTCTTCTCCTCCCTGTTTACTCTTTTGTTCAGTTGCTTTTATCCCTTCCTTTACATAGAGAGCTACTCCTCCCCCTCTTTTCCCCTGACTGTCTCTCCTGTAGGTTATGTACCCTGGTATGTTACATGCCAGTCATGGTTCTCTGTGTACCATGTTTCTGTGACTCTACGATATCCAGGCATCCATCTTCCATTAAGGCCACCAGCTCAGGAGCTTGTTGCCCAGACTATGGGCATTGGTACTCATTACCCTCCATTTCCTGATGGCCTTACCCCCTTTTGCCCCATCCCTGCCCTTCTTCCCTTTGTCACTTTCTCCATTTACCCCTGCCCTTCTCCCTATCGACACCTCCATGTTGGTGTTTGCCAAACTTACTACCGTGATTGTTTGGGGGGGGCTAGGATTTTCCTGCTCCTTTCCAGTGCCTCCCCCTTGGCTAGTTTAAAGGCTTGCCAATGAAGCATTTAAACCTATCACCTAGGATCCTGGTTCCCCTCCTGGACAGATGCAGCCCATCATGCCAGTATAGGCTTGCATCACTCCAGGTGGACCCCCAGTCCCCAATGAAGCCAAATCCCTGAGCTCCACACCAGTTTTTCAACCACTGATTGAATCCCATGGTATGGAACACTCTAGCATCTCCTATGCCATAGATGGGTAGCACCTCTGAGAAGGTTACCGTGCGTGCTAATTGACTAAGACCCTTCCCCAATTCCACAAACTCTTCCTGCACTTCTCTAATCCCTTTCTTAGCCAGGTCATTTGTCCCTAGGTGGACAATGACATCCAGCTCCCTCCCCTGTGCAGCTGCTTCGGCAATCCTGAGGATTCGCTCCCTGTCCCTCCAAGCCATGGCGCCAGGCAGGCACTTTACCTCCATCTCCCCTTCCTTGCCCAGTTCTACCTTCCTAACAATGGAGTCCCCCACCAGGAGTTGTTTCCTTCCTCTGCAGGGTCCCCTGCCACCCTCCTGTGGGTCTCCTTTGTGGAGGTTCCCAGCATCCTCCTTGGTCTCCACTGTGGGTGCCTCCACAGAGGAACCACACTTTTCCAGAATGGCATAGGAATTGTGGAGAGGTACAACTGGAGGGATGCACCTCTGTTCCACCACCCTCACCCTCCCTGAGCCCACTGTGGTCCAACCGCTCCTCTTTCTTGGCAACCTCTGAGGCAACAGCAGTGGCACGGTGGTCCCTGGATGGAAGAGGAGGTCCCACAAATCCTGGCCAACTCAGCCTGGAGATGAGCAATCTCCTCCCTCAGGCCAGAGAGGTGCCTGCAGATGGGACAACACCGCATCCTCCAGAACATCTCCGGAAGACTGCTGCTCCACAACCACTGCACTGCACCACTCCAATCATGTCTTATTTCTGGCCCTTAACTGTTTGCAATCCTTACTCTTTCCTCTGTTTTCTCTCTCTCCTTACTTTCTGCCTGTGTGCCCTTTAAGCTCCTGATTGTCCTGTTCTGAGACAAGAATATCAGTATATTTCTCAGTAGACCACTTACTTGTTCAGAGGCAGACCTCCAGCAGCTAGAGGGGCGGAGAGCTACTCTTGCCTTTCTAGGATGGTGGGTCCTTGGGTTCTGTGATCACTCACTTCCTGCCCCTAAGAGGAAGTTCCTGTTGTCAGTCAAATCCTGTCCTATAAAAATAGAACTAGCTTTGGGTGGGGGGGTGGAGGGAGGAAGGAGGGCAATATAGTCCCAGCAGAGAAGTTCAGTCACACAGCAGTCCTTTCTCCTGGTGTCTTCTGCTGCTACCTTTGGAAATGAGCATCTGGCTCAAAGGTTGTAAACTGATGTTCAAATAAATAAATAAATAAATAAATAAAAAGCTTCATGCTGAGAGAGACATATTCTTTGTGTCATATTATATTCATTAGTAATTCTCTCTCCTAAGTCATTCTCCAATGGAGAATGTCTTATACCATCTTATTTATAATACAGAACCAATACATTATGTTCTTTATATCTGCTGCCATTATGTTATCAGTGGTGTATAACCTTGTGTAACCCTGCTCCTCATGGAGATTCTGGAAATTCTGGAAATTTTGAACATTCTTGAGGAGACTGGTGAAAACCCATCTCCCTTGTGATTTTCTCTGTCACATGCTTAGTGCAAGTATTGTAATAAATTATTATTACTTCTGCTTGTGTGGTTGTTTCTTTGGCTGCACTGTAGACATACAAGAATCTGATTTAATTACCCAAGAGCTGGTTTCTGGGTAACACCACAAAGTCTGGTGGTGTGTGGAGGGTGGCGGTGGTAGGGGTGGTAACACTAACATCACATTTCCATACTTTTGTTGCTGTGCTAGCTACCCTAATTGATGATTTAACAATGTTTTTTACAATGAATTTCCCTTCTGTTTCAGAAAGTGTAATGCAACTGGTAACTGGAATGTGTTTGTGGGAGCGTGGGCCCTCTGGGCCCTGGGCTTCCTTTGTGCTGCCCATATTTTGTGTAATGGTATGTGTATGTGGGAGCGTGGGCCCTCTGGGCCCTATGCTACCACTTACACATAAGTGCAGGGCCACACAGAAGCCCCATAGTACTGTAAAGGAACCCTCATAACACTTATTTGGTAATATCTCAGTAACTGTAGCAACTATGAAAAAAATCCCACTGCAGTTGTAATCATGACTTTGAAACCTCCACATGAGCTTAGTTCACCTAAAGGTGGACTAATCTGTGGGTAGCGAAAGATCCGTATCGCAAATCATTTTAAAGATAAAGGTGCCACAATGTTAGCCCATGAGAAATTTCTCAACTTCGGAGTGCTGTAACTTTGTAACCATTTAAAACTTTTTCACCAAACCACCAAAAGGCACATCTGTGGAGCCAGGGTTCACCGCCCTGCAAATTTCAGCCAAAAAACCTTAACTGTTTGGGTGCGCTCCAATCTATCCATAAGTGTATAGACATTGTAATGAACTGTCATCTCCCTGTGAGGCCCTATGCTCCCAGTATTGCATAATGGATGGTCCAGCAGCCCATTACTGCATAATGGTATCCATATATGGGAGCTCAGGGCCCCACCTACCTATAATTGTAGAGATGTAGTGCAGGCCAAGACACATTCCAAGTAACCCTTGTGCTGCAAATGGTGCAACAGCTCAGTAACCATTGCAATCTTGGAAAAAATTCCACTGCAGTTGTAATCATGGACCAGTAACCTGCATGCATGCTTAGTACACCTAAAGGTGTACTAAGCTACATTAAGTTATAAATCCATATCTCAACCTGTTTTTGAGATATAGGCACCGAAAATGCCACATTTGCCACAGTGTTATGCTATGGGAACTTTCTCAACTTTGGAATGCCATAACTATGTATTACACCTAACCAGCATAAGTCACATTGCTGGGAACCCCCCTTTCTACCCTGAACATTTCAAGCCAAAGGTCTTAACTGTTTCTTTGCAGTGAAGTGGCAAAGAAACAGCAACCTTTAAAAATCCCTGTCCCTGAGCTGTCAAAATCCTTGTTCGTGAGCTGAATCCCTGTTTGTGAGAAGTCAAAATCCCTATTCGTGAGAAATCCCTGTTCACTAGAGAGGGCCATCTGATAGTCATCTCGCAATCAGGGATTTTGACAGCTCATGAACAAGGAATGTCTCACGAACAAGGATTCTGACACCTCACAAACAAGGATTTTGACAGTTCACGAACAGGGATTTTGACAGCTCATGAACAGGGATTTTGACACCTCAGGAACAGGGTTTCCTTTTCAGAATCCCTGTTCATGATGTGTCAAAATCCTTGTTTGTGAAAAATCCCTGTTCACAAGATGGGGCCATCTGGTCGTCATCATCTCATGAGCAGGGATTGTGACAGCTCACAAACAAGGTTTGGCTCATGAAAAAGGATTTTAACACCTCACGAACAAGGATCAGAAGCAAGTCATGAACAAGGATTTTTTAACATTTCAAAACCACATTTTAGGGCTGAACTAAAGTAAACCAAAGGCATAGATTTGTAGAGGACATCATACTCAACAAAACCCATACTTGGTTTACCTCACTACACTTCCCTGAGTCAACTTATAACATTTTGTTTGATGAGGAAAAGTGAAAACAAGATGGAGGCTCACGAACAGGGAATTTTTCTTATGAATAGGGATTTTATAAATCCCTGTTCGTGAGCTATCAAAATCCCTGTTCGTGAGGCAAACCCTTGTTTGCAGTTCATACACCTATCCAAAAGACTGAACTGAGCATGCTCAGAACTCACAATTTCAAAAAGTAATACCTTCGGAATGGATTAATATATTTTCACCAAACCAATACAGGCTTATTTTTGGGGCAACCTCTTTCTACCCTGAAAATTTCAGACCAAAATTCCAAATGGTGTGGCCACAGTGAGATGGACAAAAACAGCAAAAACTGGTGAAAAAAGTGAAAAACACTTTTTTCACTCTGTGCTGCACTAAAAGTGCACATCTGATTAAAATGAATCTTGGCACGTTAAGAGACTTGCCCCATGGGATGGTGAATACCAAACTTCATGCAAATCCATAGAACAGTTGCAAAGTTATCATAGTGCAAAATTTGGGGCTTAACTTTAAACTGCTTATACAACCCTAACTATAGTGGCGGTACCGCACCACTATAATAAAAAAAAAATATATATATATATATATATTCCATAGCAGTGCACTGTCTACATACATTTTTACAGATAAAAAAAAGACATCGAGTGACTGTTTTCTTCTTTTCAGACTCCGAGGGACATCAGAGGGTTGGGGGTTGCCACTAGACAACTCATTTAAAGCAGCAATGACATGCATAATGCTGAAACTGATCTAGATAGCAGGGGAATGTAGACTAGCAAATTTTGCACTGACCACTGAGCCGCTTTAACTGCACTTTCTAATAGTTGTGAGCGGCCATACCCACACCCCAGAAAGATCTTAAATATCCCTCCTCCTACCATACCATCTCAGTGCTAAACTATGACTACAAGATGTTTATGTCAGCTGTGGCCTCTAGAATGATCATTTTCTTCCAGCTGTCATTAATCCAGATCAATTGGGCTTCATCAAGGGTAGACAAGCCCATGGTGCTATAAGACGTGCACACCTCCTGGTAGATTATGCCATAGAAAGACAAATCCCTCTGGTGTTACTAGGACTAGATGCTGAAAAGGCGTTCGGCCGAGTCAGCTGACCATTTTTATGGCAGACCCTGGAGCACTTTGGATTCCCGGAACAATTCATAAAACAATTACAAAATATTTATGCCTCCCCCTAAAGCAAATGTTAAGGTGGATGGAGCCCTTTCAGATGTATTTCAACTCTTCAGGGGCACCTGCCAGGGATGCCCAATGTCCCCAATGCTGTTTGCTTTATACCTCGAACCCCTGACCATCGCCATCAGATCCTCTCAGGGAATAGAGGGCCTCCCTCTAGTGGGTCATCGACAGAAGATATCAGTCTTTGTGGATGACATCCTATTAACACTCACAGAACCTGAACAATCCATCCCAGAGGTCTGGAAACAGCTACAAACATGTTTTAATTTAGCAGGGTATAAAATTAATAAAACAAAAACCGAGGTATTAACATACAATTATTCCCCACCCTCCCATTTTAAAAAAAGGCTTTCCCTTTAAGTGGCATAGACAAGAACTGAGATATCTGGGAATAAAGCTTACAAGAAACCCCATCCACACAGAATTATTAAATTTGGAACCCGTGACCCTAAAATTGGCGGAAGACCTGTCCTGCTGGTTACGTCTCCATTTAAGTTTTTTAAGTAAGATAGATACAGTCAAGCAGAATGTGTTCCCCCGCATACTGTTTTTTCTTCAGACACTACCATTTACTCCAACTAAAACATATTTACAGGCATGGGACAGAATGATATCTCGCTTTGTTTGGAGTGAAAAAACCCCCAGAATTAGATACTCTGTTCTGCAGCTGGCTAGTAAAGGTGGTGAGCTTAACCTCCCTGATCTCAGAAAATTTGCGATGGTGGTACAGTTAAAGGTGGTTTTAAACTGGATGAACAAACAGTATGATGCCCACTAAAAACAGAATTAACATGGGGAGAGCAATACAACACTCAGGCGCTCCTTTTTGAAACTCCCCCCAAGTGTCAAAGAGTAACAAATTATCCTAAATTCACCATGGAACCCTTAAAGACATGGCTTAAAGTCAGTAATGATTATTTAACATTCCTAGAAAAAAATTTCCTGGGAACATTGAAGTACAATGCAGACTTTACTTCAGGTTCATATCTAGCTCAATGGCAGAGATATTATTTCCTTCCTTTTTCAGCTAGTGCGTAATACACTTCTCCCCTCTGTTTCCATACAGAGGGAATATCATCTGCCCCATAAATATTGTATTTCTTATTTACATCTTAAATCACATCTTCAGCCATACAAACAGACACTGGTGGTGTTGACTGAGAACCCCCCTTCCCATATAAAACAGCTCCTACAAGCACACATCAGAGAAACTACATCAGATCACTTAATTAGTAAAATATATAAGGCCTTAAATGAGAGACAGGGAGACTTGACTACCTCAGTCAGGCTTAGATGGGAACAGGAACTGCAGGTACTAATAACAGAGCAGGCCTGGAATGATTCTACACTTCCAGCCTTAAAAATTTTCCCTCACCATAATGGCAGGAATACACATGCAAACTCCAGACTCATTTCTTTCGTACTGCAGCCCTATTGGCTAGTATGGGAGAATTGGGGGAAGGATTGTGGGGACAATAGAACAAATCAGAGTCATGTCCTTTGGTCACGTCCAAAGATATCCAAGTTTTGGATGGAGATCCTCGAGAAGCTGAAGGCCATCTATGATACCTCTAATTTGTTCACCCCCACTTATGTATTGACCTTTATTAAACCAGACGGTCTACCAATTGACAAGGAATTATTGAAACAAATTTCAGAATTTATAATAGCAGCCCACAAAATTATTACCAGACTGTGGTTCACAAATAAAATACCCACCAAAGAAGCCTGTCTCATTTTATTCAGGGAGATATATGCCTGTGAGCAACTCTGCCAAGATGATGGATAAAATCCAGACATTTGATGTTCAGTGGCAAAAATGGATATCCTACCAACTAGATCATTATGATGACTTTGTTCTGGAAGCTGTTGCTTGACCCTGCAATCTTTTCTTCTTTTGTCCAGAAGTGTCATTTGGGCCTCGACCAGAGTTAGTTTTTGATTCCTAACATGATTAAAATATGGGGGGAGGACTCACTGTACCATGCTGGGTTCGGTTTCAATAGTGCAGAGACAGAGTTTAAAACTAAGTAGTAATGATTCCTTGGAAGCTGATGTAATAAGTTGCTAATTTTTTTCCCCCCATTTTATCTGCCAAAACCTATGTGTAATCACTGTGATGTAATTAACTGGCATTACCTTGTGATGTAATGCTGCTTGTAGAGTTGTTGAACTCGTATATTAAATAAAAGACAGAATTTTAACAGGTCTGTAGTTTCCTGCCTCTGTTTTGCTCTCACTTTTGTGATGGGGAATCACATCTGCCCTCCAGTCCTCAGGTACCACACCATTCTCCCATGATTTGCTAAAAAGGGTAGTCAGTGGCGTCACTAGTTCTCCCCTTAGTTACTAACATACATACTAACATACTAAAATGCCAGCAGAATAGGCCTAATGGTCTTTCATGTCTGCTCATTTGGTCAGCCCCCACCCTGGGAACTGACCTTACTGCCCCCTTCGCTCTCTCTGGCTTTTCCCTTCCCAGTCCTGGATATTCCTGCTGCACAGGACTTTGCTTCCAGAACCCTTCCCCTGTACCTGTCCCACCCCCTCTTGAACACCTCCACCGTCTCTGCCTCCACCAGCCCCCTGGGCAGCGCATTTCATGGCTCCAACACCATCTCAGTGAAGTAGCACCTTCTCCTTTCTCCCCTGAATCTACCCCCTCCAGCTTCCACCTGTGCCCTCTAGTTGCCCCCCCTCCTTCCTTCAGAGCACCCTGATTGCTCCTCCCCTATTTAACCCCTTCATGTACCTTAAGACCTCTATCATGTCCCCCAGTCCCTTCTCCCTCTTCCAATGTGTACATATTTAGCTCTTTGAGCCTCTCCCTAGGTCCTGTCCCCCAGGCTCCAGATCATTTTGGTTGCCCTCCTCTGGACCCACTCCAGGAGTTCAATGTCCCTCTCTAAGTGTGGCATCCAAAACTGCATGCAGTACTCGAGGTGCGGCCTCACCAAGCAGTTATACAGAGGGAGTATCACTTCCCTCCTTCTGGAGGTGATCCCCCTAGCGATGCATCCCAGCATTCTGTTGGCATTGGCCACTGCGATCCTACAAGTCTCAGAGTTGTTCATCTTGACATCCACCACCACCCCCAGGTCCCTCTCAGCCATTGAGACTTGTAGCATTTCCCCCCCAAGGTGTACACTTGGCCCAGGTTTCTGGCTCCCAGGTGCAGTACCTTGCATTTCCCTCCATTGAACCTCAGCTTCCACTTTCTAGACCACCTTTCAGAGCCTCCAGGTCCCCCTGTAGGGCCATCCTCCCCTCCTCCTCATCCACCACTGTCCCCAGTTTTGAGTCATCCGAAGAGAGACTCATCTCACTCCTGATACCCTTCCTTATGGCAGAGACGTAGGCATTGAACAGGAGGGGCCTAAGGACCGATCCCTGAGGGACCCCACTAATGACCCCCCTTGGGATGAGACTATCCTGCCAACCATCCAGTCCTGGAGCCAATTGCCTATCCATCTGATCAAATGGTTGCCCACCCCCATTTCTTCCAGCTTATTCAACAGGCCCCCATGAGGAACAGAGCCAAACACCTTGCTGAAGTCAAGATAGAGGACGTCCACCCGTCTACCCAGGTCCAAGGCACTCGTCACCCAGTAATAAAACTCCACAAGGTTTGTCTGACACGATTTCCCCGAGATGAATCCATGCTGCCTATCATCCAGGCACCCCAACTTTTCCAGGTCCCTCCCAGCCTCTCCTTGACAATGCCCTCCATCACCTTGCCCACCACCGATGTCAGGCTGATGGGCCTGTAGTTCCCTACCACCTCCTTGGATCTCCCTTGTGGATAGACACTATATGTGCCACCTTCCAGTCCTGGGGCACCCACCCTGTCCTCAGAGAGATGCCGAAAAGCTCCGTCAGGGGTTTCGCCAGGACATCCGCCATTTCCTTCAGCACTCTTGGATGTAATATATCTGGCCCCGGTGCTTTCTCCATCTTAAGGGACCTGAGGGATTCCCTCACTCTCTCTGCCATGATTTCCACCTCTGCTACCTTGTCCCCCTGCTTTGCCTTCCCCCCCTACCAGTGATGGCCCCCCCTCTCCCCAGACCCACCGATCGGCAAGGGTCCCCCTCATTTCACCATCTCCTCCCATGTATGATGCAGCACCCCATTTTCTTGGTGAAATTGAGGTTAAGTACTCATTTAGTACCTCAGCCTGCTCCCCCGGGTCTTGTGCCCATCCCTCCCCTGTTTTAATCCTGCTAATCTGCCCCTTCACCCTTCGCTTTTCCCCAATGTATCTGAAGAGCCCCTTGTTCCCTCTCCTAATTTCCCTGGCCAAATTCTGCTCCTTCCTTGTCTTAGCTGCCCTCACCATCCTAGTGGCCCTTCTGGCCATCAGCTCATAATCCCCTCAATCCCGTTCACTTCTCGAGCCCTTGAAATGCCTATAAGCTGCCTTCTTTCCCTTAACCACCTCCTGAACCTCCCTGGTCCAGCAGCAGGGTTTACAGGGTCTTCCACATTTTCGTCTTACTCTTGCACAGGTGCTGGTAGCATTCTGCACCCCCCTCCTGATGATTTCCCACCTACTGTCAGCGTCCATGTCTGGCCCAATCCCATCGAAATGCTTCTTGAACAGAAACAGACTGTGGCATGGTCGCTTCCCGCCAATGGGTCCCTTACCTCCAGGCCCCCAATCTGGTCACTGACTGCCAGGACCACATCCAGTATCCATGCCTCCCTGGTCGATTCCCCCACCTGCTGAGTTAGGAACACGTCCTGAAAGACATCCAACAACCTCTGTTCCCTGGCTACTGAGGATGTCATAGTCTCCCAGTCCATTCCTGGCATGTTTAAGTCCCCCAATACCACCACCCTTCCCCTGCCCAATCTGCAGTGTCTCCCAATATCTGCCACCAGACTTTCCTCCAGCTCCTCTGTCAGTGCATGGGGTCTATACACCACTCCTATTTTTACTTTCTTGCCCCCACTTGTTATCAAGGTGACCCAAATCGCCTCCACAGTTCCTTCCGCCTCCTCCACTCCTCCTATGCCAATGCCATTTTTGACTATTACTTCTACCCCTCCTCCCCTTCCCTTCCCCCCATCCTTCCTGAGCATGGTGTAACCCTCCAGGTTCAGGTCCCTGTCGTGCCCTTTGGTAGCCCAGGTCTCAGTGACTGTTGCCACATCCACCTGTCCCTCAGTTAGCATCGCCTGGAGCTCAGGCATTTTATTGCCCAAGCTCCTGGCATTTAGCAGGACTCTCTTCCACCCTTTCCGTTTACTTCCACTTCCCCTGCTCATGTTCCCATGGGGATTCCATCTTCCCCCGATCAGCACCTTACCAGTTGGCCTTTTACCGCATTCCTCCAGCTCCCCAGGGGGGTGGAGACAGAGTCCCTCCTTTATCAGACACTCCTCAACAGCCTTTTGTCCCATCCCTCCCCCCTTCACAAGTTTAAACCCCATCTTTCACCAACGAACCCCTCTATTTTCAACTTAAGGATTTCCCTCCTCTCCAAACTGAGATGGAGCCTATTTCTAGCATACAGCCCCTTATCTTCCCAGGCCTCCCCCCAATCCCCCATCAACCCATATTCTCTGGCCCCACACCACTCCTTGAGCCACTGGTTTATCTCCCTAATCTTCCTCTTGTGTTCCCACTAGCCCTTGGCACCAGCAGGATTTCCGAGAAGGAAATAGTGTATCCTATATCATGACAGACCCTGGAAAGCTCCCTGAACCTTGGCTGTATCTCTATTTCACTATTTCCCTCAATGTCATTGGTACCCAGGTGGACCAGTATGTCCGGGGAACCTCCGCCATCCTTTGCCAGCTGATATACCTCATGCTTGGCCCTGTGCACTGTTAGTCCAGGGGAGCATTTTGTTCTAACAGGGCAGGCCTGCCCCTCCCTCTCCCATTTGATACCCCTGATCATGGAATCACCCAACAGGAGCACTCTGACCACCCCTTTTCCTCCATTTCCGCCATTCCATGTCCCTCATCCTTTCTACTGGCCCCTCCCCCCAGCAGGCTCCTTGCTCCTCCCCCTATCTTGGTGCCCCTTGCTGCCCCCTCCTTATTTACCCTGGCCAGCCCCATCCCTCTGATTTTATGCCTCTCCTCCTCCTCCTCCGAGTATCCTTTTGTACCCTGCTATCCCCCATCACTCCTTGCAACTGGTCCCCCCATCTGCTAAACTTGCCTGGCTCGTCCCCACTTCCTTCCCATCTCCGTTCAGCCCTCTTTGCCTGTCATGCTCCCCTGGCATAAACCTTCAGCTGCCTTTACTGTATCCTCCTTGTATTTCTGGTCCCTCTCCTTGCCCTTTCCTCCCAAATGGTCCTTCTCCTTGCGCTTTCCTCCATCTGCCCCCCCTGCTCTGATCCACCGCTCTCCCCATTTTCCCGCATTCCAAGTTCCCCTCTGTTCTTCCTGCTATCTGGCCCCTTCCTCCTGTGCCCCACTTCCTTTCCATCTCTAACTGTCCCAGTCATGGCTACATCACCCCTCTCATCCTCAAGCAGAAGAAGAGAACTGAAGCAGTTACTGAGCTTAAGGTCCGATCCAACTCTCCCCCTTGCTTCCTTCTGTCCAGCCCCAGCCATCTACCTACTTCCCTGAGAATGTCCTCCCTTTGTCCCCCCCTCTGTGAGGGTCCCAAGATACCTGCCTGCTTCCTTGGTAGTGTCCTCCTTTTGGGCCCCCCCTCTGTCAGGGTCCCTGTGTGACCCAAGAGCACTCTCCTGCACTCCTTCCCCTATGCCTCCACCCCTAGTGCTTGGTGCAACCCCATGGGATAGCACCTGCCCTATTCCCCAAACATACCTCCCTACCTCCAGCTGTATCCTAATCCCCTCAACCTCCTCCCTAAGTTGTGCCAGCTGGTAGCACACTGGGCAGCCACCAAACTTCCATGCCCAGTCCAGTATCATGGCCGCCCCACACCCTGTGCAACCCACCACCCTCCCAAAGATGCCGGCCCTAATGACATGTGGTCCCATCCCCCTCCAAGTAGGATTCCTTGGATGAACCACCAAGTTCCCCACTAGTCCAAGATACATCCCTACCCACTAATCCCAGATACAGTCCAACAGTAAACATGTACCCCCGTTACTAGGTGCAGTACTACACAGTAAACTTAAAGGGGAAGTGTACAACTCCCTAAGCTCCTCTCTCCCAGCCCTTAAACCCAACCCCTAGTGGCTAGAACTACATGAGCTGCACCTGAAGCTTTTTCCACCAATTGCAGGCCGGTGTTCCCCTATAAAGGAGCCATAATCTGGGGGGGTGGGATTAGGGCCTACATCCAACTCTCACAAGAGTGTATCAGCCCTGTGTCTGCCCCTCACTGCACCTTCAAGCACTACCAACTAAGAAAATCTTTCAAGTTTCCTTACTCTGCCAGCATCCAGCTAGAAGCATCTTCACCCTCCCACTCTAATTGAAGACTGACTGAGCTGGGAGTCCCACCTTACTTTCAAACAGCACTAGTCCCCTGTAATATGATGCCTGCACTTACATGCCAGCTAGCAGCTTTTAAACACACATACAAACACCAAATAGTCTGCTAGAAACACACAGAAAACCAGCTAAGAAAATCTTTCAAGTCTACTTACTCTTGCAAGCAATGTGAGAAGTCAGTAAGGGGAGCCAGAGGGATACTGGGATGCATAGGAAGTGGCATCACAAGTAGAAAAAGGGAAGTGGTTATCCCTCTGTACAGACAGTTGGTGAGACCCCATCTGGAGTACTGTATGCAGTTTTGGAGACCTCATCTACGCAAGGACATAGGATGGAAGCAGTCCAGAGGAGGGCAACTAAAATGGTGCAGGGTCTGCATCAGAAACCATATGAAGAGAGACTGAGAGAGCTTAATATGTATACCCTTGATGAAAGGAGGGACAGGGGGACATGATAGAAATGTTCAAGTACCTGAAGGGAATCAACAAAGTCCAGGAGGGTAGCATCTTTCAGAAAAAGAGATGTGTAAGAACAAGGGGGAACAGTTTAAAGATAGAGGGGGGACAGCTCAGGGGCAATGTGAGGATTTTTTTTTTTCATGGAAAGAGTGGTGGATGCATGGAACTGCCTTCCTGGAGAGGTTGTTGAGTCTAAAACAGTGGGGGAATTCAAACATGCATGGGACAGACATAAGGCAATTGTAGTAGGGGGGTGGCAGGAAGTAGGCTGTTGGTTAACGAGAATCTGTAGCTTATCCAGTAGGTAGGGAAATGGGCAGACTGGGTGGGCCAAGTGGTCCTTATCTGCCATCAAAGTCTATGTTTCTATGTTTCTATATATGCATATACTGTATGCATATATATTCCAGTATAACAAAGCAGTACACTGTCTATATACATTTTTATAGATAAAAAAGACATTGAGGGACTATTTTCTTCTTTTCAGGCTCTGAGGGGCATCGGAGGGTAGGGGGTTGCCAATAGACACCTCATTTAAATCAGCAATGATATGCATAAGGCTGAAACTGATCTAGAGAGCAGGGGAATTAAGACTATCAATTTTTGCACTATCCGCTGAGCCACACAACTGCACTTTCTAATTGTTGTGATACACACACACTGACTAATACATATACACATATATGCATATATATTCCAGTATAACATACAGTACAAGTCATATTACACTGTCCTTCCAACTCATTGGTTTAGCATTTTTCAGTGAGTTACTTAATGAGTGCACTGCTCACTGCAATGAATTAATAAAATGTTCCTAATGGTTTGTTTCTAGCTGTTATTCAGTATCAGCTTACTGTACTTTGCAGCTCTTTGGAAACTTTTATCAATGCAGTGCATGCACAGTGCATACATGATAAAGGTACACTATCAGCTTTCAGCAGCTATACTGAACTTTTGTGACCAGTGTGCCTGTAATAACATCTATGGCAAAATAAACTGATCATGTGCCCCCGTATGAGTAACAGTAAGATCTGTTACCTAAATTTAAAATATATATAATTTAGCCAGACCAAGCACTTACCTTAGAGCTTAGCCAATCTTCTGCCACCTGATGCCTCTTCTCAATGTGAACATGCAATGCGTGTATGGATTTCCTGAACAAGTGTAATTGATAGTTGGGGCTGAAAGTACATGCTCTTCTGAGCATGGTAATCTTTGTAAGAATAACGAAGAGTGTCGCAAGTCTTACTTTTACCACTTTGAAAAACAGGACCATGATCCTAAGCATTTGTGTCATGTACATGGCAATGTCAAGTGCATGCTCAGGATCGAGTTTCAGCTTCCCTAGGCCACGCATGTGCACTAGACGCTGTAACCTTGGACTTGATTACAGAGCATCCTCCCACTGCATACTAATTAACCCTGCATTTTACTTTACTACTTCAGGCCCTCAGGACCCCCATCTCAAGACGCCTGCACAGCACAAGCACCAGTGGACAGCGCGGACCAAATGTGCCTAATAGGTAACAACTACAGCCTCCCCCTCTCAGTCTGCTTGCTGAGGGGTGTTAGTCTGTTGACGGTGCACGTTGGCTGCCCTGCCTGCCCCAGCTGCCCTCCAACCTGAGGGCGACCCTTAGTTTAGGGACCATCCCCGAGTCATGTGACCTGCTCAGTTTTTCACTAATTGCTCATTTCCCCCTTTGCAGGTTATCACTAGCTACCACTAGATGGTAACATTGTGCCTTCTTTCTACACTTCTCAGCACTTGCTGACCCTCTCCTTCCTCTCTATGCTCATTCTCCTCTCTTCTCCTCCTCCCTGCATTCCTCCCCCCTTTTTTCTATTTCTCTTTCCTTCATTAACTAGTAGGAGTCACTACTGTCCACTTCCCTAACACCTTTTTTCCCTCCCTCTGGAACCATCTCACCCTGTTTTTGCCTCTTTCTCTTGCTCTCACTCCCTTCTTCTCCTACCCCTTTTCTTCCCCCTTATCTATCTCCCCCTTTGATTCAAACCTCATACCCTTGCCACCGCAGTCCATGACCCTACTGCTAGGCCATCATGGGTGCCCCACAGCTAGGTGTTTTTAGTATCCCCTTATAGCCCCTCCGGCTCCTTGCCTAAGCACCTTTGCCATGTCCTTTCCCTGTCCTACCCAACATCCCGCCATCATTGCCTCTCTGGCCCTTCTTTTCCTTATCTGCTGCACCCCTCCTGTCCCCACTGGCACCACATCTCCATCGTCCTTCTACTCAGACCACCTTGACCGCTTTCTATATGTCCCCGGTCTTAACCTGCACCATTCCCTCACTGTCACCCCCCCATTCCAGCACCCCCTTGGTCCCTCAGCCCCTGTTGCTTGCCCTCTCCCCTGATTCCTCTAGTCTCCATTCTTCCTGTTTTTTTCTACCCTTTGCTCTCTTCCCTTCCCATCCCTGTTTGCCCTCCTGAATGCTCTTGCACCTTTGCCTCTGCCCCAACCTGCCGCAGGCCCCACCTGGAGCTCCTCAGAATGATTTCTCTCCTCCTCTAACATTCACCCCAACCCGGGCCTCCCCACCCACCACCTCCACACCCCCTTTCACCTAGGATTCGTATTGCTACAATGAATGTCTGCAGCCTCCTGAAAATGTTTGCGAGGCTCCAGGGCTGGATCGCCCAGCACCAACCAATGTCCTGGCTATTGTTGAGATCTGGCTCTCAAAAAACACCCCTGACTCCTTTTTCACCCTCTCTGGGTATACCCTGTTTCAGATAGACAGGATTAGGAAGTGGGGGGGTGTTGTTTTCACCATTTTCTTCAGTGATTCCCTCTGAGCTCACACCCTCCCTGCTCCACAACTTGACCATGGTGCTCAAGCTCTCACTATAAAAGTCTTTCCGGATCCCTCCAGGGCACTGTTATTTATCACTGCAGCCCACATTCCCCCATGCCAACAGAAACAAGCCCTCCAATCCTTACTCGACCACCTCTCTCAGCTCCCACCTAAAGTCAAACAAATCATGCTAGGGGACCTAAACATTAATTGACTCAGTTCTGTCGCTCAGTCCAAAGATGCTTTTACCACCTGAGATCTCACACAACTGGTCATCCTTCCCACCTGGGTCAATCCAACCTATGGCTCCACCTCACTTCTGGACATCATCCTATCCAGTCATCCACACAATATTTCTGAAACCACAGTCCTACCCAATGCACTTAGTGATCACTCCCTGTACTTTTCTCCTGATCTGGCAATGCACAAAAGCCAAACACCAAAACCACCCTCTGGCATTGCCTCAAACCGGGTACCTGGAGCAGCTAAAACCCTACAGCTAATATTTTTCAAGTCAAACTACCTCTTGCTGGGAGCTGCAATACTAAACATAGGATTTGCAAGAAAGCGAGTTGTGCTCACAACAGAGGGAGGTGAACCTTACAATTGTCTTTGGTTTGTAGCAGATATTCTGCAGGAGGAGGCTACTTCTAACTGAAAGGTGAAATAAGGAACTTAGAATTATCAGGAAAAGACAGTCTTGTTAGAATTCTTAAGATTTTCAGTGCAGGAAGAGTTTAAAGCACAGCTGACTTATTTTGGGGCAGACTGCTTTCACAGCACAAACCACCAGGCTGTTTTGGGGCTGGGGAGGTTTACCTGTGTCTGATTTGGATGTCTGGATTTTTTTCTGTTTGATTAGCAGGGGATTTTCTCTGTCAAATTGTTGTGTATGGTATCTTGCTGACAGGAAGGCACTCATCGCAGTGGTGGGTCAGAGCTCTTAGCTGATTGTTTTGTGAGGGCACAGTTTGGCCCAACCTTCCCACCCCTCACCCCACCCACCCCTGGAAATAGTTCCTTTATACCTGGGGTTCTGACATCATTCCTCAAGAGTGCAAGGTGCATATCAATGTCATATCCTCTCTAGCACACAGCACTGAAAATATAAGCACACACATTGTATAATATATATATTTCTATATAATAAATCAATCACACACACAAACACACACACACACACACACACACAAAAAGTACATAATCATGTGGGGAGTAATGCAATGTAATAGCTGTGGGGCAGCAGTCTTCCGGGAGTCTTTCTGGAGGCTGAGATGCAGCCCTACTTGCAGACAACTCTCTGCCCTGAGGGAGGAATTTGCCCGTCTTCAGGCCACACTGGACAGCAGTATGGAAACCTTCCCCCAGGCCAGACTGGATGGTAGGAAGGGAACCGCCCCATCCAGGGAGCACCAGAGCCACCACCACTACCTCAGAGGTTGCAAAGAAAGCACGGCAGTTGGACCACAGTGGGCTCAGGAAGGGTGAGGATCATGGAACAGAGGCACACCCAGTCAGTTGTTCCACTCCACAATCCATACACCATTCTGGGGGAGCACAGCTCCCCTATGGATGCACTCACAGAGGAGAGTAAGGAGGCTGAGGACACCTGTCACAAGGGAGGCCCACAGGAAGGAGGCAGACAACACCACAAGGAAAGGAAGCAGCTCATGGTGGGAGACTCAATTATTCGGGGGATAGAACTGGGGGGAGCAGTGAAAACTGAAGTAAGGTGCCTGCCTGGTGCCATGGCTTGGAGGGTCAGGAAGCGCATCCTCAGGATCATGAGAACAGCTGCACAGGAGTCTGAGCTGGATGTCATTGTCCACCTAGGGACAAATGACTTGGCTCAACATGAGATTAGAGCAGTGCAGAATGACTTTGTAGAACTGGGGAGGGGCCTAAGACAAGTAGCACACACAGTATCCTTCTCAGAGGTGCTGCCTGTCAATGGCATGAGTGAGGCAAGGGTACTTTGCACCATGCAGCTTAATGAATGGTTGAAAAAATGGTGTGGAGCACAGGGGTTTGGCTTCATTGGGGACTGGGGTTCCACCTGGAGGGACACCAGCCTAAACTGGCAGGATGGTCTGCATCTGTCCAGGAAGGGAACAAGTCTTTTGAGCAATCGGTTTAAATGCTTCATTGGCAGCTTTTAAACTAGTCAAGGGGAGGCACTGATAAGCAGCAGGAAAATCCCAGCCTCTCCTACAAAACAAGGTACTAAATGAGAAAAAGACCCAGGTAGAAAGGTCAGTGGGGATGCTGCAACAGAAGGTAAAGCCATCAAAAATGGAAAGCAATAGTACCAATGCCCGTAGTCTGAGTAATAAGCTTCCTGAATTAGTGGCCTTGATGGAGGAGAACATCTGGATATCGTGGCAGTCACAGAAACATGGTTCACACAAAACCATGACTGGGGCGTAAACATACCAGGATACACTATCTACAGGAGGGACAGAGAGGGTAAAGGGAGGAGTAGCTCTTTACATAAGGAAGGAATCAAAGCAACAGAACAAAAGGGAAAACAGGGAGGAGAGAAGCACTATGGGTAAATTTGGAGACCGGCAATGGCACCACAATCCGCACAGGGGTTGTATACAGACCCCCTTCTCAGGGGGAAGAAATGGACAAGGAAATGATAGAAAGTATACTTAGTATGTCAGAAAAAGGGAAGATATTGCTGATGGGCGATCTGAATATGCCAGATGTTAACTGGAGTGCAGTTGCAGCAGCCACTTCGAAGAGTGGGGTTATTCTAGATGCCCTACAGGGGGGCATGCCTTAGACAACTAGTATTGGAGCCCACTCGAGAGGGAGCAATCTTAGACCTGCTTCTCTCAAATGGAGATGAAGAGAGGATCACAGATGTAGAAGTGGGTAGCCATCTGGGAACTAGCGACCATCGAATCGTATGGTTCACAATAAACACAGCAATAGAGTCAAGCCATACAAAGGCAAAGGTACTGGACTTTAAGAGGGCTGACTTTGCCAGAATGGGTGAGTGCCTAAGGAATGCACTAGCATATGGGCAGGAAGGAGGGGTGGAAGAACAATGGGAATAATAAAACCTGCCATCACAGAGGTAGCGAGCTTTGTGTGAAGCAAATAAACAAAACTAAACGATGTGAGAAACCACTATGGTTCTCAAAGGAAGTGACAGTGAAGGTTCAAGAGAAAAAGCTTTCAGGAGTACAAGGAATCACAGAAGGAGCAGGACAGAGAACTGTATCAGTTAAAACAAAAAGGAAGCCGAGAAGGCAGTCAGAACAACAAAAGCCAAAGATAGCAAACTCAAGTTAAGAAGGGGGATAAAACCTTTATAGGTACATCAGGAGTGAAGGGAGACCAAGGGAGGGATAGTGAGGCTTAATAAAGGGGGAGGGTGGGCAGAGGGTGATTGTGAAAGGCAGCGATACTAAACAAATATTTTGCTCAGTATTTACAAAGGAAGAGGGAGGTACCTAAAACAAATAGTAGAAACACTCTGGATACAGAAGTTGATACCAGCCCATTTACAGAAGAAAGGGTTCTGAAGAACTCTTAAAACTGAAGGTGGACAAAGCAATGGGGCCTGATGGGATTCATCCCAGAATTTAAAAGAACTAAGGGAGAATTAGTGACACCACTGACATCCTGTTTAACAAATCATGGGAGGATGGGGTGTACCGAGGAATGAGGAGGGCAGATGTGATTCCCTTCTCAAAAGTGGGAGCAAGGCAGAAGCAGGAAACTACAGACCTGTTAGTTTAACCTCAGTGGTAGGAAATGATGGAATCACTTCTGAAGGAAAGAATTGTTGAGTATCTAGAGGCCAGAGGGCACAGGACCCAAGGCAGCATAGATTCACAGCAGGAAGGTCATGCCAGACAAATCTGATAGATTTCTTTGACTGGGTGACCAAAGTAGTAGATCAGGGAGGGGCTGTGGACATGGCCTACCTAGACTTTAGCAAGGCATTTGACACAGTCCCACACAAAAGATTAATATACAAGTTAGCTAGCCTGGGAGTGGGTCCCAAGATGACAGCCTGGGTAAAAAATTGGCTGGAGAATAGGACACAGAGAGTAATAGCAAATGGAGTCCACTTTGAAGAAAGGGGGGTTAGTAGTGGGGTACCGCAGGGTTCAGTATTAGGACCGGTCATCTTCAATGTCTTTATAAGCGACATTGCAGAGGGACTGGAAGGAAAAGTATGTCTCTTTGCAGATGGCACAAAGATCTGCAACAGAGTTGATGCACAAGGTGGGGTGGAAAGGATGAAAAGGGACTTGGCAAGGTTAGAGGAATGGTCAAATGTATGGCAGCTTAGATTCAATGCTATGAAGTGCAAGGTAATGCACCTGGGAAACAAAAACCCAGGGGAAGAGTACACAATGGGGGGTGAGACACTAACAACAACAAATATGGAAAGGGACCTGGGGTAGTCATATCAGATGACTTAAGGTGGGCAAGCAATGTGAGAGGGCAGCAAGGAGGGCTGGGGGGATACTGGGATGCATAGGGAAAGGCATCACCAGTAGAAAACAGGAAGTTATTATCCCCCTGTACAGACAGCTGGTCAGACCCCATCTGGAGTACTGCATGCAGTTCTGGAGACCCAGTCTTCGCAAAGACATAGACAGGATGGAAGCTGTCCAGAGGAGGGCAACTAAAATGGTGCAGGGTCTCCACCGGAAGATATATGAAGAGAGACTTAAGGAGCTTAATATGTATAGCCTCGAGGAAAGGAGGGAGAGGGGGGACATGATAGAAACTTTCAAGTACCTCAAGGGAATCAACAAAGTCCAAGAGGGTAGCATCTTTCAAAAAAAAAGGTGTGCAAGAACAAGGGAGCATAATTTGAAGATAGAGGGGGCGGCTCAGAGGTAATTTAAGGAAGTATTTTTTCACAGAGAGGGTTGTGGATGCATGGAACAGCCTTCCAGAGGAGGTCATGGAGTCAAAAACAGTGGTGGAATTCAAGCATGCATGGGACAGTCATAAGGCAATTCTAGGGGGTTGGGGTAGGAAGAAGTAGGCTGCTGGTTAACTAGGATCTGCAGCTTATCCAGTAGGCTGGGAAATGGGCAGACTGGGTGGGCCAGCGGTCCTTATCTGCCGTCAAATTCTATGTTTCTATGTTACCTTTCTCACTGGGAATGGTCCCCAATTAACCAAGCACCTGAGATTGACAAAGCTCTCAATTACTTCGTCCGCTCCTTCAGTGCAGCCTGCAACTTATTTACTCCCCTCACCAAACATGTTATCAAAAACTCTAACACCCCCTTGGTCACTCAATCCATACTCAACCAAATGCACCATCATGACAACCTCTCGCACAAAGCCCTTGACTCAGGCAAGACCTCTGATTGACAACTCTACCATGAGGCTCGTAACAAATGCACCTCAGCCATCCGCAAAGTAAAAGAAGACCACTACAAGTCTATCCTGGCCTCCTCCTGGGGTTCTGCCTGAAATGTCTGGAACAACATTAAGGTACTGAATGATAAATCCCTGTCCCCTCTCCTGTCCCAAATCAACATCAATGGCACCATCTCCTCTGACCCACAATGCATCGCTGATACCCTCAGTTCTACTTTTAATGGCCCAAGCCCGGCCCCCCCAACTTCTTCGACCCTGTCCCCACCTACCCCACTTACCTCTCTCACTCACTCACCTTTCTTCTACTTCCATACACTCTCAGTGCAGGAGGCAAACCCAACCTTCTAAAAGTCCGTAATGGCCACAGCAACAGTAACTACTCGCTTGATCTCAGACTGCTTCGCCAGGTTCTGAACATCCTGCTCACTCCCTCACTAACCTCCTTAACCATGGCAACCCATCAAGTGGGTGCATGAGGAAGGGTGCCATCCGTTACAGTCACTCTTTCCTGGCGCAATCCACTCACAGTGATGGAAAGGTAGGGCAACCGGATGAGGGGGTGTGCGAACTAGGTGACAAGATGTTACTATATGTAAGTGCATGGGGGGGGTGGGAGTGAGCATGGCAAGTGTGGGCTGGGATGGGGTGGAGAGGTTGTAGCGGGTGGCACTTCAGTTTCTGGTCAAGCTGCATCATGGCGTCGAGGATTGGCTAGTGGCTGGGGTGGCTGAGGTACTGGGTTCGGATCCAGGCGCTGGTACGATTTTTTATTGTGCCCATCCCGAACTTTTTATTTTTACTATTTTCACCCCCTCCGACATGCACCCCCTGGAGTTGGAGAATCCTTAAGTAGGGGGTGCATGTTGGGGGTGAAAGCAGTAAAATAAAAATCTGTCCTGGCACCATTGTTCTGGTGTGCCGGGGTTGTCAGAGTGCCGAAAATGTGTTCGGCACTCTGACTGAGCGATAACAGTGATCGCCTCTACACATTCGCTGTTATCACATAGACCCCTTAACCACTCCCTCTTTCTCAGCCAATTCCCCATCACTTGGAAAGTAGCGGTCATCACCCCATACACAAGAGTGGTGACCTTACCTGCTCTGGGAACTATTGTCTGATCTCTATCCCCCCACCCTCCAAGACCTTAGAAAAAAATAGTCACAGACCAGCTCTATGAATACCTCTCTCAAGGCTATAGTACTACCATAGCCCTCCTGGAATTCTACAGCTTCTTACACTCTGCTTTTGATAGTGGGCACCTAGCTGGGGCAGTCTCCCTAGATCTGTCTAAGACATTCAACACAGTAAGCCACCCTCTCCTCCTGCCCGCACTTGCCCAACTAGGCTTCTCCCAGGGTGTTATCACCTGGTTTACCAAGTACCTCTCTTCCTGCTCACAGTGTGTCAAGATAAATGATACCATCGCTAGCTGCAGCCCAGTTCTCTCTGGATTACCCTAGGGCTCAATCCTGGGTCTTCTGCTTTTCAATCTCTACCTCAATACTCTTCTCACTGTCTGCTCTGAATGCGTCCTCCTTTATGCAGATGACGCAGTACTCTTCTCCTCCCATCCTGACCCTCACTCCCTACAAGATGTCCTCCAGAAGTCTTTCAGCCAGTCAGAGTCATGGTTCATTGACCACAGACTCATTCTCAACCATAAAAAGATGAAGTCCATGCTCTCCTCCCTTAACCAGAGCAGGCACCATGGCAGCCCCCTGCAATTAATGACCAGTAGACTCCTCCCCCTCAAACATGTTCTCTGCTTTAATATCTTGGTATAACCTTCAAGCAGGTGCCATCCTTCCATGAGCACATCCATCTCCTTTGATCCAAAGTCAATACCCGTACTGGCCTACTCTACCACCATAGGGACTGCCTCCCCCCTGAAGCCCTCAGTCTTGCTATTACCTCCTCGGTCCTCTCCCTCATTGACTAAGGGCTCCTAGTCTATGGGGCAGCTGCCAACTCAGCTCTCCATAGAATCAAAATTTCCCTCAACAAAGCATGCAGCCTTCTTACAGACTGTGTCAAACTCACCCACACGTGCACTCTTTACACGCTAGCCAACCTTCTCAACTTCAAGGATCAATTCCAGTATCAGTACTGTCTCTTCACCAAAACAATTATGGTTGGGCTGGCCCTGACCGTACTCTCTTCATTGATTCAACCTCTCCCCTTTGCTCCCTCCATCCACAGCTCCACTAATACTATTCTTCCTGTGCCAGAGTCAGACCTGCCCTGGCCCAGAGGTCCTTCATCTACAGAGCCACAACCTGGATAAGTTCAATCCCTGCTTCTATCTCCCATGAAATCAGACTTGGGCTCTTCAAATCCTCACTCCAGAGCCACCTCTGCTCCACCCGCAGCTGTAATAGCCCATAGCCTCTGCCTAACAGATCATCTCTAACTGCCTGTCCCCGTCCGCTTTCAAAAATGGATTAATGTCCAGCTTCCTTACCTCTCAGATGCTGCTTGTATATAAATTGCACTGTTTCTGTGTATTTATTGCACTGTTTGTATATACTTGCACTGTTTCTTGCCTACCTTCTTTATTCATTACCTTAGCATAATTTTGTATACATAATGTCACATCCCACTGTTTATTGTACCTGTGTCTAACCATGATGTGGAGCCTTTGCAGAAGAGTTTCTGACTCAAAGGTTTGTAATTCCTATACTACTAATAAAATAAAAAATAAATAAATTACAGGAGCCCCAATCTAAACAAAAAAGAGATAATGGAAAGGAAGTTAACATGCTGTTAAAGTACACACAGAAGCAAAACCAACAACCACAAAGAGTATATATAACAATATGTGAAGCAACAAAAGTGACGTGCATTTGTCATGTGCTTATGAAATTGCTTTTTCCACAGTTTTATTTTACTAGTCTCATCCTAATTCCATAAGCTTCTGTTTGGTCATAACTGATGGGGGTTGGGGAAACAAGACTGATGGTGGTGAGAAACCTTGGAGAAGACTAGTTGGCAGATAGGTACCATTGTATCTCAGGGTATCAGGACTGTGGCATTTGACAGATGTGGGAAGGTCTGGTAAGGGAGAATAAAAAAAAATTACAGGACTAAAAAGCAACAACCAATCAACATCATTATGCATACCTGATGCACCCAGCCTAAAACAGGTAAAATAAAACAACAACTTGCCATGCTGATCCCAGCACCATCACATGCAGTCACCAAGGTGATGGCATAGAAATGAACAGCCCAGCCAGCAAGACAGGGTTTTGGAGTACATTGTAGTCTGTATACATGTGTATACTCTCTCTATAGCCTGTCATGATCCCCAGGGGGTGGTCCACCATACTGGTTATGGTTGTCTCCCATCAAGTGGTTGTGGGGGGGGTGTAATACTGTATGTCTAGGTACCAGGGGGAAGAGACCTGCTGGCTATGGGATTAATAAATAGAATTAAAAAAGGAAAAATCCTATCTCAGGCTGATCAATGCAGTGGTTAAATAAAGTTTTGCAGCCACTAGCCAGCAGGGTAATGACTTTGAAAATCTACTAGCCCTACAGACTTTTCTACTGGCCCAGTTGATGTATTTATTGAAATATTACCTTTTCCAGTACAAGCCCTCAGCGCTACTTAAAATATTTCTGACTGTCCCAAAACAATATTTAACAACATTTGGCTAGTGGGGACATTGCCAGTTTCGACCTCTGTCCATGAACATCAACATGTGACACACAGGTGACAGTACAGGAACAGACAATCAAGACCACCCTTGCAGTGTGTGTGTGTGTGTATATATATATATATATATATATATATACTGTATATGTATATATGCAGTATATATACATGCATATATATATATATATATATATATATATATATATATTCTATGCAAAAACATTGTTAATGCATCAGTTAGGTTCTTCTACAGTGAAAACAGTGAGGAAATTCAATTTTAAGGTTCCCACCCTTGCACCCCACCTTCCCCACCAACAGGCATCGGGTGTGCGTTGGGGTCATCGGCCTAACTCTCACCCCATCCCATATGTAAACAAGCTGAGGTGGTACAGTGTAGGAGAATGGGGTGAGGTTAGGGCTGATGACCCAACGCACACCCCAATGCCTGTTGGTGGGGCAGGTGGGGTGGGGTGCAACGGTGGGAACCATAAAATCAAATTTCCTCATTTTTTTTGCTGTAGAAGAACCCTAACTGATGCATTAACAGAGTTTTGCATAGAATTTCCTTACTTTTTAAGAAAGAATAGAAAAGTAGAAAGTTGCACTAGTTGGTGGGCCCTGCGCTCCCACCAGCTTGTAAGTGCCAAGCCACATCACACACCCAGTGACTAAAAAGCACATTCACAACAGCAAGGGCAGCCACCAAACAAATGTTAATCTAGTAGAAGAATAGAAAACGCTGTCCACAAAACATAAACTGTGCCACACAATATCTCCACAAAAAATATAATGTCCGACATATAAACACATCTATTAACATCTACATGACATGCCGTCAACACCCTCCAAATTTGACGTAAAAAGACCAAACTGTGTCCAAGATATGACATGTCAAAAGTTGAAATTTTCATTCATTAGAGTGGCACAGTTCCGCACCTGTTGACATTTAACACACACACACACACACACACACACAACGACTGAAAATTACATCCATGACACTAAGGCTAGGTATCCTATCAATTTCAATCTACCACCACAAGCAAAACACTTCTGCAGAATGTAAACTGTGCCATGCCATATCTCCACCAAAAAAATATTTTCCAACATGGAAACACTGTAATTTACATCCACAGGACATGCCGTCAACACCCTCCAAATTTCAAGTGAAAAGACCAAACCATGTCCGAGATATAACATTTTAACATATGATATTTTCATTTGTCAGACTGGTACAGTTCCACACCTGTTGACATTTAACACACACAATGGCTGAAAACTACATCCATAACACTAAGGCTAGATATCCTATCATTTTCAAGCCACCACCACAAGCAAAACACTGTCCACAACATGTAAAGTGCGTCATGCAATATCTCCACAAAAAATTTTTTTGCTGATATTTAAACACCATAATTCACACCTACAGGATATGCCATAAACACTCTCCAAATTTCAAGTAAAAAGACCAAACCATTTCTGAGAAATTCAACGTTAAACATTAGTTAAATTCCCCAATCTATTCCATTATAAAAAATCTGGCCATCTTGACCTGCCCTCATGATCAAAGACGGTGATCAAAGAATCTCATGATCAAATAATTAGCAGGCTCACGATCAAAGAATTTGCAGACTCAAGAACAAAGAATTAAAAATCTTATAAATCCAAAAATTGATGGAATTGTGGTATACCACCACCATGGTTCAACAAAACGAAGCCCCCTGAGTAAAACACACCCTCATTTGCCTTCCTAGGACACCCCTTGGCTGAGAAAATTAATTTTTTTTATCTGACCATCTCGTTCCTTGCTCACGATGCACGATCGCGATCAAATAATCTCACTAACAGAGAATTTGCAGACTCACGATCAAAGAATTTGCAGGGTCACGACCAAAGAACAAAAACTGTTGTAGTTTAAAAAAATTAAAAGAATTGGGGTAAACTGCCACCATGCTTCATCAGAAAGAAGCCCCCCGAGTTAAACCCACCCTCATTTGTCTTTCTAGGACACCCCTAGGCTGAGAAAATTGTTTTTTAAATCTGGCCATCTCATCCCTCGCTCGTGATGCACAATTGCGATCAAAGAATTTGCAGGCTCACAGTCAAATAAATTGCTCGCTCATGAACAAAGAGCAAGGAATGAGAAGGCCAGATTTTAAAATCCATTTTCTCAGCCTAGGGGTGCCCTAGAAAGTGAAATGATGGTGGATTTTGCTCATGGGGCTTCATTGTGCCCCATCGCAATAAAAAAATAAGCTGTTTATATCCCTGGTATTCTAGCACCCCCCCAATCATAATAACATACATACTGATCTCTCAACCCCTGGTAGTCTAGTGCCCTCCCCAATGTGTCTTTCATTATAATTTTTTTTTTTACCCCTGGTAGTCTAGTGCCCCCCCCAATGTGCATTTGATTAATATTTCTTCTTACTATCCCTGGTAGTCTAGTGGCTCCCCACCCAATCCGTATTGAATTATCATTATTATTATTATTGATGTCCCTGGTAGCCTAGCTGCCCCCCATCATAAGAAAATATATAACAATCTGTGATTTTCTGGAAGTCTAGTGGCCCCTCACCCAGCCGTAGCAGCACCCCCCACCCTTCCCCAGCCAGCAACTGGCATAGCCCTCCTCGCACCTCCACAGCCAGCCACCTACTGTGTGTATTATGAGCACTAATTCAAAGAGGCACTGTGAAATTATTTCTGAGTGCCTGTTTGAATTAGCACTCGGAATACAAACAGTCAGCTGCTGGCCATGGAGGTGAGAGGTGGGCTGTGCCAGTCGCTGGCTCGGGAAGGATGGGAGGGTGCTGGTAGGGTTGCCATGGCTGGGTGAGGGAGTGGGTGGGGAGCCACTAGACTACTAGGAAATCACAGTTCTTTATTCATTTTGTTATGATGGGGGGACCACTAGACTACCAGGGACATCAAGAAGAAATATTAATCAAATACACATTGGGGGGGCACTAGACTACCGGGGATAAAATAAAACAATTTTATAATGAAAGACACACTTGGGGGCCACTAGACTACCAGAGACTGAGACAGCATTATGTATGTCATCATGATCGGGGGGGGGGGCACTAGACTACCAGGGATATACAAAGCTTATTTTTCTTTATTGAGATGGGGCACAACAAAGCCCCCTGATCAAACCCCACCCTCATTTAGCTGTCTAGGGTACCCCTAGGCTGTAAAAAGCAATTTTAAAATTTGGCCATCTAGTCCCTCATTCGCAATGCACAATCGTGATCGAAGAATCTTGAGATCAAAGATCGTTAGCGAGCCGCAAATCAAAATTTTTAAACCTCAGGACTCTATTTTTAGACCAAGTTGGATAAAACCAAAGGCATGGCTCTATAGATCAGGCTCCCCTCAGTAAAACCCATCCAAGTTTTACTTCAGAAGTGACCCTTGAGCCGAGATATTTGTGTTTTTCCAATTGGAAAGCTGAAAACAAGATGGCGGACCTCGCGATTAAAGAATTTGAAAAATCGTCAGGGACAAAGATTCTTGAACCACGAGGCTGCAAATTCTTCGATTGCCAGGTGGGACCAGATGGCCAGAACCCCATTTTTGTTCGCAAAACATACATATAAATTTTTCCATTGACTTATAATGGTAAATTAAAAGTGGCATAACTTTTGAATGCCTTAATATTTTTTTACCAAACAAAAAGCGACATGTTCAGTCACCAAAGCTCTTTCAAATGATCCACCTCACAGAGCAGCACACCACACAACAGCCATGCAGGGGCACATCCAAAATCCCCAAAGCTGCCTCCAAAAATGGATAATTTTGCATTATTCAGCGCTTTCGAATGCAAAGACCGTAAGTCTGACCAAAACGCAATTTTGCAGATCAAGAGATCTATCATGCCCCACCATGTATACCAAATCTCTTGCAAATCTGTTGAATAGGACCAAAGTTATTCATGCCCAAACTTTTGACTTTAGTATGTAACTGACCGCTGAACCCTAACTGTAGTGGTGCACTAAGGCGATGGTTACCCCAAAGGGCATTTGGCCGGACACATGTGATTTTGTATTTCATATATATATATATATATATATATATATATATATACACACATATCAGAATAGGTAATACATACAATGAGAAAAAAATGGACAAACATACTGTTACTGCAACACAAGATGAAACCACATCCAATCACAGCCCCAATAAACTAATATGAAGTAGCATCAAATTGTGATAACAATGGGTGCACATGGCACCTCTGCAGAGCCCCCTAACACACACACACACACACACACACACACACACTCACACACACACTAAACACACACAACACACACACTAAACAATATGACTTGATATAGCTTTTTCAGGAAGAAGGCACATAACCAGCACAGTCCAGCAAACTCCTTGTTCAGTACTTTAGCAGCAGAATTTCAACTGCATGGTAAGTTGTAAGATGGAAAAGTGCACATGAACAGTCCATTTCCAACTTCCACTGTAAAAAAAATTGCAACTTAAATGAACTGTGTTTACAGGTCCTTTAACTTATCTGCAGTGATACGTGTAACATCAGCTGATTTACTACATAAACATTCCATTCTGTGACATTTGACTTACTCACTGCTATAGTCCCAGGAGTGTCTGCTTATCTTCCTTTAAGGCTTACTGAGTTTACAAGTTTATGAGCTATGAATCTTAGAATGCCTACACAGATGAAGCTAAGCACACAAAATAGTGCTTTGAAACACTGCTAGCTGAATGAAAGTGGAGTAATGACACAAAACCTTTAATTTTATCTAGACCATTAGGAATCAACAGAGTTCTCTTTTTCTACTGTAATAGCAAAGTGACTGCAGGGCTCTGCCCACTGCAGCTGTAATAAAGAGTCCCAATATTTCTCAAATGTGTTGGTGTCATTTATTATTCATCTTACAAGTTTTTAACATTTAAGGGGTTCTGTTAAATGATATTTCCATTTTGAAATAGTGGGATGGTTTGGGTTTGTCCATACTTTTAAGATGCAATTTTTAGCTACTACTGATATCATTGTTGTTATGCAGTTTTGTTCTGTGGTTATGCGGGGCACATTAACTAGTTGACCAATAATGCAAGACTTACATTCATTAAACTAGGTATGGAGGGAAGTTTAGATATACAGTATATTGCTTAATTTGCTAACATAGAAACATAGAATTTGACGGCAGATAAGGACCGCTTGGCCCACCCAGTCTGCCCATTTCCCTACCTAATGGATAAGCTGCAGATCCTAGTTAACCAGAAGCCTACTTCTTCCTACCCCCTTCCCCTAGAATTGCCTTATGACTGTCCCATGCATGCTTGAATTCCACCACAGTTTTTGACTCCACAACCTCCTCCTGAAGGCTGTTCCATGCATACACAACCCTATCTGTGAAAAAATACTCTTAAATTACCTCTGAGCCCCCCATCTTCAAATTGTGCCCCTTGTTCTTGCACACCTTTTTTGAAAGATGCTACCCTCTTGGACTTTGTTGATTCCATTGAGGTACTTGAAAGTTTCTATCATGTCCCCCCTCTCCCTCCTTTCCTCGAGGCTATACATATTAAGCTCCTATAGTGTCTCTTCATATGTCTTCCAGTGCAGACCCTGCACCATTTTAGTTGCCCTCCTCTGGACAGCTTCCATCCTATGTCTTTGCAGAGATTGGGTCTCCAGAACTGCATGCACTACTCCAGATGGGGTCTCACCAGCTGTCTGTACAGGAGGGATAATAACTTCCTGTTTTCTACTGGTGATGCCTCTCCCTATGCATCCCAGTATCCCCCCAGCCCTCCTTGCTGCCCTCTCACATTGCTTGCCCACCTTTAGGTCATCTGATATGACTATCTCCAGGTCCCTTTCCATTTTTGTTGTTATTAGTATCTCACCCCCCATTGTGTACTCTTCCCCTGGGTTTTTGTTTCCCAGGTGCATTACCTTGCACTTCTTAGCATTGAATCTAAGCTGCCATACATTTGACCATTCCTCTAACCTTGCCAAGTCCTTCTCATCTTTCCACCCCACCTTGTGCATCAACTCTGTTGCAGATCTTTGTGTCATCTGCAAAGAGACATACTTTTCTTCCAGTTCCTCTGCAATGTCACTTATAAAGACATTGAAGAGGACCGTCCTAATACTGAACCTCATGGTACCTCTACTAGTAACCCCTTCTTCAGAGTGGACTCCATTTACTATTACTCCTCTGTGTCCTATTCTCCAGCCAATTCTTTACCCAGGCTGTCATCTTGGGACCCACTCCCAGGCTGGCTAACTTGTATATTAATCTTTTGTGTGGGACTGTGTCAAATGCCTTGCTAAAGTCTAGGTAGGCCATGTCCACAGCCCCTCCCTGATCTACTGCTTTGGTCACCCAGTCAAAGAAATCTATCAGATTTGTCTGGCATGACCTTCCCACTCTGAATCCATGCTGCTTTGGGTCCTGTGCCCCCCGGCATCTAGATACTCTACAAATCTTTCCTTCAGAAGTGATTCCATAATTTTCCCTATCACTGAGGTTAAACTAACAGGTCTGTAGTTTCCTGCTTCTGCCTTGCTCCCACTTTTGTGAAGGGGAATCACATCTGCCCTCCTCCAGTCCTCGGGTACCACCCCATTCTCCCATGATTTGTTAAAAACCAGTTAGTGGAATTATCTCTAGGATTTTCACATTTGGGGCATCTGTCATCCTTTATAATTTTCATTTTAAAGGTATGTTTTGATCTAAAGTATAAATTATGAATGCATTTGAATTGTAAGATCCTGTGAGTTTCCACAGAAAAGGCTTTAAATGGAAAAGCCCATATCTTATCTCATTCCCACTGGAAAACCTCATTACCAATTACGTGACACAATATGATTGTTATTATTTGATACAGCTATTTCTGAAGCCAAATTCTCATTTCCATCCACCCCTCTCCCCATCCTGATTTCAATAATTTCAGATAATGGTTGCCTCTTTTTGTGTAACTTTGCCTTTAGTAATATGAGGGATGTGTCCTGTATAAAAGTGTGCTCATCAGGGTATGTTCAATTTCAATTTTTAGCTGATACAAGACAAATATTAGCTGGTCTATCTACGCAAAGGTAGAGCTACCGCTCCTGATTCCGATAAGTCATGTTTGGAAATGAGCATGAGTCTCTGGGGCTGAGTGGTAAATGGAGGAACGAATATTGCAGGACAGCTCTCCTTCCTCAAAGTGGTAGATCCTGCTTCCTGTCACATGACTCCCATACAGCAGAGGCCAAGTGGTAGCACCAGCAAGATCATCAACAGGGGGAGGGCTGCCAACAGTTGCTGTCATGCAGGCATGTCAGCATGTATGTGTGTGCTTGTTATTGCATGCTGATTCCATGGGGGATGAAGCATGATGCAGAAAATGCCCTGGCCTGATCCAACACCCCTTGCAGATACCACACGAGTGACGTAGCAGGCCACCCTCCATAATGTGTATCCGGGTAAGTGGTGGTAAACTTATATGTTCATGCACGTGATTGTGTTTCATTTTTTAAATAACTGGTGCAGGGAATTTGAGAAATAAACTGAGTTTATTTTGCTTTTTTCTCCATTTTTATTTTGAGAAAACAATCATTCCAGTAAAGAACTTATGCCACTTCAAATAACTTTCAGAATTAATCAAAACCACAGTTCACAATGCTGCAAAAAACATTTCTCAAATGGCCTGTCTGAATAGCAGTCTTGGGTTACCTAGGACCAAAGTGAAAGCAAATGTGGTAATGCTGGCAGATTGCATTGTGTCCAAATGAGGATGCAGTGTTAAATGACAATTTAAAGAGCACCTTTCATGATGGTCCACAAAAGTTACAGCTTGTAGTCATTATATGCAGTATTGGGCATGAAGGGGTGTGTGCATTTGTTATTTATGGCCAAGGTTTACTCTGCATTCCATATTTTGCATTTGTCTTTGAGCTCTGCTTTAACTCTGCTGCACTTGCCTTTGCTGTTCAGCTGCTGGCTCCCGCTGACATCGCTATATGCCAAAGGAGTGACTCACTCTGTGCAGTACAGTACAATTGCAGCAGTTTTGCAAGGGAAGACTACCAGTACTAGTGTACATACGGTGTTTCCCCCTTCCCCAAGACATCCTGTTAGCAATGTATTATGCCAAAATCCAAATGCCTTGTCAGTACGTTTTTTTGTAAAACTGACTTACTTCTGCCTCAGTAAGAAAGCATAGGGACTGAGAGAATATTGAGTTGCTGTCAGCACCTATCACAGTCCTTTTGACTTTCATGCATAAATTACCCCTTCTTGCATTAATTCTGGAATTGCATTTCATTACTGTCCTCTGCAGTTAGTGTTTGCATTCTGAACTGCTAAAAACTGCAGGATGTACCAGCTCTTCTGTAGCAAACCTGGTGTTTCTGTGGACCCAGGGCTGTACTGCTGACATCACTATATGGCTGAGGAGTGACTCACACTGCAGTACAGTGAAGTTGCAGCAGTTTTGCAAGGCACAAACTACATTACTGGGTATACACACTGTGGTCCCTCTTCACTAAGACACACTGTTAGAAATTCATTAAGCTGAAATCCATATCCCTTTTCCATGTTTTTTTTTGTTAAACTGACTTTTGCCTCTGTAACAAAACATGGGGAGTGAGAGAAGATTGAGTTGATGTTAGCCAAGACAGCTGCAGTTTATGCATTGGTATGATTTAATGTCTATACCTGGATCATTTGAAAGTAGTAATGCCTCCTTACCCATGCCATACTGCTGCTTTCCATGTCTTTCTGTAGTAAAGCACCTGGCAGTGACTCCAATAAAAAATCCCTTACTGCTCCTCCATCCTGCTTCTCAGTAACATCAGCATGGCACCTCAGAATGCCAAAGACTAATTCTGGTGCCATATGCTGTAATACCACCAGTCCGAATATGCGCAGAATCCTGTTTTCACTTTTCAGAAAATAATTTCTCTAGAAATAGCCCTCAGTTTTTAAAACCACCTCTCCAGTGCATATAGCACATCTAATCACATTGTTTGTATACTGTGGTAGCAAAATTAGTCTTCAGCATTCTGCAGTGCCATGCTGATGTCAGAGAGGTGTATGATGGAGGAGCAGTAACAGATTTTCAATAGGAGTGACTGCCAGGCACTTTACTACAGAAAGACATGGAAGGCATCAGTATGGCATGGGTATGGAAGCATTACTCCTTTCAAATGATCACGGTATAGACACTAATCACATTGATGCATAAACTGGCAGCTGTCTTGGCTGACAGTAACTTAATCTTTTCTCACTCCCTATGCTTTGTTACAGAGGTAGAAGTCAGTTTTACAAAAGAACATACTGACAAGGCATTTCAATTTTGGCAAAATGCATTGCTAACAGGATGTCTTGGTGAAGAAGGACCACAGTATATACACCTAGTAATGTCACCATCTGCCATATAGTGATGTCAGCAGTACAGCCCTGGGTCCACAGCAACAGCAGGCTTGCTAAAGAAGATCTAGTACACCCTGCAGTTTTTAGCAACTCAGAATGAAAAAACTAACTGCACAAGACAGTAATGAAATGCAATTCCAGAATCAATGCAAGAAGGGGTCATTTATGCATGAAAGTCAAAAGGACTGGGAAAGGTGCTCTTTAAAGTAGCAATGATACAAAACCCATGTTTCCCCAAAAAAATGAGTTTCAACTACAATTAATTAAAATTTTTGCATATGTGTCAAGTCTACATTTCTTGATATCTCTTCTGTAGTGCTTCGTGTTTTTTTTTATTTATTTTTCATTAATTGTCTCAATCCTAACACTTGCCTGGTTTAAAATGCTATTCCTAATCAAAATGTGGTGGACATCTTTTTTTGCGAGAAAAAAATGAAATGAAAACATTTATGAAATACTTAAATTTTAATGGAGACAGAAAATGTTGCCACCAAATAAAACTGGAAGGAGCCTGGAATATTTTATAGTGAACTAGGTAGGGTCACAACTTTTTTTGTCCAATTCTGTTGCACTGCTGCTTTAATCAACTTAAATCAACTTAAAACAAGCATTTTAAATGCCAAATGTTGTCGAGCTGGCATTGGCAGTGCCAGTGCTAGAGATTCATAATAGGAATGGCAGTGAAGTATTGACATGATGCCAACACCACCCCACCCTCTAGAGAGTGACAGGCATTGGGGTGTGCCATTGGGTCATCAGCTATAATGCTCATGCCATTGTACCTCACCCTACCCGGTAGACACTGACAAGTGTTGGGGTGTGCTTTGGGGTCTTTGGGCATTACACTTACCCCATTTCATAAAGAAATACACTGACATGGGTGCAGTATAGGAGTGCGGGGTGAACTTTGTGCCAAACAGTTCAAGGCACACCACGATGCCTGTCAGTAGCTGCATGGTGGGGGTGAGGGGTGGAATGGCGTAAGCATTACATCCGATGATCCCAAGTTACACCCCTGACACCTGTCAGTCTATACTGGGTGGGGTGCTACAGATGGAAACCCTAACACTGTAGGCATATGGTGGTAGTTTCACTCCATATTTTCAACATGGGCTGCTTGTCATGCCACCTCATGAAAAGCAGCACAAACACTTTGTTAGCTAAAAGGTGGATTTGCACAGTGGCTGTGCCATTTGGTGACAGAGGGACGAAAACACATTTTTGGGCAGGATGTGGAGAATGACAACTGTATTGTTCATGAGGAGGCATAAAAAAATGGCAACATTGAAAATCTGGAGTGACAATATGAAATATTGGTGAAGCAATGAGCATGCATACAAACTGAGCAACACACATCCATAACCCATTTATTTTTGGGGGTTTGGTAGCCACATTTGTAACATAGGCATTTTGGGACCTCCCCTTGTGAACAGTGGCAGTGCGATTTTGATAATGTGTCCCAAAAGTTGATTTCCCACAGCGACCACGCCATTGTGCAACACAGGTGCAGAAACACATTTTGGGCAGGCTGTGAAAAATGACAGCTGTACTGCTCATAAGGAAGTGTGAAAAAATGCCAGTGTTGAAAAACTGGCATGGAAATATTGCAAATTTGTGAAGTTTCAAGGGTGCGTGGAAACTGCGCAATGCATGCTTGCAACACAGTCATTTTGTGGACTTTCTGCACCAAATTTTCAACATATGCATTTTAGGACCTGTGCTCATGAACAGTGTCACTGTCATTTACTCAATCTGTCTCAAAAAGTGATTTCACACAGCAACCACGCTATTCTGCACTGGACATGCGAAAACACATTTTGGGCAGGATATGTAAAATGACAGCTGTACTGTTCATCAGGAGGAGTGGAAAAATGTCAAGTCTGAAAATTTGGAGTTAAAATATTACAAATTCATGATGTTATGAGCGTTCATAGAAACAGCACAATGCATGCTCACAAAACAGCCATTTTTGAGAGTTTTGTTACCAAATTTGTAACATAGGTGTTTTGAGAGCTCCCCCTCATGAACAGTGGCACTGTCATTTTGTTACTCAGTCCCGAAAGGTGATTCCGCATAGTGACTGTAAAATCACCTTTTGGCACTGAATAATGCTATGACAGTGCCAGAATTCATGAAGAGGGGTCCCAAAAACCCCATTTTGAAAATTTGGTGCCAAAATTCCAAGAAATGCCTGAGATATGCATCAAAGTTGAAAAAAACCCTATTTATTCCATTATACAGCTTACCGGCATTTCCTCAGTTCACGGTCAGCTTTGAATGGTGCAGACATGTTCCTGCTCCACAGAAGATCATCGCGCCAGACTCCACAGGTAAGTATGGGGTGAGGGGGGTGTGGGGAGGCAGGTTGCACAGTAGGTGGGTGCTGGCTGTGGAAGGGGGGCAGGGAGACTGCCGAGGGACTGTTTCCTTTTTCCACAGGTACAAAAAAAAAAAAAAACATTGCAGACCTTTTTTCTGTTTACAGGGGCATATGGCATGCTGGGGTGGGTTCCGAGCATGCCAATGGAGCCTTGTTTTTTGGGGGCAGCTGTAGCCAATGGAGGATTGGGCAGCCCCACCAGCACACAAGGAAAGTGGGGGGGCAAGGTCCGAGGGGGCTTGGGCACCCCCCCGGCATATAACAAACGGGGGGGTTCTTTATGCTGACTGGGAGTGGGCTCCCCAGTTGGAACATACATTGTGGGCAGGGTAAGCTGACAGGTGGATTGGGCACCCCTGAAGTTAGCAGTTTGGCGAGCAGTGTGCCACCATGTTTGTGTTTCCGTGTAAGAACGTCAGGAGGTCTGCTGCATATGACAAGTTTTGCTCGCATTGCAATGGACCTTTCCTTAGATGTACTCGCCTGGGTGGTGTGGCACCAGCATGCAGGCTGATTGGGGAATGAGGGACGCACCTACTGATGCCTGCCCTGCATTTGCCCAACAGTGACCGCACCTTCAAATCTGCACTGCAAGAAGATGTTGGCTGCACAGGCGTGCCAACATAAAAAACACACACACCAAAGCCAGTGTTATGACTCATGCAGGCCAGGTTTGTTTTTCAGAGTGGGAAAAACAGTCACTCTGCTCACACATGCAAGTTTACGCCTTTGCAGATTCTAGTCATCAATCAGATATTGAAAAATGCCAGACTGAAATCTCTAATGAGTGTGACACCACACCCTATGATTATGGCATTTTACAGTACCTGAAAACTGGTTGATATAAAGGGGGTCACCAGTTATTATTAAGCAATATATATGCTTTCTGAGTATAAAAATGTAGACAGTATATCAAATAGTATATGCTAACCACATAGACTATTAACTTCTTAATGGTAGCCCATTTTTAACTTTTTTAGCTATAGTTTTTGAAGTTATTATTTTGCACTTCAGCAATTTTCATTTATGATTGTAGTATGGATAACAATAGTTGTTTATATAAAAAAGGTTGGACTGATGCAAATTTGTGAGGTCCCTTTAAGTCTAAATATAAGGTTAACACACTATACTGGCAGTACCCACAGATGAAGCATCCCCTGGGGCAAAATGCTGGGTAGTGTGTGATTCAATTTGAATGCCCTCTGCTTGTGTTTGCACTACATGAGCATTACTTTTGCACACATAAAATATTGGAGCACTTTACAATATTGTGGCATTGTACCACGAGAGACTGAGTGAGTGCCTTAACATTTTTCCTTTTTTGTTTACACATTTATTTATAATGTCAGTGCTGCTTTTTGCCTCAGGCAATCCCTGGTGGTCAGTGGCTTTCCTTGTCCTCACCCAGTCCCCTACCAAACAGTCCCTGTTATCCAGTGGCACTTGATTTCCTTACCCAGTTGAAGTTCCAGTCATTACAGTGTCAAACCCTTGCCATGCCAAATAGCTTATTGCATCCCATGGCATGACCTTCTTTACTAGGCCCAATAACAAGCAGTCCCAGGCATCCAGTAGCACCCATTCTCCATCAATTTGCCCAATGTCTAACAGACCTTAATTTACAGTAGCACACCATCTTGTGCCATCTTGATGGGTTTTAGAAATCCATTTATATCCTGTAGAACCCGACCTCCCTCACCTCATCAACATTTCAAACAGTCCCTTTCATCCAGTAACACACCCTTTCCCTCAGTGCATCTGTATACCAAAGATACCCTGGTGTCAATGGGATTACCCTCCTTCACCCAATCTTTCTGTCATGCAGTCCCTAGCATCCAGTGCCACCTATTCTTTCACACAGTCCCATGAAAACATTATTTTGCATCCTGTGAAACATCTCTTCATCACCCTTTCCTATTCTGTCCTTTTGTCCTGGTACATCTGTTTAAATTGCTCCAAAAACTTAATCATTAGAATCTTTTCTTAACATAGAGATCTATCAGGGACACTCATAAGTGGGGGACTGGGTGAGGAGAAGGAAAGCCACTGACCACCATGGAGCACTTTACAATATTGTGGCACTGTACCACGAGAGACTGAGTGCCTTAACTTTTGAGTGTCCCTGATAGACTTTTAACTCAGACTCTAGGTCCCTAGCTGTCCCATACCAATCTACCTCCACTGGGCAATCAGGGTTCAGCTACTGTATTCCCTCGCTATGGAACTCCCTCCCAGCTAACATTCGTCACTTCACCTCCCTGTCACACCTAAACTCCATGCTCCAAGATCATTTCGTCCCTACCTGTGCTTGTGTCTATGAGCCTACCAACTACTAGGCAACTCTCTGGGAATGTTGGCACTTAGCAAATTTGTAATTCATCAGTATCTAACTATTGTCCACTCACCTTATACTGTATCTCGTATGGCTCAAAACTTAATTTTGTTGTACACTTGCTGTATGTAACTGTGCTACTAACTGCCACACTCAGTCCTATATGTAGTGGTTTCTGAACCAAATGTTAGTGATCTTCCACAATGTATTCACTTGTCAATCCTGACTTCAATTGCTTTCTCATACCGTACGTACTGTGGTTACCAATTTGTCTCTCTCAAGCTACTACTGACATGTAACCAGAGCCTAATGTTAATATTTCTCCCACTATGTATTTTCTTGTCTATACTGTGTTAACTGTTTTCCTATGTTTTTCCCTCTCCAGGACACATTTGTAATCGAGCAGTACTCTGCTCAGTATGCCTTCCTGGTAAAATGCTTAAATAAATAAATAAATAAATAAATAAATAAATAAATAAATAAGCAAAATATTGAGGGCACTTATAATTAGAAAGTTGTGATTCTGGAGGTGTGGCTGGTGTGCAATGGTGATGGCAGCCTAACTCCAGTACTCCCTAACCCCTGCCCTAAATCTTTAACAATCTACTCGTAACCCATTGGTAAAAATAGTTTTGAGATCCGTCATCGTAACACTGTCATGTAGAGCTTTAATTTGACACTGTATTTGCATCAACTGCTTATCTTACCTGGTTTTACAGCTAGATCCTGTGCCTTGGCATTCCACATCCAGTGTACTATGGAGCTCCCATCAAGATGGCTACAGTCTTCCCAGTAAATAAAGTTGAGGCTATATTCACACAACTTCTGACAAAGTTTAAAAATATAAAACAAAATACAGTTCACAACATGGAGCAAATAGCTCTATTAACTCCAGGACAGCAGTTACAGCTAACAAAGTAGCATCTACAGAATCCTCATGTGATGATCTCTGAGCCTTACATAGATACCAAGGGAAAACAATAACAAACATGAAAAACAAACTCAATAACCTTCAAAAACAGAGGCTGATGAAGTTTGCATTTAGTCGGCTTTACTGAGCAGGTTGAGCTGGGGAATGCCATTACATTTATGCAGCATGCCCTCCTCCCTATTGCAAAAGGTCCTGGGTGACCCGAGATTTTAAACTGAGAGGCCTACCACTCTCTGGCTCCCCTACCCAAGAAGAGTGACTGACTACAGCCCATAATAACCCCTTTTCTGAGGTTTCCAGTTAAAGAAAACATCATGAAAAGATCAAGAGAGCTCTGCTCTCTGGAATGACAAGGTAATCTTATATACTGTAATATATTTCAAGACTATTCTCCTGATTTAACTATGTGGAGAAAAGCTTCTACTATGGCCCAACAAACACTTAATAGGGCTGGCATGCCATTCACAATTTGATACCCTGCAATTCCCCACCTGGTCAACAATTGAGTCCCATCATATTGAACTGACCAGAAGCAGCACTGGAATGAATGCCCAGAGCCATGCAGATGGAAAACCCCTGAACCCAGCCTCAGGAATATGCCAACTCATCCCCAACCTGTATGAAAACCCACCCATCTCCCTCTACTTCCAAGTCTCCAATCCTTTCAAACCCTGAAGACTCCACAGAGGACTGGATGCTTCCTCCAAAACATAAATGCAGAAACTGCAACTAAAGCAGACTGCATGGAGATACCTGCACCAGCATCAGGTCAAGGAGTTGTAGTTGGAATGAGGCCTTTTCAGAGGATGGAGATAACAGGCCCTCTGATCTCCACTGACAACAGATATGCCCCACTGCTTTCACTCCCTACTGAGCCTCATGCAGATTGAGAGCAATAACCTTTTTTGCAAGCAATGGCTCCTAGAAAAGGAATTCCACTCACTAAAATCATAACTTCCCCTTTGCCTCTACCAGAAGGGGCAGTTAACAGTTCACGGACCGTAGCACCTCAGCTGTCCCAGATGATGATTCTCAGCTTGAAGGTGCAGGTATCTCTCTCCCAGAGACCCAGCCACTAGCTGCTATACCAACCATTTTAGATTATTCAGTTCTCTAAGAACTACATTTTTCTGTTTCGAGTGAATATGTCCTACCTTATCATGTAAGAGAGAGCCCCTGTTGTCACTGTACTCTCCCGGTCTCAGGAGGGCAGCCTTCGGATAAACTGCACCATAGTTGCCCATTAGTCACTGGCCTGTTTCCCCTGTAAATGGAGCAGAGCCTTTCAAAAGCCTCCTACTGAGTCCTCCCCCTTGCTGATAACTGTGGCTACTGATGAACCATGAACAGTGATTGTTCAGCCCTGCAGGTCGACTCTGCTGTGATTTCACAACACTAGAGCTCTCGCAGAGCATTGCCCTCTCCAGTTTTATGACAAGCACTCAGCAATATTTTACTGTTGCTCTTATAACCATTCATTCTGTCATTTTTTCATGTTAGGTCAGGGGAGGAAGGGGAATGTTATGTTTTGGACGACTGGTACAAAGTTGGAATCACTTCTGTCACGTAACAGACCTTCTAGTAAGCTTGGCAGTTTGGGGATCATCAAAGCAAAACTCTATACTATTAATCATAAACCCCCTTAAGTGACACATCAGGAAGGGATCTCTCAGTTTCTACTGACAGATAGTAGCATACCTACCATTCCCAATTCTAGTTCTCTCTGACCAAACTGTTAAAGACACTTAGCTCACTATCATCCATGAGTGTCAGCTATAAATGACACAATCGGATTTCCACACATAGGGAATTCTGTTTCCCTTACTTACTGGGAAAGAATGGGAGGGCTGCTTACAATGTTTCCCACCCTGCAGCATAAAACTTTAGTTGAGAAGACAACTTCTGACAGCATTGCACTCTCTCTAACTATGACAACAGGTGCAAACTGTATCTAGCAGTTACATTTTAAAGCCCATTTGATAAACATATCACACTACCCGAACAGTTCTAGTGAGCATGCATGCATTGTATCCTAATCGAGCCTACCTATAAGAGCATTAATTGTGTGCAGCTTACCACTGTGTCCTCACTCAGTATTTGCCCCAGTGAACTTAAGACAACTGCCATGGTCAGACATGGGGAGGTGTCTTATCATAGCAATTTGGTTTTTGGTCTGATTCCTTCTGTCTCCTACTTCTTTAAAGATATTCCACCCTCCTCTTCCTTCCTTGAGCTACTCCCTCTATCCCTTTCACTATCCCCCCACTGCTCTGCTATGAACATGCTACTACCCTTTGGCTTTATTCTCCACTCTCATCTCTGCTGCCCAGCTTAGCCTCCTTAAACTGCATTATCTGCCAAGTATAGCCCCTGTAAGGTGTGATAATTACTACCAAAACCTTAAGACACTGGTACTTTGCATGTTCCCTTGTCAGTACCCCACTAAAACTAATGAGGGGGGAAAGGTAGCAGATATACGATCAGAAAATAAAATCGAGTGCTCAGCCCTCTGCACAACTGTCTCACAATGTCTTTGTTGCTAGTCTATACTCTATATGCTCCTAAAGTGACAATCACATACTGGCTTACTATACCATGTTAATACAGCACAACATAAAGGATTTCTAAAAGCAGATATTTGCTTCTTGCCTCTTGATCCAAGCAACACTGGGTTTTATGCCCTTGCTATCATGAGCCAGAGAAGAATACTTTAAAACCAGCACACCTGAGAGGGAGCTACTACTACTAATAACAATTGCAATACTGCAACTACAACCTTTACTCCATTCCCCATCTATCCCCCAATCTTTCCACCTTCTCCCTCTAACTATACTCTACCACTTTACCTCTCAACATAGATGAAGGAATCAAATGCATCCAAAGGCAAATTGGTCTCACCAGGCCTCTTTTACTCTATGCCAGGCCATAGATTTACTTTTTAAAGATAAGGACCGTACGTTATACTCAGTCAGGAGACAGAATTCCAAAATTCCTTCATAAAAGATGGGAGGAAAATATGTGTACTCTCAACATGTTTACTCAGTCTAAGGATAGGAGGAACGGACTTCAAAACCAATGGTATTGTTTATGATTTTGCTCATCTCCCATCTTTATTTCAGCCTGCTTCTGCACTTCAGATCCAAATTTACACAGCCTACCCTGATGGCAGAGAGTCTAGGGTGCATGTTGACACCCATCTCATATCTCCATTCCCACTGAGTGTTTAAAATATTATGTATCTCCTATGACTGCCCATTATTACTGTGTGTTTGTTGTTGTTTTTTTACTGTTCTGATTTGTAATACTGTTAATAGTTCTAATGTGCTACAGCTCAACCACTTTGATATAGACCTTCACTGTTATTCTATAGGAGAAGTGGGGAAAAGCTTAAACTGGTGGGCGATACCTAAGGGGGACACCAACATACACAGAAATCCACAAACATAGGATGTGCACCTGTTTTATACTTTTACAATTGCCGACTACAGAGCTGCCATAATTCAAAGTCTACAATTGGCTGATATCAGGGGCCAGATATTCAAAAATGGGCAAACCAAAGCTCAAAGGTTTGTGCTGCACTTGTCCATTGCCCACAGCTCTGAGGATGCTATATTCAGTCAGATAGCACACCAGCATATACTAGTATGTCAACACTGCCCTAAGCTGAGTAGTGCTTCCCTGACATGAATCCTGGCAATACAGGGAACAGTGCCCCCAGATCCGATGGCACCGATTGCTTCTGGCATGGTATTCAGACAATACCATGCAGATGAGCCCATGGGGCATGGAAGATGCCAAGGGTCAATTTGCATACCCAGTGTGGCACATTTTCTTGGGAAGTGGCAGCAGGTTTTCACCCCTGAGACTTGCTCTGCACCCACCTCAACTGCCTGGTCCTGTAAAAGCCAAATATTCCCTGGTGTCTAGTGGCCCCACCACCCTTCGATCCCTGTCCCCAGTAAAATGTGAGTATTCCCCAGTGTCTAGTGGTTCCCCCACCCTCCAATCTCCAGCCACAGTTGTAAATCATAATTCTCTGCTGTCTAGTGGCACCTCCCGCCCCGTACACTATTACATAGTCTCTGGCATCTAGGGGCCCCCTGCACTGCAATGACCACCCACCCAATTAACCCCCCCTTACCTAAAGCACCAGTGAGCAGGACCTCATACGGTGACCTGCTCAGCATTCCTGTCACTATCTCGTCTGGCCGCTGTATGCGATGACAGGAAGCACGTGTGTCCTGCACTGTAAAAGGAGTGTGCATACTGTCTTCTGTGGATGCAAACTCCCTGTCATTGCATATGGCGGCCGAGAGAGGTAGTGATGGGAGGGCTGTGCCAGTCAATGTACAGGCTCCTGTGGCACTTGCAGTTCAGGAAAGAGGGATTGGCAGGGTGGGTAGTCACTGCCCACAGTACAGGGAGCTGCTAGATTCCAGGGAATATGTGATAGTGTACAAGAACAGGGACTGGTGAGTTGTCAGCCCTAATGCCCACCCCGTTTCCTGAGCAAACAATATGTCACATGATCTCCTTTGGGCCCTGTGTGAAGAAAACGATAACAAATTGTGTTTGAAACATAAAAACAAAGAAATTGGTTGCAGATAAGGACTTGGCCCACCCAATCTACCACTTTTCCCTACCTGCTGCAAAAACCACAGACCCCACTTGATCTCTGGCTTTATTCTAGTTTCTATTGCTAGGGTTCCCAATGCTTATCCCATTCAGTTTTTGAATTCCCCTACTGAGTTAGCCCCCACCACCTCTGTTGGGAGGCTGTCCCATGCATCCATCACCCTTTCTGTGAAGAAATACTTCCTCGTGTTACCCCTTAGTCTACCTCCTTCCAGCTCCATATCAGGACCCATCGTTCTAGAACATTTCTTTTTCTGAAATATGCTATCATCCTGTACCTTATTTGTACCCTTGTGATATTTGAAAGTCTCTGTCATATCCTCCCTCTCTCTCCTCTCTTCCAGGGTATACATATTGAGGTCCTCAGTCTCTCCTCATATGACTTTTGATGCAGGCCATGCATCATTTTTGTTGCCCTTCTCTGAACTGCCTCTATCCTGTTTGCAACACATGGTGAGGCACACTTCTTTACCTTTGAAGAGTATATTACTAGTGGTCACTGGCTTGGAGCTGTACCTTGTACTTTTGACTGAAGTCTACAGGTTGGGGAGGTGTACATTAAGGTTGACAACCCCAAGGAAGACCCCAACACTGATTTGCCAAGTCTCAGGAGACTCAAACCACTAATGTTTTTTCCTTTTGCTGCTTGGGGGATAGGTAGTTAGGGGAGGAAACCCTACCACCATATTTCCCTGCTTTTGTGGCATTAAATTAACTAACTGGTTCATTAACAAAGTTTTTTCCAAAGAATATATACTATTCTTTGCAAACAAAATGCATTAATGCACCACTTATGGTTTAAATTAACCAAACAAAAATAGAGAAATCTGGTGTTAGGGTTTCCAACCCTACGGCCCCACCTCTGACAAGTAGCAAAAAGACAAGATTACATAAGCAACCACAGACAACCATCATCAAATAGAACAAACAACATACAACTGTTTCCAGATGACACAAATGAAGTAGCAGTGAAGTACTACCTTTGTGAATTTGTAACTGTGGCATGCACACAGCAAGACAAACACACTCACTTGTGGCTGCAGGTAGAAATCCACAATACTCAAATCACAACACTGCTTCTGTGTGCAGAATACCAGGGCCCTGCAGACACAGATACAAATACATGATATCCAAACTACAAGTGTCCACTTGTTTGCAGAAGGGCAGGCCACAAGGGGGCCTGTACTTCTCTATATTCAGGTACTCATGCACACTGTAAGACATACCCACACATGACAGACCAGCACTTCTGCAGTCATAGGTGTAAGACATATACACTGACCTCTATCTTCAGATGTGCAGGCATCTCAAGAATCCATGATACCAACATGGCAACAGTACTTCTGTCAGCAAAGTGTAGGTCCCCAAAGGCCTGCATCCCTTCTGACACAGTGTAAGACATTAACACCAACTTTTGGCTCCAGAAGGGAAGGCCTTTCTGCAGCCCACAGTTACACAACTGCAAAGTACTGTTGCAATGTAGGTATCCTAGTTTCAGGAGCATATCTAGAAATTGTTCAAGGGGGTAGTGGTTTTCTGTTATACAGCTACATATAGAAAACCATGCCCTAGCAGATCATGTTATCTTGTGAGGTACCTCATACTGTATACATGAGTACATCCTGCTGCAGCAGAAGTGTGGGTCCCTGAGAGGCCTGCGTCCTATCTGACACAGGTGTAAGACATTCACACCAACTTCTGACTCCAAAAAGGGCAGGCCTCTTGCTTGCTACCTTAATCTGCAAGCAAGTATAGAAAGCAAAAGAGATCTCAGGGAGAAAGCAAAGGAAACCAAGTAACCAAAAATAAGTAGCCAAAACCAAAGGAAGGGGAAAAAAAAGAGTTTCTGCTGATGCTTGCAAGGGAGAGTGCTTCAATGCAAGAAGCCTGGGAAATAAAATGAGTGAACTGCAGGCAGTAATGGCAGAGGTCAAACTAGATCTGGTGGCAATAACAGAAACATGGGCTACAGAGAACAATGACTGGGAACTCTCTGTCCTGGGCTATTCACTCCATAGACAGGACAGGAAGGGGGCCAGGGGGAAGGGTAGCACTATATGTTCAGGAAGGAATAAGAGTCACAGCACTCAACATCAGAAAAAAGAGAAGGTGTAGGATCTCTGTCAGTGCAACTCAGCTTAGTATCTGGAAAAAAGATTTTCTTCAGTCATATGTAGGCCACCAGGAGTTGAACCTTAACTGGTGCATTATTGCAGTTTTTTTGCAAAGAATATACCTCATAAGTGCAAATAAACTAAACTGTTTTGCAAACTATTGGCCTTTATCAGAAATGCAGTAACAAAATATTTAACAGGTATAAAATGTTTATCAGTGCTGTACATCATAGAGGCAAGTAACACAGATGTTGTTTCTTATGTTCCCTTGCATCATACAGTAATACAACCACAATAATAACAACTTTACTTCCAAGCTTTAACTTATACTTTTACTAGACCAAGTTCCAGGGTAAGCACACTAGACAACTCGAGAGGTATTGGGTTGGTCTTCTAATAACCCACTCTATGAGTAATTTATGTTATTCATCTTCATGTCCGGGATCCAACACAAACACAGAGTGGATTGTAAGCAGAACCACACTTTTGTCTTGGTTGAATGATTCCATATAGTAAAAATGGTCCCGTTTCAACCACAACTTAATTTGTATTAAAATATTTGTACTGTGCATTATGAATATGTACAGCAATTCACTAAAAAATTAAATCATCTCATGACTGCAATCATATTAAATATGCATCCAAATAAAATAAAAGTATTGCAAAAAATTAACCTTCCATCAGAGGTTTCTGTTTGTGTGGGTTTATTTGGGCATATAATGGAAGAAGTGACATACTCAGTCTATACAGGCTGTTAACCTCAGCTCTCAAAGATAATGCATAGTCTATGAAGGGCATTTTAAATGTTATTTACACCTACTGCACAGTATCTTTTCTGTTCACTATTATGTAGCAGATGATGCATGTCATAAACAAGTGCCTGTTGTTTGCTGTTTGGGGGCTATTTTTATGAGGCCAATTGTATGAGTAGATTTCCTGTCCTGTCTTGCCAAACTCTGAAGAATATTGCTCAGAGAACAAAACAGATACTCTTAAATTTTAACTTTCTGTTGCAGTAGTATTGCCAGTTGACAACAGAACTTCCTGTTTCCTAGTGTTGTGTCTCTAAGCAACAGATTCATGCATGGCAGCAGAAACAAGTTTTTAAAAATCATAATCAAGCTTGGGATGACAAGGCTGAAAAGTCCTTTAGAAACATTTAATTCAGCAGTGACTTATTGTACAGCTGGCATAGGATAACAATTTTTATTTTAGTGACAGATTAAAATTCTGTTTCTTACCGGTGCATGGGTAATAGATACAATATATCTGCACTAGTTATGACAAGAATGAAAGATAGTAGGATTGGTTTATCTTATCCCCTGTTCAAATGAAAATTTTAGAGAGATGTTGTGTTTTATGTTATACAAAATTAGTTTATGAAGGTTGTTTCCAGGTTGAGGATTTAATCTGTAAAATAGGTTGTGGTAGTTGCAAAGCAGCAGATGACTTCTGTAGGTCTAGGAATCTTCTCAGGTAGGGTTTGGAGAGTCGCATAATCAACATCATTGTGCAGTATGTTCTGCTGACAGTTTTACCAAGAATCAGGATACAGTAGGTACATTTCTTCAAGGGAAACCACCCAATGAAGATGTCAAACGTTTGCTGTAATTGTTCTCTGCAAAAAATTTAAGATTGCTACATGGATGGTACACTTTTGGTTATTTTACATAAGTAAGTAACATGACCAAAATTCATGTAATTTATGTTTTGTTATGAATATGATGTGTTTATTAATTTGTATTTCTGTTGGAGATTGTCATTATCTTGTGTGATGCAATGAAGCTCAGACACAAAGCACAGGGCCACTTTTAAGTTACTAGAAATCTGTCTGTCTGGGAATAGTGCAGGGAACTTATAAAACACCATCAAAGCTAATTCCAAAAGGGCAAAGATAATTTATTTGAAAACCCCCAGGACAGTAACCCCTCAAACCCAAAGCACTTTTGGTTGCAGATAGTCTCTTAAAAGGTCACCCTTGTGTTCCCCCAAATGAAATTATTTAGGATGGTAAATATTTCTGTGACTCTGCACCCTTTGCAGATGTTTTAACCAATTTTCTACCAATCTTGACATATTTAAGACCTCCCTAAAAGAAATGTCCCTAAGTCCCCCTCCTTTACGTCCTGCATCTCCTTCCCTTGAATGCCCACTAAATTTTCACTTCAGGCTCTTCGCTAGGAAGGAGGTGCTTGCCAAGCTGAAGCTAATGTGGTCAGATTGTCCTGCTGGCTATGACAATCTTGAGCCTAATCTTCTCAAACTGGTGGCCCCTATTATTGCAACTCTCCTCAGAACTCTGTTCAACATGTCCCTTCTCCATGGAGCTATTTCCAAAAAATGGAAAGCCACCCTAGTGGAGCCAGTGCACAAAGGGAGGGTCAAAGAGCCAGTGAATAACTGCCACCCAATTTTTCTTTTCAGCCTTTTGGTGAAAATACAGAAGAAGGTGGATTACAACCAAATTCAGCAATTTTTTGAGATGTGTGTGGCCCTTACTGAAGTCCAGCATGGATTCTGAAAAAAAAAACCAAAAACATGGCACTGATATAGCCTGAGTGTGGCTTACAACAGATTTCCTTTGTGTCATGGCCTTTTGGTATCAAGCACTTGAATGCTGAAAGGTAAAATCTTCTTAATCTGTATATACCCTTTGGTTCACAGCTCAAGACTGTGGATTCCATAAGATATCTAGGTATCCAATTGGACCAAGAGCTTACCTTGTGGCTCCAGGTAGACCACATAGAGAAGTGCCTTCATCAGAAACTTGAACTGCTGAACAGGGTTCTATGTGATAATGGTGACTGCCAAAGGGCGATTGCTGTTACGGCAAAGTCAGAGAACATAAAATCAATTTTGGTGCTCTGACTCCCCGGCATACAACAAAACAGTGTCAGGGACTTGTATTTTTTTTATGTTTATATGGGGGCTGTGCCCACTGCAACCCTTACTTAAGGATTCTCAACTCCAGGGGGGGTGCATGTCGGGGGGGGCTAAATGTAAAAAATTAAATTCGGGCTGGGCACAACAAAAATGAACCTGTGCACAGACCATAACCCAGCACCCTACACAGCAAAGCCATGAGCTGACCCACTACGCCATGGGGCCAGCTTGGCAGTCTACTGCAGCACCACCCCTCAAATTCCCTCCCACCCCTCTCTGACCATGCTTACTCCCACCCCCTTGTGCGAGTACCTGCAGTGGTGTGCTTGCTCCCACTCCCCATGCTTGTACCTGTAGCAGCTCCCTGTCACTCAGGTCACTAATCCACCCCATCCAATCACTGTAGCTCCCGGGTTGTCACTCTGACATGTGTCACAATTGAGTCACCCTTTCACGCTCAATTGCGGTAGCCAGTGTCACGGTATACCCCAAACAGGCTTTGGGACTTACTCCCTAAAGATGCATGACTTGCTATCTCAAACCGTAACCTTCTTCCAGTACTACTCTACAGTGCCCCAGTCCAGGTGCCTTACACCATAACTGGTTGTTTTGCTGCTGATGCCCATCCCAGACAGCACCAATGAAATTACTTTTCCTCCCTCAGCTGGCCTTTCCTTGATTGCAGACTGAGTTATCCAACACTCTGCCCAGCCTATACACCAATTAAAGTCTGCCCTCCCCTGAGCCTACAAAGCATCCTGGAGAAAAAGCCTCAATAGAGACACCTTTTGTCTCAGCTTCCACATTGCTAGTCTTCTGTAGGACCAATTCCGAACCAGACAGAAGAGCCTTAGACTGTACAGCCCCATGCCTTTGAAATAGCTTCCCTGCTGCAATACAGAAAGTAGTGACTCTAACTACTTAAAGGACAGTCACATGTTCCATCATGTTGGTATCAGTCAATGTAGCTGCAGTTCTAAACATTTCCTTGCTTGCTGTGATCTGTATGATTCTACCCCACATCTTTGCTCCCTGTTCACCTGTATGACACTATTGACTTGTGTGCTGTTATCTGTATTACATTGCTGACTTGAATACTGTTTTCAAGCCATAACACCACAATTGTCCTTGTTCTCAAGTTGCTTATTAAATTGTTTCATTGATGATATCTGTATACTGTAGCTGCTTGTGTCTCTTTGCTTCTGGCATTTTTTGTATTTAATTCCATGTTGACTCTGAGAAAGGGACATTGTCTCCATGTACTTACCCAGTTTTAAAAAATCTAAAAAAATATTTTAAAACTCTAATAAAAAATCAAATAAATAAGATTTCCTAGGTAAGAGAATAACATTTACTATTCCACTTTTTGCATTTGATGCACTTGCTCACCAAACACTTTGGGATAATGACGGGAAATGAGAGGTGTGTCATTGCCACCCAATGCAATGGCCTCTTTACTGGGCGCGTCCCGCAGCCACCAATTGATGGGGAAGCTGCAGATGACAGCAGCTTCAAAGAGAGCCAAGGAGTCAAAATAAACCTGCCGCTGCAAACATGAGCAGCGGCACCTCCTCCCTCCCTTGCAACATGGTCAGTTCCTGCTGCTGAACACTCTGTACCTGGGCCTTGCTCCATGAGCAACTTGTTTGCTTTGTGTGCCTTTCCTGGTGAAACATTTCAATAAAGAAATGCGTGGGCTGCGGCTTCTGCCACCTGCCACACACTCCATAGAAAGTCGATATCGGGGTGCCCAATCCCCATGTCGGCATATATCCCCCTTCCCCTCATTAATGTGGCATAGTAGGAGCCCACCCCAATCTGCTAAAGTAATTGTTTAAATTTTTATGAACCTGGGATGCCCACTTCTGGTGTTGGATGGGGCCCTCCCCCCCAAAATCCATCGGTAATAATTGCTGACATCGGGGTGCCCAATGCCCATGTCATCATGGCCCCCCCCCGCATACACTATTGTGGAACAATAGAAGCCCAACCCAGTGTGCCTAAATGATTTTTTTTTGCTGACATTGAAGTGCCCAGTCCCCGTGTTGGCAAGCCCACCCCAGTGTGCCTAAATGTATATATAGTTTTACTTGTAAAATAAAGAAAACAGTCCTCCAAAGTCTTTTTCTTTTTTTAACCCTGTAAAAAAGAAAACCTTCCACCGTCATCTCCCCTAGTCCCTCCTCCAATCCCCACCATCCCACTGAGCACTCCACTCCCGCACACCCCTCACCCCATACTTACCTCTGGAGGTCAGAAGCAGCAATCTTCTGTGGAGCAGGACATGTTTGCACTCTTCAAAGGTGACTGGCAAACTGAAGATTTCAAGGTAAGCCATATAATGGGACTCAATGTGGGGGTTGACTTAGGTTTATATTTCAGCCATTTTTAGGAATTGTGGCCCCAAAGTTTCAACATAGGGTTCTTGGTACCCCATCTCATGAACACTGTCACTGTCATTTTGTTTCTCGGTCCCAAAAGGTGATTTCACAGTCGCTGCATGGAATCACCTTTTGGGACCAATAAATTAAATGACAGTGCCACTGTTCATGAGGGGAGGTCCCAAAAAATCCTATGTTGCAAATTTTGTGAGAAAATTCAAAAAAAATGACTGCATTATGAGTTTACGTTGCTTAGTTTCCACGCACACTTGTAACTTCACCAATTTTTAATATTTTCACTCCAGATTTTCAACATTTCCATTTTATCATACCTCCTTATGAACAGTACACCTGTCATTTTTCACATCCTGCCCAAAATGTGTTTTCACACCTGTGTCACAGAATGGCACAGTTGCTGTGGGAAATCAATTGTCAGCACAGACTAACAAAATCAGAGTGTCAATGTTCATCAGAAGAGATCCAAAAATGCCCATGCTGAAAATCTGGTGAAAATACTCCAAAACATGATTGCGTTACAGGTGTGCATTGCACAGTTTCTTCGCATGGCCGTGGCTTCACCAGTTTTTCATAGTTTCACTCCAGATTTTCGACATTGCCATTTTTTCACACCTCCTCATGAACAGTACAGCTGTCATTTTTTCACATCCGTCTCAAAATGTGTTTTTGCACCAGTGGCGCCAAATGGCATGGCCACTGTGCAAAATCACCCTTTGGGATTAAGTAACAAAATGATAGTGCCACTGTTCATGAGGTGGGGTCCTAAAAAGCCCATGCTGAAAATTTGGAATGAAAATACTAGCAAACACCTGGGGCATTAGGGTTTTGAACTGTGTGCCCCACCCCTACAGAGACAGCAGAAGTGTTGGGAGTGTGACTTGGGGTTTTCGGCCATAACGATCGTGACATTCCACCCCAACCCTGCACCCAGTGGCAGGCATCATGGTGTGCTTTGGGGTCTTTGGCCCTAATATTTACCCCATTCTCCTGTGCTGCACCCATCTCAGCTTATTTCCTTATGGATTGGGGTGAACATAATGGCCAAAGACCCCAAGGCACACTGTGCTGCTTGTCGGTGTTTGCAGGATGGTGTGAGGTGCAATGGCATGAGTATTATGGCCGATGAACTAAAGACACCCCCTTCCCAAATCCTGTCAGTCTCTGCAGGGTGGGGGTGGGGGGGTGCTGTTAGGACTGGAAACCCTAATGCCTCAGTAAGGAAGTAAATCAGGGAGGGGCAGTGGACGTCACCTACCTTGGTTACAGAAAAGCCTTCAACACTGACCAACATAGGAGGCTGATTAATAAGATGGGTAGTCTGGCACTGGGCACAAAGCATTCAGGTATCTCAAGGACATAAACAAGGTGCAGGAGCAGACATCTTCCAAAGCATCAAATGTTCGGCATTGACAAATGCTTGTTGAAGAACATTACTGCTTTCACACTGGTAACCAATAAAGGAATGGAACCTTATCAGATTATGAGGTCACCCTTAGTAATTTTCAGGTACATGCAAATTGAAGCAATTAACAAAGAAAAGCATGAGGAGATAATCTCAGGGTTCAGTTCTGAAATTTTGAATCAATTATTTGTTGCCATTGACCTTGAATTAGTAGCACCACATTAAGCTGTTGAAGTCATCAGGTCATTCCAGCTGACAAAAAGTCACATAATACTCTGGTGGATAATGCTTGCTAGCCTAGATCTATGGCATTCAGTCATACCTTCTAGTGACAGTAGACAATCTCAACCACTGAATGACTATAATGAAAAAAGGAACCTGATGGACAAGATACCTTTTGGTCAATGTGTTTTAACCACAGTTTGATACACTGGAGAAGACAAGCCATTTACTGAAGCCAGGAAACAATGTATCTGATAAGGGGTGTATTCCTGACAGACTACATAACTCCAAGAAGTCATGGGACTATTTAAGAAATGCTTGAGTATGCCTTAAATACAGAGCCCTTGAAAGAGTGGGGGAGCAGGGGATAATTCCTGGGCCCCACCACCAAGAGGAGCCCATGCGAGTCAACATACTGTACACAAAGAAATGACTGCAAGCTGGTAGGGTCCCCAGAGTCTGAACTTTCACTGGGGCCCAAAATTCCTCCCAAGGGAGCTGCTTAAAGTGGTCTCAGATGAATGCTTGTAAATCCTTAAAGATACTTCTGGACAAAAAATAAATCTAGAGTCACTGAAACAGCATTACTGGTATTTTGCAAAATAAACACACTTCCATACACTCTTAAAATGAGTTGTAGATATTAAAAAATGGAAATCATATTTAGAGGTGGATAGCATAATAGCTTACCATTAAATACAGTACATGTGCTGCTCTAAAGGTTTTTGTCCACAACTACGGAGGAGATAGAATGAATTACAATGAAGTCACTATTAATCTGGAATTGTAGATCATTAAATATATAATATTGTTCTGATTTCAGTGTATATTTGATGTAATAATTGGTGGTTAGAATTTTGTTTATAATTTGACTTACTTCATGCACACCAGAAAGCTTTTTTGATGAATTCAGTAGTGTCTTCAGTCCAAATACTGTAAACAAATGACTTTTTCACTATAACTGAAGTAAACCAGTATCCATTCTGTTTTTGAATAGGTAACAAGCAAAACATTCTCAGAAAATCTTAAATGATTTTTGATGAAAACAGGTATTACTGGCATGTTCAAGCTTGATAAACATCTACAAACTTAAAACCTTAGAATTATGTGAAATTAATGTTCTATATTTTATTTACAGACAACGATTTAGTATAAAGTTGTGTACACCTACTTAATATTATTGGTGACCTAGTAGAGTAAGAGCTCTTCAGTCAGAAAAATTTTAATTCAGTTAAAGAAAATGTCTGCTAGAGATGTACAAAAAGACTCAGTATCCTATTTGGATCACTAACTATGGATAACTCTACAATAAATGACAGGTGGCTATGCCCAGTTAAAAGATAGTTTTCCCTTTATTACCCAGAACAATCTGAACAGTTCTGCTATGAGGTGACCCAGATGTCTCATTATCCTAGCTGGACCATCTTATCTGAGTTAAGAAATTCTAAAAACAAGTTATACTGTATACTTTGGCACCAAGATATTTCAGAAAGCTTGTACCATACAGTGTTTTATAAAAGACTCAATCCTTTAAAAAGGTTCCAGCAGACATTAGTTTCCCAGAATGTTAATAATTTGAACTTAGTCAATAGGAATAGGAACTTAGTCACCACTCCTCAGAATCAGGATATACTAGATCACACCAGAAGCACAATCATAATAAGCAGGAAAAGGCACTGAAGAACTGAAAAGGGGACCAAGACAGTGGGAAACACAGAAATATACCAGATGATAGAAGCAACAATTCAGCTACAGGCTCTTGGATGGGGGTGTGCATTAATGACAGAAGCCTGAGTGAGAAGATAAGTTACCTTCAGGCATGGATGACAGAGTCCTGGATGGGTCTTGTGGCATAACAGAAACTTGGGCATCTGACAACAATGATTGGGATCTTGCGGCCCCCAGTTTTGGGCTCCTTAGGAGGGACTGAAGGGGTGTTAAGGGAGAGGGTAGCACTTTAAGCTATGGAGGGAATAGAGGTCACATCATGCAGTGTAAGCCTTATAGAAGGGGTGGAATCTCTGTAAGTGCAGCTCAGTTCATCCTCAGGAAAGAAAATCAATGTCAGGGTGGTAAATAGATCTCCAAACCAAGCAGAGGACAATGACAGGGAGCTTTTGGAGGAAATTAAAGAAATGTCACAAAAAGGGGACCTAGTGGTGTTAGGGGACCTAAACATTCCAGATGTGGACTGTGGCATACCAGTGGCAAGATCATCAAGGAATCAATCAGCGGTAGAAACCTTACATTATTGCTTTCTCATGCAGTTAGTCACAGATCCAACTAGGAAGGACAACCTCTTGGATGTTGTCCTCACTAACTCAGAAAAAGTTGAGTCAGTCAGAGTTGGGGAGCCATTGGCAAACAGTGACCAGAACTCAGTTTGGTTCAAAATATCCATGAAGGATTTCAAATCTCAGTCCAGGGCAGAAGTCCTAATTTTCAGATGGGCTAATTTCAATAATATGTGGGAACTAATAAGAGATAAGCTAACTGGGATACACAAACAGAGGTAGAAGACATTTGGGAAACTACTAAACTAATCATTTGAGTGTCCACAGAGGCATGCGCAAAGACAGTGACAAAAAGAAACAGACACAAATGCAGCATTTGGTTCATGAATCAAGTCAAGACAGCCATTAGGGTCATAAAAGAAACCTTCCACAACTTCAAAAGAAAGCCGAGTAATGATCTATAGGAAGAATAAATACTGAAGAACAGGGAGGCTAAGTCAGCAGGGAGGCAAAACAGCAACTAAACTTGAGATTGCTAAAGATGTCAGGGAGGAAAACAAAAATTATTTTCAGATACTTACAAAAAAAAAAGAAAACAGGGAGGGGGTAGTTAGAATCAGAGATGGGGATAGGGTAGTTGAATAAAACAGACAGAAGGCCACCATTCTGAACACATATTCATGTTCAGTGTTCACCAAGGAGAACAATGACCCAATGCCTGACTACAGCATTACAGTACATGGCAGGAGGGCCCCAAAAATGGAAACACCAATTATTACCACCGGCAGGGTTAGAGAGGTGCTTGAGCATTTAAAAAAAGACAAATCTCCTGGTCCGGATGGAATACATCCAAGGATAATTAAGGAGTTGGCAAGGGAATTAGCAGGCTCCTTAGTGTGCCTGCTTAACCATTCGCTTCAGATGGGAGTTGTACCAAAGGACTGGAAAAAAATGACGTGGTGCCTCTACATAAGTATGGAAGCATAAAGGAAGCCAGTAGCTACAGACCAATCAGCTTCACATCAGTGCTAGGAAAACAAATGGAGGCTCTGATTAAACAAAACTTAGTAGAATTATTGGGTAAGTATGGCCTACAGGATGACAAACAACACTGTTTCATGACAGGCAGGTCATGCCAGACTGATTACTTTCTTGACTGGGTAACTAGGGAAGTGGATAGCGGTGGTCCAGTGGACCTCCTCTCTTCTGACTACAGCAAAACCTTTGATTTAGTGCCACATAAAAGCTTGCTGAAGAAACTAGAGGATCTGGACATAGCAAGCTGCATTGTTAAGTGGGCGGGCAACTGGTTGGATGGAAGGAGGCAAAGAGTGGTAGTCAACCAGGAGAGATCAGAGGAGGGAGAAGTGGCAAATGGAATCCTGCAGGGCTTGGTCTTTGGTCCAGTTCTGTTTAACGTGTTCATCAACCACATAGGAGTAGATATCCAGTTTAAGACTGCACCGTTCATGGATGACACTAAGCTAGGGGGTAGGGTGGATAGTGAAGAAATAGTGGGAAACCTACAAAAAGATTTGAAAAGGTTAGACAATGGTTTAGTATCAGGCAGCTGAAATTTAATACTAAGAAGTGTGAAGTGATGCATATGGGCAAAAATAACCCCGAAATAATCTATTGGCTCAACAGGGTCAAACTCAATGCCTCACATGAGGAAAGGGATCCAGGAATTATCATTAGTGACACTCTAGAACAAGCCATCCAATGCAATGCAGCACATAGTAGGGCCAACAAAATGTTGGAATGGATAGGGAGAGGATTTGATAGTGGGCATAGGGAGATGACACTTCCACTATACAGATCTATCATGAGACCCCACCTGGAATACTGTGTATAGTTTTGGAGACCACACCTTAAAAAGGACAGGGACAGGATAGAAACCATTCAGAGGAAGGCAGCCAAAATGATACAGGGGCTCCAGAGGCTATCATATGAAGGGCAGCTGGAAGCGTTAAACATGTACTTACTTGAGACTAGGAGGGAAAGGGGGGATATGATAGAAACCTTTAAGTAAAATGAGGGGATTAAATGCAATTCCCAATGCTGAACTATTCACCAGTGCTCCCAACTCAAATACAAGGGGCATTGATGGAAACTGAGGGGTGGGAAATTCAAAAGGGATCTTAGGAAGCATTATTTCTTGGAAAGGATAGTTGAGCCATGGAACTAACGGCCTGTGGATGTTGTAGGAGTTAGCTCTGCAACTGCATTCAAAAAGAGTTGATACAAATAGTACGCTAGAATCAAATTTGCAAGGCAAAACATCATCTAGGACCCAGGATCTCCTAGGATTCCAGTATCAAAAGGACTGACTTCATGAACCTTTAGTCTCTTTCTACCAACATATTTCTATGTTTCTAATTTCAGCTTTATTAAACTATTATGGATAATAAAATAATAATATGCATCTGTACAGTGATCATGCAGAAAAAAACATTAAGAATTCAACTGTCCCATTGGTACAGGGTTTGGGCAACCACTTGCAATGCTGATGAAACGGGTTCAAGAACAAGCCCAGGATGCTGAGATCCAGCCAACAGGTGGGATTGGAGTAGGACTGAGCATCCCAGAGGGCTCTCTTCCTCTTCCATGAAAGGAGTGTACTACTTTTTCTACAACAACACCATGTGGATGATCATGGGTAGTGGTGTAGCTGGAGAGTCTAATGTGAGGGAGGAGGCAGCCTGTCTCAGGTGCATGACTACACAATAGCATGCATGCACCATGGAATCTTTGGAGGCTGCATCCTGAGGGTGTGTTGAAATGAAAAACCCTGCTGTGTTTCAGCATGAAGCTGCTTTTCTTGGCCCCAATTCTCACAGATTCCCACCTCTGAGTCCTGTACAGGAGGACTAGAAAGCAGACTCACTGTGTCAGTTAATGCCACTGTCCACCATATTGAGAGATGAGAGTTCCACACCTGGCACCACAAGTACCATACTGAGCTGGAATGCAGAAATGTTAGATCATCAGGCCAGACAGTGCACACAACTAAAAATTATGATTTGTCCAGTTCTTTGGGGCAGAAAACCCAGAGACTTGCCTAGAAGGAGTGCAGTGTATATGTGATGAAGTGCTCCGCACACAAAAAAATTGTATATTGAATGTTGTAGTGTTGGACCATGCAGAGCAATTGACCATCAGAGCAGAGGCTATCATTTCTGGTATGGTGCATGTTAAAGACTGGTGGATGGTTGTTATTTAGGAGCAGTGCTGTGTATAAGCAGATGAGCTGCATCATGTGGTTATTTGTTCTTATTGCAGTGTTGGGCAGTGAAAGGGAGATAAAAAAAAACTAATTTATGTTTTCTTGGAATTCACTGCCTACGGCCATAGTCTCAAGTAGCACTATGAACAAATTCAAAACTAAACTGAACAAATTTAATGACTGCAAGTGTTTTCAAGTAAGCACTTAGTTTGACTCAGGTCAATATGGTTAACACTATTGGACCTGTTAAATCTTATGAATCTTATGAATTTAATAGTGTGATGAGGAGGGCCTGACGTTGCCAACAACTTGATATTTATGGAAATGGGAGGGGATTAAAAGGCCTGTGTTTGACAGGTAGAAGATTGGAGTTGGGTCTTTGCTGCCAAGGAGCTAGGGGTCTGGGGTGTTATTGTCATTTTGACATTATTGTGGCAGCTGAGAGAGCAGCAGGACTTGCAAGAAGGGCAAAGAATTATATGGACTGCAGATGGGGTGCTGACATACAACATGGCAGGTGGGTGTATGAGAGCATTGTAGAGAACAGGAGCTGTCTTTTTTTTATTATTTATTACTTACTGATATGTTACACTCATCTGACTTGCCTGGCCATTATTTAGTCCTCCCACACCTTCTCTTGGTACTTAGCCAATCCTCCTCATCTCCAGGGCCATATTGAGGCCATTGGGGTTCCCTAAATGTGTTTGTAGTTCAAGTGTGGTGGTGGAGGAGGGTGACACATGGTCTTCTGTGTGGGTCCTACTTGAGGACTCAGCTTCATCCTTCAGCAGTCATGGCATTATCCACTTTTTGGTCCATCCCTCATGGAATCTACAAGCAATGAGCTGCAAGATGCACACATGATGTGTATGCACATATTATCAGTGGTCTTCCCAGTCCACCATAGACTGATTCTTGACTGCAACTGCCATGTGTGTTCAACCTGGTGGCAATAGCAGAATAGGGGTACACTGGTCTCCCACCTTGGAAAATTATAGTGCTTGTAGTAGTGCTCGATCCTGCTCCCCAGTGGGCTCTGATGTCACTGGTTGTTCCCAAACTGGGCATTAGTCATCTTGAGCAGTATTGATTGAAAATATGAAAGACCAATGAGTGTGGTTGTCAGCTGGGAGGCTGATCTGTTATAGCACTTTAGGCAGGGCTGAAATTATTCATTGATAGCTGTAATGGGGACCCACCAGTAGGTGTGTTTTTTGGGGAGCAGTTCAAAATCTGTTTACAGTTAGAAAACTTGAAGGGGGACCACCCTTTAGTTTAGTGGTAGGGCTACTGCCTGCGATGCTGGCATCCCAGGTTAAGGAACAAACCTGGGTTGTTGGGAGTCAGCCAGGGGAGGATGATCAAGTATTTCAGAAGAGACTGTCTTTCTCTGAGTGGGGTGGTGAGCATTCGCTGCAGCAATGCAACCTGGGAGACCACATGCAAAGCTGCAGGTAGGCACACCATGACAGGAAGGGGAGAACCTGGCCAATGTTGCAAGACAGCATGTGTATCAAGTGCAAGGCATCATTGGAGCTGGTGACTCTTGGGGGTAGAAAAATAGAAAAACAAATGGTCTCAGCTGTCTCAGATGATGGATCTGGGTACAACTGGGTCCCTGCTCTGCTGCAAGATGTCTCCTGATGGTGACCACTGTGGTGGGTATAAACCAAGGATCCATAGAGGGTCACCTATGCTGGTGTCATAGGGATGAGGAAAGTTACCATGGGCTCTTGAAGGTGACCATGAGAAATCTCCCTTCCAGCCTTACTAGCTTGCAAGTCAGTCTCTGCAGCTTACAATCCTTCATATAAAATTAAGACATAGTTCCATTTAAAGGAAAATGTCCACTTCTATATGCCTCACATTTCAGTGTGGGGCACCTCACAGCTAGCTGTTTTGCAAAGAGTTTAATATTTTTTTAACATCCTTGTTTTTCTGGGGTTTAGATTTTCTCTGGTTGTTCCTTGCTCTTACTGGTGGGGTTCTGAGGGAAGTCACAAATATTCATGATGTACTGCATATGTCTGTGGAGCCAGCCACTTGTGGGGAATATCATAATTAAAGAAGATAGCATCTTTTGTTGCCGGAGTGACTGATCTTCTTTAATTATCATCTAATTGATCCTGCCATCCCTCCTGCTGGCATTTTGAGTAACGCACCTCTAGTAGCACACCCACAACCTTTTTGTAGCTGGTGTCAGAGCTGGAGATCAACCTTTGCAGAATGTATTATAGATTCCTATAGACAGAGCTTTTAATAGCTCCAGTTTATGATTTAGTGGTCACGGTGCTATATCGAGACAAAGTATAAACTAACAGGGTCAACCTAAATTTTCATGGTGATTTGCATATACAGCACATAATGCTTTGCATCATGTGGTCATGTGTGATTCTGTTTCTTTTGAAACCAGACCTTGTTGCAATTCCCTTTATATATACAGCATATATATATATATATATATATATATATATATATATATATATATATATATATATTCTATGCAAAAATTTCTTTAATGCATCATTTGGGGTTAAAACACAAAATCTGGAAATGGACCTTTAGGGTTGCCCTCCTGTGGACCCACCATCCTCCCAAGATTGACAGGTGTTGGGGTGTGTCATTGGGGTTGTGAGGCCTAAATGTCACCCCATTCCATGTGTAATCATATTCACAAGCCACAGTAAAGAAGAATGGGGTGACATTAAGGCCTCACAACCCCAATGACACACCCCATCACCTGTCAATCTCGAGAGGATGGGCTGATCCACGGGGGGCAACCCTAAACGTCTCATTTCCTTACTTTTTGTGTTTTAAACCTAAATGATGCATTAATGAAGTTTTTTGCATGAATTTCCTAACTTTTTGAGAAAGAATAGAAAAGTACAGAGTCATGCAAGTTTACCAACTTGCAAATTTCTGCCTAAGATAAGAGTACAAGTACTGAATATCATAAGTATTGGTGGCAGCGCATATGTGTGGGAGCATGGGGCCCAAACCAACTTGAAAGAAAACAAAATGTCAGTCATCAGAGTGGCACAATTCAACACCTGTTTATATATCTGACACCTAAGCACTGAAAATTACCTCCATGGCAGCAAGCCTAGGTACCCTATAAATGTGAACCCACTACCACAATGGAAAACACTATAACAAAACATAAAGTGTGTCATGCAATATCTTCACAGAAAATACATTTTCCAACACCTAAACACCACAATTCACATGTACAGGACATCCCCTCAACACCCACCAAATTTCAATTTAAAAGAGCAAACCATTTCCGAGATATAACATTTTCAAGTTTGAGATTTTCATTTGTTGAAATGGCAGAATTCCACACCTGTTTACATTTTAGACACCTAATGACTGAAAAGTACATCCATGGCAGTAAGGCTAGCTACCTTATTAATTTCAAGCCAGTACCAGAATGGAAAACGCTGTCCCCAAAACATAAATTTTGCCACGCAATGCCTTCACAAAACATGTATTGTCTGACACCTAAACACAGCAATTCACATGTACAGGACATACCATCAACACCCTCCAAATTTCAAGTGAAACTACCAAACCATTTCCAAGATATTTAATTTTAAAAATTTTTAAAATTGGGCAATCTGATCCCTTCAAATCTGGCCATCTAGTCCCTCCCTCGTGATCAAAGATATCGATCAAAGAATTTCATAATCAAAGAATTTGCAGGCTCATGATCAAAGAATAAAAAATGGTAAAAGCCCAATTTTACACAAAAATAAATGAAACCACAGCCATGATTCGATAGAAAGAATCCCCCTGAGCAAAACCCATCTGCATTTAGCTTAATAAGTCACCCCTGGGCTGAGAAATTAGATTTTTTCATTTGGCCATCTAGTTGCACCCTCGCATTCAAAGATCACAGTCAAAGAATCTCACGATCAAAGAATTTGCAGGTTCATGATCAAACAATTTGCAGGCTTGCGATCAAAGAATAAAGAATGGTAAAAGTCAATTTTTACAGAAAAATAAATGAAACCACAGCCATGACTCGATAGAACAAAGCCCCCTGAGCAGAACTCATCCTCATTTGGCCTAATAAGTCACCCCTGGGCTGAGAAATGAGATATTTTCATCTGGCCCTCTAGTTGTGCCCTCGCGATCAAAGATCGCAGTCAAAGAATCTCGCGATCGAAGAATTTGCAGGCTCGTGATCAAAGATCGTTAGTGAGCTGCAAGCAAAGATTTTAAAAGTTCAAAAGTCTATTTTTTTGACCACATTAAAAGAAACCACAGCCATGGCTTGATAAAGCGAAGCCCCCTGAGCAAAAACCCATCCAAGTTTTATTTCAGGAGTCACCCCTGAGCCGAGATATTTGAGTTTTTCCAACCACAAACTGAAAACAAGATGGTGGCCATCACGATCAAAGAATTTCTTGTGATTCTCTGATCATGAGCCTGAAAATTCTGAAAATTCTTTTATCATGAGGAGGGACCAGATGGCCAAAACCCCATTCTTCTTTCACAAAATAACTATATACATTTTCCCATTGACTTATAATGGGAACATAAAAGTTTAATAACTTTTGAATAGATTAATATTTTTTTCACCAAATGAAAAGCGTCATGTATCTTGACCCAAGTTCTTTCAGATGAGCAAAGTTGCAGAGCAGCATGAGACACGATGGCCATGCAGCACCATGGACAAAATCAAAAAAACTGCCCACATAACTAGAGAAAAGTGCATTTTTCAGCTTTTTGGTGCACAAAAACTGTAAGTCCGACTGAAACTAAATTTGGCAAATCAAGAGATCTACCATGCCCCACCATGCATATTCATGAAAATCCATTGATCGGGTCCAAAGTTATTAATGCACAAAATTTCAAGTTTAACATAGAAGTGCCTACTCAACCCTAAATATAGGGGAGTGACTGCTCCTCTATAATATAATAACCCTAATAACATAAACTTCTCTCTTGAAATTTCTCCATCTTTAACTAATGTATCCAAGGACAAATGTTGTATTGCTAGCTATCCTGAGACATGAAGTGAATTTTAAAATTCTGAAACTTAGTGAGGAGGGGGTTAATTTCTTTTAATCATCCAGTAAGCCAAATGTGGAGCAAGGAAAGAAGGTCTGTGTATTAACTAGCTGGTATTTAGAGCTATTAACACTATTTTAAATAAGGGGCTCATTTTGTACTGATAGTTTGGCACTTCTCTGGATCCCTCATAGATGTCCATGGAAGCAGACTGCACTAGGGTTCCCTAGTGTTTGGTTCAGCCTTTTGGAGCTGCCAGGTGCTGGTTAACCTGCTTTTTTAAAGGCAGGTTATGTGCATGGTCTGCTGGTATTGGGAGGTATTTTGTGGGTCACCATAGTGGTGGGTGACATCACACAGAGAGCGACCATATATTGCTCCACTGTGTGAGTGGGTCTTCATCCAGTAAGCTGAGTGTGGAGTGAGGAAAGAAGGTCTGCATATTAACTGGCTGGTGCTTGGAGCTATTAGTGCTATTTTAAATAAGGGACTCATTTTGTACCGATAGCTTGGCGCTTCTCTGGATCCCTTGTAGAGGTCCATGGAAGCAGAATGCACTAGGGTTCCCTAGTGTTTGGCTCAGCCTTTTGGAGCTGGCAGGTTAAAGGCAGGTTATGTGCATGGTCTGCCAGCATCAGGAGGTGTTTTGTGGGTTACCATAGTGATGAATGACGTCACAGCTCTTGTGAGCAGAGCCATGCACAGAGCAGAGGTGATACTGGAAGAGGCCAGTAGTGTCTGCAGGTGTCAGCAGGGGAAGAAGGAGAAGGAGACTATACTACATATGCAAGAGAGGATAGTAAGTTGTGTTACATTGTTTGCAATAATATATGAAAGTGGCAACTATTATAAGAAGAGTGTTAAGATAAGGGAATTGCATGTGCAATGTAGTAAACATAGTTTAGAAAAGCTGTAAGGGCATAACTACATAATAGGAGTGGATAAAGGAAGTAAAATATATAAAGATACAGAGTTAACATGGATACAAATATAGTGAGGTTAGGAGAGGTGAAATAGGTTTAAGATTTATATTATGTAATACAATATCAACAGAAGTGGCAAATGAGGAATTGGTGTATACTTGTCAGGAGTGTATATTAAGCAAAGATTAAAAACAAACAAATTTAGTGTTGGAAATTAAATTAATTTCAATTCAGCAAGAAAATGTAATACAGAACAATCAAGAACATGGTAACAAGGATATAATTAATAGTCCTGAACAGCAAAACAGTAGAAAAAGAGATAGAGAAATAGATGGAGATGTCTGGTTGGTAGAAACCAGAAAATATAAGAAAGGGAGAAGGGCCACAAGATTTACTCTGGAAACAAACAATAGATATGAACAGTTAATTGATTTGGAAGGTGATGAAAATCAAGTTGTAAGAGAAATGTTAGAAAAAGGACAGACTGTATATTCTGGAGACCATGGACAAATAGGAAATGACAGTAATATACAACAAAACATATATGATGGAAATCCTAAAGACATAGAGATAAGGAATAAAGACAATGATGGAAGAATGAGGAAAAGGTTTGAAAAGGAGAATGTAGCGACCATAGACAGTTTGTTTGGGAACATCAGTAATGCCTCAAATATGGAGGAAATTTGCAAGATGTAGGAAATAATCAAATTAAAGGACAGGATCGACATGAGGGAAGAAGTCAAGGTGTGGTGATGGAAAAAAGGGAGGTAGGAATTACAGGAATGGAAATACAAGGAGATGAAGAAAATAGTGTGGGACAGACAGATGCTGCTAATGCTTATATTCTGGGAGATTCAATCCTAAGATATACAGACAGGTATACATCAAGGGGGAATAAGGAATGCATAACAACTAGTTACTTCTCAGGTGCGAAAGTGAGAGATATTTAGGAAATGTTGCCTAATATTATAAAAGCTACAACTGGGGAAAATGTATTAGTTCTGCATCTTGGAGTAAACAACATTAAAAATCAGAATATAAGTGATATTAAGCAAGAGTTTAGAAATATACAAGACAAAGCTAGTAGACTTGGTTGTAAAACATATATTTCAGAGATTCTACAAGTACCAAGAGAAAGTGAAGTTATCCATACAAAAATAAAAGATTTGAATAATTGGTTGAGAGAATGGACATTAAAAGAAGGATTAGGCTGCTTAACACATTGGGAACAATTTGAAAATGAGCCAGGTTATTTTTGTAAAGATGGATTACATCTAAGTAAAAAAGGAAGTAGAACGTTAGGAATAGAAATTAAAAAAAATGGTGGCCAGTCATTTAAACTAATACAACAGGGGAGAGGGGTAGAAAAAGAAGGACTTCTGGATTTATAAAATTAAATAAAAAGCAAAATGATCAACAAAAGATAAGAACAAGAGAAGTAACTACAGGTATATATAATGGGTTGAAAGTGTGGTATTTGAATGCTAGGAGCCTTAACATGATAAAGAAAGCTGAACTAGAAATTAGACTGAAGACAGAGTGTATATATATTTGTAGTATAACAGAAACATGGTGGGAGATGGATGTTTGATGGAATATAGAAATAAAGGGATATGAACTGTTCTCAAATGAAGCAATAGGAAAGGAGGATGAATTGCAATATATATATATATATATATATATATATATATATATAAAAAGGAATAGAGTGTGCAATATATAACAGATAAGATCAGTGGGAAGAGATAGAATCAATATGGGTCTCAGTACAAGATTCCCAAATTCAGAGCAAAATCTAGTTAGGTTTGTACTATCTGCCACAAAATTCAAGTAGAGTACAAGATGAACACATAGATAAAGAAATTAGACAAGTAGCTATGCAAGGTGATGTAGTCATTATGGGGGGGTTTAATTTACCAGACCTTAATTGGGATAAGAAAACTGCAAAAAATGCAACACACAGAAGATATTTGCAAATGATGGAAGAGGTAGGGGTAAATTACTGGTTTACAAACCAACAAGGGGAGACAATATATTAGATTGGATAATAACTAATTGTGATGATTTGATTACAAAGAATAGCATTATAGAAAACCTAAGTAATAATGATCATGGGGTAGTTCAATTTTTCATTAAAAGAAAATTAAGAATTCAAAAAGGGGTTATGGTTATTAGAAATTATAATAAAGCAGATTTTCATAACATTAGAATAAAACTGGCAAAATGGAACTGGAGGGGTTTATTTGAGAGTAAAACAGTGGAGGAAACATGGCAAATATTTAAAGAAAAACTACAGAAATTAGAAGATAAATATGTTCCGAAAAATAAGTTGTACACAAAAAAAAAGGAAAGAAACCAATGTAATATACAAATAAAATAATGAGGCTGTGTAAAGAAAAAAAGTCATATGATAAAATGAAAATTTTAGGGACTACAGAGGCTAATGTGGAGTACAAAAAATACTGAAGATGTTAAAAACAAAAATAAGAATAGAAAGAAAGAAGGAAACTGGAAATAAATTTAGTATTCAGAAAAGACAATGGTAAAGGGTTGTCAATCAATCAATCAATCAACATCTTTATTTATCCAGGAGGTCAGCATTGAGCAAAGCTCATTTGCAAGGTGGATCTGGTTAGCACATGTATACAAAATTGAATCATTCTACACAGGGTAGTACATTTTACAATATGGGCAAAGCCCCATGGTAAAAATTACATATAAGTAGAAATTACAGATAATACAAGAATAGATAACACCATGAAAGGGTTTGTAGGAAGAGGGATAACATTGGCACAGCAAATACGAAATACAGTACTCATGTATGCGTAGATCAATGGCTATTGCAGTGGTCCAAGTGAGGAGTGAGATAACACAGTGGCTAGGTTAGCAGAAAAAATAGGGGTATAGAAAGATGGGGAATGTATTGCAGACATGGTGGTTGGGAGTTTCTGCAAGAGTCAGGGCATTAAGATGGTGTCCCTCACTATAATGTACACAGAGCTCAGCCAAAAATAGGAGGCTGTGGGGGGAGGGGGAAGGAATTGTTATGACTGCTAGAAATGAAGGAGATGCTACAGAGGTGGGGAAGTCAAGCCAGTGAAGGCAGCTGTAATCAGGTTTTAAGCTGGGGGGCGCACCACGATAGGTTTGGGAGCTGGTGTAGGACGAGCAAAGCAGTTACAAATGTCATTACTTGTGCACGAATATAACACCTTGAAGACAGATAGGGAGACAAGGGTGCTCAGTTTAAGGGTTCTTTGTAGAGTATTCCATAGGGTGGGTAGCATAAAGCTAATAGCCGCTCTACCAAAATGAGAATTTACTCTGGGTATTATGTAGGAGTGGCTTCTAAGCTTGTATTTTCCTATTGTGCTTAGAGGTAGGCAGCTTGAGATATAGAGAGGTAGTTTTCTTGTGAGAGCACGGTAGGTCCAGAGTGCAACATTTTTGTGGCGCCTGCGTTTGAGGGAGGTCCACCCCACAGCAGCGTACAGCGTGCAGTGATCGGTATTACTAGGAAGACCTGTGATGAACCTTAATGCCCGGTGGTACAGCTTGTCATATATATATATATAAAGAGGAAGACATTAAATCAATTAGGTCCCCTGTTGTAAATGGTAGTGAAGTGTCTGACTCACTAGAAATGGCAGAACATCTGAATCAGTACTTTTGTTCTGCTGTATATGATGAAAAAGCAAAGGATAATATTACAGTTAAAGAGAATATAAAGAAAGAGTTGGAATTAGAAGTCAGTACAGAGCATATAGAATCACTTTTAAAAAGTTTAAAGACCTCATAAATCCTCAGGTCCTGACTGTTTGCACCCTAGGATGTTGATGGAAGTAGGTACACATATAGCAGATCCATTAGCATATTTGCTCAATAAATCATTGTTTGCAGCAGAGGTGCCAGTGGATTCGAAAAGTGCAGTAGTAATACCTATATATCTAAAAAAAGGGTTAAAAACCTCAATGACAAATTATAGACCAGTTAGCTTAACTGCTGTTGTGTGTAAGGTGGCAGAATGTTTTCTGAAAGACAAGATAGAGGAAGATCTAATGAGGTTAAAGGTGAATGATACTAAACAACATGGCTTAAAAAAAATAGGTCATGTTTGACTAATCAATTCATTTTTATGAATACATAAATAAAAATATTTATGAAAATAAACCTATGGACATTTTCTTCCTTGACTTCCAGAAAGCATTCTATAAAGTACCACATAACCATCTTTTTGCTAAAATGGAGAGAATTGGAATTGACAGTAGATTAACAAGCTGGGTGCAGAGTTGGTTGAGAGAAAGGAAACAGACAGTAAGGATAAGAGGAGTGTTTTCAAGTCAAGTGGGATACCACAGGGGTTGGTGTTGGGTCACACATTGTTTTCACTATATATAGGAGATATCCATCATGATATACAGAATTGTATGGTAAAATTCACAGATAATGTAAAATTGTGTGGCCCAGTGGGTTCATTGGATAATGTCCAATGAATGGAAGCCAACGTGAAACAACTGGAAGACTGCACAAGAGAGAATAGGATGCCATTCAGTACAGAGAAGTGTAGAGTGATGCATGTGGCAGGCTAAAATCCCAAACATGAATACTATTTAAATGACTGTAAGGTAGGAGACATGAATAAGGAGAAGGACTGTGGAATAATAATAGATGTGGGTATGACTTTTAGAGAACAGAGGTCAGAGGTTCTTAAAACAATGAATTACATGATAAGAAATATAAAAAGAAGCTTTATAAATAGGTCTAAACAATGCCTAGTACCATTATACAGGGCATATGTAAGGGCCTATCTGGATTATGGATCACTGGTGTGGAGCTCATATTCTAAGGGGGAAATAAATAGAATAGAAAGAGTACAAAGAACATACACAAAGATCATTTGGTTTGGAAAAAATAATGGGTATGAGGATAGGTTGAAAGGGTTAAATGTGTTTAAATTGGAGGATAGAAGAAAGAGAAGGGATTTATTACAGCTATTCAGGATTATGAAGGATCCTGAGTAGGTTGAAGAACTAGGCTCTGAAATGGTGAATAAGCCAGAAGGGTTGAGAAGACAAGCTTCAGAAAAAAGTTAACATGGCTAAAACAAATGCAAGATATGTTTCCTTTGTAAATAGAACAGCTAGAATATGGATTGCCCTACTAGAATACATTGTTCTTAGCAATACATTGTATCAGTTTAAGAGAGAGATAGATAAATTAGTATGTATAAGGAATTGATTGAGCCCTCTATGCGGGGCACAGTATAATGGGCCATGATGCCTTCTTCCATTCTATTACCCAGTATATATATCTGGGATGGATGCCCTTGTGTGGGGTGTCTGGGTCCCCCCCCCCATTCCTTTCACTCTTTTTTTCTGTGGAACAGCCGCTCACAGTGGGAATGAAAATGAAATATGTTTGTTGTATGCTTGTCTATTTTAGGGTGTCACATTTAATGATTTAATGGAAATAAAAAGGAAAAAGGTATGATGAGTTCCAAGGGTTGGCAGGAGAAGAGGAGCATGCCCTCATTTTTAACATTCCCTTTGCAAACCCAGTGGAAATCTCATGGACTTACTATCTTATTAAAACCATCTTTTGAGATGAAACAAAATGGAAACATAAACCCCCTTAACAGAAACCCCCTTAGCCAAGAAAACAGGAGTTGAGTCTAGGCTAGAAAAATTAACATGTTTAAACATGTATGTCTTTGCTGTTTGATGGGGCACTCCTGAGAATAAGAGGTTTATACTGGTTTTAACAAAAAAAGGTGGATCCCCTGATGGTGATGTCATCCATGAAAGGTATAAAACCCACCATGTGGAGTAATAAAGATAGACTGGGGAATCAGTTGAAGACTGACTACCAAGTGAGAGGACTTCAGAAGTGTATGCTTGTTTTGACACTGTTCTATTTGCAAAGGCTGAAGCTAAGCCCCAGGAATGTTTGAAATTAGAAAAGTTTTCTGGATACTGGACATTGAATAACCTTTAGCTTTCTGTATGTTTATTATTTTTATTTTTTTTATTTTCTGATTTAAATAAAATAATGTGCAATTGCATTTTTATGCACCTAATTTCAGGTTTGTTGTCTTTGTTTTATCCCACACCTTCAGTATATATATATATATATATATATATACACATACACACACACACCTATCTATATATATATATATATATATACATATATATATATATATATATATATATATATATATATATATATATATATATACATATTGCAGTGGCATGGTAGCACCATTATAGTTAGGGATGAGTAGGCACTTCAATGTTAAATCCCAAATTTTGCACTTTAATATCTTCACAGCCATTCAACGGCTTTGCACAAACTTTTTCATGCACATTCTCATGGGATATCTGTATTGATATGCTAACTTTCGTTCCTGTCATATTTGTTGATTCTGAGATCCAGATAGCGAAAAAATTTAAAATGTTGCTGTTTTTTCAGGTTTTATTTTGCCATTACCTAGTGCCCACACAGTTTAGAAATTTCATCTGAAATTTTCAGGGTAGAAAAGGCTTGACCCAGAGCAATTTCCTTTTCTAGTTTGCTGTAAAAATATGTGTCCATTCCAAAGTTATTTAGTTTTAATATTTTGGGTTCTGAGAATGCTCAGTAATCATTTCTAAATAGCTGTATGAAGTGATCATATGGGCAATCCTTTTCTGTGAGGGCAATCATCTTTTTTTGCTTGCCTCAATTTTGTTTTTCATGGTCTTTCAAAAAACCTGAAAAGGTAAAAAAATGGCTTTGCAGAGGGAGATCAGCCCATATATGTTTGTCATCGAGATGCTGTTAGGTTGACTCTGCACTTAACTGTTGGAAAACTTATGCAGAGCGTTGTTTTCTCTTTGTTTTTATATCCTTTTTCATGATTTGCTTCCTTTTTTTTCTATTATTTCAAATGAAAATGTTTGTATAACGTGTTGCTTTTTGCTGTTTTTGTTTTTTTCCCACTGCCTTGCATCTAGACAGTTTGAAATTTCAGGGTTGAAAGTTCTTATTCTATCAATGTTTCCTTTGTTGGTTTGGTGAAGAAAAAGTAATCGGTTTCAAAGATAAAAGAGATGACTTGGAAATGGCTGTGCATGCTCATTCTGGTAAAATCCCACTTAGTACAATGTCTGTACTTTGACAGGCCCCTCCTGAATTCACACATTTTATTACACCCTTAGGGAGCTGTGGCATAGGATATCCCCTGTGCCTGTGAAAAAAAAATAACCCAATACACTGCTTGTATTTTAAATAAAGAGATTTACCCTGCTAGATCCAATTGTGGCAGTCAAAGAAGGGTAAGTCTCTGCTTTTAACTTGTTTTTTTAAACTTAGTATACTTTATTGAAGCAAGTTTTCTAAATACTGTATAAGTCAAATAGTAACACACAGCTCCAAACTGTGTCAACAAAAAATCAACAAAGAAATAAAACTATTGCAGATAAAGGGAAAAACATCAAAACCAAACCTGAGTGTCCAGTCATAACCATTACTCAGTGAAAACATGGGGCCTAGTTATGAATTAATTAGTATAGCACACAGGCTAATAAGAAATTGACTGAAAAGCATTAGGATGGGGGAATAAGGTTACAAAAGAAAATAGAACTACACATCCAAAATTATAAAACCTCTAAAACATAACCCTCTAATATTAAAAAAACCTGAAGTCAAAAGAAGTTTATACATCAGGAGATTAGAAGAAGTGTGTGCAATTTTGCCTGTCAAGAATGATATGAAGAGAAAGCATGTCTCAAGTTAGCCATAGGTTTTTCCATCTGAATAATTGACAAGATTTATGCAAGCCATTCCCAATATGAAGGGGGTTGATGGTCCTGCCAGTGGAAAAAGATAATCAGCTTAGCCACTGCAGCAATAAGAGTCATATGACATCTCTGGGGGCCAACCAGCTGTTCAATAGCTACACTTAATAAGCAAAGCTCAGAGGAGAAGGCATCCTGTAATCCCAATAGGGAATCAAGATGTACTCAGATCTCAGACCAGAAAGACTGAGAAACTGAGCAATAGGTGGTTGAGAGATTTGTGCAGAAAAGAATGGGCAGAGTTTTTGGATAACTCATCAGCATTTAATAATCCAAATTTGTTTAAGCATGATGGATTACACCTGGAGAGGGTAGGGATTAGATATTTAGTTAAGAGATTTAAAGAAGTCACAAGGACTGATTTAAACTAAATGAAAGGGGGCATGGGGGTCATGACAGCGAAATTACAAATAGAGAAAAAAATGCTATTAACATTAACAAATCTGATTCTTGGAACTGTATGTTAGTTAATGCTAGGAGTTTAAAAAATAAAATGGGGGAATTTAGAAATATTTTGACCACAAACAATATACATATAGCTGCTGTGACAGAAACATGGTGGGATGTAAATGATGATTGGGGTCAGGCTATAGGCGGTTATACCTTATATAAAAAGTCCAGAACATATAGAAAAGGGGGAAGGGTAGCCCTATATATAATAGATAGTATTAATTCAGAAGAAATTACATTCTCTTTTGATATGATGGATCAACTATGGGTTAAATTACTACCGACATATGCTACAAAAATAGTGTTGGGACTTATTTACAGAGCTCCTTCATCAACCTCACAATACAATAAAAGTTTGATTGATCACATGTTGACCTTAAATCCAACAGATAGACTACAAATTCTAGGGGATTTAAACCTACCTGGAATAAACTGGGGAACATCTTTTGCAGAAACACCTTTTGAGAAAGAATTCCAATTTGCATGTGATCAAATTGGTCTAGTTCAGTGCGTAACAGATCAGACAAGGGGAAAACATATACTGGATATAGTTTTAATAAATATGGGAGACACTCTGAGTGAGTGCAAGACTACTGCAGCTTTAGGAACAAGCGATAACTTTAAAGTGTAATTTAAATTAGCTGAATCAGTAACAAATCAAAGGGGTAAAACCATTACTCATGACCTTGGAAAAGCAAATTTTGCAAAGATGAAAGCCAGCCTTTCAAAATGGCAGTGGAAGAAAGACTTTGATAATAGACCATTGAAAGAGGTATGGGAAATTTTTTCCTCAAAAATAAAGCAGCAAGAAATGGAAAATATTCATACAACACAAAAGTATACTGGGAGAAATAAAAAAGTACAGTGGTGGACTCACAAAATTAGATCATTAGTTAATAGGAAACATAAACTTTATAAAAAGTGGAAAACAAATAGATCAAATAAAATTAGAAATCAGTATACACAAATAACTAACTATATAAAAAAACAAATTAGGAAGGCCAAAATTGATTATGAATTAAACTTAGTTAATAGGGTGGAAGGAAATCATGCCCAACCTAAAGCCATATTAACAACGTTAAAGGGAATTTAAATACTATAGGTCCATTAAGAAAAATAAATGAGGATAGTACCTCAGATAATAAAGAAATGGCGGACATTGCAAATAAATATTTTTCAACAGTTTTCACTAAAAATAAAGTTTCATACCCTATTATAAGATTTGATCCAGATCCAAAAGAAACAATAATATTAACTCAAACAGAAATTAAAGAACGATTGGTCAAATTAGATCATACTAAATCCCCGGGTCCCAATGGGCTTCATCCAAGAGTACTTAAGGAGCTGGCAAAGACAATAGCTCCCCCATTAACATACATTTTTAAAAGGTCATTGGATACTGGTGAGGTGATTGATTGCTGGAAATCGGCGGTTGTTGTCCCAATCTATAAGAAGGGAACTAAAATGGATCCTGCAAATTATAGACCCATTAGCCTTACTGCCATACCCTCCAAGATTTTGGAAGGAGTATTAAAGGATAGAATAAATGAATATTTGGAAACAAATCATCTCACAGATCAATTTCAGCATGGTTTTGTAAAGGGTAGGTCATGCCAGACGAATATGTTGGCCTTCTATAACCAAGTAATAGATAGATTGGATAGGGGAATCCCTGTTGATGTGCTGTTTCTTGATTTCTCAAAGGCTTTTGTTAAGCTCCCTCACCCTGAACTATTACAACAAATGAGAAACCTGATTATAAACCCATATATAATAAACTGGGTTCAGAACTGGTTGTACAATAGAAATCAATGTGTGAGCATTAGAGGGGAACAGTAGAGGGGAACAGTCCTATAGTTTGGGAGTGACTAGTGGGGTACCCCAGGGATCAGTGCTGGGCCCTTGTTTATTTAATCTTTAAGTATCATCACTTCAAATAAAACAAAAATCTGTATGGATACACAAATTTTCTGATGATTGTAGGATTGGTGCAGAAGTAAATATTAGACTAAATTCATCAAATTTACAAGATACAATAGACAATATTGACACATGGTCAAATATATTCAAACTGACATTAAATCAAGACAAATGTTTTATTATGCATCTGGGCAACAGAAATCCAACACTACCCTATAAATTAGGAAACACACCACTAAAGACCATAGCCGAGGAAAGAGATCTGGGTATAACAGTCTCCAGCGATATGTCTTTTTCATCACATTGTCAAAAAGTAGCCCAAAAAGGAAATAGGATTTTAAACTGTATACTGAGGCATATATCATCTAGAAGTAGGACTATTATTATGCCTCTGTATATATCTTTGGTGAGATCTATTATGGAGTTTGGAGCACAGGTGTGGTCACCCTTTAAAAAACAGGATTCAATGTTGCTGGAGCGGGTTCAGAAAACAGCAACAAAAGTTATTCACAATATGGCAGGGAAAAATTGTGAAACCCAACTAACGGAGTTGAATATGTATTCCTTGGAGGAGAGAGGAAAGCGAGGTGATATGTGCTTAGTGTATAAGGCTTGGCATAGTGATGATCTTTGGAATATCACTGGTCTTGAACCAAACAGTAGTATGTATAATACAAGGTCTCATCCGATGCAGCTAACAGCACCAAAAGGAAGAAAGTACGAAGTAACAGTGGTTTAATCAAAGAGTTGTGTATGATTGGAATAGATTACCGTTGGAGGTTGTGGCTAGTCAAACAACTACAGAGTTCAAATCTAAATGGGATAGGTATATGAACCAGATCAGAAATTAAGACAAATGGCAAGCATATAGGACGTAAGTCCATTTGGCTCAGTATCCTTCCTATGATTCCTATGAATCTCAAAGTATATGGCCAAGCAAGCCCTCCTCTGTGTCACACTGTCCACACAATAGACTTGGTGACCAGCCAAAATAATACAACTTCTGTGGGGTACTAAATAAGTTATGCAAAACTTAATACTGCTTGAGCTATAATTTATCCAATTGAAAATAGCAGTAAATGTAATCTCAGAGAGAGGGTGCATCAAGTGAGGCAACTTGACCAGGGAATTCATTTTCCAATAAGGAATTTTTAAATGCATCTGGTCACCTACCTAACCTGTCAGTGCCTTATATAGGACTAAAACATAATGGTCCTTAGTCACCAAGCTAACCAACTGATAATAAACAGCACCATCCAAAAAATGCCACTGGCTGGGCCCCAAAGTAGTATGCACTGTATCAGATGTGCAAGCTGTAGAAAATAGAAAACTGTAGACTGGGAGAGGTGATCAGCACCCCAAAATTACTCAAAGGTTAGAATGCAATCACTTTGGAAATGATTGCACAACTGATCTGAGTTTGCTAGGGGCAATAAAGAAAGCAGAATGGGTTTATAAGCAAGCTTAAAATTGGGGTTTAGGTGAAGATGTTGAGATAGAATCTTCTCAGGTATATATTTCAACACCCAACATAGCTGTAGGTTGATCCGGATTGACCAACCTATAGGGGTGTGTTGTAACAGGAGAGGAAGCTTGGACCATGGAATATGCAGTAATGCCTGAGAAGAGATATGAATTTGGCACAGTTGTGATTTAATGTCCTTCCAGACAGGCATGGGGCAGTGTAGATCTCATATTTTGCAGACTCCATGTCAGAAACTTGCTGGTTTGAGCCACAAGAGAGTACTGGTATAAGTTTGAAAGTTGGAGACTGCCCTGCTGTTTTGCCAGGGTTAATTTAAATAAGGAAATGTGGGGCCACTTATCCTTCCATAGATATTGGGAGAAAATCTCAATCTCAATCTCAATCTTTATTTATTTATATAAGGCGCCTTTCTAAAACCAAGGTGCCTGTACAATACTAGATAAAACAATTACAAATAGAATAAACAACAATATTAAAAATCATTATATGCTTTACTAAAAAGGTGAGTCTTTAAAGATTCTTTAAAACTTTGGACAGTCGGGCTGTCCCACACCTGACGAGGTAGAGAATTCCACAGGGTTGGGGCCATAAAACTAAAAGATCTGGCCCCTGAGGTTTTTAAACGAACCCTGGGAATCTCTAGCAATCCCTCGTCAGTGGATCGGAGAGAGCGGGAGGGACGGTAGGGATGAAGGAGATCTTTCAGGTAAACAGGTCCCTGATCATGTAGGGCCTTATAGGTCAGCAAACCGACCTTTAAGGTGATTCGCCAGCAAACTGGCAACCAGTGCAGACCGCGGAGCACAGGCTTTATATGACTGGACCTAGATAAGCCCGTCGACAGCCTGGCTGCCGCATTCTGCACTAGCTGCAGGTGGTGAATCTCAACCCCAGGAAGCCCTAGGTAAAGCGAGTTGCAGTAGTCAAGGCAGGAGGTAACGAAGGTATGGACCAAAGTAGGCAGATCATCTGGGGGAACCAGGTGCTTCACCCGGGCGATGTTCCTCAGATGGTAAAAAGAGGTTTTGACAACTGCTGACACCTGAGATTTAAATGTCAAGCGGTTATCAAACACAACGCCAGATTCTCGCATCGGTTCGAGGTACTAGCGGATACCCAGAGCCACAGACCAGGGTGATCCAACCAATAAACCCGCCTCCCGGTGATCCTGGCCCACAGCCAACACCTCAGTTTTATCAGGGTTCAATCTCAGCCAACTCACATTCATCCAGTCCTGGATTTCAGCAAGACAGTTATTAAAGCCCGAAAAGGCAGCATCTTGGCCGGGCGCAAAGGACATGTACAGCTGAGTATCATCTGCATAGCAGTGAAAACTCAGACCATACCGCCTAAAAGCCAGTCAAATGGAGTGAACCAAGATTGAAGAAGGGGGATACCAATCATACTGAGTGGACAAAGCACCCAGAGTAACACATTCATATGAAGAAGGGAAATGCAGCCCTACAGAGAAAGAAGGAAGGATTTCCATCCAAGCAAATCTGCCTTTATTGGATGAAACAGAAGGGAAAATTTTCCACTCGTTACAGATTGTGTGCCCATCACCAGCTTAATGCCTTAATACAAGTCCAGGGGAAGGTCATGCTTATGGGCCAAACGGTTAAGGGGCATAATTACAGTTCTGGGAAAATTTAATTTTTAGCCTGACAGGTTCCCAAATATTATAAGAGCTTGTACGACCACCAGAAGAGATCAAGCAGAGTAAATAAATGTAATTAAATTATCATACTTATACTGTAAGTAGACAGCTTAAATGAACATGGGCTGATCACAATGCCTGCAATTTGTGGGTGTTGTAGAATATGTTTAGATAAGGGTTCTAAATATAAACTAAACAAATAGGGGGAAAGTGGGCACCTTTGGCACATGTTTCTTTGCAGCAAAAAAGAATCTGAGAGAACACCATTGCAAAATGCATGCACCAAGAGGGATGAATACTGAAGTCTAAGCCATTTAATAAATTCATCAGGGAGCCAAAAACTGACGAAGTATGAAAAGGAAAAGATCAGGAAACTAGGTCAGATGCTTTCTCGGCATCCAGGGAGGCCAGCACTGAGTGAATGCATGGATCCTGGGGACCTGGTACTTGCCTATAACAAGGCGGTGGTGGGGGTCCTGGATTCCATTGCTCCTGTTCATGTTCCCCCCTCACTCTTCACCCCAGGTCTCCTTGGTTTGATGAGACTTTAAGGATGTTGAGGAGAGTGGGACGAAGGCTTGAGGGATGTTAGCGGAAGTTGGGCCTGGAGTGTAACAAACATAGTTTGATGGACCACTATCAGCTCTATCAATCAGCAATTGCCCTTAAGAAGGCAGAATTCCTGTCCATGAAAATTGCTGCCATGCAGTATCGACCAGCTCAACTCTTCCGGACCATGGACAGATTGTGCAATCCAATCTGTCTTCAGCTCGGAAGTGTTTTCCCACAAGAATGGTGTGAGGAGTTTGCTTGATTCTTCATGGATAAAGTGGCCATAATCAAGTCCAATCTCCTTCTGACTTTCTCAAATGGGAGCTGTGGTGGTCAGCAGGAGATGCTGGACACACAGTTTGTGTCGTTTGACTTCGACCTGCCCACAATCAGTGACATTGTGATGTCCCTCCAGTCGCTGCGACCGACCAACTGTAGTTTGGATCTGGGTCCCACATGACTTTTAGTAGGCTATGTGGATAAAATCAGCCCAGTTCTTGCCAAGTTAGTCTGGTTGTCTTTGGAGAGGGGAATCATTCCTGATCACCGAAAGGAAGCCATGGTCTGGCCCCTTCTTAAGAAGTCCTCCCTAGACCCAGACTGTCTGGCTAACTACAGGCCTGTCTCTAACCTGCCCTTTGTGGCAAGGTTATTAAGAAGGTGGTTGCAACACAGCTGGATGATCATTTGACCAGCCACAATGTCTATGATTCTCTCCATTCCAGATTTAGGAAGAGACATAGTACTGAGACAGCTCTTGTCCGGGTACTAAACAACCTCCTAATAGCAAGAGATCGAAAGACCCATTCCATCTTGGTCCTTTTAGATCTCTCTGTGGAATTTGACACAGTGGACCATGGTGTGCTGTAGGAGTGCCTGCGGTTCATTTGCGGACTGTCAGGTACAGTCATCAGATAGTTTTGATCTTTCCTCAAGGGTAGGACTCAGAGGATAGTGGTGGGGATTTTTTCCTCAGCACCACTCCCCCTATCCTGCAGGGTGCCACAGGGCTCCATCTTCATGCACATGTTGTTTGCAGTGTATATGCTGCCTTTGGGAGTGATTATTAGGTGGTACGGCTTGAGTTTTCACTGCTATGCAGATGATAACCAGCTGTACATATCCTTTGTGCATGGCCAGGCTGATGCTGTCTCAGTCTTTCATAACTGTCTCACTGAGATCCAGGATTGGATGAATGTGAGCTGGCTGCAGTTAAACCCTGAAAAAATTGAGGTGTTGGTTGTAGACTCAGGTCATTGGGAGGCAGGTTTGTTGGCAGGATCACCTTCGGGTATTTGGCTTGAGGGTGCTCAGCTAATTACCTCAAACCTGGTGCAGAACCTGGGCATTATGTTTGATGACTGTTTGACCCTTAAATCACAGGTGTCAGCAGTTGTCAAAACCTATTTTTTCCATCTGAGGACTATCACCCGGGTGAAGCACCTGGTTCATTGCAATGATCTTCCAACTTTGGTCCACACCTTTGTTACCTCCTGCCTTGACTACTGCAATGCACTTTAGCTAGGGCTACCAGGGGTTGATATCCACCACTTGCAGCAAGTGCAAAATGTGGTGGCCAGGCTTTTGACTGGTACTTTTAGGAACAGTCATATAAAGCCTGTCCTCCACAGACCGCACTGGCTGCCAGTACAGTGGTGGATCACCTTCAAGATCAGCTTGCTGACCTATAAGGCCCTACATGACAAGGGACCCAGTTATCTGAAAGATCTTCTTCACTCCTACTGTCTCCTCCACCCTCTCCGATCCGACGACGAGGGATTTCTAGAGATTCCCAGGGTCTAGTCGAAGACATCTGGGGCCAGGTCATTTAGTTTTATGGCCCCAATCCTGTAGAATTCTCTACCTTGTTGGGTGCAAGACTGCCTGAACTTCCAAAGTTTTAAAACAGCCTTGAAAACATATTTATGTAGCCTAGCTTACCTGTATTTTTTATGCCACTATGTTGACTGGTTTTATTGTTTTTTTCATCTTTGCTGTATTTTGTTTATTTATTTCTGTACAAGCATCTTGGTTTTGGAAAGGTGCTTTTTATAAATAAAGAATGAGTTGAGTTGAGTTGAGTTGAGCTCCCTTGAAGCCAAGAACAAATGAAAACTTTTCTGCATGTGGTTAGAAACCAAGCAGCCCTGCATAAAACCTGTCTGATTTCTGCCAATTAAGGGTTGCCAAACCACACGCAGTCAACGGGCCAAGATATGGGATAACATTTTTACATCAACATTGAGAAAGGAAATCAGTTTATAATTGCCCACCTCAGTGAGGTCTTTTCCAGGCTTGGAGATCAAAGTAATAATGACCTCCAGAAAGGAAGGTGGGAAAGCATTCTACTGATAACAATAGTTATAAAACTCAACTAAGTAGAGCACTAACTCAGACTTAAGGGCCATATAAAAATTAGGGGAGAAACCATTTGGCCCTGGGGATTTATCTGGAGTTAGGGTCAGAAATGGCCTGTTCTACATCATTAACAGTAATCAGGGTGTAAGCATCTGAGCCATGGAGGGGTCTATTTGATGGAGGCGGGCTTGTCAGAGATAATCTTCTATGAGCAAATCCTGAGTCTAAGAGGGTGTGTCTTCACTATACAGGTGTTCATAAAAAGACTTAAATTCCACAGCAATATCTTGAGGGGATTTTAAAAACCTGTTTTTCTGGCGGGATCTAATCACTTGAACGAGATGAGACATTTCTTGCTGTTTGATCCTCATGCCAAAAGGTGACTTCATTTCACCATACATTTTATAATTTAACTTTGCATGGAAAATAGCATGTTCCAATTGCTCTCTGCTATGTTCTGCAAATTTGGCCCACTCCTGGTTAAGTCTAACTGAATCTGAGTCTGGGGATTGGGGATTAAAATGTTTCTCCAGTTGGCAGAGAGACGCAAGGAGGTCCTGCATTGTTGTTCCCTATGTTTCTTTTTTAGAGTAGCAAGATGGATCAATTCACCCTATACAACACATTTATAAGAGCTCAAACACGTAGGAACTGACTGAGCAGGGAAATGGTTGAGGGTGAAATAATCCTCTGTAACTTTCTTCAATCTCAAAAGACACCAGTCATCTTTGAAAATATGCTAGTTAAGCCTCCATCATCTATTCATCTCTGTAAATGTAAATAGGCAAAGGGAACTGGAGTGTGGTCAGAAAAGGACTAAACTGTGAATCTCACAGTAATGAACAGATGGGATAAAAATAGGACTAATTGGGATATAGTCAATACGAGATTGGGTGTTGTGGACCAGGGAGAAAAAAAAGTATATTCTCGATCCAAGGGATGTAGAACCCACCAAATAGCAACCATTATCAAATAGATCTCAGAGGGCTCAATGAGGCAGGGAGAGAACTTTATGATGGGTAACAGATCTATCAACTGCATCATCAGTGTTGAGATTTCAATCCCCCATAATAAGTCGAGGGAGGGAAGAATAAGCCTCTACAATATTCAAAAGATGGTTGAAAAATTTTGGGGAGTCTATATTTGGACCATAAATACACCCTAATAATAAGGATCTACCATGCTGAAATGATAACAATGTTGTCAAAGTTCACCATGACGAGATCCCTGATGTGAATAGGCAAAATTTTGCCTCAGTCATTTTGTGTTTTCTGAACACCCCCCCAAGATACCTAACTCTGAGTCAGAGCAGTTTTGAAAGGGGGTGGGGCAAAAGGTGGAGACATGGTGAGATTTTGACCTCGGGTCACTCACAGCAACAATCTTGAAAACCTGTTGAGATTGTCACTGTGTGAGATTTCTTCATTGCGCATTTGCAGTGTGAACAGCATACCTAATAATAATTCCCACAATCCCACCAGAGCTCGAAGAAACAAAAAAAGTCCATCTGGATCAATATAATCTTGGAGTACTTGGAATGGGAGGTGTTGCAGGATCAGGATAAGCACCCCAGCATGGCAGAAGCTAGTGCCAGCCCCATATACAGTATCTACACAGAGCTGACAGAACAGATGAGTGTCCTTAGCAGGGGTATGGGATTCCTGAATCATAGCCAGTTCAGCCTTGATGGTGGAAAAATGATTAAGAATTTGAATGCCTTTTATCTGAGATTGACCCCCCCTTTATATTCCATGTTACACAAGTCATGTGAGTAACAGCCATGGTAAATGGCCTGAAAAAAAGATAATTCATACCCTCAATAATATGGGTAGGACACGCAGAAATATGCACACTCTTCCTACCGAATATATCAAAACATAGATGGCCCCTTCTCTATAGTGGCAGATATACAGTAACCCTGGTTTATAGAAACAAAAAAGAAACCAATGTAATAACCAACCATAATCCAGTAACAAGTAAATCAAACAGGAAAACTCAAACCAAAACCAGAACAATCAACAAGAGAGTAAACCAACATACAGTGCAGAAAGAAGTCCCCTGTTTACTCCCATCACTACTTGTAGGAGTGGTTAGGGGAGATGCCCTAAAAGATAGCCAAAGGCCACCCATCTCTAAAATGACTGTGGCATCATGGTAAACATATGCACACCCAGCTACCTCATCCTGGTCACCTGGTCATCTAAGCTAAAAAAGAGAAAGGCAGGTAGCAACCAGATAGTAGGCAGGGAAAACAAAGTAAAAAAAGCAAAAAAAAGGAAGACTATAATAAAAAAAGAATAGGGAGATGGATAATGGATGTAAGAGAGCTTAAGGGAGGAGAAAGAAAGAAAGAAAGAAAGAAAGAAAGAAAGAAAGAAAGAAAGAAAGAAAGAAAGAAAGAAAGAAAGGGAACGGGTTGGGGGAAAGAGAGGTAGAACATTTTGAGCTGTATACATACAGTATATATTCATGACTATTTAGCTGAGGAATTGCTTAGAGTGCTGCTATACTCCCTGACTTTTAAAATGGTTCTTGGCTATGAGTGGTGACCTTCCGTCCTGCACATCAATAAATGGACTCCAGAGTTATTGGAGCTGTGATTGTTTGGGCTCTTGAATGCAACAAAGCTACACTTTTGCTTAGCCAGAATATATTTGTATAAATTTTCATTTGGATTTATGTGTTGTACATGCATAGTGATTGTGTAATTTAATTGTGTGCTGTTTAAGCTTCTGTTCTTATTGCTAATAGGCTGCTTTAATGAGCATTAACTCCTCTGTTGTGTAATTATTCAATTACTCAATTATAATATAGAAATTTTGTGACCCAATCACACTAAAAGGGATGCATAAATGGCTAGGTGTGTTAACTTCCAGTTTCAGTTTTATAGGACCCTATATGCAGCTTGGGGGCTGTTTTAAATTAAAGTTTAAGTAATATGAAATCAGAGCCCCCGAAAAAGGGCATACTATTGTATTGCCTTTATTGCATTTACATAGTATGAGTGAATAGTTAAACATTCATATATTACTTTACTTGTACCACAGTAGTGAAACATGGTTATATCCCAATATTTTCAGTCTGCAGTGCAGCCTTGATTAGCCACTTAAATCCTTTTTTGGGATGGCTCATCTGGACCAAGGTCGTAATACGATCTTGCTTAGAGTAAGGCAGATGATTCTTGTCTGAGATTATATATTGTTGCCATGATGCTAAGATCTACTATTCCTTGAAATTGTGAGACCAGAAAATGTCCACAAAGGATGAAATGTACATAATGGGATGGGTTGGGCTTTAGTAACTCTGTGCCTAATTATCCTTTGGACTTCTAAGGGGTCTCTTCCCAATTAGTGGTGGTTTAGAGTCTTACAAAGGCTTGGTATCACCCAAGGGATTTATTGGATAATGTAGAAGTTACCATATTGGCATACCATGAATCTCTTTTTATATAGGAGATCAGGTATGAGACATTTTCTGCTGCTTGATCGTGATGCCAAAAGGTGACCAGTCATTTCACCATACATTTCATAATTTAACTTTGCATGGAAAACAGCATGTTTCACTTGCTCTCTGCTATGTTCTGCAAATTTGGCCCACTCCTGGTTAAGTCTAATTGAATCTGAGTCTGGGGAATGGGAATTAATATGTTTCTCCAGTTGGCAGATAGACGCAAGGAAGTCCTGCTTTTGTTGTTCCCTATGTTTCTTTTTAAAAGTAGCAAGATGGATCAATTCACCCCATACAGCACATTTATAAGAGCTCAAACATAATGGGTCTCAGAAGATCAATAGGAAAGTTGACTGCTAATGACAATTTATGTATTTTACCAAAGCATGATTCCTGAAAGTTGACTATTTCTTTTGTAAACTCTTTGGTTCCAAATAGCTGACATTCATTTAAAAAATTTAGGTTACTAACTATATATAATGGTCATATTGGAATCAACTTTGAAAGAGTATGATTGTTGATATTCTAATAGTAATGTATAAGGCATTGTTATTGAAACTATGACTAATTGCTATAGAAGGCAAATTGTGTTGACTTAACATATTTTTTTGCACCTTTTCACAACTGATGCCTTACTGTGTGAAAAGTGTACGTGAAGCTGTTGTTTTTTATCTGTTCTTAACTTGTAATGATTTGTAGTCGAACAAATGAGCTTATTCATCCATTCATATATATTTATATATTATAGGGGCACATTAACTCCCCTATAGTTAGGGTTAAGTAGCCTGTTTAATATTAAACCTCAAATTTTGCACATTAATATCATTAGCTCTCTTTGACAAAATAAGCTGAAATTGTATATGTGTTGTCTAGGAAGCAAGGTGTTGATGTCCGTAAATCTTTGTGACAACAGGATGTGCTGTTTCTGAAATCCTCATGTGTCATTTTTTGAAAAAAAAAACTTTTTTCCTATACTTAACAATGGATTTTTTTGCTCTCACCTACAGACTACATGAAAATGATTTTTTGTCCCAAACTTCCAGGGGACTTGTGTCATGCGTTAATGTAGTGCCTTTGGCAGGCCTGGGGAAAAATATCTAAGGGTTCCAGAGTTATTAGGCTTTAAATTTTAGTGTTTTCCAACCTGTACATGCACAGTAGGGTTTTCCAGATAACATTCTGGGGCAAAAGTAAAACACTGATGCAGACAATGCTGGTTTTTGGTTTCATGCCACTGAACTGTAATGGCACCAAACATTTTATTTTTGTGTGCCATGCCCACCACGATCTTGTGGATCTTTTCCATGAAACCAAACACACCTAGAAAACACATAAAAATGCTGGGGCTTTAAAAAACAAACATCAGAACATAGCTAAATAAGACCTTTTTAGCTAGCTTCTGATGCTTATTTCTTAATATAATGGCCACAAATAGGTTTTCTGGGCACCCAAAATCCCAGGTACCCAACTTAGCGAGAGGAGCCATGCACCTGTGTACTCTGTATGAGAACAGTTGGAATTTCATGAGTTCTACAGCTGCAGGTGGAACCTGTGCTGCAGGCTGTAGAGAGATCAGTGAGCCACTGATCCCATTATGTCTGCAGGGGGACTACTGCAAGTTTCCCTGGTGTCTAGTGCCCCCACCTGATCCCTGTCCCCAGTGTTTCCTGGCATCTACTGGCAAAAAAAAATAATGGAAGGTGTCCTGCAAAGGCCCAGTGCTGCCCCTCTACACAGCTTCTAGCCAGATGTTAAACTGCCATCCCTGTTATTTTATATTTGTTCCCTGGTGTCTAATGGCATCCTGTACCCTCTGATCCCCATCCCTCTTATCTTGTTTGCTCCCTGGTATCTAGTGGCACCCCCCCACACCTGTTGAGCACCATTCACATTAGCTTTTCTTATTCCCTAGTATCTAGTGGCCCCCTGATCATCATCCCCTTTATGACATTTTTACTCTCTGGTGTCTAGTAGTAACCCTACCCTCCTATGACATGTAAAACCTGATATAAAGAAAATGGTCCCTAGATGATCTTTTTAAACCTGTGAAAAATTAAAACGGTCCCTCATCATCCCTGCCATCCTCCTCCCTATCCTGACCCTTGGACTGAGCACCCACCAAGCCACACACACCCTTACCCTATACTTACCACCAGAGGTCATAGGCTGTCATCTTCTCTGGACTGAGTCACATTTGCACTCTTCAAAACCGAACTGTAGAATCAAGGTAAGTGGCATAAAATGTATTTCAAAGGTTATTGAACTTATGTTCATAACTTTGCCATTTTGGGGAATTTTTTCACCAAACTTTCAACATGGCCTTTTTGGGATCCCACCTTATGAACACTGGTACTGTGATTTCATTCATGAGGCCTGGAGGGTGATTTTGTGGTCACTGCATGAAGTCACTTTTCAGGACGGAATAACAAATAGTCATCACCAGTGTTCATGTAGTGGGGTCCCAAAAAATCCATGTTGAAACTTTGGTGAACAAATTCCTAAAAATAGCCAAGTTATGTGAGTTTGTTGAAATTTTTCTATGTATGTGCATAACTTTCGTAATTTTCAATATTTTGACTCCAAATTTTCAACATAGCCATTTTTTCACATCACCTCATGAACAGTACAGCTGTCATTTTTCATATCCTGTCCAAAATGTGCTTTTGCATCTGTGGTGTAGAATGGTGTTTTGGCATGGATTTGAAAATTTTCACCTATGGAGTTTATGAGGTGAGATCATAAGAAGACTATATTAAAACTATGGGGTCAACTTATGAAAAAATGACAAAGTTATGATTTATCATTGCAATTTTGCTATGCCAGCTCATAACTCTGACAATTTTAAATATTTTGACACCAGATTTTCAACATAGCCTTCTTATTATCCCACCTCATGTATATCACAGCTGCCATTTCTCAAATCCTGCCCAAAATGTATTTTTGCACCTGCGGTGTGGATTGGCGTAGCAGTTGCACTGAACTACGTTTTGGCGGGGATTCAAACATTTTCTGTACTGGGTATGTAAGTTGTTGTAATATGATGGCTATGCTCAAAATTTGGTCACTGTTGTCATAGAAATGGAAGCACAAGGCTGAGAAGGCCCTATGCTTCCATAGCTACATACATATATGCATCTATGTAGGGATGGGAGCGCAGGGCCCAGAGGGCCTTGCGCTCCCACAGGCATATAAGGATACGATTATACTATCTCAAAAACTAAGGAAATAAATTGCAAAAAACTGCATTAATGCTCTAGTTAGGGGGTTGCAGTCACAAAAGTAGGAAAATGTGGCATTAGGGTTTCTATACCTAACACTGCACCGCCACTCAGGTGTTGGGGGTGTACCTTGGGATTTTCAGCAATTATGATCACCTCATTCTTCTATACTGTACCTAGCTCAGCTTGTTTACTTATGGAATGTGGTGAGCATTAGGGCAGACAACCCCAAGGCACACCCCTGATGCCTGCTGATGTATGCAGCATGGGGGTGGGGTGTTAGGTTTGAAAACCCTAATACCACATTTCCCTACTTTTATGGCTGTAAGCGCTATCTAGAGCATTAACATAGCTTTAATATATACATATCTATATACAGTATGTGTCAATCTGCACCCACAAAGGGTCACTTCTGTGATCCCAGGAAACTAAAGGAAAATCCAGAAACAATAAAAGTCACTGCACATAGAGCAACATGCTTTCCAACTAATAACCTGGTAGAGGACTGGATCAAATAATCCATGAATGTCCCAATCCAAAGTCTATACCCATAAAGCACAGGAGGTAGGCAAGTAGAAACATGGCAACTGTGTAGCATCTGGAAAAAGGAGTCTACCATCCAACCTCCTAAGGGTCCAATGAAGAACTTCATGTAAATAACAACCCTTGAGTGCTAACAAATTCTAATGCAAAACAATCCAATGCAAACAGAAACAAAGTCTCTAGGGCAATAGAACACCATCGAATAAGCTGAACCCTCCAAAGAAGCCTGAACCAGAGGGGTGGAGTGCCGATAACAAACTGGATTTAAAAGTCTGTACAGTAAGGACAAAGATGGGCATGTCCCTAAGTACCACACATAGTAAGGATCCCTTTATAGGCAGGTCAGCCTGTAAAAGGGGAAAAGAGTTATGGGAAGTGTTTTGAGAGCTCCAAATGGGTGTGTTCTGCAGCAGCAAATTCAAACATGTAACCAGGTGTGGAAACAAAAAGTCAAGCAGGCTATCTCATGTGAAATTTCACCCATGCCTTGTACAGCACTTGCTTAATACCTTTACACACCTTCTGTCATTCTCTGACCAGGGAGTGACATCACTAAAGATCTGGAAAGGCCAGACGTTCCACAAGAGTGGCAGCTTAGTGTGAGACTTTTGTTGAATAAACACTTTTTCTTGAAAATTAAGGCAGTGAAGTGTAATGGATCAGGGCTTCTTATTTGGTGGCTGGGTTTTAGAGAACAATGGGCCCGCTCAATTAAAAATGAAGAGCCATGTGGGGGTGGTGTGGTAACTTGCTGTAACAGTTCCTGGATCAAAGCCAGCCTGTCGGACCCTTCTGCCTGCTCAGGAATGTCCACTAAAATTAAATTGTTTTGGCAGCTTCCAGCTTCTAAATCATCTGCCTTCACCTCCAATTTAGCCACCCACTACTTGAGATCACATAATTCTTTCCCCTCATGAGCATGCACATCTCCCAAGGAGCTGATCCACATTTTGGCATCCCCTAATTGACAGTGAAAGACTCCAGAGTCAGCTTAAATAACTGAATGTCTTCTACCACCTTTGCTAGCATTAATTTAATACCCATCATATTCGCTAGCCAAATATCCAATTTGTCGGGTTCGGGGTCTGCTTCTGGAGAGTCAGGAGTAGGGCACTTGCAGGGTGGCTGCAGCCCAGTTTGTCAGATGGACCTGTGAGATTGGAGGCAACAGTCAATTGTGCAGAACCAGTTTGGTAAGTAAAGCACTACAGAGTAAAAGAAGCACACACAGAAGCTCAAAAAGGCTGCAAGGCTGAAAACCGGCTAATAATAGAAATTAATACAGCAGAGGACATGGAACTGGTAGAGATGCTGCCACTCAGACAAAGAGCATCACATGACTCCCACATTTAACTTTTAGAAATATGCCCACATTCAATCATAAATGTTTCTAATCAGTTATTTAAATTTTACTATCATGCCCATATCTCTTTGCTAGTGCCAAGTGAGTTCCCACCCAGAACCAGACCATAATGTCAAGCAGGGCTAAGAAGATCAAGCTACATGTTGAAATAAAATGTCTCCAGTAATAGTGCCACTTAACAGCAAAACACTATTACTCAGAACCAAATGCATTCTATCATCTTGATAGGATTAAATCATTACTGGGATCAGCCCCTGGTATCAAATTCTGATCAGGAAATAAAATTATCCTTGAAAGGCATGTCTACTTAAAACATTATAAAGCAATTGAGGAGATAAATGTAGGTGGAAAAAATAATAAAGCAATTGAGATAAATGTAGGTGGGAATTTCAAAAGAGCCTTTAGCATAGCAAAGACATTTTAACTATCAGCTATGATTCTCTAGAAGCAGAAATTCTAACTTCTGTGAAACAAAGCAGGAACTCACTTGGCCAGAACAAACAGATATGGGCACAACAGTAACATTTAATCAATTGGTTAGAAACATTTGTGATTGAATGTGGGCATATTTCTAAATGTTAAATGCAAACATTTTACAGTGTTTGTATGACACAATAGGATCTAGAAGGGTAAATCCCTACATTTAACACCCATGCCTTGTGTTACTCAGCAGAATCTAGACCGGTGGCAAAACATGATACAGAACCCAGATGCAGCAGAGAAAGTTTATCCAGAAACAGCGTACCTGCTGGGAGTTCGGAAGCCTCCAAACACCCTGGTGTTGTCATGTAATTTCAGAAAAAAAGCAGTCTTACACGCAGTCTTATACTAGAGATAAAAAAGTATGTTACTATGTAACGGTCTCTGCCAAAAGGTAGAAAAGCCAAATGCAGCAGTTCTATTGGTGGGGTTCAGTGGGCAGCTAGCACTAGTGGTGGGCGAAGTGATCAAAATTTGCTTTGCGGAGTAATCGACAAAATTCTGCCAATTTCTCAGAGCAAAATATAAAATTTCACTCAGCAGAACAGCAAAATGTTGCCTTCTGTGGTGAAATTCCCCCTTCCATTGTGACATGTCACCTTCCGCAGTGAAATTTCACCCATGGAAGGCAACATTTTGCCCATGGAAGGTGAAATTTTACTGCAGAAGGCAAAATTTCACCCACATTAGGCAAAATTTCACCTAGTTGAAATTCTGCCTAATCTGGAAAATTTCATGAATTACTCTGCACGGTGAAATTGGCCACTTCGCCACCACTTCACCAGCAGAAATAAAATTGAGTGCATCTCTAGCCAGCACCTAGGACAGTTAGATCATCCTTGGTTTGGTAGTAGAACACTGATAAAAGTATACAGCTGACTAAGGCTAGTTTTGGGTAACAATACAACACTTCATAAAAAGTGCTGACTATTACAACAATGCAGAAAGCTGTAACTGGTGCACAAACACTAACAAATAATAGTGCTGGATAACAAGGTTCCTAAGCACAAAGGAAAAGAAATATGGATTACACCATATACAGTACGTCAGATGCCACAGTAATGAGTGCTGAAGTGTTTATGGAGGTATATGGATATGTGGAGTGTCCTGTGCAACAATTGAACTGTGTTATTTATTCCATGGACACAATAAATATCCTGTGATGCAGCTCCCTAAGGGTATTATAACATTTCTGAATTCAGAAGGGGTCAGTTCAAGTAAAGACATTGGACTAAGTGCCAATTTTACTTGAATGAGCATGCACAGCTTAATTTTAGCCATTTCCAAGTCATCTCTTTTTTTTGCATTATCTACTGACAGAGTTTGTGTTTTAGTGGAATATATATATATATATATATATATATATATATATATATATGTTACTTTTTTCAGTAGCTTTTCTCCTTTTTTTCATGTTACCAGTTAATACAATCTTGAAATTGGGGATAACCCCAGAGGACCACAAGGTTTGCCATACCACCAAAAGGTATAAAACTAACAAATATAGCATTTACAACCAAATCTTTTAATGAGTGTTCTTTGGAAAGCGTGTGTTTGTCATAGACATGGATTCCTAGCTTCATGAGGGAAATTGACCTACCTTTTAATGACCACCCTTATATGATTTTGAATCTGGAATGTTAATCGACAAATGAAACATTTTGTATTAATTTGCTTATCAGTCTTCTTTCACATAGGACATCTTGTACTGTTCTGTAATAAGTGAAGCATTTTTTAGACTCTCCCAAGGTGAAAAATTAATTTTGGATTTTTTGACTATCACTATCAAATAAGGGTTCCCTAAATAGAGATTTGTACTGATCAATAACAGTTAGATCAGTTTCTGTAATAAATATTGCAGTCTTTTCAGCATGTCCCATAGTGTATAATACCAAAAGATTCTACAAAATAAGCTAGTTATAAAAGCAAAGGGTTTGGTGGTGATCACTATTAATTTGGTTGGAGGGGTGATAACTACACAACTTAAGCCCTCTTTTCACTGTTGTGTGGCAATTGTAGGAGCAAATTAATGGTGGGGCTTAACATCAAACAATCGGCACGTGTAAAATCTAAGTAGGTGGTTTGAAATGACAAGTGCTTTGCAAATGCCATAAGGCTTATGGTTACTCTTTTTCTCTGGACATTTAGGTGACAGTTTTCTGCCTTAAGAGAATATAACTTTTTTATACTGTTACAAGGGTGTGTGTCACAACTTTGGTGTTGGGTATTTAACTAGAATTTTTTTACCACTGTAAGCTGAAGTTACAGAGCTGCTAGAGTTGGTTGCCATAGTAAACAGGGAATATTGAAGATATCAAAGTTTTGTGAATGGCTAGTTCTAAGGAAGGTGTCACTTTGTAACTATAAAATGTCAACACTCACGTGACGCGTGAAAATGCATGGTCACACCCCCTTACTGTCAGCAGGCAGAATACCATGACAACAGAGTGGCACCAAAAAATAAGGTTATGGTTTGTTTATGAAATGAAGATGTATGGCATATAAACCTGTATGGTCTGAAAAATTGGATTTTAGGCAATTGAGCCATAAAAAAAGTTTATGTTGCCTAGTGAAATTCATGTAACAGAACCTTCATAGTGGTATGTATTGTTTCTGCACTGTTTTGAAGGTGTGATTTCAAGCAGAAATTAAAAAGAAAGGTATGGTGAGAAACATGTTTCTTTTGCTAGTTTGCTGAAAATATATTAACCGGTTCCAAAGTTCTTTAATTTTAAAATGTGGGGTTCTGGGCATGCTCAGTAGGCATTTCAAAATAACTTTATGAAGTGATCATATGAGCAATCCTTTTTAGTGAGGGCAATATTTTTTTTGTTTGCCGCCATTTTGTTTTTCTTTTTTTTTTTCAAATAAAAATTTGAAAAGTTACAAAAATGGCACTGTAGAAAGAGACTAAAACATGGATGTTGGTCATTGGGGACCCAGTTAGGTTGACTCTGCACTTAAGTGTTGGAAAAATGATTCAGAAATTTGTTTTTTTTTCTTTGTTTTTGTATCCTTTTTCATGACTCGCTTCTGCTTTTTTGTATGATGTCATATGAAAATTTTCATATGATGTTCCTTTTTGCTGTTTTTTGCCATCATCTTATGTCTAGATGGTTTGGAATTTTTGTCTGAAATTTTCAGGGTAGAACATGCTTGCTCAACAGATGCTTCCTTTGCAGATTTGGTGAAAAAAGTAATCTGTACCAAAGTTATTGAAATGTTAAATTTCAGGTTCTGAGCATGCTCAATAAGCACTTCAAAATAGCCATGTGAAGTGATCATATGTGTCAGTCCATCACTGTCCCCATAAGTTGCCACTATTTCCCTCATGTCTAGTGGCCCTCCACCCCTCCAATCACTATTCCTAGTTTTCCTGGTGACTAGAGGCATCCCCCTCTGATCACCATGCCCATATTTTGTAAACTTTCTCTGATTACTAGTGGCACGCCCATCCCCATCCCTGTATTGTTTCATATTTCCCTGGTGTCTAGTGGGATACCCCACACTTTTGATCACCAGCCCCTTATGTTGCCACTATTTCCCTGCTGTCTAGTGGCACCCACACCCCTCTGATGACTATCCCCATATTGTTAATATTTCCCAGGTGTCTAGTAGCACTCCCCACACTTCTGATCTCTGTCCTCATATTTTCCACTGTTTTCCTGTTGTCTGGTGGCACCCCCACTTCTACGGTTAATGTCTCCATAGTTATTTAAGTTTCCCTAGTATTTAGTGGCACCCTCTCATCCATGTCTATCGGAAATAAAGGGAACCAACCCTTGATGTATTTTTGGATGGGTGCAAAGGGCCCAGAGGGACCAGTGCTCCCAGAACCAAATAAGGATACAATTATACAATCTCAAACACTGTGGATGGATGGATAGATGGATGGATGGGAGTACAGGGCCTAACTCAAACACTCACCTTATTCACATATACTGTATGCATCTCAGTTTATTTACTGATGGAATGGGGTGAGCATTAAGGCTGACAACCCCAAGGCACACCCCATGCCTAATTTGTGAAAAGGCAAGAGAGGTGAAATCATAATGGGTTTTTCTGTTTCTGCCTGTGGGGAAGAGGGGGTTGTTAGGGTTGGAAATGAATTTCCTTACTTTTTGAGATAGTATAATTGTATCCTTATTTGCCAGTGGATTTTCCTATTGCTGTCTGCTAAGTGGGAGTGGGGTGTTAAGGTTGGAAACCCTAATGCCACCTTTCCTTATGTTTGTCACTTTAACCCTAACTAGTGCATTAACAAAGTTTCTTGCAATGAATATATATTATAGTGGCATGGTAGCACCCCTATAGTTCGGACTGAGTAGGCTGTTTAATGTTAAACCCCAAATTTTACACTTTAACAACTTTGAAACTGCACTGATTTGCATGCACAGTCTTGTAGGGTACATCTGTTGATGTGCCAAGCTTTGTTCCAGTTGAATGTATGGATTTTGAGATACAATTAATTTTTGGGGATTTTTCCCATTGGTTTTGCTGTTTTTTTTGTCAGCTTGGCCACCACCCATACAGTTTGGAATTTTGGTCTGAAATTTTCTGGGTAGAAAGGGGCTGGCCCACAGATGTGCCTTTTGCTTGTTTGATGAAAACAATATTAATCCATTCCTAAAGTTTTTAAAACCACAAAAATGACATTCTGGAGAGTGACCAACACATGCTGCTTGCTTATCTGGAGACCCCCTAGCTGGATTCTGCACTTAAATGTTGTAGAAATTCCCTTGAAATGTTGTTTTTTAAATCATAAATCTTTTTTTGTGACCTTTGATAAGAAAAAAAAATATTCTTTTATCATCTCACAAGTGACAAAAAATTATTTATAATCTTTAAAAAATTACATTTCAAGGGCATTTCCCCAACAGTGAAGTGCAGAATCCAGCTAATGGAGTCCTGATAAATAAGATAAGTGTGTTGGTTACTGGCAATAATGTAATTTTTATGGCTTTTTTAGATTAGGTTATATTATCCGTGTTTTGTAGATTTTTTTGGCTTGTTTTGCCTGGAAGAAATGTGATAATAGGGCACAAGGTCTAGAACATGACAACAATAAATGTGCCATCAACAACTGTACAGTAAATACAGCACTGTCATAAACAGCACAAGTAAAAAACACTGCTGGACAAAACAGCGCCAATCATAGCAGTCTGACACCACACTGATGAAAGGTACCATGGTTAGAAAAACACATAATGCACTCTTTGTTTTTTGGGGGGGCTCCACCCCCCTGCTCCCCCTGACACAATGTGCTCTGCCTCCCACATCCACCTGTTTTAAAATAACAAACTCCTGGGGTGGGGCAGATCTTGGGGATAGTTCAAAACTTGGGAGGGGGTTCCATTTGTTTTCAAAAAAAGAACAGAAAAAATGACAACCACACTTGGGGTGGGGGGAAAATGGAAGAAGTAGGATTTGGGAGACTGAGAACAGAACCTGGTCTCCGATCGGTACTGCCTGAGCTGCTTCTGCCTTAGCCTTCTTTGCCACATGAGCAGCTAGACCAGCTTCCATAATTTTTTCTCACTTGTCCACTTCCTCCATTGCCTGAATAGCTACAAAGGGTAGTGGTAGTTAGCAGCAGCTGACCTTTGCTATCCTAACCCTGTCGCTATTCAGGCATACGCTGTTATTGCAGCATGGTTTTAGACAGCGCGCTATATTGGAAGCACTCTTTTAACCTGGTAAAGATTATAGTACAATAACATTCTGTGTTGTGAGATCAGCTAAATATGTTACACGGGCATTTTATGCATTTCATAAATAAGATGATCTCACCCCATTTTTATGTCCTGTAACTTTACTGGAGAATATTCCTGCACTCACCCTCCCCACCCCCACCCCTACTCACTTGACTGTAGGTATCATTGGTCTATGCACGGTCACTGTGCCTACTCTGTAGTACAAGCTAAAACAGTAGTACTAGACAAAAAATTGAAATGGGTTTACTTTTTCTTTTCATGTTTTTTTTTACCCCTCCAGCTTTTACCTTGCCTTCAGGCTGTTTCAAGCTACCACCCAGCCCCATTGCCCACTAACTCCACCACTTCCACATCCCCACTGGTTCTTCCCCCCATGGAGGGAGGGTAGGGGGTTCTGGTGAGGGCCATCCTTCTTCAGCCCTGGCCCATGTCTAGATCTGGTTGAGAGCAGTGTGGCTGCAGGGTGTGTGTGGGGCTCAGACATGTTGACAGCTATCATCTGCAGTGAAGTCTGGCATTTTCTCTCTTATTTTTCTCCCAGACTACTTCTGACTCCCCTGGTGTAGGCACAGCTTTTGGGGCAGGAGAAAGCTCCCTGGCCTAGCTGCATGGATTGCTGCAGTGCCAGAACCCATCACTGTGCCTTTCATGATGCTATCTCAGACTGGCTTGCCTCTGGAAGCAACAATACTATAGTACTTTGCTCACAAATTTGGGTTGTGTGTATGGCAGCACAATATGCAGCCACTGCACAATCAGGATGCCCAAATAACAAAAGTGTATGATTGCTGCACTTCAAATGGCTTTTTTACCCAGAGGACCCTGCAATCCCTCAAGCAAATAACAATATGATTATACTATCTCAAAAAGTAAGGAAAGTCACTGCAAAAATAATTTATTAATGGACTAGTTAGGGTTAAAGTTACAAAAGTAGGGAAATGTGACATTTGGGTTTCTAACCTTAACACCCCACCCCTACTCTGCAGGCAGCAACAGGCGTGGGGTGTGCCTTTGAGTTGTCAACCCTAATGCTTACCCCATTCTCATATACTGTCTCCATCTCAGATTATTTACTTGTGGAATGGGGTAAGCATTAGGGTTGACAACTCCAAGGTACACCTCATACCTGTTGCTGCCTGCAGGGTGGGGGTGGGATGTTATGGTTGGAAACCCTAACATCACATTTCCCTACTTTTGTCCCTTTAATCCTAAGTAGTACATTAACAAAGTTTTTTGCAATGAAAAAAAAAATGTATATATATCATCCAGGATGAAGTGCAGTGTCACAGGTTTACTGCATGACAAAAGGGATTAACTACCATTGAAATTGCATTGTTTACTGCAGTAACTCTACTGCAGAATTCTGCAGCACTGCACTTCATCATGTGGGGGCTTATCTGTGTGTGTGTGTGTGTGTGTGTATGTGTATATATATATATATATATATATATATTAGAGCAAAAACTCTGTTTAATGCATCAGTTAGGGTTGTTCATAGCAACAAAGTAAGGAAATTTGGTGTTAGGGTTGAGCCCCCCTGGATCCCCCCACACCCCAACTGGCATCAGGATGTGCGTTGGAGTCATCAACCTTAACTCTCATCCCATCACATGTGTAAAGAAGCAGAGGTATAGGAGAATGGGGTGAGAGTTAGGACCAACGACCCCAACGCGCACCCTGATGCTGGTTGGGAGGGTGGGCAGGGGGTCCAAGGGGAGTTTTCAACCCTAACACCAAATTTCCTCACTTTTGTCACTGTGGAACAACCCTAACTGATGCATTAAATGGAGTGTTTTGCCTCTAATTTCCCTTTTTTTGAGAATGATAATGAGAAATAGTGAATGTTTTGGTGGCGGGAGCGCAGGGCACTTTGGGCCCCGTGCTCCCACCACATGATGTCTTCACACATACTAACGCAGTGCCCACAAATGCAAATGGTAATGCACATGATGAGACAAAGTGAAACACAAAGATAAACAGTACTATAGACAGAAATGGTTAAAATGACAGAAACAGAAGCGCAAATGAAAACGTCAAGGGTAACACACAAGGTGGCATAGACAGGAAAAGTAACTGAAACAGGTACAGAACCACAAGCAGAAGTGTTAAGGGAAAGAGTTATGGAAACTCACACAATAGTTTTCCCCAAAAGCTGCATATAGAAAGACAGTGAGTACAAAGAATGTATGCAAAATAATGGCTCTCGGAACAGAAAATGAGGACTTGGAATAGTAAATTGCGTATATCTCAGGAACCGTACGATATAGAAAAAAAATTTAAAAGTCATATGAATTATCACTTTCCTGGCTTGTTTTTCTGATCACCAACTGAAAACAAAATGGCGGATTTGTGACAGTAAAAGGGCCATTTGCGAAAGTAAAAACTGCATTTGCAACACTGTCAAACTTTTTGTTAACTTTTCCCATTGACTTATAATGGGAACCTGTTTTTTGAATAACTTTTGAACCGCTTAATATTTTTTCACAAAATCTTCAAAAGGCACATCGAGGACCCCGGTCGCATGTTCCCTGAAGATTTCAGACCGATCGCGCAAACCGTGCGACCTGTAAGCGTGACCATAGAATTAAAAAAAAGCGTAAACGCGTGCACAGATCATGCTTAATAACTCCGCAGCCATATAAGCGACCGATACGAACCTTGGCAGACCCAAGGCGTTTGGGTCTTGATCATGTATTCCAAATTTCAGGCAAATCCATCAAGCGGTTGCAAAGTTATTAAGGTGCAAAATTTTGGGCTTAACATGTAAATGGCTCCTCTACCATAATATATATATATATATATATATATATATATATATATATATATATATATGATATATGAAAGGGGCACGTTTGAACCCCTATAATTAGGGTTAAGTAGCATGTTTAATGTTAAACCTCACATTCTGCACTTTAATAACTTTGTAACCATTAAATGGATTTGCACAACATTTGGTATGCTCTGTCCTGTGGAGTAGATCTCTTGATATGGCAAGTTTTGTTCCAGTCAGAGGTACAGATTCTGAAAGATAGTGAAAAAAAGTAAAAAAAAAAAAACACACCCTTTTTTGCTGTTTTTTCCTCATCACCTTATGGCCAGATCGTATGGGATTTATGCATGATTTTATCAGGGTAGAAAGAACTTCAGTATCAGAACAAGCAGTGAAAATGTGCAATAATATTAATCTGTTGCAAAGTTAATACGTTTTTTAGTTATGTTTATATACTAATGGGACATTTATGAATGTTTAATTTCCAGGATAGATGTCTTTTTTGAAACAAAGAATTTGATCTAACGAAAAAGGATTGAGTCTCACGAGAGCGTTTCTTTTTCGTGAGACCTGACATCATTTTTGTGAGGAAAAAATCCTTTTTTATGAGCCACCATCTTGTTTTTTTCTCCCACCAACAGAAAAGCATGGAAAATGCATAAACCTGTTGTCATTTTAAAAAAACAGACAGCAGAATCTAGCTAAACTGGCCTCGTTTAGTTATATTTGGTCAGAGATACCTTTTCTGGGCACCTGAAATCTCAGGTGCCAACTTAGTGCGAGGAGCCGTCAGCTGTAGTTCAACAGCCCCTATTTTCCCTGGTGTCTACTGGAACACCTCACTCCACGATCACTGTCCTGATTCCTTGGTGTCTAGTTCCCCCCCGATCTCCTTCCCCTCCTCTTTTTTATATTTAATTTGTATATTGCAACACTGGGATGCCCACCCCCTTGTCAGATGACCCGCACACAGCCCATTGCTTGATTAATGTGCCAACATCATGGGCCCAATCCCTATGTCGGCATTTAACTCCCCCACATGTTGGACACTGGGTAGCCCACCCCCAGTGTCCCAAAAGATTTATTGGATTTATGTACACCTGTAAAAAAGAAAACTGTCCCCTGATGACTTTTTTATTTTTTATTTTTACCTGTAAAACAGAAAACGGTTCCTCTTCATCCCTGCTGCCCCACTCCACCATCCTGATCCTCTCACTGAGCACCCACCACCCCACTACCTCCCCATACCCTATACTTACCACCAGAGGTTGATGGGCTGTCATATTCTGTGGGCCGAGACACCTCTGCACTCTTCAAAGCCAAACTGCAAACTAAAGAATCAATGTAATGGCTGTTAAAGGCGTTTTGAGCTTAGATTCATAACTTTGTCATTTTGGGGAATTTGTACACGAAATTTTCAGCTTAGCCTTTTGGGACCCCACCTCATGAACACTGTCACTGTCATCTTGTTAATCTTGCCCAGAAGGTAATTTCATGATCACTGCATGAAATAACCTTTTGGGACTGATTAATGAAATGAAACTGCTGGTGTTCATGAGGAGGAGTCCCAAAACTCCCAATTTGAAAATTTGGTGCAAAAACACCAAAAAATGCCTGAGTTACATGCGTCGATTGAATGTTTCCTATGCACGTGCATAACTTTGGTACTTTTCAATATTTTGCCGGCAAATTTTAAACATAGAGATTTTTTCACACCACCTCATGAACAGTATAGCTGTCTTTTTTCACATCCTGCCTTAAATTGTGTTTTCTCACCTGTTGAGAGGAATGGCACTTTTGCTGAGTGAAATCACCTTTCGAGACTGATTAATGAAATGACAGTGCCAGTGTTTATGTGTTGGGTCCCAAAAAGGCCATGTTGAAAATTTGGTGAAAACATTCCTAAAAATGCCAAAGGTATTTGCGTCCGTTGAATTTATTCTACGCACGCACATAACTTTGATACTTTTAAATATTTTGACACCAAATTTTCAACATAGCCATTTTTCACACAACCTCGTGAACAGTACAGTTGTTATTTTTCATATCCTCCCCAAAATATGTTTGCACACCTGTGGCACAGAATGGCATTGCAGTTGCACATAATTATATTTTGCCTAGCATTTCACAATTTCTCTTTACCAGGTACATGAGGTGGGGTAATAAGATGTCTATGTTAACAATTTGGTCACTGTTGTTTGACACATGGATGCACAGGGCCCAGAGGGATCGGTGCTTCCACATCTACATACATATGTGCATCTACGGGGGTGGTGGGGGGGAATGGAGCTCAGGGTCTAAAGGACCCTGTGCTTCCACTGTAAAATAAAGATCTCAGAAAGTAAGGAAATAAATTGAAAAAAAACTGTGTTAATTCATCAATTAGGGTTAAAGCAACAAAAGTAGGGAAATGTGGCATTAGGGTTTTCAACCCAAACACCTCATTCCCCACCCTGCACAGGCCAACGGGGGGGGGGTTCTTGGGCCAATAAACCCTAGTGCTCACCGTATTATCATATGCTGTAACCATGTTAGCTTATTTTCTAATGGAATGGGGTGAGCGTTAAGGTTCATGGGCTTAAGATGCCCCCCAAGTTGTGGCTTTGTGCAGAGTGGGGAAAAGGGAGTTAGGGTTAAAAACTCCAATGCCACATTTCCCTACTTTTGTTGCTTTAACTTGACTGATGCATTAACACAGTGTTTTGCAATATATATTCATATATCTATCTATATATATATATACATAGATATATATATATATATATATATATATATATAGTAGATTAGCTATTTAAAATATATTATTTGTTTAAAAATTGGTTACTGGAAGAGGCACACTGATATGAGGTTCATTTCCAGGTGTGACCCAAGCAAAGAGGAAGGGTTGAACACAATTACAAAGATTACAACAAGTCAGATGATGCAGTTACAGTACAAAGATGAAGACATAGAGAATAATGGATAGACAAGTGTGTATTATGGATTTTTTTTTTACACACCCAAGCTGTGTGATGACCCATAAACCTCGAGAGCGAAGCTCAAGAGGTTTATGAAGTCATCACGCACCGAGAGTGTGTAAAAAAATCCACAACACACACTTGTGTATCTTTTATTTGTTATAATTACTGGTGCAGGGAGTTTTTCAAGCAGTGCTGTCAGAGAGTGAGAGAGAGAGAAAGAGACACACACACACACACACACACACACACACACACACACACCAACTAGCTGTGTCTGTCAGCCTTTCTCTCTCTCTCTCTCTCTATTCGCTTCTCATCTCTTCACTGCAATTCAGACATACATATTTTTTTATTTGTTTGAAACTGCCAATTCGTTTTAAGTGCAGCAGGACCACAGTGAGAGTAGTCAGCCACTGCGGTCCATTCACGATCAGAGAGGCTGTCTCCCGAGTCTTTGACAGACTCCTAATAAGTGCAGGATTGACCGCATACTTTTTTTTGTAAAGGCATGATCAACCACATAAAACCAAAATAAGAAACTGGTGTCTTGCCTGTGAGGAGGGTGAGAGGGAAGTCTGGGCGATGACTGCGGGTCCTTGGGAAACAGGAAATGTAACTTTTTTCACGCTCGCGCACTCGGCCCGCCCACACACAAAGTGACAGCCAGTTAGGTCGCTGCACATGAGTGACAAAGACTGCAACTAAGTTTTAAGAAATGCCGTAATAACCCAATTTCGGGTTATTACGGCGTTTGAAAGTACTCAGAATCCGGTTGTTAAATGGGGTCACCAGTAATTATAATGACAATAAAGTGCAATATCAAAGTGCAGAACAAACAAGATAGCAAAATCATTGTATACAGTGGAGGAAAAATAACATTTAAATCACATATCTGTGTGTGTGTGTGTGTGTGTGTGTGTGTGTATATGGCCAGTATGGCAAGGTCCCTCCTACTCAGGGACCACATCCAGAAGCTGCTATGCTTGGGAGGTGATGCAAGCCAAGGAGAGAGCAATGTGTAACATGTTGTTCACTCTTTCCTATTTCCTCCCAAGGCTCATATTGTGGACTGATGCAGCAGTGCATGTGCCTAAAAGCACTGCTGGAAGGGAGGTCCTCTGGGGGTTGGAGTTTGGTTGGAGTGTGCTACAAGGGTGATGAAAGTGCAGGGTACGTTTTCAAATGCGGGGAGGGGTGGAGATGATCAGTCCCCTTCAAGAAGTATGTTCAGTGCTCCCAGCTCAATCATTCATTCTTCAAGTTACTCCAGTGCAAGTTTATAGTAGATTTCATTATTTTCTATTTGTTTTCTTGTCTAGCCAAAACAACTCTGTGGGAACAGTTTTCCTATAGACAGTTGCCTTTTCTCTGCAAAATGTAGACATGTTGGTTGATATGGTGGGGCAAAGATTCTTACACAAGCACATAAAAAATATGCCAGCAACAAACAATACAGTTTGAAAAACTAGAGGTATCAGTGGTAAGAACCCAAACTGCACAAAGGGTAATGAAGTATTGTGTTAAAATAATTATAAAAACACAAAACACAACTGCTGACTGATTATGTCATAATAGTCAGAGGGAGTATAGTGCTTTGCCAAAACTAAGAATATTTGATCACTATGTGGCCTGAAAATCAATGTCTATATCTATGTTATTTAAGATCTGCCTCCTCCTCCTCCTCTCTGGGTGGAATTGACATGAAAAAAATAGGATTAGAATAGACTCTCCCACTGGTTTGGAACATTAGACATATCCTGTGAACATGCATGATTCAGTTTCCCTTGCATATGATTAGTTTTACACAGCTGAATTTGCAGCATGTCAGTGATCCTACAATATTCAAGTTCAAGTTTATTGCAGGAAAACTCCATTGAGCAAGCTCATTCACAAGGAGGTCCAGGGACAACTACATAGATAAAGACATTACATTACATTACATAGTAAGGCATCCCTTGAAAGGGCAAAACAGATTACAGATATTCAAAGTGCATACATAGTTCAAGTAAGATTTTACACAATCTGGAATAGCATCAGGAGACAATAAACAATGAAGGACATTTGGTTCATGATGTGTGAGTAATGTAAGTTGATATGCAAATGATACGAGGTAGGGTATATAGCCATCACATTGGTAATTACAATAAGTACTCTTGGCATATTGAGTGACGACAGGAAGAATAGGATAAATGAGGTAGACATGGTTACTGAAGAGAGGGATGGTAGGGAGAAGTACAGGAAGTACTATATAAGTAGGAAGCCAAAGTGGGAGGTGGTAGAGGAGCAGGTAGTTATAGTTGTGTAGTACAAGTTGAAAGCTACGAGATTACAGTTAAGATCATATATAATGCAAATGTGGACAAAAGTAAGAGGCACCCATGTGGGTGGGGAGGGACTTAATCATGAGTGTATAAGGCACATTCTTTTATTTTAGATTCACTTAACACTTTGTAGAAGTTAACTGTGACAATGCTGGTTAATTTCAGCACAGATTGGAGTTGGTTCCATATAGTGGGAAGCGCATAAGCGACAGCTCATTTTCCAAAGGAAGTATGAGTCCTAGGTACGTCCAACAGAAAGAAGTTGGATTTCCTGAGAGAGTAAGCACTATGCGAGAAGATAAACAACTCAGCAGTTTATGCAGAAGCAACTTGAGGGTCCAGAGGCCAGCGTGACGTAGGTGTCTGGTGGTGAGCGATGTCCAGCCAACAGCTGCGCACAGATCGCAATGGTGTGTATGGTATGGGGAGTTGGTAATGAACCATAGCGTGCAGTGATAGAGGATATCCAGTTTGCTTAGATTTGCGAGAGTGGTGTAAGCGTAAATTACATCACTGTAGTCAAGTAAGGGATGGAAAGTAGCCTGAACAAGCCTGTTCCGGGTCTCAAGGGGGAAAAGTGACCTTTTTCTGAAAAAGAATCGGAGCCTGACTTTGAGCTTCCTAGATAAGGCCTTTATGTGGTCACTAAAGGTGAGCTTATTGTCTATCCAGATACCCAAATATTTAAATTTGGGAACGACTTCCAATGGTTCACAAAGAGAAGTAACAATAAAGTCTTTCAGCAGAGTGGAGGAGGAGCCTGAGTAGGTACTGCAAGAAAAAATCATTGCTTTGGTTTTCTTAGCATTCAGGAGAAGCTTGGCATTGATTAGATTCTTTTCGAGCTGGGCAAAGTCAGCTTGAAGCACTCCTCTAACTTCGGGTAATGTTGAGCCAGATGAATACAATACAGTGTCATCCACAAAGAAGTGCAGATTGGAGCTTGTTATGTTAGAATCAAGGTTGTTAATGTACAGCGAAAACAAGGCAGGGCCTAGTATGGAGCCTTGGGGGACTCCTCTGGCAATCGGCAGAGAGGCAGAGAATAGACCATCAGCTTTGACTTTCTGAGTTTTCCCAGTTAGGTAACTGGCAAACCATTGGGTAGTGGAGGGAGTGGCACCTAAGTTAGCAAGGCAAGTGACTTAGAGGTTATGAATAACAGTGTCAAATGCCTTAATAAGATCTAAGATCTAAGAAGACAGCTCCTGTGATCTTTTTAGCATCCACAGCAGAGATCCAATCATTAGTTACTTTAGCCAGAGCAGAGACTGTGATGTGATTTGCACGGAAACTGGATTGTGATGGGTTGAGGAGTGAGAAAGTTTCAATATGATTTTTAAGTTGGTTATTGATCAGTTTTTCAAAGACTTTAGAAAGGATAGGCAAGATGGAGATTGACTTATAGTTATTTAGGTCACATGGGTCCCCCAATTTGAATAGAGGGAGGATATGGGCAGATTTCCAACAAGACGGAACTGTAGCAGAAATAATGGATAGATTGAGAACATGAAGAATGGGGGCAGTGAGGAGGGCATATCCTAGTCTTAGAAAGAAGGGTTCTAGTCCGTCATCTCCTGCACTTTTTCTGACATCCAGGTTAAGTAGTGAATCTTCAGCTTCTTTATCATTAAGCGTACGCAGTTGAAAAGGGCATGATGCAGTGCTGGAAGAAGGGGAGGAGCTTGATTGGCTCTTTGCATGACTAGCATAAGGTGAGGAATCAAAAGCTAGGTCAGCTGTGACAAAGTGGGAGTTAAGTTCTTCGAGGATTAGGGTCTTACTTTCCACAATCCTACCATTGGAGACTATCTTAGTTGGAATGGAGGGGGCAGTGGGCCGCCCTTCAATGGATTTAAGTGTCCTCCATATTTTGTGACAGTTCCCTTTGGCTTGTTCAAAAGTGGAGACGTAGAGATTTGCTTTGGCAGATCGAATGCTTTTTACACAGGCATTCCTAGCTGCTCTGAACGTCTGCCAATCTGCAGGGTTCTTGGAATGCCTTGCTTTCAACCAGATCTTGTCCTGGTGTGTAAAAGCTGCCTTTAGATCTGGGGTAAATCAGGGGTGAGATTTGTTGCGCACCCTGACTTTGATAAGGGGGGCATGCTTGTTCACCAGGCTGGCTAGGTTGACTTTAAGGGCAGAGACTGCCTCATTGACATTTTTTGCAAGGTAAAGATCTTGCCATCTGACCTTAATGTGCAGCGCCATGAGTTACAGTTATCACTCATCACAAAAGATGGCTGATGTGCTTCTTCAGCTGAGCTAATTATCAGACAGTGTGTGTGTGTTGACACTGTAGTGCATATATAAGACCTCAAAGCTTCCCACTGGTCCCCCATACATTTGATGGTCCAACAAATCTCCTGAAGGAGCCCACCATATAAGGAAATTGCCTCAGGGAAATAAATGCCATTAGTGGACCCTCATGCAGACCAGGTAAGCAACAGACAAGGGCATGTGATGGTGCTGGGAGATACACTGGCAGAGGTGGTCAGCATCGGTGATGGGAGTAAAAATGAATCTAGCAACAAAATGAAGCATGCTCAGCATTTTTCAACTAGTTTCAAAATGCAATAGTTAAGAAACAGTTTATTTTATTAAATAGTTTGTATTAATATGTCTTCATTTTGGAAACAGCATCAAGTTTAGGCCCTTCTGTGGCAATGGACACCTTTACAGCCAGGATGGACTGCACCTACACCCAGAGGAAGAGAATGGAGAGGGCAGTTAGGTGAGATTTAAACTAGCAGATTGGGAGAGGGGACTGATGCAGTGGAACACTATGGGCAGAAGGTAGATACAGGAGATGACAGAGGGAAAGACACAAGAAACCAACTGTGGGCCAAGAAAGTACTGAGTGGCAACTATCCTTGTTTGGTTGTAGGATGATACGAGGCGAGTGCTAAGCAAAATAGGTGAGCTTGAGGAAATAATGCATTTTGATGGACAGAGAGTTTGTAGGGAGATACAATGACTGTGACAACAGAAGGGAAAGGGAAAGGGGAAATTGTTTCACCATGAAAGGCACACTAAACTGGGGCTTGCTTCCAGGTGTGACCTGTGAACAGAAAGAAGTTAAGTGACTTGCTCAGGGTCACACTGTATGCAAGTGGGGGTGATGGGATTCAAACCCAGATCTCCAGGTTTACAGCTCAGTGTCCTTAACCACTATGCTATACTGCATCCCAGAAGATTGGGATACAGCTTATGTTATAAGGACTGGTGTGACAGGAAGGGGATGGGTTGGCTCTTATAGTCAGGGAATGAGTCACTGTGGATGACAAGGTGGACATGAGGAGACAAATAGTTTCATAGGGTCCATCTGAGTTAACCTAATGAACAAGGGGTACAGAAGAGTCATCCTGGAGGTGCTATGTATCCCAAATAGTCAGTACAGCCTAATACCCAGTTTAATTGGGAAATTAAAAGACCTGACAAATTGGAGGCAGCAGTGATCATGGAGGACTTCACTTTTCTGGACATAAACTGGCATCTTGAGAGGGTTAGTGCCAAGGGCTAAGACCAAATTCCTTTCCACCATCAAGAACTGCTTCCTAGACACACTCCTTCGGGGTGCTACAATAGAGGTCAAAGTTTGATTCTGTGCAAATGCAGCAGTTCTGTGGGTTTTTTGTTGTGTCTTTGTGTTGTTGCAGGGGCATTTCTTGGGACCAGAGCTGTAAGGAAGTAGGAGGCAGGAACTAGCAACTGACATCCGACTGGAGAAGACAGACGCCGGGAGGGAAAGTTTCAAAAATGTAAGAACTACTAATTTCATTCACACAGTTGTGCCACAGTAGAGGTGGGTGTTTTATTCTGTGCAAATTCAGCAGTTCTGTGGGGTTTTTGGTGCATTTGTTTTTTTGCTGCAGGGGCATTTTCTGGGACTGGAGCTATAAGGAAGTAGGAAATGGGAAAAAGCAACTGCTGTCCAATCGGAGGAGAAAGATGCCAGGAGGGAGAGTTTCAAAACATAAGGACTACTAATTTCATTCACACACTCCTTCAGATGTGCTACAATAGAGGTAGTAGTTATATTCCGTGCAAATCTGGCAGTTCTGTGGCCATTTTGGTTCATTTGTTTTTTGTTTTTTGTTGCAGAGGCACTTTCTGGGACCAGAGCTGTAGGAAATAGGAGTCAGGAACTAACAACCGCCACCGATGCTGGGAAGGAGTGTTTAAAAAATGTAAGAACTATCAATTTCATTCACACACTTCTTCAGGGGTGCTACAATAAAGGTTGGAGTTAGATTCTGTGCAAATTCAGCAGTTCTGTGGGCTTTATGGTGCATTTGTTTTTTTGTTGCCAGGACATTTTATGGAACCAGAGCTATAAGGAAGTACATTACAAGTCACATTAAACTGTTGCATCAATGAGTTGCTTTAGCATTGATTTTTTGAGTTGGCAATGCATTGCCAAATCACACTGCATTAATTGTCAATGCTTAACCAGCTAAAGAGCAATGCTTGTAGAATGGTTTTGCAACTCAGTGGGAATGCACCTGCATTCCAGTCATAGTGCAATGCAAAGCTGCTTTTTAACTCTTAAGAAACAGCTTGGGCAAGCCTCTATTCTGGATCCAGCAACACTTATCACATTCATTTAGAAATGCTGAAGCAACTCATTGGAGGAGCAGTTTAATGTGACGTGTACTGTAGGAGGTGTGAATGAGCAACCTTAGTCCAATCAGAGGAGACAGACTGTGGGAGGGAGATTCTATACTCCTTTTTAAGGCAGTGATCATCAAGTGGACCTCTGTGGTGCAGACCTCCACACAAAGGAATTCAGAGCAAAGAGCACTACCTGGGAGTCTGCAAGGAGAGAAACAGCCAGGAAAGGCAGCCAGCAGCTGTACCCTGTTCCTCTCAATCTGTAAGTAGATTTATGGGGGGAAACAGGTGTCTTTAGTCACCAGGCATCAGGTAGGGAATAGCTGTAACCTCCTATATAGGCAAAGCTACACTAGAGCTTCAAAAGATGCAAACAACTAAGGGTAGATGAAAATACCTATATAGTGTAAGGTAATAAGAAGAATTCAAAGGACTAAAATAACAGGGAGAGGATTGGAAGGATATGATGATGGGAGTGATGCACTGCAGTGGTTGTGGGGTGGCAGTCTTCAGGGAGACCTTCTGGAGTTTGTGTTTAGCCCCATCTGCATGCACATCTCTGGGCTGAGGGAGGAGATTGCTAGACTCAAGTCTGAAGTAGCTAGGGTTTGGAGGACCTTCTACCACACCCAGGGACCACACAGTCTGCCACAGCTACCTCAGTGGTTGCCCAAAAGGAGGAGCAGCTGGACAGCAGTGGGCTCAGGGAGGGTTAGGATGGTGTGTCAATGTCACAGGAAGTACCTCAGGTTCGTGTTTCAAGGGTGAATACTAACAGTTCATGGTATTGCCTTTGGATTGTTTTCTACACTACTAGTATTTATCAGTTGCTTAGTGGTGATGACAGCAGCCCTTAGATGGGAAGGACTTTACATTTTCAACTATCTGGATGACTGGCTGTTCAATGCTCAATCCAAGGACCACCTGTCTTACATCCTAGCACATATCAGATAGCTGTTTCATGCCTTAGGGATTATGGTCACCCTGCCCAAGTCAGTCTTAACTCCCTTTCAGCATCTCCAGTATGTAGGTGTGATACTGGACACCACTTAGGAATCAGCCTTCCTGCCCCAGGACACAGCAGAACACCTGATTGCCTAGACCCAGGTGCTTTACAGCAGCAGGTATGACACACTCAGGACATTCCACATACTACTGGGCCTGATAGCTGCAGCCATTGTTATGGGTCCCCTGGCAAGGCTGCACATGCGGATCCCCCAACTGACATTAAGTGTTCAGTGCGATCAACACACTGATGATCTAGAACAGTGGGTTCTCATCACATCACTGGTAAAGTAAGTACTTCAGTAGTGGATGGGGCTGTCCCTCATCAGAATACCTCAGTAGGACAGGCTGCATTCTGGCATCGTTTCCCCAAACTCTGGAACCAGCTTCCTCATCAGATACTTCATTCCTCTTTGCCTCCTTCCTCTTCTCCTCCCTGCTCAATTATTTCTTCCCTAACTGTACCTGCTTCAAGTCTACCTAATGCCCCCACTATCGCACTAAGATGATTTTTTTTTTCACCTTCTGTTGTTACCTCTGCCAGTCTGTCCTCAGTCTTCTCCTCTTAATTCTGTTCTCCCCTCTCCCTAAGTACCTCTTGTTACCTAGGTGTTAGTATACTAGCTAATACTATTTGCTTGTTTATCTCCAGATTGAATCAAGCACTTAATATTATTCCACCATGAAGTGGATTTTTGCCATATGCCAATGAGCATTTCTTATGATACTGTTTTTTGTACAAATGCATGCCAATGTATGTTTTCTACTGAGCCTACTATATAATTTCAATTTGTATGCATTATGAACTGCCATATATAGGCACCTTGCTGTTTGTTGTTACTCCCCTACCCCCTACCCCCAGGACACACCAGAAGACTAGCAATTTGATTGTTCAGTGTGCCTTTCATGGTGAAACTTTTTAATAAATAAATAAATTTGCTCAAAGGGGTTTCTTTTCTAATCCCCTTCCCTCATCAGATCCTTACCATGGATGCTTCAGGAATGGGCTGGGGTATTCCCTCTACATAAATGTCTTAGTGATGAGGGCCATACTGTATGCTATGCAAGACTTCCAGAACCACCTGTCCACAGGGTATTTGCTGGTGCAGATTGACAACAACGGTGTAGTACAGTACATAAACAAACATGAGGGGCCTCACTCATACCCCCTGTGCAAAGAAGTGGTGAAGGTTTGGTACCGGACTTTAAAACATGGTCCAGAACTATTTGCCATCCATGTTTAAGGCATCCAAAATGTCATGGCAGACTGGCTAATCAGGTCACAGTCCAGAATGCATGTGTGGGAGCTGCTGACCTTGATAGTGGAAGACCGATTTAATAGGTGAGGTCATCCAGAGTTGGATCTTTTTGTGTCCCCACTCAATGCAGAACTGCTAAGTTTCTGCTCACTTACTCCAAGGCCTGGAGTTTTCTGGTGAGATGCATTGTCCCTCTCTTGGAAATGGAGGTTTGTACATACCTTTCCTCCCTTCTGTCTAAATCAGAGGGTGCTGAACAAGTGCCAGGTGGAAGGGGCCACTCTAATTGCATTCTTCTGATGTTGTCAGATCTGGTTCCCCTTACTGCAGCAGTTGGCAGTGGAACCTCCAATACCCCTGCCCCTGTGCAAAGGTTTACTGTCACAGGAGCAGGGCACCCTAGCTCATCTGGACCTGAAGTCACTCCATCTTCATTCATGGCTCCTGAGGACATAGCCATGGCAAGATTTGAGGTGTCTCAAAAGGTGGCTGATGTCCTGGTGGCTGCGAGATAGCCCTCCACTGGGGCCACTCATTCCATGTAGTGGAAGCACTTTGTTCTGTTGTCTGTTCCCATCACATGGATCCTTTCACTTGTTCATTGAATCAGATTCTAGAGTGCATGCATTCCCTTTCAGACAGTGGACTGTAATACTCTTCCATTAAGTTGCACCTGTCAGCCATTTCAGCTTTCCATGTGGTTATTAATGGTCGTAGGGTGGCACAAGTGGAGGTGTCCTATACATTTTTGAGAGGCATTATTCATTTAAAGCCTCCCATCTGTAATCCAGTCCCAGCCTGGGAAATTAATTTTTCTTTAGAGAAACTTACGTGGGCTCCGTTTGAGCAAGACACAACTTGTGAGCTACACTTTCTGTCGTGGAAGGCATTATTTTTAATTGCTGTGACTTCTGCTCTAAGGATTTCTGTGGTTCAGACTCTTACGTGTGAACCTCCTTATCTGATTTTCCACAAAGACAGAGCACCTTTGCATGCCAACCTTAAGTTTCTTCCAATGGTGGTATTTAAGTTTAATTTAAACCAAACTATCCACCTGCCAGTTTATTTTCTGGAGCATGCCAATCCAGGGGAAGCATTGCTCAATACTTTAGACATACATAGAACACTCAGATATTATGCTCATTGTATGAAGGACTTCAGGAAGTCCTCACATCTGTTTGTTTCCTTTGCCCCTGCAAAAGATGGCACTCCATTTTCTAAACAGCAAATGGTTGACCAACTGTATTAATTTTGTTACAGGAAGCATGGTAAGGAACATCTTGGGGTTGTTCGTGACCATTCAACCAGAGGCATGACTACCTCTGTTACCTGTTTTAAGAATGTATCAGCTGCAGAGATTTGTGCTGCTGCCACCTGGAGTACTATCCACACTTTCATTAAACACTACAGTCTGGACATTGCCTCTTGAAGAAGGGTAGGCTTTGGCCTGACTGTGCTTAAAGGCCTCATGTTTTAGGCTTATAACCTCCAGCCACCTAGAATGTCTGTCTGTCAGTACTGCTTGGAATTTGTTCCACAGGCTTGGCCTGATGAAAGAGATATCCTCAAAGAAGATAATACATTTACTGTATCTAAGAAATTACCACAACAGTAGATCTTTGAGATAATCTATTTCATCAGGCCATGACATCCTACCCTCCATCCCCCTTGGACTCTGAGCTTCTCCATCCTAGTTCCTCTTTCCTGAATGGTCTACCGTATGTTCTGTCTTGCTTGGTAGTGAGAAACCTGAGCTGTCCCTCAGTTCCTCAGGAGGAGGTCCTCTGAGAATGATCTCCAGCAGGGAACTGAGGAGGATGCAGGGACACCTACATTTATATAGTGGAGGATATCAATGTCCAACGTCACCATGAGTGGCCCCAAGTAGATGGCTAGTAAAAAAGTTTCCATGTGGTCCTAGTGCCTGGCAGCTATACTTCTACAGGTGTGGTCTGATGAAAGAGACTCTCTCAATGGTCTACTGTTATGGTAAGTTCTTTTGTAACTGTATTTTCAGCATAACAATACAGTATGGGTATCATTCTACCACTCAGTTAATATCCACTATACCACTACCTATTTCATCCTGTTACTTAAGCTGTTCATAAGAATTGTTATTTGTAATACCATTCCTGTGAAAGTTGCATGTTATTTTTTTACAGCATTGAAACAAATGCCATACTGAACCGAAGTACATGATTTCAAATTATATCACTTTTTCCTGTTTCCTTGTTCCCTCCCTTATGAAGACCATCAGATGATCATCCCATATTAATTCATTACTTGCACTGTGATTTGACTGTACATGTTTATGCATCTATTGTTGCCTTTTGTTTATTGCTATTTCATACCATGTTGTATCCACTTCTCTGGGTCATTCCTGGAAACAAGCCCTGGCTCAGTGTGCCTGCCCCAGGTCACCAGATTTTAAATAAGTAAATCTGTATTGAGTGTCCATTACTAGTTGAAATCAGTACAGATGTACAGTATATACAGATGTAATGTGATTTCCTTTCTGTTCATGTTTCCAAGGATTTTATCCTACACTGATATCAGGCTCACAGGTCTAGATTCTCCATAATCCATTATGCTGGCTTCATTAACTAAGAGTATATTTTTGTCAGTCCCCAAGTCCACAGGCATCTTGCCAGTATCTGGACAATTTTGGAATATCCCTTCAGGACTTCTGGTATTGCATGCTTTTTATTCATGAAGTACCAATTGGTGTAATCCATCTGTTCCCCTTGATTTATTATTTATTAGTGCAGCTGATTGCAGTTTCTCTGCATTTTTTGAGAAGCAATAGTTTATCTACACAAATAAGGCAAAGGAACATTTCTGATAATGTTTCATGAAAATAACATTGTGAAAGTGACTGAAATGCTTTTTTAGCATTAAAAGAATTTGCAAGCTATTCATGTACAGCATATGTAAAAGCAATTTTCTGTGTTTTATTAACTATTTATCTGTATTCTCTATAAATATTATTTTATAATTTGCAGCTTTTAAGTTAAACTTTTCAGCATTTAACTGGAACAAAACTAGATAAAGTGACATGGATTAATCAACTGCCCAGGTGCCTTACCTCGAACAGTCTAATTGCATAACTGTCATCACCAAAACATGAAAAAACATCACTTCAGTTTTGTGGTAACAGCCAGTGAGCACATTTGTATAATATAATATAATATAATATAATATAATATAATATAATATAATATAATATAATATAACATAATTTAATTTATTTAGTTGTTTAACCAGGAGTAGCACACTAAGCTGAAAGCTTTATTACAGGGGCAACCTGGAAGCACAAGGAAGTTAAGTGACTTGCCCAGGGTCACACAGTATGCAAGTGGAAGCTGTGGGATTCCAACCCAGGTCTGGTCTGCTGGATGTCACCAGATTTGCAGCTCAGAGCCTTAAACCACTACGCTATACTGCCTCCCCATATAATTAAATATAATGAATGAAGTATTGGCACCCATACACAATGAGCCTGTGTTTCCACTGGGGGCTAAGAGACTAGTATATGGACCTAGAGAGAGAAGCTCGACATCTCTATGCTGGTATCTCAACCCCAAGATGAAAACACGGGGTGAGTTGTGTCTGGGCATGCACACTGTATTTGTTATAGTATATGGTACTCCAAGATTTTTTTTAAGTGATTTTTCTGAAGGTTTACATTTAACAAGGTTTTATACCTTGCGATCACACTCCCAGTTGTTGACGGCAGCTCAGTGTGCTGCTAAGTCCATCAGTGCAGTCCTGTTCCAGTGCTGACTGTTGAAACTTTTGCAGCAGCTTTTGATTAAAAAATTTGTCAAATTAGTACAGTTTGGTAACATAGAGCCAATTATATCAGTCTTTGTCCAAATCATCTCTGTAAAATGCTCGCTATGTGCCACTGCCATATTTGTTTGCATTTTTAGTTTGAACAGGTCTCATTCATCCAGTCATGGGGCAGAGAGCACAGAGCTGATGAATATTAATTAAGGGCTGTAGAATATGTACTATATACTGTGCACAATAACATTTAGAATATGCACAACAACATTTAAAACATGCACAACAAGATTTCAGCAGCCACTGCATTCAAACACAAAAGCCCTAAATATGTATATATATATATATATATATATATATATATATATATATATATATATATATATATATATATATATATATATATATATATATATATATATATATATATATAAAATGAAACTAAATTACATTGAAATACATACTTTACTTCTTAGGTTAGTGTAATACCCAGGGTTATCTTTTCTACAATATTATAATAAATTCTTATACTATAGGCTAACGTGATGTTTCTGAAATGTGCTGTACTGAATGTGGTCTCAATTCACTAAACAAACTCACATAATGCATATGGTAACAGCAAACAGGTCAATGTGAGAGAACGGAACATTATTGCAAAAGTTAATTATGTTACTTGTATATTCAGAGATAAAAAGTCAATTAATATGAAACTTGTATAATCTTAATGATTGTCTTACACCCTTTTCAGTAACTTACATATATTCTGATACACCTCTTCAAAGTACATTAACAAGGCCACAGTTACAAGAGCAGCACCTTCAAACAACCTCAGAGTGAGTGTATGAAGCATCAACCAAGGGAGACAGCATCCCCCCACATCCATCCACCTAAGGGAGAAATTGTGGCCTTTTCTCTTTAATATGAAGTATCTATATTGTCATCCCTGACCAAATAAAATTAACTAGTCTGTGTATAATTTTATCCATTCTATAAATATCTGTTACAATGTCATACAACTGTATTATAATGTATGGTGGAACATTGTTAGGAATGGAAATCTGTCTCTTTAAAAACTTTGTTATGCTGCACTAGCTACATCAGCTATTTTGTTATGATGCACTATGTAGCTAGTGCAGCATAACAACTTAGAATGGGGTCGCTCATGCACGATATGCAAACTTCCCCCTTTCAGAAGTGGCTGCAGTGGTGAGAGCTGTAATGAAGGAGAGCGTCAGATGGGAAAAAAATGAGGAGCGGCTTCAGTAAACAACAAAGTAAGGGGAAATGTCCATAACCATGCCACAGCAGCAGAACCATACATTATAAGACAATGAATGGTTCTCTAACTACAACAAGCATGTGCAGAGTCTCGAGGTTGCACATGGCAACCAAAACCTCTCAAGCTTCGATCTTGAGGTTTAAATTGTCACCATGGGTACCTCTCAATGGCTACACAAGCTTGTTGTAGATAGTGCACCATACATTGCAGTGGAGAGAGGCAGAAGCCACAGTCTTCTTACAGCTTTATTTTGCTGCTGTCAAAAGTATTATAAGCAGGCATTTATTGTGTTTAGCAGTAATGCCATCATCAGGGAGCATTAGCTGCAATGTCAAAGTACAGTAGGAGGCAAGGAGTCCATGGGATCAAAAAACTCCTTTAGTTCCTCCTGCCCTTCTCTCCAGTAGCCAGAAAGCACATACTGAAAAATGTGGTTATATGTTGCCTGTTGTTTCCTGGAATTCCTACAATCATGTGAAATAATTTGGGGTTGAAATTTTACCTGAATAACTGGGGTTTAGTTGAGTCATACACTATAAATTTCCACACAGATGTTCTCCATATAAGGGATGTTGTTAGTGTGTAGCTTGTCTCAAGCACATTTCCCAGTTTCCTGATGCAGTCCAAGTAGCCAGTTCCACCTCCTGTTATATAATTTCAACCTCTATGGTAGTTATCCAGGGTAGAGAGAAGGTTTAATATAAATCAGAGATTAAGTCGTAAAGTTTATAATGCAGAACTCTTTGCATAATTATTGTAGTTAGAGGATGGTGAGTTTCTAATGCTTTATGTATCTGACAGTTCTTATTAATATAGTCCTGTACCTTTAAACACTGAAAAAAATGTTTTGCAGAATAGCATACTGTTGTTGCAGCTGTTCAAAAGATAGTTAATATCCCCAATTATAAAACTGGAACATATGGCAGAGATTATGTATTTCTCTTTGTCTAAAACTATTATCAATGGTACCCAGACAGATCTGTGAGTCATAGGTGAAGAATTACAGGGAAAATTTCATTTCTAATGTTAGGCCACTTCATAAGTACGTTCCAGTGTGAAAGTACCACTTGTGTTAAGAGATTATGAGTGATGCAGGAGGGATTAGCAGAGGACTAAAACAAATCCTTGGTGTTGGATGGCAAGAAGTGAAACAGATCCAGTTGCTTCCAATGGGCTATATAGCTAAGCACCAACCAACAACAGATTGTTTTCCAACCAGGGCTTCAGTTAACTCCATTTTGGGAGTATTTGACTTTCAAAAATAAAGCAAAAACTTCCAAAATAAAGTGGGAGGAAGTCATTGACTTCCGAATATAAAAAACAAAATGAATGACTTCCAAAACTGAAGGCACAAAAGCCAAGAAATTATGGATTGTTCCAAAAGAAATCATACTTTACTACTAATATTAATATTAACATCCATAAATTAATCATTCTTCACATACTGACTTCCAAACTGTGGGATCTGGGATGTGTCAACCTGACAGACCTCAAATCCAACCTGACACTTGCCAGATTTATTAAAAAAACTATGACCTAAAGTTCCCCCACTTACTTGTCTAAACAGCTCAAGTTTGTCAACTTGCTCTCCTCTCAATCAACTTTAAAAAACAACATCAAAATACCCTTGTTTCAAACAAACATGGGACAACGCTCCTTCAGTTACTGTGCCTCCCCACTCTGGAAAAGAATATCTCTCTCCATTAGAGAATCACATTAATTTTTTTCACTCTACCTGCAAGGAGCTGTTTGGGGTCCTCTTGTTTCCTGCCATCTGAGCCTGAAGTTCATCTCCCCCCCCAAGGTACTATCTCAGGACGCTTTCCTGTCTGGGGTTGTGGGAGTGTACTGTAATTGAGGCATGTCATTGAGAAGTGGGATCTCCCTACATTCAAATGTTTGCACTGCTCACAACTCTAGAAGAGCATTCATTTTTTTCACTCTACCTGCAAGAAGCTGTTTGGGGTCCTCTTGTTTCCTGCCATCTGAGCCTGAAGTTCATCTCCCCCCTCCGAGGTACTATCTCAGGATGCTTTGCTGTCTGGGGTTGTGGGAGTGTACTGTAATTGAGGCACATCATTGGGAGGTAGGATCTCCCTACATTCAAAAGTCTGTGCTGCTCACAAGCACAAGTGGTTGAGCGAGCGACTGTGAGTGGCGCGAGTGCCACTCGTCAAGGAAAAGCTCTCCTCCTGGTGTCTTGCTTCTATTATTTGGAAGACATTTGTTGATCAGGACAACTCTGAAGCAATAAGTTCATGATAAAAAGTGTCTGCTCAGGTTTGAGAAAGTCTGTTGTTTAGTCTGTTATTGTGTTTTAAAATGTTATTGATATATGCAGTTTTGGTTTCTTTTGTTTTATGCCCAATTTTAACGGTTGTCCCCTCTGATAAAAATGGTAGTTTTCAGTTAGATTATTCTTGCTTACATTGCACAAGTCATGAATATGGCTGGACCTGGGACAGTTTGTCTGAATTCTGTGTTTCATTTGTGGTAACTGATGAAATTTTCTGGGTGTTTGTTTTACTCTCAATCTAAAATTTTGTCAGCCTGTTTGTAAATTGGTTAAGACCCTTATAAAGAGGGAGAGACAGTATGAGAGTAGGACAATTTATAAAAGGTTATTAATGTTGTTGCTTCTAATATCAGGACCTGTGCATCCCCACCCTGGACCTAATATGTCTCAAATGGAGGAATCTGATTTTGACTCAGTTGGTTCACATTTGGGTTCAGTCTCCCCCACACTTAAGATTGTACACCTGAATATTCAGAGTCTGCTCTCTAAATGGACCCAATTTGTTGCATGATCTCAGCTACATTCATTTGATGTAATCACACTTTCTGAAACTTGGTTGCATCATGGTATATTAGACTCTGAGATCTATCTTCCTGATTATAATTTAATTAGATAGGATAGAGTAGGAAAAAGGGGAGGTGGAGTAATAATGTAAATTCATTGCAAACTGGATTACACTGTTCTGGAACATTTATTGGGAAATTCAGGATGTAATATGATTTCTATAGATTTGGTTCTAGGACACAGTAAACATTTGATCCTTAGTACAGTATATTTTCCCCTGGGTAGTCTATCCAATGGTCTTGAATTGTTACTTTCATTTCATGAGTTTATATCAAATAGAGAGTGGATTGTCTTAGGTGATTTAAATTGTAGTTGGGATAAGAGTTTGAAAAATTAAGTTATAGAAATCCTGGTTGACCTTGGTGTTAGGCAATTAATAGAGGAAATCACAAGGCCTAATTATAAATCGGGGGGGAGGGACTGTTCTTGATTGGATCTTGGACTCGCATGCATACAGGATAACCAATTGGAAGGTTATGCCTGATGTTATGAGTGCAAATGAAGTTGGCATGCTCGTTAGAAACAAAGGCTATAACACCATGATTTCTTGAAACAAATTATTTATTTTGTATAAATAGTCCCAATACAAAATAAATCATTTGTTTCAAGAAATCATGGTGTTATAGCCTTTGTTGCTAATGAGCATGCCAACTTCATTTGTATTTTGAATTCACTGAAAATTAGCAAGCTCCACCGATAAAACATTCAGTAAGGATTTATACAAAGAAGAGGCAATTTCCCTGGACACCTCCTTTTTTGATGTCATGAGTGACCATCATTCCATCAAATATGAATGGTCAGTTAGGGTGTTTAGGGGGCCCCTTAGATATATTGAGTGTAGAAATCTGATGAATCTGACCTCCCAGAAAATAGAAGACTTGTCAAAAGAAATAGATTGGTCTTCCTTTTTTTCCTGTTTCAATATTGATGCAATGTGGGATTTTGTCTGTATTGCTTATAACGCTATTGTTAATAGGGTCTCCCCTTTAAAGAAAGTTAGAGTTAGATCTCATAAACAAGAATGAGTTACAAGGGATCTCATTTCTTTAATGAAAAAATGTGATAAGTGCTGGAAGCAACTTAGGGTATCACAGAATTCTGTTCATCTTCAAGAGTATAAAACACTCAGAAACAAATGTAAATCTGAAGTCAGGAAAGCTAGGGTTGTCCACTGTGTTAATGAGCAAAGGAATTCCAGGGACAATCCCAAAAACACTTGGGACCTACTTAATAAAATGATGGGAAGGCAGAAAAATGATTCTGTACCCATTATTCATTAAGATGGACAGAGTATTAGTGATCTGTCCTTGGTTTCTGATGTCTTTAATAGACATTTTGGGAATCCCTTTCGAACTCCTATAGTCCCTGATAGTGGAATTAAATCTGAAGATGTTTGTAATGACACCAAACCTAAGTTTTATTTTGAATATGTCACTCCTTTCTTAGTGAAAAAATACATTTTGGAAAATAACCCAAGATCTTTTCAGGGTAATGATGGAGTGGATATCAGGATTATTAAACTGGGTATAAATTGTTTTGCTTACCCTCTCTCTCATATTTTCAACTTGTCTCTGTGTTATAATGTTTTCCCTTGTAGCTGGAAATTAGCAACCATAAACCTATTTTGAAGAGTGGAAGTCCTTTCACTGTTTCTAATTATCGACTAATATCCCTTCTGTCACCCATTTAAAAAATTCTCGAAAAAGTTGTTATGGATCAAACTTTGGCTTTTCTCGGGAAGTATTCCCTTCTTTCAGCCAAAATAACATGGCTTTAAGCCAGGTTTTAATACTGAAACAGCCCTGGTGGGGTTCACAGGCAGTGACATGGTGCACTCGGGAGAGGATATTCATGTGTGGCACTGTTTGTGGACCTCACCAGAAACTTTGACCTGATTAAATTTGGTCTTCTTCCTAGTGTTCTTCATGGACATCATTTTTCTGGTGAGGTAGTCAGGTGGTATCAAAGTTACTTATGTAAAATATATCATAGAACAATCATTGGTCCAACAACATCTAAGAAACTTCCTTTAGTTTGTGGTGTACCCCAGGGTTCAATCCTGGAGCCACTTATTTTTTCATTTTTTATGAATTCTGCCACTAGGATTTGTACTCAAACTGAGATGATTCTTTATGCGTACGATGCAGTCATTTTTTGTTCTAGTCCCAGACTTGAGACTGCCCTTTCTTGTCTTCAGACTGACTTTGGGCTTTTTCAGGATTGGTTACTACAAAATCACTTGGTACTTAATTCCTAAAAAACAGGTAATTTCTTTTCTTGTAATAAGAAAGAGACTCTTAATTTTCCATCAGTCATTGATAGAGGGGGTAATACAATCAAATTGGTTTCAGTTTTTAAATATTTAGGAATTATTTTAGATAGTCATTTTACTTTTGAACTGCATATTCAAAGTCTTAGGAAAATCCTGCATCAAAGGTTGGGTATTTTATATCAGACTAAGACATTTTTGACTCTTGAATCCAGAAAACTTTTGGTTCAGATTTTTTTGTTTTTGGTGTTGGATTATGGTATTCTGATATATACCTGTTCCTGTAATAGTGCATTGAATTATCTTCAAGTAACATACCATTCGGAACTGAGATTTTGGCTTAATATGCCTTTTCAATCCCATTTTTCTGATCTGTATGAACAGTCCTATTCATTATCTTTTGACGATCGTGTTTGCTTTAAAATGGGTACTTTTTTATATAAAGTTAAATTGGGATTTCTTCCTTTATCTTTTTCTTCAGTGTTTCCCAGGGCTTTGAATGTCTTATCTACTAGATCTCAGTTTAAATTTAAGTTTAAGATACCGCTATTTAAGAAGACTTTTGGGCAAAGATCTTTATTATTTAGAGCTACAACGTTTTTAATAAGATACCAACTGACATTGTTGAAAGTAATTCTATATGGAGCTTTAAAAAAAGTTTAAAACAGTGGCTTTTCTCTAAAAAATGAATGTTTTTGTAATATCTATGTATTGAACAGCACCTGCACTTTTTGTGGATTGAGTGGTTTGCTCTGAAATTTTGTTTTCAGTATTTTGTATTGTATTTTAGATATGACTTGTCACCTGTGAAAATGGGCAGTTTTGCTCATCTGGTTTTACAAGTATAAACAATAAATTGAAATTAAATGAAATCACCAACTGTCTCTGCTTTTACAAAGAAACTAAAAGACTTTTACTTTACACTCAACGCCTGTGACTGTTTTGTGTAAATACTCTATGTATCCCCTCTGTAATTGTACTCAAAGTAACATCTGCACTAATTTTTCTTTACTGTTCTCGTAATCAATTATTGCACTATTTTTGCACCATCTGTTTCAAGGATGTAACTTGCACTCAAAGATTGTATGTATTATTATAAATGTCTGTGCACTTGCACCCAGGTTGTGCCTGAAAAAGGCATTTGTTGCCAGTGCACTTACCTGGTTACTAAAGTGAAAATAAATAAATATTTTGACTTCCAAAAAATTGGAATGACTTCCAGATTTTGAATCATGGAAGTATTTGACGTCCACTAAAGGAAAACTGAACCCCTGGTTCCAACTACACACATCACTGATAATCTTTGACATTTAGTAGTCACAATCCTTCCTTATGTGTTGGTAATTTCAATGTTTTATAAGCAATGCATTAAGGTTTTCCATGCCAGAGAAATATAGCAATAAGAGTGTTCTGAAGCCTGTCTATACAGAATAAAGAGAAATGAAAAAAAATATGTGGATGGGGTGATACTGTAGGTAACATCTGAAAAAAGGGCAACGTATGGGATGATATATTCATCCTGTGTCAAATCCGAGAATCAATTGCAATGGCAAGACATCCCATCTTCCTAAATCAAGTGTTATCTGAAATTGCAAGTTTAGTTTTATGAAGGAATTTTAATACTGAGGCAATTGTATGCTGAGGTATTTAATCCTCTCCTGTGCCCACTTGAACATACTGTATGTCTCTGTCTGATCTTTGGGGAAGGGGAGCACACTGTTAAAATACAGGACATCTGACTTATCTTTATTAATTTTGTAGCCCACCAGTTGGCCATAAGTATGCAGTGCATCCCAGAGATATTGGAGGGATTCTGTTCAGTTTGTTAAATCAATAAATTGTCAGCATAGAAGTCTACGTTATGTGTATGATTAAGTATAGTAACCCTTCCTGTGTCTATTCATTGCTTAAAAAGCTGAATCTTTTTTTTTCTCATGTACAGTAATGCAAACAAAAAGGGAGAAGAGGGCATTTCTGATGTATTCCCGCTGGCTGTTTAGTATAAATGATGTGTTCAGTAAACGTGCATGTTTGTATTGTTCAACAGTTGCTGCCTATTATAAAACCCTTTTGGTCTTTGTAAATGAGACAAGGGATCACCTTTTCCAGTCTCTATGCCATATTGGATATAAAAAGTTTATAATCAACATTTTAAATTAAATTGGAGTATAGTATTCACATTGATACTTGTCCTTGGTTGGTTTTAATATTGCTAAAATCCTTGCATACCTCCAAGTATCTGGGAGGGACCTGCACTCCATGTCCCTTTGAAATTCCATTAGTAACAGCTTGTTTATGGGAGTCTGAAACACTTTAAAAGTTCAGCATTATAACCACATGGGCTGGGTCATTTTAACCCTTTCAACTTAGCCAACACTGCCTCCAATTCACCAGCTTGCATATGGCATGTTGATGGTAGGTTTCCCTCCACTGAGACCATTGGTGTGGTTATTGCAGTAAAAAAAAGATTTCATATTGCTGTGACTCTAGTTCCTGAGGTTGAATGTACAGCTGTTGATAATAGAATGTTCATGTATTCAATATCCAGTTTTGTTCTTTATGTGGAGCTGACATGTCTGAGGCTGGCTATGGTCACCTATTTCTGCTGTTGCAGCTAGCGATTAGCTAATAATTTGTAGACACTAGGAACCTCCCAATAATATTTTTATCTAGGATACCACAGAGCTGCTGCAGTTCAGTATTTAAAATGTCATGTATCTCTACTTGTGTCCCTTTGCTTTGCAGCAACAGTGACTAATCACCTAGTTTATGCAAGTCCTATTGAAATTGGAGCTGCTTGGTCAAGAAAGCCAAGCAAGACTCACACTGCCCTTTTTTGTAGCTGAATTAAATAGCATGACTCGTCAGAGGAGTACTTAAATGATTTTTCATAAAATGATGAGGTTAATTTGTCTTGTAGCTTTATTTGAAATATATTTCTGTGATTATATTGCCAGTCCAGCCAACACATTCCTGATCATTTCATAACAGTTGATTAAATCTCCATTGTGTATTTTTTGGGAGGGGCCTAATACTCTAATTTCCCTAATACTCTCCAATATTATCAACAATAAGACTGGAGCATGATCTAAAAGAAGAATCTGTCTAAAGTTACATGGTTGCACCTTCTCTGTATGCCTCTCCATGATAAGAAAAAAACATTATTCTGCTATATTCTATGCATGGGGGGAGTGGAGGAAAGATGGGAAGAAATTAAGGGGATTATTCTCAAGGCAGCAAAGTAATGCATGAGAATGGTAACCGAAAGACAGAGGTACAAAAGACCAACAGGTTTCTTGAAAAGGTCAGGGATGCAGAGAGGCTCCAAAATGAAGGTCTTCAATAACTACAAGAAGAAACAGGAGAAGGAAGAATGGGGTGACTACCAAATGAGAACTAGGAAGCCAAGAAGGCAGTCAGAGATGCAAAGCAGATACAAAGCTGTGAATTGTGGAAGGGGTCAAAGGTGGGGAAAAAGTTTTCCAAGGTATGTTAGGGAAAAAAGAATAATGTGAGGTGGAATTATTAGGATACCAGAGGGAGGCTGGGTAACAGAGAAAGACAAGCAAAATGTAGCCACTTTTAAAGATTACTTCTGCTCTGTATTCACAAAGAAATACAGTGGGCTTCTGTTAGAGTGTGGCATAAGGCACCTGGAAGGGAAATTCTGGAGATGACGCAGCTGCTAATTACTAATGAAACAGTCCAAAAAGGGTTGCAGCCCTAAAGATGGATAAAGCCCTGAGGCCAGATGGGAGGATGCTCAAGGAAATGGCATCTGAACCAGCTGAATACCAGGCTGGACTATTCAATAGCTTTATTTAGACAGGAGTCATTCTGAAATACAGGAGGGTAGCAGACATCGGTTGACTGCACAGTGAGGTGGACAAAAAGCAACCGGTAACTACAAACCCATCATCCTTACCTCCATTGTGGGTAAACTGGTGGAGACACTAGTCAAATAGGACTTAGTGGATTGTTTGGAGAGAAATGAGCTGAAGGACAGTAAACAGCATGGGTTCATGTCAGGAAGGTCTTGTCATACCAACTTCATAATATTCTTTGGGTAACAAGGATAGTGAATAAGGGTTACAGTGTAGAATTACTCTACTTAAATTTCAGCAAGGCTTTTGACTTGGTGCCTCACAGAAGTTTGCTGAAGAAGCTAGAGGATCTGGGTGCAGCAAAGGATGCGTTGTGTTAAATGAAGTCAAATTCAAGGGAGGGAGATCAGTAGTGGGATGCCGAAAAGACTGATCCAGGGTCCAGTCCTTTTCACTATGTTCATCAGCAACTTAGTGAAATGAATTCTGGGCAAGATGTTTCCCTTTGCAGATGACACTAATCTCTGTGGCAGAGTAGAGGGGGAGTATGGGGATTAGGGATATGTTGAGGGACCTGCAAAGGCTGGAGGTGGTCCAAGGTTTGGCTGTTGAAATTCAAAATCAAAAAGTGTTAGGTGATGCATATAGGGAACAAGAACCCCAGGGCAGAGTACTGAATGGGAAGGGCTGATCTGGATACTATTTCTGAGGAAAGAGAATAGGAGTCATCATTAATGAGTCCCTTAAATAATCTATCTAGAATAATAAGGCCTACAGTAAAGCAAACATTATTCTGATCTGTGTTGGGAGGGGCACTGAGGGAAGAAGAATGGCAGTATTACTGTCTATAGATCACTGGTGATGGCACACCTGGATTAGAGTGCTCTGTTCTGGAGTCCTCACCTGAGGAAAGATAAGGACAGGCTAGAGACAGTGTAATGTAGAAAAATTATTCACAGCCAGCAGGACAGGACCTGCAAAGTTGATTAGGCCACTGTACATGTAGTTACTGGAGGCCAGAAAGGAAAGGGAAGATATTTATTTAGTTTTTGTTGACCGGGTAAGTGCACTAGACAAATCCTGCCTATTTTCAGGCACAACCTGAGGGAGGCAGATACAGATGCATGCCAACTGACCTTGAACCAGATTAAGCTGTTGGTGGTATGTTTTTTAGTGAATGTGAGATATGATGGAGACCTTCGAATTCCTGAAAGGAATGAACAAGGTGAACTGTGAGAAACTATTCAGCAGGAATAATGAATCAAGAACAAAGGAGCATGAGTGGAAACTAGTGAGGGGTGGAGGTTCAGGACAGAAGTTAGAATGTTTTACCTTACAGACATGGTGGTTGGGACATTAAACAGTCTACCAGCTGACGTGGTGGATGCCAAGACCATTAATGGGATCAAGCATGGATGAGTTATTAGTGAAGGGCTTAGTGGTTACTCAGGGCTGCAGCACCAAAACAGGGTGCATGGGAGAGGACAGTGTGGGCTACAATGTATACAGACAGAGGTTATGATAGGCCGAGACAGGCAGTTTAGGCTAGTAGTTAGAGTAAAGAGCTGTGAATGAGGCTGGTACATCTAGCAGATCTGGATTTGATTCCCAAAACCTCCACTTGCATACTGTGTGAGTCTGAGCAAGGGAAGTCACTTCACCTCCACAGTGGTCCAAGGACACACCTGAAAAAAAGACAACTGTGCCTAGTGAACCTTACCTGGTTACCAAAGAATAAAAAAAATGTGAGCAGAGTGAATGTCTGCTGTCATTGTATCTATATTTCTATACATATTAATCGAGTGAAGAAAGACTGCAATCTTGGTGTTGGGGTTGAGGGTGACTACTGTTCACCATACAGTATGCCAATATATCCATTTGCTTGAAGCTGTTTCTTACATTGTCTATGTGCTGACATATTCCTCTGCTGTGTCACACCTAAGGTATCCATTTTTGTCAGTTTTGATATTAATGCCCACACCCACTCAAAATTAGTATCCCTCTAATGACCTGAATTATAAAACAACCGTTGCACTGAGGAGGCATCTGAGCCTAGTAAGAAGTAAACATTCAGAATACTGATATCATCCTCATTTAAGGAGCTCACAATAATGTTGTTCCTTCCCTCTTTGCCTGTTATAGTATCATAAATCTGTAATGGAGTGAAGTACAGTATTTAATCAAGGACTCAGCACCGATTGCCATTTTTATAAGAAGAGGCTATCACCTTTTCAAACCAAATGTGGTTTATTTATCATGCTCAGCAGACAAGACATGCATCTCTTGAAGTAGGAAGACATCAAGTGTCTGCTTTTTTATAGCTGAGAACACCTTTGCCCATTTTGGTGGTTAAGGCCATCTACATTGTGCAAATATTATGCCATGCCCCAGCCACCAGCAGCGTCTGAAGACTAGGAACTGCCAAATTTGAGCCACAAAAGCCTGCTTCAGCTTCACACTCACCTCTTTCTTGCAAAACTCTCCTCCTACATCCTCCCCCTAGCACCTCTTCCTTTCCACATTACTACCACACCACGTTCCCTCCTCTGTACACCAGCTTACCCTCACTACCCACTTGCCATTGCTTGGCCTAGGCCCTTGGAAGGGTTCTCTGCATCCTGGAGGGGTCCAGAACCTAGGCAAATACCTTTCTCGCATCCTACTCCCACCCCATTCTTTCCTGAAAGGACTGGGTCTCGGTATTTCTTATTTCCCACCTCCTTCTTTCTTAGTCCTTCTGAAGCCTACTCCCCATTGCTGCCTACTTCCCTCCTGTTGTGCTCTACCTCTGACTTGTGCAGGCAGGGTCCACAGCATACTGGAGGGGCCAAGACCCAGCAGCCCCTTATCTTCCCCTTCTCTTCCTTCCTGATGTGCTCTAACTTCCACTGCCTACAGTCTGCTTCCCTCCTTTTCATGCTTGATCTCCACCTGGTACAGGCAATGTCCTCAGCATTCTGGAGGGGTCAGGCCCTGGCAGACCCTTCTCCTCCACCGCTTGTCCTCCCCTGCTCCAAATCCCCTCCTTTCCACACCCATGTTCTCTGCCTATATGCCCCCACCCACCCACCTTCTCCCCTACTTCCTAGCCATAGTTATTGGCTAACCCCTAATCTGTAATGCACTTATAGTCAATCTTGCACTTTTGTTATACCTTGAACATTTTCTTCTATCTGTGTCTCTCCTTGCAATCTTGCCCTAGTTCAACCTCCTTGTATTCTATCCAGCCATTTTCTAACTACAAAGCTGTATCCCACCAAGTGTTTGCCAAAGATATTTGTGCTATTGTATCTATCTAGTTCAAGACTGTTAGCATTGTATTCCATCTAGTTCATACCTGTTAACATTCCTCCTTTTCAGCAATTCTGTATGGTCTGCTCACTTTATTGAATGTAATCAATTTGTATATCTATATTGTGTACCAAATCTCTGTATACTATCCTCATGTTCCCCTACCCTCCAGGTCGCACTGGGAGATGAGCAACTTCTTGCTCAGCGTGCCTTCCAGGTGAAACATTTCAATAAATAAAATAAGTACAAAACAGGGCAAACAGGCTACTAGAAAGCATAAACAAAAAAAAGCATCACCTCTAGTGTTGAGGTGATTACTGGCTCAGCAGTCTAAAGGGGTCGGGGGTTTAGGGCACAAAATAACATTCATATTTATTCCAGATTTTGGGGAGAGGTGCCAGGCATGTGCCAGATCTAAGACTATCACAACAGGGGCCCCAATAATATTTCACTCAGGAAGCAGAGATCTAATGTCCAGACAGGAACTGGGATTGTGAAGTATGTCTTTAGTCTGACAAACATGCTGGTAACACAATACAGAAACAGGGTGGTCTCCCAGATTTGGTACTGTACAAGCACAGGAAAAACAGAACTATTTTCGTCCAGAACAACACTGTTAGGGCAAGTTTCCTCAAACATTCCTGTCCACATATTTCAAACTGCCCATTCCTATACTCTAGGCATCTTGGACATTTTCTTCCATTAAAGTGTAATTCTCGTGGGAGTTGCCACACACTTTAAAACACACATTTCCTACTTCCAACAAAGTGTAAATTCTTGTGGAAGTTACCATACACTTTAAAAGACATTTCACTGGGGCAATGACATCCGTTAACATTCCCCAGCTAACCTGGTGCCCATACGTGAATCAGTTTGCACTGACCGGGGAATCAAACTGGGGTTATGCCCAACCCTACCCCATGCTTAGTCTCTGTCCTTACTTCTGGGATACACCAAACTGGATCCTTCATTTCACACAAAATGCTAAAGGACTCCAACACTTTAAACTTAAAACATTCAGGACATTTTTGTGGTGATACAGTGGTCCTGATAGGTGCACTCTAATCTTATCTGTGGGTACATACATCTCAGACCAACCCCAAAAAACAGTCCCATGAATCTGTACTTACAGCTTGGTTGCTTTCTTTTACAGATATGGAAAATGTAAAGGAAAAAACCCCTCTCCTTCCAGGTAGCTTTGTCACAGGTTCAAACTGCACACCTTTTCTCTTGGCAGCTGAAACACATTGAGATCTCCAGGGGATTTCCCCTTTGCACCACTGAAATACAGTCTATTCAGATAAATGGTCTCTACCACTTCAGTTGTCACTGATGCTGTTCCCCAAACTAGGGTGAGAAATATAGCTGAGGTCCTTTACCCAGTCAGCCACTGGACTGACTGGCAGGAACCCCACTACAGAACTCCTCTCTTTTCCACTGCTAACTACAGACTTCCAACTACAGACTGACTGCTCTACCATCTGAACATTCTAAATTTCCACAGAGCATCTGATTCCAAAGTGGTTTATGCTGCTGTGAGAATTCTAAATGACATAATCCATTCCTCATTCAAGCTAGCTGAGTAGGCAATGATGTCATCTACCCAGATCTCCTAATAAGCTCTCTATCTTCCTAAGGCTAACCTGATGGGATTCTAGTAACCCTAGGGGACTTGATAGTTACACAAATGAAACGAATACTGCATGATAATTTAGGCACAATAATTCAAGTAAATTGTAGTGCATTGGTGACCCTGTTCCAAATAGCACCCACCTTGATACCCCCCTCCACCCTAGTACAACCATCAAAAGTGTATCGACACATGTTGAATATACAGTAACACCATTATAATATGCTCAGGCCTATCATGGCCATTTTAGTGTCCTTGAGCTAAGAATGTGATCTATAAGAACAGATAGTTTTAGGACCGGTTCTTGTTTACATATATGTATTTGTGATATAAGAGAGGGGATTTGGGGAAAGATATTCCTCATTGCAGATGACTCCAAGGTCTCTGGCAGAGTGGACACCAAGGACTGGATAAGGTCAATAAAGAAAGATCTGGAAAATCTGGAGATGTGGCTGAGGGTGAGGCAGATAAAATTTAATGTACAAAAGTGCAAGGTAATACACACAGGGGCTAAGCACCCATGATGGAGTATGGAGTGAATGGGGTAGTAGTGGAGAACACATCAGAGGAAAGGAACCTAGATATCTTAATAATGGAGAATATGAAAGTATCAGCACAGTGTAGTAAGGCTGTGGGAAAGGCAAGTTGAATATTGGGATGTATAGGGAGAGACATCACTAGCAGGAGAGTGATAAGACAGCCCTTGTACAAATCTGTTGTTCACCATTACTTGCAGTATTGCATTCAGTTTGGGAACTCACAGTTAAGGAAGGACAGAAACAGGTTGGAGGCAGTGCAGAGACAAGCTACTAAAATAAGACAAGGGCAACAGGGTAGGTCCTATGAGAAGTGCTTGGAGGATCTAAACATGTACACACTACAACACAGGAAAAAAGCATAACATGATTGAGGTGTTAAAGTACCTCCACAGAAAATAAAAGGTTAATAGTAGCAAGCCGTTCACAAGGAGTGGTGACATGGGAACAAGGTGAAACTCACTGATACTGGCAGGTGGAGGACTAGGTACAAGAAGGATGTCAGGAAGTACTATTTTACAGAAGGAGTGGTGGCAGAGTAGAACACCCTTTCAGAGGGGGTCATCATGGCTGTAACAGTGGGGGGGGCCAAAGGAGATGGGACAGGCACATGGGAATAGTGTGAAAGGGGTCAGACTGGGGGTGAGGTGGGAGAGCTAACAATGGCACAGTCCCAAAATTAGACAGGCTTGAGCAGACGGGATTGGCCACTTGGCTTTTATCTGCTGTTATGTTCTCTGTTTCTATGATAAACAACGGAAAGTTGCCCAAAAAAGAGGGCAAACTACTGTAACAAGGAGTAACTATAACCTGCAAAGTGAGGTAAGAACTGGGCTTCCAAGGTAGAGGGCTTCAAAGCAGTAGCCATTCGGTTTACTTAAATTGGAATATACCATCCAGCCAAGAAAAACTGAGGTAATCCCTGGCAAAAAAAAAAAACAATAACAAAACAAGGGCCTCACTGAAGTGAAGAAGACTAGCAGACTGAGGAAACAATATGGGCCCCAGCTTTACTATATTTTTGGAGGCAATATTTACCACTGGTGGAGAAGCAGAGTTCTTTTCTGATGCACTGACATCAGATGGGGTAGCAGTCCTCACAGCTGAAGGAGATCTGGAAGTGGAAGCTGAAATACTGTAGTTTTAAATATTAGGATAACCTTGTTGCAGCTGGAACAAGCTACTTTAAAGTCACGAACTCATTACTGGAACAAGACATTACTTGAGGCATATTTTAAAGTGGTGTGTGTGTCCCATAGCCTAAGCATAAACAAGACATCTGGCTACAGTCAGGACCAGGTCCCATTTATCTCTGAATGGAAGGGGGTATGCCATACAACTTCCTTATAATAGATACAATGTAGCATGTGTGACTATCAGGCAAAACATGCTGATCTGATGGTTGAGTTGCAAAACAATGAAAATTAGGTTTCCAAATTTAAAGAGCATCCTGAATATCAGGACTTATAAAAGAAATCAAAGGACACAGTTAAAAAGCAAGATCTGAAACTTAAAAATACAAAGTTGAATAAGTTTATAATGGAAAGGCAAGATTATCTTAATGATCAGATATTTTCCTGGAATAAGGGATAAGAACAAATGCACTGTCACTGCACTCAATCCTTAAATGAGGTATTTCACCTGCTTATTACACATCAACAGTGAGTTAGAAGCACAGGCAGAAGGAACAAGTGCTTTTTTTTATAAGGGGTGAAGCAACCAATAGTGCCAATGCCGTGCAGGGATGACAGAGTTGTGACATTTCAAAACAAAGGAAAAGGACAATGAGGGGTGGCAAGAATAGGTGGAACAACAAGGCAGTCCCAGAATACACAGAATCAGAAGAAAGGCAAGGGAACAAACAGGCAAATGTGGATGTCATTAACCTCTCAAATCATATGCTAACAGAGACCGAGGTAAGTGTTCTGTGTACAGGCCTTTCATTTGTCCCCACTTTTGAGAGACCATTTGAACTTTTTGTAGTTCTTCCAAGATTCATCCAGAATTTGAAACTGAAAATCTTTCACTCAAAGGACAATATGTGATGTTCACCTATAGCTCACACTAGCAGAAGCCAGAAGACAACACCAAGCCAAGCTACAGTTGATACAAGTGATCCCAGTAACCCCAGATTGGCATTCTATCTACCATCTACATTTGTACCACTCTACATTGATTTAGTAAAAGTATGTGAGAAGGTATGTGAGGAAGGGTTTAAGAAAATATTCTAGAGTAAACCCAACCCCATTTACATTAAGATCATGGCTTGTGAATCAAAAGTATTAAGGGATTTGGAAAGTAATCACTTAATTATGATTAAACCAAACAACACTGGTGGATCAGCAGTGATTTTTCTGCTGTTAAGTACTGTGTAGCCCATCAGGATGATGCACAGTATCACAGATTCATGCATGACAAAAGGATTAGCTCCTACTGAAATTGCCATGTTTCCTTCAATAACTCTGCTACCAAATTCTGAAGAATTGGGTTTCATCTTGGTGGGCTTCACTGTATATTGCAGAAACTGACAGGCAACTCAGTGTCTCCAATTTCTACACTAACATGAAATTGGACCTTATGAAACATTTCAAGAAGATTAGGGAAGCACACACTAAAAAGATAATTTCAGATGAGAAGTGTAAATTCCTGACAGTTGCATCCCTTGTGTGTGACACCTTTTACATACTTCCTACAGTGCACTAAAGAGTGATTAATGCTCCTTGAAGCCCAATAGTTGCTGGTATAAGGACCCTGATGGAGCCACATTCCAGATTTGTGGATGTCTATTTAAAGTTCAAGTTCAAGTTCAAGTTTATTGCAGGAAAACTCCCATTGAGCAAACTCATTCACAAGGAGGTCCTTGAGGACATAGAGTTTTCACCAACCTCCTACATCAAGGACACTACCTAGATGTTAGGCATCCTGATGGATGTCCAAGTAGACAGCAATTAACTCCTTGTCACCTTAAATATTAAGTTGCTATATACCAATGTACCTCATGAGGGTGGATTAGAGGCAGCTAGTCACAGGATGAAAACTAAAACTACCTTGAGTGCTACACTTAAGAAATTCTTGGTCACTTGCTCTGAATATGTGATAACATCCAATGCTGTTTTGTCCAGGGAGAGTTTTACCTTCAGAGAAAGGTTGCAGCAATGGGCGCAACCTGTGCCCCTAACTATGCAAACCTATATTGGGTAAATGGGAGATAAGGAACATCTATGATCACATAAGCAATCCTTTTTATGATAGGATTGATTTATGGTGATGTTACATAGGTGACATCTTATTGATATTGTGCTGTCCCAGGATGAAGCTCAAGAAGCTCATTCAGGACCTAGCAGGAACCAGCTCAAACCTTAGGTTCACTATTCATGCTGATTTAAAACAAGTTTACATTCTGGACATTCTGGTCATTTAAAATCCTGATGATACTTTGAGCATCAATCTATAGAGGAAGGCAATGTATTGGAATGTAATAGATCAGAATACTGTCTTACGCTCCATGAGTTATCACCCATGCCATACCAATAACAACATTCCTAAATCCCAATTTCTGAGAGTATATCAAAATTGTAGACATTAAATTTAATGTTTAAAGAGAGAAACTGAGGAATAGTTTTTTTCAGCAGGGGTATTGTCCCATCATAGTGAAGACAGCCAGTCAACATGCTAGAGAAGTGGACTGATGTCCATTGCTACTGAATGTGTGGTGAATAATGCAGGAAACACTGAGGATGAATTTTGTGACAGAATTTTCTAGACAAGCCAGCTCAATGGAGAATGTTATTGGAACCAACAGGCATATCTTATGGTTGGATAGATGGTAACAAAATAATGCCACAGAAATCTCCTCCTCTGCATAGTATATAAATGTGTTGACAACTTGGCCCTCAGCCATCAACCTAAGTGCAATGTATGCAGGGAGGCTTGGCTTCCACCTCTGCTACAGGACTGTTTCACTTGTGGCACCTGCACATTTTGTCTTGCTATTGCAGGCCTCGCACTTTCACTACAGTAAACTTCAAAGACAGTTTGAGATCAGGCACTTCATCAATTGTGTTAATCCCAATGTTGTACTCTTAGTGACCTTTGCATGTGGTACTTTTTATGAGGGCAAAACCATACACCTCTTGAAAATGTGAGTAGGAAAATGACTATCAGGCTATGAAAACTAAAATACTGTAAGGTAGTCTGGAGAGCAGCAGGAAGACATCTTAGAAGTATTGCCAGGTCTGAAACCACCGATACCCTGGCAAACCTGTTATGCAAAATAAAGCATTGAAGCTCAACACAGCTTTAAGTTTTGTGGTACTGGAAAAGTGGGCATGGGAGTATGGGTGGTGATCTGGACAAAATACTCCTAAAACGTGAAACATTTTGGATCTTTACCCTTAGTATGCTAGTCAGACTGGGCCCAACTGGCAGATCTGATGTTTGCCTATTTCTGTTGAAAGAGTGTTGTGCCAGTAAAATATCTGTAGATAGGTATGCTTGAGGCTGTTTTGAGGATTATGATGTATAGTACTGTAGGTATAACTTATGCTGCTCTTTAATTCTGCTTCCCCTCTGCAAACATCCCTTGAAGTGTTACAATTCCCCCCACATTTTCCTAGGTTACTACAGCTGTATTATTTGTGAAATATTAATTTCATGAAACTTATAAATAAAATAGTGAAAAAAAGTATACTTGCACTCCATTCAGATGCTTAAGCAGTGGATGTGTAGGAGTTATATCATATGTGCATTTTAGCAAAATTACTTCCTACTGCAATAATCCCTAAAAGTGCTGCATTTCCCCTTGTACTTTCCTAGGTCATGATAGTGGTATTAATTGTGAAAGATGAAATTCATCTGAATTATAAATAAAAAGGTGAAAAGAAGTATGCTGTGTACTTCATTCTGGTGCTTCAGTAGTGCATTCTTAGGAACCATGTCATTTTTTACATTTTAGCAAAATTATTGCTGACTGGCTACCAGTGTCATTATTTGGCTAGTGAGCTATTTCTGCTGTTTTAAATTTTATTATTTCTGTTATGTATGTTACTGATAGCTATTTAATTGGTCAGCACTTCTGTAATGTTTAAATTCACAGTACCACTTTATAGCATTTTGTTTTGACACCTTTACCTTTAAATTTCAAATCTTAAATGCTACTTTGTTGTAGTGGAAGGAGAAGTGGGCTCAATCCGCTGCGTGAAGTGATTTGCAGAGCAAAGGTGGATTCGTGGAGTGCTCCTCAATGCGAAGTGGAGTACTTCACATAATAATGAGGAACGTGAAGTGCATCGAAAACAGCTACTTCGTGTTACTCAGACTCCACTGGTCACTTCTTTTTCAATTTTTAAGGTGAAGTACATTGGTGGCAGTTCACTTCACCTGACTTTGACTTGTTTTTGAACTCCGAAGGTGGATTTTGCAGTGATTCATGGGAGTTCAGGTCACATGGGCTTTATATTGATCTGCACAGCCTCGGTTTGAGGTAGTATGAGTAGGAAGGAGTAGGAGACAGTGTGCTCTGATAGCTGTCTGTAGGAATCTTTTAAGAGCTGTTCAAAAAGCATTTTTGCTTTTTTTGAGGGATCCAACTGTATTTCATCGATTGTTGGAAACCCTCCTGTGCTCACATCATCGAGCGTTTTTGTTTGTGTGTGGATTTTGAATGTAAATTTACAACATTGAGTGTGTGCAGTGAAAGACAGTGAAGTGTGCTGTGTGGGGGAAGGGCGTATCTGTGTGTAGGTAGATTTAAGTTGGAGAACTGGTGATTTCTTTGTGTTTTGGTAATATTTTTGTTATATAACCGACTGTGTTACTGTACACATAGTAAACTTGTTAGTAATAGTAAAAATTTTCTTGCTGCATGTTGTGTGAATGTGGTGCAGCATTTCATAAGGTCAGGTTGTTTAAATTACAAATTTACATTACGTGGCACTGAGTACACTGAACTTTTACATTTGCATCGCATTCCTCGTTCAGCATTGTACACAAAGTGTTCTGTGTTGTGTGTGCAGTGTTGCGTGCATCAAATATAATACACCTTTTAAAATTTGTGACACAGATCAGTATAAGTGCTACTAAGCACAGCAGTGTGAGCCTGCTATCCACTGCAGCTGCCTGATTTTGTACTGCGATCATGTTCTCTGTTCTTAGTTTTGCTGCTTGGAGTGCTGTAAATATCAGCACTGTCCGTATTCAGTGCCCCCCCAACCCCACGTTGAAAAGGTATTTTTTACCAGGCTGGATTGTTTTTGTGACCCCATTAGCCCCACTGGTTACTGAAGTTGTTTTAGTTCTATGGCAGTGTCACAACACAGTAATCTCTTATCTGTTGCTGAAGCCATAGTTGTTTATTTTGCTTCACATCCAGCTAGCGAGTAGCAGCCCTCCAGTCAGAAAGTGAACATATCAAAATCTGAATTTGGTAATAATATTTGTGGTTGATCCCCCAAAATGCCTGCAAAGAGACCTGCAAGTAAGGCTGTTTCTGGCCATGGCAATGTTGGCAGTAAGAGGGTCTGTGGGCATGGTAGTAGTATGCAGACGGAGAAGTGCATTGCTGATGTGAGGAAAGGTATTTGTCCTGCAATGTTTTTTACAGCCCAATCAGTAGCTTTGCTGACAGTTGGAGGAGATGATGTTTTCCCAGCCGGTGGTGTTAGTGTTACTGGTGTTAGTGGTGGTGGAGGTAGTATTAGCATTGTTGCATCAAGTTCTAATTCCAACCAGTGTACCATATCCAAACATATTGAGTGTGAAGCAGTGCAAGTGAGTGAGCGTAGATGATGTCATACTTCCCAGTAACATCCCATTAACTGAACCTGATTCTGATGATCATGTCAACGATAGCATACAATGTGATATTCCATCCACCGTGGCACTTAACGTCACTCATTTTCTATGCAACAGTGATTCACAGTGTGGTGAAAAAATATCAGGTGATGGTGGTGTAGATGCTGATGATGAATGTGATGATGCTGATGATGATGATGTTGCCATTGTTGCAACATGCAGTCCACATGTTAGCATCCAAGCAGAAGATGTGGATGTGTGTGACGGTGACATTGATGAATATGATGATGATTTAATTGACCCCAGTTGGGAACTGTAGAAAAATAAATTAAAAGTGGCTGTGTCTGAATCTGTTTGCAGGAATCCCCCCCACATAAAAACTTGCAATTTACCGTTGTAGTGGATGATGATGATGATGACGACCCAGTACTCAATATGATAGGTAGTCGTGGTGGTCAGTTGCAGTCCAGGTGTGCAGTGCCAGAAACATCACATGCCCTACCCACTTCAGTGCTTCAAATAACAGACTTAAATAAGCCACATCATCATGGACATGTTAAAAGCAGAGCATCACAGTCCCTTGTTTGGGATTTTTTTGTTCAAGATGCAAATGATGAGTCAGTTGCAATCTGCCAGATTTGCCATGTGCGTGTGAGTCAAGGTAAAAAGGGGAGCCATCTTGGGACAGGAGGACAGCATACGCATCTTAAGAATAGGCACTTGGCTCTGTGGACCCAGCACAAGCTGGCAGCTAATACCAGACTTGGGCATTCATCTGTATCACCGGTGGTAACCATAGCCAGCATGTTATCCCCTTCCATGACTGTTAAGCCCATTAGGAAATTAAACATGTGCAGTAGTGCGGTAATAAGAGCAGAGGATTACTACAGGCATGATGAGGTGGAGGACCATAATGACTTTGAAATGTTGTCCAGTGCTGGTGAGAGTAGCAGTTTTTGTGGTGGTGGTGGTGGTGAATGCAGTATGTGTAATGCAAGTGCTACATCAAACCCGGTTGGCAAATCTGAAAAAATAACATCATTTCTGGGTTTGTCATCATCACCTGTGCAACTGTCTTCATCAAATGTCCACACTCCACCCCCTGCCAATGCCATTCATCAAAGAGCACAACCATTTGTGACCAACAACACACCCCATGTAAAATGTTTAAGTCAGCCCATGTTACAGAGTGTTTTTGTGCACAAGCTAAAGTACCCCCTCAATCACAACATGTCATGCGAATTTAATGCTGCTGTAGCAGAAATGCTGGCAATCAAGCTTTTGCCCTTCTCCTTTGTGGAGAATTCCGGGTACCAGCAGTTTGCTGCCTGTGCATGGCCAAAGTGGAAAGTCCCATCCAGGACATACTTTTCTACCCGTGCTGTTCCCGAGTTGTTCCGCACTGTCTCCGACTCAGTAAGACATGCCCTTCAACATTCCTCCTCTCCATTCATCCATTTAAGTGTGGATATGTGGACAAGTGGCAAAACAGTATGAGTCCATATCTGTGTATACCTGTAACTGCACATTGGGCACAGGTGCTGGGGGTTGTTTGTGATGCTGGTAGTGTGAATAATCAGTGCAGGAAGGTGGATTGTCATGGTAGCAATCTTCCGGGAATTCGCCAGCATGCAACAATTGCTATGCACAGTGTGGCCTGTTCACACACTGGTGAGAACATATTGGACATGGTACTGACTGAAATTAACAGATGGCTAAACCCTCTGTCCCTGAGAGCTGGGTTCATAGCAAGTGACAATGGGTCAAATGTGGTGAAATGCATCACGAATGGTGTTTTTTTTCATGTTCTATGCATGGCCCACTGTTTAAATCTTGTGGTTCAGGAGTTTCTGCAGCATCCTGTCATAAAGGAAATGCTGACCATTGCATGACGTATCTACTGTCACTTTTCAAGAATTGGAAAGGCCCGTGACCAACTGCGGCAGTTGCAGATACAAAACAGCCTGCCTCAGCACCGCTTGAAGCTGGAAGTTGTCACCCGATGGAACTCCACATTATACATGGCAGAAAGGTTTTACGAACAATACAAAGCCATCACAGAATATCTTGTTATGCACACTAGCCGTGACAGTTCTGGGGCCTCCATGTCTATGACGACTGAACAGTGGTGCCTCATGGACTCTGTAATAACAATTTTGTGGCCTTTTGAACATGCCACACAGGCAGTAAGTGGCGAGTCTGCATCCATTAGCCATTGCAGCCGAGAAGCCCTCCCTGCCATAAGACAAGCACAGCACGCTGAGCCAGACCACCACCCCCCTCTCCCATGGAGACCGGAGGTCGTGAGGGCCAGCCGAGAAGCCCTCCCTGCCATAAGACCAGCACAGCATGCTGAGTCAGACCACCACCCCCCTCCCCCGTGGAGACCGGAGGTCGTGAGGGCCAGCCGAGAAGCCCTCCCTGCCATAAGACAAGCACAGCACGCTGAGCCAGACCACCACCCCCCTCCCCCGTGGAGACCAGAGGTCGTGAGGGCCAGCTGAGAAGCCCTCCCTTCCATAAGACAAGCACAGCACGCTGAGCTAGGTAATTTGCTGCTTGCCTAAAGGAATCCATTGCTGTGTGGCGCCTTTTTCAAACGGCCGCCAGCCCCCAGCCTTGCCGCTCGTTCACCCCAGCAGAAAAGCAGCTGCCTTGCCCTGCGAGTTTCGGATCAGGCTTAGCCCTGCCGAACGCTACATGTTCGGCTCCCCACTGCCCCCACCACCACCCTTGGTTGGCTCCTGAACTTATACCCTGTTCGAGTCAGGTGACAGGGCAAAATAACCTATCAGCCCACTTTTCCAGCTGCAGGTTATACAGTTCCATCCCTAGAGGCCGCTGTCACACATTCCCTCTTGACATAAAGTCACTATGCATCTTCTATTAATCACAATGTTGCTGACCAGCAGGCTCACTCTCCTTGCTCTGCAACCCCACCCTGTGGCTCCTCCACCTCATGACTTCACCAACTTCACTATCCCTTCATCTACCCCAGACAGAGACACTCCTACGCTGCACACCAACATCAATTTGTCCTAATTTACTTTCTCTCTCATACTTCTACACTTACACCCGCTTTACAGATGGGTCAACACTGTACCTCTGCCCTACTCCAGCCTACACCTCAGCCCCCCTCCACCCACGAAGACGTGACGTCGGCCTCCCCCTGCAACCTCCCTGCTTTCCTGCGTCATCTCTAGTCTACCAGTACCCACCCACAACAAAAAAATAAAACAGTCACCCTTTCACTCTCAGCTTGGGTCCCACAAGCATTGCAGGCTCTCTCTACTAAGGCACACATTACTCCTATCCTGCTATCCGGAAATATTCACCCCAACCCTGACCCCCATCACAAACCCCCCCCAAACAAACCTCAGGGAAGACTGCTGCTGGCATCAATTAATATCTGTAGTTTTCCTAAAAAACACACGCTACTTCAAGGTTGGATTACCCAACATGCTGCTGACATTCTAGCCCTCTCAGAAACCTGGCTATCCAAAAAAATCCCCAACAATGCATTCTCCCTAAGTAACTATAACCTTTTTAGGGCAGATAGACCTGATAAGCGTGGGGGTGGCTGTGCAATATTCGTTAAATCTACACTCAGTGCCACAGTCGTGGACCCCCCCCCCCAGAACATGGGGTGCAGACACTTACAGTCAAAATTAGTCTGGGCACCAAAACTATCCACATCATCGCTTCCTATAACCCCCCGAGAAACCAGAAACTTGCATTTGAATCAATCCTACACACTATCGCTCACCTCCCAAATGCTAACGAATCCATATTAATGGGCGATTTCAACACTGATTGGCTATCCCCATCCTCCTCCACCTACAAAGACGCAGCACAGGCTATGAACCTCACCCAAATTGTTACCTCCCCAACAAGGTGTGACACAAGAACTGGGACTTCCACACTATTAGACCTTATTTTTACAAACAGACCACGTAACATCACCTGGGCCTCAGTGCTCCCAGATGCTATCAGTGACCACTCCCCGGTTATCTGCTGGTGGTCGGGTAAACTCCCCCCAGCACCACCAACCACCACATGGCATCATAAGCTCAAAAAAGGAGGCCTTGACTGCCTCAAAGAATACCTTGTAAATAGCAACTGGCTACCCATATATAACATACAGACAGTGGATACCGCCCTTACCCACTTTATAACTACGTTTAACAAAGCCTGTGATATATTTGCCCCCTTTACAAAGCAGGTGGTGAAAACCAGGACTACCCCCTTGATCACACCTTCCCTTATAAACCTTATGCAACACAGGGACAACCTTGGGCACAAGGCCATAGACACACAGCGCACTAGGGACAGACAACAATATAGGGAGGCGTGTAATAAGTGCACCTGGGCAACTCGCAGTGCAAAAGCTGAATACTACCAGCATACCCTCTCCACATCCTGGGGAGATGGGAAAAAATTCTGGAGCAACATTCAGGAAATCAGTGGCAAAACTCGCTCCCCCACCCCTACCCAACTCAATGTGAATGGGGACATTACTCAAGACCCAGCTAAAATCGCTGAAGCCCTCAACGACTCCTTCTCTGACCTCTCACATATCCTCCCCCCCAAATTTCTTCCACCATCCCAAAACCCCCCCCACACCTTGTCCAGCTAATATAGACCTCCCACCTCCGCTCTGGCTTCAACCATTCCCGACAACCTGGTCAAACGCTATATCTCCAAAGCTATCACAACACTGCTACAGCAATGACTCCTGGACCTAAAACTTATTAGGCTTACCCTCGATGTCACACTACCCCATCTCACAAAAATTCTTAACCTATCACTCTGCCTCGGCCAGTTCCCCTCTAACTGGAAAAAAGCCTTAATCACTCCTATCTTAAAGAATGGCGACCCCACCTGCACCGGTAATTATAGACCAATCTCAATACTCCCTTCTCTCTCCAAAACGCTTGAAAAAATAGTCTCAGACCAGCTTACAGAGCACCTTACGAGACACAACCTCCTAAGTAAGGAACAACATGGGTTCTGTGCTGGCCACAGCACCATCATGGCCCTCACTGAACTAACCACGTTCATCCATGGGGCCCTGGACCAAGGATCGATTGCTGGGGCCATCTATGTAGACTTAACAAAGGCATTTGACACGGTCAATCACGATCTTCTCATCCAAGTCCTGCCACAACTAAATGGGGCCGCTGAGGTCTCGGCCTGGTTCAAGGACTACCTCTCGGGTCGCTCTCAGCAAATAAGAATCAACTCCACCATCTCCAACCCCAAACCTGTGTGCTCGGGCGTTCCACAGGGGTCTATTCTGGGCCCACTGCTTTTTACACTCTTCCTTAACTCACTCCCCAAAGCTTGCAGTGGTCATCTCCTACTTTATGCTGATGATGCTGTTCTTTACTAGCAACACCCACAGCCAGACACCCTCCAGCTCTCCCTTCAGGGGGTTTTCAGGGAGCTGGAAAACTGGTTTACTGTACACCACCTGATCATTAACTATTCCAAAACTAAGTCCATGACCTTTGCACATTGCCAAAGCCCACACAACCACATGACACTCCAAATCACAAACTTAGATGGTACCCATCTGGAACATGTTACTCATTTTAAATATCTAGGTGTCACCTTAGATACCTCCCTCTCCTACCACAGACATGTACGCCTCCTCTCGTCAGTAATTAACTCCAGAATTGGTACCCTCTACAGGACCAAGAACAGCCTGCCTGCCCATGCCATGCAGATAGCTATCACCTCCTCCATCCTCTCACTTCTCGATTACGGGATTGTTATCTACGGTACTGCTGACAACTCCACCCTAAGTAGCATAATCACAGCGCTTAATAAAACCTGCCGCCTCATTACTGGCTGTGACAGACTCACCCACACCTGCGATCTGTACACACTGACAGGTTGGCTTAATTTCCATCAAAGACTCAAATATCAAACCTGCATCTTAGCTAAAAAGATCCACCTCCAGCTTACTCCAGCTGGTCTACTCCCCATCGTCAGCCTGGCCCCTCACAGGTGGACTACCAGACAGTCGGCTACCTCATCCTTCATGGTCCCCCCATGTCGAACATCTCTAGGGCAGAGATCCTTCCTCTACCATGTCCCCAAATGGCTCAACACCCCCCCACTCTCTCCCAGACCCACAGCATCGCACTTTTCAAAATAGGCCTTCAAACACACCTCTTTGAAAACTCTAAATGTGAATGCCAATAAGGCCTGCTCTCTCCTCCTTCATCCCCATAACTGACTCAGGGACTTCCTAGACCCTACGAACCACCCTCTGCATTAGCTCTGTCTTGGGCCCACATGTATGCCTCCCAAAAGCTTTTAAAATGCCTCTCAACTGGCATGTCAATTCTGTAACCTGTAAAAATCAAAGTGTATAAAAAAAAATGTGTTTCTTTTAATGCTTTATATTGTCTTGTGTCTCTCCACCCCCTGTAACCACCGTGAAGCCATTGTATAAATACTCTCTGTACTGAAACCTGTATATAATTGCTCCTTCCATCTGTCTTCCTTGTACTTTGGTTCTCCCTCCACCCCTGTAAATGACGTGGAGCCTTTGCAAAAGAGTCTATGACTCAAAGGATTGTAATTCCAATTATACAGTAAATAAATAAATAAATAAATAAATTCCACTGCTGAGAGTGCTGAGGCAGACATTGGTGAATGTACAGCATAGCCTTGATGTTGCTGGAGACGGTGGTAGCAGTATGTTGCTGCAACACATGCTGACAGTATTCAACCACAATCATCACATTGTGAGTATTCAGCATAGTGACAACTTTGCCATGGCAACAATGCTGGACCCACAATACAAATGTGGAATTGCATCAGTACTGGAGGGAGGGCCTGAACAGGTAAAAAATATCAGTGGTCAACTGGTTCGCTTGGTTCATGGGGCACAGAAGTCATGTGCCAAGGTTTGCAAACCTCAGCAGCATAATCCAGTTGAAGGTGTAGCTGGAGGCTCAGCAAGCATATCATGCAAGGGTAAGGGGACTGTAGTTCCTGGTGGTCTGTCATCCAAAGTGGTTGGCATCAACCCACTTTGGGAGGCTTTGTCCCAAGTGGGTATTTGTGAAATCAATGATTCTGGGGAACAGGCTGATGCATCAACAATCGGACTTAGTGTGGCACAGAGAATGTTTGAGTCATATTTGCCTGAAAACAGGCATCTGACAATAAGTGAAGATCCTCTTTTGTACTGGAGTGGAAAGGTCAGTGAATGGCCAGAGCTGACTGCAGTGGCTCTGAAGTACCTCACATGCCCACCCTCCGGTGTAAGTGTTGAGAAGGTATTCAGCTCAGCAGGTGCAGTAATCAGGGATTGTCGGACAAACCTGTCTCCTGCAAATGTTAGTTTGCTAACATTCATTAAAATGAATGAGCGGCACATACCAGCAGAGACTGCAACCTCGGTATTCGTACCCAAGCCTAGTCACGGTGGTCTTGTTGATGTAAAAATGGAGCATCCTGGTGGCACTGGAAGTGGCTGCCTGAAACGGCCAACCACTGACATAGATGAGAAAGAATTTCCAAGTGGTCAGACTTCAGACATTGATTACTGTGAGGGCAGTTTTCTTTATGAGGATGATGATGTGGTTAATGTTGGCAGGTTTTAACTGCAGTATTTAAAAGGCAGTGTGCCCCCCCCCACCCTGGGCCACCACCACCGTGACTGATGTTATCCAACTCTTCTGTCACCATGAGTCTGTCTGCCCACCCCAGACCACCACTACCGGGACTGATGTTATCCAAGAATGCTGCCACCATGAGTCTGTCTGCCCCCCCATGGACCACCACCACCACTGGGACTGATGTTAAACAACTCTGCTGCCACCATGAGTCTTTCTGCCCATCCCGGACCATCACCACCGGGACTGCTGTTATCAAGTCTGCTGCCACCATGAGTCTGTCTGCCCCCCATGGACCACCACCACCAACGCGACTGATATTATTCAACTCTGCTGCCACCATGAGTCTGTCTGCCCACCCCGGACCACCAGTCCACCAGTGCACCACCACCAACAGCTTCTTAATATTTAAACCATAAAGTGAGTATGTGCACTCTTGTTTGTTATGCTGCCTCACTTCCTTAAGTTGTCTGTTTTGTTTTCTTTTGCTTTTCAGAGCCGCAGTGGCAAAACACATACAGTACACTTCTTTTGTTTTTTTTACAGGAGAACAAAAACAGACTCCATCACTATTACTCATTGGGAAAGATGATGTAGCTATACCCTACAGAGAGGAAGCGATGTAATGTCCATGTGAAATCCATTCTGGTAAGTATTAAGATTTTATTTCATCCATTTCATTGCTTTGTAAAGACTGCTGCAAATATTATACACAACAGGTTGCCTTAGTAGTTGACAAGATGTGTCCCTGAAATGTAACTTGACAATAGGGATTGAGATTTGAGAACCAGGAAGGGACACATAATATAACAATGAAGTTGTAACTTTTAAGAAGTCATTCATTTCTTTTTTTAGGAAAATTTGCGATACTTTGTTGTTCTGTGAAAGTGGCCTTATCCAAAAAAGTTTGTCAATATGATCAGGCACACCCCTCCCCTGACCCAAGCTTGGGCACACATGCAACACGCAGAAGTCATTTCATTCGATGACCATGACCATCATTAACAACCGGACTCCAGAAGGATGCTGATGAAATCTGTGAAGAAATAAAAAAATAAGAAACCATTACAGACAAAACTAAACATATGATTCCCCCCCCAAAAAAAAATATTTATCTTCATGTGCTTGAGAGTTATCCATTTCCATTTAAGTGCAAAAAATTCTCATTGAGCACTGGAAGGTGCACAGCAACAGTTCGTAGTCGGAGTCACCTATGTGATGCAGAACAATAGCATGAGTACTTGTCCATGTCAAGTTCAACCCCCCTCATCATCACCTACAAAATACACAACCATATATCTATATATATATATATATATATATATATATACTCAACAAGGCTACTGTTACTGTACATCCCAAGGGCACCTTTCAATCCATTTGAGATGATCACTTTTCACTTTTCTGCACACAAGGAGGACACATTGTGGGCCTGCAGAAAAAATCTGGGGACTCTGTGACACCACTGCGCGCATGACTGAGTGCGCCATTAATTCTGGTGGAATTTGTATGTGCTGAAACAGTCTCATTTCACTCTGTTGCCACTTGTCAATTTTCTGGACACATGGAGGATGCATTGTGGGCCTGCAGAAAAAATCTGGGGACTCTGTGCCACCGCTGCGTGCATGACTGAGTTCCATTAATTCTGGGGGACTTTGTATGTGCTGAAACAGTCTCATTTCACTCTCTTACCACTTGTCAATTTTCTGCACACAAGGAGGATGCATTGTGGGCCTGCAGAAAAAATCTGGGACTCTGTGCCACTTTTGTGTGCATGACTGAGTGCGCCATTAATTCTGGGGGACTTTGTATGTGCTGAAACACTCTCATTTCACTGTGTTACCACTTGTCAATTTTCTGCACCCAAGGAGGATGCATTTTGTGGATGCAGAAAATGAGGCACCAAAACAGCGCACACACACAAAACACACAGACACTTAACAGAAGGAAGGAGTCCCAGAATACAAAGTGTAACGCATACTGAAGACAACAAAAATAGGGCATAATTACACACAAGGGTCAGGGATGTTAGAGGAATACATTTTATGACACAGCAAGGAAGGTGTGGTGGGGAACAAGGTGTGAGGAAACAAAACCAATGCGGGATCCTATGGTGATCCAGCAGCAGTTCCAGCATGGACATAATTTGAAGCTGATGTCCCTCTATGTCATCCAGCTGCTGTTCCACAGCACTCATCCTCTCGCTGTTCTCCTCAACAGCACTCCAGAGAACTGCAAAGTCAGACAGTGTTACATGCACTTCCCTGGTGTCCACTTGTTTGACAGGCTGACCTGCTGCTGGTGGTGGTGGAGCAACAGGTGCTGCTGTGGCCCTCCTCTTCTTAGGGATGCTGCTATGCACAGTGGCACCCTCTGCCACAGAACGGCCAGCAGGTGCAGACATGGTCCGTTCTGTGGCAGCCTGCCTCTCCAACTGGTGGTGATTAAGCATATGGGTGCACTGGCCCCCAGTCCCCAGGTGACTCCCCTAGGGGCCATGGCACACCTCCACTGCACATAGGTGACACTTCACCACACTGCTGTCCCCCTGACACAGTCAAAAAACTGCCAAACAGCGGAGGTGTTGGGAGGACCAGGCACAGGTAAGGGAGCGCCAGATGAACGGGCAGTAGGCTGCTCATACTGCTCAACACTGATGGGATCCACACCTGGGCCTGGGGGAACAGGCACATCCTGCTCCAAAGGACCTTGTGCTGGACTTGGTGGTGGTGGTGGTGGTTGAACTGCTTCAGAGTCAGGAGGCGGTGTTTGTCCTGCTTCCCAGGGTTGGACACTCACAAGTTTAGAGCCGTCCAACACAAATGGGAACCCATGCCCCCCACGCATACGCATGGTATGATGTGTACTACCACGATCTCCCAGAGCTGCCCCTGCCCCAGACATTCCCTCACCCTGCTCCATCTCTCCTACTGTGCTCCCTCAGTCCGAGTAATCACTACTCTGTCACACGACACAAGCACAACACACACACAGTCACACTCACACACACAAACAAACAACTAAGTAAGTATAGAGGTAAGAAAAATAAAATTTACAGAAAGAACAAATTAAGTAAAAAACAGTACAGAAAAGACAAAAAAATGTAGCTTTTAAAAAAGCTGTTGGGTTAACTATCAAATTTTAACTCTCCTTCTCCGCAATCAAAACACTCCTCTCTCTAGTACACACTCCTCTCTCTCAGTCTGCACAGGAGAAAGTGAAACTGTCTGTGTGACTCACTTCCTTCCTGCCTTGCTAGAGAGCATGTGACTTACAGAACTGTAAGCCATGTGATGTGTGGAGGGGGGCTGCCAAGTCTGAAACACCAGGTAGATCACTTAGAATCATAATGAGGAACGCAAAGTCCATTGAAATCAATGACTTCGCCTTACTTTGCGTTGTCATTCAGCCCAACACGAAGTGGTAATGACAAGGTGGAGTGAGCACTTTGCATTGCCTACTCCATGTAGCTGAGTGGCAACTCGAAGTGGCCACTTCGTGAGCACTTCGCCAGCGGATTTTACATTTGCTCCATCTCTACTTTGTTGTACATTCCTTTTCTCCTTAAAGACAAACTTAGTTGAAAACTAGCCAGGCTGTTGTATCCTCTACAAACTTGATCTGTACTGGTATGTTTACTTTTTTTTTGTTAATTGATGCAAAAAATAGATATTACAAAGCATACACCCAATTCATATATATAGGTACATACCAACTTTTACAAAAAAGGTTAAAGGGACACTGTCAACCTGTTTTTTATCATATTATTTCTAGTTCAAATCCCAAATTTTATGATTGTTTACCCTCTCTAAAAGTCATTGATGTTGCTGTTTGTTTTGTCTGTCTCCTTGCTTAGTAGAACTGAAATGCATGGCAATGTATTTTTATAAACAACTTTGTTTTTGTTTACAATCCTGTTTCTGTTCTTACAGCATACTTTCTGAGCATAAAAAACACACCCAGACAGTGCAGTCACTGGTAAACCAGTAGCCTCCTGAATCCCCACTGTATTATGAGGAGCTAGACTGTTTTGTGGGTGTTCCCAAGGCCAGGAAAAATACATTTGGAGTTGATTAAGGAATGTAAACAGATCTGTTTTGGTGTGATAACACCAGTATGTTGGGCAGTCTGTTTTTTTTAATTTTTTAAAGAAAATAAGAGTCAGACTCAAACTACCAGCTACATTAACAATCTTTATAGAATTTTGGCAGTCATAAAATATGTGTTTTAAACTAGGGATACTTTGAGACCTAAGGGGGTTGACAGGGTCCCTTTTAGATATAATCAACCTCCAGTAGCCACTAGTATGTTTGCATAAATGTTTTTCTCACTAATAAAAGTTTAATAGACTTTACAACAGTGTCTGTTGCTTTTTTTTTTTTCAGCTTCAGTGGGCAGAGCCCTGTAGTCTTTTTGCTATTTCAGTAGAAAAAGGGAGCCCTCCAGTTTCCTAATGGACTAGATAATATTGGAGGTTTTGTGTTATCAGTATGCTAATTAATTGCAGCAGTCTGCTGAGAGTTTCAAAGCACTACTTTTTGTGCTAAGATTCAATCTAGCTAGAATTATCTTTGAAAAAAGTGCATAGGCTCATAAAGATGTCAAGTCACTCAGGTTTTTCCCAGAAATAAAGGATAATTGAGAGTGAGGAAGGAGGTTTCAGGTTCCAGATGCTATGTCAAAAGGTCTGAGACAGGCCAGATAAAAATGTAAGCATAGATGAGAAATCAGACCAGAGACCTACTTTTACATGAAGTGTATAGTTTTATTTTTCATCAGCCAATGCTCTTTATTCCAAACCACACAACATTTTAAGATCATAAAGACTTTTTCATCAGGGAGTTGATTGAAATTAACATAATATCATCAAATTAATATGCAATTTTTACTGCTAACATACCTCACACAATAATTCATACAATAATTTTTGTTTATTCTTTTGGTAACTGGGTAAGGCCCACTAGGCACAAGTGCCTGTTTTCAAGGGCAACCTTGGAGCATTGGAGTGGTTAAGTGACTTTTTCATAAGCATACAGTATGCAAGTGGAGGTTGTAGGAATCAAACATAGGTCTGCTAGATGTACCAAGTTCATTCATAGCTTATTAACATCTAGGCTATACTGTCAGCCTCAATTGTAAAATGGAGTGGAATAGTCTCCAACTCGCCCTAATAGTTCCACAATGTATGCACTTCCTTATCTGCTTTCTTTAAATATTTTTTCCAAAAAATCTGTGTGCATAAACATATATTAAATTATGCTCCTAATTATCAATATGGGCACTGCAAAATCACTAAAACATTAAATGCTATATCAAAACCTTCATCAGATGCAAATAAAAATTATTATCTGACACAAGTTTCCTAGGAAGTCACTATGTTACTATGCTGTATACTATCACAAAAGAAAAACCTGTAGCTGATCGTAACACTCTTTAAACATGAAAAAAAAAATCAATACAGACAGTTAACCTAATTCACTTCACTCCTTCTTAAATTCTGTGAACATTTTAGCGCCTACCAGTCGCTCTGGTAGGCTATTGCAGGATGCCTCAACCATCTCATGGAAAAAAAATATTTTCTCATGTTTTGCGTGGGTCCCCCAACTTCATTTTGTACCCCCTTGACTTGGAGCATCTCTTACTTTGGAAGATGCTTCCTACCTATAATCTGTTTGTACCGGTGATGTTTTTGTATGTCTCAGTAATGTCCCCCTCATCTTTTCTCGAGGAATATATAGTTAACTCATTTAGTCTTTCCTAATGTGTCCCATTCAGCAGTACCTGCACCATTTTAATTGCCCTCCACTGCTCTGCCTCCACCCTGTCTATGCTATTTCTCAGATGGGGCTTCCAGAACTGGACCCAGTATTCTAGGTGTGGTCTCTCATATGTGTCTTATACAGGGGAAAGATGCCCTTCCTCTTTATACTCCTGATACCCCTCCCTATGGATTCAAGCATCTGGATAGCTTTTCCAGCCACCTTATCACACTGCCTAGTCTCTCTTAGGTCCTCCGAGGTGATAACTTCCAGGTTCCTTTTCTGTTTTGTGACTATCAGTATCTCCCCATCTAGTTCAGACTTTGCCCCTGGGTTCTTGTGCCCTATGTGATGATCCTGAAATTCTTTGCATTGAATCCCAGCTGCCGTTCTTCAGACCATTTCTCCAGTTTTTTAAGGTCTTCCCTCATTCTTTCAACACCCCCTGATGTGTCCACCCTATTGCATAACTTTCCATTTCCACAATGTATGCACTTCCTTGTCTGTTTTCATTAAACGTTTTTTTCAGAAAATCTGTGTGCATAAATATATATATTTAATTATGCTACTAAATGTCAAAAGGGACACTGCAAACTCACTAAAACATGTTATTGAAACTGGTTAATGGCCACATAATTGTCTACAAAATGAGTCAATTTTTAAATGCGATTTTAAAACCTTCACCAGGCACAAATACAAATAATGACCTAACCCAAGTCTGCTATGACGTCACTGTGTTACTATGCTATATGTTATCAGAAAAGAAAAGCATGTAGTTCATCTTACCACTCTTTAAACATGAAAACAACATATTCAATACAGACAGTTAACCTAATTCACTTTACTCCTTAATTTATGTGACCATTTTAACCTCTACAATCCCCTCTAGTAGGCTATTCCATGATTCCACAGTCCTCTCCATGAAAAAAAAAATATTTTCTCATGTTTTTCATGAGCCTTCTCCCCTCTTACTTCATTTTATGCCCCCTTGACTTGGGGTATCTCTTACTTTAGAAGGTACTTCCTTCCTGTACTCTGTTTATACTGGTTGTGTATTTGTATGTCTCAGTCATGTTTCCCCCTCCCCGTTCCTCCAAGGAATACATATTTAACTACTTTAGTCTTTCCTCATAGGTCTTATCCTGCAGGCCCTGCATCATTTTAGTTACCCTCCACTGCAACACCTCCACCCTGTCTATGTCCTTTCTCAGATGGGGCCTCCAGAACTGAACAAAGTATTTCAGGTGCGGTATCTCACAATTGTCTTTCACAGGGGCAAGATGACCTCCATCTTTATACTTCTGAAACCCTTCACTATGTATCCAAACATCTGGATAGCCTTTCCAGCCACCTTATCACACTGCCTAGTTTCTCTTAGGTACTCTGAGATGATAACTTCCCATGTTCCTTTCCTGCTTTGTAACTGTCAGTACCTCCTCACCTAGTTTGTACTTTGCCCCGGGTCCTTGTGCCCTATGTGCATGATCTTGCACTTCTTTGCATGGAAGCCCAGCTGCCATTCTTCAGACCATTTCTATAGTTGTTTAAGGTCTTTTCTCATTCTTTCAACACCTCCTTGCATGTCCACCCTATTGCATACATTTCTGTTCTCACAATGTATGCACTTCCTTATCTGCTTTCTTTAAATATTTTATTTTTAATCTGTGTGTATAAACATTTGTTAAATTGTGCTCCTAAATATCAGTATGGACACTGCAAAGTCACTAAAACATGTTATTAAAACTTGTTAATGGCCACACAATTGCCTACAAATTGAGTTAATTTTTAAATCCTTTATCAAAACCTTTACCAGACACAAATACAAATACTTATCTGACACAAGTTTGTTAGGAAATCACTATGTTACTGTGCTATATGCTATCACAAAGGAAAAAATATGTAATTCATCATACCACTCTTTAGACATAAAAGAAAAACATTTTCAATACAGACAGTTTACCTAATTTATTTAACTTCTTCTTAAATTCTGTGACCATTTTAGCCCCTACCACACCCACTGGTAGGCTATTCCAGGAATCCGCCACCCTCTTCATGATAAAATATTTTCTCACATTTCCTCTGAGCCTTCCCCCCCTCTAACTTCATTTTGTGCCCCCCTTGACTTGAAGCATCTCTTATTTTGGAAGATTTATCCTTCCTGTACTCTGTTTATACTGGAGATGTATTTGAATGTCTCCATCATGTCCCCCACCTTCCTCCAGAGAATACATATTTAACTCCTTTAATCTTTCTTCATAGGTCTTTTCCAGCAGGCCCTCCACCATTTTAGTTGCCCTCCACTGCACCATCTCCATCCTGTCTATGTTGTTTTTCAGATGGGGCCTTCAGAACTGGATGCAGTATTCCAGGTGTGGTCTCTCACATGCATCTTATACAAGGGAAATATGACCTCCCTCTTTATACTCCTGATAACCTTCCCTGTGCATCCAAGCATCTGGATAGCCTTTCTCCAGCAGCCTTATCACACTGTCTAGTTTCTCTTAGGTCCTCCAAGATGATAACTCCTAGGCATCTTTCCTGCTTTGTTACTGTCAGTACCTCCCCACCTAGTTCAGACTTTGCCCCTGGGTTCTTGGCCCTATGTACATGATCCTGAACTTCTTTTTATTAAATCCCAGCTGTCATTCTTCAGACCATGTTTCTAGTTTTTTAAGGTCTACCCTCATTCTTTCAACACCTCCCGCCACTTCCTCACTATTGCATTCCTTTCTATCATCTATGAAGAGGCATATCTTCCCCTCCAGTCTCAGAGCAATGTCCCCAATAAAGACATTGAAGAGGATCTGCCCCAACACTGACCCCTGCGGCACCCTGCCTGTCACCTCTCCCTTTCCAGATTAATCCCTGCTTACTACAGCCCTTGGACTCCTGCCATTCAGCCAGTTCTCCACCCACAGAACTATTTTAGGATTCACCAATAGGCTTCACAGTTTGTTAATCATCCTTCAATGGGGGATGGTCTCATTGGCCTTTCTGAAGTCCACATAGGCCACATCCACCTCACATCCATGGTCGACTACTTTAGTTACCCAGTCATGCCATAGATTCCTCCAATGAGTTAGTGCAAAACACAGTGCTTACCCTAAATACACTAAAAGTTGGAGTTAGATGTATAAATAAATAAATGTCATATAAGGCAGTGTATGTGTGTTAGTGTGTGTGCAGACAGTTGCACTGCTATTTTACACTGCAATATATATATTATATATATATATGCATATATGTGTATATCTATTAATCAGTGTGTATGTATCACAACAATTAGAAAGTACAGTTAGGTGGCTCAGTGGTTAGTGCAAAAATGCTAGTCTACATTCTTCCACTATCTAGATCAGTTTCAGCCTTATGCATGTCATTGCTGATTTAAATGAGGTGTCTAGTGGCAACCTCTCACCCTCCAATGTCACTCTGAGCTTGAAAAGAAGAAAAATGTCCATTGATGTCTTTTGTTTATCTGTAAAAATGTGTGTAGCCAGTGCACTGCTATGTTACACTGGAATATATATGCATATATGTGTATGTGTGTTAGTCAGTGTATGTATATCACAACAATTAGAAGATGCAGGTAGGTGACTCAGTGGTTAGTGCAACAATTGCTAGTTTACACATTTCTCACTGCCCACAGTACCATCATTTTGCAGCCATATTGGTTCTTGCTAGAGTTTGTTGTTACCTACTATGTTTCTTCAAATCATGGCACAAACTGCTTTGTGTGGAGTGAGAATTGTTCTATTTATTATAACACAGAAAAATAAGACAGTCAATGGCTGCCTAAATGCACTAATAGTTTTAGAACTTCTATGTCCCCACCCAGTTTATTAAGAATCATCCAAGTATTATTTTTTTTATAGGGAAGCCAAGCATAAGGGAATCAAAATACATGATGTCTTAGACATTGTGTGCTTGTTGCTGTGAGGTAATAGGCTCTTTACCAGGGGTTATACTGAAACATCCCAAACCACCCACCAAATGAGAGATTGGATCCTGCTGGGAAAGTGAGAGAAAAGAGAAATGAAACATGTGAGCAATGTACTGGAAATCTTGAAAGAAAGCAGTTTCCTAACTCAATGACAATCATGAACATTATACATTACAAACAGAAAGTAAGGTCACCTCATGGTGGTCAGAATGCACAATAAATGTGATAGCCATATTTGTCATAGTCATAGACTACAGTCCAAATTAAAATGGGATGTAGATCAGACAATGAAAATAGTTAAGTCTTTAACCGGAAGAAAAGTGAAAATTGAAATCCTACTGTATAATGACAAATACAACCACCACCACCCAAATCAGTTTTAAAAAATAGAGAAAACTGGGTTCAATTAGTGAACTGAAATTCTTGACACTTTGTTGTGACAGCTCATAATCATCTTTTTTTAAGATGTGGCTCATACTTGCCAAAACAGCAGCCCTGACCCAACAAGAAATTCATAGGATTCAATGCATGTTTATATTCGCATACAGGGGTATGAGGAGAAACACATTACTAGTAGTGAAAAGACTGGAACAAATGGGTGAGGAGACAGCATTTACATCTTCAATTGTGAACTGATAAATGATTACTGTCCTTAATAAGACATGTTGTTTGTCTGTACAGCAGACCTGAATAAATTCAGTGCAGTCATTGACATTTGCTTTTGGTAACCGGGTAAGTGCACTAGACAGAACTGCTTATTTTCAGGCACATGCAAAGATTCACCAGAAATTTGAATCTAAAAGTATTTTCCTGCACCTGAAAATCAATTGTTTCAAAAAAGCCAACATTTACACAGCTTACAAATACCTCCATTTCTGTGTTTCAATGATCAAGGGAAATGGAGTTGGAGAATTTGTTTGCATAAAGGCATGAATATAATTTTGAGAACTTGACAACTCCTGCAGAGAAAGCTCTCAAGAGCTTGAGTACAAATGCATACATTACAATTAGAGGATAAAGAAAGGGGGTGGTATCATCATCCTGAAACCACTGATTACATTAAAGAAATTGAAAGGTAGTTTGGTAATAAGAACTACTACAGATGCCTAAGGATTCCACTAATAATTTTAAATAAATGATAATCTGATGAAAATCCATGTGCTAATTCTTTTATGTTACTGCAGATTAAGAAGTTTCTTAATGTGGAACATCAAGTGATGCAAATTTTATACATACTCCCCAATATACACAAACAACAGAAGAATCCTTGCGGATGATTTATAATTACAAGAAGTGGCTATTTCAGTGAACTACTTTTCAATTTTAATGACACCATCAGGGATGTATTGTGAGGGAACTTCCCTCCTACATGCAGGATACTTAGGCTATCCCCAGAATCATTGAAGATATACATGACAGTTGGCATTAACCACCATCAATGATGAATCACTTTATTCTAATATTGCACAGAAGAGGTTGGAAGCATCAAGATTTCATTAAAAATGCAAAGAGATGGATTGTGTTCTGGGAGGTGTTTCTATTGAATCGTTTCTCAAATACTGTAGTTCCGTTACTTGCTAAAGCACAATGTGTTTGTCTTCCAAGGCAAGTTCTTTTTGCAAATTAAGCTAATAGCTCTGGGGGTATATTTCAGCAAAACTGTGAAAACTTTTTTCTTGGAAGATGGAAAGAAGGAGTTGTGCTCAGTAGGAATAGAAATGCCAACCTTAAAGAGGGGAATTCGTGATAGCCCTTCATCAGTGATATTCTCATTGCATGTCATGAGAGCTAGGATGATTTTAACAACTACTGATTTCCTATATGAGAATGCAAAACTGAAGTTTACAATAATGAAACTTAGAGGAGACTATATATTTTGAATTTGGTGATCACTACAAAATCATGACTGCATTACAAGCACTAGAGCTTTGTAGAATTAAAAAAAAAATACAGATTTTTAGAATTCCGATGCAAGTCTGTTAAGTTCCACAGAATGTTGTAGATTTTTTTTATTTGGTCATTAATCAGTAGTCTATTGAGCAAGAGACCTGCAATTTCCTTTCCCTTGATTACTTTTTAATAGGAGCCCTAATATATGCCAAATAACATGACATTTGGATGAGTAATTTTAAAAATATAAGGTCTCAAGGTCCAGCATTTTGCATTTTATAGGAGAAATGCTATGAAATGATTCTGCTTATTATATCCTGGCCACGAGTAGAGGTAGATATGTGAAAATTAACATATGTAACCTTTTTGTAAGGCTCATAAAATGTACTAAACAATGAGAGAGCTGGTTTAGAATTTTTTTTTAAGGTACAAGGGCTAGATAATCAAATCTTTGCCCGTGTGCAAATCCCAGTTTGCCAGTGCAAACTGGGCTTTGCGTGTATTTCCCATATTCAAAAGCCTAGTTAGTGTTAGCAAATAGGGTTTGCCCCCAGGCAACATTCAGAGGTGGGTGCAATGCAAATAAAGGGGTGGGGACATACATATTGGAGCAGTCCAATATTAAGAGTATGAGCACCACGCAAAGCCATTTTGCCTGGTCTCCTTGTGTGGCATATATACTGCTGATTGAAACCTTGACTTACTCCTGCACAATGCTAGCAGTTGGTGGAGGAAGTGTGCCAGCCTCCCCTCCCCAACCCCAAAACAGTAGTCCTGCCATTAAGTTGTGCCCCCCCACCAATCACTGGACCAATTTTAGAATGACATCTTCCCCTGGTGCTAGTGGTCCCTCCCACTAATCACTGGCCTGATATTGGAATTACATCTTCCCTGGTGCTAGTGGTGGCCCACCCTCCCGCTGATCAACATCCTGATGTTGAAATAAATTAATCCCTGGTGTCTAGTGGTTCCTGTCCCCATCCGCACTCATGCTTTATGAGTAAACATGTATTCCCTGGTGTCCATAGATCCCCCCAACATGCACCCATGCCATTGAGTTAACATGTAGTCCCTGGTGTCCAGTGGTCTCTCCCCCACACAATTACCCACTCAACACACAGACGCCATTTCTCTGGTGTCCAGTGTATCCCTGCTCCCATCCTGGTCCCCTGTACAAGGATAACCTATTCCATGGTGTCTACCAGACCCACCCCATCTCTGATCCATTTAGACTTACTTAACTCTTTTCCCCTGGTGTCTAGCAGACAACCTCACCCTGGAAGTTAGTGCCCACCTCCCTTTTCATCCCATTCTGACCCTGTGCCTGTGACCGGCACAGCCCTCTGCCGCAGCTGGCCACTTACTGAGCTGTCAATGAGTGCATACTGTAACAGCTGATTGTACAATATGTGCTCATTGACAGCTCAGTCAGCAACAGGCCATGGTGGAGTGTAGAGAGCTGGGCCATTGGCCAGATCAGGGTCAGGATAGGGGGAGAGGGGTGGAGGGGCAATACCTAACAGGTTGTGGGTGGGGGGGTCCACTAGTCATCAGGGAATAGTGTCAAGTACATCTACAGGGGCTTGGGGAGAGGGAGTGAGGGCTGCTAGACACCAGGGAATGGGTTATCTTTCGTGTACAAGGGATACGGGTGGGGAGGGAATACACTAAACACCAGGGAAATGGTTTCTGTGTGTCAAGCAGGTGATCAGGTGGGGGGAGTTACCACTGGACACCAGGCACTACATGTTAACTCATTGGGCATGGCTGTGGGAGAGAAGAGATGACTGGACACCAAAGAATACATGGTAACTCATCTGGCATGGGTGCAGGTTGTGGGAGGGACCACCAGACACCAGGGAATGTTCTATTTGGACATTGGACTGGTGATCAGTGGCCAGGCATCACTAGCACAAGGGAGGATGCATTAATGTATTAATTAAGGTATTAATCCCAATCAAAATAAATAAATAAAAAAGATGTAATTCTACTATTGGGCTGGTGATCGCCAGTGGGGCCACCACTAGCACCAGGGAAGATGTCATTCTAAAATCATGCTGGTAATTGCCAAAGGGTGGAGGGCCACTAGTACCAGGTATTGCTCTATGGGACAGGACAAGTTGGGGCAGTGACATGCTAAACTGCTGGCCTACCCATTTTAAATGAGACCATAATGGGCATGCAAATGGCACCTTAATGCCTTGCATGTGCAATGGTTTGTTTACATGGGACCATTTGAATATAGGAAATTTAGCACGGGCACAAACCGTTATGGTATCCTATTTTGGGAGCCATGTCTGCCAAACATTTAGTGGCTTAGCACTGTGCTGCTATGGCCCTATATTCATTCGAAAAGCACCTGTGTGCTATTCCACTGAATATAGCAATGTTCGGCTCCTGGGACAGTGCACGGTACAGCACATATTTTGTCTCTGTTATTTATGCCTCATTGAATATTGGCCCCAGAAGTGCAATGTTTCACTATGTTCAAAAAATAGATGATTTGATACCTTTTATTGGACCAACAGAATTGTTTAAAAAGAAAACAGGTGCTTTGAGATTTTGGACTACACAGAGTCCTTCATCAGAAAACCAATGACAAAAAAAAACATTTCTGTGTCAGTCTTACACTATGTAATTATTTGTGAAATTTTGTGAAAATCTTCAAAAATATGGATGAGTGTAACTTCACTGCTTTTGCAGGTTAGGACCTGACAATTGTCATGCATATTCAATGTCATTGTATCCTGGTATCTAGACAAAACTAGAAACATTAGCTTAATAGCTTGAAATTTACAGTAGAAATGGCAAAAATTACTACTTGTAGCATTTTCTCAAGTATTTATGGTAAAATAATAGGTTACTCAGGAGGCATAACTTACTATGGCAGCATAATAGGTTATGCCTCCAGAATTCCACTTGTGGAATTTAACATTCGGAAAGCATAGATCAATACTTTATCAGATAAGCCAAGATGAGTAGTTTGCAGTCCAGTTGTTTCTTCCTGGGTAACTACAGTATTGTGTCACCCTTCTCTTTTTTTCTTTATTTACTTAACCAGATAGAGTCAGTGGAACTGTTTGTCCACCATATATCCTCCTAGTTTTCCTTAGTGACACACTTCCTTGAAGAAAAAGTCACCTATTCCATTTCATAGGAGACTTATCTCATTGGAATAGCCAGAATTCCTCCTTCTTGGAGCCCCAGACATTTCTTCCCGATTATATCTTCTTAATTTCCTCTAAGCCGTAGACTTGCAAGTTCATCAGAATCTCAGGATAATTAATCATGTGTGGTAGGATTCTTATATAACCTGCACTCAATTTGTCCCTTAGTTCTTCCTTGCTCCAACTAGGTGGTCTACTGTTATTGTGCTCTCTAGCTCAGCTGTCTGTTTCTTGGTGAACCCATGCATCTATTCCCTACAACTGGTTATCCCCTGCACTAGCTGCCTCACCACCTCCTACCCTTTACTTATAACCCTCCAAACATCATCTCCCTTAACAAGACCAGTACCCTCTCACCATCTTGGTACAAGTACCTCACATTGTGGGCATACAGGCAGTATTTGCCAAAGAATGCCCTCTAACTTGGAGGAATAAGAAGATACTCCCTCTTTCAACAGAATGTTACCAAACATCATCTTGTCTAATTGATGCCAGTGTCATTTTTAATAGGATTTAGAACCATGAGGGCCTTGGAGAAGCTCTCTCTGGACAACTTTCCCCTTAAGAAGATCACTAATTCAATAAGTGACCTACTGATGCTTTCAGAACTTATACTGCAGATCACAATGTACACAATAGTCATCCTCTCTGAATGCAGGGCTTAGCTACAGTATGTATCATATTCATTTGACCTGCACTGCAGATGAGAAAATCACCTCATCTGCTTTAGTATAAAAGACATACACTGTTCCTCACACTCTCCCACTACCTTTACAGTGGAGACCCCCTGAATCCATTCTAATTTCTTCTTTCATCAGCCTTTTCCTTTCTTCTCCATGGCCGGTCAGGTGTATGACTGGACAATATTCATGCATATGGCTTCCACAAAATTATCATGACATTACACAATTTTCAACAAATTCCCATGAAATTTGACTTTAACTACTGATGTTATTTGACAACATTTGGCAGTTTATAACATGGACATCCTTTAACCAAGATATTTAAAAGCTTTTTAAACATAGCCTCATTTTTAAGGTCTTGGAACCTGCCAAATTTAATGGCATTCTGCTATCCAGTTTTAAAGTCACAGGAGTTTATAGTTTTGTAGGCTACAGACTTACACAGAAACATAGAAACACAGAATCCCATGGCTGATAAGGGTTGATTGGCCCACCCAGTCTGCTCAATTATTTCTACCTTCAATTTTGCTGCTGACCCACTTTTTCTATGGCACTGTCTCTCCTTCTTCCTAACCCCTATGATTCCCTTGTGCCTATCCCAGGAATTTTTGAAGCCCACCACTGTTTTTGGCCCCATTTCCTCAGCTGAAAGGCTACTCTAGGAATCCAGTACACTTTCTGTGTAGAAATACTTCCTTGCATCTCTCTTGAATCTATCACCCTACAGCTTCATAGCATGTCCCCTTGTTCTAGAGCACCTTCTTTTCTGAAGAATATTCAGCTGCTATACTTTATTAACCCATGTGAGTTATTTCAAGGTCTCTATCATATCTCCCTTCTCCCTCCCCCAGGTTATACATATTGAGCTTCTTTAGCCTCTCAGCATAGAGCTTTTGATGCAGATCCTCCACCATTTTTGTAGCTCCCTTTTGGACCACCTCAGCTCTGTCTGTGTCCTTCCTGAGATGTGCTCTCCAGACCTGAACACAGTACTCAAAGTGGGGTCTTACCAGCACTCTATATAGGGGCAACACCACCTCCCTCTTTCTGCTGGTGATACCCCTTTCTATATACACCAGCATCCCACCAGCCTTCATGACTGCATTGTCACACTGCCTGGCGCCTTTAGGCCATCTGAATGGATTACCACCAGGTCTCTTTCCTGCTTGGTTGTTGTCAGTATCACTCTGTCATGTATGTACTGTGCCCTGGGTGTCCATTGATAAAGTGCATTATTTTGCACTTTTTTTGTAATAAAACCCTGTGGCCATACCCTTCATCTATCCTCCAGTTTCTTTCATATATCTGCCCATACTTTCCACACACCCCCAAGTGTCCACCTTGTAGCAGATCTTGGTGTCATCTGCCAAGAGGCAGACCTTCACTTCCAGCTGCTCTACTATTTAATAGATAAAGATTTTAAAGAGCACCAGTCCCTGCACTGAACCGTAAGGTACCCTGCTGGTCTCCATCTTTTCCACGGAGCACATTTGTTCCCCACTACTCTCTGTCTCTTATCCCCTAACCAGTTTTTGCCCACATTACCACCTTGTTGCCCACCCCCAAGCAACTAGGAATACTAGGAAGGATAGGACAAAAGGAAGCAAAAATGCTCATTTATATTGCCCCCCCGCCACCCACATGCTGGCATCACCAAACCATAATACCCTCAGCATAATACTGTCTATCTAAAAGATGTTTAAACCAGATAAATCCATCTGCTTCCACTACAGTTCACGGGAGCCTATTCCAGGCCTTAGCACTTCTAATTGTAAAAAAGTTCTCTCTTTTTGTAGTATTAGCCCTATGTATAACCAATTTGCTTCCATGTGATCTGAGATTACTTTGAGTATTACTAATCCCCAGGCCACACTGAATCATTAAATCTGATGACTGTAATATTTCATATAAAAATAAAAGATCCCCTCTCTGTCTTCTTTGTGCAAGGGAAAACAGTCCAATTTTTTTTAGTCAAAGATCGTAAGGTAAACCTTTTAAATGAGGGATTAATTTATTGACTGAACGCTGTACCCCTGCAATCATTTTAATATCCTTCATATGATAAGGAGACCAAAAAGGTGACCCAAAATCTAGTAAAGGCCTAACATATGCCCTATACAAGGGAATAATGCACTGTTCTGACTTACAAATAAAAGATCTTTTATTTCTTTTTATAAGACCTCTTGCTTTAAAGGACACCTGATGACAGAGTTCTGTGAATGTTAAATGAGCTATTTATTGTGACCCCTAAGTCCCGTTCTGATGTTACCGTACATAATATCTCATTTCCTAGGATACATTTATATTTTTGATTATTCAATACAAAGTGTAGGACAACACATTTCTCAGCATTAAACTGCATCCCATTTATTATTGCCCATTTCATGAGTTGATTTAAGCCATTAACCAAAGTTAGGCGCTTGTTGAATGTACCTACCTCCCCACCCAACTTCAAGTCATCAGCAGATTTAACCAATCTATTTTTAACATTTTGTTGAATGTCACTAATATAAATACCAAATAGGACTGGGCCCAAAACCAACCCCTGCAGAACCCCACTAGTGGCCACCTTCCTATCAGATAAAATTTTATTAAATCTGACCATTTGAAATCGTTCATGTAACCAGTTCTTAACCCATCTTATAAATTAGCTTGTTTATCAGTGTCCCATGTGGAACAGTGTTCAAAAATCTTGCTGAAATCCAGATAGGCCCTGTCCACCACTCCACCCTGATCTAACTCTTTGGTAACCCAGTCAAATAAATCTTTCAGATTTGTTTGGAGTGACCTCTCCCTTGAATCCATGCTTCAAGATTTCATCAAAAATTTCTGAAAGTCTGTCTACTTGTAACTTTAAAGTTACAGATGGGAAACATTGCACACTTACCTGTGTTGTATGGTAATTTTTACACTTCTAATCTGGATACATTGATTCAAATTAACTGAAAGTAATTTTTGGCAAAATGTATGGCTGCCTTTAACTCAGCCCCTTTAAAGCCTGAAACCTTAAACTCAGGGCACATGCTCATGTTTTATGGTTATTTAAATGTTGAAATGGTGGAGAAATCTGGATAACTTGTTTTATTTATTTATTTGTTTCAATTCTATTTATCTCTGTGCTTCATGCAAGGCTATTCCCTGACTCAGTGCATAGAAACATAGAAACACAGAATTTGAAGGCAGATAAGGGCCTCTTGGCCCACCTAGTCTGTCCATTTTCCTACCTAACAGACAAGCTGCAGATCCTAGTTAACCAACAGCTTACTTCCTCCTACCCCCCACTAGGACTGCCTTATGTCTGTCCCATGCATTCTTGAATTCCACCACTGTTCTTGACTCCACGACCTCCTCAGGGAGGCTGTTCCATGCATCCACAACCCTTTCCATGAAAAAATACTTCCTCACATTACCTCTGAGCCATTCCCCCATCTTCAAATTGTGCCCCTTTGTTCTTGCATATCTCTTTTTCTGAAAGATGCTACCCTCTTGGACTTTATTGATTCCCTTGAGGTGCTGAAAGTTTCTATCATGTCCCCTCTCTCCCTTCTTTCCTCAAGGGTATACATATTAAGCTCCTTTAGTCCTTCTTCGTATGTCTTCTGGTGCAGACCCTGCACTATTTTGGTTGCCCTCCTCCTCTGAACAGCTTCCACTCTGTCTATGTCTTTGCGAAGATGGGGTCTCCAGAACTGCACACATTACTCCAGATGGGGTCTCACCAACTGTCTCTACGGAGGGATAACAACTTCCTGTTTTCTACTATTAATGCCTCTTCCTATGCATCCCAGTATCCCCCTAGCCTTCCTTACTGCCTTCTCACATTGCTTTCCCACCTTTAGGTCATCTGATATAATTACCCCCAGGCCCCTTTCCAATTTTAAGTTGTCAGTATTTCACCCCCCATTGTGTACTCTTCCCCTGGGTTTTTGTTTCCCAGGTGCATTACCTTACACTTCTTTGCATTGAATCTGAGCTCCCATACCTTTGACCATTCCTCCAACCTTGCCAGGTCCCTTCTCATCCTTTCCACTCCATCTTGTGTATCAACCCTGTTGCAGATCTTTATGTCATCTGCAAAGAGACATACTTTTCCTTCCAGTTCCTCTGCAATGTCACTCATAAAGACATTAAAAAGGATCGGTCCCAGTACTGAACCCTGCGGTACCCCGCTAGTAACCCTCCTTTCTTCACTCTGGACTCCGTTTACTACTACTGTTTGCGTCCTGTTGTCTAGCCAATTTTTTATCCAGGCTACCACCTTGGGACCCACTCCAAGGCTGGCTAACTTGTGTATTAATCTTTTGTGTGGGACTGTTTCAAATGCCTTGCTAAAATCTAGGTAGGCCATGTCCACAGCCCCTCACCAGAATCCCCCAATTGCTGCATAGACCCAAGGTCCATGACTTGCCCCCTGCAGTGAGGCCCCCAAAGGGGAAACTGAGATCAATCAAGTTTGGTCCCAGGGCTGGCTGAGGCATCATTCGACATGCAGTCAAAGGCCTTCATATTGCACTGTGGCACAGGGTTTTCCCTTGTGTCAGTCTCCTAAGGCTTAGACATGCAATGATGCCAGTGTGTGGGCATGAACACTGCCCCACTTGCCCTGCAGATGTCTACCACTGTTCTCCCTCTGCTGTGTGCTCCCAGCTTGATGTACTCCCAGTCTCCACCTGGTGTCACCCAAGTGCTGGGTGCCACCAACCCTTCCCCCGGAAGTGGAGAGCTGTTCCTAGAACACTCATCCAAACTCACCCCAGATGGCCCTCTGATGGTCTGGGCTTGTTCATGAACCCAGGTCATTAGTGTTGCAAGTGGTCGAGTTATCGCTGTCCCAACAGGGCAGCAGTTGTTTAAAAATTAGATGGAAATAACTAATATTAATTGTTACTATCTGGCCTCCTAAACCTCAGCCCCTTTTAAAGCTGGTAATCTGCAACTTAGTACACTTATAAATAAGGTTTAGACCTGTATACCTACTAAATTATGATTTGATGTCTTTGTTTATAAATTAGAAAAAAGTAACTGGCAGTTAAATTTTGATGGAATTGTGAGGCATTTTTATGGAAATGCAGTAAATATCATGGAATTGGAATAATAATGTTACTTGAAGTCAACTGGTGAAATTTTACTGTCTACACAACTCGAGCAAGCAACAATGTTTTCCACAGGTCTAATTACAGAAATATTTTCCTCCTTGCTACTAGTTGTCAACCATGCTACACAATAAGTAATATTCCTAAAAGTCTAATTAATTTGAGCAAGGTTGAACTGTTCCTGTTATTAGAAAGTTTCACAGAGCTCTGTACAACTATGTGATAGGTTTGTCAATGAGGGGTGCCTATGCCTGATTTGGAATTAATGAGAAATGAGGTTGCTGTCTATAATAGAAATCATCTAGTGACTCCAACAATCATGAATGGTGAGACAGAACAAAGGAATAATTATGTTACCACCTTCTGCAGTCATAGTCAACTGTTAGAAAATATTGGCAGGAAAAATTGTAGTATTTTGAGAATGGAGGCATAGGGAGCTCTGCAGTAATCTTCCTCATATGCTACTGTATGCAGGAGATTATGATGATCATTAGAGGTTTTGTAAATTGTGATACAGCTGGCCTCATTTATCTAGAACAGTGCAATTATGGGCGTTATCATGTGTGGAAAACTGGATGTAAGCATATTAGGTCAAAAGATCATAATAAGGAAGACAATACTCTGGCATTGCATCTGTTACATGTTCCAAATCACTCTGTCCATACTTTCAAATGTCTGGCCATTGAAAGAGTCTTCCCATCACCATGCAAAAGGGTTGAATTTTATTCAGGGTTGTTATGAAGCGAATACTTTTCAGTTTTCATGTTAGGTACCTGGAATGGCTCTATTTTGTAAATTAATTTCAGTAACTTACTTTAAAATATTATAAATGTTCCATAATGATTATGATTTATTTCTTAAAATGCAGTTTTTTTTCATGTTTTCAATTTTTTTTATGATAGGTACACATATGAGGATTGGTATCCTATTGAATGCGTGTGTGCAAGATCACAATTGTCAAAACATCAACCTGAAAATGGTGAGTCAAAATGAGTGAGCTGGAAGAACAGTGACAGCTGAAAGAGTGACCTCTGGCTTTCTCCCCCTCCACAAGTTATGTCACCCCAGGAGTTGATTATATATAGAACAGAGGTGTGGGGGGGGCAAAGCCCCTTGCAAATGGGGGGGGTACATGTGGTGAAGCTCCCCACAGAAACTCACTGTGGCAGTGTTGTTGCCCTTTTGGTGATTGCTGTTATTTCAGGGTCACTTCTTTTTGCCTCACTGTTTTCTGATCACCATTTTGTAGTGGTTTTGCACTGACCCAAGTCACATAGAACCTGAGGATCATGACTTGTAATCTGCTATCTTTTACAAATTTAGCACAATAGCGCATCAACGTATAAAATGTATACATATGAGGATCATGACTCATTATCTTTTATCTTTTTTTGTTCAATATGCTTTATTCCGAATACAGAACAACCAAAGGTGTTATATAATAACAAAGAAGCCAGTTTATAAAAACAGCATCACAATAAGCAGGGTTACAGCTTCATTCTAGGCAAATAATAAGTCAGTTTAAGTACCTTACTACAAAACTACAATATTATGGTGAACTTATACTGTAACGCTCTTAATCTGCTGTACTCTTCCCTTTCAGACCACCCACTAAAATCTAACCCCGTGCCAAGTTCTATAAAACTTAGGTAGGCTAAGAATTGTCCAATTAACTATGGTAGACAAAGATAATCTATGGTTTCCATACTATGAGTAAAGCTTCCAGCGGGCCTCATCTATCTAGGTAATTCTGATTTCTGTTAGATAATGAGGCAATGTGCTTTTCCAATTGGTGTGCCAGAACCATTTCTTTGTGTCATTCTACTGTTACAGGGAGATCTTTATCTATCCAATGCCTCATAATAATTAACTTAGCCACAGATGAAATCAAGGCAATATGAGCCTTTCGATGCTTGATAGTTCCTGAGAGAAAATTATTAAGAAGACAGAACAAATACTGTCTGTAGACACAGAAATGGATCCAGCGAGTTCCTAATACTATGCCAAAAAGTTGATACTTTAGCACAAGCCCAAAGCATATGATAAAGGTCGCCTGGACATTCATTACATCTGTGGCATAAGGGAGATGGAAGCTTTCCCATTTTATGTAGCTGCTCAGGGGAGAAGTATAAATTGTGCATTACATTATACTGTACCAATCGAAGTCTATCTTGCTTAATAAACTGATATAGGTTACCCCAAAGGCCCTTCCAATACGGAATTTCTGTAGGCAATGATCATTTATTCACCCAATAATAACATACCCCCTTTGGGCAGACATTGATCTCTAGTTTGTAATTCTTTATATACCTTATTTATTTATTTTATTTAGTTGTTTAACCAGGTATAGCACACAAAGCTGAAAGCTTTTTTACAGGAGCGACCTCGGAGCACAAGGAGGTTAAGTGACTTGCTCAGGGTCACACAGTATGCAAGTGGAAGCTGTGGGATTCAAACCCAGGTCTGGTCTGCTGGATGTCACCAGATTTGCAACTCAGAGCCTTAGACCACTGTGCTATACTGCCTCCAATATTACCTAATACCATTATGTAATAACTTAGATATTGAATGGGGCTGATTTGCTGTTAGAAGAATTGAATGTGGACCAGCCATAAAAGAGGGGGAAGATGTACCATTTTTCAGATATAGGACAAAAGTACTTGCCAAATTTGCCAGAATTTAAAAGGATTTGGGTTTGCAATACTGTAGATCTGGCAAAATTGTGTACGGGTATATGGTGTATTTCCACTCAGCAAAATCACCAAATGTCAGGTTCTGAACTGGGGGCCAAAAATGGGGGGAAATGGGACTGTGGTCAATTTGGAAGTTTGGGTTTCCAATTAAGGGTTGGTCTAAGGAATTGTACCAACTGAACTTCCAGTGTTTTTGTATTTGGAATAAGGCCTTTAAGAACCAACTGATTGGGGTATTTTTCAGAATTTTAGGTAGGGCCCAAGGGGGAAAATAAAGTAATGCGGGTAAAGAGCAATGACAAGTATCCGCTAACACACTCTCAATGTCTAGCCACAAAGGCTTGAAGGAGCCCGGTGGTTGTTGTGTTGGAATCAAGATCTACTGGACTAGTTTAGTTATATGAATAGCACAGTGATATGTAAAAAAGTCAGGAAGAGCAAGGCCACCAGAAAGTTTATGTGCTGTGTTTTAAGTACCCTCACCTGACCTTCTTGCCCTTCCATAGGTAATGATTGATTAGGGTTTGCAATTTAGTAAACCATACTTTTGGAAGGAAAATACCCAGCATGTTTAGAAGGTAAAGGAGACAGGGTAAAACGTTCATTTCAATGGTGGCAATTCTGCCCCAAAGTGAAATTGATATGGAACCCCATCTTGCAAATCAGCCTTAAGAACTGCAATTAAATACAAAATATTTTATTTTATTATCTGTGAGGTATTCCTAAAAATCTTCAACCCTTGGTATCTTATAGATTTTGATTCCCAAGTGAAGTTAAGGCCAGTTATATCATCTGGAAACATGTTACCATTCATAGGAAATTCTTTCATTTTAAAGGGATTCAATTTATAATATGATACCTTTGAGAACATATCTATCTCCCTAAGTAAAATGGGTACACCTTGTACTGGATTTTCTAAGTGTAATAACAAATCATCTGCGTAAGCAGAAATAAGGTGACAAGTGGTAGCAATCTGTATACCTTGTAGATTAGGGGTAAAGAGCAGTTTTTTAATAAGGGGTTCTAAATAAAGATTAAAGAGCAGAGGGGAAAGGGGACAGCCTTGCCTTGTGCCTCTACTCAAAGGGAAGGAGTCAGATAGGTGACCATTGCACCAGACTCTAGCTGTAGGTGCAGTATATAGAAGCTGAATCCAGCTAACAAAGTTGCTTGAAAACCGAATCTATGTAATACCATAAACAGGAAATCCCAGGAAACATGGTCAAATGCTTTCTCTGCATCGATTGAAACCAAAACAATTGGAGTGATTGAGTATTGCGACTGGGATAACAAGTGGATTAGGCGGCGGATATGATCACTGGAATTTCTTCCAGCCATAAACCCTAATTGTTCAGGGACAATCAAATGGTTCATAAGGGGACTTAATCTGATGGCCAGTACCTTTGCTAATTTTTTGATATCAGTGTTTAAAAGTGATATGGGATGATAATTCTCGGGGTATTGGAGATCCCTATCAGGTTTGGGTATAAGGGTAATCAATGCTTCCTGAAAATGTTGTTCCTAAAAGCCCTCAGAAAACCAAAAATTATGTACTTCAGCCAAAAAAGGGGCAAGGTCTGCCAAGCAGGACTTATACAAATTACTTGTAAGTCCATCAGGGCCTGGTGATTTATCTAGGGGAAAATGACGTATTGCAAACTCCACTTCCATCGTATTAATTGGAGTTCCCAGAGAAGCTGCAATGTCAGGAGGTAATTTAGGAAGGATAATATCATCCAAATAATTATCTATTTCCTCCTGGCAAGCAACTTCCTCAATAGGAACTGAGTATAAGATCTGGAAGTGTAATTTGAAAATGTCCACAATTTTTTTAGGTGGGTAATCACAGGTACTTCTTTATCTGGTCTTAAGCTAGGAATACAATGATTCATGTCAGCCTGCTTGAGTCAGATCGCACAGAGTTTGCCTGCCCACTCTCCAGACTCCAGGTACTTTTATCTAGTTCTATGTATTGCAAGTTCCGCTTGTCGTGCCAAGAGAGCATAAAATTGAGCTTGCAAAGTGTGAAATTTGGTCCACTGTTCGTCAGAAGAGTGGTGGCTAATATTCCTTTCAATCATCTGGATATCATTCACAAGCGTGCATTTTTTAATTTTAAACTGCTGGGATCTAGTGGCAGCAAGGCGAATACACTCACCATGTAATGCACATTTAAAGGATGTCCAAGAATGTCTGGTCTGGTCGCCGAGCCCATGTTTACTTGGAAAAACCGTGAGACAAATTCTTTAAAATGTAGTGCGGTGGGTTGTGACTTAAGTAAAGAGTTATTCATATGCCAAAGGTAATCCTTGTATATACCAGGTTCAGGCAGATAGAGGATAGAGACCGGTGAATGATCTGAGCTCACTCGGGCATGTATCTGAGTGGTAATTATACCTGGCAGGAGGGACATGCTCAATAAAATATAATCAATCATTAAGCAAGTACAATGGGTGAGGAAAAAAAAGGTATATGACTTTTCAGTGGGATGCAGTACTCACCATACATCCACCAATCCTGCCCCATTTATGAGGTCTCACAAGGCTCTTTGAGCAGGTGAGAGTCCAATTCTCCTATTACCCAATATATCTAAATGGATATCTAGGGTTAGGTTCCAGTCACCACCCAAAAAAAACGAAGTGTGGACAAAAGGGGCAATCAGAATAAGGAGATGTATCAAAAATAAAGGTGAATCAACATTGAGGCCATATATGGATCTGATCAAAACTGGTTTAGTTTGCAATTCTCCTATAAGCAGGATATATCTGCCATTCATGTCCCATATCTCTTGTGTCAGATTAAATGGTACATTTTTAGCAATTAAAACAGCCACCCCACCGTGATTAGTGAAGGTTCCAGCTCCTTATGCTTGACCCACCCAGTATCTATGCAGAAGGAGGATATCTTCTCTTTTTAAGTGTTTTTCCTGCAAACATGCGATTCCAACTTGGAGATGAGATAGGTGTCTGAGGACAATTTGTCGCTTATATCTATCTCTGACCCCTCTTATATTCCATGTGACAAAGTTATGTAGGCCACCCATTATAGCACTGGATGGGCAGATTGGAATTTAGTGAACATGCTAGAAAAATTCTCCCTCATCGTATTTGATCCATCTCTGCCTAATGATAAGAACCTTGGCACATTCTCCCCCCCTTTTAATTCTACAAGTTTCCCCAACATTATCTATAACTACCACTATTTATAATAAACTCTCCCCAGTTCTATCAACCGCACTAACCAAATATATTGTCAGGCGATGTTAATTATGCATACATATAAGAACACATTCTCCACTCCCCCACCCCTATGAAATCCCTCTCCTCTGCTATCATACTAAAGACTATAGATGTTAATAAATCCTACTGGAAATAAATTGTCACCTCTGTTGCATTATAATCCACCCATTGCAGAACAGTTAGTAAGCATAAAAATAAGAAAGGTATCATTTGTATTGGTTATCTGTTAAAGAAACAAAAGCAGGTAATAGAAAGGTCCAACCATGCTAAGTAATAGTCACACGGGTTTGTCCATTGTAGCTGTGTTCTTGCCAAAAAGAATAATGAAAAAAAAGGGGGGGTAGAAAAAGAAAGGGTTGCTGTCCTACTGGAAATATCTAATTTCCGAGGATTGTAATGAATTAAAGTCAGAAAACAAAGAAATCTTATGGAGATTAATTTGGGTTAATACCTTCTCAGCTACTTCATAGGGTTTCCAGCCGACAAAGTGCCTAATTAAAGGCAGGATTCACACATCAGAATCTTGTCATACATTGATGCCTGAAGGATCCACACAACAATCCAATTTCCAGCTTAGAGCGAAACCTCAGGATTCTGAACAAAAGGCGTCTTACCGACTGAATGACTCGAGTCCTCTCATTTAAACAGATCTGTTAGTAATCGTATAAGCTCCATTTGTGCTTGCTCTAATGTATCGAAGGTATGCCATTGGTCTGCCAGTTTTACTTGTAGTATGGTTGGGTATTGGACTCTAAATTGTTTACCAGCCGTGATCAGTTTTGATACGGTGGGGTGCAGCTCTTGTCTTTTGGTCCTAACAGATTGTGGCAAGTCCTGAGTGATCCGTATTCTTTTTCCCTCCCACTGAACTTCCTGAAGACCTTTAACTTGTGTCAATATGTGCTGTTTGTCCAAAAAGTTTCAGAGCTAAAAAATTAATGGCCTAGGAGGTGCTCCTGGAGGTGGTGGCGGGCGAAGAACCCTATGCGCTCTTTCAATGGTGTAGGTGGGTCCATTGGGTGAGGGACCAGCTAATTTTTCACAAAACTTTTGGATGAATATAATCAGTGAAGTGCCCTCTTCTTTTTCGGGGATCCCGAGAATTAGCAGATTGTTTCAACGGTTTCTGCCATCTAGATCCTCTAGCTTTTCTTTCATTTTCCTTATTCTTTTCCCCACAATACTACAATCTATCTCACATCTGTCACTCTTTTTTTCCAAAGAAGCGAGGCATACTTCTGAATATGTAACATGGATATTTAAGGAGTCTAACAAGGAATGTACCTGATGCAATTCATCTGAAATAGCAGCGATCGAGTTCGGCAGTGGCTGCATGATTTCCAGGAACTGATCTTCTGTAAACGCAGCTGATCCCGATGCAGATTTACTACCAACAGTGGGCTGTTGTTTGGGCCTCTTAGGGGCCTTGTCTTTTTCTGGTGTGAGCGGAGGCGCATGGCGTGGTGGTGCCTTCCGCATAAAAACCTCCATTCTGAAGTAGAGAATCATGTTCGGCAAGATAAGAAGGTAATGTAGAACTTGTTCTTGGAAAAAGAAAGTAACGTTAATGGTAGGATTCCAGCGATATAATTGGAAGGGAGACGGAGCGAAGGGAGCTAGCTGCTTCTCATGCGAGTGCCATCACGTGACTTTTTCCTATCTTTTATCTTTTACAAACAATATCGCATCAGCTTGATCTTGGCATAGCAATGCAATGTAAGTGTTCCTTGATTTGATTAAATGAACACTTTTCTATTAGTGAGCATGCAATTGTTAAATTACTTTGAAGTTACTAGTGACGTGAAATGAATCTGATGCTATTTTAAACACTTTGGTATATACACATTGTTACTTATTATGTAGTTCATTATGGGATTTTTGTATTCTAGTATGTTTAATCTTTTTTGTTTTTGCAGTCTGTACACATTTTATGTACATTTTGTGCATGCATGTATTTTTTAGTGATTGAGTATGAATAGTGTTCCCTTATATTGTGGGACCTGTCTCTAAGAAGATAAGGCTGTGGGCTTGTAAAGGCTTGACATTGTGGTCTTTCCAATGTTGAGTTGTATCAGGATTCAAATAAATGCACCAATATGTTCGAATGAAATACAAAATCACACATACCCCAATAATTCTAAGCATCATGGGATATATATGCAAATCACAATGACATTTTTGGCTGGTTCAGCTCTAAGTAGGAATGCATGGTGCCAAAGTGTGACTCACACAATCTGCAAAGGGTGAAAACAGAAGATATAGACACGTGTTTTGTTCTATACAGAACTAATCAGTGTGCCTTATCTGTATGACACCCCAGGGGAAATGAACCAGCCCTAAACTGGTTCTAGGGATTTGGGTCAATCATGACCCAAACCTGTAAGACCAACTTAGGGCTGCTTCATTTCCCTTGAGGTGACATACAGATGAGACACACTGATGAGTCCTGATTAGGATGAAACATGTGTCTGTGGTTTCTGCTTGTACCCTTTGCAGATTGTATGAAAGGCCCTTTGGCACCATGCATTCCTACTTGAAGCTGAATCAGTCTAACATTTCATGGTGAGTTACATACAAAATATATTGCATGATGCTTTGCATTATGGGAGTATGTGTGATTTTGTATTTCTTTGAAACTTGGCTTTATGGCCAATGCCCTAAGGGCCAACCTTTGCCTCAGTGCTTTTACACTGAGGTTCTTTGTCTTTTAACCTATTTTTTTTTTTTCAGGCTCATCATGATCGTAAGACCAACTTAGGGCTGGTTCATTTCCCCTTGGGTGTCATACAGACAGGGCACACTGATGAGTCCTGGGTATGGCAAATCACGTGTCCGTGTCTTTCGCTTGTACCCTTTGCAGATTGTGTGAGCGACCCTTTGGCATCATGCATTATTGAATAAAGCCTAAAATTAATGGTGATTTGCGCATATATCTTGTGATGTTTTGCATTATGGGGGTATGTGTGATTTTTTATTTGTTTAAAACTTAGCTTTATGGCCAATGCCATTTGAGCCAACCCTTGCTTCAGTATTTTGTATTGAGTTTTTTTCTCTTTTATCTTGATTTCTGTTTTTTGGTGGGCTCACCATGATCCAAACCAGTACAACCAACTTAGGGCTGTTTTTTCCCCTGGGGATGCCATACAAACAGGGCACACTGATGAGTCCTTGGTAGGATGAAACATATGTCCATGTCTTCCAATTGCCCCCTTTGCAGATTGTGTGAGAGTTTCTTTGGCACCATGCATTCCTGCTTAAAGCTGAATGAGCCTAAAATCTCATGGTGATTTGCATATATATCCCATAATGCTTTGCAGTATGGGAATATGTGTAATTTTGTATTTCTTTGAAACTTGGCTTTGTTGCCATTCCCCTTTGGGACAATCCTTGCCTAGGTGCTTTTGCACTCAGGTTATTTGTCTTTCAATATGTTTGAATGCTACTTTAAATGTTTTGACATGCTTGTGACAGTTTCCTTGCTTTACTGCTGCTTGTGCTAACAAAAGGGGTGCATACTGTACATCATTTTCTAAATACAAGTGCCACCTGTAATGTCAAAACCCATGCCATGTATGCAAATAAGTTATATCTCCTTTTATATGGTCTAATATATTGGTGCAAGAAAATGGTATCAAGCAAAATTATGCTGCAAATCCCTGATGTGTATTTGAAAAGCTTTCTAAGTGTACATAATGCTAGGTCTATGAGAGGGCACTCACCCTTGAAGAAGCTTTGACAAGAAATGAAATTCATTGCTTGTTTCACGACATTGCTGCCTGACAGCATGGCACATATCACTTTTTTCCACTGTAACCTCAATAAAGGTAATTTGTTTACTGTATATATTTTGCATGTTAACTTCTTTCTCTAAGTAGTTGCCACTTTTCAGTGTGTTCTGAATTACATATTTTTACCCTTACACCACCATTTCTTGGATGCACCCTTTTTGTTCTTTGCTTTAATCTAATTTATGTAATGTGCAATTTATTTCATATTATTTCTTTATCAATGGTACACATTGATAAATTTTAATGTATGAACCTTAACTTGTATTTTGTCACAGACTGCAATTACACAATGGTTGATTGATAAAAATCAGTAGTTGGCTAGAATATTCTAGTTTGACTGGGTGGGGGCTGGAGATCAAGATGTATGTAAGTCCCAACTGTTTCAGGGAGAGCATGGTAGTGCCACCATCTGCTGCCTTGTTCAGATTCCTCCTCCTCTTCCCTTAACTCTCCATGCTGGAGTGGGGTCTGCCACATATAATTCTGGTTGCAGAATTCAGGATCATGTCTTTAATGACTGACTGGATGTGGGGTGCACCTCCTAAATATCTGACTTTGTACAACAGTTGGAATGGATACTAGACCATGTATACAGTGCCTGTACAACTGGGATGTTTTACCTGTCTCTCTGTTTGAGTTGGATGCCATGGGATGTTACATGAGCCTGAGTCACACATATGCTAAGTAACACATTACCACTAAGCCACAGACCAACATGTTTCATGATTTTTAAAATAAACAGATGTGATTGAATAATATATTTTGCTAAGTTGTGTAGCTACATGTAAATAAGAAGAAATTTCAAAAATGTGCACTCCAATGTTTTCTAAACAGGCCTCTTTTCAAATATTAAGTGGTTCCCCTCAGCCTCTAAAAACTGTATACTCTTTTACCATATGAACGTTTTACCTACTAGAGGTTTGTTATTTGATTTTTTAAATGCAAAGAATATTGATTAGGTCAGAGGTAAATGGTGGCATTTATCACAATGGATGTTTTTTTGACAGTCTCTCACAATCAGGAGCATATTTTCCCCTGCTTCCCTGGCTAGCTAATGAGATATTTTTATGTATTTATTTATTTATTTTGCAGGCTGCTAGGGTTTGCATGGGTGGTGCAGAGGACGGCATCATCTGCGTAAAGTAGGATTTTTCCCAGGCAGAGGGAGGGGAGAGCATTGAGAAAGAGACTAAAGAATAGTGGCCCCAGGATGGAGCCCTGGGGTACTCCAGAGCATATTGGGGAGGAGGTGGATAGCATGGTATTGATCTTGACACACTGCATCTGTAATGTCAGGTAGCTGGAGAGCCAGTTGAGAGGACCTTGAGAGAAACCTAATTTGAGGAGGGTGTCCAGCAGAAGGGGGTGGTTTACTGTGTTGAAGGCCTTGGCGAGGTCTATGAACATGGCTCCTGCTAGTTATGCCTTATCAAGTGCAGCATGGATATAGGATGAGAATTCCAGGAGGGCCGTGGTTGTGCTGTACCCAGTGTGGAAACCATGCTGTTGGCTGCAGAGCAGGTTATGAGTGTCTAGGTAGGCAGTTAGCTGATCACCCACCACCTTTTCTTGGGCTTTGGAGAAGGGAGATGAGGATTGAGATCAGCCGGTAGTTCCCCGTGGATAGGTGATCCCCACCTTTGTGGATGGGCATCACTACTGCTGTTTTCCAGTTTTTGGGAACTGACCAAGGCAAAGGGAGAGATTCAGGAGGCCTGTTAGGGGGACAAGCATTACATCCAGTGCCAAGCTGAGTAGTCTAGTGTCCAGTGGGTCATTCAGGGTGCTAGTGCCTTTTAGGGCCTTGGCCAGGTAAGGCTCAGCTTCCTAAGGGGTGATTGCTCTCAAGTAGAAATGTGGATGAGTGAACTGGGGGGGTCAGAGGTGGGGATGAGGCTGAAGAAATTTTGGGGGAGGACTGAGCTCAGATTGGTGAAACTGGTGTTGAGGGCATCGGCTATTTCCTTGGGGTCAGTGCTCACTGATCCATTTACTGAGATCTGTGAGGGGTGGGGACCATGATTTGCCATTGAGTGTTTTTATGTTGTCCCAGAATTTGTGGGAGGACCCCCAGGAGGAGGTAAGTTGGGTCCTGAAATGTTCAGCCTTTGCTTGGCGGATGGCCCAGGTACATTTATTCTGCTCTGCATGATAGGCCTGCCTGATGGCAGCCTTTGCAGAGTCTCTGGCCTTGTGCCACATGTTGTCTCTGTGCTTTATTTCTTTTATGAGTGCAGGGGTTATCCAGGGTGCATAAGTACAGCTCACTGGTGAGTTGTTACTCAGGGAGTCTGGGAGGACAGTTATCTCCTTAATTCTAAGGAGTTGATTAGTGATTATGACATCCAGCATGGTGTCCTTGCCTGTGGCGGGGTTGTGCCTGGTGGGCTGAGTCACCAGCTGATGGAGGTCTAGGGCTGTGAGGGCTTCCCTGAAGGCAGTGGTCATGTCAGAGAGCCAATTTAGGTTGAGGTCCCCCAGGATTTTATGTTTAGCTTTGTGCAGGAGGCTGGTGATATATTCTGTAAGGGGCTGGAGAGCCTGGGACTGCTTACATGGTGGGATGCAAGCCACTGTGATTATGAGGGGGGCCTTGGATGGGTCGGGGTGATCTTGATGGACATGGCTTGTGTTCCATGGTCCAAAGCTGGGGGTGGTATGACTTGGGCAAGCAGGGAGTGTTGCAGATACAGTGCACATCCACCACACCATGTTCTGACTCTGTCGAGGTGGTGTAGGGTGTAGCCTGGAATGGATACAAAGGAGTTAGGGGTGGACTTGGAGAGCCATGTCTCCACCAGGGTGAGGACATCTGTCTGGTGTTGTGTGATCCAGCATTGTAATGCAGCAATTTTCTTTAGTATGCTGTGAATGTTCATAAAGGCAATCCGGAGTCCACGAGTGGGGGTGGGGAGAGCTGGGATGGGGGGGCACAGGTCCTGGGTTAGGGTGGACATTCCCTGAGAGTAGAAGGAGCACTATAAACAGCCTCAGAATGGGTTGGAGCTTTATAGGGCTGTTGGACATAAGGCTGTTTCGTGGTCCAGTGCGGCACACACATGGTGCAGGTAGGGAGTGTACAATGTTGACAGATGGCCATATTCTAGAGATTTGTTATTTGATTTTTGATTAAAAGGTGCAATACTAAGACAGAGATTTTTTTATGTTTAGTATGCTTTTTCCACTGGCTTGGCCATCAGCCACGCACCATGCTCCCTGCCTCATTCTTCCATAGCCACCTACCACCCCACTGATACTCCCTGGCTTGCCCCCCAGGGCGGGGCCATGGCACCACATACCTGCCCATCTCCAACTGGAAAGGTGTTAGTGAACCCGATATTGCCTCCCTGGCTTCTCCCCCAAGGTGGGGTTCAGGGCCTGAAGTGGTGTCCATGGAGCCATAATAAGTTGGTGGGTAGTGCGACGGAGAGCTAACAAGGCCACGTGCTGAGGTCGGTGTCATTCAGAGTGAACGGCATTTTCTGGGCTTTTTTCTGGTGGTAGGTATGTGCAATGATGTCCAGCATCTACCCCGCCTCCCTGCACACTCAGACGTCAGTTGCTGTGGTATCTCCGGCCTCTGCCAGGGGTCTGTCAAGCACCGAACTTGCTCCCGACCCTCCCCCCAGAGAAAGAGAGCAGTCCTCTGGAAGATCCCTCTTTCTCCCCCTGGCCAGCCCTCCAATTATCTAGGTCCATTCCTGAACACGGGTTGCTGGCTTCGTAAGCGGAATTCGAACCACTACGCTGATGGGCTGGAACTAAGGCAGAGATTTTAAAGAGAAGGAATGTGCTTTAAAACTTCCAGGGGAATTATTTTCTTTAGCTAGTCTTTGGAGTGATTTTTTGAAAATGCCCATTTATACAGAATGTGAATAAAGATGTAATATTTTCCTATAATTTTTCCATGGGGACATTCTTTGTACTGCAGTATGGGTATTGTCAGAGAGCATTTAAAGGCCTGTTTACATGGTCCTCACCTGAAACAATGTATCATTCCACTCCGGTCTCACTAAGACCTCCCACACTGATTGATTCATTTTAAGACAGCTCCTCTTAGCACCAAAGCAAGCTGTGCTGAAGAGAGGCTATGAGTAAGGAGGCACAGTCAGATTTGTGATGGCACCAGCTGAGTATGTCAGAGTAAGTGGTGCAGCCTGTCTGCATGGCTGCTTATATCACTCACTCCAGAATGCATCTCTACCACTACAGTAGCTCCAGGAGAGGAGTTAAGACTGCCTTCCTGTGATCAGGTACATGTCCAAATGTAGCAAGGCAAACAAGCCTTAAATCTCATACTAGTGAATAAACACTACCCTAAAAGTACAGGATGATTGTAAAGAAGGGAGAATATATTTATTGAAAGCAACATTCTGGAACAACTAAATAAAAAGAAAGATGATGCCTCACTCACACGTAGTTGTAGATATGGATATGGGAAAGAGCCTGAAAGAACTGTGTGAATAATGAATACTAATTTCCAATACCATGAATGATAGTGTACGCAATCATTAGGACTGAGCACAGAGTATGTCTTACAATTCATGGTACTCACTAACATGAAACTAAATAAAAGTCTTAAAAAGATTCCCTCCCCTAGTAGCCAGAGCTAATTTCATGGCCACATGCCCTCCTTAATCCCAATAATGTCATCCTCCTTCATCTCCTGTTGTCCTGCACACATTGCAGGTGTGAATCACAGCTTTTAAAACATGGCCTCCTCCATAGCATGATCTTCAGTCCCCAAAATAGTCATATTTGATAATCTAGCCCCACCCTACAACCTTTACCCAATACATCATTTGGGAGGGGGGTAGTTTCCAAAATCTCAGCTAACTCAGTCATTCCTTCCCATGGCAATAAACATCTCATTTGGGTACAGTATCATAATGAGTGCCTTGGACTATCAGTATTTAGAAAATGGGCTAAGAAATTCCCAGTCTTTGATTGGCTGATACCCATGGCAAATTGGGCATGTACCAGACAACAGAACTGGGGTAACAACAAGTGCCAGCCCAACCGACCTGAATTTATTCCAAAAATCCTTGTGCCAATAGAATGTTGAATTTGAAAGTATTGCCATGCTGTTCTCTCTCTCTTTGTGAATTAACCCTCCCCCACCACCACCACCATCACCACCCACATTGTGTGGACATACGGGACACAAACGGTACCCCTTTTTTTTGTTATTACTGAAACTTCTCTATATAACTTTCTCAGTTCAGAACTCTGACTATAACAAAACTTAAGTCAACATTAGTGCCATCATGCTCCCACCTCACCGCTGAGCCTTAGGGTCTGATGCCAGTCCACCATCAGCCTGATCCTTGCTGCTGTTGGCCAACCAAAAAGTAAACTAATACAACCTAAGTGCGTACTTTTTAAACAATAACTTTTTGGACCTCTCTGGTCCCTCCCTCATGTCACTGGACCCTAATTAACTAATTTGGGGGTCCTGGAGCATGGGGGAAGCTTCATTTTGCCACAGGAGTGGCTTCAATATTGATAGCACACTACCACACATGAGCAAACCACCAGCTTGCACATTCATAGTGCAGCTGCACAGTAGTTTCACGTCTTTGCTGCTCCAGCACTCCTTTTCTAGGAAAAACATGGTGGTGGCCAGCAGGAGATTTGGGGAGGTGGTACAGGACCCAGGCTGGTGGTGGTGAGCAGCGAGAGGACCCCGGGAGATAAAGGTAAGCCCCTCATTTTTTTTGGGGTTACATACAGTATAACAGCTTAATCTGGTTCAAAGTCCATTGACATTCATCTATATCGCCATCCACCGGGTCATGTCTGAAAATAGGCAGAATTTGTCTAGTGCACTTACCCGGTCAACAAAAACTAAATAAATAAAAATAAATAATATAAAAGGGAGGACTTTTTCCTATCACCATAAACCATCCATCCTGAATGGCTGTCCAAAGTACTCCCTCACAACAGCCCTGATTAATGATTCTCGATGGCATAAATAAATTAATGAGAGCATACCTCCAGCCAGTGGGGGTGCTTTGAAGACACCATAATGCTAAATGCAAGGAGGACACAACAGAAATGATAGGTGCACTCTGCTGTTGCTGTGGGGGGGAGGTGACGACACAAGTTCAACAGAGTGGCACAAAAAAAAAATAGTGAGTACTGGGCCTACTCTACATTACACATCTGTTTTTATTAAAATTAAGCATTTACAGTAATGTTTATAATTTTGCAAACATATTTTATAATATTTAGCGTAGAGCCCATTTTCTAAGTGCAATAATACTCTCCACTGTCGGCAGTATTGTGCTATACCAGACCATCCAGGGGTTATTAGGCCCTCTGCCTGGGGCATTGTGCCTCATTATGCCCCGGGGCAGTTTGGTATAACACAACACATCCCACCCTGTTGGGTATTATTGCTTTATGTACATACTAGTGGATAAGTGTCAGTGCCTCAGCTGGTAGCACAATCACCTCTGAGGCTAGAACATTGGAAGGTGGTAGGTTCTAGCACCACACCAGCAACGTGGGATAAATCCCAATACTGACACTTTAGTGCATCAACAGGGGGTTGCTGCACTCCTGAAGTGCTGTCTTTTGAATGAGACATTAAAACCAAGGTCCCATCTGCCTGTTCTGGTGGTTGTCCAGCTGGACATTAAAGATCTCACAGCACTTCCCAATAAGAGTAGAGGAATTTTTTTTATAAATAAACAAAAAATAAATAGATACAACCATATGTACAATCTGGTAATCAAAAAAAAAAGATTATAAAACAAAAGTCATTCAACAATCAAACATTCAATCTCCAAAGCCCATCTCAGTAAATCAGAACAATTAATTAGAAAACTATGAACTCCCCTCAAATCCCTGCTTCCCACACATGCAATACAAAGAAAATATGTAGGTCCAACAACACCCCCCCCATACCCACACTAAGGTTTAATCATAATTTGTATATAAATATAGAATCAACATAACCATGTAAAAGCATCCCACTGGGTTGTATATTCAGCACATTTGATAGTCTGCAATTCTGTTTGGATTAAATAAAATAATTCCAGATGTGTAATAAATTGTTGCTGTAGCACCGGTTTAAAATGGACTTGCCAGATACAATAAACCAGGCAAGCCATCACAACTCTCAATGAGCTAGTATCATACTTAGAACAACTTGATGGAAATAAGCCTCTAAATAATATAGGTGGCGACATACCCAGAAACAACACTGAACCCCATTGCATAGACAATTCTTTCCAAAAACTGGTAACATAAGAGCATAAGAAATATAAATGGTCCATCATCTCCTGTTCCATGGAACAAGAATCCCTAGGGCAATATCGTTCAGCCATTTCCTTATGCTTTTGATTGGCCTTAATGTTAATTTTTCCATGAACACCCAGACACACCACATCCCACGTTTTTGGAGGTATAAGTGGCTCACTTAGGAGTACCCCCACCACGGTTTGGTCAGAATCTGTTAAAGTGGGAAATGGTGGGTCATAAACAAAATTTCCTAATATCTGTTTATACACTAATTGCCTGAATTTCACTAATGAAAAAGACAGAGATATTCCATTTTTTTACATAGTCAAAGCATTCAACCCAAAACTGAGGAACTTTCTGCATCCTTCGATTTTTATGGTGAAATAACATCCTTTGCCAATCAACCATTAGTTGCCTCAAGGAATTAATTACCCAACCAAGCCATAGTGCTGAGGGCTGCGTAACAAAGGTTTAAGATTTGCGCCCCCCAAAAAAACACACCAAAAGAAAACTATTGGGTTCAGCATACCCACACCACCCTCCTTAGGATCTAAATATGTAATGGAATGTGTGATATGGTTCAAATGGGACCCCCACAGGCAAGGAAAAATAAGTAATAATATAACCTAGTTCCCAGTGCTTTACGAACAGGATTAACATAACTCAAATAAAGGAACAGTGGTACTAAAAAAGTTTAAATAAGATAAACTCGCTTTAATTTACGCACGTGCCACTGATTCCAACGGGCCACCATCTGCTGTCCTTTCCTGATCTGAAGGGCCCAATTAAACTGTGGCATATCCTCATGTCCAAAAAAAGACACCCAATATTTTACATGGTTCAGAATTAACACCTATCCCCCACCACCACCCTTGGGGAGACCATTGTATTCTGTATAGAAATATAGCGGCTTTACTGAGTGTTAATCTCTGCTCCTGAAACAACAGAAAGAGTCCTAACCAAGTTGCAAGCCACTGTCCCTAAAACAGCATTGGCCACAGTAAGGACTAAATCATCTACATAAGCAATACATTTAACTGACAACCCAATGTCTGGTTGCACTCCCATAATATATGGGGAAGAGTAAAGTATCCTAACCATGGGGTCTAATGTTAAAATATATAACAATGGGCTTAATGGGCAGGCCAGCCCGATCCACTTAAAAAGCCTACATTTCCAATCAAGCTATTTATTTGCCTATGGCCTAACAAAAGCTTCAGAATAACACAACCTAATCCAGTCAATGAACTGTTGAGGAAAACCATATGCCTGTAGGCATTGCCACAAAAATACATGAGAGACCCTATCACAGGCCCTTGTCTGATCTAAATTAATCAGAAAACCATCCATCACCTCCTGAGCACCTTTTTCAATAATTTCACAGAGTAAAATCAAAGCTTCCCTAATTTTTCTCCCTGGATCTACACAAAATTGAAATGGATGGACTATTGAATGCAATACTTTCAAAAGCTGACTACTCAGGATTTTAGCAAAAATTTTAAAATCGGTATTTAATAAAGTCATCTGCCTCCAATTATGAAGATTAGTCTCATCCCCTTTTTTAAATTAATAAATAAGTAGGCCTTCAAGCATTTGTGTATTCAATGCAACTTCAGTCAAGAAAGATTGGAAAATTTGAACCACATTTTGTGGCGTACTTTCCATTAAGGCCTGGTACAGTTCACCTGGTAGTCCATTTGATCCAGGTGCAGTTCCTTTTTTTTAAAGGATCCTATAATAGCTGACAGTTCCTCCACTGACACAGGAGCCAAGACTGGGTGGGCCAAGTGGTCCTTATCTGCTGTCAATGTCTGTGTTTCTATGTAAGCTGTTCAGAGTGGTCAGCAATAAATCTGGGAACATCAGTGGCTTGCAGAATTTGAGCAAATTGCACAGTATTTGCAACTGGGTTAGCCAGTTGTTCCATTATTTGTCATCCTATTTCCCACAAGATCCCCTTATTATCTGTGAGCAGGTTACCTGCCCTATCTTGAATACCTGACATCTTGTTTGTTGAACTCAGAACCAACAGTCATCAAGAGTGGTGGTCTGGTACTTAGAACCCTGAGTGCCAAATCTTTGTTCCATCACCAAGGATTTGTATCTATCATATAGCAGAAGAAACATTTCCTGTTTAAGTGCCGCTATCTGATTACTGAGATCCACACCCTGCTTAACCTGCTGACACCAGTTCATAAAACTGTCCACAGCATAACATAATTGTGTTGCTGTTCAGCACCTCTTTGAGCTGCTAAAGTCTGTAATAGGGCTATGATAAATAACTTAGTATCCTCCCACCTAGCCATGGAGGAATCATACATGAAATCAACAAAGTAATAAGTTTCTGCCATATCAAAGGATCCTGTAGTAAACTGCCATTTAACTGCCAAACCTTCCAAACCCCCCCCCGGGAGGTGTTGATGAAACCATGATTCCAATCATAGCATGATCCGATGTCTCTACCAGGACTGTTTCTGAAAAAGAGATG